>OZ008370.1:76872027-78138401 GCA_963931995.1 Phaonia tiefii
CTGTGCTTCGTGAATTTAACTTTATTTTCGTATTTTAAAAGTTTAAATAGTGCTTGTTGTGTTAATAGTGCGAAGATAAGTTTAATTACATTGTTTGATATAATTGTGTGTTCAGTGAAGTGCTTGTTTGTACTGTTTTTGAATTAATGTGTGCAATTGGAAATTCTGTTGATCGTGTAAAACACAAACAACAACAATAATATTTGATTGTCATTGTGTTGAGAACGTCTAACGTTGTAGTTGTTTGATTTTTGTTTTATCTTTCATTCTCTTTGTTTCGTTATTTGTGTGTCAGAGTTCCCATCTGGTTTAGGGAATTAATATCAAATGGATATTAAATTCATACCTTTTTGGGAATTTTGTCGATTTTGGAATTCTGTTTTTAGTATTTGTTTCTTATTTATTTATTTATTTTTTCTTACTCTAATTTAATTATAATGATGACTTGCATGAACAAAGACTGTAAGGTTAGATCGGTTCTACAAATTTTTCAGGAGCATGAAGTCCGAGTTTTCTGATATGGAAAAGGAGCTTTCGGCTTTATCTGGTCGATTTTACAAGTTTATTGGGATGTTCAATAAATATCCGGGATTGGGAAAGAGAGCAGGTTCACCAAAAGGTTCCTCGCCGAAAAGGAATAAGACGGCTAAGAAGGCCCATCCATTGTTGGTAAATCCTTCCTCGCCAAATTTAATGGACGTTAATTCTCCAGCTCCAGGTTCAAGTCCAATGAAATCTTCTGTCCCTTCTACTTTTGCTGAAGTCGTTTCTGTAGTTGCTATAGCTTCCACGGACAGCTAGCACCTCCGGGTGGTAATCCCGCCCCGGTGCCAGGACCGGGACCGAGAACGTTGCCTGTCGTACCGGCAAGGAAGACAGTATTTGCATCTAGACTTTCCTCCGACACGACCGAAGAGGATATACGACTTTACATATCGTCTAAATTAGGCGGGAATAATTCTAACGATTCCATACAGTGCTTCAAGCTGAAATCACAATTTTCAGAACGTAGGTCGTGTTTCAAAATTATTGCACCGGATGACCTATTTGTCAAACTGGTGGATTCGGAATTTTGGCCTCACAGAACGTTCGTAGGGGAATTTGAGTATCGGGATAATGATAGGCGTGATAATTTTGTTAGATTACCGTCTGGAAATAAGGGAGCTCCAAAAAACTAATTGGTAGTTTGAATATGGCGTATCAGAATGTTCGCGGTTTGAATACTAAATTGTCTAGATTATTTGTTGAGGGCTTTGGTTTTGAGTTTGATGTCATTGCATTTTCTGAGACATGGCTTAAACCTAATGTTTTTAATTCTGAGTTGTTCTGCAATAAGCACGTAATTTAAAGAAAAGATCGTGTTGGTAAAGTTGGTGGTGGTATTTTAGTCTTAATTAAAAATTCTTTATCTTCTGAGTTAGTTACAATTAATGATATTGGCGATCTTGAATTTATTGTGGTGTCCATTAATTTAGGGAATTTGAAAATGTTTGTCACGTGTTCTTATATACTGCCATCTTCATGCTTTGAGATATATCAAGAGCATATTGACGCTATTGCAAAAGTTATTGCGTTAGCCAGTAGAAAGGACCGTATTTTAGTATTGGGTGACTTTAACTTGCCGTCTGTGACATGGGTGTCTTTACCCGATACCAATTATCTGACTCCATTGACACCATGTGATTGGTCATCTGATTTTGTAACGCATATATCCGAACTTGGCTTGATTCAATTTAACGACATTCCCAATTCTATGAATCGAGTCCTTGATCTAGTTTTAGTGGATGAGTCTAACAACTTTGACATTTCTCGAATTGATCCGTTAATTTCTTCTGAGGATAGTTACCATCCAACGCTGGGAATTAATTATACATATGATACCATGCAGGTTGGATGCAATCGCTCTTCGTCCTATGTTGGCCTATGCTTTTCGCGTGCGAACTTTATTCTGTTGAATAATCTTATATTTGATACCGACTGGCATAGTATTTGTCAGTGTGATAATTCTTTTGAATTTGAAACCGCCCTGGATGATTTCTATAATATTATTAATGGCTATATTTCTAAGTCTGTACCCAAGAGGCCTATAATGGGTAATACTGGTCCCCCATGATCCTCAAGGGCTCTAAATAGTCTCAAGATTGTAAGGAACAGATGTTCGAAAAAGTTTAAAAAATCTGGACTGCTAGCAGACTATGCTAGGTATATTGTTGCTAGGAGTAGATACAACTCTAAATCTCATGAGAGTTACAGATTATATTTGGATAAGTTGAAGGCTAATTTTAAACGGAACCCCAAATCATTCTTTAGATTTGTTAACTTGAAGCGTAATTCGTCTTCCACACTTCGTAGGATTAAAATGAACGGTATTGATTATTCCGATGAGGAGTCTATTGCTAATAGTGTCGCCGATTTTTTCGCATCTATTTATTCCACCCAAGCCTATGATGTTTCCAAATCATACCCGTACACTGTCAGCTCTACCATTCCGTTTGATGCACCTGTCGTAAATTCTTCGTGGTTGCTAGATAACTTAATCAGCTGGAAAGCCTCGAATAAATCTGGTCCTGATGGTATCCCGGACTCTATGTTGAAATACTGCTCGAATTCTCTCAGCTTACCATTGACTCTCTTATTTAACGCTTCGTTGAAGTTCGGTCATTTTCCTGCACAGTGGAAGAGCTCTTATATAATCCCTGTCCACAAATCTGGTAGTTTAGTAAATGTTGAAAATTATAGGGGAATTGCAATATTAAGTGCCATTCCTAAACTTTTTGAGAAGTTAGTCACAGAGGTAATTTGTCCTCATGTTTCCTCTATTTTAGATCCATGTCAACATGGCTTTCGGAAGGGTCGTTCCACCGTGACTAATTTGCTTCAGTTTTCCTCTTCTATTATTGACGGCTTTATTAATGGAGATCAAACTGATGTGATTTTTACCGATTTTAGTAAGGCTTTTGATAAAGTTAACCACAATTTGTTATTATATAAACTCGGGTCAATGGGTTTTAATTGTAACATTCTGAATTGGATTAGTTCTCACTTAATGAACAGAGAACAGATGGTATCATTTGGTCGATCATTCTCAAGATGTATTTTTGTGTCATCTGGGGTGCCTCAGGGCAGTCATCTTGGCCCGGTTCTATTCTTGTTATTCATTAACGACTTGCCCGCCTCCAGAAAGCACTCTAAATTGTTAATGTACTCTGATGACGTGAAGATCTACTTTTCTTACAAGGATCCTTGCCAATATACTTTACTTCAGAATAAATAAGGATTATGGCGTTCTGAACTTTATTAAACTTTGGGCAAAGGAATTTTCAGATCCCTAAGTTACGAAAAATCTTTTTACTCACTAGTCCGCCCTATTCTCGAATATGGATCTGTTGTTTGGGACCCCCAGTACAATTTGTATGTTAATATGATTGAATCGGTCCAGAAACAGTTTCTCATTTTTTGTCTGAGAAACCTTCAATGGAACCCGAACCGTAATCTTCCTTCGTATAGCAGTAGACTAGCATTGATCAGATTGCCGACTCTTAGTAGTAGACGTACCATGATAAACTCTATTACAGTTTTGAAGATAATTGATGAATGTATATTAGGGCGGGTCAAATTGTATGGAACGATTTTTGTTTTTTGATGAAGCGTATAGCAAAAACGTAATCTATAGGTGATTCTGAGAAATTTTGCTCAAGAGACCATAGCTCTAAGTCGGATCTGGAGCCCCCCAAAAGGTATATTTATCACCTTTCGGCATATGTATTGATACCTGTAGTTAAAAGTTCATTTTAGGCTATTTTTCGACAAAAAATTCCTAATATCTCTACTAAAAATAAAAAAAAATATTGGTATCAATACAGATTCTGAAAGGTGATAAAAATACCTTTCAAACAAACCTTTCAATTGAGAAATCTACTGTAATTCTATCCGATTTAATGACGAATTTAATTAAATTATTCTATGTATATATGGAAAAATATCTATTTTGAAATTTTGGGGGGCTCCAAATCCGACTTAGAGCTATGGTCTCTTGAGCAAAATTTCTCAAAATCACCTATAGATTACGTTTTTGCTATACGCTTCATCAAAAAAAATTAACCTGCCCTAATATATATGTTCTGAATTTCTTTTATCTAACATTTTCATAAATGTCCCGTTGAGACCCACGAGGTACTATAAACTCATTTACATCGAGTTTCAGCGTTCGAATTATGCGTCCTTTGATCTAGTTAGGAGAATGTGTCGTGACTTTAATGAGCTTTTCACTGATAGTTGGGAAACTATTGATTTCACTGGTAGTTGGGATAGGATAATTTGTCTAGGATAATTTGTCATTTGAACCGATTGCATTAGTGCTATATATTCCTTTACATATGTAAATTTACTTTATCCTTACTATCTGTCTGTCTGTCATAATATAATTATTATATATTATGAACATAGCTGTCAACTTTGAGGATTTTTCGTCATTTTGACGATTTTTCATGTCAAGTTTGGACTTGACGATTTTGACGATTACGGGCCCAAAATCAGTACAAAGTGACGGTTTTTATTTGTTGATCTGGCAACCTAAACCAGTACCAAAGATTGCAGCTGTAGCAGCAACAACATTCGAGGAGGAATGCGCAAAACAGATGCAAAGAAAACATTTGAATTCAGTGTAAAGAAATGAGACAAGTGTATTGCACTTGAGTTTTTTGCATATAATTTGATATAACGGATTTTATAACCAAAAAAGGAATTAGTTGGTTGTCGGTGCAGTGTAAAGAAACAAATTTTAGGATTCTTACAAGAACGAAATACTGAATACGTAATATGGACAAATGTATAACTAGAGATGTTGGTAGGTATACTTTTATTAAGAATATAAATTAAAAACTAACATTTACTCGAAATTACGGTTTTGTTGCAGATACAAACAACAATTACGTTGGCAATACACAAAAGAGGAATCGACGGAACAAAGAAGAATGGCTTCAAGATCCAAGTTTCAAAAACTGGCTGAAATATGATGAAAATATTATGGTGTGCAAACTCTGCAATCAACAACTGAAGATATCTTCTGGAAGAAACGATTTGCAAAAACACATGTCCTCTAAAAAACACATTGCTGCCGAAGGATCTTTATTGCCAAGCCAACCACAAATAAATAAATTTTTTTCTAAAGAGGGAGACGATGTAAAAAAAATGGAAATATTGCAGTCGTTGTTTATAATAGAACACAACATTTCATTTGCATCAATGGATCATTTGGCCAAAGTTATTAGGCATGCAGTCAAAGATTCCGCGCCTGTGAAGGAGATGTAAATTGGACGCACAAAAGCAACATCCATAGTCAAAAATTTTATTGGAAAAACACAACTACAATCGGTTTGTGAAATACTCAATAGTAATTATTTTTCCCTATGTGTAGATGAAACTACAGACATAAGCAACAAAAAATGTATTTGACTTTAAAATACATGATCTTTTCCTGGGATTGATTGAAGTAGAACGGTGCGATGCAATCAATCTCTCTTTTCGAAGCAATTAAAAGTTATTTATTAAAAAATAAAATTAGTTATGAAAAAAACATGGTAGGTTTAGCAGCGGACGGAGCTCCAAATATGACGGGAAAATATAATTATGTAGCTAATGCTTTTAAGTCGGATATTCCTCATTTATTTATACTAAAATGTGTATGTCATTCTTTGGCCCTATGTAGTTCGTACGCTGCTCTTAAATTGCCATCATCAGTAGAAACTATGGCTAGAAACATATATAATTATGTTTCCAATAGTACCAAAAGGAACTACCAGTTTAAAGAAATTCAAACACTGTTGGAATTGAAGCCAAAGAAAATGCTTCATCCAGCGCAAACTCGGTGGCTTTCTTTAGAGGGTGTGGTAAACAGAATTCTAGACCTTTATGAGCCACTAAAGATTTTTTTTTCATTTGCAAGCAGTGTTATTATTTTTTTATTGATACAGGATTTTATTGATACAGCAAAGGGCATCAGCAGCCATCTAAATGACGTACACGAGTTGTACTTTTGCTTCTTAAAGTACATTTTGAACGTAGTTAATAAAGTTAACAAGCTTTTTCAAAGCGAATCCACACAAATTCAAAGTATATATTCCGAATTGCGTAGATTGCTTCAAACAATATTAACCAATTTTATTAAAGATGAATTTGTAAAAAAATTTTGAGATTTCTCAATTAAATGATAAAAACATATATTTAGAACAGACGAGTGCGTATTTTGGTGTTTATTTTAAAGACAAGCTTCGGGGATGCAATATTAAGCTCAAATCAATATTCTGAAATAATCGATAAATGCATAGACTAAAGAGCTCGTTAAACAAATCTTAAAAAGATTCGACCTTGATGACCACATTTTAAAACATATAGGCATAATCGAATCCAATAAATTTTTAAACGGAAAGTCAGATTCACTAATTTTATTAACATCCTGTTTCCCTAATTTATTAGATAAAGAATCTAAACAGGATTTAGACACAGATATTCGTGAATTGACTATAATGAAGTCAAAAATATAATGCCCTTTTGGAGCACAGTTGCGAATATAAGGAGATGTAATGGCGAGCAGGCATTTCCTTTGCTTACACAATTTGTGACGGGTTTATTATCACTGCCTCATTCGTCAGCTAATGTTGAAAGAATTTTTAGCACAGTCAATTTAAATAAAACAAAATCAAGAAATTCCTTAGATACATCAACATTAAAGTCCATTCTGCTTTGCAAAGATTTTTTAAAGTTAAATAATGCGGAATGCCATGACATAAACATTTCAACCGATTTAACAAGACAATTAAATCAAAAAATGTACTCGTTTAAAATGTAATATGGTTAACTAATATTATTTACTTTTCATTATATGGGTTGAGTTTGCTTTTGAATTTTTGCCAGCCTGTATCAAAGTGCATTCATGTACATATTTATTTGTATTATTTAATTCAATTTATAATAAAATATAATATACATATGACTTTTTATTATATACGAATTTATTAATAAATCATTAATAACCATTTAAATGTACATAAAATGGCAGTATAATTTAAATTAATTACATTATACATACGTATGTAATTACAATCTATCATTTAATAAACTATTTATACCTCTGTTTTAACACAATTTATTCGTTTTATAATGCATTTATTTGGTATTTAGACTGACGATTTTTTGACTATTTGAAATTTCAAAATGACTATTTCTACCGTCATTTTGCCAAATTATTGACGATTTTATAGCTTTTAGAGTTGGCAGCTTTGATTATGAAGTCTGTTATGTTAATATCTCGTGATGTGCTTTTATACTTATTTATGTTAGTGTAATACCAACTGGTGAAGAATTTCTGTAGTTGGTTGCAACGTGTGAACTTATGATCCTTGCTCTCCCATTATAGACCGGTCTATAATGTGTACGCTGTCCTCACGTTACGGGGACGTGGCCCTCTCGGTCGGTATTGGCGGGTAAGAGTGGCGGCGACAGGTTCGCTCGATTACAAAAAAAAAAAATAAAATTGTCAAAAAAGCTGCAGTCAACATGGATAAAACAATCAGCAGCAAAAGTCACATGCTGCTCGCGTATGCTGATGATATCGATATCATTGGGTGCACAATTAGAGAAGTTAATGCGGAGCATTTGAGAATTGAGAAGCAGTCAGCAAAAGTGGGTCTGACGGTAAATGAGGACACGACAAAATTACAATGAGGGCACGACAAAAAACAACGAGCAGGGCCTCCACGCGAATAAACCAAAGTGTGAACGTTGATAACCGTTATAATTTCGAGATGGTGGACGAATTTATATACCTCGGATCTGCCTTAAAAAAAAGCAATAACGTCAGCCTTGAGATCAAGCGGAGAATTGTGGTGGCGAACAGATGTTATTTGGGACTAAGCAAGCACTTTAGAGATTAAGCCCTCTCTCGAGTAACAAAAGTCCAGCTGTACCAGACTCTAATACCACCTCTCTTGCTTTATGGTGCAGAATCCTGGGTCCTATCGCAAGCAGACGAAACATCTGTACGAGTCTTCGAGAGAAAAATAATAAAAATAACCATGGGCTGTATGAATTATATCCCGACGTTGACATAGTTAAGTGGATTAAAGTAACGCGATTGCGCTGGCTAGGCCATGTCAGTAGAATGGATGAAGACGAAGCAGCACGAAGGGTTTTCGAAACCGGTCTCGAAGGAAGATGACAAATAGGAAGATCTAGACTCCGTTGGAGGGATCAAGTTGACGAATCCCTGCGCACACTTAGTATTGCCAACTGGAGAGAAAAAATAAGCAAAAGATCGAACCGGTTGGCGAAATATATATTATCTTCGTTTTGTAAGGTCGCTGACCCTCCAGGGTTGTTCGAGATCAGATAAATAAGTAAGATTGGGACCTACAGTTTTACACCGGTTCCGAATGATTTTTACTTATTACTTATAGTTATTATTACATATTACTCGATAGTGTCGCCGTTACTAAGCGAGGTGGCGGTCGTCGAAAGAAGTGTAAGGTGGTCAAAGCAGGGTTCGAACCCACATAAACCGTTGCACCACCGACGGTATTTTACAGAACTTGAAAAATGATTATTAGATCAAAAATTATGAACCAATATGTGCCGCTGAAAGTTGAAAACCTACTACATACCAACTCACCACTAACGATTAATTCACTAAGAGACTTCGGGCAGAATGGATACAATGACACTTTTCTTTGGATGAAAATATAATGTGTTGTCGCAAATATAGTATACTTGTGTCCAAACACAAGGAATTTTTTCAAATAAAAGGAATTGTAATAAAATGCAATTTTTTTTACGAAAACAAACTTTTTACTTTATTACTTTCTATTGTACAAAAAATAAAACTGTTTTTGCCAGTCTTGTACTCTGGCTTTTCTAGATTTACTTTTTAGTGTGTTAAAAACTACAATATATACTAAATATTGGTTACAGGCTCCACCTAGAAAACTTCCCATTTACCAAGAAATTTCCCAAAATATGTGCGACATCTAGTTAGTCTAGACACAAACCAAAGCAAAAGTACCCAATATTGTTGATAATAGTGGGTTATAGCATAATAACGGGTTTTTCAACAGAGACGCTACAAAAGTAAATCGATAGGGACAGCAAACGACGCCATATTTTTCCCGCTCTTTTGACATTTCTCTTCAGTAAGGTTTGCCATTTCATCATGGAAAGATATACGAGCCAACAACGAGTCGAAATTATTAAAATTTACTACCGAAATTTGGAGTTAGTGGCCTCAACTTTAAGAGCGCTACGTCCAATTTATGGTCGTCATAATCGTCCTACCAGATCAACAATTGAGCGTCTAGTGGAAAAATTTGAATCCACAGGCACAGTACAAAATTTTCCCGTGCCAGTGAGACAAAGAAGTGCCCGTATTGTCGAGAATATTGCTGCCGCTGAGGCTTCAGTTCAAGAAAGCCCAAATGTGTCTCTCACACGTCGTTCTCAAGCGTTGGGCATCTCTGTGACGTCGTTGTAGCGAATTTTGCGAAAAGATCTTGGCCTACATCCTTACAAGATCAAATTGACGCAAGAACTGAAGCCGCTTGACCACCATAAGCGTCGTATGTTCGTGAATTGGGCTGAGCAACAACTTGAAAATGATTCGGATTTTCATCGGAAAATCTTCTTCAGCGATGAGGCTCATTTCCGGCTCAGTGGCTTCGTCAATAAGCAAAATATGCGTTATTGGTCAGACAGCAATCCACACGAAATCCATGAGTCCTCATTGCATCCCGAAAAAAGTACGTTTTGGTGCGGTTTATGGGCCGGCGGTGTCATTGGGCCGTACTTCTTCCGTGATGATCAAGACCGGCACATTACTGTGAATGCGAATCGCTACCGTTCAATGATAACCGAATATTTTTGGCCCCAATTGGATAATATGGACTTGGAGGACATGTGGTTCCAACAGGACGGTGCCGCAAGTCACGCAGCGAATGCCACAATCAATTTATTGGAAACCAAGTTTGGTGAACGTGTTATCTCACGAAATGGCCCAGTCGATTGGCCGCCTCGGTCGTGCGATTTGACGCCGTTAGATGATTTCCTGTGGGGCTACGTCAAGTCTATGGTCTATGCCAACAAGCCAGCGACGATTGATGAACTTTGTACGAATATCGAACGTGAAATTGCAGCAGTATCGGCCGATTTATGCTTGAAACCGTCGAAAATTGGGTTCAGCGTCTGGACTTCTGCAAGCATGTCCGTGGTGGCCATGCAAAAGAAATCGAGTTCCATACATAATGGCATCGAACGTACTTTCACAGGAATAAAGAATTTCATTGGTATCTAAAACCGGTTTTGTTTCATTTAAAAAAACATTTATAGTGCTCTTATTGAAAAGCCCTTTAGTTTTAAAACAAAAGTTGTATAATTTATTTTCATTTAGCCCCTATCCCGCAACGTGCGATAAGGTACTTCGTTGCAAAAATATTTTGGCAGTCCGCTTCCCGTGGAATGCCCCATATATGAAAACTGTGATGGCAAACATGTACATGGTGGGGCCGTTATTTTTCTGCGAGTGTATTCATCGTCGAGTAATAATAAAAAAAATAAATAAATGGTTTCCCATTACATCCCATGAAGGGACAGGGGACAATTTCTCACAATCACTGAGCTGTGCGCTTTCCAGTTTTCACTCACTGATTGGGACCTACAGTTTTACACCGATGCCGAACGGTATTTTGAGAACCTTTTTCATGGCTAAATACTCGATAGTGTCGCCGTCACTATGCGAGGTGACCGCCGCCGAAAGAAATTTTAAGGTAGTCAGAGCAGGGTTCGAACCCAGGATATCATGTGCAAGATCCGCGCACACTAGCCCATTGCACCACCGATTGTGTGTAAAGACTTATTGTAAAGATTTACGTACAGTACAAGTACAGTAACAGAAAGACAAGTACAAAATAAAGAAAACTGTTGTACTTATCGGACAGTTAGAAAATTCGTAGCAATATGGTAAAGGTTTGCTTAAGCGTCATACAATGTTAACTTTTCCTTGAGTTGAGGTCAATTTTCTGTATGCAAATAATAATATTTGAAAAAAAAAACTTTGAAGACCGCGAATTCAAACGCCACACTAACTATCAATTATATCTTTCGGCGCTGGTCACCTCGCTTAGTGATAGCGACATATTCAAGAAATTAGCGATAAAAGGTAATTCAAAAACAAGCAAAAATGGCCAGAAAAGGTATAAATGGTCCCGATCAATTGGTCTAACTAGTTGAAAACGCGCAGCTCGCTGATTGTAAGAAGTTCTCCCCTGTCCTTTCACGGAGCACAATTGGCAAATAAGTAAGTTTTAAGTTATTTGAGTACTAGGTGAGTTGTCAATCACTATTTCAATCTATTTGAATAAAATATATCGCCTTCAAGAATCTCATGAATTTAATGCGCCTGTGGCTGCTACACCGGATGCAAAAAAAGTTTGAAAGGTTTGAGAAATATGTCAATTATAGCTCTCACCTTTAAGCTAAACTGAGTAAAACAAGATTGCAGCATTGCTTTTATTATAGAGTAAAGTATACTACCAACTCCATGCACTTGTGTGTTGTAAAATTCTACAGAGTAGACCTTCTTGCTACTTTGGCCACTTCATACATGAAATCATTGTGGTCGTTTCTGGCACGCCATAACTTAGTTTTTCTTTTCATTTATGACTTTTCCGCCATTTGTGTCTACAAGTTTTTGACCTCTTGGGTTTTCCTTCACGCTGCCAAAGAAGAAAAGAGTAAAGTTCTTCTTCTTTTAACACACTAATGACCGCAATTCGGAAGGAACTTCAAATTCTTGTGCTTGTGTTAAGTAAGAAGTTGGCCGGCCATTCATTTTTCCTCCGCCAAATGGCGATGAAATGCAATTTTTTTACGACAGCATATTAATCACTCTTTAACGTCTTTAAAAGTTATGACTTTATTCCATAAATTGTATTCGTAGATATTGTGTGGTGGAAAACTTTATAAAACTTCATAAATCTTGGTAACATCTTTCGAGATGGTAAGACATGATTATTTGAATTTCTGTTTTAATTATTGTATTCGTTTGGTAAATCCACAGAATGCACAGAATCCACATTAAGTTTCACACATTAAGATTCCCCATTAGGATTAACACAATAATTGTGTGGGCGGAAGTTTGGAAGTGCAACTAACGACCACAACTCATATTAAATACATATTTTATAACTTCAATTGGAATTAATTGAAATTATCATTTATTTTAATTATTTTAGTCGCGTAATACGAGAATTTCTCACTATAAAATAAATTGGAAAATAAAATTACATGAGGTGTCAGGGGACATTCTGTTGGAACGAAGTTCCTTTCGCTATATATAATGGAGTAGTTAGTTCCAACACGCCTAATGCGCCCGTTGAAAAATACGATAATTTAAATGGATCTTTAAGAAAAGACACTTTTTGTAAAATGATAAACTTTTTTTCAGAAAAATGTTTTTTTTTTATAGAATGTATTTTTTTTAAAGTATATTTTTAGGTCCTGTTTGTAACAAAATGTATTCTGTTTTCCCGAAAAGGTCCTTTTTTAAAGAGAAGTACTTCTTTTGTTAAAAGCTAATGCTTTTTTATGAAAAGGTACTTTTTGTAAGAAAAAGGCACGAGTATGCATTTTTTATAAGAGATTTTTTTAAGAAATGGGAAATTTTTAGAATTGGTTCTTTTTTCAAGAATAGGTAAATTTTGAAGGGTAGATACTTATCTCAAGAAAGGTTATTTTGTTTCACAAAAAATGTACTCTAAAGAAAAGGTAATTTTTTAAGAAAACGCAATTTGTTGTAAGAAAATTTACTTTTTTAAGAAAGTGTACTTTAAAAAAGTACCTTTTTTTAAGAAAAGGTACTTTTTGTAAGAAATGGATCTTTAAGAAAAGACACTTTTTGTAAAATGATAAACTTTTTTTCAGAAAAATTTTTCTTTTTTATAGAATGTATTTTTTTTAAAGTATATTTTTAGGTCCTGTTTGTAAGAATATGTATTATATTTTCCCGAAAATGTCCTTTTTTAAAGAGAAGTACTTCTTTTGTTAAAAGCTAATGTTTTTTTATGAAAAGGTACTTTTTGTAAGAAAAAGGCACGAGTATGCATTTGCTATAAGAGATTTTTTTAAGAAATGGGAATTTTTTAGAATTGGTCCTTTTTTCAAGAATAGGTAAATTTTGAAGGGTAGATACTTATCTCAAGAAAGGTTATTTTGTTTCACAAAAAATTTACTCTAAAGAAAAGGTAATTTTTTAAGAAAACGCAATTTGTTGTAAGAAAATGTACTTTTTTAAGAAAGTGTACTTTAAAAAAATACCTTTTTTTAAGAAAAGGTACTTTTTGTAAGAAATGGATCTTTAAGAAAAGACACTTTTTGTAAAATGATAAACTTTTTTTCAGAAAAATGTTTTTTTTTTATAGAATGTATTTTTTTAAAGTATATTTTTAGGTCCTGTTTGTAAGAATATGTATTATATTTTCCCGAAAATGTCCTTTTTTAAAGAGAAGTACTTCTTTTGTTAAAAGCTAATGTTTTTTTTATGAAAAGATACTTTTTGTAAGAAAAAGGCACGAGTATGCATTTGTTATAAGAGATTTTTTTAAGAAATGGGAATTTTTTAGAATTGGTCCTTTTTTCAAGAATAGGTAAATTTTGAAGGGTAGATACTTATCTCAAGAAAAGTTATTTTGTTTCACAAAAAATGTACTCTTTAAAGAAAATGTAGTTTCATAAGAAAAGGCAATTTGTTGTAAGAAAATGTACTTTTTTAAGAAAATGTACTTTAAAAAAATACCTTTTTTTAAGAAAAGGTACTTTTTGTAAGAAAATTTCCTTTTTTTAAGCAAAGGTACTTCTTTAAGATATGTTACTTTGCATTTTTTTTTTTGAAAAAATTTACGTTTTTTAAGAAAATGTTCTTTTTTAAACTTCTTTCACTTTGGCTTTTCTAAATTTACTTTTTATTGGGTTCGAAACTATAAAATATACTAAATTGGCTGGACTCGGTAAACTTCATTTTGCCTTCAAAGTTTCTGTAGTGCCAAAGTGTGAACAAGAATACAGTGGGCAAATAAGCCTGTAGTTGCCTGGAATATTATGAAGAAGAATGTAAATTAACTGTTTGTTAGAGGAATTTGATTAGATTTCGATCGTGTGCTGATTTGTCTAAAAACATTCTCATTAAACTATAATAGCGGTTCCCATAGCGGTTCGAATTGTAATTTGTAATTGTAATTTTAATGAAACTTAATTTTGTTATTTTCTTGCTTTTTATTCAAGTGCTCTAGTTTTGTCATCTGGTGCAAATATATACATGTAAGTCTGAAGGTTTACTCACACGAGAACCTGCAACATATATTGTCCGTGGGAAAACACGGATTTGTCAGACTTGAAGCGACTGCCCTTGCGCTTTATTAATGGTCATCGCAAATCACAACCGAATCGGAAACTGAAATCTTTTGAAATCGATGGGCATGTCTGTAGGTATCATGGGAATGCGTGGAATCAGGGCATCGGTACTATTGTAATTTCTATTGATTATAGTGGCTTCTATAAGATTATTCTGCATTTTTTTAAAAAATTAATTATTGGGAAAAAGATATTTAGGATGCTCTCGAAACTGACCTCAATCATATGCTTATTCATTCGTACCTGTATTCACTTTTTTAGCTTCATAGTCTGACCTTTTTAATAGCCATATTTTCATTGGTTTTCCCCAAAAAGTAATTTGTATCATATAAGTAGTATAGGTACCGCACCTCACATTCCTACACTGTATCAAACAATTGTCCATACACCAGGCAGTTGTGAACATATTTCAATATATCTCAAAAGATATATGGCCGAATTGATTCAAATATTTTGTTTTAAATCGGCCATATATTTTTTGCGATACATTGACATATGTTCTCAAGTGCCTGGTGTACGGACAATTGTTTGATATAATATATACAATAGTCAAATATTGACGAGTGTGGGCGGCGCCTCGTCCCTTTGTGGCAACTTTCTTCTAAATAGCCTGTTCGTATCTGTAGGCCAACTGTAACATACAGTGAAATTTACAGGACGATCAAACTATCATTATGAGTGATGTAACGGTTTCTTTTAAAAGGGGCGTGGCATACTCCACTTCCACCGTGGCTGTAATTCATACTGTACCAACAACATTTACGCCAAATTCTATCTTCATACCTCTGATAGCTCATGAGATATAGCCATTTTAAATTTTCCAATCAATACCAAATATAACTAACGACTATCAGTAGGTCATCAGTACCACATTGTAAAATTTCCATAACAAAAGGTCTATTAGAAAAGCCGTCAGAGCGATTTTTGAAAAGGGGGCGTGGTACATCCCTCTTTCACCCTAGCTGTAATTCGAACTGTACAAACAACTAATATACAAAATCTCATTTTCGTTCCTCTGATAGTTCATGGTATATCCAATCTTTTCCAGGTATAGCCAAGGACTATCAGCAGGTCATCGGTACCTTATTGTGAAATTTTCATAACAATCGGTCTATTAGAAAAGGCATCAGAGCGATTTTTTAAAAGGAGGCGTACCACCGCCCACTTACACCCTGACTGTAATTCGTACTGCACGAACAACTTATATATCAAATATCATATTCATACCTCTGATAGTTCATGAGGTACAGCCGTAAAAAGTTTCAAGATGTATGCCACGCCCCCTATTGCGATCCCTCCCATTTTCCCATTTCCATCACGAATTTTGCTGTCAAATGCATCCACGATTTGAGAAACAGTCCTTCAGATATTGCGTTTTATACAATCTGTGAAAATTTCAAAAAGATCAGTCCAATCGTTGTCGAGGCTATACGGTACTAAAAAATGCAATCAAACAAAACAAATACAACATCTGATTTTTGTAATACATATTACTTAAATTAATCATTAGCATTGAAAAAAGCTTTAAAACTCATAATCAAATCATTAATATATCATTTTTATAATAAAATTCATAATTATTACGGTCCCTGAATTCAGTGGATGAATGAACAATAGACGACGTCGATTTCGGAGATAAGAGAAGACTGTCCAAATTATCCCAGCTAGGAGTTACTGGCACAATTAAATTACGTCACTAGCAGCTTTTTTCCGTTTTGGAGAGGACGAGATGTCTTCAGGCCATTTAAAAGTACACTCAGAGAACTAATTGTTTGAAAAGGGGTTGTAGCAACCGTAAATTTGGCTGTTAACACCGAATTGTGGTTGGCACAAGCGAATTGAGGGTGTTACGATGGAATTTAGTCCCCACATCCGAAATTCTGTTGAAGCAACCTCGTTTCATAATTGATTCGGTTGTGACAACTGAATCTTCAATTATATTCGTTCAGCCAACTATATTTTCTAAAATTTCGGTTGGAACAACCGAATTTGAAATTAATTCGGATGCAACAACCGAAATTTGTACCAAATTCGGTTGGAATAACCGAATTTGGCATCAATTCGTTTGCAATAACCGAATTTGGTATCAATTCGGTTGTAACTACCGAATTTGGTATCAATTCAGTTGTAACTACCAAATTTGGTATCAATTCGGTTGTCACTACCGAATTTGGTATCAATTCGGTTGTAGCTACCGAATTTGGTATGAATGCAGTTGTAACTACCGAATTTCGTATCAAGTCGGTCGCAATAACCGAGTTAATCCTTAAGTCGGTTGCAAGGACCGAATTCGGCGTCAATTCGGTTGCTGTAACTGAATTTCTCATGAATTCTGTAGGTACAACCGAATTTCATTTTCAATTCGGTTACCACAACATAATTCTATGTACTATTTAAAATTTGACGTTTAAAATTATGAAAACAAATATTATATTAAAAGAAGTTAAAAAGTGAATAACTGTTCTCGTCACGGTGTTGTTGGCGGTAAGGTAAGTAAAAATATTGTAATTTTGGTTTTTGTGTTAAATCGTCTTATTTTTAAGAGAATGTCCTAGCCGATATCAAGAGTTTTGAAGCTTTCCAAGTTCGGTCTGCAATAATGATGCAAAAATCTGTGTAGGAAACGGTTTAGGACCTAAATCAATAGATAGACATGCCACAATTGGTGCGGTGACCCACGATGGCCGGGACTTCAAAAAGGTCGGTAGTGACATGAAAAATATATGTGTTATTCTAAAGATTATCCTGTGTACATAACTTTATTTTCTCGCTCTCTAATGTTTTCCATAAGAATACGGGATAATAAATCATTGGTTAATAATAAAAAAAAAATCCAAAATTCATTTCTGACACTATCTAAATTCGGTTGTGACAACCTCTAATGAGGTTGCGACAACCCCTAATGAGGTTGTGTCAACCTCTAATGAGGTTGTGTCAACCTCTAATGAGGTTGTGTCAACCTCTAATGAGGTTGTGTCAACCTCTAATGAGGTTGTGTCAACCTCTAATGAGGTTGTGTCAACCTCTAATGAGGTTGTGCTAACCTCAAATGAGGTTGTGATAACCTGTAATGAGGTTGCGTCAACCTCCAATGAGGTTGTGTCAACCTCTAATGAGGTTGTGACAACCTCTAATGAGGTTGTGACAACCTCTAATGAGGTTGTGACAACCTCTAACTCCGGTTACGGCTAATTCGGCTGTCTCAACCGAATTTTTCTGTGTGTGTATCAAACATATCCTGCAACGATTTAAGTTTCAAACTAATAGAGACAAAATCAGTATTTAAAGTTTGAAATCCTTTCTTTGCCTCCTTAAATAGCTTAGCTCCTTCCATTGAAGCCAGCACACTTCACATGGGCATGACTATCACAAAGCCAACATTCAAGAAATCAACCCTCATATATGTCTCTGACTGTACAAATCCTAAATCCTAAAAGTATGCCAAATAATACTGGGTTGTATACAGGGTTATAGCATACATAGTACGGTTAAAAAAAAGTTGTTTAACATTTTTTCATTTAGCCCCCATCCCGCAACGTGCTATAAGGAACTTCGTTCCAATAATGGGTTTGTACATAATCAGCCAAATAAATCAAAACAAGAACTATTCAAATTAACTCCTGTGTTTAGAAAGGGTCCGTGGATGTTAAGACACTAAACTTATGGACATTTTGACACAACCGAAAGTGTCTTAACGTCCATGCATTTGAAGACAGAAGGCAATGTTAAAAGTATATTTTGGTAACAATTTATTGGAAAATGTGTAAGTTAGCTACAACAATTTGCCTACAGTAGGGGAGAAGTAGGGCCGATTTGTTTTCCTTCGACTTAATTCTAACTTTTCGAAACAGCCTGAGAAAATTTTAAAATGCTTGCATGGCTGCAGCAGGATAGTCCTGGGGTTCGCAATACAAATTATGCAATTTAAAACTCCTATCCCCTGACTTAGATGGATCTCATTGTCGTCTTCAGTATCTTCTACTTCTGATCCGCCATCTTCTTCAATTAACTATTTCATTATTCTCCGTGTTAATGATATAATTAAAGCAATCAATCAGCGAAATATCCCCTTTACTAAGCCGTTGGCTTAGCTGATAAATTTTATTGGCCTTTTCGCTAAGCGGTTTACTTTTTTTGGGTAATACGTTCAAGACTCCAGCAGATGTTGAAGCTAGCGAAACTGAATAAGCAAAGTCTTCATCGCGGATAACTTGGAGGAACTTAAAAAAACGAGCGTGCTTTTCCAGTCTTCTTGACAATTTGGAGTTAAAACCTTCTAAAGCACTCGCGGTTCTAATTGGATCAAGACATACCGAAAATCCGGAAGGTGTAATCTATAATAAAGTAAGGAATATTTGCGTTACAAAGGCCACAGAAAATGATAAGTCGTCTATAATCAGCAGCAGATCTTTGTTTATTATCTTTACTTTCTCGTCATTTCATTCAAAAATATGATGTGAAATACAAGATGAGGAAATGGTTGAAGGGAATGTAGAAAAAAGGAGGTAATAAAAGAAATCGGCGCCGATTTTTGAATGTGCCGTCTATCAGCTACCGACAGTCTCTCGTTTTTTTTATTATAGCCGCTATTGGTTAGTGTGCACGCCTCTTGTACAGTAGATCCTGGGTTCGATCCCTGCTCTGACCACCTTAAAATTTTCTTTCGACGGCGGTCACCTTGCTTAGTTACGGCGACACTATCGAGTGCTTAGCCATGAAAAAGGTTCTCAAAATACTCACTGGTTGTGAGAAGCTCTCCCTAATTCCTTCATGGGATGTAATGGGATACCATTTAATTATTTTTATTGATGGAGATAAAGGAAGAAAGAAAATCCCTTGTCAATGACTGTTCCCCGGTAAAATGGTTTGTCAATATGCTTAGAATTTCCATATTCTGCACAATACTCAAAATCCTCGAAAATCAATTTTATATCTTCGGGTGTATTGGGATTTTTTATACATCCTGCTATTACGAACCCTATGCAATTGTCGTCTCATTTTGGGAATGGACACCATTCGGCAAGTTCTCGGTCTTTCCTACATTCTTCGTCAAATATTTCCCGTACACCTTTCCTTTTTAATGAGGTTTCATTACTGCATCCACTTTTTAGTTTGACCAAATCTTCTGGAGGAGCATGACTATGGTGATAGTCGTCACTCAATTGTTCACAAATACCATCGTTTTTCAAAGCTACGGTCACATGGCAATCATCACAGAATCATATGTACCGAGTGTACTCTTTATAAATATGTATTTATTTATATATTTGTTTTGAGTCAGTTAGCACGAGAAGTTTGACATAAATTCATAATTGTACTGTAAACTTTCCATTTTAAAAGTTTTGCTTCCGACACAGGTTTTCAATACTTCCTATTTTATTCTTCCACTCTGTTTGAAGATCACCTACTGACTCAAAATGCAAGTCCGCTGAATCACTTCTTCTCCACGATCTTCTATGTTCGACCGCAAATAGCGATTGTTATTTCACTTGATTTGTGTATTTTCGTGGACTTTATGATACAAACAGAAGTGTCATAACGTCCATAGAATTTACCTCACAATGGTTGTGGACCTTATGACGCAAGGTAATGTGTCATAAAGAACATGGACCTTATGACACTTTTTTTATGTCATAAGGTCCATGGGCCTTATGACCATGGACGTTATGACATGCCACCTTAGAAAGTTACTACGAATTTTGATTTATAGCCTTATCTCGTCATTAACCCCAACGAATTCATGGAGTATGAAAAAAGATATTTCATATCGCACTATAATATGTTCGGAAAGGTTAGCCCAGAAGAGAAACGAAGCTAAAACCACAAAAGAAAAACAAAGAGTATGGCCTTCTACCTGATACCTCAAACGACCTACTAAAAGACATGTTCCCATTAAAAACGCAGACGTATCTTGGTGCCGTACCGATCTCCAGAAACCATATTTGCTGCACCAGAATTCTGTAACTTTTTTAGGATAAATATTGGTAGTTAAATTGACAAAATTCGACAATTTTATATATTAAATTCTATGCGTTTTGACAATTTAACTACCGATTTTTATCGTTAAGAAGTTATAGAGTAGATGCCTTAATCAAAATGAAAGTGATTTCGGAAATTTTATTCACGTTGATTGGGACATGGGACCAGAAATGATTGCTCCATTTGGCAGTCCAGGCAGCTCACAATTTCCACGCAGTATGTTTTGGGCAATGGCTTTATCGGAAACCTCCGTTAGCTAGCTAAAGTGAGAAGGCGAAATGAATGAGCAGCCTGATTGACTATGCGATCACTGATGTGTCTCAGGATTATTAGGTGAACCTGTCACTGAAGCTCTTCGAAGTAGTGGACATAATCTTCTGTCCTTTGAAGGCGGATGAGTCAACACTACTGGGCAATGACGGATCAAAATTAAATAAATAAATGGTTTCCCATTACATCCCATGAAGGAATTTGGTAGAGCTTCTCACAGCCAGTAAGCTGTGCGCTTTATTTTATACTCCCTGATTGGGACCTACAGTTTTACACCGGTTCCGAACGGTATTTGGAGAAGCTTTTTCATGGCTAAGTACTCGATAGTGTCGCCGTCACTAAGCGAGGTGACCGTCGTCGAAAGAAATTTTAAGGTGGTCGGAGCAGGGATCGAACCCAGGATGTCCTGTACAAGAGGCGCGCACACTAGCCATTGCACCACCGACGGATCAAAATATTCTGGTCAGCGTCTGATTCATAATTGGCGGCTGAAACATAATCATCCTGGCACTAGGTAAAATGCAAACCACGGTGGGCTGGGTTTGCCTCCCACCACCGCTATATAGGCAATGAAAATAAACGGAAATTACAATAAACGACGAAACCCCCTGTAGGGGCTTCATCCTACTTGTTCATAAATAACCTTCCAAAATTATATAATTTCTGATCGAAATTATTTTGTTTCTATGTTCATTGTTTTAATTATTTTATATTATATTATGAGTTGTTCCTGTGAACAGATTAATTTACGGTCTAAGGATATGTACCTGGAATGTGGGAACACTATACAGGACGGGTGACACTTTCCAACTGGCGGATGTCCTCGAAAAATATAAAGCAGACATCACAGCTATCCAGGAAATGCAATAAACAAGATGTGATTGCACCAGAAAGAAAAACTGCGATATTTACTACAGCTGCCATGAGAGAAGGCACGAATTTGGTTGCGGATTTATAGTTGGCAAGAGACTGCGACACCTAGTTTCAAGGTTCAACCCAGTGAATGAACGCATAGCCACAATTCTTAGCAAAGCTAAATATGTCAACATCTCGTTAATTTGTGTGCACGCACCGACAGAGGACAAAGTTGATGAGGTCAAAGAAACATTTTATGAGCGCCTGCAGGAAGTATATGAACGCTGCCCTGACCACGACATTAAGATTATTCTAGGCGATTTTAATGCCAAATTAGGAAAGGAAAGTGTCTTTCGACCAACCATCGGTAATCACAGTTTACATGATACCACCTCCGATAATGGAATAAGACTGATAGACTTCGCCGCTGCAAAGAGCATGGTAGTTAGTAGCACACGATTCCAGCATAAGAACATACATAGGGCGACCTGGATATCTCCTGATCAGAGGACGAAGAACCAGATTGCTCACTTGGTAATATATGGCAGGCACTCTTCTAGTGTAATGGATGTACGTGTAATTCGAGGTGCCCATATCGATTCGCATCATTACCTGGTGGCTGCGAAAGTTCGCACAAGACTAAGCAGGGCGAAAAACGTACGAAGCCGAACACAGGAAAAACTGAATATTGACAAGCTACAAACACCGGAGATATCAATGTCCTATCGCCAGAAGCTCTCTCTCCTGCTAGGGCAGAATACCCTTCCTCCCGAAGACACAGATGCGCAGGGAAGCACATCTCCCATTGTTTAGAAACCGCGGCAAGCACTGAACTTGGTTATCAAAAACCGCAGAAGAATAAGCCATGGTACGACAAAGAATGTCGCATTGCAACTGATGAAAAAGACGCTACACGTATGGCAACGAAACAGTCAGTTACAACGCGTGCTGTGAGTGAGCGGTACAAGAGGCTGAGAACGGAGGAAACCCAACTATTTAGCCGGAAAGAATTACAGTGGGAGCAGAGGGAGATTGAAGCGACCGAATTGTGCAGGATGAATAATGAATCCCGAAAATTTTTCCAGAGGCTAAGGAGACCGAATAACGGGGCAAATAATGGGCTCCCCTCCTGCAAGAAACGAGAATGCGAATCTGCTGACTGATAAGCAGTGAGTGCTCAAAATGTGGACAGACCAGTTTCACTTATTCTTCCACTGAACGTCAGGAGGTAATGGTTGTGGAAGATAGTGTAGATTGTACCAATCAATTCACGCTAACCAAATCCTGGAAAAGGCCCACGGAAAGCAAATCGATAGATACCATCTTTTTGCCGATTAAAAAGCTGCTTTCGATAGCCCCATACGGGGGAAATTGTACTAAGGCTATGTCTGAACTTGGGATTCCTCAGTAGAATGACGCTGTCCCACACCAAATCAGCAGTTAATGTGTGGAAAGACCTCACTGAACCATTATGTACCAAACGTGGACTGAGACAAGGCGACACACTTTCGTGCAATCTCTTCAACATCTTAATGGAGATAATGGAGACCATCAACACGAAAGGCCATATGTTGCTGGCATATACTGACGACATAGACATCATTGGGCGAAATTTGCGAGACGTTACTGCAGTATTTTCAAGAATCGAAAAAGAATCGGCATAGGTGGGTCTTGCTGTTAATGAGAGCAAGACAAAATTGATGGTGTCAACGACTAGAAAAACCTCTCGACTTGGTCCGCACTTGAACGTCGACAACGGATT
Source organism: Phaonia tiefii (assembly GCA_963931995.1). Classification (NCBI taxonomy): domain Eukaryota; kingdom Metazoa; phylum Arthropoda; class Insecta; order Diptera; family Muscidae; genus Phaonia; species Phaonia tiefii. Next base: position 76,895,342 of record OZ008370.1, read on the forward strand.
TAATTTTGAAGTGGTAGATGAACCGTGAACAAGGACAATAACGTCACCCTGGAGATAGATAGGAGAATTGTGCTTGCAAATAGATGCTATTTTGGGCTCAGCAAGCAGTTTAGGAACAAAGCCCTCTCTCGACAGACAAAAGTCCAGCTATATCAGACTCTCATTTTACCTGTCTTGACATATGGCTCCGAAACCTGGGTCATATCGCAAGCGGGTGAAAAACACCTTGGAGTTTTCGAGAGTAAAATTCTCCGTATAATATATGGTCCTGTTAGAGAAAACGGCGAGTACCGACGTCGCTGGAACGCAGAGTTATATAATCTATATTCTGACGGGGGCATACATAGCTAGGTGAATCAAATTAGGCCAATTACGTTGGCTAGGTCATGTTAGTAGAATGAATGAAGATGAACCAGCGCGAAAGGTTTTCGATAAGCAGAAAAAGAGTACGACCATGATTCCGCTGGAAAGATCAGGCAGAAGAATCCCTCCGTATCCTTGGCCAATTGGGAGAATATGTTTAAATTTTTTTTAATTTGTTTGTTTAATTAATATGTGTAAGACGTCTGACCTCATGAAGTTGTAAAATAGTCAATAAAAGTAAGAATGAAAACAATTGTGTTGATATATATAAAGTGGCCAGTAAATATTGTAAAGTTATACAAATGTTACAATTTTGCACTCTGGTTTTGTGTTAATTTATTTATTTGGCTTTTTTAAAAGCTTGTATACGGCGAGGCAGGATGTTGCAAGGCAGGATGTTGCAAAATTTTGCCGTTATTTTCGTTGGAAACGTATCCTAAGTTTCTTTTACTTTATTCCACAGCTATTTTACGCCTTTTGGAGCATCGAGGTACTTGGCGAACTGAGATTGTATCTAACTCCAAAAGTTTTCGAATGGGTCTAAGTCCGGTGACTACGCTGACCATTTCATAAATTATTGACTGCTTACCAGATTTTAACGCTTTTCGCCGAATGTCCTGGGTCTTTGCCATGCTGCAAAATCACTCGTTCACTAGCAAGACCCATTTTTTCTATAGCAGCTGGTAAATAATTTTGCAGAATTGAAAGAGATTGTTCATTTTTCAAAATATCTTAAATTATAACCCTAGGACCGAATCCTTTCTTCGTATGGGTGTCTACTACGGGTGGCTGATGAATATTGCTACATAAAGAAACTCAAATAACTTTTTTCCAGTGTATGGAATTCATTTTTCGTTTGTTTATATTAAAGCTCATTAAATTTTATTAAATATAGCTTAATTAGTTTTAAAAATAATGGAATTTAAATGCCCCTTTCCCCCCCCCCCCCCCCCTACTCGTTGATGCATGTGCGGCATCTTACCAAAAAGTTACTGCTTGGAGAGTTGAGGCAGGAATAGTTGCCGTTTAAATCGAAATGGGCCTCGTCAGACACAAAAAGACAGTTCAATATGTTACCGTCTTCTTCCACCATTTGAAGCATGTTCCGGCAAAATTCCAAGCGAATCGGGAAGTCTGCTGCGTTCAGTTTGTTGGCCATATGAATTTTATATGTGAAAGTCCAAATCTTTGTTCGTAATTGACTGGCATGACTGTCTGCTTATACCCATTTGAGCAGATAAGCTTCTTGTCGAAACTCTTTTGTATGGCAGCAGCTACAGCAGCGATTGTTTCCTCCGTCTTTGAACCGCAACTACGGACTCTAGTGCGTGATAGCGGCGGACAATCCAAATTCTTGTTTCAGTGTCCCAGTTATCAATTTTTGTTAAATCTAAAAATCAATCTGCAAAATAAAAAAAATTAACCAGATTCATTAAATAGAAAAGAAGTTATTAATTTTTTTTTTTGGTAGCGGCTTTCATCAGCTGCCCTTTATTATGGGTCCACCACCATGTTTCATGATTTGTGTTACTGCATTCGGAGTAGTAGTATTTCGATCTTCGGACTCAAATCCATTGACTTTTGTCTCATCAGACCATATAACCTCTCTTTGTATCATTTAGCACCTTAAAATTTGGCGCAGGTGGTAACACTGGGGTCTCGGCGCAATTATTACCAAAAAGGATGTACAAGTCAAAGACTACAAGTTAGGAAGAAAAAACCGGCGAAATTTGGCAACCTTAGTAGAAGAGAACCAAAAACGTTGACGCGTTTCACTCAAACGCATATCTTTCCCGCGTCATAACTTAATTATTTCAAACTTTTTACATATTTTATGTATTTTTATTTAAATATGGTTAGAATTTCTGTAGTTAGATACAATAACATCATCAGAAAACTGCTCGTGTATTGAAATATTCAACGAAGAGAGTAAGAGAGAGAGAGCAGAGAAACGACGCTCTTCACTCGTTTTCTTTGTTGGCATTCCACTCCATGAGTAATTTTCTTCTCTATACCATAGTTGCTTTATGTTATTACCCCTTTTAAATGTAAATTAAAACCCATATAAGGATCACCCTGACGTACAGTACCTAATAATGGGAAACAAAATTTAATATTACGTAGTCATTTACCTTTAGAACATTTTTAACCCCTCCAAGGTTTGAGTTTTTACAATAATTCGTCGCGGCCAAAATCAATGTTCCCCAACTTTGAAAGTGTCCAATTTGTTTTATTTAAAAATAATCCAGCAGTAGCATCTGGTTTTACACAAATTAATTTTAACGTTACAGCGACATCTATGTGTGAGTGTTGGTGTTATTATTATTATTCGAAAGTTGTGGTTGTTGTCTCTACTACAATTCGGACTCAATGTTAACCCACATGTGTCCAAGACAATGTTGTTATTCAAGCAGTATTTTATTAGAGTTCATTGCGGTGCAATTTTGCTTGGGCAAAATGTTCATGTGGATTAATGACCAGTTAGTTAATGCAACTAAAACTAAATACGACTTTAAAAGTGATTTCGTCTTTCGGTGTAAAGTTATAGCAAAATTTTTTGTTGGCGATTGAAGTTGAATTAATATATTACTGAAAATCTACATTTGGTATTCAAATTCAGTATTTAAATCATGGACGTCGGCGGTAACTTAATATAACTTAATTCAATTAGGTTCTTGCCTGTTTATACTGAGTAATTAATTACTACAGTTCACATGGTTCTCCCCATTTGGGATTGCCAAGGGCAGCTTAGGCGCTAAACAATACTGAGGTTAGTGTGTATATTATGCCGGTTTTCGTTTTAGTGTTTTAGTTTAAAGCTTCATTAAAATCAAGTCCGTAATAGTTAGAGCAGTAACTTGCACATACAAATTTAGATTCAGAGCATATTTTCCCATTTCGTTCATTAAGTTTACTGTACAGTTTTCAGGAGATATTGTGGCACATCTTTCTATTTGTCCCATAGAGTAATGACATATAGAGCTGGCATTCTTCTCATTTGACATTTCATTTCGCACTATTCGTGGTGCGGTAGGTGCTATAGAGAGTGATTTTACATAAATTGACTTACACCAGGTGGAATTACAAAAATTATTGATTACAATTTTTCAAGTCGTTTTGATGAAAAACTGTGAAATTTTAAGGTATTTTGGACCTTTTTGGTATATTTTATAGTCAGTATATATTTGTGGTGTATTTACCCATCAATTTTAAAGCACAAAACGAAATGTCGTTGCTGTTTTCTTGTTGGTTGGTATGAGCCATTGTCTCTATCTGGTATTATTAAATTAATTCTATCCAACTTCCAACCGTCCATCGGAAACACACCAAATGTCATCAATTTACTGAGAGAGTTGGTTACTCTATACGTCATTACTCTATGATTTGTCCATGTATGACATTTGTCAAAACGACTATAGATTTTATCGGAATATGAATTAATAAATGAAATTATAATTAAAATACGAACTAAATCAAAATCCTTATATAGATTGTCAATGTTAAATTATAATTTTCTTCAATGCTTTTAACATATATGTAAATAGTGATAGGAACACACACAGGGAAACGATTAGTTGGAAATCAATTCAGGCATTGAAAATGCCATTCTAAAGTCTATATTTTGATTAGAATTCATAATTGTCATATATCAGGATTATTTGTCGATGTTATTGATAGATTAAAAATAGGTCTTACTAAATACAAGTCGCTACTACACGCTGAGAAAAAACGGCCTCTGTAACATATTCTGCAGGATCCATGTATATGTTTGGAACATACGTCAAACATTTATATGTTTGCAAGTCCCAAATTCAGGTGTGTTTAAATGCAAACATTAGCATGATTACTGCTAAATATGTATGCTTTTACGTGGAAACATATGCGTGCTTCATCCAAAACATTCATATAGTTACGTGGAAGCATTCGCGTGTTCCCCCCAAACCCCCATAAACTTAAAGGGAAACATACGTATTTTACATAATATTTAGAAAAGATTTATTCTTTCTTTCTTTATTTATTATAATTAATTTTATCAATATATATATCCACATTTACTTATATAAATAATTAATAAAAAAAATTAAAAGATTTAAATGGTTTTTACATTTACTTGCATTGCATGAATTTGTTTTGTTTTGAATCTGCTGCTCTGTTGTTTCTCCTTTCTTTGTTGTCTCTCAAGTTTTTGTCTTCAGAAGGTTTCAACTATGCGTTGGTTATCACTATGCGTTGGTAAACGAACAATATACTTATATACAAATCTAGTTCATGCAAGACAAGCGTGTATTAATTGATTGTGTTTGTTTTATTATATTTCACAAATGGTCCGCCATTCCGATTTTTTTTAGTACACACATTCACACACATTCAGGAATATTTATGAATCACTCACTGCGAGAATAATGCAAAAATACAGATATACACACTTGTTGCCCCTCTTTTATTCTCTTGCTCTCGAGAGTGCATAAACAGTGCAACAAACACAGCTGTATTTCTATCATAAACACAGATATATTTAGGTCGCAAATACATATGTTATAACATATTAATCATTGTGTCTCAAACATATAATATTGACTAGCAAACACAATGCGTTTGGGCACAAGCATATAATATTTGCGACAAGCTCCAAGCAACAAAAAGCGACAGATTTTTCAGCATGTACAGAAACTAAGTTGTATTAACCAATTTGAGTATTTTTAAAACCTCATTCATCTGAATTGCAAGATACAACTAATAAAAAGTACAATATTAGAATTCGTGTTCAAATATTAGTCACTGTAATCATAATTTAGTTGCTGTTGCAAAAATACTCGCTACAAAGTTATGTATTCGATTTTTCATAAGAGGCTTTGTTTTTAAAGAGAAACTACATATAATTGAATGGTACACGAGGACTTTACAGGAAAACTATTATTTTAAAAAGAAGGTGATAAACAAAGTTCTGAAAAAAACAACCGCCGAAGAATATGGTAAGAACACATATTCACAGTTTACGTCGCATAGCCCCAGAATTTGATATGTTTTGGACAAAAACAATGGTTGGTTGACATATATTTTCCTATACGAAATCAAAAAAAGGTCATTAGAGTCCGTTTATAGTTTATCGTACTGTACTCCACAGGACGAATATACACAGTTGATGTATCTCTCCACACTAGTTTTTGAATGTATCTATTTTTTTATTTTACTAGCCTTTCTGCACTCCTTGGGTCAAAATGACCCAATTTTATATTTCAAATGCAATTGTTCTGCGAGTTCGTTTTCTCTAAATGACAAGTTATCAAGCTGAAACTTTATGATATCCTCAACGACGTGGTAAACTATGATTTGCCAAGAAAAAGATGTAGTTAGTTATTTTCGGGTTTTCTCTGCATGGAAATATGTAAAATACATATATACTTACATCTATTGTCCTGTGGGTCAATTTGACCCAAAGATAATTACGATTAGTTATGCTATATTTAAATATTTTTGTTACCAATTTGAATGAGTTTGCGTTCAGGAAATAGGGCACATTTGAACTCCTTATCGGTAATTCTATAATTCGGGAACACCCCGCCTAATGTTGAATCAAACACTGACCATTTTCCTTATGGGAGCTCAAACAACCCAAAGGGATCAAGGGCCTTATTAAATGAGGATAACATATTTCCCCAACCGGCTCGATCTTCAACCACCTGCTTCATTTGGATTTCTTCATAATCAGTATGATAGATTATTGGTACTTATGGCTGTTGGTGGTGCAGTGGTATGTGGGCGACTCTTGTACATGAGTACGTGGGTTCGATCCCTGCTTTACCCACATTCCATTATTATCGACGATCGTCACCTGGCTTAGTGACCTTGACACTATCGAGTATTTAGCCATGAAAAGGCTTCTCAAAATACTGTATAATAATATTGTATAATAATACTGTTTCTTTTAAACTGAGACGATCAAATATCTCGAAAAATAGCCACTCTACGGAAAAAATGTCCATAATCAAAATTTAATCATACCGCGGGGGAAATACATTAGTGCAAAAAAAATAGTTCCCCACCCCCGGCTTTGTAGGTGGGGCGGGGGTAACTTTTAAACTAAGATAGGAAGCCATATTTTTTATTGCAGATACGGATTCTACGACTAAAAGTACGTATGATTTGAATGAAATATTTTGTGCGGCTCATGACATAGTATTGAAGGCGTGATTCTTGAAGATCAAATCAACAGAGAACGCTGCATCCCCATTTCATATTTGTGAAAACATCATAGTGCTCTTTGGCAAGAGTAACCACGGCTTCAAGCTGGTAGGCTCAAGAAAATCAAATGTTAACAAACAACCCTGAGCCTACTAACACTGAGCTAACCAACATTTATTTTTCTTTCCAAATAAAATAAAAAATCCAATGAGTGTTCGAACTCACGGGCGATGTGTTAACACCTTTTTGCTACACGGTACCTTTTTGCTACACGGTACCACATTAGTAAATGTTACATTGGAAAATAAAAAACAGCGTTCAATTATATGATAACGGACATTTAAATAATATTAATACTTAAAATTATTTAAAGACCAGTGTGAGCACATGTGTCATTATTTTCTTGCTTAATACTTTTTGTTTTATTCCCACAAAAATCAAAGAATGCAAAGCAACAGACACTTGTAAATACATACATTGTTATATTCGTACATACGCTACACAAGGTCACAAAATTTTCGTTGCTCTCTTGCTATCTCATTTTTATATGTATATGTACGTATAATACGTCATTATTCTCTTTGCTCTGAGAGTGCTCCGCACCCACATTTTATTTGACTTACCGTTCACAATTATAAAAAACCAACCCGTAAAATACATAGTTTTTGACTATAAATTCTTTATATATGACCACGCCCCTTTGCCAATCAGGCCCATATTTACAGAAGATCTTAGAATATACATATATACCCAATTTTGTCCAAAATACTGTTAACAGGAGCAGAAACAATGGATTTTTAATTTGTGATTTGTCTGGGAACCACCACGCCCCTTTGTCCAATCCAGCCCATATTCTGACAGTTTATTTTTGTCATCCCCATTAGTTTGCCTGCGAAGTTTCAGCGCGATTGGATCACGGGAAAAGGGTTAAAAATCAATCCAAAATTTTGTCGGCATACATGCATACAGACTGGTGAAGTTAATATAAAGAATTTAAAAAAGCGTTCAATCATATGATGACGTTTCATTTAAATAATATTAAAATGTACTTAATAACACTTAAAAATATTTAAAGACAAGTGTCAGTATTTTCTTGCTTAATATGTTTTATTTTATAAAAAACAAAGAGAATGCTAAGCAACAGACACATGTACATACATACATTGTTATGTCCGTACATACGCTACACAAGTTCACAATTTTCGTTACTCTCTTTCTATCTCATTTTTATATATACGCATAACCACGTCATTATTCTCTTTGCTCTGCGAGTGCTTCGCACCCGCACAATACAACTATTCGCTGCCGCTACATCAGTGCGTGTGTTTTTCGCAGTTTGACAATCTGTGTTTCGCAGTCGGACAAATCTGTGTTCTATATAGGGGTGGGCCACCCTTCTCATTTAGGGGTATGAAAAATAGATGTTGGGCGATTCTGAGACCTACCCGATATGCACACAAAATTTCATACAAATCGGTCCAGCCGTTTCGGAGGAGTTTAACGGCTAACAATGTGTGATCGCTGTCGGACAATCTGTGTGATCGCAGTCGGACAAATTATGTTTGGATGTACATATTCACTTTGTGAATTTAGGCCGTACCCGTGCACATCACAAAAAAACAGTTATTCAACTAACCAGCTGACAAAACATTGATTTGATTGCACGACATATGAATGAAATAAATCCTGCTTAAAATCCTAATATAACTTTCAGAACTGGAACTGCAGGTAATACCGTAAAACAACAAATTTAGCATAAATATATGTTGTGACATTATTAATAAACCATTAAAGTTGTCAAACATACTCAAGTTGTAAGACATTGTAAATTCATATTCGCACATTCTAAGAACAGTGCCGCCGAGTTTCCTACCAAAGAAGAGACAGTAAAAACTCAAAATCTGTTAGCAAGTCAGTTTGTTTTCAAACTGCAAAACAAAAATAACCAATATATGTGACCTGTAGCCCGTCTCTGTAAGTAAATCGGTAAGTTAACGATTTATGTGACGTCACAACGACTCGATTGAAAGTTACCGATTTCGTGATTACTGGTGTTTCTGTACGTTCAAATCGGTAAAAATTCGGTCTGTGATAGAAAGAAACACAAATCGGAAAGAAACGGTAAGAATTGAAACAGATGACAAGCAGCTGTTTATTTGCATTTGTTTTCATCTACAAATATTTCGTATTAAAAACACTTTTTTTCAGTTTCGTATTTACTTTAATAAGTTTATACAAAATGAGTAGCATATTTGTTATCATTTACGAATTTTTCCATGATCGCAGAAATATGCTGAGAATCCACCGGCGCCACTTGAGCCAAAAGCAATTAAATAAGTTGACTGTTGGTGATGTATATTTAAAGTAAACAAACATTTGCACTCGGTTTATTTTGAATACCGATTTCGTTGAAACCGGTTCATAAATTGTCGTAAATTTCGGAACAAACCTACTTTACGTCTGAAATTCCTGGAAATTTCTTTTTTTTGGAATGGATAGGAGTTGTTATTTCAAAAGAAAAATGTTATATAAAAAAATCAGACAGTTATTCAAAAAATGTATTTAATTTTTTTTTGCTTATTTCAACTTTTTCTACATAAAGAAGTTGAAACATTGGTCCTATAAAACGGCATCACTCTCGTAATATCGAGCCGTATGTCCGAACTTTGGGGGCCCATAACTCCGAAAATACAATATCAATTCCTACCCACTCCAATTGACAAATATTTTCCAGGAATTTCCGACGTAAACTAGGTTTATGCCAAAGTTATATTTGATGAGTACTTGCTTCCTCATAGTTGCAACACTATAGCAATCGGTAGAGTTTTCACTTGGCTTAAAGTCAGTGAGAAAATTATCGATTTCTAGTTGAGTCAGATTTCTTACAGACACACTTCTTTAAGCGATTCCTATTGAGTAGAATCGAAACAAATGTCATATTACCGATTTGGAACGAGTGAATGGAATAGGGATCGGCAATTTTTTTTTACAGAAACAGTGATGGTGAGAATGACGTCAGAGTGACGTCAAATAGGTACTTTCAATCGGTAACTGCGATCGGTACGAGTTACAGAAACGGGCTACTGGTCTACGAAAAGGGAGCTTACGTGCGAAAACTAGTTTTCTGTGAAAAAGCTGTTAAAAGTAAGCAACTCGTTTCGTCAGTTTCTCATTATCTCGTTAATTGTTCTCCGCGCCGGACGTCCATTAAGTGTTGTTGTTGGTCCAGTAAGCGTTGTTGTTGGTCGGAATATTATTATAGTTCATCGTGTAAGTTGCTAGTGTGGAACATTTAAAAAAGTAACACTGAAGAAGTGACGTTTACTGTTTCTGTTGATTATCGTCTTCGCATTTCGCATGAAATGAAACATGAGTGTTGATGAGGAGTTCAGTGCCGTATACGGACAATATTTCCATGAAAAGGATGATGAAAACGATGATGAAAACTATGAAGAGAGCGATGATGATGAAGACGAAGTATGTGTATCTCAGGCAGAAGATGATACCGAACAAACTTTTGTTAGCATGGACCTGTATGTTGTTGATGTAAAGGAGGAGGAGCTGGTAACAAAATTGCTGTCAAAAGATTGTTGTAATAATGAATGCCATACACTGATACCACGGGAAATGATCGAGAGTACGCGGAACAATTGTTTAGAGATGTCGAAAAATTAACTTGATTTAGTGATACTAAGTCACATCGAAGCTGGAATTATGAGTAACGAAAAGCCAGAAAGTGTATACGCAAAGCTTGCTGGGCGGAAGGAATATGGACAGAGACAGGATACAGAAGTTATGAGGCATAGAATTCAATTTACCTTCTACAGAGTACCTGTTTGTTGTTCGTTTTTCCTTTTTGTACATGCCTGTACGACGAAGCGTTACGAAAATTTAGTACGTCATTTTCACGCATAGGGTGTAACAGTGCGCCAACACGGACTGGCAAATAAACCGAGTACACATCCAAAGTCATTTAAACCGGCTGACATCGAAAAAGCTGTTAAATTCATCGAGTCTATAGCCGATTTAATGGCTCTTCCACTGCCCGGACGACTCCCAAAATTTAAGGATTTTCGGATAATGAAACTGCCATCCAGCGAGACGAAGTCCTCAACTTATCGAAAATACATTTCTTCACTCAGTGATGACGAATTGAAGATGAGTAATTGCAGTTTTCGACGGATATGGTTCAAATACATACCCCATGTTATAGTTATGAAACCAGCGGATGATCTCTGCGATGTCTGCCGTGGTAAGTAGGTCATTATTTTCTCATTTTATAGTTGTATCAAACGTTGAGATTAAATTCAGTATTTTTTCTTTTAATAGGAAACACAATATCGATTGCGCAAGGCAAAGGTGTTACTGACATTGAACGCGAACAGAAGCTTAATCAATTTCTTGATCACCTCCACCGAGCCCGAAATCAACGAGAATATTATCAAAGTTGGTGTAGAAATACTGACCCTACAGCAGTCGTTCTGTCATTTGATTTTGCCCAAACCGTTCACTACCCCGTCAGTCCACAACAACCTGGTACAGCATACTTCAAAGCAACCAAGAAGTGCAGAGTCTTCGGAATTACAGACGAAAAACAAAAAGTTCAGGTCAGAATTTCAAACTGAATCATAGGAACTCAAATTGCTCGCCTTTACAGGATCTTACTTATATTTTTTTTTTCAGTACAATTACATGATAGACGAAAAAGATGACGTTGGTAAAGGACCTATCTGTGTTGTGAGCATCCTGCATTATCACCTGCAAACCTACTATAAAGACATTGAAACACTCGTTCTTTTCTGTAACAATTGTGTTGGGCAGAATAAGAATAACACTGTACTATCATATCTGCAATGGTGTTTGGCTTGGGGTCTTAACAAAACTATTTTATTCAATTTTCTACTTACCGGGCACACTAACTTCGCGCCTGATCGTTACTTAGGTATTTTCAAAATTAAGTATGCCGTCAGTACCATCGACACGTATGCAGATTTACTGCAGTGTGTCGAGGCATCATCACCTGGGGGTTATAATAAAGCTGTATCGGCTGAAAAAGTCGTCTGGTATGAATGGGACAGCTATTTTAAACCACTGTACAAGTCACTTGTTGGAATAACGCAATTCTATCATTTCATAATCTCTACAGATTGTGTAAAAACATAGAAATTCGCAGACAGTGAAGAAGTGCAGTCCTTTAAGCTTCTGTTAAAACCTATCGATCCTGAAATGCCGAAAGTTATACAACCAGCCGGTTTATCTTTGGAACGTCAGTGGTACATCTATCACAATCTTCGCAGCTTAGTTTCGGATATATCTAAAGTAGATATTGTGGCTCCATTGCCGAAAGATTTGCCATCGAAGAAACGGAAGGCAAAAACTAGTGAAGATGTTCTCAAACCAGACGAGGAACCAGGTCCATCTTCCTCAGGATCAACACGTAAAAAGATCTCAAGGAAAACGACAACAAAGAAAAATACATAAACTACTCAGCATTATTATTTTTGGCCCATAATACGTTTTTCTAGTGTATAATCATGTCTTTATAGCTTATAATTCAATGTATTTTGTTCATTACCAATAAATTATATTTTGTCGTATTTTTACTCTTCTTTCTCTACATTTTTAGTACACTTCTAAGTAAGTTAGGATTTTCTGCTTTTCACCACGTGAAAAAGCATCTCATCTTCCATCCGAATCAACCAAAAAGTGAAAATTGATTTTTTGACACCTAAGCCCCCTTTCCGTAGACCAGGTCACATATACTTATGTTTCTAATTTTTTCCATGAAACGAAACGATAATTATTAGATTCCTATACAGTGATAGATAGTGAATTAGTTGTCAATTGATTCTCTATTTTTCTTTTATGTATTTTTTTGTCGTGGTAAAAAATAGAATAATAAGTTTTTCCCAAAAATGTCGCTTTTTTTAACAAATTATGATGTTGGCTCAAATTGACCCAAGGATCATAGGAGGGCTGTATATGCAAGGAATGCAAAAGGGCTAGTAAGGGGTTTTCAACAGAGAGGCTACAAAAGTAAATCGATAGGGACAGCAAACGACGCCATATTTTTTCCCGCTCTTTTGACATTTGTCTTCAGTAAGGTTTGCCATTTCATCATGGAAAGATACACGAGCCAACAACGAGTCGAAATTATTCAAATTTACTACCGAAATTTGGTGTCAGTGGCCTCAACTTTAAGAGCGGAATTCATCGGGAAATCATCTTCAGCGATGAGGCTCATTTCTGGCTGAATGGCTTCGTAAATAAGCAAAATATGCGTTATTAGTCAGACACCAATCCACATGTAATCCATGAGTCATCATTGCATCCCGAAAAAATTACGGTTTGGTGCGGTTTATGGGCATTGGGCCTCTTCCGTGATGATCAAGACCGGCACATTACTGTGAATGCGAATCGCAACCGTTCAATGATAACCGAATATTTTTGGCCCCAATTGGATAATATGGACGTGGAGGACATGTGGTTCCAACAGTACGGCGCCACAAGCCACACAGCGAATGCCACAATCAATTTATTGGAAACCACGTTTGGTGAACATGTGATCTCACGAAATGGCCTAGTCGATTGGCCGCCTCGGTCGTGCGATTTGACGCCGTTAGATTATTTCCAGTGGGGCTACGTCAAGTCTATGGTCTATACCAACAAGCCAAGTACGAATATCGAACGTGAAATTGTAGCAGTATCGGCCGATTTATGCTTGAAAACCGTCGAAAATTGGGTTCAGCGACTGGACTTCTGCAAGCGTGCCCGTGGTGGCCATGCAAAAGAAATCGAGTTCCATACATAATGGCATAGAACGTACTTTCACAGGAATAAAGAATTTCATTGGTATCTAAAACTGGTTTTGTTTTATTTAAAAAAACTTTTGTAGCGCTCTTATTGAAAACCCCTTTATTACCATAAATTGAGGTACAGTGAGACTTTTAAACACAATCGTTGAATCTGACGGCACTATTGACGCCTTCACAAACAATTCAAACAATTGTGGACACTTGTCTGGAGCAACTATTATTGTGGATGACACAAATTAACTTAATACATATGATACTTTTAAATTATAACTGTGTATATGGTTACAAATAGGGTCGTATTTACCCGCCATATGTAACCCATGGTTCCACCCAATAAGTGCGAAAACAAAAACAGCGAATCCTAAACAGCGAAAAAAAAGAGCGAATAAAAAATGAGCGAAAGGTAAAATGAGCAAATAAAATTAGCGAAATCCGACTTATGAAATTAAGAACATCGCGCGATTTTTTTAATTGCATAAGTCGGATTTCGCTAATTTTATTTTGAATATTTAAAAGCACTGTACAACTATTATAATGTTAATACTTGTTGTTTTTATAAATTTAACAAGTTTGCCATGCAATTGGTAATATTAGAAATATTTTTTTCATAAATATAATTTCGTACAAGATATTTATAATAAATATTGGTAATAAATTTTTAAAAAATGACGCTTGAATATACGAGAAGCCAAGAAGGTTTTGTTCTTTTAAAAAACAATGGTTACGTTTTCCCGAAGGGCAAAGAGAACAATGGCAGCGTTTATTGGAAATGCGTAGAATGTCTTGCTGGAAAATGTCGCGGGCGTATAATAGTTTCGGAAGGACAAATTAAGAAATCGAGTGCTCATAATCACGTATCACACAAAGCAAAGATTGAAAAAAGGGATGTGCTACATAATATCAAGGAACGAGCTCGTGTATGTCAAGAAAGCAATCATCAAATTGTGTCTGCTGAGACATATACATATGTTACCTGCAGCTGTATGTGGACAACTACTACCAATTCCCCTTATAAAAAAGCAGCTCAAAGGATTAGAAACAAGAATAATCTTACATTTGTTAATCCAACATCTCTGCTGGACCTAGTTATTCCGGATAATTATTCGAAAATTGAAAATGAGCCTTTTTACATTAGGAAAGTGGACAAGTCCACGATAGAATTATAATATTTTCAACCAGAAGAAATTTATCACACATGACGCGATGTGATCACTGGTATGCTGATGGAACCTTTAATACTGCTCCACAACTTTTTACTCAAATCTATACGATCCACGCTGTAAAATATCATAATGTTTTGCCAACTGTTTTTATATTAATGGCCAACAAAACGCAAGCATCTTATGTTCGTGCTTTAACCGCCTTGAAAAATTTAAATAGCAAATTGGCACCTATCACTATAAAGACTGACTTTGAAAAAGCAGCAACGAATGAGTTCAACGAAGTATTTCCCAAAGCAATTCTAAGAGGTTGTTTTTTCCACATGAGTCAGTGTATATGGCGTAAAATGCAAAGTATTGGTATGCAATCCCGATACACCAATGATGTAGAATTTGCGCTTCAGGTACGGCAGTTAGCAGCTCTTGCCTTTGTTCCGGAAGTAGATAGAGTTTCCAGGAACTTCTACAATCAGAATACTTTCTTAAGAATTATGACATGTTACAGCAATTAATAGATTATTTTGAAGATACACGGGTTGGATGTCTACAAAATAATCTTAATCGTCGCCAAGCATTGTCTCCCATAAAAATATGGAATTCCCACGATGCTTCAAAACTCGGTTTACCAAAGACCAATAATTCCGTGGAAGGATGGCATAGAGGATTTAGCTCCCTTTTAGGATGTAGTCATCCAACTATATGGAAGTTCATCGATGTTCTGAAGTATGAGCAGAAACTTAACGAAGTAAAAATTGAACAATATATTGCAGGCCAACACCCACAAAAAAGCCGAAAGATTTTTTTTTTTTTTTTTTTTTTTTTTTTATTAATACTATCATTGTACAAAGATTAAAATAAATATTTACATAGTTTGAGTTTTTACATTTAGTATTGCAGCAAATATATCGTTTTTAACAAAAATATTTACAATTAAAATTAATTCTGATATAAGGTAAAAAGATAGAGAAAAACCTTTAATTTTTATGAGAAATTTTATACTAATTAATTATGATAACTTCGTTGCCGAAATTATAAAATGTAGTTAGTTACACAAATTTCTTATTATTTCGTAGTTTGAAGATCTACATCTATCTTCGAATCTGTGTTGTAGTTCAAGATAAACTGAAATAAGTGGTTTGTGGTTGTAATTTTCATGCAAGAGATCAGTACTGAATCGTCGATTTAAATTGTGAATTATTTTTAAGTTCTTGTTCTGTATAATTTGTAATTTTTTAAGGTTTGTTTTGGCACTTCTTGGAAACCAGACCTGACAACCATATGTCATAATAGGGCGAATGCACATATTATAAATGAGGATTTTGTTTTTTAAATTCAATGTAGATTTTCTGCAAAGTAGCGGGTAAAGTGATCTTCTACATTTAAGTGCTTTGTCTCGTGTATTTGTGATGTGACTTGAGAAGTTCAATTTTTTATCGATTATAACACCAAGATATTTTATTGAATCTTGCAGAGGAAGAACTGAACCCTGTATTTCAAGAGTTCCCGTAGGTACACGTTTTGGTGATTTATTAAACGGGAATATAATCGATTGTGTTTTATTTTGGTTGATTTTTATCTTCCATTTTTCAAAGTACTTTTGTGATATTTGCAACGCTTTTTTCATCCTCTTTATAATAGCATTTGAGACCTTTCCGGTACTTATTATTGCTGAATCATCTGCATAGAAAGCGGCAGCTTGATTTGTTGGTATTTTAAAATCCGAGATGTATATTGAGTATAATATAGGTGATAGGACCGAGCCTTGTGGAACACCGGCTGGTATATTTCTTAATGATGATTCTGCATCATCAATACAAACGCTGAAGTTGCGGCCGGATAAAAAACTTTTGACAATTTTTTGTAGATAGATCGGGAAATTAAAATTATTTAGTTTGAAGATGATGCCGTCATGCCATACCGAATCAAATGCTTTTTCAATATCCAGTAGAACCATCCCTGTACTTTTTCGGTTATTCTTATTCTCTGATATTATGTTAACAACTCTCTTTAGTTGGTGCACGGTGGAGTGTCCTTTCCTGAATCCAAATTGTTCTTTGTTTAAAATGCCGTTTTCCTCCGCAAATTCAGATATTCTTCGTAATATTATTTTTTCGAATATTTTCCCAATTATGCTTAGCATACTAATTGGCCTGTAGCTTGAAGGGGATTTGATATTCTTTCCACGTTTCAAAATTGGGATAACTTTAGCATTTTTGAATATACTGGGGAAGTAACCGTTGATTAAGCACCAATTAAAAACAATAGTCAGCGCGTTGAAAAATACATTAGACATTTGCTTTACCAACACTGGTTTTATACCATCTTTACCAGGTGATTTGTTGTTCTTCAGTTTCTTTGTGTAATATCTCACTTCTTCCAACGATGTAAGATCAGCTGTTTCGCACGTGTTAGTCTGAGAGTTTAACCAATTGACATAATTCGCCACATTCTGATCAACTGGAGAGCTAATTGTCTGTGTTGTGCAGTGAGAGTTTTCAAAGACGTCAGCTACTGCATTGGCTATATTCTCACTGTTTTGAGTATCAACACCATCAACAGTCATGACATTAACAGCTGACTTTTTACCTCTCATTGCTTTTGTCAATTTAAAGAATTTTTTGCTGCCGTGTGGAAGTTTTTCTAAAAACTTAGTCCAATTGGAATTAATATCTGCAAATATGTGAAAATCAATCAACCTGGTGAGCAGGTTTAAGGTGCATTTCAGAGACGGTTTTTGGGGTGGAGAAGCTCGTTGAAGTTTTCGGGTGTATCTATTCCTTTGGCCAATGAGATACAAGCTTAATTGGGAAAGCCTTCGCAGCCACGGTTGTCGTTCTCTTCTTGGAACTTTTCTATCTGCTTCTTGAAGGGTATTTGTAATTTTTAATAGAATTTCTTCAATATTTGAAGTAGTTATTCTTGTAGATTGCAGGTATCGGATTTGATCATCAACTAGTTGTCTGATTGAGGTCCAATTAGCATCGCCGTATGATGGTGCCGTAAATGTCTTATGGATGACGGAACCAAATATTTCGCAGGTGATTGGTACATGGTCTGAGCATAAAAGGCCCGGGTGTGTTTCAATAGCCGATATGTTAAGACTAGAGTTGGTCAAAAGAATATCTAAAACCGAGGGCTGAATTTGGCCCACGCCTTGTCCAAAACGGGTAAATGTAGACGGAGCATAAATATAATAGTTGTTTTGTAATTGATGGTTGTAGAGAGAATTACCAGCAGAATTGTTTTTATAGCAGTTCCAGCTAGTATGATGGGCATTCAAATCGCCAAAAATAAAGAATTCATTTGCTGATGTGGTGATTTTATTGAGATCTTCGGTGAAATTTGCAGTATATTTAGGGTTATATGCAGAAATTAGTCTGATTTGTCTTCCATTTATTTCTACTGAAATTGCTACAGTCTCCATTGTTGTTGTTCCCAAGTTTGGCAAACAGCTGTGAGGGATAGACTCTCTTATTGCTATTAAAACCCCACCTCCGTGGGTATTTCTGTCATTTCTGTAGACCTTAAAGTTCAACAGTCGAAATTTGTGATGAGTCTTTAAAAAGGTTTCATTAATTAGTATTATGTCAATTCTTTTTTCGTGAAGGACTTGTTCAAGTTGTGCAATTACTGAGTGATTTGTGATGCCTTGGGAGTTCCAGTACATAACGTGAAGGCTATGTATTCTCTTTAGTCTAAATGACATGTTTGAGCATCATTCCCAGAACTCGCATTTTGTCAAATTTATTTCTGCATTTCTGTAATGCATCAAGAGCTTCAAAGTATATTTCCAAGATTTTCTCATTGGAGATATCATTTTCATCATTATAATGTTGTTTGTCACTATTAATTTGTGGTTTCCGTCGTTCTTTTTCGTACGGGTTATGCCTTCTAGGCCAAGTAACATTTGGAACTTGATCATTTGCACTAAGTGTTTGTGGAAAATCTGCTTCTGATAATGAGAAGTTCGTTCTGATGTTGACATTTGTGTATCTTTGTCTATTAGTTGTAACTTTCTGGCGTATATCTAAATACTCACGTCTAGAAGGACATTTAGGGTCATCGGCTCGATGGTTAACATTTTTTAATTTCTTGCTAACACAATTAAAACATTTGTAGACAACTGGGTCCTTAAGCGATGATTTACTAAGTGGACAAGTAGAAGATTCATGTGGTCCGCCACATCCAAGACATACTGTTTTCCTGTAACAGTTAGCAGATCCGTGTCCAAACATTGCACATTTGGAACATTGTGTTGGTCCCTTAGAGCGCTTTAAAGGATTTCTCCAGTGGACGACAATATTATGGAGGTATTTGATTCTTAACACTTCCTTTTTAGTTATTTGGTTCCGGTCAAATTCTATAGCATACAGTGCATCGTCAGGGCTAGATCTGGCTGTTTTTATTTCATTTATGGTGATAGGCTCAATGTTGAAGCTGTGCTTAAATTCTTCGAGAATAGTTGCAGTGCTTACTTGGGGAAGTCCGAAGAGCATTAGTTTGAATCTCTTCTGATCGTTCACTGGATGAGTGTGGAATGTTTTCTTATTTAGTTGAAGCTTTTTAATCATGTCCTCGCGGTCAGTAAGCGTGTTCGGCATTACCTTCGTTCCGACTGACATTCTTTTGTATTTCCCATTCGATCCTAGGAGTTTAATCACCGATGCGAAGTTCTGGTTGTCGTCCACTACAAGTGGAGGAGCTTTTACAATGGAATCAATAACCACTTTGTCAATGCTGTCACTGTCGTCATCATACATATCGGATAGAGGTTGGAATCTGTTACTACTGGAGGGAACAGTAGTCTTCTGTTGCTTGAATTTTGGTCTATTACCCCAAAATTTCTTACGCTTTGGTGCCATTGTTAGTTTAATTCAGATATAATTTATCAAAAAATTATATTTCTAAGAAAATTTTCTCTTAGTCAGCTGATAGCTGTTAGATAAGGTTAAGAACGCGTTCGAATGCTCAGAGAGTCAAACGAAAACTGTGAAAGCCGAAAGATTTATCATGATACAGCTAAAAAAAAATAGAAGACTTGGTTAATGAGTACGAAAACCGGGACTTAATTGATTTTTTACGGGGTATTGCACACAACTTTAATCTCCAAATTTAATTCGAGTATTATAGTTTTATTCAAGTAGTTAATATTGTGGTGTATTTAAAATGCGAAAATTAAATTTATCGTTTGTTAATTAGAAAATTATTATACTTTTGATAATTTGTATAATTTTTTGTGTATTTAATACATTATCAAATTTATGGAACTTTCGCTCTTTTTTATCTTTCGCTCTTTTTATTATCTCCTTTTTTTCTTTCGTTGTTATTTTGTCGCTCTTATTAATTCGCTCTTTTTGGGTGATACCGTAACCCATACACATCACCATGGGGAATGGGTAATGAACGTTTACTCATTATCCGTAGGATATAGGGAAATAATGGGTAGCTACCCACGACGATGGTAAATTAACCTGCACGATTATCCTTTACACATGGGGATTGGCGAAGCGGCCTTTACCCATTACCCACGGCGATAGGTAATGGGCTATCTAGGATAATCCACCCCATTTTTGATCGAAAATATGAAAAATTTAGAAAAAATTTTGTATATCTCAAAAACGGAGCGTCCAACGGAAAGAATAACAAATTTTTACGGGTTTCTAGGGTTTCTCACAAAGTATTCCAATTCGGATGAAATATTTTTTTTAAAAAATCGCCAAAATAAAAAAATCGCTAAATTAAAAAAATGGCTATATCTCGGAAACGGTGCGTCCAATCGCAAAAATCATAAATTTTTTAACTTCTCAGGAGAAAGCTTTAACCTATGGATGCTTTGAATACGGCATCACTTTTATTTTTAAAAAATCGCTAAAACTAAAATTTCTGGGAACAAAAATCGCTAAAACGCCCTTATGCCAATATTTCGGAAACAGAGCGTTCAATCGAAAAGTAACTATGTATATTTTACAGGTTTCTAAGGGTTTTTCATAAACTGGTCCAATTGTATTGAAGAAATTCGTCAAAATATCAAAATCGCTATAATCAAAAAATGGCTATATCTCGCAAACAGTGCGACCAATCGCAAAAATAATAACTTTGTTTCCTCTATAAGAGGCTTTAACCAATGGATGTATATATAGGACCAATGGATGTTTATATAGGACAATATGTTTCTGCAACCGGCTCGATGTCCAACTTTTCTCCTCCAAGGTCTCGCAGGCAATATTCCACCTAGTCTTCATCGCGAAGTTTTGGTCGTCCTATTTTTTGATGTTCTGCGAGTTTGTCTTCCAATATCCCCAGAGATGTTTCATCAGCATTCGATATGAGCCCGGATTCTGCGCCATAAAGCAAGACAGGGTGTATAAGAGTCTCATATAGTTGGATCTTCGTGTCTTATCTCGGAAGTGCTCGCATCTGTTTAGAACCACAATTCTGCCTTAATTTTCAATATGATATTTGTTACATAACATGGGGGGGGGGGGGGGGCAGACATCAAAATCGATTGAATTCAAATAAAAAGATTAATTACACATTATTACGCAACCCAAACAAAAATCGCAATTCTTGTCGAAAATATGGGAAAAAAATAGTAAAAAGAGACAAAAATTCAAAAGTTTTCACCATTTACGCAATTTTGAAAAACCTTTTTGGGTTAGTTAGCTTACAGGAAAGACAAAAAGACAGGAAACAAAATTCCAATTGGCTTCCGAGATATAGCCGTGAGAAAAATTAAGATTTAGCTAAAATATACATGAGGCCACAAAATCCGAACAGCAGCTAAACTAGTAAAACCAAAATAGGGTAGTGTTAGTTTCGGAGAAGTACTTCGAGAAATTTCACACGAGAAATAGTTTGCACTCGATGACTTCAAAAATGCTGCATAGTATTACGCTTGAGAGGACCTTGTATGCGATGGATAAAAGGATTATCCGCAATTACAACGCGAAATCAAGAACAATCTATTCCCCTCTTTTACATTGTATTTCAATGGTCTTTTAAGCATTTTATAATAATCTTCCAGAAGCTTTTCCAAACGTTTACAAACAGCTGATATTGTTTTTGTACTCTTTGGCATTCTTGTGTTGTCGGTATGCATTCGTGTAAAGTTTGACAACTGTAGCGAATAGAACAAAAACAAACTGTCTGTTGTTGCGGCCTACAACTACGAAAACTAATGCTGGCTAGAATTCTCACATATAAAACTCGAATAGAAAGTCATCTAAATCATCTAGCGGCAAATTTGATTCCAAGTATCGTAACCTTCAGAAGACTGAGAGAAGAGCTCCCCAAGTTCGCTTAGTATAAAGATTGTTTAATGTTTTTTTTTTTTTGGTTTTGCCACTTTATCATCACTATTTACAACTATTTTAGATTTCTATTATTATTTATACTTTGTTATATACAAATATGTATCATAAATAATGGTAAATATTATTTGTAAAATAGATTGCAATAATAAAGTATACATAAAAAATATCTTCTGGAGAGAGTAGTAACGCCATCTATTTCTAGATTCTAGCAAAAGTTCCTTAGCAAATTCATCAACCGCACGGGGTGAGATTGTCCTACTCGATATATTCATTATCGGCAAATAGTATGCTTTACTATATATCATAAGTTGTTTTACATTTTATTAAATAGCAAGACTATTGGACGACTGTTTGTATTAAACTCCTAATTTAAAATAAGTAAAATACATTTAGGGAGTTCACATGGTGTACTATTGTGTTGTATTTATCGTATATGCTAAAATAATACAACAGTTGTAAATATTTTGTTGGTATTCTTCATGTAAATATATTTTACGACTATACAACCTGAGCATGGCTGTTTTTCCAGTGTACTATGTAGTATGTTCAGTGTCAGATGATTTTTGTTTACTATTTAAACAGATGTATTGTTGTGTTTTGAAGAAATTTTGCATTTTTCTACAACATTAACTCAAGAATTAATTTTAATTGGTAAAATAATAAAAAAAAAAACAAGGAAATTGGACAAATGGGAGAAAAGAAACTACTTCTCCACAACTTTTCACACAAAACCGTAAATATTTTATCTTTTTCGCTTCTTGTTGGCGTTTTTTAATAATTTTCTTTTGTTGCTTGACGTTTATTTGACGTTTTTATGACTTATGATTTAGCACATACAACATGTTGCTCACATGCATAAGTCATATGTCCTAATTTGTTAAAGATGACTTTACTACTTATGACTTTAGGAGACCATGTGAATTCCCTAATTATTTCGTAATAATATATTCAATTTTTTAGAACATACGTTCATGTCCACGTTGTTAACATATTTAGTATTTTTCAAAAAAAAAAAACATTGTCGATATTCTACGTACAATTTCATCCACGACCTAATAACAACTACAATTTTCAAATTCAAAACATTTAAAATGCAATTGTGACTGCAGAACCTCCACAAAAAGTAAATGATATCGTGCAATACATAGGCAATCCACATGAAAAAACCCACATCGACTTGTTAAGTGCACACATGATCACCCAACTACTGAAAAAAAATTAATACTTCTAAACCAAATATACTATTTGACAAAATTTAGGATATAATGAACAAACACTTAAGAGTTAACAATTGGCTTATTAAGCATGATGTCACTTTTGTTGACAAAATATTGCAAATCGACATCCAAATTGTCATCTGGAATGCCAATGCTCTTCCCAACAACACTGAGGAAACTGAAATCGTTTTGAACACTAATTTTATTCACTTGCTTTTAGTATTGAAATCATATTTTAATTTAGATCCTACTTGAAAATTTAAGATTTTTAAAGATTTTGTTTACATATCTGCAAACCATCATGCGGGCACCGCGCATTTAATCAGATAAAAAAAAAAAAGAAATAGGATGGGTCACAAAATTCTACACGCAAAGAAAAAACTCGTTCCTCCAAAACGAAATCTCAGATAACTGAAGTTCGTTTGGGGGCTGTAGTTGGGAGAAACGAACTTCTGTTAATCCGTACATGTCATTTCGTTTGGGAGAACCGAAAAACGTTTGCAGTAACCGAGTTATGAAAAATTAGAGCCGAAAAAGCGTTTGCGAGAAACGAGAAACGGTTCCGCCAACTGTTGTTTCGGTTACAGCAACCGAGTTCTAGTTGCTCCTAACTAAAAAAATCGTTTGCTATAACTGAAAGATGTTTGCAGTAAACGAGTTATGAAAAATTAGAGCTGAAAAAAGGTTTGCGAGAAACGAAAAACCGTTCCACCAACTGTTTTTTCGGTTACAGCAACCGAGTTGTAAATAAAACTTTTATTTATGGCTTCCATATGCTCTCTTTGTTTCAATTTTCAACGTTTATGATTTTGGTTTTACCCATAAAGTTTTTTTTAACAAAAGTTGGATTTTTTGTTTATTTTTTCATTGTCTACTTACACGCCTGTCTCGCCTTGCGTTCAAATGACAACAAAAAGCGCAGCAAACTACAATGCGTCAATTGTCCATCCAAGATATATAGACAAGGTAGAAAGAAGCATTAGAGTATGTGATCACTTTTATGTGTATGCCAAACAAGTGGATAAGACTGTGTATACAGTGAGAGAATGAGAAAATTTACGTTCTTCGTAATATGTGCTCTCATTAGAAAAATGGCTAATTTAAGTTATCGCAAATGTAATTTTGTACGCGTTTGATGCAAACGAGAATTCGTTTGCAACAACATGACATACATTTGCGATATATGAGTATATTTGGGAGAACTACATGAACGGTTGCGATTAATAAATTAATTAAAATCAATCAAAGTATTGTTGAGGCAACCGAGCAATAAACGTTTTTTTTCTTTGCGTGTCGTCATTCCTACTTGTAAGTGGGCAGGAGTCAAGATAAGAACTGAGATTGGCAATGTCAATATGAATTGTTACGAATTCTTCTCTTTAGCTTTATTATATTTATATCCGTTTAAGTTTTTACGTTTAGGTTTATATTATTCGATCTTTTATCTGTAATAAAGCCAGGTTCTTATTAAATTACGATAGCGGCAATATTACACTCAGAGAACTAATTGTTTGAGAAGAGGTTGTAGCAACCGTAAATTCGAACGAATTGCGATGCTCACAACCGAACTGAGGTTGTCGTGACCGAATTTAGTGCCCACAACTAAAATTCGATTGAAGCAAACGCGATCATAATTGATTCGGTTGTGGCAACTAAATCTTCAAACTAACATTTCAGTTCGAACAACCGAATATGAAATTAATTCGGTGCACTTTAATACCAATTTTTGTTGGAGTAACCAAATGTGGCAACAATTCGGTTGTAACTACCAAATTTTGGTATCAACTCAGTCGTAATACCCGGATGTACCCTTAAGTCGGCTGCAGCGACCGAATTCGATGTCAATTCGGTTGCTGTAAATTAATTTCTCATTAATTCTGTTGCTACGACCGAATTTATTTTCAATTCATTTATGACAACATAATTCTATGTATTTCAAACTTGACGTTTTAAATTCTAAAACCAAATAGTATATTACTAAAGCTAAAGAAAAAGCAAGAGCTAACTGCTGCTGTCGCGGAAATATGAAAATTTGTTTGTGGTTATTACGAAAGGTAAGTAAAAATATTGTAATTATGGTTTATGCGAAAAAACGTCTTATTCTGCAGAAAATGTTCGTCGGTATGTAAAAAGGCTTAGGACCTAAATCAACGGATACAACAAGTCAGAATTCGCGCGGTGACCTATGATGGCCGGGACCATAGAATAACACATACCATAGAAGCTTTTATTCGCTCAATAAATTAAACGTCATAGGTACGATGGAAAGTAAACACTGGATGGTGGAAAATATGGGTTCAATAATACCAGATGGTGGCAATAGTATACAGCGATCAACAAAGGTACAACAACCGAATTTCGTGTTTTTCTGACAAACTAGTTCTGTTAAATACAACACAAATGTATACCAACGATAAAAGTCAACTAAAAAGTGCAAAATTCATTTAAATTTTTCTGTTCTACACCAAAACGACATGAAAAAGTTAAGTGAACACATTTTGTAACTCCACCTGGTGTAAGATAATTTTAAATTTAATTGCTCTCATTTCCACAAACCTACGATGAAGAGTGTGAAATGAAACGTCAGATGAGAGAATAAGTTTATCTACGTATGTATTATTCTATGGCCGGGACTTAGAAAAAGCTCAGAAGTGGTATGTAAACCAAGGGTTTGAAAACCCTTTAAATTGATTTTTGACAACAAATTCAAATTAGAAGTTGATAATGAAATTCAAATTAATCACAAAAAAGGTCATGAACTTATTTACAAAATAGATTTTTAATATTAAAATGCAGACCCAACTAAACAAATGAATAAAAACCCCGATAACTCCCGAAAAATTCCGAACCCCGAAATGTACCACAAAATCACGGGATCCCGGAAAGGGAAATTTGAAAATCCCGAATCCTGGGATTTACAAAACCTTGTCCTGAAGATATTCGCTTGGATTCAAATGTTAGTTCAGTCAATAATTGAAAGCATTTTTCGCAACAGTATGTAGTATATGCCGTGAGTTTCCCACCAAGGCGTACAGTATTGTGTTCGGAATATGAAGAATTATTTGCTCCACTACACCCACAATTTATTGTTGCTTGGGACTACAATGAGAACATCCTTTGTGGAGTTGAGCACTTACTTATTTACTTACTTATGTGGCCTCAAACACCCCAGAGGGGTTAAGGGCCTTACAAAATTAGGATAATATTTTTCTCCAACCGGCTCGATCTTCAGCTTTTGTCCTCCAGTTGGTAACACGAAGCTATCGCCTCCAATCTTCCACCTAGTCTTTCCAGCGAAGTCTTGGTCGTCCTATTTTTCGATGTCCTTCTAGTACCTCTTCGAATACCTTTCGCACTGAGTTGTTCTGATCCTTTATACCGACATGGCCTAGGCATCGTAAACGCCCTATTCTGATACGCATAACTACGGCGACGTCGGGATACAGATTATACAGCTCGTGGTTCATCCATCGACGATACTCGCCGCTTTCTATTATACGACCATATATTTTTCGGAGCATTTTTCTCTCGAAGACTCCCAGAGATGTTTCATCAGCATGCGATATGACACAGGAATCTGCACCATAAAGCATGATAACTTATATTTGAAGTGCTTTCTCGAAATTACATCTGTTTGCAAGCACAATTCTGCGATTGATTTCCAGGCTGACGTTCACGGCAGATGCGATGTAAATTAATTCGTCCACTACCTCAAAATTACAACGGTTATCAACGTTCATCCTTTCATCCAATCGGGTGGATGTTGTGATTGTCGATACCACTAATTTATTCTTCTGCTCGTTTACTGCCACACCCACTTTCTAATTCCTTCTTAATTCCCGAATGTTCTGCAGTAACGTCTTGCAAATTTCCTCCAATGATGAATAAATCATTAGCGTACACGAGCAGCATGTGGCTTTTGCTGCTGATACTTTTATTTATTCGTGTTGCCTGTAACTTTTCACACGACGATCTCAGTTAATATGTTAAAGAGATCGCATGATAGAGAGTCGGCATGCCTGAGGCCTCGCCTTGTGCTAAATGGTTCGGTGAGATCATTACCAATCTTTAAAGACTATTTCTTGTCGGACAATCTCTTTCTACAAAGGCGTGTCAGATTAGCAGAAATATCAAGCTCCAACATTGTTTTCCCCGTATCGGGCTATCGAAGGCAGCCTTATAATCAAAAGGTGGTTAGTGTCGATTAGTTTTCGTTGATTTTCTCCAGGTTTTGACGTAATGTGAAGATCAGGTCGATAGTTTACCTTACAGGCCTAAAGCCACACTGATAAGGTCCGATCAGATCTGCAACAAACGGCTTTAGTCTTACGCACATTTCAGTAAAAAGTGAAAAAAAAATAGAAAAATTTTATATTCTTTTTGCCATTTTTGCAATTTTGAAGAATTTTGAAACAATTTTTGCAGTTTTTTTGGGGTTAGTTCATTTTACACTATTTTTGTACTAGGATATAGCTACAATTGTGCCAAAGACAGGACAACTAAATTCCAAGTGGTTTCAGAGATATAGCCGTGAGAAAAATGCATGTTCTTCGGAAAAAATTAAGTTTTACCTAAAATATACATGAGGCCATAAAATCCGAACAGCAGCTAAACTAGCAAACCCCAAATAAGGTTTTGTTAGTTTCGATAAGTATTTCGAGAAATTTCACACGAGAAGGAGTTTGCACTCGATGACTTCAAAAATGATACATAGTGTTACGCTTGAGAGGACCTTGTATGCCATGGCTAAAAGGATTTTTCCACGATAGTTGGCACATATATTTGGGTCGCCTTTTTTTGAACACAGGATATAGTATACTAAGACTCCAATCGTCGGGCATGCATTCGTCTGGTCAGATTTTGAATATGTGCTGATGCATGCCCCTTTCCCACTCATAGCCGACAACGTTAAACTGGTCGCCTGGAATTCCATTAGTAAAAGCGGTATTTGTTGTCCTAAAGCCATGAAATTGCAGTCCTAACTTCGCTTTAGCTAGGATGGGGCGCTTTAGCTTATTTAACACCCTCATCAATATTGAAGTCTCCTGGGACAAGTAAAGCACAGAAGTGATGTCACATTCTCTACACATCTGTGACAAATTCCCGTCCTTATCTCTACAAAACGGAGGCCCGTGGAGGCTTTGTGCTTTTCAGTAAAATTTACGGGACTCATCCTTCATTCAGTAAGATTCAATTTGCTCACTCTCAACTCCTATCATCGTCTTCTTATACAAACGGGTTTCCTCTCTCCTCTTCTCCTTATACCGCTCTGTCGCGGCTCACGTTGCAACTGACTGAAGCATTGCTCTACGTGCAGCGTTCTTTTCATATTTTGCCATACGACACTTTTCATCGTACCATGGTTTGTCTTTAAACGGTTTTCATAACCAAGAACGGTCTCTGCAAAAGTTTTCATAGAGTGGGAAATGTACTCCACCGCGATTCAGAATTATGAGGCGGGGGTGCATTCTGCGCCAGAATCTCAGTGAGCTTCTTTGCATAGGCCATGGCAATCTCGGGTGATTGCAGCTTTCCGATGTCCAGCTTTTTATATATCTGATCTCGTGCGACTTTCGCTCAGCTAAACCTTGTGAGAACCTTTGCTGCAACCAGGTACTGATCCGAATTGATATTATCCCCTCGAATCATACATACGTCCCATACACTAGTAGAGTGCCTACCATCAATTACCAGGTGATCAATCTGGTTCTTTGTCTGTTGATCAGGGGATATCCAAATAGCCTTCTGGATGTATTTATGTTGGAATTTCGTACTACGGATAACCATGTTTTTCGCCCCGTCAAAATCTAACAGTCTCATTCCGTTATCGGAAGTGATGGCGTGCAGACTCACTTTACCGATGGTTGGTTCAAAGACATTTCCCCTGCCGAGTTTAGCATTAAAAGCTCCTTGTACAATCTTAATGTCATGTCCAGGGCAGCGGTCGTATGTTTCCTCTAGGCGCTCATAGAACATGACCTTGGTGTCATCGTCTTTTTCGTCCATCGGCACATGTACATAAGTTAGCGATATTTTAAAATATTTCGCTTTTATGAGAGACCGAAAATATATTTCGCTTTGAACCTTGAGACCAGATGTCGTAGTCTTTGCCAACTACAAATCAGCAACCAAATTTATCATTTTTCTCATAGTATATCAGTAAATCGTGGTCCTTATACCGTATGCGGGCATAGTCAACAAAATTGGAGGGTTTTTTGTTTATTATTTTAATTTGGTATTTTCATTGCCAACATAACGGTGGCGGAAGGCAAGCCCAGTCCACCTACTGCCGGGACGATTATGTTTCAGCCGCCCATTATGGATCGGACGCTCACCAGAATGCACTTTGTCGAAACTGTATTTTTGTTTCTTTACTTTGGCTCATCCGCCTTCACAGGACAGAAGAATATGTCCACTAGTTCGAAAAGCTTCAGAAACAGTGTCAGTATTTAACCTGAGACGCATCAGGATTCGCATAACCAATCAGGCTGCTCATTCGTTTCGCCATCTCACTCTAGGTGGGTAACGGAGAGTTCCGATATTTCTAAGAAGTAGTGAGCTGCTTGGACTGCCCTATGAAGGAATCATTTCTGGCCACTGCCATATGAGTGGCTATCAGAACTTTCCACATACACGGTCAGTCCCATGTCTGAAGACTTATTAATCTATAATTTCTGCAACCGAAGATGATTCCAGATATACTAAATTTTACAGTCTATAGTGAAATCTGGAGTGGTTGCCTTAGACTAACTGATTATGACGATTTGAGTTCTAACCACACACGACCTGATCTCGTCCAAAACCTATCAAAATTATAACTGATATTAAAAAAAAAGAAAAAAAACCGTTTCCCATTACATCCCATGAAGGGATTGGGGATTTTTGTACACACATTGATTGGGACTTTTCCTTGGCTAAGTACTCGATAGTGTCGCCATCTCTACGCGAGATGGCCGTCGTCGAAAGAAATGTAAGATTGGCAGAGCAGGGATCGAACTAGAGTGTACAAAAAAACGTAATTTATGGAAAGCGGTTTTCGGATTGTTCGAAAATAATGAAAAATAAATTTTGAAAATTGAAAAAATTTTGGTAAAAACCAGTAGAACCGGGTTTTTTCGGTTCTTTTTTTTGGTTTAAATTAAATTACACTTGAAGCACTTACAATACATTTGCTTAGCCATCATTTCATATTCTTATTCGTGTTTAAAACTCAAAAGTTCACAACTCTATTTAAATATTACAATTAGGTTTGAATGTTAAACAAAATAATTGTCATATTCCAATTTGGAATGTGTGTTTAGCATAAAATTTAGAAGTTTTATTCAAATTTACATTAAACTGATTTAAATTCCAAAATCATATTCAAATTTTAAAGAAATTTGCATTTATAAGTATAAAACAATTATTTAGAAAAAAACTTATTTTTCAATTAAAAAAAAATGTTTGGAAAGTTGAATTAATTCTTCAATAAATTTTGGTTATTTCTAATTCAGGTCATAAAATCATTTTGATATTTGTTTAAAAGAAATTGTTTGGAAATGCCATTTAGAACTTTTTCGAACATAAAATCATATTTGAAAATAGAAATCATGTTTCTTAATTTCAAAATTTTATTTAAATTTTAAAATCATATCATTTATTATTAATTTGTTTAAGAATATGAAAACAAATTAAGTAAAACCCGGTTAATCGATGTCAAACAACCGGTTTCCGGTTTGCTCGAAAATTACGTTTTTTCAAAAACCGGCACACGGATAAGAGCAAAAGACCCTATTAACCGGTTTCGGGTTTGGACACTGTAGATCGAACCCACGTTCTCCGAAACCAGAGCCGCGCACACTATCCAATGCTCCACCGACGGTCGCAACCGATATTTAGTATTTAGAGACTGGCACCTACTTCAGAAATCTAAACCCTAATAAAAAATAGGTAAACAGTGTCTATATAATGATACAAAACATATTTATATCTTTCAGAAGCCAAACCGATCAACTCCACTAATCCAAAATTTTGATTTTTTAACAAAAACAAAATTTTTAAACAAAAGTTTGTATTTGAAAAAAATTCCAGCAACTTGGATAACACTGTGCAACAGTGGGTATCGGACCTCAACCAAACCAAAAAATTGTGAAAGTACTTGGACGTGGTATCAGAAAACCCCCCGCGGTTTTGCTCCTATACGTAACAATTTTGCTCCTATACGTAACAATTTTGTAGATGGGTCAGGGCCCTATTTCAGATTTTACTTCAATAAATCCTAAACAGCTTGAAATCTTGGGTTACAACTTTTGACAATATTGTAGCTATTTTCCCATTTCAGAATTCCCTCTAATACATTTCTAAGGAAAAGTACACTGTTAATCGATTATTTCACGAAACGTCGTGAAAAATTTCACATGTTTTATATGTTTTGACATTTCTTGCCTAAAGGTAAATAAATTGCGGTAGCTGTCTTGAAAAGAATTGTAGCTTATACACAATAACACATAATACAAAATAATACAATACAATAATATGGTTGTTTTTAGCGTTTTTGTTCATAATTATCATGCCTTTAAAAGCTTTTCCAAGTAACCAAAACAACAGTCGAATCACCCTACGATGCTCAAGTTTTGTTTTAAAGGGTTTTTTTTAGGTAAAAGCAAAAATGCATATTTTTGTATTATGTATCCATTTGACATCATATCTGACTTTTTAGGGCGTTGAAGTATTTGGCAATTTTGTCGAAAGCCTTAAGTAGTACAACTTTTGAGGACATTATTACCTTCCTGTGTTAATGGTATAGAAATTATAGGCGAAAATTTTAAAAAAAATTTATATTTCTAAATTGGTATGTACAATCATTTGGGAACCCAAAATGTAATTTTTGTTCATTAGCGTTAAGCACTACAACTTTGTAGAAGATATAAATTTGTAATTTACTTAATATTGAATACATATAGGTGAATATTTAAAGAATATGGTTAATCGCAGCATTTCTACATCAATTATGGAGCTCTAAATACATTTTTTGTTGAATAGTGTATTTAGAAAAGTTATCCAGAAATGTATAAGCTACAATTGTGTTGAAGACAGCTACCCCAATTTAATTACCGTTAAGCAAGGAATGTCAAAACATATAAAATATGTGAAATTTTTGACGAGGTTTCGTGAAATAATCGTTTAACAGTGTACTTTTCCTTAGAAATATATTAAATAGGATAATAGCTACAATATTGTCAAAAGTTGTAAAGCAATATTTCAAGCTGTGTAGGATTTATTGAAGTAAAATCTGAAAGAGGGCCCTGAGCCACCTCCAACATTTTCTCCGGCCTGTAAAAAATATTGTTCCGTATAGGAGCAAAACCTAGCGGGTTTTTGTGATACCACGTCCAGGTACTTTCACAATTTTTTGGATTGGTTAAGGCCCGAAACAAATTCCTTTCATTTGTGTCACAGTGTAATTGTATCACTGAGTGGAAAATTTGGGTTTGTGTAATGAATGGAAAAAATTGAATTTCAGTGACCAATTCGAATAACTCCATATTAATATAAATATCTGCAAAATTTATATTTAAAGAATAAATGTAACAAATGTAATCTTAAATTGTTACTTAGGTAAATGGAAATATAAAGATAAAATTGTGAATAAATTAATATTCTTTTTAAAAACAGAATATGTAATTACTTTGCACTTTAATACTTTTTAGTTGCAAAAACAAATAACTGCCACTAAAATGCAAAAACGCACTATAAATTGTCCAAATGCAAATACAATTATTTAGGAAGTATTATGTGACACTTTGGCTTGGATGCATCTACGAGTATAAATAACTATACACGAATATCAAATTATTAAAAATTGTTTCAAACACTTACTACCAATAAACAAATACATACTTATCAAGTTAAAAAATTCAAAAACAAAGTTCATAATGTTAGCTGAAATGCAAAAGAATATAACTACCAAAACAAAAAAAGTAAAATATTAAAATTTGTCCACATTAGTAGCTCCAGTAAATCCATTTATGTAAAAGTATATGAGCAACTTTGGTCACTTTATTTGAAAATAGCAATAATTTCAATCTAAATACTGATATGTCAAAACATTCGACGTTATGTAGACAGCAAAAATACACCTATTTTTTTTTTCTTAATTACCAAGTAACTTTCAAATGTATATATTTTTCAATAATGTATTTATTTGCAATAATACTCATGGAATTAGCGTAACCCAAACCAAAATAAAATATACAAATTTCGGCATACACAAGTCGTTCAAATTAGAAAGCATATTATATATATTTTTTTCAAATGACGGCTGGTTTGTTAAGCATGGATAAATCAATGCTGGCCATTTACGTTTTGAAGATTATTTCATGTAAATGTTGATCTTGCACACCGGGCAAATACTAGTTGGAAATCAATTCAGGCATTGGAAATTCCATGATAAAGTCTATATTTTGATTAGAATTCATAGCTGTCATACATCATGATTATTTGTCGATGATATTGATAAATTAAAAATAGGTCGTACTAAATAGAAGTTCTTACTACAGAAATTCATATTGTAAAGGGTTTTCCAATAAGAGCGCTACAAATCCCGGTTTTAGATACCAATGAAATTCTTTATTCCTGTGAAACTGCCATTATGTATGGAACTCGATTTCTTTAGCATGGCCACCACGGGCACGCTTGCAGAAGTCCAGACGCTGAACCCAATTTTCGACGGTTTTCAAGCATAAATCGGCCGATACTGCTGCAATTTCACGTTCGATATTCGTACGAAGTTCACCAATCGTCGCTGGCTTGTTGGCATAGACCATAGACTTGACGTAGCCCCACAGGAAATAATCTAACGGCGTCAAATCGCACGACCGAGGCGGCCAATCGACTGGGACATTTCGTGAGATAACACGTTCACCAAACTTGGTTTCCAATAAATTGATTGTGGCATTCGCTGTGTGGCTTGTGGCGCCGTCCTGTAGGCACCACATGTCCTCCAAGTCCATACTATCCAATTGGGGCCACAAATATTCGGTTATCATTGAACGGTAGCGATTCGCATTCACAGAAATGTGCCGGTCTTGATCATCATGGAAGAAGTACGGCCCAATGACGCCGCCGGCCCATAAACCGCACCAAACCGTAATTTTTTTGGGATGCAATGATGACTCATGAAATGGAAGATACAACTCATAAAAATACACAATATTAGAAGTCGTGTTCAAATATTAGTCACTGTAATCATTGTTTAGTTTCTGTTACAAAAACACTTGATACAAAGTAATATATTCGATTTGTCATAAGAGGCTTTGCTATGATATAGAAACTATATATATTTGAATGTTGCACAAGGACTTTTCAGAAAAACTATTATTTAAAATAGAATGTGTGAATGAAATTTGTGAAAAAACAATAAAGTATAAATATATAAATATCATCCACCGAAAAATATGGTAAGTATACATACATATTCACATTTTACGCCATATAGACTCGTCCGCCGCGGCTTCGTGTTACATTAGTCAAATTTTTGACTACTGTTTCCAATACATCTAGTCGTACGGCGTCAATGGTGGCTTGAATATTAGCTTCCAATGCTTCAAAAGTGGTCCGTTTGTCCGCAAACCCCAATGCCTTAACAGAGCCGCATAAAAAGTAATCCAGAGGCGTTAAGTCGTAAGAACGAGAGGGCTTGGAAATAAAGTTGTCACCAAATTGATTTTGCAATAAATCGATTCCTAAACGCCCTGTATGGCAAGTTGCGCCGTCTTGTTGCAACCAAATGTCATAATCGCAGCAATCGACATTTCGATTGTCTTCTTCAATACTTCGCGTATGGTAAAATTACGAGAAGGTAAACTCGTTTGAACAGCTGATTTAATTTTTTATGTGTTAACATCTATAGGACTAAATTCACAAAGTCAATACATCCAAACACAATTTGTCCGACTGCGCTCACACAGATTGTCCGACTGCGATCACACAGATTGTTTGGCGTTAAACTCCTCCGAAACGGCTGGACCGATTTGTATGAAATTTGGTGTGCATATCGGGTAGGTCTCAGAATCGGCCAACATCTATTTTTCATACTCCTATATAATAAGAGAACACACCCCTATATAGAACACAGATTTGTCCGACTGCGAAACACAGATTGTCAGAAGGCAAAAAAAAACACACACTGATGTAGCGGCAGCGAATAGTTGTCTTGTGTGGGTGCGGAGCTCTATCAGAGCAAAGAGAATAATGACGTGTTATACATATATAAAAATGAGATAGCAAGGGAGCTACGAAAATTGTGTGAACTTGTGAAGCGTATGTACCATATAGTAATCTCATACTAGAGAGAATATTCGGTTTCTTTTCACACTCTTCTTGATGCGGTCGGTGAGATAGAGAGATGTTTGACGAAAAGTGACATACACCAGGTGGAATTACAATAACTTCTTGCTTTAATTTTTCATGTAGTTTTAGTGAAAAACTGTGAAATTGTTTTAAACTTTTTTTTACTGTTATTGTTAGCATGCATTTATGTTGTATTTAACACAATAATTTTAACACACAAAACGAAATGCGGTTGTTGTTATGTTGTTCGTTGTTCTGAACCATTGCCTCTATCTGGTATTAATAAAGCAATTCTTTTCAACATCGAACGTAAATATCACATCAGGCCAAATGTCACAAATTTGGTGAGAAAACTATTAGGTCTACTATAAATATTAGTCTATGGTATGTACGTACATATCAATGCATGTATGTACATGTGTCTGTTGCTTTGCATTCTCTTTGTTTTTTGTGGCTATACAATAAAAAGTATTAAGCAAGAAAATAATGACACAGTGTTATTTTTTTTATTATTGTGAAAGGTAAGTCAAATAAAATGTGTGGACTTCAAAAAACCCCATAAAAAGAAGTCTGAAACGATCAAATCGGGTGATCTGGCCGGCCAGTGTAAATCACCAAAACGAGAGATTAAGCAACCCGGGCAAGCTTCCTTTAGAATATCGGTTAGGGATCGAGCAGTGTCCGCCGTCCTGTTGGAACCACATGTTCTTCAGTCCCAATTCATACAATTTAGGAAGAAAAAATTAGGTATTAAATTCCATAGCGCGCGCCGTCCACAGTCGTCGATTGACTCGCGCCGTTCTCAAAGAATATGGCCCGATGACTTCTCCAGCGAAAACAGCACACCACGCAGTAACTGCGAGCAGATGTAATGGTTCTTCGTGGATGATACACGGATTTTTGGTGCACAAAATCGATTAATTTGTTCATTCACGTAACCGCTAAGATGGAAATGTGCCTCATCGCTAATGATAACTTTCGATGAAAAATCCTCATCGTTGAGATTCAGGATGGCTTGACCGTAGGTTACACGAGTTTGGCTGTCAACAGCTAACAGCTGATGCACTATCTGCACTGTTTAAGATAACATCTTTAAATCTTTCACCAACATTCTGCGATAACATCTTTAAATCTTTCACCAACATTCTGCGTAGGGACCACCGGTTAATGCCCAATTGCGTGGCACGTCTTCTGGTGGATGCTCCGGGCTCCTCTCTGACATCTTGAGCAACAGCAGCGATATTCTCGGCAGAACGGCTGATCCAGGGCCGGCCAGCCTTGGAAAAATCTCGTGTTGTCGCAGTCACTTTAAGGCGAGTGGTAAAAAACGGCAGTGTTTGTCCAGTTGGTGTCGGACGACCAGGAAATTCAGTCTACCGCCAACACAGCCGACGAATTGTTGCGCAAAAAAATGGAAACAATTATTCCGCTTTCTTGCGAGGAAAACCGATTTATGGCTTCTCGATTTTTATTCTGCGTTTGTTTACTTCATAAATATCACAACCGAATTAATATTTGGTGCCATTTGCAAACGTTTAGGGATATTCCAATAGCATGATTACTTCTGCCCTACCTTGTACTTACGTCTGTAGATTGGCAACTAATGCGATTGCTGCCTACAACAACAACAACGTCGGCGCAAAGATTTATAGAAAAAAAGCTTAAATTACCAATATTATTTTACCGGATAGTGAAATTAATCTATTAGGTAGTTACACCCGCATTTCACTATATGTAAACGATGAGAAAAAAAACAGTCTCTGTAACATATTCTCCCAAACACAGTCTGCAGGAACACAGTATATTTTTTGAACAGACTTCAAATATTTATATGTTTGCAAGTCCCAAACTCAGGTGTGTTTAAATACAAACATTAGCATGTTTACTGACAAATATGTATGCTTTCACGTGGAAACGTATGCGTGCTTCGTCCCAAACCTCAATACACTTACGTGGAAGCATTCGCGTGTTTCCTCCAAACCTCCATATATTTACGTGGAAATATATGTGTATTTTCTCCCAAACATAATAATATTCAGAAACGAATTATTCTTTCTTTATTTATGTATAATAATTAAAATAAATAATTATACGTTAACACATATGTTCTAACATATTAATCATTGTGTCACATATTGTAAAGCAAATACAATGCGTTTGGGCGCAAGTATATTATATTTGTGACAACCTCCAAACACATGTTGTATTTGCATCCAAACAACAGAAAACTTGAGATTTTTCAGCGTGTAGAAATAAAAAAATACCGTTCGAAACCGGTCTTAAACTGTAGGTCTTAATCAGTGAGTTTAAAAATATAAAGCGCAAAGCTCACTGATTGTGAGAAGCTCTCCCATATCCCTTCATGGTATGTAATGGGAAACTATTAACTATTATTTAGATTAAGTTACGTATAGGTAACTTGCACTATTCCAATGAAGACTATTATGATATCACAGGACATTATATTCCGTTGAACCTGTAACTGGATCCGGTGTGGTTAAGGGGCGTTCAAGACACATGATACCTTATCCGGATATACCAGCGTATGGCTTAAGAAGAGACGTACATTATTCCCTGGTGAACCAATTAGTACACTACAAAAAGGTCCTAAAATCATTCAGCTTAACTTCCTGAATGCATGTTAGAACCATCATGAGTTAAGGTCCTAGATATTCCTTCCTACTCACACAAAACAACGGGCAGTATCATATGATATATTCGACGCTGTCTTCCTCCTCTTCATTCCTACAGCTTCTGCGGAAATTATCATGAGTTGCTATTCAATGTCTAAACACATGGCTACCTACTAATCTGGGCCCAATGATCATAGACTAGAATAGAGATATCATTTCGAGGAATGGATATCAAGTTTTGCGCACAGTTCTGGTCATAACTTAACCACACCTGCCTGGGGGGCCTGCTCTTTCTATCATTCGCATGTCTGAGAGCTTCGGTTTTAAGCATGAGCTTGCATTCAGAAAGAGTCTTACCCACATTCACCATATCCAGAACAACTGGTATGACAGCCCCTGATCTCGCCAACTCCGTCGCTCTTTGGATCCCTAGAATGTATTCATCTAAGATGAATATCGAACTACTTGGCAATCTCATTTAGATATGCTCGGCAGTTGTGGGCAGTTTTTGCAATCAGCAATACCGTTTTGCAGACATTTTTATAGCAGCCTGACTGTCACAGTAGATGTTAATACCCCAGGCGGTGATGACGGTTCATCCCAGCCAAAGGGTAACTTCTTCGATTGCCATGACTTCTGCCTCAAAAACACAACAATGGTTTGGTAGCCTTTAAGCAAGGTCTAGAAATATCTCCTTAGAAAACATTCCAACACCTACATTGGCATTTTGTGTTTTTAAGTGATCAATGGAGAAGCCTAAGTAACTTCTATATCCTGATATTTATACCCTCTAGTCCTCTCTGTCTGGGATATGAGTGGGGAGTCTTTCTCGTAGGTAGAAGTGTGTGTCAGGGTATCAACTTCCAATATAGATTCTATCTCTTAAAATCGTCCCGTGACCACATGCGCGGTGATAGATACGCAGTGTGTTCTTAAAATGTGGAGAGACCACTTTTCAGCACTACTCCACTCAGATTCTTCCACTGAAGATCAGGAGGTTATGATTGTGGAAGAAAGTGCAGATTGTACCCGCCCTCCACCCGCAACCAAAGTCAGAGTAGAAAGGCAATCTCCCGGCTTAAGAATAATAAAGCGGCTGAAGAGGATGGGCTATCTTCTGAGCTTTTTAAGGCCGGTGGCGAAGGACTGCTACCCCACATGCATCAACTTATATGCGGTATATGGTTTAGAGAATCTATATCTGACGATTGGGAGTCTCAGTGTATTATGTCCTGTATTCAAAAAGGATGATCCGTGTGTATGTTCCAACTATCGCCGTATCAGTCTTTTATCCATCGCGTATAAGGTCTTGTCGAACGCATTATGTGAAAGACTAAAGCCAATTGTTCAAACCCTGTAGTTTTATACCAGGGACACCACGACTAACCATATATTAACGCTACCCCAAATCGTGGAAAAGACCCACGAAAAGCAAATCGATACATACTACCTTTTTGTCGATTAAAATGCTGCTTTCGTTAGCCCCATACAGGAGAAATTGTACGAAGCTATGTCTGAACTTGAGATTCAGGCAAAACAGATCCACCTCTGTAGAATGACGCTTGCCAACACCAAATCAGCAGTGAATGTGGGGAAAAACCTCACCGAACCATTCTGTACCAAGCGAGGACTGTGACATGGCGACACACTTTCATGCAATCCCTTCAACATCTTAATGGAGATAATAATGAGAAAAGCTGCAGTAAATACGAACAAGACCATTAACAGGAAAATTGCTGGCGACATAGACATTACTGGACGAAATTTGCGAGAGGCTACTGGAGTATTTTCAAGAATCGAAAAAGAATCAGCGAAGGTGGGTCTAGTTGTTAATGAGGGATAGACAAAATTGATGGTGTCAACGACTAGAAAAACCTCTCGACTTGGTCCGCACTTGAACGTCGACAACCGATTTAATTTTGAAGTGGTTCATGGATGTATCTACCTTGGATCCGCCCTGAACAAGGACAACAACGTCTGCCTGGAGATAAATAGGAGAATTGTGCTTGCAAATAGATGCTATTTTGGGACCAGCAAGCAGTTTAAGAAGAAAACTCTCTCTCCCCCTCGACAGACAAAACTCCAGCTATATCTGACTCTTATTTTAGCTGCCCTGGCATATGGCTCCGAAACTTGGGTCATATCGCAAGCGGATGAAAAACACCTGGGAGTATTCGAGAGGAAAATTCGCCGTAGAATATATGGTCCTGTTAAAGAAAGCCGCGAGTACCGATGTCGTTGGAACCAAGAGCTATAACACCTATATTCTGACGTGAACATGTCGTAGGTCCATTGCGTTAGCTACGCCATTTTATCAGATTGGATGAAGATGAGCCAGCGCGAAAGCTTTTCGGTTAACGCACCCGATAGAAGCAGGAATAGAGCACGACCAAGAAAGACTAGGCCAAGGAATCTCTCCGTATCCTTGGTGTTACCAACTGGCGAGAAAAGGCGAAAGATAGAACAAGTTGGAGAAATATGTTAAAATTTGTTTAATTTATTTATTTGTTTGTTTAATTAATATGTGTAAAGTATCTGACCTCATGAGGTTGTAAAATAGCCAATGAAAGAACGATCCAAATATCTTAGGTGGATTGTCGACGTTGTAGTCATTTGTCTTCGCAACAATTATAGCAGTAAGAAGTGAAGTATAACACCCAAACCTTGGTACACACTATTGTCATTCACTGGACTCTTGTCAATGGACTTAGGTAAGTGGATTTTTCCAGTACCGGCCACAAAACAGCACTGTCTTGAAGCAATATCGGGTAAACAACAGCTGAATATATCCAGGATA
Organism: Phaonia tiefii; assembly: GCA_963931995.1. NCBI lineage: Eukaryota > Metazoa > Arthropoda > Insecta > Diptera > Muscidae > Phaonia > Phaonia tiefii. Next base: position 76,936,153 of record OZ008370.1, read on the forward strand.
TATCCCCTATTACATGACTGAAGGGTCACTGTGGCCCTACTGATGGTATCCATAGTGTTTGGCTTGAAACTAGGCTTTCTACCATCTTCAGAACTTGCTTTATCTTTTAGGTAAATTTCTCTACCCGTGGCTGACTGGTATTTAACTTTCTGTTTCCTGGTCAAGAGACCAAGCTCAGGTTTCTCCGGATTTGCACCCACCCGAGAATCACATCTTCAGAACTTGCTTTATCTTTTAGGTAAATTTCTCTACCAGTGGCTGACTGGTATTTAATTTTCTGTTTCCTGGTCAAGAGACCAGGCTCAGGTTTCTCCGGATATGCACCCAGCTCAATCCCCATGGCCCAGTTAAAGAGTCTCCTGATTAAGTTCTGGAGCATATCTCTGCACTTGGAGGGATATTTTCCCTGCACTTCAATTGCCAGACTGAGCAACGTGATCCCTCCAGCTAAATTCAACAGAAGTTGAGATAAAACTCCCCCATTGGGGGTTTCCTCTATTCGTTTTTCGAGTTAAAGCCGTGTGAACCAGGGCCGAGGTTATGCGCCTTCGGATATGTAATCCATGGATCAATAAAAAGTGCCGATAGAGTCGATTTTATCGATCCCAATAAGACGTTGCTGCAAATCCTCTATATCGACAAATGCAATAGGAATGTATTCCTTTAGATTTCATTATGAAGCTCACTACAGCGTGCGGAGTATATTCCGTAGAGCGTGTTGGCATGTGGATAGTTGAGAGTACATATGTATGCTCACGAGCAGATATGAGTCAATCATTCTTCCCAGTGCCTTCAGTAGGAAAGATGAGAGATCGATTGGTCTAAAGTCTTTTGGACTAATATCCACCTTGGAGTCTCTCCATCTAACCAGAATACGGAATGGATTGTTGCAGCTCGTATAAACTCCAAATGTGAGTCAAAATGAGTAGTACACTTTGTCAGTCCACTTGTGCTGTGGCCTTTGGGTCAGGAGATAAAAAAAACTTCACATTACCCAGTGTAGTATTTCATTAAACAAAGTGGTTTCTCATTACATTCCATGAAGGGACTTGGGGAGGGCTTCTCACAAGCAGTGATCTAGAAAGGGTTTGCATTCACTGATTGGGACCTACAGTTTTACACCGGTTTCGAATGATATTTTGAGGAGCCTTTTCATGGCTAAGTACTCGATAGTGGCCCCATCAGTAAGCGAGGTGACCGTCATCGAGAGAAATGTAATGTGTTCAGAGCAGGGATCAAACCCACGCTCTCATGTACAAGATCCATGCACACTAAGAATTACACCACCGATGGCCACGTATTGTTTCATCAGATAACGTGATTGTTCGGTGATGCCTAGTTACTTTAAGGGTACAAAACGAATAAACTTGTCACGCGTTAAGGCTAACATTAATGTTTTGTCAAAGGACATGTAAATTATTTCATTATAATACAATTGTTGCCACACCACTGTGCCGAGAACGAACGAAAAATGAATACAAATTGTGTGTTTCTTATAAACAAAATCATCAGTTATTTCTAAATCGTTTTCTCTAAAACAAAAAAAAAAACAAATTGTCTTTCCCTAAAAATATGTAGAGACCAATCCCCCCAAAGTATACAGGAACAGATTGTAACATCCGCGAAAGAGGGTCAACCATTTGTGTGGCAAGTAAGTGGATATAAATCATTCATCCTTGTTAGAAATCCTGTGGAGTTTATTTTTCATTTTAGGATACGATACCTGTTATTATTTAAATTTTTGCAATTGCTACCTTTTTGCTTAATTCTCGCCTTGTCATTGTTTAGTCGGTTCTTAATTCTTAGTAACTATTGAAATGATGCAGGGAAGGATCCTGCAAGGATGTAGATGACACACAAATCTTCAGTAAATTCACAAATTCACACAAATCTTCACAAATCTTCAGTAAAAACCAGATACGATTCATATTTCATTCAAGAAGTTTTGTTGATTAAACGCTGTCTTGTGGTTTTGTCAGTTGCTAAAGTGCAACTTTTGTATTTACCGAGATTTATAATGGTCCCTTTAAAACTTTTCGATTTTTATGTGGAGGTAAACAGTAACAAGCATTTGAACAAATTGGGTTTTAATCGTCTCAGGTTTCAAGAAGTAGTTTTTAGCAGGATGTTGCTACTTGGCAACGAAATGTACGAGGCGTGATGACAGGCAGTCAAATCAAATATTAAGGGTAAAGAAAAGTTATATTTTTATCAATAAATAAATGAGTCTGCTATTTTGGACGGTAAATATATTTACTTGTATTGACTATTTTACAACCTCACGAGTTCAGACGTCTTACACATATAAATAAAACAAACAAATTTCAACATATTCCTCCGACTGGCTCTAGCCTTCGCCTTTTCTCGCCTGTTGGTAATACCAAGGATACGGAGGGATTATTCTGCCTTGTCTTTCCAGCGGAGTCTTGGTCGTCCTATTTTCCTGCTTCCATCGGGTACGTTATCGAAATTCTTCGCGCTGGCTCATCTTCATCCATTCTGATAATATGGCCTAGCCAACGCAATTGGCCTAATTCGATGCGCCTAGCTATGTCCACGTCAGAATATATGTATATTATATATATCTTGGTTCCAGCAACGTCGGTACTCGCCGTTTCCTCTAACAGGACCATATATTTTCCGGAGAAATTTTCTCTCGAATACTCCCAAGTGTTTTTCATCCGCTTGCGATGTGACCCAAGTTTCGGAGCCATATGTGAAGACAGGTAAAATGGTCCGTCGAGAGAGGGCTTTGTTCCTAAACAGCTTGCTGAGCCCAAAATAACATCTATTTACAAGCACAATTCTTTTATTTATCTCCAGGCTGACGTTGTTGCCCTTGTTCACAGCGGACCCAAGGTAGGCAAATTCATGTACCACTTCAAAATTAAATCGGTTGTCAACGTTCAAGTGCAGATCAAGTCGAGAGGTTTTTCTAGTCGTTGATACCATCAACTGATTCTGATTCTTTTTCGATTCTTGGAAATACTTCAGTAGCCTCTCGCAAATTTTTGCCCAATGATGTCCATGTCGTCAGTATACGCCAACAACATACGGCTTTTCGTGTTAATGGTCTTGTCCGTATTTACTGCAGATTTTTTCATTATTATCTCCATTAAGATGTTGAAGAGATTGCACGAAATTGTGTCGCCTTGTCTCAGTTCTCCCTTGGTACAGAATGTTTCAGTGAGGTCTTTCCCCATTTTCACTGCTGACTTGGTGTTGGTCAACGTCATCCTACAGAGGTGGATAAGTTTTGCCGAAATCCCAAGATGAGACATAGCTTCGTACACTTCTCCGCATAAGGGGTTATCGAAAGCAGCTTTGTAATCGACAAAAAGGTGGTATCTATCGATTTGCTTTTCATGGGTCTTGTCCAGGATTTGGCGTAGCGTGAATATTTGGTCAGTCGTGGACTTGGCTGGTCTATAACCACACTGATAAGGTCCAATCAGGTTTTCAACAATTGGCTTTAGTCTGTCACATAATACGCTCGACAAGACCTTATACGCGATGGATAAAAGACTGATACCGCGATAGTTGCAACAGACACACGGATCACCCTTTTTGAATACAGGCATATATTCCCCCAGCCATATACCGCATATAAGTCGATACATGTGGGCTAGCAGTCCTTCGCCACCTGCCTTAAACAGTTCAGCGGGTTGCCCATCCGCACAAGCGGCATTATTATTCTAATCTCGCCTTGATTGGTGGGGGGGGGGGGTACAATCTACACTATCTTCCACTATCATTACCTCCTGATCTTCAGTGGAAGTATGTACTTACTCACTTTTATTGGATTGATCTATATCCAGCTATTTGCAAGTCAGTGGACATAATTTTATTTCGGACCGTTTGCATTATTGAACGAATCGCTATCTATAACACAGTTTTTGGTATTATGGTGGAAGATACTCGTTTTGCCAACTGAAGAAAATTACCGGCGGTGGCTGTCAGTGATGCAATGGTTCGTGTGCGCAGCTCTTGTACATGAGAATGTGGGTTCGACACCTGCTCTGACCACCTTACATTTCATTCGACGACGCACGTAGAGCAAACGAGATTGCAAAACTAAATATTTTCATGTGTGCCGACGAATAAACCCCTCTTATAGGTAATTTTTCAACGATTTCAAATATGCTACCCTTAATAATATCAGATTTTTAGTTTAGAAGATATACCATTCAAAGTTGACCGATTTTCGGTTTTCAGAAAACACATATCTCGAAAACTACAAACGAATCGTCGATTATTTTATATCTATTGATTGACGTATTCATTATATGTATAAGTATAATAATACAAATTAAATTACTGTTTGCTTTGTGTTTCTCCAGGTAAATCACTATTTAAAAACTATCCACTTTTTCACTATTTTTCAAATTTGACGGAAAATAAACCCAAAAATAATCTATATTTTTCTATATTTACCAGATTTTCAAAATATGTTTTTGATTATTCCTTTACATAATTCAGACGATATTTTTATCTGCCTCTAGGCGCCACTTTGGCTTCTAGAGGTAAAAAAGGTAAAAAATAAATGCTTGCAGAAATTGTATGACGTGTATCGCTTGCATATTCAAGCCATTTGTCCGTGGAAACCCATTGCTATGTTATATTTTTTGTTAAGGTATATGATTTATATTTTTCATTCTGTAATGTTTTGACTGACAATTAGTTTGATCTAATAGTTTGAAAACTGAGTTGAATTTTAAGTCGGTTGCTAACCTGAGAGCCTCTCCCAATATTCTGCTACAGACACAGGATGCACAAAAAACTACTCATTGAAATTAGCTCATACGCACGCACCTCTCCTAAAAATTACTTTGGCGTACAAATAGTCAAGCATCCATTCACAGATCTATATTGACTTACGGTCCCACAGGTAGGCACAAATCTATTACGGACACGTGTATAATATCAAAATTGCATAATTCAACCTAAATCCGTATGAACATTTTTATGCATACCCTTTCATAAACCCTTAATCCAAAGAGTACCTATCAGGTAATAAAGGGTTTTTCAACAGAGACGCTACAAAAGTAAATCGATAGAGACAGGAAACGACGCCATATTTTTCCCCGCTCTTTTGACATTTCTATTCAGTGAAGTTTGCCACTTCATCATGGAAAGATATACGAGCCAACACAGATTCGAAATTATTAAAATTTACTACCGAAATTTGGAGTCACTGGCCTCATCTTTAAGAGGCCTCAACAATCAGCGATGAGGCTCATTTCTGGCTGAATGGCTTCGTCAATAAGCAAAATATGCGTTATTGGTCAGACAGCAATCCACATGTAATCCATGAGTCATCATTGCATCCCGAAAAAATTACGGTTTGGTGCGGTTTATGGGCCGGCGGCGTCATTGGGCCGTACCTCTTCCGTGATGATCAAGACCGGCACATTACTGTGAACGCGAATCGCTACCGTTCAATGATAACCGAATATTTTTGGCCCCAATTGGATTATATTGACTTGGAGGACATGTGGTGCCAACAGGACGGCGCCACAAGCCACACAGCGAATGCCACAATCAATTTATTGGAAACCAAGTTTGGTGAACGTGTTATCACACGAAATGGCCCAGTCGATTGGCCGCCTCGGTCGTGCGATTTGACGCCGTTAGATTATTTCCTGTGGGGCTACGTCAGTCTATGGTCTATGCCAACTAGCCAGCGACGATTGATGAACTTCGTACGAATATCGAACGTGAAATTGCAGCAGTATCGGCCGATTTATGCTTGAAAACCGTCGGAAATTGGGTTCAGTGTCTGGACTTCTGCAAGCGTGCCCGTGATGGCCATGCAAAAGAAATCGAGTTCCATACATAATGGCATCGAACGTACTTTCACAGGAATAAAAAATTTCATTGGTAGCGCTCTTATTGAAAACCCCGTTAGATTAGACTTTATATTGCCAAATAAGCATAAACCCTGGATTAGTCTACGACTGAAAGTTGGCGCAACAAGTATTGACAACATGGCGTTCAACAATTCAAAATTATTTGACCTATTTAGAAAGTCAACCACACCAACGTTTTTCGCGGAAGCTGCTTTAGAAGAACTCGATAGCTTGTACGGAAATATTGAGAGAAGCGAAAGTATAAACAAATGGACAAAATCCAATCGAACCATTGGGAAATTCAACTCCAAATACGAGGACAGGCACAATCCTGGATACATTGGCAGAAGGTCAAAAAATGGGCTCCACGAAATACCACCCAAGGAAATAATCCCAAAACGAGAAATGAGAAGCATTTAATTTTTTTTTGGAAGTTATTTCGTTTTCCAATCAGGATTTCCAAATGGGACTTTTACACCGAAATTTCTTCGTCTTTGTTTTCATTTTGCCTTGGAGTTACTTTAATTTTTGTTTGGCTTTTATTTCATTCTTTGTTTTTGGATGTTATTTCTTTTTTTTTTGGGGGGGGGGGGGTTTATTTCATTGGGTGAAATTTCCTAAGCGTTATTTCCTTGGGGGGTATTTCGTGGAGCCAAAAAATGTATGGAGGAGTGTTCAATTTTCACAAGAAAGAGGAAACTTGCCGATGCCAGCAATAGCTTGACCACGAAGCCTTTATCGGAAGCGCTGTCTATCAAATATACAATGAATAATGAAAAAGTTAGGTCGCAGATTATAAAATATAGGATTAAGGAAAGCATTTCCACGCCCCCAAACGCACACATTAAAGAGTATGGTTCCGAAGAACCTTGGCCATGTTTATGAACTTAGAACTTTCCAAAGAGAAATATGAGATACTACGGGCATCTTTAATGCGACACGGAGCGGACAAATTTATCTGGATACAAGCATATTACGCAAGCCAAAATAAATTCACGACCACTGCATACGGAGTTTACGGAAATCTCTGCGAAAGCCAATCTGCAGGATCTTATGGGCCATACAGCAAAACGGTTGTTGGAGAGTCTTCCTGAAAATGAGGTGAAAATTATTCCTATGAAACTGACATTGATCAGTAAATGGGGCTGCGATTGATCATCCGGACAAAACGTTTATGAGCAAAGGATATCTTCCGCTGATGATACAATATATAAAAATATGGTGTCCCATAGAATCCCACGCAGGGATTGTGGAGAGCATCTCACAATCAGTGAGATGTGCGCTTTCTAGTTTTTGCACTTACTGATTAGGACCTACAGTTTTGCACAGGTTCCGCACGGAATTTTCAGAAGCATTTTCACGGCTAAGTACTCGATAGTGTCGCCATCACTAAGCGAGGTGGCCGTCGTTGAAAGAAATTTAAAGTGGTCTGAGCAGCGATCGCATCCACGTTCTCATGTACAAGAGCCGCGCACACTACCATTGCACCACCAACGGATGGCGCTAGAATAACGGACGGAAATATGTTTCTGGCATTTGTTGTTCCTTTGCGGAAAATCAGATGTTTCCCTACACTGGAAAAATCCACGTCCGTTATCAGTGCACTATTGCCGACCAATAATGTTTCAGTTTTTAAGGGAATCGGCAGAACTCATAAGGACCACGGTGAAGGACATTAAGGAACAAATAAGCAAGATTAAGCCCACAAAGCTGTAAATTGGAGAACGAAAATATGTTGAATGTAGTTACGAGTTCCACCTGACCATAGTTGACGGAAAAGTTTTAAACGAACTGACAGGAACAACCTCAACATTGTCATTGTCATTTAACACAGGTTTTGGACGAATCATGGCTCTTCTGCCTTATTGTAGTGCTTCTTAGAAGCAATAAATGAAATATTTTTATATTTTTTTGTGGTCATGAGAAACAAATCTAATTTTAGTGCTTCCATGAAGCTTAAAAGAAAGTCAGAACACTTCTCGTATTTTCTTTTCGTACGAAGAGACAACAAATCAAAAAGTTTGCTTATTAGAAGGACTGAATGTGAAACATAATTTTAGCCATTCTTTCAAACTGCTTACTGATCCGTAAAATAAGCACATGAAATACAGCGTTTTTTGTGCAATCAAAGAAGAGCTTCTTGAAAGCTTCTAAGTGGGAACTTTGTTCGAAAATAATGCGCATCTATCAGCTTCCATTACTGCTTTTTAGCATGCATAATTTTTTGCTGGGAATTGAAGGGACGTTTACCAGGTTATAGTAGGTATTTCGGCTTCTACTGTGATGGGTCCAAACAAGGGGGAAAATTAGGATTTCTACAAAGGCTACGAGATTATTGTAGTGTATTTCAGGCAGAAGTTATGGAAATCGGAGAAGTTATTATTTCGCTATGATGGAACGTCTTTACCACCTGGTCTGTTAACATCTACTCCGACGACCAGGCTGCTAAAAAATCCCTGCAATCTGTATTTCGGACCACAATAACTGCCAACAACTGCCCAGCCGCTCTAAATGCGTTAGCCAAACAGTTCGGTTCAGTAGGTAACTGATTTTACTGAAGCTCTTCAAGATAGAAAAAAATGCTCTCCCGTTATATCCCATGAAGGTATTAGTGAGAGCTTATCACAAACCAGTGAGCTTGGCGCGTTCTAATTTTACACTCACTGATGGGGACCTACAGTTTTACACCATTTTCGAACGGTATTTTGAGAAGCTTTTTCATAGCTAAATAATCGATAGTGTCGCCGTCACTAATCGAATTGACCGCCGTCGAAAGATTTTGAAGGTGGAAATTTGAATTGAAAATCCAGGTTCGACATATTGAGTCCTGGTCAATGTCTAATCCATAATGTGCGGCTGAAATCAAACATCCTGGCAGTAGATAAATTGCAAAAACCCGGTGGACTGGGTGTGCCTCTCGCCATCGTTGATAATGGCAATGAATATACAAAAACGAAACAGAAAACCTAAACAACCCCTATTTGTTGACGATCCCCGGTAACGTTATAAGGACCACGATTTACGGATATGCACCTGGAATGTAAGAACTCTATATAGATCCGCTGCAAGTATTCAATTGGCAGATATACTCGAAAGTTATAAGGCTGCCATTACCGCAATCCAGGAAATACGATGGAGAGGACATGGCTGCACACGAAAAAGAAACTGCGACATATACTACAGTTGCCATGAGAAAAATCATGAATTTGGTTGCGGATTTGTAGTTGACAAAAGACTGCGACATCTAGTCTCTAGGTAAAGCGTAGTATTTTTAAATTTCCCTAATTTGTGTGCATGTCCCGACAGAATAGAAAGATGACGATGCCAAAAACATATTGTATGAGCGCCTAGAGGTAACGTATGACCGCTGCCCTGGCCATGACAGTAAGATTGTACTTGGAGATTTTAATGACAAACTAGGCAGGGAAAACGGCGAGTACCGACGTCGCTGGAACGCAGAGCTATATAATCTCTATTCTGACGTGGACATAGCTAGACGAATCAAAGTGGGCCCATTGCGTTGGCTAGGCCATGTCACCAGAATGGATGAAGATGAGCCAGCGCGAAAGATTTTTGATAACATACCGGATGGAAGCAGGAAAAGAGGACGACCAAGACTCCGCTGGAAAGACCAGGCAGAAGAATCCCTCCGCGTCCTTGGTGTTACCAACTGGCGAGAAAAGGCGAAGGATAGAGCCAGTTGGAAGAATATGTTGACATTTGTTTAATTTGTTTGTTTAATTAATATGTGTAAGACGTCTGACCTCATGAGGTTGTAATATAGTCAATTAAAGTAAGTAAGTAAGTAGGCAGGGAGAATGTGTTTCATCCACCTATTGGCAAATTTAGTCTACTTATACATGCTGACAGTTCCGACAACGGCATGAGACTGATTGACTTTGCCGCGGCAAAAAAATGGTCGTTGGTGGTACAGGATTCCAGGATACTTGGGTATCCCCTGATCAAAGAACGAAGAACCAAATTGATCACGTGGTAATTGATGGAAGGCACTCCTCCAGTATACTGGACGTACGACTGATCAAAGGGGCTAATATCGATTCTGATCACTACCTACTAGCAGCAAACGTTCGCACCAGATTAACTAGTGCGAAAATCGTGCGAAATCGGACCTAGAGGAAGCTGGACATCGGAAAGCTACAATTGCCAGAGGAAGCCATATCCTACTCAAGGAAGCTCTCACAACTTTTGGCACAGAGCCCACCTGCTCCCGATGACGATCCTGAAGCGCAGTGGAAACCCATTTCCCACTGTATAAAAACTGCCGCAACAACTATACTACAACTTTTGGCACAGAACCCACCTGCTCCCGATGGCGATCCTGAAACGCAGTGGAAATCCATTTCCCACTGTATAAAAACTGCCGCAACAACTATACTACAACTTTTGGCACAGAACCCACCTGCTCCCGATGGCGATCCTGAAACGCAGTGGAAACCCATTTCCCACTGTATAAAAACTGCCGCAACAACAAATGAGGAAAATAACGCAGCACGTATGGCAGTGATTCAGTCAATTATAAGGTGGGTAACCGTCTCTTTAGGTGTAAGAAACGGCAGTAGGAAAGCGCGGGAGCGAGAAAATTGTGACAAACAGAAGGAAGGACGAAGCCCGAATATTCTACCAAAAAGTTTAAAACGGGACTAATTGACATGGTTCAGGGCCCCCCTTATGTAAAGAGCAGTACGAAAATCTCATCGCAGATGTGCAGAGCGAATTATGAATAGGGAGAGATCATTTCTCCGTGCTACTGCTACCTGAAATATCCCATGACGATGGGGCAATCGTTCACAATATGGACGATGACGTCGATTGCCACCCTCCTAACCAAGATGAGGTTAGAACAGCTATTGCCCGGCTTAAGAACAACAAAGCCGCAGGAGCCGATGGATTACCAGCGGAACTGTTTAAGGCTAAGGTGGATGTTTTAAAGATAAGGTGCATGCATCGGCTCATTACCACAATTTGGTTAGATGAATGCATGCCCGGCGATTGGAGCTCTGTGTACAATGCCCCATATTTAGAAAGAGTGACCCGAATCTCTGTGCCAACTTTTGTGGAATACGCCTTTTATCCAGACCACATAAGGTTCTATTAAGTATAAAAAAATAAATGGTTTCCCATTACATCCCATGGAGGAATTTGGGAGAGCTTCTCACAACCAGTGAGCTATGCGCTTTATAGTTTTTTTACTCACTGATTGGGACCTACAGTTTTACACCGGTTCTGAACGGTATTGTGCGAAAAACTAAAACCAATTATCGCAGAAATGATTAGACCATAGCAGTGTCGCTTTACGCCTGGAAAGTCGACATCTGACCAGATGTTCACGCTACACCAAATCCTAGAGAAGACCATCTATTTGTCGATAGCCTGATACGGGAGAAACTCTACGAAGCACTGTCTGAGTTGGGTGTTCCTGCAAAAGGCGTATGCGTTTGACCTTGACCTTGACGAACACCCAATCCGCAGTGAAAGTCGAAAAGGATCTGACCTAACCTTTCGAAACTAAGCGGGGCCTCAGACAAGGCGAAACCCTATCGTGTGATTTCTTTAACATCTTAATAGAGATTGTTATGCGCTGGCTAGGCCATGTCAGTAGAATAGATGAAGACGAACCTGCACGTAGGATTTTCGAAACCGAACTCGAAGGAGGACGAAAGATAGGAAGACCAAGACTCCACTGGAGGGATCAGGTTGCCGAATCCCTGCGTACACTTGGTATTGCCAACTGGAGAGATAAGGCAAAATATCGAACTCGTTGGTGACATATGTTATCTTCGTTTTGTAACGTCCCTGACCCCCAGGGGTTGTTTGAGACCGGCAAAGGATATAGGATGTGACTTCATGGTGGATCTAACGACATTCAGGGCGTTAAGCTGAATGATCTTAGAACGTTTTTTCAGAGTAGTAATTGGTTCATCAGGAACTAATAAAATAGAAAAAAATTGTAAAAAATTTTTTTTCCCGTTACATCCCATGAAGGAATTAGGGAGAGCTTCTCACAACCAGTGAGCTGTGCGTGTTTACTGATTGGGACCTACAGTATTACACTGCTTCCGAACGGCATTTTGAGAAGCTTTTCATGGCTAAATACTCGATAGTGTTGCCATCACTAAGCGAGGTGACCTCCGTCGAAAAAAATTTAAGATGGTGAGAGCAGGCTACGAACCCATGTTCTCATGTACAAGTGACATGGACACTACCATTTCACCACCGACGGCCGACGTCAGGAACTACTACAAGTCTCTTTTTCAAGCACATCCTAGACTTTCAGGATGAGGTATCCAATGGTTTACAGTTTCAGCGATAGGAACAGAATATGCCGTCCCGTTGTTTTGAAACTGCCCTCATTGGACTAATTGTGTCAATAGTAACGCCACTTCTACCTAACCTAAACTAGAGGCCACCTTCCCTGCGTTGTCTTTAATATCTTAATTCGACCACCAATCCATGAATAATTAAAACACTCCAACATCCATAATATTGTGACTTAAAATGTACAATTTATTGTATATACATGTTAAAAATTTACGACACTAGAATTAACAAACAACAGAAGGTAATACCCGGTATCGCCCACCTGGCGGCCGCTTGGGGTACAACAAATGATATGTCTCTCTTTTTTCGTTCTTAATGAATTCTGAATTGATGTTGTCTTTTTTTACACTCGGATCAGTCTCTATTTCTAAATGTTAGAAATGCATTGGATTCGTCTACTACTACTTAGTTGCGAGCTTCTTTGTAGTGCTTCTCTGAGTCATCCTTGTCCAATTGGATGGAGTATTTGCCAATTAGGGAACCTTCAACATCGGCACGACCATCTGCATTGAATTGGGGACCATCACCGATATCTTGGGTATCCTCCTTGACAACACGGTAACCGTTCTCATCGGCGACATAATGGACGGTGCGCATGACGAAGCCATCACTGTACGAATACATGCCGCTGACCTTGGTGCCGTCACGGGTTTCTTCGCGGTTAATTTGGCCATCATTGATTTGATCGTCGACATGCGAATTGAAGGAATATTGGGCGGATTCATTTTGAATGCGCTCCAATTCGGCCTTATCGAGATCCTCCTCTTGTTCCTGGGTAATAAAAAAAAATAAAACATAAATTAAAAATAAACACAGTTTAAAAGAAATATAATACTTGAAATATCGGTTAGGGTGGATCGAATATGTAACGTTTTTATTTAGTACTGTTGCGCAATATTTTGAGGTGATTGATTGTGTGTTGTGTTTGTAAGCCAAGCAACCAACCAACGATCCGACCAACCAACCATTCAACAACTTGTTGTGGTAGTGATGCGGATGATGCTGATGGCAAAGATGTTGCCAGCGAAGATGGGTGGTTAACCTTCAGCGACTTGTAAATTATTTGGTAATAAAAAGACAAGATTTATATCGCCTCACATCTTGCGGTCTCTTGGCTACATATGTGTGTAATTAGCGTAATGCGATCAACGTTATTGGTATCGATCACCGGTTTTTGTTGACGGTTTTGGTTGTTGAGTAATGAAAAAAATACACAAGTATTTAATAATTATAATTATTGTCAAGTAATTCCCATGAAAATGCCAACAATAATAGTAACACCATCAACGCCACTGAGTAGTGAGGGGTGTGGTAACAATTTTGTCCCACACGTACTCCGGCGGACATCAGTCGTTCAAGTTAATTTGCTAAATTTCTATGGAAGCAACATTTTAGCCACGTTAAGTGGAAGAACATACGTAGAATTTAACCATGGATACAGTGGTTTGGTCGTATAATATTTTGGATCAATTTCTTGAAACTTGAAGTGGAATAAAAGACACAGGTTGAAGTATAGAATCAGCCTTAATCTATAAATATTTTATAATCGCAATAAGATAAACTTAGTATGTTTTTTCGAGGCGATAAATTTCATTCAAATGCGATACGAATTAGTTTATATCTCATTTACTTTATATTCCAAGACACCGCCAAATTAAATTGTTTTTAAATTTCGTCATATCTTGTAAACTTAAGCAGATTCGGAGGATCTAACAACTATTTAGATTTTAGCGCTTCATATAATTATTTTGACAGGATACGTTTCGATAAAGCCTTGTTCCGGTATACCACGATTTCGCAGTTTTCGCCATTTCATTTCAATAAACAGCTGAGTTTTGTACGGCAAAACTTATGTGAAAATCTCAAAAACCTCGAAATCGCAGTATACCTGAACACCGCTTAAGAAGATACAAGAAAAGGAAAGAAATACGTTCTCCATTAAATTGTTCGATTTTGACAAAGTCTTGAATTAAGCGAACCACAGACTTGTCATTCATGAGCATGAACATCAGTTATCGTTGATGCTTATTATCGGTTTACTGCCAATCTTGATACTAAATAAAAATGGAATCAAAGTTGTTCGCATCACTATCATGTTTACAAAAAAATTTTGGTAATAAATGTCCAAATTCTTCAGCGAGATAAAAGGTTATCGATCAAGCTCATGCTCATGAATGGCAAGTCTGTGGTTCGCTTTGCAATCATTGGAATGAAATTAATATATTCTGACTTATTTGCTAGAAAAATATCTTAGTCTTTTAGGTAGAAACGGGTTTACAGTAGACTTTACTAATAGTCTGTTCCTCGATCTCGAACGAAAGCATTTCTTTCCTGTTTCAGTCGAAAGAAAGTTGACTTCGGTACTGTGGAACCGAGTCGAATGAAAACATTCAAATTGTTGCAGTACAAATTTGGATTCGTCTATTTCGAATGTGCTGTCATTTGAGAACAACCATAGATTCAGTCGAACGAAAACTCCCACTTAGAGGAACCCAATTTGAGTCGAATGCGAGTCACGAAATTTCGTATGAGTCCATTGTCAAAAAACTCAGTTATAAGCTCGTTTACGTGTCAGAAATACAATCTGCCCTAATCAGATTCGCTCAAAAAGGATGTACAAGTAGAGAAGAAAAATCTACCACAATATTGCGAGAACCAAAAAGTCAACGCGATTCACTCAAACGCAATTCTCTCTCGCGTCATAACTTGACAAGTCAACGTTTTACATACTTTACGTAATTTTATATACACATGGTTTTAATTTCTAGTTAGATACTGTAACATCATCAGAAAACTGCTCGTGTATTGAAATAATCAACGAAGAGAGTAAGAGAGATTGAGCAGAGAAATGAGGCGCTTCACTCGTTTTATTGTTCTCTTCTAGGAGGGTTGTGTTTTTTTTCTCTCCTTGTACATCCTTTTTGATTCGCTATTACACAACATATGCAAAATCCATTTTAATCAGCTGATGATTGATATTTCTTGTAATTTAAATAACAACCAAAGGCTCTTGTTATATTTGTTCTATTTTGTACGGAAAAAAGTAACCACGCCTTGGTTGTTGAATAGACTAAACCCTATGACAGGTTGTATTTTTCGTACATAATTCAAAAAATAACTTCCAACAATGATTGCGACAACATCAACAAATTGACAACCAAATCTCAGATAACAAACAAGTTAAAAATAAAGCTCAGATGAAAAATCAAAAATATAATGTCAGAAACAGGTGAGAACTTATATAGTGTAATTATGGCTTTAGCTTTTCGTTCGTGATCGGGTAACTGGCCACAAATGTAGGTGGTGTCACCCAACCATCAACTCATCACACACATCCAACCCATCACACATTTCTAGTTCAGTGCTTACGAAAGAATAAACAAAATAGAAAGGTTTAGAGTGAGTTTCACACTCGTAATTTAAAAGCTCTATTTAAAGGCTCAGAGACAGTTTTCATATTAAATGACATTTAAATGACAAGCGTCGGGCATTTAAACTACATTTAAATGGAGAATTTTGAACTGTGAAA
Source organism: Phaonia tiefii (assembly GCA_963931995.1). Taxonomy (NCBI): domain Eukaryota; kingdom Metazoa; phylum Arthropoda; class Insecta; order Diptera; family Muscidae; genus Phaonia; species Phaonia tiefii. Next base: position 76,951,870 of record OZ008370.1, read on the forward strand.
CTGGCCATTAGTCACCGTAAGCAAAACCTTTAATGCATCATTTGTGTTATGTTTGTGCCAAAGAGGAAAATCGACTAAGTGTCCGAAGGAAGAACTGGATAAATTATACTACGTTGGCCATCGTATTTGCAATTACCGTCAGATGCAGGGATCTGGAGTTTTCTTAAAATGTGGAAAACTCCGACTTCGACTCCGTAGGTTTCAAATTCCGAACTCCGACTCACACTCCACAGAGAATCCAAACACAATTAATTCAATTCAATATCAGTGAGTGTAAAACTGGAAAGCGTACAGAAAGGGATGTAGTTGGAAACCATTTGTTTAGTACCAATTTTGAAGCTACATGTGGATATAAAAAGTATTCATTCTGAATAAAATCAATAAATATTTTTTTCTAAATTAGAGCTTTAATTTTAGCATAAAAAACATTAAACGAAATCTCATGGCTTTTTTTCCAACTGACAAACAATTGAACCGAATTGTTGCAGGCAACTGAACTATAAGAAGTTCGAATTTATGGATATTTAAAATACAATATTCTACGACCGTTGGTGGTGCCATGGTTAGTGTGCGCGGCTCTTGTACATGAGATCCTGGGTTCGAACCCGGCTCTGACCACCTTCAAATTTTCTTTCGGCGGCGGTCACCTCGCATAGTGACGGCGACACTATCGAGTATCTAGCCATGAAAAAAGCTTCTCAAATTACCGTTCAGTGAGTGAAAACTGGAAAGCGCACAGCTCAGTGATTGTGCGAAGTTCTCCCCAGTCCCTTCATGGGATGTAATGGGAAACCATTTATTTATTTATTCTACGACCAACAGATAGCATATGGTAAAATGTAGTAAGATCATATAAGAAATGCCCATTTAGTAAAGTGGTGCAATGGCTGGTGTGCGCGGCTCTTGTGCACGAGAACGTGGGTTTGATCCCTGCTCTGACCACCTTCAATTTCTTTCCACGGCGGTCACCTCGCTTAGTGATGGCGACACTATCGAGTACTTAGCTATGAAAAAACTTCTCAAAATACTGTTCGGAACCGGTGTAAAACTGTAGGTCCCAATCAGCGAGTGGAAAATTAGAAAGCGCACAGCTCACTGATTGTGAGAAGCTCTCCCCAATCCTTTCATGGGATCTAATGGGAAACCTTGTTTGTTTTATTTGAAAATCAAAAAACATCTATTGAAATTCAGAAAAAAATAATTGAGATGCAGTAAACTCAAATTGACAATCAGACTATATCAATTGAAATTCAGAAACAAATCTTTTTGAAATTCGGATAATGTCAACTGAAATTCGGAAATCATCAATTGAATTCAGAAAATATAAATTGAAATTCAGAAAATATCAATTGAAATTCACTAACATTTCAATTGAAGTTTACACTCATTATATACATTTGTCTGAATTTCAACTGATATTTTCTGAACATCATTTGATGATTTCTGAATTTCAATTGATATATTCTGATTTTTAATTAATGTTTTCTGAATTTCCATTCTCAATTTCTGAAATAATGTTTTCTGGATTTCAATTGTTATTTTTGGAACTTGTTTTCTGAATTCCGATTTATATTTTCTGATTTGCAATGAAATTCTGAAATGTAATTGATATCTTCCGAATTTTAATCAGAAATTGTTAAACTGAATTGTTCTTCTCTGAAATTGAATTAACATTTTCTGAATCACAATTGGAAAAGTTGTGGAAGTAATATAGCAAAAGACCTAAAGATGATCGAAACTGATTTATTAACACTATCTCACATGGCTGGCAAAAAAGCGTATTGAGTGTAGGCGGGCGTTCCACGCTAACGACAGTGCCATCACCAAAACCACGTTTTCGTTTGTTTCGACAAATTTAGTTTATTTTAAATCCTGTTGCACTAGCGGTTTCGGGATTTCTAATCAAGTCTTACAAGTTGTAGGCCTTTTCATTTAACAAAGTAAAACCATTATTTAAATCTTAAACCTTCAGGGAACAAAATTGAAAAATCGCAAGCAAGTGTTTTAAAAATAAGCACCTTATATTTTTTAAGTTTCTTGTAACAATATTTCAAACTATAAGTATTGTGGAGTTTTCTTTCAACTTTCGTTTGAAAATTAAATTTAAATTTCTAAAAAAAAATCAAACAATCCAAATTGTTGTTTCCATTTTTATTAACAAATATTTGTATAATTCAATTTTCTGTGGAAAACTTATTACAACTCATGGCAAAATAAGTAAGGTAGAAGCAGTAGGAATTGAAGGCATTTTGTTTTTATTTCAGCAGCCGACCTTGTTAACTTCAGTTGATTGAAATTGTCATAATGTATTTATTTCAGATAATATCAGGAGGAATTGTTGTAGCAACTACAAGGACAAGAAAAAATTTAATCTGCTGTTTTAACGCTACCACCTGCACTAGATACATCTTGGAATAGGTATAAACAACATTTGACAAGGTCGAACCTCAACGATAAGAAAAATTTAAATCAGCTGTTCTAACGCTTCCACCTGTAATATAAACATCTTGGTACAACTGAAAGAATTTAAAGACTATTACAAAATTTTACTTTTTTAAAACTTTAACCTTTGATTAAATATTTTACAGATAAGATTTGGTACAAAATAAAATAAATTTAAAAAACCAGATAATATTCAGAAAGCCAGCAGTCGCTAGTCTTTCAAACAATCATCAAAAAATTGTTTTAATCCGAAATAATTTTGGCATAACAACCCTGTAATTGATAAATTTTCAGTTCACCAAATTTTCGATGTTTCTAATACACGTACTTCTTATGGGAATCAAAAGTTCGTATGTACTGAATACGGAACTAATGATATGATTGACAAATTCAATTAAAAATTGTTTTCGTTTCGACGTGTCTATGATAAAATCAGGGAGTTTCGATGAAACAGCTGATAGACATCCTAGTTGCAAATTTGATACCGGATAGGATGTGAAGGAGAATGAGCGATAGACGAATTGAAGCAACTGACTTTAAATTTGATTTCATTGGCAGTTATGCCTTATTCAATAAATCAGTTTTGATGTGAACAGACACAACAATTTTATTTTATTTTTATTTTAATTACGTCCATAAATACAAACTGTATCAAAACTCATTAGCCCAGTGACTTGAAACGATTTCGACGAGAATTTGGTGGAACTGAAACACTCCTGTACATTCTTTATATATTACTCTACGGATAAAATCAGCCTTTCGCTGAATCAGCTGATCGACCTGGTAGTTGGAAATTTCATACAGGATGGAATGTAAGGTAGATTAAGCGATGGGCGTGTTTCAAAATGTGACTTTAAACTGTATTTTATTTGCACTATGACTAATCTAGTAACAATAAGCGCTATTTTCATTTCCCGCTAAACTAATTTTTCGACGACTTTTTATGGGGAGTCGCTTAAAACAAAGTGGTCGAAAAATTAGTTTAACCGGGAATAAAAAAACAGGCCCAATTAAATGCTATAAATGAGTTTTGATATGAACTAACAAAACAATTGTTAGTTGTAATCATAGAATAATACATACCATAGAAGCTTTTATTCGCTCAATAAATTAAACGTCATAGGTACGATGGAAAGTAAACATTGGATGGTGGAAAATATGGGTTCAATAATACCAGATGGTGGCAATAGTATACAGCAATCAGCAAAGGAACAACAACCAAATTTCGTGTTTTTGTGGCAAATTAGTTGTGTTAAATACAACACAAATGTATACCAATGATAAAAGTCAACAAAAAGTGCAAAATATATTTAAATTTTTCAGTTCTACACCAAAACGACAGGAAAAAGTTAAGTGAACATATTTTGTAACTCCACCTGGTGTAAGATAATTTTAAATTTAATTGCTCTCATTTCCACAAAACTACGATGAAGAGTGTGAAATGAAACGTCAGATGAGAGAATAAGTTTATCTACGTATGTATTATTCTATGGTTGTAATCATATTACATCCAAATTCTGTCGAAATGCAAACAATATCAAAACTTCAATTAGCCCACTGACTTCTGGAGAGAACGTACATAGAATAACACATACGTAGAAGGTTTTATTCGCTCAATAAATTAAACGTCATAGGTACGAAGTGCAAAATATATTTAAATTTTTCAGTTCTACACCAAAACGACAGGAAATAGTTAAGTGAACATATTTTGTAACTCCACCTGGTGTATGTAAACATTTCCACAGACCTACCGAGAGAGTGTGAAATGAAACGTCAGATGAGAGAATAAGTTCTTCTATAGTATGTGTTATTCTATGAGAACGTAGTAGAACTGAACCACTCATACATCATACTCTTTGAACGATAGAGAATGATATAAAGAGAAACCATGAGTTTTTCACTTCCTCCAAATTCCGGTAGAACGTCACTTGGCTAACGACAGTCCAAGATGTATCTATTAGAGGTGGAAGCGTTAGAACAGCTGATTTCAATTTTTTCTTGTCATTGTGGTCCGGCCTTGTCAAAAGTTGTTTATACCAATCCGAAGATGTATCTGTACAGGTGGTAGCGTTAAAACGGCAGATTAAATTTTTTCTTGTCCTTGTGGTTGTTGCCGAAAATTACAACAATTCTTCCTGATATAGCCCGAAATAAATACATCTTAACAATTTGATCGACTGAATGTGACAAGGTCGGCTTCTGAAATAAAAACAAATTGCCTTCAATTCCTACTGCTTCTACCTTACTTATTTTTCTGTGCGACATTCTTGATACGATTTTTTTATTCCAGTTATTGCTGTCAGAATTTGAACGTAATGCAAAAGAAAATAAGTGAAAATTGTTGTGTTCTTCAAAACAAAACTAATTTATTAAATATAAAATTATTTTTAAAGCCATCAGTGCCAAAAAATAAAAAATATTTTAAATGTCATTAGTGTCAAATTGAAAGTCAGTTTTTTCAATTCGTTTATCGCTCATTCTCTTTCGCATTCTGTCCTGTATCAAATTTGCAGCTAGAAGGTCCACCAGCTGTGTCGTCGAAACCCCCTTCTTTGAACATAATGGATTAAATTTCACTTCGAAATGAAAAAACATTAGTCAGAGCTTCCCATACATAAATGGACAAGTCGGACAGATATTTGGAAAACCTAAATGCTTTTGATTTTGTACGACAGAGTTCTTCAGACACCAGCCTTCACCTTCTTCCAGCTGAGCTGACCTCTTATTGGTAAGGTAAATCTGCCAATATAAGGGGCTCTTTACTCATATATATAGACTTGTGTCGAACTCATTCACTAGTTCTGGAACTGGTTCATTTAAGGTGCCCGATGATAGGAATCACGAATATATTCGCCATATCGAATATGTAGCTTATGAGGCCAATTGATCTAACTGCACAAAACAAAAAGTAGAGAAAATTAAAAACGAAATGTGGGAATTCTGTGTATTCTCATACAAAACTAGTGCGAGTGTTAAAAATACATCTTGATTATTGCTTCATTTTGAGGATTGAGGAAATCTCAACATTTTTAAAATTTGACGTTAGATCAGTTGGCAGTTGAGTACATATACCTGTCATTAATACAGAATATGTTTTGAACTAAAATTTCTTTCCATTTCAAAACCTGAGAAAATTCGAAATCTCTTGAAAATAGTCCTATTCACACATAAAACCCACGTCCATTTAATGTCGCCAAAGGATATGATTTCGAACAAAATGATTCACTAAATTTTAGGGAATAATCAGCTAAAGTTTTGGCCAGATACATTCGCACGTTCATATAAATATGCTATCTAACTGAACGAGCCTTCCCGTCACAGAAATTAAAACGTTGTCCACAAAAATCCCAGAAATTTTAAGATTTCCATCTATTTTAAAATTTCAAAATTGTCCTGCACTGGCATTATAAAATGCACACGTTAGACAACTGCTTGGTCTGCCAGGATTCATAACTAAAGGAAATACATTTTCAATTTCGAGTTTCAAGTTTACGATGAAAATCGAACAAATTGATGTTGGGCGCCAAACAAGAATTGAAATCGTATATCCTTTATAGAAAAAAAAACTCCTTCAAACCACTGTATCCAATAGCGAGAATTGATGGATGTCTTACTGCCATAGCTAGATATAGATTCACTTCACACCTCCACACATTTCTCTTTCTTGAATATTTACTGGTTGGAACTTTCAATTAGCATAAATTCTTCGCGAATAGTAATTAATACCCCCTAGAAGGTAATTTAGCCAAATGTCTTTTTTCGATTTCTTGGGTTTTCTCTCCTTTTTCTTATTCTTTTTTGAATAATTTGAAGTTTTTCTTATTCTTAACACTAATTTATTTCACTCACAATTGGCAATGCAATGGCGGCGGCCAACAGACACGAAATTAACACAAATTTGAACATTTTTATTGGGAACTCGAGGTTTCTGCTTAACGGATTATTGAACTATAAAGAGGTGATGTGCACGTTTCAAGTGTACAGTGGACTGTGTTGGGGAAACGTGCAAATATTCTTCTTATATACGCACTTCAACATCAACACCACTTAAAAGACACACATCGAACCAAAGTGCTGGCGCAGCGGCGCGGTGCTGCTCGGCGCTGCAATTGTAGTTGAAATAGTGTTAAGCTTTGTGGAGTATCGTAGCTGCTTGACGCCAGCCGGCTAAATATGGTACGTGTGGGGAATTGCTACTGCGGGACAACAGCGGGCAACCAAGCAAACGCTGCAGAACGTAAAACATTCCGTTTTGCTGTGTTTTGCATTCAAGAGCGCCCGAAATGTCAGCGGTTTAACCCATCTTCAAGCATGTCCGTCTGTCTGTCTTTCTGGTTTAAGCCATATGTATACTCACACACGCACGTCTACATATGCTTAGGTTAAGCCAAATTTAGACGCACCACCAGTGGTGGAACGGCCACGTTTTAATATTGAGTTTCCATTGTCATCGTTCGTCTTAGTCAGTGTTGAAGCCAGCCGCCTCATAGTCTTCTTCTGCCTTTTTCCTACAATATTCAAAACAAAAAATAAAAAATCAAAAAATCATTCAGGTTTATTTCTCTCTGACAGCATTGATGCTTTTACCTCGATATTTTCGATGAATTTGGGTTTTAAGTGTGGCCACACAAACCTACATAACTACGTATGTCTCTCTCTCGCCCAAATGATCATTATTTTTCCATCAGCATTCCATCATGCCGAGAGGGAATAAATAGTCTGATTTCGTAATTTTTGAAAGGTGCATTAATTTTATCTTTGTGTGATCAGTACAAATCTTGGTTTTTAAGCAGAACTTTTTTTGTTGGGTTGGTTGAAAAGAAAGACAAGGTCTCACGCATAAATCAACATTTGTTAGCGCCTAAGTGTAATGAAGATGAGACGAGAGAGCGGGAAAATATTGGGATAAATTGGAATCAGTTTTGGGGCAAGAAACAAAATCAATGTCAAGTTTAATGTTGGGAGAACATTTCAATTGAATAGTATAGAGTGAATACTGAATAGAGTGTTAAAACCCGAACCCGACAAGCCTTAAAAAAAACTTAATTTCAGTTAATAGGGTTTTACTCTTTTGTGTTTCTATATCCTTTTGAAATTTGAAATTAAACAAAAAAACATATAATATTCAAACATTAATGAATTTTTTTAATTAAGTAGCACGATATCTATTTCAAATAATCTATTTCAAATAGATTCAATAAATTCTACTTTCGATTTTAAATATTTCTTTTTAATTTCAAGTTGATTTTATAATTTTAATAACAATTAAATAGTTTAAATTAAAAAAAAATGGTCTCCCATTACATATCATAAAGGAATTGGGGAGAGCTTCTCACAACCAGTGAGCTTGTGCGCTTTCTAGTTTTACACACACTGATTGGGACATACAGTTTTACACTGGTTCCGAATGGTATTCTGAAAAGTGTTTTCATGGCTAAATACTCGATAGCGTCGCCGTCACTATGCGAAAGAACTTTAAGGTGGTGAGAGCAGGGATCGAACCCAGGACCTCATTTACTAGAGGCGCGAACACTAACCATTGCACCACCCAAGGCCACAATAGCATTCAATTTAATTTTTTACACTTTATAAGATTTCATATTTCTTATTAAATGTATGTAAGTTTACTGTGAATATGAATGAAACTTGTAGAAACGCATTGCAAATTGAGCACATTTTAATATAAAAATTAAACGTGTCAGTCAAATTTAAATACAGCTGTAACACTTTGATTCTGAAACACCACAATAGGCAATTCAATTCAAATAAGGTCAATGCAATTCAATTCAGTTCCATTCTTTTCAGTTCAGTTCAGTTCAATCCAATTTAAATTAATTCAGTTTTAATTAAATTCAGTTCAATTCAAATCAATTCCATTCGTTTCAATTCAATGCAATTGAACTCAATTCAGTTCACTCCAATCTATTAAATTTAATTCAATTCAATTCAACTTCATTCAATTCAATTCCATTCAGTTCAATTCAATTAAATTCAAGTCAATTCAAGTCAATTCATCCACTTCAATTCAATTCACTTCAATTCAATTTTGATTAAATTCAATTAAATTCAATTCTATTCACTTCAATTCAATTCAGTTCAATTCAGTTCAATTCAAATCAGCTCAATTCAATTCAATTCATGTCAGTTCAATTAAATTCAATTATATTCAATTCTATTCAATTCTATTCAATTCTATTCAATTCTATTCAATTCTATTCAATTCTATTCAATTCTATTCAATTCTATTCAATTCTATTCAGTTCTATTCAATTCTATTCAATTCTATTCAATTCTATTCAATTCTATTCAATTCTATTCAATTCTATTCAATTCTATTCAATTCTATTCAATTCTATTCAATTCTATTCAATTCTATTCAATTCTATTCAATTCTATTCAATTCTATTCAATTCTATTCAATTCTATTCAATTCTATTTAATTCTATTCAATTCTATTCAATTCTATTCAATTCTATTCAATTCTATTCAATTCTATTCAATTCTATTCAATTCTATTCTATTCTATTCAATTCAATGCAATTCATATCAGTCCAATTCAATTCAATTTAATTCAATTCAGATACGATCAGTTCAGTTCAATCCAATTCAAATCAATTCAATTCGAGTTTAATTAAATTAAATTCAGTTAAATTCAATCCAATTCAATTTACTTCAATCCAATTCAATTTTATTCAAATTCAATCATTTAAATTCAATTCAAGTCAATTCAATTCAATTCCATTCTATTCCATTCCATTCTATTCCATTCCATTCCATGGAATTCAAATCAATTCCATTCAATTCAATTGAATAATACTCAATTCAATGCAAATCAGTTCAATTCAATTTTAGTCAATTCAACTCAATTCAATTTTATTTAATTCAATTCAACTCAATTCAGGTCAGTTCAGTTCAGCCCAATTCAATACAATTCAACTCAGTTCAGATCAGTTCAGTCCAATTCAATAAAATTCCATTCAATTCAATCCGAGTCAATTCAACTTAATTCAATTCACATCATTTCAATCCAATTCAATTTTAATTAAATTCAATTCAGTTAAATTCAATTCAATTCCATTCGATTCCATTCCATTCAATTCCATCCATTCATTTCAATTCAATTAACATCAGTTCAATTCAGTTTAGGGTAATTCCAAAAAATATCGACCCAAAAACCACACTTTTGAAACTTCATCCCCTTCGATTTCGATGAGATTTCAAACGTATATTCTAGTCGTTTCTGTCGTTACAACGACGTTTGGTTAAGGTCCAAACTCCACAGGGTTCATGTTTAATAGCTGCCTAAAGTTGGTCATCTGCAGCATATTTGTGAAGAGATAGCTGTGTTAATGCTACAATAACTTGTGAATGCGACATCAGATTGTAACGATCAAGGTATCGCCTAATTGGTTTTGACCTCCTCTTTATGAATAATTATTATAGTAGCATATCCTTTTGGGCCAAGGACATTAAAGTTTAGAAAATGTCCTATGTTTTAGGATATCCTGGAAAAGTATATTTTGATTTTCTTAATTTTATTTTTAGAAAATTGTGCATCCTTTTATCTAGAAGATATGAAAACTTCAGAATGGTATCACGGTGGGTTCAGAAAATATTGGCATTTTAGTAATTCAATTATCATATATACTAACAAAAAAAATATTTTTATGTGTTTTTCATAATTTTTAATTTTGTAAACACCGTTTACTTGTAAATATTACATTATGTGCTCTATGAAAATATAATTAAATCAGTGACATATATCATATGTATTAAAAATATCCGATTGTGAAAAGTATTTGGTGATTACCTTACCAACACTTACTGGACGGACATGATGAATTGACTGCGTTTTTGGTATAGGTTTCAGCTTTGGCAACATTTTAATAAAAAGTTCCTCTTCTTTTGCATACTCCAGTACGCTAACATAAATAAAATTCATGTTCTGTATATTTTCTTTTGCCCACTTGAACATGGAAATAGGTGTTATGATTGCTCCATCCTTATTTTGTAGGCTTGCCCGTGCCACCAATCGTTTGAGTGTTCCCCCAATACCATCGCAAACGTTTTTTCCATGAGCGGTACAAAAAAAGTTCCACTCAGCTTTGATGTCGAAATTATTTTCATGATGTGTAAGGCAATACATATTAGTTTTGTTTTTGTACTGAGCGGCGGATCCATCCGAAAAGTAGTAAATTTTTCCCGGCTTCTTGATGGCTGTTGTAATATAGCTTATGAATTTTTTGAGAAATAATTGTACTGCTATTGTGTTGTGTTTTAAAATGTCGCTTATTATGATACAGCTCGTAAATTTTATTTGGTCTTCTGTTTTGTAGTAAACTCCAAACGGATGTATAGTAGCTTGATTGTTCGTCCAATGATAAGCTTGTACCTCATTTTGTATGACAAAACTATAGTTCTCAGCAAAATCTAAGACAACCAACAATTCGTCTTCTTTCAAATTTTGTTTTATATTATTAAAATAACTGTTCTGTTGCTTAGTGATAAATGAATGTCTCAGAAGTTTCGGCAATTTCTCCAAAAAATTATCAATGAATTCATCAACATTGTCTACTTTTGTCACAAAGTCTGATCTGTCGGTAGTTGTCCATATATCGTACTGAACAGTTTCTATTTCATATCTGTCGAAATAATTTTGCATTTTTTCTCTTACTGAGTCTAAACCTGGACATTTAGGACATTCCACCATATAGCATGCTGTTAGTGGGGTTTCACAAATACCCATGTTTAACCATGTATGGTAGTCATTATAAAGATGATTGTCGTAGTCCTTTCGGAAAACACCTTCACACATCAATTGGACATTTTGGTGTATAACACATACACACACACAATGTGTTCCGCTAGATCCAGCCAATACACATTGTTTTGGTCTTAGAGAGGCGAACTTGGAAAAGCCAGCTTTCAAATGTGGATACAGCCTTTGGAATTCTGCGTACAACTCTTTCAAATTCAATAATAGTAATCTTTTTGAATTGGGACACGCTTCCCGTTCACCTGTATTAGAATTTTTTGTGTAGACAAGATTAAGTTAAACATATGTATAACCTTTACCTTAATGGATTTATAATCTTTCTTTCCCGGCATTATTCGGCTATAATCATCGCAGCAGTAGAACATTTCAATTGAATTATTCACACTTTGTGAAAGAATTCGATCATCCCTCCCATCTGAGTCCTCAAGTGTATTTACATTTATGGCGCTCCCAGACCTTTTTATGGAGTACATGGACGAAGATGGTAGTTCGGCCTTAATCTTTCTGTTAGACCATTTATGGCTTAAAACTTTTACACAAGCTGCCTTGATATTTTTGTCACTACGTTCGTGAATTTCTTTCACGGCGTCAACAAATGCATATTCAGTTATTGGTGCGTTGGAGGCACATTCACCATAACCAAATATTTTTTTTAAAATACTTTTTTTAACTTGTTCTAATTTGGAACGAATATAGCTTTCAAAGCTACTTGCTTTATTTAGAATTTTGGGTTCTCCAATTAGTTTTAAACACTGGTTTAAATATTGTAGCGCTTCATCTTTCGGAATGAAGTCCATATCATTATCATCAGCAGTTGTATTTTCCACTTTATTTTGCTCTGCGTATTTTTTCAATCTGCATGATGTGCCTATTTTTGCATTTGGTTCTTTAATCAAATACAGCTCTCGTATCCGTTGTGGAACAGACCTCAGATCAGAAGGCTTGCAATTATTGTGCTCTAATCCCAAGGGATTCCAGCAATTTTTTGTAGGGAAGGAACTCATTTAAACAAAACACTTTCACGTTTTTTATTAAACACAACTTTTCATAACCCGTTCTTCAATAAATATGCGTAAATATAATCAAAATTTGACACCTTCTGTTGGACTAAGCATAGCATACTGCTTTAATTTAATTTAAATCAAAAAACACTTCATTTTTGTCAGTTTAGTATTAAAAATATATTAAAACCCCATAAAAATATTTTTTTTTGTTAGTATATATGATAACTGAATTACTAAAATGCCAATATTTTCTGAACCCACCGTGATACCATTCTGAAGTTTTCATATCTTCTAGAGAAAAGGATGCACAATTTTCTAAAAATAAAATTAAGAAATTCAAAATATACTTTTCCAGGATATCCTAAAACAAAGGACATTTTCTAAACTTTAATGTCCTTGGTCCAAAAGGATATGCTACTATAATAATTATTCATAAAGAGGAGGTCAAAACCAATTAGGCGATACCTTGATCGTTACAATCTGATGTCGCATTCACAAGTTATTGTAACATTAACACAGCTATCTCTTCACAAATATGCTGCAGATGACCAACTTTAGACAGCTATAGAACGTGAACCGTGAGGAGATTCGACCTAAAACGAACGCCATTGTAAAGGCAGCTACTAGGAGAATACATGTGTTAAATTTCATAAAAGTCAAAAGCCATCAAAATCCAGACTGGGTCGAAACAATTTGGAATCACCCTTTAAGAAAAAAAAATTTTAACTGATGGGTTATAATTAATTCTTTTTTAATTAAATACATTAAAATCTGAATAATGAATAATGTGAAACAAGACAAGAAAATATTATTATTAGAAAATGTCGATTTTATATTATAGCCTTTTCACACAAGCGTACATTTTTGGGGAACGCATGGAAGATGTTGAAAAATGAAACATGCGTTCACACGTGCAACATGTTACATCTTCCATCTGTCATCTGCTAATATTCTTTTATTAATATGCCATCATATTTTTGTGATCAAAAATGAATGGAACTAAAATAGTTTAGGAAATGTTGTTTGTATATTGTATTGTCTATTGAGGCCCAGGAGTCGAAAGAATGGAGAATAACATGCGGCAAGCGTTAATTTTTTAATTCATATATATTACAATTGTTGTTTTCCTACATTTACTTCGTCAAGATGTATCTATATTAGGTGGTGTTATTGAAACACCAACAATAGCTGTTTTGTATCTGTTTGGTGTCATACCACTGCCAAATTCATACCAAATTTTGTAACAATTGCAATACAAGTACACAAAAAGTACAAAAAAGAAATTCATTTCAATTTAACAGTCAGTTGAAGCAAAAATTTGAAAACATTTACCTATATCAGCTGTTCTAGCGCTACCACCTGATATAAATACATCTTTTGTTTTGTTTTTTGAATTTCTGTAAATTTTTGTAGAAATTCAATTTTGTTCTCGTGATGGACTCAACATTATCGAATGATGTGGTGTGAAACGTAATGAGATAGGAACATTTTTCAAAGATATTGAAAGATGTTGAGCTCACAATGTGTCAAATTTGTATGGGGAAATGTTAACATCTTTGGCAAATTGATTGAAGATGTAAGATGTGGCCTAGTGTGAAAAGGCTATTAATTATCTCCAAAAATTTAAACATATTGTTTTCCATGCAAAACGAACAAGCCTTAAAGAAACCGTAAATAAAAACGAAAATGAACCGGTTCCTCCGACGTTTCCATTGTGTGATTTTTTAAATGCGATTTGTAGAATAACCCGAAAACCGGCTATTCGAAGATTTTTTGAACACTCTAGTAGCCAAGCGAACTTATGCACTTAATACGCTATTTTGGATTCAGTCAAAGCTACAACATATGACTGGTAGAGTAATTACGGATATTGTGGAAGCCTATATTCTGTGCATATATATTCGCTCCATGCCAAAATATTAACCAAAGTTAACGTCTCTGTTAATCGGTTGCCTAACTGATTGTGTTACAAAAAAGTATATTTTATTTATATTAAAACAAAAGGACAGGTCCAAAAGTAGGCAGGAGTAAAGTTGGATGCAGCCAATTCTATTAGCCGATTATACTTTTATTGTACCCTACACCATATACTCATTTGTGTTGTATGTCAAGAACGTAGATGTTGTATTCTATTATTATTATTAAGTTAAGTTATTAAGGTAAGATTGTCTTCATTCCTAATATGGGCAAACCATCTCATACGCGACCCAAGGATTTCTGTCCGATTAGTCTATCGTCATTTCTCTTGAAAACCTTGGATATATTACACGATAGTTATCTTAGGACCAACATTGATCACAGGCTACTGTCGAATCAACAGTACGCCTACATCAAAGATAGGTCTACTGAAACCGCTTTGCATGATGTGGTCTGCTTTATAGAAGGTTTTCTCGCTGTTAAAGAATATACCATGGTAGTTTTCTTAGACATAGATGGAGCCTTTAACAATCTAAATCCAGTCGCAATAATTGCGACAATCGCAGTTCTAGGGGTTGACAGCAATGCCAGATTGTTTATCCACAACCTTCTTACGAAGAGACGCATTTTGTCTAGCTTAGGGTCAATGGACCTCTATTGATTTCTCATCATGGCTGGAATGGCTGTGATAGCGAGACATAACCTGTAGAAGCAAAATAGGGAAACGCTAGAATCTGAACCTACCGATAATGGTGTACAGCGTTATCGTCTGGTGGACGGCTCTACGGAAATCCACCTACTTTGCAATACTGGATAAAGTTCAGCGACTGGCTGGTATGTCTATTACTGATGCGTTGAGAATGACACTGACTGATTCACTAAATGTCATACTACATTTAATACCCCTGGACATTGTACCTAGCAGCATCCCATGGCTACTGCTGTTAGACTTAGGGAACTGTCACTCTGGTCAGAAAATGGCTTCGGCCACTGTGTCATTCTAAACGCAATGCCCAACGTTAGCCGAACCACTTTTTGACAAGAAGTACCGTAACTATTATACCTGATAGATCAGAATGAAATGGTCGCATCCCTGGGCATAGGAGATTCGTGAACTTCTATACGGATGGTTCAAAACTTGACGTTAAAGTAGGCTTTAGTGTATTTTCTAGGGCCCTAGGAGTATCCATTGCGGAAAGACTGCCCGATCACGGTAGTGAAAATCTTAGTTATTAGCGAAGTAGTGGAATGGTTGAGAAAAAATGTTCTGACCAAGGTCGGAGTCAATATTTTCTCTGATAATCAAGCTTCCATCAAGTCTCTGGAAATTGTCTTTCTGATTTCGAGAACTGCCTTTGACTGTCTCAGATATCTTAATGAAATGGATGAACAGTCTAATATTCACCTTATTTTTGAGCCGGCTCACACGGACATACCAGGGAACTGCAAAGAAGATGAACTTACTGGTTGGTTGAGAAGGCTGCAAGACAGCACGCTGTCTAGCACACTTAGGCTAAAGAAGCCCATTGTGATACCTGCAGTTTCCTCCATAGCAACTATTGACTAGAAATTGAACTTTCAATAAATTTGTCTATAAGACCTACAGGAATATCCTGTAGGGCTACGGTGCTAACTAAATGTGCTAACTAAATGTGTACCGAATATCGTACTTCTCAGTCCTGCCAGAGCAGGGCAATCCAAGAGAAGGTGTTTCGTCGTTTCCTCGTCCTCTTCCATGCAGCACCTACAGAGAATGTAGTTTCTATGTCACAATCGTAGGGCGTGTTTTCCTACAAGACAATGTCCCGTAAGTGTTCCAATCATTGTGGATAACCTGCCTCTCGGCAAGTTATGTAGTTGCCTAGTCCTCTTCCTGTCCACCTGTGGCCAGAGGACCCTGGCTTGTTTGCAAGTTGAAGTAAGTCTCCACTTGTCCGTGAACATATTATCGGCCCACTGCCTGGCATACTAACACCTTCTTTTGCCGGAAGAACCTGTGCCGTAGTGCCCTGTCTAGCTAACGCATTCGCTACGTAATTGCCTGGAATGTCGCTGTGTCCCGGTACCCAGATGAGCCAGATGTCAAAATACTCTGCCATCACCCTAAGTGATGAGTGGCATTCTTTCACCGTCAGGGACGTAGCAAACATGGCTTCCAGGGATTTTATGGCAGCCTGGCTGTCTGTGTAGATACATATTTTCCGGAGGGTTGTGACACTACTTTTCAGTATTTCAGCAACCTCCTCCAGTATGGCCGTAACTTCCGCCTGAAATACACTACAGTGATCAGGCAGCTTGAAGGAGATATTTACGTTTAGGTCCGGTGAGTGGACCCCATATCCTACTTGCTCGTCCAACTTTGATCCATCCGTGAAAAATCTGATACTACTTCCAGTGACTTTCCCAGATATTCCTGTTCGGAATAGAAGTCCTTAGATTTGTCGCTGGTAGAAGATAGGGGATACAGTAGTCCGTTGTTACGGGAATAAAGTTGATCCGGTGTAGTAATTCAGCGCATCCGGAATGCCCCGATATCAAAACGCCACAATCTCTGATTCTCACCAGGGATGTAGCGGCTGCCAATTCGTCCATGATATCAGGAGTACAGATGTTCAGGATAGCACAAAGTGCAGTAAATGACGTCGTGCCCATTGCCCCACTAACGTTAATCAGGGCTGATCTTTGAATTTTCATCAAGGAATTCAGAATATATTTCTTTTGGAGGGACCTCCACCAAACTACGATGCCATAGAGAAGTATTGGTCTGACTATTGCCGTATAAATTCAAATTTAGTAAGACCTAATTTTTAATCTATCAATAACATCGACAAATAATTCTGATTTTTGACAATTATGAATTCTAATCAAAATATAGGCATTACCATGGAATTTCCAATGCCTGAATTGATTTCCAACTAATCTTTTCTCTGTGTGGTATCAATTCAGGCACCGTAGTTAGGCATAAGATGATGAACTTGTCACGGAGTCCGAAACTAGTCATGCCAGTGAGTGTGCTTTCCTGAATGGTCTGTTATTCCAACAAAACCTAACCATTTTTCACATAGAAAAATATATCTGACCTTGTATGTTGTAGTATGGACTTCTCATACATTGCCACAAGAAAGGAGGTTGTTGCAGTTGTGGGGACCGAACTCAGTTGTGGTAACCTCAACCTCAAACCTAATTATCGAACAAACCGAAAACCGGTTATTTGACGTCGGCTAACCGGTTAGCCGGTTTCTATTCAGTTTGTGTTCCATAAAAAAATTAATAATAAATTATATGATTTTCGAATTTTAATGAAATTTTTGATTAAGAAACATGATTTATATTTTCATATATGATTTTAAGCTTCAATACTTTCTAAATGAATTTTAATTTTTTTTTCAAATTTCATAACGTCAATTATTTTTTAATAAATGTTTTGAGCTTGATAGGATTTTCGTACATGAAAATCTTATTCAAATGTGGAATTTGGAAATTGATTTTGCATTCTAGATAGGAATATTTTTAAATTTTAATTTAAAATCAATATTTAATTCTTGTTATTCTTTAAACGAGCTTAAGAAAATCGATAGGGACAGCAAACGACGCCATATTTTTCCCCGCTCTTTTGACATTTCTCTTCAGTAAGGTTTGCGATTTCATCATGGAAAGATATACGAGCCAACAACGAGTCGAAATTATTAAAATTTACTACCGAAATTTGGAGTCAGTAGCGCTACGTCCAATTTATGGTCGTCATAATCGTCCTACCAGATCAACAATTGAGCGTCTAGTGGAAAAATTTGAATCCACAGGCACAGTACAAAATGTTCCCCTGCCAGTGAGACAAAGAAGTGCCGCAGTGTCGAGAATATTGCTGCCGCTGATGCTTCAGTTCAAGAAAGCCCAAATGTGTCTCTCACACGTCGTTCTCAAGCGTTGGGCATCTCTGTGACGTCGTTGTGGCGAATTTTGCGAAAAGATCTTGGCCTACATCCTTACACGATCAAATTGACCCAAGAACTGAAGCCGCTTGACCACCATAAGCGTCGTATGTTCGTGAATTGGGCTGAGAAACAACTTGAAAATGATTCGGATTTTCATCGGAAAATCATCTTCAGCGATGAGGCTCATTTCTGGCTGAATGGCTTCGTCAATAAGCAATATATGCGTTATTGGTCAGACAGCAATCCACACGTAATCCATGAGTCATCATTGCATCCCGAAAAAATTACGGTTTGGTGCGGTTTATGGGCCGGCGGCGTCATTGGGCCGTACTTCTTCCGTGATGAGCAAGTCCGGCACATTACAGTGAATGCGAATCGCTACCGTTCAATGATAACCGAATATTTTTGGCCCCAATTGGATAATATGGACTTGGAGGACATGTGGTTCCAACAGGACGGCGCCACAAGCCACACAGCGAATGCCACAATCAATTTATTGGAAACCAAGTTTGGTGAACGTGTTATCACACGAAATGGACCAGTCGATAGGCCGCCTCGGTCGTGCGATTTGACGCCGTTAGATTATTTCCTGTGGGGCTACGTCAAGTTATGGTCTATGCCAACAAGCCAGCGACGATTGATGAACTTCGTACGAATATCGAACGTGAAATTGCAGCAGTATCGGCCGATTTATACTAGAAAACCGTCGAAAATTGGGTTCAGCATCTGGACTTCTGCAAGCGTGCCCGTGGTAGCCATGCAAAAGAAATCAAGTTCCGTACATAATGACATCGAACGTACTTTCACAGGAATAAAGAATTTCATTGGTATCTAAAACCGGTTTTGTTTTATTTAAAACAACTTTTGTAGCGCTCTTATTGAAAAACCCGTTAATATTTAATATTAAATTTAAATAAAGTTGTAAAATGTTGAGTTTTAAGTATCACCGGTTTTTGACAACATTGAAAACCAAAAACCGGTTTCTTGAAAAACAGATTTTTCCGAACAAACCGAAAACCGGTTTTTAATAAATGCCGGAATTTGGGACACTCTAGTTGTGAACGAAGTAACAGCCAAACTTGCAGTAGATGCAACCTCTTTCCAAGCAAATAGCTCGGGGTATTTCTAAAACATTCCGCTCTTCTTAATTGCACATCAATCAATAGTTGTGTTTTTTTTTGTAACATATATACGAGACGTGTATAGGATACAAACAAAACGCATCCCGGTGAAACACAAATGCTTTGGCAGCACTTTAATATTTTTTGTGTCATTCTTTATTTGTAAACAAAGAATTTGTTTACAAATGAAACTCAAACTCTCAATAAAGGAATCACAGAGAATCCTTACGTATAGACAATCATATTCTTAGATCCTTATAGAAAATTACCTAACGCTCTTTGAAATGAAACCAAACGCTATGTTGCTTACTGGTTTTCTTTATTCACATCAAATATAAAGTTTTTTATTGGAAGTACAAGATAAATTGTTTTACACTGAAATACAAATTTTTTGGTCCGAAGGAAAATACTCTCTTGAAGTACGCTTTTCAATAGTAAAGCGTTAAAAAGTCCATTCCGGAACATAATCGGCGACAGCATAAT
This sequence comes from Phaonia tiefii, assembly GCA_963931995.1. Taxonomy (NCBI): domain Eukaryota; kingdom Metazoa; phylum Arthropoda; class Insecta; order Diptera; family Muscidae; genus Phaonia; species Phaonia tiefii. Next base: position 76,971,545 of record OZ008370.1, read on the forward strand.
CATTGTCTATGTACATTTATCTCTATTTATTCCACACTTAATAGTTGAATGCAATTCTTTTAGTCTGATAACCGTAAAATCCACTCTCCACTTGACTAGAAAAAATGGGCTATCGATTTTTCTGGATAATGTAGAGGATAAATCTGAAATCGGCAAAGAAAGTTCATGTTCAATTTTGGATATATGAACAAAATTTCACTAACTTCGACATACCTTTCCATATGATTTACTTGCATTGATGAAATTCCGATATAGTTCGTCCTCTATATGGAGCACATACAGAAGCATATAACAGCTACTGTATTGAGCACTTAGAAAAAACGGGTTTCCCATTACATCCCATGAAGCTTCTCACAAAGCTCTTAGCTCATCATAATACAAAATTCGTAAACCACAGCTTCATTTGAGTTGGGTGGCATGCATTGCGATTCGAATTCAATTCCCGTGATCCTTTGATTGCCTAACTTGAATTTACTTACAATTTTGCATACAAATCAGCGTTATCCTTTATCAATGAATGCAAATGTTATAAACCGAAAATTTATTTTAGAATTCTATCAAATTTAAAATTCTTTATTATTTTTCCTGTCACAATTAATTTTCTTTTCAGTAGACATTTGTCAAGGAAACTTGGTAGCATTTTTGTATTCCGCTACATTTTTACTACTTTTTTTACAACCTATCCCAGATAGCCCAAAAAGATAGCCTTAACAGATATATTTATCCCCGTTATCGTATACAAGTTAGCATTTGTATGGGGAAACGTATATGTGACAGCGCATAGAGAAAGGGACCTAAGGGTAAAACAATCAGTTCTCACTTTTTTTTTTTTGATGTGGACAACATCTGAGCATCGAATGAGACCGATCCCATGCCCCAAAAGTGTTCCCTCCCAGAGATATGCGCGTTTTATGAAAGTGAAGTCGACGAAAGTGAGGTTATGTGAAAAAATGTTCGTACTAACAGAGTGATATTCACGATTTAAAAGAATTATAAATGAGTATTTATTATAATTCACAATTAATAATTTCAGAAAATAAAGCTGGATTCGAAAAAACGCGAGCAAAATTGATATCAAACTCATGGAAACAGCGCGCTAGGTAGAAAACAGTAAAAACCAACTACACAAAACAAGAGGTAGGGACGACCTACGCGCGTTTTCAAGGTTGACCAACACGTTCCTGACGTCATGAGATGTGTCGCTTTCAAATGAGACCAATACCAACACGCTCAGTGATGGTACACCAAAGATACGCGTATTTAAATCTTTAAAATGGCTCTCCTGAACAAAACCGGTTTTTACCCTTAGGTCCCTTTCTATTTTCCACGTCACATATATGTTACAAAAAAAACGCAACCAATATGTATGCTTGATTCGATTCTCGAGTTTATTTTTTTTTTTTTTGCGTGGTTCAATATTTCTGTCTGGTAAATAAAAATTATTTTTTGACGTAGAATACGTCTTACCTTACGGTATAGGGAGTCATGTCAGATTGTTATTGTTGTAATCTTTATTTCATTGATTATGAGGAAACGGCGAGATAACTTTTTTTAAAAATTTATTTGTAGGTAAATGAAGATGTTATCTTTCGATTGATATACATTTCATATTGGTTGATATCTTCCTAATATTTAAATTTCTCAAATGAAAATTGTTTAAACATATACACTCAAACATATGTGTGGTGTTTGGTTGAGTGTTTGAGTTTGTAGCGTGAACACAAACTATGCTGCTGTTTCAGTGTGGACACAAACCTTCGGCTGTTGTTTTGATTGATGAAATATTGAAATTTCGTATATATACTTATGTATTTAAGTGAAACAAAATGTTAAATGTGAATTTGAATTTAATATGGATATATAATTATAAAAAATATATGAAAATATACATTTTTATGTTAAATGAAAGTGCTGCCAAGTAAGCAAAATAACAATGCTGCGTGATGCTGTTTGACAGCAGCTGACAGTTGACGTTTAGTAAATTAAAATAAAAACTATTCTATTGGACTATTGGATTTCGAATATAATCCAATACATTTAATTTGGATTATATTCGAAACGATGCTCCCACAACTATTGATAACACAACCATTGACTTAGTTTTTGCGAGAAATTTGAATGTTAATTTAAAAAGATATTTATCCTATTTTTCCTATCATATTATCAAAAGTAACTTTCAAATAATCAAATTGATTTGCGTCTGTTATTTATCATTGATCCTTACTCTTTTAATTTATAAACATATTTAACCTATTTTTCCTACCATAAGCTTATGTATATTATCAAATGTAACTATCAAATAAATAAATTCATTTACTTATATTATTTATCATTTATTGTTATATATGTTTTCTGTCTTATCGGATGGCGTATTCTACGTTAAACTTAATGGCCGTGTCTCTGACACAGCCTGCAGGGACAGTCACAACTGTCTGCTGTATTTTTTTTTGTGTGTATTATGACTTCCAGTACTCTAAAACCAAAACAAACCCATTTTTATACCGATAATATTTTTGCAAAAATTTTTAAATTATACTTTTCGTTAGGGTTAACTATTGTGACCATACTTTGAGACAGACACGTCCGATCAAGCCCTAATTTTCAAGGAAATTATGTAGGCTACAAATCTTTTGATCTTTTTTCATTTATCGGTACAGTAGCTTAAGTGCAGTGGACAACAAATTAAAAAATAGGTTAGTTTAAGTACAGTAAGCAAATAGGTTTTTTAAAGGAATTTTTTCCGAACACGAAAAAAACAGAAATATAAATTAAAACTTGTGAAATTGTTATATAGCTTGCATCTTAGCGAAGGAATCAAATCATATCTTAAGAAAATCCGTGGATAAATATAGAACTTATGAACCAATACGAGTATTAATAAATACCACAAACTCCTCTTGTATCGATTTTTGTTTTTTTCCGCATTTTTTTTTTTTTTTTTTTTTTTTTGTTAATTAACTTCGTTTTTATTTCCATATAGGCTTAAGTTTAATTTGAATTAATTGTGAATTCTCCTTTGTTTTTGGAAGTCGTTTCTTTTATAAGGAACCAAATATTATCTTCCATCTCAATAACAATGGTAGCTGTGATAACCGTGGCCAAGGCTGCGGTAAGTAATAACAACTGTTGTGTTCAGTAGTGTATAAGCAACTGACTTTATTGAATTATTAATACCCAGCAAAAACATTGCTTCCAAGGAAGTAAAAAGAGTAATAGGAGCCAGGAACCGGAATCAGTGAAAAACTGTAACAACACAAGTGAATTTAACATGCGCTTGGCTTTGGATGTAACACTACTTCTTATCGCTCATCATCGTATGGCAGTAACTCAAATCAAATATGAAGATTTTAGACACGAAATGTGATGGAACAAGGTGAAAATGGGTGGGGGGGGGTTGGGGGTGGAAACGATTTAGTATTGCCAGCAGCGATTTATATTTCACATTTTTGGCATTACCCAATTACAAATCATTTAAAGCGCCATCTAGTTCTCAATTTTATACTCTGATTCTAACAAATTTGTTATTGTATTTTGTCAGCCGTAATGTGCCAAAACGCAAACACAAAATGCAAAGTGAACAGCTGCTTATGCACTCAATGTATTTACGTACATATTTTTGCAAGGCGAATTGAACAAAATACAGTAGATTTCTAGGCGAATTCTAGTTCTTTCACTTGATATCAATTCGCCCTGACTCTATGAATATGTTTTCTCTTCACCTCCCTCGCAAAAAAACGAACAATGCTGTGACTCAATACAATAATTCGATTTTACAAAATTCAGAAAATAAAGTAATTTCAATTGCACAAGATTCAATAACTGCATCTCAAAATGCCGAACAATTAGCATTTCTTAGACAAAAGCTTCACAAACTTTCTACAATCGAAACAATGGGTTTACCTTATGAAATTGTTTTGTATCGACCACTCTCTACTTTTTCACTAGTGCTCATCATAGAATAATACATACCATAGAAGCTTTTATTCGCTCAATAAATTAAACGTCATAGGTACGATGGAAAGTAAACATTGGATGGTGGAAAATATGGGTTCAATAATACCAGATGGTGGCAATAGTATACAGCGATCCACAAAGGAACAACAACCGAATTTCGTGTTTTTGTGACAAACTAGTTGTGTTAAATACAATACAAATGTATACCAACGATAAAAGTCAACAAAAAAGTTCAAAACACATTTAAATTTTTCAGTTCTACACCAAAACGACAGGAAACAGTTAAGTGAACATATTTTGTAACTCCACCTCGTGTAAGATAATTTTAAATTTAATTGCTCTCATTTCCACAAACCTACGATGAAGAGTGTGAAATGAAACGTCAGATGAGAGAATAAGTTTATCTACGTATATATTATTCTATGGTGCTCATAGTCTTTAAAAAATTAAATTTTTTTTATCTACATTCTCATTAATGCTAAAGAAATAATGCTTTTCTATTGTTGAAGAAGCAATTGGAAAATACTTCTCAAAAGTGTTGATAAATTGAAACAAAATCCGCATTCAATGGTGCGGTTTAAAATAATTTAGTAGAAATTAACCTTGTATATAAAATGATAAATTGAAAGATTCTGTTGCAGTTTGTGATTAACAATTAACTTTATTTATTAACTTTATTTCGTATGGCGAAACCACCGGAAGTGGAAAATATGGTTATACTGCATCTTCGGAAAGTATAAGTTTTGCTGGAAACATTTTCATAACAACTTTTTGGAAATAGTTTAAAATGCATTCTTTGGAGGTAGATAAATTGTTTAATCCTAATTTCTGGAACTAGTGCAAAACTGATTCCCACGGAAATACTTCCAATATTTTTTGCTGGGTACAGATGACAAAGTGCATTAGAGATGTCGAAAACTATTCACTCGTCGTCATTTACATGACATCCTCCTTTTATATTTTTAAAGATTATTCTATTTAATTTAATTCATAACTTCCATGTAATATGTTATCCAATATATTTATATTTCTAGAGTTAATTACCAACTCAAATCTTATACTGTACTTTGAATATTTTATATGCGGAGTATTCACATTTCATATTTCCCCCTTAATATAAAAAATTAAATTCATTCTTTTGTTTGTTATTATACTACAAAAAAAAATATTATTCTGATGGATCATACTTCCGAGGACGTTTCACCACTCGGCCACTGCGCGCTCTTACGGCAGGAGGTGAATTTCTAATTCGTTCTGGCGATATCCTCGCCGTTGATGGTACAGGATGTTCCGTTTCAGAAATGTCGGCTGTTTGTCAAGTGTTGGTTATTGCAAATTCATCTACTGTTGTATTATTTTCCCCGGACCAGTCTATGTTCGGCAACACTTCTGGTATAGTCCGTATATCGGCTTTAGTTTTGTGCAAATGATGGGCGTTTCGTCTGTAACGCTTTCCGTTGTTTGTGTCAACTACAACTGATCTCGGCTACTATGTGCTTTCGACAACTGTTGCACCAACCCATTCACGATGTCCTGTTTGTAGTCTAACCTTATCACCGATTTTAATCATATCCATTGGTCTAGCTACCCCATCTGCATACACACCTTTTTGCAACCGAAGTTTACGAAGTTCTTTTGTCACGCCGTTGACAACTTTCGGTTTCAGTTCATTGTTCCTTTCTGGTAATATTGTTCTAGTTGATCTGCTAAGCAATCTCTGGCAAGGTGATTTTAATACGACATTTCTTGATGTATTTCGGAGCATTAATAAAGCTAGGTATATGTCCGTGCCGTCTAACCAATAATGACGTAATAAATTTGAAATTACTTTTGGCATGTTAGTCTTCGATATTATCTAGGAAGAAGTCAAACTTTATTTTTGAGCGGCAAATTTGCGACTGTTGGAAAAGTATGTAACCAAACACAGAAATACCATGTACAATTTGTTCACAAAGCTGTGAAGAAGTTCGAGAATTCTTCCGAGTGTGGAACTAGAAATCTGACAGATAGCACTCACAGAAAAATTCGGTTGAAACAGCCGAATTACTCGTAACCGAATTTAGAGGTTGTCACAACCTCATTGGAGGCAGCCACAACTTCATTCGAGGTTATCACAACCTCATTGGAGGTTGCCAGAACCTCATTGGAGGTTGTCATAACCTCATTAGAGGTTGCCAGAACCTCACAGGTTGTCATAACCTCATTAGAGGTTGACACAACCTCATTAGAGGTTGACACAACCTTATTAGAAGTTGACACAACCTCATTAGAGGTTGACACAATCTCGACAGTGGTTCTTACAAACGAATGTATACAGGGTGATTCATGAAGTTCCGGACAAATTTCTCCAGCGTATTCCTTGGCTCATTTCATGAAGAAAAGTCCACTAGGACCATGTCCGAAAATTCAAGGGTGCGAAATGGTAGCGGGTTCAAAATTTTCGGATTGGCGGTCGGAGGGTAGTAGGGTAAAGTTGCTAACTTCTGAGTCAGTGGTCGGATTTTTTGGTACAATTTTATCAATTCGGTCGTTGCAACCGACTTAAGGGTTAAGTCGGTTATTGCGACCGAATTGATACCAAATTCGGTGGTTACAGCCGAATTGATACAAAATTCGGTAGTTACAACTGAATTGATACCAAATATTAAATTCGGTTGTGACATCCGACTTGATGCCACATTCGGTTACTCCAACCGAATTTGGTAGCAATTTCGGTTGCAGTATCGAAATTATTTCCAAATTAGGTGGTACCAACCGAAATTTTTGAAAATTTGGTTGACAGAACGAGTATAATTCAAGATTCTGTTGTTAAAAGCGAATCGATTGAGAAATGAGGTTGCTTCAACAGAATTTCAGTTGTGAGGACTATATTCGGTCGTGATAACCTCAATTCGGTTGTGGTAACCCCATTTCGGTGGTAACAGGTGAATTTACGGTTGCTACAACCTCTTTTTAATCAATTAGTTCTCTGGGTGAACACTTCTGCGTAATCCCATGGTATAGTCCTCCCAAACCCACTTATTTTACTTCGACAAAAATGGCAATCGATCTTATGGAAAAATGTTTGTCTTCAAATACCCATTGGTACCATTGGCAAGTAGTGCATACAATTAAATATGGGTTTAATTGCAGAAATACGAACCGTATAATTCAAGAATCCCATCGAATAAGATTTTCCTGGCACAAACTATACAAAAGACTGTGTACCATGATTCATTAAATTTTTGAACTGGTATACTGAAATATTGCAGATAAATTTCCTCCACCAGACTGTTAAATTTTGTCAGAATTATTTATCATACATGGGACAAATTAATTATATTTTATTATATATATAATTTGTTGTTTAATCTAAATTAACTCTACAATTGAAAATACAAAAAAATTTAAATACCATTGGCAATTGTTCTAATGTTCAAAGAATTTAGCTCATATCTGGCAGTTTTGGGTTTCAAATATTTTGTACAGTACAGGTTTATGAATTTGAATGTACTAAGAGGCAACACCTATCGAAGCCACAAACCGCTGCACATAAAATACTTTAAAACATAATTGCCAACAGTTAAACAAATTACAAATAATTAAAAGCATTCCCATATTTTATTACAATTGGCATGTGATTCCACAACCTGCATTTGAATTGCCTGAGTAAATATTTCAATTGTCATTGCGAACAATGATAATTCAGTTACATTTGCATTAGATAAAGTAGCACCAATTAATATCCAATTATTTGTACACTCAAAAGTTCTTTGACTTTTACTCATATCATATTATCAAGCATTGATTGGACAAAACTGAATAATTGTATAAAATATTCCGAAAATCGACGTATCGATTAATCATAGAGTAAATTAGAATAGAAAATGTATTTCTCTCATTTGTTGTTTCATTTCACACTCTTCGTCATAGGTTTGTGCAAATGAGAGATTTTCGACGAAAATTAGCTAACACCAGGTGGAGGTACAAGAAATGTTGACATAACTTTTTCATGTCGTTTTGGTACAGAACTGTGAAATTTAAATGTATTTTGCACTTTTTTGTCAACTCTTTCAGTTGGTCTACATTTGTGTTGTATTTAACGCGACTATTTTTTCACACAAATACGAAATGTGGTTGGTGTTGTCTTGTTGGATGTTTTGAACTAATGACTTCATCTGATATTATTGAACCCATGCATTCCACCATCCAACGTTCACATGCAATCATACCTATTAAGTTAATATTATTGAGAGAATAAACTTCTCTACTATGTTTTACTCTCTGCGCTTAATGTGTGACCAAAGACGATCAAGAAGTAGACGATCAGAAGATGTGCGCAATTTGGCAACCCTCGTAAAAGAAACCCCAAAAAGTGCTAACAATTCACTCAAACGCATTTCCCTCTCGCGTCATATCTTGACTATTTCATAGTTTTTGCATAGTGCATAGTTATATACAATAACACTATCAAAAAGTTACTCGTGTATTGAAATATTCAATGAAGAGAGTAAGAGAGAGAGCAGAGAATGATTAACGCTTCACTCGTTTTGTTTGTTGATATTTGAGTGGAGAGAAATTTTGACTGTCTACTTTAGTACATCGTTTTTGGTGTGACTTTAGACTACACACAATTGTTGAGCAAGAATGATGTAGTTAGAAGTACAGCATTATTTCATTAACAAAACCTGGGTGTTAAGAGAATAGAGATACGAACCACAGTACTTGAATGTGAGTGACATAACAATACAAAAATTACACAAACCGATGAAACGTCAAATTGTGGTACTTATACATATGTGGCCATAACTTCTATATTTATCCATAGATTTTCTTCAAATATGATTTGTTTTCTACGCTGAAATGCCAGTTATAAGAAATATTCTCAATGTTGTTATTATAACGCACATTTTTTTGCAATCGTTAAAAAAGTTTCTAAAAAATAAATATTTTTATTACTTTTTGCCCATTTTACTTAAACTACAATACCAACAACATTATTACCAACATATTTATCTTGAAATTGAGACTATACTGGGATTAATCCGACGTTTTTATCTCAAAATTTAGTCCAAATTGTTATATATATTTTTTAAAAAAAACTTTCCATAACGATGTTTTCTTTCTTATTTTTCTGCAATAAACGGATTTAGCCTTAAGTCAGTTGCAACAACCCAATTTGGCGTCACTTTCTCATTGAATTTCTCATGAATTCTGTAGGTACAAATGAATTCATTTTCAATTCGGTTACCACAACATAAGGCAAACATGTTGTTGCTCCAGATTGTTATATATCAAGATTGTTTGTGGTTATTAAGAAAGGTAAGTAAAAAGAATTATATGAGGTGTCAGGGGACACCCTGTTGGAACGAAGTTCCTTTCGCTATATATTATGTACTAGTTAGTTCCAACACACGCCTAAGGCGCCTGTTGAAAAATACTATAATTTAAATGGATCTTTAAGAAACGATACTTTTTGGAAAATGATAAACTTTCTTTAAACAAGTTTTTTTATTGAATGCATTTTTTAAAAAAAATTAAATTTTTAGTTCCTTTTTGTAAGAATATGTATTATATTTTCCCCAAAAGGTCCTTTCTTTAATGAGAGGTACTTCTTTTATTAAAAGCTAATGTTTTTATAAGAAAATGTAAAATTTTTAATAAAAAGTACTTTCTGTAAGAAAAAGCCAAAGAGTATGCATTTGTTTTTACAAAGAAGTATCTTTTTTAAGAGCAGGCACTTTTTAAAGAAGTTGTACTCTTTTTAGGAAAAGGTTATTTTTTTAAGAAAATTTGCTTATTTTCAGAAAGGCTACTTATCTCAAGAAAAGAAACGAAAAGTTATTATTTTATTTTTAAGAAAAGGAATTTTTGTAAGAAAAGGTATTTTTTGAAGAGCAGGTATTTTTTAGAAGAAAAGGATTTTTTTAAGAAATGGGAATTTTGTTTAGAATTGTTACTTTTTTTAAGAACAGGTACAATTTTAAGAATAGGTACTTACCTCAAAAAATTTTTTTGTTTTACATAAAAGGTACTCTTTAAAGAAAACGTACATAGTTTTCTAAGAAAAGGCAATTTGTTGTAAGATAATGTAGTTTTTTACGAAAAGGTACTTATTTAAAAAAAATACTTTTTAAGAAAAGGTACTTTTTTTTAGAAAATTTAATTTTTTAAGCAAATGTACTGCTTTGGCCGTCGGTGTTGCAATGGTAGTGTGCGCGCCTCTTGTACATGAGATCCAGGGTTCGAATTTCTTAGGCCGGAGGTCACCTCGCATAGTGACGGCGGCACTATCGAGTATTAAGCCATGAAAAAGCTTCTCAAAAATACCGTTCGGAACCAGTGTAAAACAGTAGCTCCCAAAATGGTTGTGAGAAGCTCTCCCCAATTCCTTCATGGGATGTAATGGGAAACCATTTTTTTTGTTTAAGAATATGTTTAAGAATATGAATAGAATTTTTTTTTGAGAAAAGTTACTTTCTTTAAGAAAACGCACTTATTTAAGAAAATTTTATGTTTTAAACTTCTTTCACTCTGAGTTTTCCAAATTTACTTTTTATTCTGTTCCGTTTTATTCTGTTCTGTACTTTTTATTCTGTTCCCATTAAACAAGAAATTTCGCCCCATATGGTAGTATAGACACAAACCAAACCAAAAGTAAGAGTGCAAGAATAAGTGCCAAATGTAATTCCATGCTCTGGGTTGTATCCCGTAGATTTGCCAGTTTTGTACTTTGGCTTTCCTAAATTTACTTTTTATTCGGTTCAAACTACAATATGTAATAATCAAAATTTCCCATTAAACAAGTAATATTGCCCCATATGTTAGTCCAGACACAAACCAAACGTATGAGTGTAAGAGTAAGTGTCCCGTGGATTTGCCAGTCTTGTACTTTGGCTTTTCTAAATTTACTTATTATTGGGTTCAAAACTACAATATGTAATAAACAGGCTCCATCTAGAAAACTTCCCTTTAAACCAAACCAAACCAAAAGTACCCAATAAAGTTAATATTAATGGGTTGTAATAAAGTAGTTTAAAAAAGTTGTTTAAAATTTTTTCATTTAGCCCCCCCATCCCGTAACGTGCGATAAGGAACTTCGTTCCAATATTGTAATAATGGTTTTTGTAATAAAACGTCTTATTTTGCAGAAAATGTGCCAACAAATATCAACAGTTTTGAAGTTTTTCAAGGTCGGTCGGTCGTTTGATATATGCTGCAATCGTGTGAATATAAGACGCTTTAGGACCTAACCCTTTATGCGGTGTCCTCTAATGAGGTTGTGACAACCTCTAATTCGGTGGAGACAACCTCTGACCCGGCTGTGAATTCGGTTACGCATAACTCGGCTATCTCAACCGAACTTTTCTGTGAGTGAATGTGAGAGAAAAATATTTTCTAATATTGTGACCCTTCCTTAATTGAAAATTCCAAATAAGCATATTTTAGTACAACGTAATCCACAACTATAAGATATAAAGACATTCGCATATTTGGAATCTTGTGACTTTATTCATTCAGAACAATTGTGTTTAGACTTAATGCAACATCCATCTTGTCATTGTGAGTTGAATTCATTTTTGTGTCGTTGTTATGTGCTAAAAATTGAAAATAAATGATTTTATATCTTTACTGCATATTTGAAGATTTTTGGTAGGTATTTTAAGCGCTTAAAACAAGATGAGAATATACTTACGAACCCACATGCAGAACCCTCAAAATTTTTATGAGATTTCATTTAGTATTGAGTATTCAAATTTGAATTTTTGTTTTTCCAATTCATATTAATATATTCCAAAAATTATATGGGGTTTCATTCAAACTGATAAATTTCTCGAGTACCTCGTAAAACTTGTATATTTACGAAATATCAAAAATTGTTCATACAAATTGGGCGAAATGTGAGATATACGAAGAATTTAGGAGTTTGAATGAAAGCACATAATAAAATATTAAGGTCCATATTCATGAAATATATTCATAGCACGTTTTGAAAGAAACATATTTCTATACAGAAATCGTCTTATAAACCTGTCATAGGTCTAATGAATATCTTCTAACAACAATGAATATTACATTCAAAATGTGCAGCAATGAATTTATTTTTGACATACGCTCCAAAAAATTGGTTTTGTTTCCCAAATTCTCCCACTTAAATAACGCATTGCCTATAATTCCAACAACACCCAACCATTTTTCAATTAGAAAAATCATAGACTAATACATACAGTAGACTTCATAGTTCTCTCACCAAATTTCTGACATTTAACTTTGTGTGATATTTACGTTCGTTACTAATACCAGATAGAGGCAATGGTTTAAAACAACGAACAAAATAACAACAACGGCATTTCGTTTTGTGTGTTAAAATTATTGTGTTAAATACAACACAAATGTATGCTAACAATAACAGTCAATAAGAAAGACTAAAATTCCACAGTTTTTCACCAAAACGACATGAAAAATTAAAGCAAGAAGTTATTGTAATTCCACCTGGTGTATGACACTTTTCGTCAAACATCTCTCTATCACACCGACCGCATCAAGAAGAGTGTGAAAGGCAACGTCAGATGAGCCAAATATTCTCTCTAGTATGAGATTTCTCTATGAGAAAAATGTTCCTGACCTTGCAAGCTTGTAGTATGAATTTCTCATATATTAACTAAAAACTAAGGACATCGGTCATGAAATTCAAATTCAAATTATAAAATTATTTTCAATATTTTTTCGCATAGTTTGCATTTATTATTTTATTAGTTTTATTTTTTTTTATAATTTACATATAATAATGACCTCTAGCAAAGCACAAGCAACAACAAAATGCTTTCCCATTACATCCCACGAAGAAACTGGGGACAGCTTCTCAAAATCAGAAAACTGTTCGCTTTCTAGTTTTACACTCACTGATTGCGACCTATTGTTTTAGACCGATTCCGCACGGTGTTTTGAAAAGCTTTTTCGTGACTAGTTTTTAGGGGTGCAGTCGCTAAGCGAGGTAACCATTGTCGATAGAAATGTAAGGTGCTTACTGTAAAAACGGCTCCACGTATATGTTTGGAAAATCCATATATAGGGACGAGCAAAATTGTAACAGGGTTGACACAGTTTGGAAATAAATTTGAATATTTTAAATATTTGATTAAATATGATCTCTTAGCCTTAAAGGAAATTACAACTTTAAACATAACGAGGATCTAAGACAACTAAATTTGAAACATATGGTAGGGCCAAACCAAAAGAGAACGAGACAACTACAATTAGAATAGTTTGTTCTATAAATAGAACTTTCAAAACTTCTGCATCAGTGCGTGTAAGTAGGAAAGCAATCTGTTAGAAGCGACAAACAATCACTCTGCACAATCAATAAATGTCTTCGGTTAGTGACTTGTGTAAATACACACCGCAGTGGCTTAACGGGCTAGACGCTGCTGAAGATGATGCTTCACAAACATCGAAACGATCGTCCAGCGAATGTGAGTTCGAATCCCACCCGCGACATTTACATTTTTTTCACTAACCGGAGATAACATGATCTCTTAGCCTTAACGGGAATTACAACTTTAATCATAACGAGGATCTAAGACAACTAAATTTGATTAAACAAATAATTAACCAAACCATTTTATTGCGCTCTCATGAATAAAACCAAAAACAAATTGGAATTTATTGTTGACATATACAAAGTGAACAGTAAATGTAGTAAAGTTATGCAAATGTTACAATTTTGCACTCTGGTTTTATGTTAATTTATTTATTTTACTGATGCAATATTTTGTCCAGTTGTATTTGGCTTTTTTAAGAGCAAGTATACTGTGCGGCATGCTGTTGCAACATTTTCCCGTCATTTCCGCAACCCATCGCAACCCAAGTTTCTTTTACTCTATCTCACAGTTCGTTTACGCCTTTTGGAGCATCTGGGTACTTGGCGAGCTGAGATGTAACTGCAACAGTTTTCCATCAGGTTTAAGTCCGGTGACTGCGCTGGCCATTTTATAGTTGTAAATTGTTGATTGTTTAACCCGTTTTTAACGATTTTGGAATGTTTGGGGTCGTTGACTTGCTGAAGGGTCACTCTTTATCAAGCTGATAAATGATTTTGCAAAATTTAAAGATATTGTTCGTTTTCATAATACCTTTAATTTTAACCAGACTACCTACTCCTTTCTACGCAATACATCCCCATACCATTATGCATCCCCCACTTTGTTTCATGGTTTGTGTTCCTGAATTCGGGCTAGTAGTATTTGGATCTTCGGTCCTGTACCAAGCACGGCCATCGGACTGAAATCGATTGATTTTAGTCTCATCATACCATTAAACCTTAAACACAAGGCGTAATACTATTTTTATTTATTTAAAACGTGTCGAATTTTCCACTCAGACCAGTTTTTGTAGACGTGGACGAATTATTCTCTGCAACCTTGGCACTAGAGTGTCAAAAACCGAAACCGTAACATGGGTGTCTTTACCCGATACCAATTCTCTGACTCCATTGACACCATGTGATTGGTCATCTGATTTTGTTACGCATATTTCCGAACTTGGCTTGATTCAATTGAAGGACATTTCCAATTCTATGAATCGAGTCCTTGATCTAGTTTTAGTGGATGATTCTAACAACTTTGATATTTCTCGAATTGATCCGTTAATTTCTTTTGAGGATAGTTACCATCCAACGCTGGGAATTAATTATACATATGATACCATGGCCGTCGGTGGTGCAATGGTTAGTGTGCGCGGCTCTTGTACATGAGATCCTGGGTTCGAACCCTGCTCTGAACTCCTTCAAAAAAAAAAATTTTTTTTTTCTTTCGGCGGCGGTCCCTCGCATAGTGGCGGCGACACTATCGAGTATATAGCCATGAAAAAGCTTCTCAAAATACCGTTCGGAATCGGTGTAAAACTGAAGGTCCCAATCAATGAGTGAAAACTGGAAAGCGCACAGCTCAGTGATTGTGAGAAGTTCTCCCCGGTCCCTTCATGGGATGTAATGGGAAACCATTTATTTTTATTTTTATGATACCATGCAGGTTGGTGGCAATTGCTCTTCGAAAGAACTTTATTCTTTTGAATAATCTTATCTTTGATACCGACCGGCATAGTATTTGTCAGTGTGATAATTCTTTTGAATTTGAAATCGCCCTGGATGATTTCTATAATATTATTAATGGCTATATTTCTAAGTCTGTACCCAAGAGGCCTATAATGGGTAATACTGGTCCCCCATGGTCTTCAAGGGCTCTAAACAGTCTTAACAATGTAAGGAATAGATGTTCGAAAAAGTATAAAAAATCTGGACTGCTAGCAGACTATGCTAGGTATATTGTTGCTAGGAGTAGATACAACTCTAAATCTCGATAGAGTTACAGATTATATTTAGATAAGTTGAAGGCTAATTTTAAATCATTCTTTAGATTTGTTAACTTGAAGCGTAATTCGTCTTCCATACCTTGTAGGATAAAAATGAACGGTACTGATTATTCAGATGAGGAGTCTATTGCTAATTGTTTCGCCGATTTTTTCGCATCTATTTATTCCACCCGAGCCTATGATGTTTCCAAATCATACCCGTACACTGTCCGCTCTTCCATTCCGTTTGATGCACCTGTCGTAAATTCTTCGTGGTTGCTAGATAACTTGATCAGATTGAATGCTTCGAATAAAGCTGGTCCTGATGGTATCCCGGACTCTATGTTGAAATACTGCTCGAATTCTCTCAGCTTACCGTTGACTCTCTTATTTAACGCTTCGTTGAAGTTCGGTCATTTTCCTGCACAGTGGAAGAGCTCTTATATAATCCCTCTCCACAAATCTGGTTGTTTAGTAAATGTTGCAAACTATAGGGGAATTGCAAAATTGAGTGCTATTCCTAAACTTTTTGAGAAGTTAGTCACAGAGGTAATTTCTCATCATGTTTCCTCTATTTTAGATCCATGTCAACAAGGCTTTCGGAAGGGTCGTTCCACCGTGACTAATTTGCTTCAGTTTTCCTCTTCTATTATTGACGGCTTTATTAATGGAGATCAAACTGATGTGATTTTTACCGATTTTAGTAAGGCTTTTGATAAAGATAACCACAATTTGTTATTATATAAACTCGGGTCAATGGGTAACATGCTGAATTGGATTAGTTCAGACTTAATGAACCGAGAACAGATGGTATCATTTGGCCGATCATTCTCAAGATCTATTTTTGTGTCATCTGGGGTGCCTCAGGACAGTCATCTTGGCCCGGTTCTATTCTTGTTATTCATTAGCGACTTACCCGCCTCCATAATGCACTCTAAATTGTTAATGTACGCTGATGACGTGAAGATCTATTTTTCTTACAAGGATCCTTGTCAATATACTTTACATCAGAGGGATTGGTCAACATTCCAGACGTGGTGCGAAACCAATGTGATGGAGCTTAATTTTGCGAAATGTAAGCATATGCTGTTCTCTAGGTCTTCATTCTTTTCGGCAAAATACATTTTAGGTGGCAATGTTCATGAATCGGTGGATCCATTTGTTGATCTTGGTGTTCTCTTGGACAGAAAATTGAATTTCAACTCCCACATAATTACGATTGTAAATAAGGCTTATGGCGTTCGGAACTTTATTAAACGTTGGGCAAAGGAATTCTCAGATCCCTACGTTACGAAAAATCTTTTTACTTCACTAGTCCGCCCTATTCTCGAATATGGATCTGTTGTTTGGGACGCCCAGTACAATTTGTATGTTAATATGATCTCTCTCTCGGTCGGTAGGGGCAGGTAAGAGTGGGGGCAATGGGTTCGCTCGATTTAAAAAAAAAAACAGTAAAACTGGTTAACCGGGGTTTTTGTCATTGACCGTGAGCCGGTTTTTTAACGTAATTTTCGAACACACCGGAAACCTTATTTGTCGTTAAATTAAAATTAATTGAGAAAATAAAACAATTTAAATTTTTTTAAATTTTTAATAGCTTATTTAATAGCTTTATATTATTTTCAAAAAAGCCGATCACAAAAGTTAAAGATCCGAACTATTATCTTTTTTCTCGAGTTTTTTTTGCAAATAATATAAAACTAATAAATAAGCTTTATATTAAAAAGGTCTTGAGGTTGAATAAATTTAAAAAAATTTAAGTTTTACAAACAGACCGACTAAAACACTCCTGCATGGAAATGACAAAATAAAATAATTTTATAACTAAATGTTTCAAACTTAATAAGATTTTCATACATGAAAATATATTTCAAATTTGAAAATAATTTTTGAATTGAAATTAGTTTAATGTCAGTTTGAATCAATTTTATATTAAACACGCATTCCAAATTGGAATATAATATAATATACATTTTGTACTGAAAGTTTAAACAATTATCATATTTTAATCGAGTTGTGGAAATTTGAGTTTTAAATAGTGTGCTACATGTTCAATTGAACTTAAAGCAAAAAAAAAGACAGAAAAAGCTGCATCGAACGGTTTTTGCCAAAATTAAAAACCGAAAACCGGTTTATTGAAAAATTAATTTTTCGAACAAACCGAAACCCGGTGTCTTGAAAATTGGTTTAAAAAATTCCGGTTTTTGGACACTCTACTTAGCACCCAACTTTTTGAGACTTCGACGAGCAGTCCACTCACTGGCGTTAATATTTAACGTAGCTGGGGTAATTGCATTGTCGCTTTTCACAAATTTTGCCAAGTGGCGACAAGGGCGGTCGTCAATGATTCTGGGGCGTCCAGGAGCAGTTGAAGTTTTAATATTATATTCTGTGAATCGTCATATGACTTACATTCAACATTTTAACAACGTTCCGAACAGAATTACTCCATGATTTTAACTACTTTAGATGCTTCCGTCTTTGATCTGCACGTGAACAATAAAGAGCAATTGAACAAATATCAGTAAATTTATAGATAGAGTGCAATATTGTAACATTGAAGAGAGTGCGTAATTATAACATTGGGGTTTGTTTGCATATTACATGCTTTTAATAATATATGTATAATTGTTGTATATTTAAGTGTTCATTATGAAAGAGACCATATTACAGGAAAAGTCAAAAATATGTTTTAATTCTGCGGTTAAGCGCTGCTACAAACTATAGTTTCAAACTTCCATTATGGGAAACCTTTTACAATTTTGCCCGTCACTGTACTTACGTGAAAGCATTGTTTTCAAGAATTGATATACTGCTCATTTGTTACATTGTTGGCTGTCTCATTCTCGTTTTCAGCAGCTTTCAACAAACAAAGCCATGTTTGGGTCACAACAACTTATATTATAACATACTAATCATTGTGTCTCCAACATGCAATATTTAATAGCAAACACAATGTGTTTGGACACAAGTATACTGTATTTGCGACAAGGTACAAACACGTTATATTTACAACCAATAGAAACTGACTTTTTAGCGTGTGACCAGAGCAGAGATCGTACACAGATTCTCATGTACAAGAGCTACGCATACTTACCATTGCACCACCGACGCCCATTGGATATGCGTAGGCATCCACACGCTTTAAAAACGGCCTCTGTAACATATTCTTCTTCTAAACATATTATGCAGGAACCATGTATATGTTTGGAACGCACTTCAAACATTCATATGTTTGCAAATCTCAAACATTTCAACTGCAAACAGTAGCATGTTTACTTGCAAAAATGTATGCTTTTATGTGGACACATATGCATTTTTCTTCCCAACCATCCATATACTTACATGGAAACATTCGCGTGTTTCCCCAAACCTCCAGAGACTTGCGTGGAAACATGTGCGCATTTCGTCCCACACATAATAATATTTAGAAACGAATTATTCTTTGAATATAGAAATTAATTACTTGCATTGAATGCATTATTTGAATCTGCTGCACTTTTGCTTCTCCTTTCGTTGTTGTCTCTCACGTGTTTGTTTTCGAAGCCTTCAACTATGGGTTGGTTATCACTTTCAACGTTGGTACACAAACAATATTTTTATATGCAAATCTAGTTCATGAAAGCTAAGCATGTATTAATAACTTGTGTTTCTTATTATATTTCACAAATGGTCCGCCGTTGCGATTTTCTCAGTAAACGCTCGGACAGGCAAAGGGCTTCACGTTGTCCAGTTTCGTTCCTCAAATTCATTTATCGCTTTGGTAGCATACATATACATATGTACGAAACAAAGACACAAAAACCAAAGCAACATCACAAACCATTTAACCGTCCGAGCCTTTATTTATTATTTTTTCACTGATCAAGCCCTTTTGATATCCTCTGTCCGATAAATCATTGGTGGCTGAATATTTATGAATCACTGACTAACAAGATATACTTTCTCGTTGTCCCTCTTTTATTCTCTTCCTCTCGAGAGAGCATAAACAGTGCAACAAGCACAGCCGTATTTATATCACAAACACATATATATTTGGGCCCCAAACACATATATTATAACATATTAATCATTGTGTCCCAAACACGTAATATTGAATAGCAAACATAATGTGTTTGCACACAAGTATATTATATTTGCGACGAGCTGTAAACACATGCTACGTTTGCATCTAAGCAACAAAAAATGACAGATTTTTCAGCGTGCAGCGTCAGGTATTGCTACATTAGCACTTGGATGGAATCCTTAAGGGTACTGCAGGCCAGTAAGACCACCACCGGGGAAAATAATATAAACAAGCTCCATTATCAATCACTTCCCAGCGACAGAAATCCATGAAGGGAATTCGTTGACGTCCTATATTCTTCGTAAACCTTTCACTTCGACTTTATATTGTTATGTTCCAATATTTTGTTTAAAAACCTAAAGGAAAATTGAATGAAAAGTTAGTCATGAAAAGTTAAATTTGGAAATTGTAATAAAATAAAATAAAAATTTGGAAATTTCGATGTGTTCTATAAGACCGAAAGCAAAAATTAAATAATATTGAAAAATCCTAGTTTGAAGTATTTAAATACAAAGGATACTTTATCCTCTTGTGTTCTCTACCCCAAGGATGACACGTCCCTTTTTAAATTTTTCTTCAAATCATAAGTTTCAAAGTGTTTTTAAACTTAACATCCTTCACAAAAAGTCAATAAAATTGCGGAATATTATTATGCGATAAATCGCGAACTATTGTGGATCTTGATATGTCGCATGCCAACTAAAAATAAGACTCATATCGGACGAAGGGGAATCGTATAAATATCCCACTATTATTTTCCACGTCCTACTATAAAATCAAAAGGTAACAATTTTCTAGAATTCTAGGTCGCTATCTAAACACTGTTTTGAAAAGGACCAACAGGAGCGGTAAAAGTTGAAGCCATCGACTTGTTGTCTTTCACTACCCACACTGAAGTTTGCTGAACTGCATTGTAGTGGAATATTTGAATGACCAAGAGTCCTGTTTTAAGGCACTTTTCATACATTTCTCGAAATAAAGACTAAAAGGACACGCAAGGAATCGAGATAGAGGTCTCATTCACTTTCACTGCAGACATCATAACTTAAAAACTCGCTACGCTATTGATAAACATACTTTTTTGAATATATTTCAACCAATATTTCAGTTCAAAATAAGAATTTCAGCAGGCCATAAAAAAGTAGGGAGACCTAAGAGGGGCATATCCTTCCGGGATTTTAATAGTCTTACCTAAGGCTTGCATAGTGCTAAGGCATCATTCACCCTTAAAACAAGTTATTGCACTGTGTAATAGATATATTCATATGGTATTTTTTGATCACAGAGAAGATAACATGATGCCGGTTTTTGACAGTGGATGGAAATGGTCCTTGGTTATTATTTTGAAACAAAAAAATTAAAATCTCATAATTTTCAGTTGTGTCACTTTGGCAGTTATGGTGCAATATATAGCAATATGGAGTCTAAACTGTGTCAAACACTTATTCAAAAAAAACAAATTGTTTTCGCAGTTACATATGTACTAAATTTCCCAATAAGATAAAGGTACCACTGTGCACTCATTAAAAAAATTTGAACTAAGTCTAGTAAGGGAATGAAACCTCCATTATTTAACACTGAACTATTCTTATATTAGTGTACAAAAAGGTTCTACAGACTGAACAAAATACCGGTCTTCTTGTTTAAATTGTGTAGGAGATTTTATGGCAGATATGTAAATGCACTGAATGGATATGGCTCATATGATTTTGCCATATTGGCCTCAACTGTTTTCTCATACAATATAGTAACTTCTGTCGGTTATTTGTATTCAAACCCCATGGAACGTGACTGAACTTTATAAATTAAGCCTTTTTAGCAGCATAAATACAATACATTTTTTTGTATACGAGTATACATATGTATATATTTAGATACTATACCGAAAAGAAGTTTCAACATCTTTTAGAAGATATCAAACCAAACACATTTTGAAAATGTAAAAGAACGTATTCAACATCTTTAATGATACATCAAATCAATGTCCCACGCTTTAAACACATTAAAGTACATAAAACTGTACTTTTATATACGAGTTCCAGGGGAAAGATAATATCTTGCATGGAACATGTTAATATGCAATTCGTTAACCCAGTTAGTCATACTACATACATACGCATATAACTAAGTTAGTAAGTTGTTTTCGAAACACTCATGTTGAAACCCCAATTTACCACATACGACGTTCTGTCCCTTCCGAAATTGCTTCAACAAAAGAAGGTGAAGAAGACGTCCAACCGACCTACCTTAATGTTGTTACCCGGCTGGTGGTGCGTAACTGATACAGATGTGATCGTAGCACTCACTCTCTTTTTCTGGTTGTTGGTCACAATCTACCGCACCGCTATTGTGTAATTTTGCACAAGGTCAACAGGTTCAGCCAAAACCCGATTTATTCAAAATTCAAAGTTAAAATACAACGAACATTAAATATTCCACATCTTGGTTGAATAATAACATTCGCCTTGCACTGCTCCCATTTCATGTGGTTCATAGAAGGAAAGAGAATTGAAAAGTATTGGAAGATGCTGCTGTTCCAGTTAAATATTTTTAAAATTTATTGTTTAATACATTTCGTCATTTTAAATGTCCAGTCAATTCAACAGATTTCCTGCTTTAAATTGAGATCTACAAATCATCAGCAATTCTGATGGGGGAAATATTTTGCTGACTGTGCTACAGGTGGGTAATACTTTATCAATTGTGCAACAGGTTCCTTTTGCATCATTTCCATTGGAGACTCTGTGTAACCTTCAGACGCTAAACGACCGTACAGGAAGTAAAAATGTTCAATGAACTTTTGTTGCATCCACATACGATCACGTGCAGCAACAAGCAAGTGCTGTAGCCAGCATCTCATTTATATTTATCTATAAATTATGGAAGCCATGTCCATCATATCGTATTCAGTCTATTTACATTTTAAAATTCGAAATAATAATTACAATATTCTGAAAAAGAATTGTCTTTTAGGGCTAAATCAAATATTGTAGCTAAAATGCTGTAAGTTCTAAATAGAATGCTACACTGAACAAAATTGTCTCCATAAATGTCCTTAATAGATTATAAAATTGCTTTAATAATTTTCAGCCAAAGAAAATTAAATTTATGAAATTTGTTCATAACAAATATGAAATATTTTCTATAAAATGTGCCAATATATCTTTTCAACTCTTTCCTAGGATCTAAAAAAATACTATTTTCCCATTACATACATCCCATGAAGGGATAGGGGAGATCTTCTCATGATCACTGAGCTGTGCGCTTCCCAGTTTTCACTCACTGATTGGAAGCTAAAGTTTTACACCGGTTCCGAATGGTTTTTTTTGAGAAGCTATTTCATAGTGTTGCTTTGCGAGGTGACCGTCGTCGAAAGAAGTGTATGGTGGCCAAAGCAGGGATCGAACCCGCGTTCTGTTGCACAATAGCCATACACACTAACCAATGCACCACCGACCGCCTAGAATCTTTTGAAATTTTTTAAAATTAATATTTCTAATTAATTTAGGTGACCCGTCGGTAGTGCAATGGTAGTGTGCGCGGCTCTTATGCATGAGAACGTGGGTTCGATCCCTGCTCTGACCACCTTACATTTCTTTCGACGGCGGTCACCTCGCTTAGTGACGGCGACTCTATCGAGTACTTAGCCATGAAAAAGCTTCTCAAAATACCGTTCGGAACCAGTGTAAAATTGTATGTCCCAATCAGTGAGTGTAAAACTAGAACGCGGACAGCTCACTGGTTTGTGAGAAGCTCTCGCTAATCACTTCAAGGGAAACCATTTATTTTTATTTTAATTAATTTAATAATATTTTTAATTTATTTTAATTAATATTTCCCAAACCGTAGAGTTGCCACAGTTCTAGCAACAGATCATCATCACTACTTGTACCGAAGAAGTAATTAAAAAATGCATCATGAAATACACAAAAACAACGAAATCTCTAAACGCAATGAGACTCCTTTAGTAAAAAAATTACTCGAAATCTCCAAATGCAATGAGTATTCTCTAATACAAAATGATTCAAAAAAGAATGCTGGCTCCCAAAGAGAAGATACCGCAAATTAATTCAATCAGGGGTTAACTCACACGCTGAAGAAAAATTGTGCCAGCAACATATTGCATGAACCATGTATATATTTCCAAACATTAAGTGTGTTTTTTTTACCCCAGTAAAGTTAATTATAGCTTAATTTGTACGGGCAGCTAATCAATATTAAGCGTCATTTCAATTTGCCACTTAAATTCTGACTTGAACAATGACAATGTTACCACAGGTTCAATTTCAAGAAATGGCAACACAAGGTAAATTTTTTAATCTTTTCCGGTGCACACAGGGAAAAGATTAGTTGGAAATCAATTCAGGCATTCCATGATAAAGTCTATATTTTGATCAGAATTCGTAATTGTCAAACATCAGAATTATTTGTCGATGTTATTGATAGATTAAAATTAGGTCTTACTAAATACAAGTTGCTACTACCGAACTTTAGTTGTATTAACCAATTTTAGTATTTTTAAAAACTCATTCATCTGAAATGGAAGATACAACTAATAAAAGGTACAATATTAGAATTCGTGCTCAAATATTATTCACTGTAATTCTAATTTAGTTTCTGTCACAAAGACACTTGTTACAAAGTTTCGTATGTATTCGATTTCTCACAAGAGGCTTTGCTGTTAAAGGGAATACATGTTATCATAAATTGAGGTGAAGTGAGAATTTTAAACACAATCGGTGAATTTGACGCCACTATTGACGCCTTCACAAACACATGCAAGCAATTGTGGACACTTGGCTGGAGGAACTATTATTGTGGATGACACAAATTAACTTAAACAGACATATGATACCCAGGGCAACCCATCTCTATTTTTGATCGAAAATATAAAAAATTTAGAAAAAATTTCTATATCTCGAAAATGCAAATTAAAATTGTTTACGGGTCTCTAAGGGTTTCTAACAAAGTTTTCCAATTCGCATGAAATCTTTTTTTTTCAAGAAATGGCTAAAATAAGAAAATCGCTAAAATAAAAAAATTGCTATAACTCGGAAACGGTGCGTCCAATCGCAAAAATAATAAATTTTTTACTTACATAGGAGGCTTTCACCTAGGGATGTCTTCAATACGTCATCACTTTTATTTTTAAAAAATTTCCATATGTTAAGCTTCCTAAGGAGGCAACAAAATTATTATTTAGCGGTCAGTTTTTTATTTTAGATATTTACTTATTTTGGCGATTTTTATAAAAAAAAAAAGTCCCATACGAATTGGACCACTTTATGCGAAATATATACATAATGGCGGTTTAGCGATTTTTTATTCGAAAAAATTTAGTTTTAGCGATTTCTTTAAAAAAAAAAACGTGATGCCGTAGTAAATACATCCATTGGTTACAGCTTCCTATGGAGGTAAAAAATATATTACTTTTGCGATTGAATGCACCGTTTCTGAGTTATAGACATTTTTTTATTTTAGCCTTTTACTTATTTTTGGTTTTTAAAAAAAAAAATTATTTCATGCGAATTGGAGCACTTTGTGAGAAACCCTTAGAAACCCGTAAAATTTTGTTATTTTTCAACTGGACGGTCCGTTTTCGAAATGTAGAAATTTTTTCATATTTTCGATCAAAAATGGGCACGAGATACCAACCCTGTTTATAAATGATAATAATTTATATTTATATTTATATATTTAATATAAAATACACAATTTTAATAAAAACTTATTTTATACTTTTTTTTTTATATAAAATTCACAATGGGTTAAAGCATCACCAAATGGTTGTGACAGCCATCAAATCATACATGGGGCAAATGAATTATATGCCAATTATAATTTGTAGTTTAATTTGAATTACCTGTCCAAATGCAAATTCAAAAAATGTCACTACCATTGGCACTTGTAGTTATTCTCAAAGCATTTCCTTCATATCTGGCAGTTCTGGTTTTCAAATATATTATACAGTACAGGTTTATGAATTTGAAAGTACTACGCGGCAATACCTATCGCAGTCACAAATCTCTACATATAAAATACTTTAAAAACAGAATTGCCAGCAGTCAAACAAATTCAAATGACTTTAAAGCAATCCCATATTTCAATACAATTGCCATCAGATTCCACAACCCGCATTTGCATTGCCTGAGAAAATGCAAATTCAAAATTTTTTAATTGCCATTGCGAACAATGATAAGTCTTTTGCATTTACATTAGATATAGTAATGCAAATTAAAATCCAATGCAAATTAAAAAAAAAAATGTACGCATCAAATTCATGTAATTACTTTAGTTGAGCATACCAATATATTATTTGGTACAACCGAATTAGTTTTTACATTTTTCGTTGATCCAACTAATAGAATATTCACCACTACAGGATAATTTTGATTGACAGATTACATTTATTTCTTGTTGCTGTGGCTTCAACTAAATATTTCAGTTCTTGCAACCAAAACTGAATTAAAAATCAATTGTTATGAACAACATTTGGTGACAAGGTACACAATTATTGGTAATCACAACTGAAGGAACCGTCAAATTTTAGTTGGCTGTAAATATAGTTGTGACAAGGAATCTCTTCTCTGTGTGTGAATGAAAGTGTTATCAGGTTTAAATGTTAGCTAAGGTTTCTTTGAATTTACACCCAGCCCGTTCTTTGTGGTCCAATTAGGAAGTCTCCTGACTGGGCTCGGGAACACATCTCTGTATGTGGAAGATATTTTCCCTTTAGTGGATTTGCCAGGTAGTCTGCAAATGCTACGACTGTCCAAGCTAATCCATTTAACTGAACCAAATTACTATCCAGTGTTAAATTCCAGAAAAATGGAAATAAGTCTCCCCCTAGGGGATCCTCTACGAGTTTCTGCGCCTTCGCGTAAATAGTGCATAGATCAGATCCACTGGGATACAAAAATTGCCCACAGAACCGATGTTATTAACCCGGTTAGACGTTGCTAAAGACACCCTCTATCGAATGTTGTGCCAAGCGTTTAGTCCTTTCGATAAATAGATTTATCTCTGTAGCTCATTTCAGCGTGTAGGGCGGTTTTCGTAGATTTACCCTTATTGTATGTATGCGTGCTGGTATGTGAACTGATGAGGACCCAGCAGCGAAACTGTCAATGCCTTACTCTGTGAAGGCCTTCTTAGACATTCTCCAAATTACGCTACACGCCTTATACAAAAATGCCTTCTTCTTAAAAGCCTTGCTTTTTCGTTCCCCTCAACATTCTGTCAACAGTCGTGCCGAAGGCATGAAATACTGCTTGTTTGTAGAAGGTAATGTAGAAGGTGTTTATGTTTGTTCGACATTGCCTTTCCATTCTTGTTGAATGTCTCATGCAAGCGAATATTTCGAATTCCGTGCTCAAAGAATGTTATGTGCAAGCGAAGATTTTTGAAAAATTATAGTAAAAAAAATTTAATTAGTCCCGTTAGTTGGCATTCCAGAAACGTTTGTAACGATATCATTTATCAATAGAGGGTTTAGTTGTGTTTTAGTCGCGAAAGAAAATATACATTAAATTGTCTACGAAAATATTGTATGAGTGTCAACAGCAAAATTACAAGTCAAAGTGCAATAAAGAGGCATTTTAATTTTTAAAAAGGAAATATACTAAAGAAGTTAAGAGGCAGCAATGAAGATACTATGCCGAATAATATAATATTCTCCATCTAAAGGGAATATATACTATCTTAATACATCACGTATAAAGAACCAGGAGCCAAAAGGTGTCCACTTTTTAACCCCAATGGTGCTATGCCATCAGGATCGGGTGAGTTGTAAGGCTTAAAACTTCCAATTGTCCACTGTTGTGTTGTATTATCCACGACATTTCGCGCAAGAGTTAAGCAGGAAGTGTAACGCTGCAACACTTCATGTCGTCTATCGAAAAATTTGATCTGTCATATGTCCTAGTGAGGTGGGAGTCGTCGAAAGGACCTTACGCTTACATGCTCCTAAGACCTTGAAAATTTAACTCTTTTTTTTTTGTCTTTAAGTCTTAATTTGCACGCATTCCAAGCTCTGTTCATTCTTGAGAACTTAGCCTTATTAAATATCTGTCTACAAGGCTTTGTCAGGTTTTACAGATCCGTGTTCCATTACCTAGGTTTCTTTCTACCTCGGTTGGAACTGGTATGGCATGTGGATTCACGTCATCTGTTAAAAGCTGGGGTGAGAAAATCAGTAAGATCAGGAGAGAGGGATGGATTTCATAATAACGGTCAAATTTTATTTGACCTTGTTGGTCCAGTGTGTCTTGCGACCTATTCTTGGAACAGACAAAGTGACGAAGTGCTTCGAGAGTGAAAACTCATTGTAACGATAGTCGGAAAGCGAATGCTCACTCGACACCTTCCATCCTTTGATCAACTCAATAGTGCCTTGTGAAGCAATGGCTACACCAAGGGGTTGATAACAAGACTCTGTACAAACAAATATATAATTGTAAGTTAATGTCAAGATGCTGTCATTTGATCAGAATACACTGTGTTTGGTTCCAATAATAGTATTTGTTTATCAGAAACGTATAATTTTTGTTTAGAATTATGATTTATCTCTCACCAAATGCAATATAAAGGTTTTTAAAATTTGAGTGGTATGATTTTTTTAAAAAAAAATCAATGAGTGTTCGAACTCACGGGCGATGTGTTAACACATTTTTGCTACACGATACGTGATCGATTTCTATGAACACATTAGTAAATGTTATATTGGGAAATAAAAAAAAGAATAGTCTTTGTACTGAACGCTCTTTTGCAATTGCACTTTCGTTTTTCTTTCATCTGCTTTAACGTTAGATGTAATATTGTTAAAATAAATAAAGCAATATTTAGGTAACTGAAATAATTGTTTTTGTTTTGTCATAAACAGAGCGACGATAAAAAGTATTGGACCGCTCTCATGTAGAGAGACTGTGTAAACGAGCATAAACAAGTCTTATTCTCTTTATAGAATATTTCAATATAAATGCACCATTTCGACAATGTTATTACATAAAATAAAACAAAAAGCAATAATGTTTCAAAAGGCATAAATTTTTCACAGCAAAATTATGAATGGACCAAGGTACGACAAAAAAGTGTAATACGTTTTGAACCATTCGGCAGAAGTCGCCAGTGCTTTTGAGTCATACAATTCGTTCCATGAATTCTGTATGTCATTCAATATTATTTGATCGCTGCCGCTTCATCAATACCGTCATACTCATTTTCAGGCAGAGGCTATTGTTGTACAACAACCACGTATGTGATGCTAACGCTGTGTGATGTTTGCATGTGTTCACTTTGATAGATTGCCCTACCCGTGCCTATAGATGTTAAAACATCAAAAACACACTAATTGTTAAGGAAATTCAAATATTTTTTATTGAATGCGAAGTACAATGGATACAATTAAGTTCTGAGTAAAACGTCTTTCAACGTCTTCTTTTGCAGGAACGAGTTCGATTAACCCAATTTTCGAGCACTTTTTCTACCAAATCAAGTCGTATGTCATGAATAGCACGTTCAATATTTACTTATAAAGCTTAAAGAGAGTCTGGTTTTTTGCTGAAGACCAATGACTTCAAATAACCCCACAAGAAATAGTCTAATGGTGTTAATTAACAACTTCTTGGAGGCCATTCAATGCCACAATTTCTTGAAATAATCGAATCTCCAAACTTTTCTCGCAATAATTCGATTGTTGCACGTGCTGTGTGGCACGTAGGCCCGTCTTGTTGGAACAAGATGTTGTCAAGCTCAACTTCTTCCAATTCCGGTCATAAAAACATGGTTATCATCGATCTATACCGCTCTCCATTGACAGTAACGATGTTACCAGCTTCATTTCGAAAGAAGTTCGGACCGATGGTTCTATTAGACCAAAAACCTCACCAAACTGTCAATTTAGGTGAATGCAACGTTTGTTCATGAATAATTTGAGGATTTTCTTCGCACCAGAATCGACAGTTTTGTTTATTTACCGCACCACTCAGATGAAAGTGAGCCTCATCGGAGAAGATGATTTTCTTTAAAAAATCATTATCGTTTTCAAGTTGCTCCAAGACAAAATCAGCGAATTCATGACGTTTACAGTAGTCCAAGGGCTTCAGTTCCTGAGTGATAACACTTGCATATGGATGCAACCCCAAAGCCTTTCTCAAAGACGGTCAGGTTGTGGTTTGAGACAGTCTCTATTGTTGACATCGTCTTGGAATCGATAACTTGCGGTCTTCAGCTACATTTGCCTGAACGGCAGCACAATTTTCACTACTTCGAGCAGTTCTTTGTCTTACTGGCAACAATTCGATGAATAGCGAGTACAGGTGAACGATTAGTACGACCATAAAATAACAAAAGCGCACGAAAAGTTGCAATTGGAGAACGATTATTTTGATAAAAAAAATTGAATAATTTGTAAAAAAAATTTACCAAAAAAAATACACCAGACAGTTGTCCGAGGCCTTCGGCCACGGACTGTCCCTGCAGGCTGTGTCAGAGACACGGCTATTAAGTTTAACGTAGAATACGCCATCCGATAAGACAGAAAACATATATAACAATAAATGATAAATAACATGAGCAAATGAATTTATTTATTTGATAGTTACTTTTGAAAATATACATAAGCTTATGGTAGAAAAAATAGGATAAATATGTTTTTAAATTAAAAGAGTAAGGATAAATAATAAATAACAGATAATCAATTTGATTTATATTTTTTATAATTATATATCCATGTTAAATTCAAATTCACATTTAACATTTTGTTTCACATAAATACATAAGTAAATATACGAAATTTCAATATTTCATCAATCAAAACAACAGCCGAAGGTTTGTGTCCACACTGAAACAGCAGCATAGTTTGTGTTCACGCTACAAACTCAAACACTCAACCAAACACCACACATATGTTTGAGTGTATGTGTTTAAACAATTTTCATTTGAGAAATTTAAATATTAGGAAGATATCAACCAATATGAAATGTATATCAAACGAAAGATAACATCTTCATTTACCAACAAAAAAATTTTTAAAAAAAGTTATCTCGCCGTTTCCTCATAATCAATGAAATAAAGATTACAACAATAACAATCTGACATGACTCCCTATACCGTAAGGTAAGACGTATTCTACGCCAAAAAATTAATTCTTGCCTAGATCTCTCCATGATGAAAATGTAAACATTACTGTATACTATGAAAAAAAATACAGATCATGACATACTACAAATGGCCGAAACGTCACTTAGAAATCATATCATCCGAATTGGAAGAGTTTATAATGAAATTATGTTTGACGGGAAAGGTTTTCTTTTCCAAAAATAAAATGTACATATTATATTTAACACAATTATGAATTGATAATTATTTTTGTCTCATTTTGTATTAATTATAGTTTGTTTAGATATAATTTATCACATGAGTTTACACAGTTGTGGACCTAATTAATGACTTGGGTTGATGGTATGTTTAAATTGGTAAAACCAAATGAAGTTTCTGTACTGGTTTATAATATTTATACCCTCACCCATAGGATAATACGGAAAAATTTTAACACATAGAAGGAGCCGCATTAGATCCTCAGTATCTTTGGATGAAATCCGTCTTGGGACTTTTTAAGACGATTGAGCTATGTCCATCTGTCTCACTGGCTGGCTGGCTGGCTGATCAAAACGATAACTGCCGTAAATATTTATCGATCACAGGGAAATATTGTCAGTTACTATTATTATATGTCCATGGTTAGTTTGGGATTGAAAATGGGCACATTTATTACGAAATCATGTTTCTTTTAAAATCTTTTTCTAGTAGATGTGATTAGCTTGGGTAATAATCTGTAAATATCTACTTAATTGGAGAACCTCCCATTCAAAAGCTTGGTGGTCGTCTAGGTTGGCAATGCGATAAGTCGCGTGAAACACTTCCGAACTTAATAAAATTAGGTTATAGGCTTCGTGACATCAAACGCCAGTCACCCATTTTAAGACAAGGGTAATTTTGTTACGCCCTACAAATATAAGTTGTGCGGCAAGATAACTCTCGCAAAACCGAACCAATCTTTATGAAGTTTGGTACTAGACAAAATTTATTCAAATGCGCACAAAAGGTGGGCGGATGACCGGTTGATCGACACGATAACTCTCGTAGACTACCAGCGATCTAAATGAAATTCGGTACTCGGCAATGTTTTCCTAAAAATTAAAATCAACAACTTACAATTAGCATAGCAGGCTGGCCGACTCGATATCTCCCACATACCACAACCGATCTTAACAAAATTTGGTGCTGATTAATATTTTCTGTAATACTGTGTACAATAAGTGAACAACTTCGCCATGCCCATTTTTGTACCTCCCATATAAATATTGGGCGGACAATTGGCTGGTAGTCACGACAACTCCCCATAATCACTTAGTATCGTAATTAAGTTGTGTATTGGATAATATTTAGCGCAATGCCACTCTGCTATTGGCACATTTACCAATATTCAGCTTGGCACAATTTGAGTTGAAACCGCTTAGCAGACTTAAAATAACCGCTTCTCGGTATGTTCAAAAACGTTAATCAGGGTAAAGATCAAAACAAATATCTAAACGGGTGTTGGATTTAGACACTCCAATTGTCCATTATTTGTTGTGAGTAACCATTGTATATACAAGATTGGGCAATAGTAAACACCCTATTGGAAAACCGTATAACTTTTTCAAACGGCGCCAAATGTCAATTCGGGTTTCACATATGTGAAGTGAACAAACGCAGAATACAAATAGATAAGCCATGAATCGGTTTACTCCGCAACAACGCGGAATAATTGTTTCCATTTTTGACGTAGAATACGTCTTACCTTACGGTATGAGGAGTCATGTCAGGTTTTTATTGTTGTAATCTTTATTTCATTGAATTTGAGGAAACGGCTAGATGAATTTTTTTAAAATTTGTTTTGTAGGTAAATGAAGATGTTATCTTTCGTTTGATATACATTTCATATTGGTTGATATATTTCTAGTATTTTAATTTCTCAAATGAAAATTGTTTAAACACATACACTCAAACATATGTGTGGTGTCTGGTTGAGTGTTTTTGGTTGCTCAACATTGCTTAGGAACATGTATCTAGTAAAAAGTGAAACGAACAGCAAGCTAATGTTGCTTGGCAACATGTATCTAGTAAAAAGTGAAACAAACAGTAAGCTAACGTAATAAAGCTTTTTGCGAAAGCTTCAATAAAGCTGTTGTAACATTAATTTTGAATTGTAAAGCGTAAAGCTTTCACACAACGCTCGAATGCTAATGCGAAGACTCGATAAGGTAAACCTTTTTTAATATTAGGGCGGCCCTCTCAACATTCGCAGAACTTATTTCAATAAAAATATTAAATAAAATACATAAATTAAATTAAGTTTAAAAAAATTGAACATAATATTTTTTTTTTAAACGGACTTGAATCAAATGCTAAATAATATAAGCAAATGAATTTATTGTTATATATGTTTTCTGTCTTATCGGATGGCGTATTCTACGTTAAACTTAATGGCCGTGTCTCTGACACAGCCTGCAGGGACAGTCCGTGGCCGAAGGCCTCGGACAACTGTCTGCTGTAATTTTTTTTTTTTTGGGCAACAGTTCGTCAGTTGTGTTGGTGCAGCGTGAACTTCGTCGCAGATTTCTGGACCAACTGGACAAACACTGCGGTATTTGGCCACTAGCTTTGAAGGGGCTGGGCCAACACGAGATCTTCCCAAGACGGAGCAGCCGTTCTGCTGAGAATATCGCTGCTGTTGCCCAATATGTCAAAGAGGAGCCCGGAGCATCCACCAGAAGACATGCCACGCAATTGGGCATTAGCCTGCGGTCCCTACGCAGAATTTTGGTGAAGGATTTGAAGATGTTCCCTTACAAAGTGCAAATCCACCAAACACGTGTAATCTACGTTCAAGCCATCCTGTTAACGAAGAGGTGGACGGTTTTTCATCAAAAATTATCATGAGCGATGAGGCTTATTTCCATCTTAGCGGTTACTTGAATAAACAAAATAATTGTTTCTGGGCCACTGACAATCCATGTATCGTCCACGAAGAACCATTACACCCGCTCAAACTTAGTGCGTGGTTGGTGTGCTCTTTACGCTGGAGGAGTCATCGAACCATTTTTTTATTTTGAGAGTGCCGCGGGGCAATCGACGAATATGGCAAACGCGCGCCCTACAGAGCCATGATTACCGAATTTTTGCTTCCTCAATTGGATGAATTTGGACTGAAGAACATGTGGTTCCAACAGGACAGTGCAACAGCGCACACGGCTCGAGCCGCAACCGATATTCTGAAGGAAGCATTTCCCAGTCGCTTAATCTCTCGTTTTGGTGATTTGCACTGGCGGGCCAGATCAGATTAAACCGTTCCAGACTTCTTTTTATGGGGTTCTTTGAGTCGCGGATTTACGTCAACAAGCCTTAGACTCTTGAAGCCCTTAAGAAGAATATTCGCCTAGAATGCGAGAACTTGTCGCCCGAAGTTCTGGCAATAGTGATGGAAAATGCCATAAAATGAGCCCGTATGGTCATCACCTCGGGTGGCGGCCACTTGGCCGATATCATTTTCTCAACTTGATGGACTAAATTCTAATGGATTGGATAAACAAATTTCACAAGCAGAACCAAAGTTTCCATTAAGAAAAAAAATTAAAGCAAAAGAACATTGTGGGATTACTTTTGACCCAACTTGTATGAATGGTTCGGTAACTAACTGAGCTCACAAGAGTTCCTTCTTTCGGAATATGGTTTATCATTTATATGCATATGATTCGATCTGAATTATTTTTATTGGAATAATATTTTCCAATTCGTGACAAATTTGAACAGTTCGAAGTAGGTTTTGAGCTCACATTGACTGACGATGGCTTCGAATTTCCTGACTCTTTGATTTGAACAGACTGGCACTGGCCTAGTAGAACACTGAAAAGTGCAGATAAAAAGAGTCACAGTCTTCGCATCGAACGTCTATCAACGTCAGTTCAAGTTATTACTTCCGACTCTTTAAGTGTTGTTGACTAATCGAAGAAACCCCGGATCTGTTAGCTCATAATAAATTAAATATTGTAAAGAAAACAGTTTCTCTGAAATCCATTGACATTTTGAATCTTCACGTATGAACTAAGTGGGAAGGTGGCAGTGGGAGACTTTACATTAACATCAAAATACAAATTTTACAAAACACTCTTTCGATTTAATTCGCATAATTTTATGTCTTTTAAACCGCATCGTAGTCACTGATATGCTTCGAATAACTTAGTTGCGATAGGATATTCTTCACAACCACCTGCGAGAACAGAAGGAGATTCTGTTGACTTCAAATTAGATCAATTTATAGCTTAAAGTGTTTTTCCGCGCTGACATTTAAAACAACCGCTGATGCGACAGACCTATGTCTAGATCCAAAAACGCTTTATATGGTTTGGGATCCATGGGGAATCGTTCGTAGTATATTTTTAATTATGATAGCGTAAACTTGTTTAAATCGTAAAATTATAATAAATAATTAGTCGGTTTAAGCAACAAATTCATGTTTCAACACTGATATTGAATTTGAATAAATAATTAATAAAATTCAGTAGTTGGTTTGATATCTGGAAAGCCCATCTGTATTTAGCATAAATATAGATTTTATTGAAAATATTAATGTTTTGTAAGGGAGTAAAGTCTATGAAATTTAACGTTAAACAAATTAAAATATTTATCGCCATGGTCCTCAAGGGCTCTAAATAGTCTCAAGAATGTAAGGAATAGATGTTCGAAAAAGTATAAAAAATCTGGACTGCCAACAGACTATTCTAGGTATATTGTTGCTAGGAGTAGATACAACTCTAAATCTCGTGAGAGTTACAGATTATATTTGGATAAGTTGAAGGCTAATTTTAAAAGGAACCCCAAATCATTCTTTAGATTTGTTAACTTGAAGCGTAATTCGTCTTCCACACTTCGTAGGATTAAAATGAACGGTACTGATTATTCCGATGAGGAGTCTATTGCTAATAGTGTCGCCGATTTTTTCGCATCTATTTATTCCACCCGAGCCTATGATGTTTCCAAATCATACCCGTACACTGTCCGCTCTACCATTCCGTTTGATGCACCTGTCGTAAATTCTTCGTGGTTGCTAGATAATTTAATCAGCTTGAAAGCCTCGAATAAAGCTGGTCCTGATGGTATCCCGGACTCTATGTTGAAATACTGCTCGAATTCTCTCAGCTTACCGTTGACTCTCTTATTTAACGCTTCGTTGAAGTTCGGTCATTTTCCTGCACAGTGGAAGAGCTCTTATATAATCCCTCTCCACAAATCTGGTTGTTTAGTAAATGTTGCAAACTATAGGGGAATTGCAAAATTGAGTGCTATTCCAAAACTTTTTGAGAAGTTAGTCACAGAGGTAATTTCTCATCATGTTTCCTCTATTTTAGATCCATATCAACATGGCTTTCGGAAGGGTCGTTCCACCGTGACTAATTTGCTTCAGTTTTCCTCTTCTATTATTGACGGCTTTATTAATGGAGATCAAACTGATGTGACTTTTACCGATTTTAGTAAGGCTTTTGATAAAGTTAACCACAATTTGTTATTATATAAACTCGGGTCAATGGGTTTTAATTGTAACATGCTGAATTGGATTAGTTCAGACTTAATGAACCGAGAACAGATGGTATCATTTGGCCGATCATTCTCAAGATCTATTTTTGTGTCATCTGGGGTGCCTCAGGGCAGTCATCTTGGCCCGGTTCTATTCTTGTTATTCATTAACGACTTACCCGCCTCCATAATGCACTCTAAATTGTTAATGTACGCTGATGACGTGAAGATCTATTTTTCTTACAAGGATCCTTGTCAATATACTTTACATCAGAGGGATTGGTCAACATTCCAGACGTGGTGCGAAACCAATTTGATGGAGCTTAATTTTGCGAAATGTAAGCATATGCTGTTCTCTAGGTCATCATTCTTTTCCGCAAAATACATTTCAGGTGGCAATGATCTTGAATCGGTGGATCCATTTGTTGATCTTGGTGTTCTCTTCGACAGAAAATTGAATTTCAACTCCCACATAATTACGATGGTAAACAAGGCTTATGGCGTTCTGAACTTTATTAAACGTTGGGCAAAGGAATTTTCAGATCCCTACGTTACGAAAAATCTTTTTACTTCATACCTGGATCAGTTGTTTGGGACCCCCAGTACAATTTGTATGTTAATATGATTGAATAGGTCCAGAAACAGTTTCTCATTTTTTGTCTGAAAACCCTTCAATGGAACCCGAACCATAATCTCCTTCGTATAGCAGTAGACTAGCATTGATCAGATTGCCGACTCTTAGTAGTAGACGTACCATTATAAACTCTATTACAGTTTTGAAGATAATTGATGGATGTATATGTTCTGAATTTCTGTTATCTAAGATTTTCATAACTGTCCCATTGAGACCCACGAGGTACTATAAACTCATTCACATCGAGTTTCAGCGTTCGAATTATGCGTCCTTTGATCCAGTTAGGAGAATGTGTCGTGACTTTAATGAGCTATATCAGTTTATTGATTTCACAGGTAGTTGGGAAACGACAAAGTCTAGCATAATTTGTCATTTGAACCGATTGCATTAGTGCTGTATATTCGTTAACGTACATATGTAAATTTAATTTACTTTAACCTTACTATCTGGTCTGATTTATAATTTGGTTTTCGTTTCGTTTTGCTCGTAATTATTATATATTATGAAGTCTGTTATGTTAATATCTCGTGATGTGCTTTTATACTTATTTATGTTAGTGTAATACCAACTGGTGAAGAATTTCTGTAGTTGGTTGTAACGTGTGAACTTATGATCCTTGCTGTCCCGTTATAGACCGGTCTATAATGTGTACGCTGTCCTCACGTTATGGGGACGTGGCCCTCTGGGTCGGTAGGGGCGGGTAAGACTGGCGGCGATAGGTTCGCTCGATTTAAAAAAAAAAATTATTTGTTAAATCAGCCTGCAACTAAAAACTAATTTGCACATAAGATGCA
The DNA here is from genome assembly GCA_963931995.1 of Phaonia tiefii. Taxonomy (NCBI): domain Eukaryota; kingdom Metazoa; phylum Arthropoda; class Insecta; order Diptera; family Muscidae; genus Phaonia; species Phaonia tiefii. The sequence continues at coordinate 77,008,935 of OZ008370.1, forward strand.
CGCGCCACTTGCTATTTTATTGCCCAGAAATCGAATTTTGAAAGTGCACGAGCCCACATCCTGCGTTCTGGCCAAACGCGTGCAATTAGAACAATTAAAACGGATGCATTTGATATTTTTTGACATATTCATGCCTCTCCTGCATAATCAACTAGGAGCGTTCTTGCAGGATATTCTAACAGCCGTGAGGGACTTGCCAACACGTTCCAATTCCTGTGGAACTTGTAAGGTAGTTCCTAGTCTAGCCAGCTTATCCGCTCCGCAATTCCCCGAAATGTCCCTGTACCCTTTGTTGCAGAATAATTTTCTCGTATGAGAGTGTGGCATTTCCCATAGAATACTGGTTAGAATTTCGAGTAGTGGACAAATACAGGAATATTCGGAAAAATGTCAAGTACTGTTCCATGGAAGCCTCCGATCATGCTCAACTTGATATAATGTCCACCTACAACAAAAATAATATTATATTCATTGCATTAGTGGGAGTGTTGCGCGGAGCACCCGTTACGCAAATCGTGGTCATTCTCTGAACCGTAGTCAGTAGTGCCCAATAGGTGGGGTTTTCAACCACCTGCCACCACACAATAACACCATAGACAATTATCAGTCTCACAACCGCGTTATAGATCTGGTGAACAATTATCGGAGAATATCCCCATTTACAGGTATCCACTACGCAGGTATTCACTACGTTGGTTGTGAAATTAAGCTCGCTATCCATAATAAACCCCAGGAATTTAGCAAACTCTGCAAGGCAAATTTCAGAAAATACCCAGGTAGGTATTTTATATCTACCGGCAGAAGAACCAGCTAGGTCGGTCGGGTTAACTTACTTACTTACTTAGATGGACTCAAACAAACTAAAGAGTTCAAGGGCATTTCAACATGTGGATAAAATGTTTCTGCAACTGCCTCGATCCCCAGCTTTTCTCCACCAGTTGGTAACACCAATATTCCACCTGATCTTTCCCGAGAAGTCGTGGTTGTCCTCTTTATCGATGTCCTTCGAGGACGTCTCTGAATACCTTTCGCACTGGTTCATTCTGATTCGTTCTACTGGCGTGCTATTTCGATACGTATAACTACGTCGGATGTCGGGACGGATTAACATCTATTCAATTTTCACCCATCCATCTGCACAAAGTCCGTAAACTACCCTGGATAATTTCTTGTACGGTACTGGCATACTTGCCCTTATACTGATTGCCACGTCATCCACATAACTAACATTTTTAGCACATTCAGCGCAAATTTCTATAGAAGTGGAGACAAGGCCGTTCCTTGAAAAACCTTGTAGATGTCTATGTGTCAGCTATGGCCTTGACACGTGATCATTTCGTATACAAGCCCCATAATATCCAGGTTCACATTAAGGGCCGTTAGCGGCAACTCTATCGCATCAGGAATGATATTATTGAACGCTCCAAGAAAAGCTACCAACGTACCCTCTTCAGCCAATGATTTATCTGTGTATCTTACAAGTCCATGCAGTGCTGTCTCTGCAGATCTGCCATTGAAGTATGCATGCTGCGCACCAGATAACAACCTTACGTCATTACTAGCCCGCAAGTGCACATCACAAAAGATGGGTTCCCTTACATTCCAGAAAGGAATTGGGGAGAGTTCTCCCTTCTATAATCTGTTCCAAAGCCTTCTGTAAGGAAAGATGGCCGGCTTATAGGCCTAACAGCAGCATGCAATGCCATTACCCCTTTGGGAATAAACACCACTCTTATATACCTCCATTCTCTATGTATGTCTCTGAGGTTTATATACGTGATGTAAAGGGTTCTTCAACAGAGACGCTACAAAATAAATCGATAGGGACAGCAAACGACGCCATATTTTTTCGCGCTCTTTTGACATTTCTCTTCAGTAAGGTTTGCCATTTCATCATGGAAAGATATACGAGCCAACAACGAGTCGAAATTATTAAAATTTACTACCGAAGTTTGGAGTCAGTGGCCTCAACTTTAAGAGGCAAACTTTAAGAGGCCTCAACAATCAGCGATGAGGCTCATTTCTGGCTGAATGGCTTCGTCAATAAGCAAAATATGCGTTATTGGTCAGACAGCAATCCACACGTAATCCATGAGTCGTCATTGCATCCCGAAAAAATTACGGTTTGGTGCGGTTTATGGGCCGGCGGCGTCATTGGGCCGTACTTCTTCCGTGATAATCAAGACCGGCACATTACTGTGAATGCGAATCGCTACCGTTCAATGATAACCGAATATTTTTGGCCCCAATTGGATAATATGGACTTTGAGGACATGTGGTTCCAACAGGACGGCGCCACAAGCCACACAGCGAATGCCACAATCAATTTATTGGAAACCAAGTTTGGTGAACGTGTTATCTCACGAAATGGCCCAGTCGATTGGCCGCCTCGGTCGTGCGATTTGACGCCGTTAGATTATTTCCTGTGGAGCTACGTCAAGTCTATGGGCTATGCCAACAAGCCAGCGACGATTGATGAACTTCGTACGAATATCGAACGTGAAATTGCAGCAGTATCGGCCGATTTATGCTTGAAAACCGTCCAAAAATTGGGTTCAGCGTCTGGACTTCTGCAAGCGTGCCCGTGGTGGCCATGCAAAAGAAATCGAGTTCCATACACAATGGCATCGAACGTACTTTCACAGGAATAAAGAATTTCATTGGTATCTTAAACCAGTTTTGTTTTATTTAAAAAAACTTTTGTAGCGCTCTTATTGAAAAACCCGTTAAAACTTTACGTGATGTTTAACTTTTCCGCCGGTCATACCATGTCGCGTCCGGCATCTTAAAGGGTTTACAGTTGCCCACATCCCATTTAGTAACGAATTCAATGGCAACTTCTCATCTATGAGGAGTATTGTAGCACAAAGTGGTCATGCCATGTAGTAACATGAAGTGGTAACACCAATATTTGATATACGTGGTGTCTTGGTTATTCTATTTTATCTGCTTCTTTCGAGGACGTCTTCGAAAATCATTCACCCTGGCACATCCTTATCCATTCTACTGGCATGGCCCAGTCAGCATTATGTTGGGGAAAAGTTCATACTGGTCGTAGTTCGTACGACCTTCATACTCGCCGATCTGATGACTCCCAGTGCTATGAATGCTTGCGATATCACCCAGGATTCCATACAGAGTCATACAGAAAGACAGCTTGTATGACAACCTGATATAGCTGTATCGTTCTTTCTCGATAGAGCACTTAATCTCTGAAGTGCTTCCTTAACCCGAAATTAAACCTGTCTCCGGCTCTGCTCTTTGAAACCATTAACTTTGTTCTGTCCTCAATTTCCACAAAGCCCACTTTCTCGATACTCGCAATAACTTACTTGTCTTGGGTCTCTATCTCGGGAACGACAGCGTAGATTTCGGGTTTTAAGGCCTCAATGGAATCGGGATTGTTTGCTTAACATTTACCTCTCACGGCATCTTAAAGATAAGAGTATAACGGAGTCAAATCGCAGCCAAGGGACCTTCGAGTTTCGGCTGATTATGCGGTTTTCGAACACAGTGCGCAAAAGATTGTTTCGTTGGCTGTGTGGCACGTAGCGCCATCCTGTTGATTTTCGAAAAAAAATTGGGCCTATGGTAACGCCATGCTAAAAACCGCACCAAATAGTCACTTGTTGTTGATCCATCGGCTTCTCCTCGACGACGTGGGGATTTTCCGAGCCCCAAATGCAACAATTTTGTTTAAATGGTAGGTAAAAATGAGTTTCATTGGAAAATACGATTTTTCGGTAAAAAATGTTCATCATCAGTGATTCGAAAACCCATCAGATGGTCAAGAGGCTTCAGTTCTTGGAATAATTATTTAATTTTTTAAACTAATTACTTTAAGTCTCCTGTGCTCGATATGGTATCACAAGCGGAACATCGGGATGTGACCGATCTATTGGTCCACTGGGTGATAAAGTTAGACATTGATTAGTCAAGCTTCCGATACATACTTAGAGGGTGGATGACTACAAGAGTGGTGTTTTTTCCCAAAGCAATAAAAGCCTTCCACACTGCTTTTAATAACTTTAGGCCTATAACCCTGCCATCGTTCCTACTGAAGACTTTGAAGCGGCTGATAGGTGGACACTTACGGGCGAGAATTGATGTAAGATTGTTATCTGGCGCGGAGAATGCGTAGTGTAAGGGCAGATCTACAGAAACAGCACTTCATGAACTGGTAGGATACATAGAGAAATCGTTGGCTACTTAGGAGTGTAGGAAAAAGGAGTGGAAAAGAGGAGTTCCTGACATAAACACATGTGTGATTTCGTACACGGAGCGGTCCAAAATTAATGATCAGGCAGGGTATCGGGTATACTCTAAGAAATTGGGGTTACCTCTTCCTCGTTGACTGGCTGATCATTGCACCGCATACAACAAACAACAACGCCCGTTTTCAAAAATCGCTCTAACGGCATTTCTAATATAACGATTGTTATGAAAATTTCACAATGTGGTACTGATGACCTGTTGATAATCCTTGGCTATACTTGGAAAAGATTGAATAAAGGGGCGTGGCACCGCCCATGAAACTTGAAATTTAAAATGGCTAAGATGAGATTTGGTATGTAAGTTGTACGTACAGTTCGAATTTCAGCCAGGGTGGAAGTGGGCGGTGCCACGCCCCCTTTTCAAAAATCGCTCTGATGGTTTTTCTAATAGACCGATTGTTATGAAAATTTCACAATGTGGTACTGATGGCCTGCTGATAGTCCTTGGTTATACTTGGTAGTGATTGGATGAAGGGGCATGGCACAGCCCATACAACTTGAAATTTAAAATGCCTATATCTCACGAACTATCAGAGGTAGGAAGATGAGATTTGGTATATATGTTGTTGGTACAGAATGAATTACAGCCACGGTGGAAGTGGGGTGTGCAACACCCCTTTTAAAAGAAACCGTAATAGCAGTAATAATAATACTTTATAGTTGGCCTCCAGATACGAACTGACTATTTGGAAGCAAGTTGACAAAAAGGGTGGAGGTGCCGCCCTCAGACGTCAATATTTGACTATTACATAAAGTATATTATATCAATCAATTGTCCGCACACCAGGCACTTGAGAACATATTTCAATATATCGTAAAAACTATATGGCCGATTCGTTTTAAGTCATTTTTTTAAAGTTCAATGCTTCTAACTTTTAAAAATATTCTTATAAAAATCTTAAAAATACGACGGAAAAATTAAATAAGTTTTTTCGATAACTTGCTCAGTTAACACACCATGAAGAAATTAAGGTTGACTTCTGGGTTAAATTTATTATATATTATCTCCGGTATTTGAAGTGTTATTGTGGAGTATTACACCATTAAAAAAAAGGTTGCTGACCAGTCTATTGTCGGAGTATAGTGGTGAATCTCTTGAAAAAAAATTAAATTCTAAAGTGAGGTTAAAAATTGTTTTTCTACTAGCCCCCAATGGGTTAATAAAAACAAATATATATATTTACGCACTTAAAGATTGTAGAAGGGCCTTTCGAATGAAATCTATTTCAACAGGTCCGGCTGATAAATGTTTGAGTTATGCGCGATTATACAATCAAGCTGTGGAGGTCTATATTTCGGAAAATATGGACCAGCGGCAATTGTTTTTTTTATTTTTTTATCAGCGTTTAGTTCCCTATTAATCCAGAAATACCAAACAAACAGGCTAATTACTCCTAAAGTGAATTTGCTTTGAATATTTTGTCATTGCATCCCTTCATGATTCTCATGATTACCGCTTTCAGTTTGTATACTCACACACTAGAGACCCACACTTTTACACCGGTTCCAAATGGTTTTAGAGTTTGAATTTTTTCCACAATTAATTTAATTATACAGACAATTTATAAATAAAAGATGGAAGAAGCAATTTTAGATGTTTGAATTTGGTCCATTGAAAATAAAAATTTCATTTCCATAAAGAAATTGAAAGAGACACAAATATTTGTATGTGCATTTTTAAAACAAAAAAACTAGAGGTGTCAGTGGGACACCCGGTTGGTAGAAAGTTCCGTTCGCTATATACAAAAAATACATATTTATTATTTTTTCCTGTCACGTTATTCTACTTTATATGTGAGCGTATGTGTTTACGAAACCGTGTGCATCCTAACTTCCTCACTTTCGATACTCTGGTTCGAATTTCGATACTCTGAGTTACTCTGGGTTATCCTGGGTAACCCATTACACTGTGATAGTTTTTGGCAAAAATTTTCGAAGACAAGGCGGGAGAGGTTGGTTTTACCCTAATTTGGGTACGAGGAATCGAACAGCGCCATTTGGATTTTACAATCACGGCTTCATACAAAATTTTTTATTTTTAATTTTGACTAATCGAGTGAATTTTTTTTTTTGTTTTTTCGATTTTTACTCACTTTTGACAGCCAGTAACTTCTACTTGGTTGGTTGTATAGATAATCTTTCTTCAACAAAGTTGTTCCAAATGTTGTGGGCTTCAACTTTTGGGAGCAAAGCTTACCTCGAAGACCAGGTTTTTGAAGCGCTTTGATTCAGAACATCGAAAGAGCAATTTTCCGACGTTTTTTGAGTTTTCCGTTCACAAATTGCCTGTAATCAGATTCTTTCGCCAAATAAGAGAAAACCTTTCACTATATAAGTCAGTTATTTACTCACCTTCATTTTCAATTACTAAATTCCTCTTAATTATCAATTTCACTTAAATTTACTTTTTTACTACACTGAAAAAATTTCTTGTATTAGAACATTTTGTTTAATTGAGTTTTGAACACAGAAAACCATACAAAACTACAAAAAAAAAACGTACAATGGTTAAAAAGCGTACTTTCGCCTACTTTATATGTGGAAAACAGTACAAGGAACAGAAAAAATACAAGTACTGATGAAAACAGCACGTCTGGCAAGCCTACATATCTGTGGCGACAAGGCATAACAGCATATCTCGAGTTATGCTCAAATTAAATTTTTCGAGAATCGAAATGTATATATCGTACTGCACACTATAAAATCGAAATATAAATAATCCAAATTGTAGTTCCCAAGATATTGGAAAAGATTTAGTTGCAAATTTCGATCAATCGCTACATTACAAATGAAATTTGAACCCTTGAAAAGGTATCCTAAAATGTTGCAAAAATAGACATATGTGACCTGCTCCACGAAAAGGGACCTCTGCGCCGAAAATTTTTTTTTCTACTTTTTGAGCGATTCTTTCAAATGCCGCAAACCGCAAGTTACTATGTCTTTTAGTTTTTTTACAAATCACCTGTAAAGATGAACATAATTAATGAAAAAATTGAAAAATGTGATATAAATAAATATAAATATTTGAAAATTAAAAAAAGTTCAATATCAAGGTACAAAATTACAAAAATATCAAAATTTTACTCTTTTTTACTCCTAACACGCTTTTTTGGTGGTTCTTCTGTAGCGGAAAAACGAAGCGCTTTTTTTAAACGCGTTTTTCTCAATAACTTCTTTTCGGCGCAGAGGTCCCTTTTCGTGGAGCAAGTCACATATGCTGTTATGGGTAAAATCGTCCTCCCCCGCCTTGTCTCGTTTTTCGACTGTTATTATTGCCGTGGTTAATGGGTAGTGCTCGTTTACCCATTGCCCACAGGGTATGAGGAATATAATGGGTAGCTTCCCACTACAATGGGGAATTACCCATTACCCACCATGGGGAACTACCCATCGCGATTATCCGTTACACACGAGGAATAGGTAAGCGGCCTTTACCCATTACGTACGGTGATGGATAATCACTAAAATAAAAAAATAGCTATAACTCGGAGAGAGAGAAAGAGAGAGGCTTAGTGTGGTCGTATACGCTACAACGGCCAGTCCCTTTCCGAGCGATGGGCGGGAGAGAGATCGCGCTGGCGTACTATAGCCAAAGTGTTGTGACGGTTTTAGATGTTACACTCTTTTCGGCCTAATCCCCATCCGGTAACGTGCGATAATAAGGAACTTCGTTCCAAGAGTTACTTATAATAAATATTTTGTATTGTTTGAGATTTTTCAAACACATTTGTTATTGAAGGCATTTTATTTATTATTTCCTTAAATGATAACCCCCAATTCGTAAGACTGGGCTGTAAAAACCATAATAGGTGAAAACAGGAGGTTTCCTTAAAAAAAAAACGGCGGAACCGGTTTCTCAAAAGGTACATTTTTCGAAACAACAGAAATCCCGGTTTCTTGGATTGACCGGTTTTTTTAATACTCTACTATTGTCTCTATGTAGGCGAATATATAAAAGCTTGCTTCAATTTTGACATGCGACAATACTGCAGGCCTGGGCAATTAACTTATGTAGTAACGATTAGAAAAGGGAAAATTCCACTGAACATCTATTCAGCACGTATCCGTATATAGAGGGGGGATCAAAAACTCCGTGGCTTTACAAACTTCTCTGGTAGTTATATGAAATACAACACTGCTCCCATTAAGTACCACCTGTTAGTAGACTACTCTCAAATTTTGAGCAAGTTCCGTCATTTACTTTGCGTTTAACAGCTGTTCAAAACATACAACCTTGTGCATTTTTTTAAAAATGGAAAAAAGTTAATTTTGAGTGCAAATTAAACATTACTTTTTGCGAAAAAAAAACCGTCAATCAAACCAAGGAAAAGCTTGATAAATACTATGGGGACTCTGTACCATCGACTTTAATGGTAAAAAAAGTGGTTTACTGACTTTCGTTGTGGTCGCACAAGTACAAATGACGCTGAACGTTCTGGACGGCCAATTGAGGTCAATACACCCGAAAATCATATCATGGATGTTGAAAAAATCCATGATATGATGTTGCTCGATCGAAGAGTAAAAATGCGTGAGATTGTTGATGCCACACGCATGTCATATGGCAGCGTGTTTTCGATTTTAAATGATCAGTTGGGTTTAAGAAAGCTGTCTGCAAGATGGCTGCCGCGTTTGCTCTCAATTGACCATAAACGTAATTGTGTTACAACTTCACAGGATTGTTTGGAGTTGTTGGAATTGGGCTACGAATTGGTATTATTCTTCATATTCTCCGGATTTAGCCCCCAGTGATTATTTCCTATTTCCAAACCTAAATAAACGATGAAATTATTGATCAAACAAATGCCTATTGTATGGATCTCGAAAAATCCAATTTTTTGGAAGGGATATACAAATTGGAGAAACGTTGGACTAAGTGTATTGAGCTAAAAGAAGATTATGTTGAAAAATATTTTTTTTTTTTTTTAATGTGTTTCATTGAAAAAGTCATGGACTTATTGATCCGCCCTCTATCCGTCAGGAAGGTATCTACTATAGTACCCATTTAATCGGGTTTTTTGATTAATCGGTTAATCGTTAATCGTAAATTTCAATCTAACCGAACAAAACGAAATTAAATTATTCGATTAATCGATTATTCGAATAAAATAAAACAAAAAAGAAAACATTGTTCAAACATTGTACTAAGCACATTTATGAAAACAAAACAAAACGTAACAAAAGCAACTTCATTGTGAAGTATAAAATATATGAGGGTACAATTCACAAATCGTAGTTAAAATTCACAAATCGTATTTAAAAATTTAAAAAAATCTCAAAGTTTGGACCCAAAAGTGCCACGCTTTCCGGTACCTCCGATACAAAGGGTAGGGTCGCTCTGAAACAATACCACACTATAACATCCTATTGGATTGATTAATTTGTAAAAAATTTGCAAAACCTAATTTTCTGACTATTATCCTTACTGTATATAGTTGGAGCAGAATCGGACTAGGTATTTTGATACCCCCCAGACAAAGTGACCAGTGGGTCTTGAAATTTCATCAGACTATTACACCCAATTTAATGAACCAATTTTGAGACAATTTTTTTTTTTTGATGTATGTCTATGAGGCAATGCACTGTGGGACGATTTCTCTCAACAAATTATCAAATCTGTTCTAAATGTGTGTAAAGTTATGAAATTTGTTCGCAAATCGTTGTCATATGAGTTACCACATTGTAGGAGTGTTTCAAAACGGACTGCTTGCCATGAACACGTACTTATATTTTATTAATCGATTAATCGCTATGATTTGTTCGAGTTAATCGTTAATCGAAAAATTTAATTATTAAAATATTCGGCTAATTTTATAGCACGATTAATCGATTAACCGAATAATGATTAGTATCTACTAAGGCATCCAGTATCTACAAAGGCATCTAGTATCTACAAAGGCATCCAATTTTTTTAGGGACCTGTGATAAATATCCCAGATATGCATTGACCGGTTCTTGAGCTTATTGGATCAATCTAAGTGAATCTCAGGGGTAGTTCGTTAGCTTTTGTATCACAATAGACTAAAAAGTATAAGCCAGTCGTTCATCGACTGCAACAAACGCCTAGCGTAACCTACTCAATAGTGACGCCATCACTAAGCGAAGAGCCCATCGCAGGAAGATACGAGCTGAGTGGATTTAACCCGCATTCTTCGACGGTCAAAAATTTGTATTTATTTGAGAATATTTGTAATATTCTTTCAAGTATAAATTATGGTTATTAGATTTTTGTTGATGCTTTTTGTTTTCCAAATGTTGGCATCACTGTCCCCAACGGCAAACGTACAACTACACGGACTGTAGGACAAACGTGGAAAAATATCTACATATAAATTAAACGAATTTCTATGTGTTATAAATCACTTCAATGTCATAACTCCGAAAGAGCCCTTACACATAATTATTGCATTTCACAGCCATTCGTTTCGTGTTAATAAAGTCATTACAAATCGCTCTGTAGATTTTCGTTAATGCCATACTCGCAACACCCCTTGGTAGCCCATGCATGGGGCATTTCACAGCCGCTGGCATTCAATCAAAACTCACTCAATTCATATCGACACTCGGGCAGCACTTACCACACATACTATTGCATACATAGTTGTGTACAACATATGACCAATGTATGCCACGGTTTGATATGATTATTATTTTTGTAATTTGTTTTATTTTCTTTTTTTTTTGTATTTTTTGATATAATTAATTTGCTGCTTTTATTCGTGTCATTAGCCGATTGGGTCGGGTATCCCATTAACTGGGGCTATGATGGAATTATTGGATAAATTATGCAAAACTAAATCGAGGTCAATAACCTGTTCACTATTGTTGTTGTATCTTATAGTAATTATTATAATAATATTTTGTATTTGTTGTTTCTTATCGTATTGAAGTTTCTGAATAGTTTGCAACTGCACATGATGCAGACCCAAAGTTGTAGAGATTAACGTAACTTGTTAAGATACTGAAGAATGATGACGAACAACAAAATCCGTAGAATAAAAGAATTGGTTACCAAATTTAATGTGACAGTACTTGCGTGTTGGCATTCAATGCGCTTCGACCAGAAATCGGATTTGCTAAGAATGAAGTCTTGTAAAAATCCGCAATAACTTCCATGTCGTCCAAGTACTCCAAAGACCCTAAATGTCACTGAAAACGTTTTGCCAAACTTCTTACTGCAACATTTTATAAACCGAAACTAAATCTTATGAGAACAATTAGTAATGACGCAAAGTTGATCACAGGATCACAATCTAATGACGTTTTTGGGACAACCTCATTTTCGGGTATATCACTGTGGCTTAAACTGGCATCGCAAACGCACGCGACCGAGCGTCGATAATCCCTGTCACTGCTCAAAATGCATCCCGTTTGATTCGAGTCGTATATTTCCGCACACAAAATGCGTCTCGTACGTCGTTAGTTGTATGCGTGAGTAATTTCGAAATTTTAATTATAAATGCACTCACTCTTGAGTAGATTCGAAAAACGAGAACTAAAACAACACGTGTTTAGAGGGTAGTATCTGTAAAATTTAGTAGCTCCTAGATCGCGTGCATTTGCGTTGGGCAACAAATAGAGTGTTCAAAAATCCGGGATTTTCAAATAACCGGTTTTCGGGTCATTCGAAAAATCACATTTTCGAAAAACCGGTTTCCTGTTTCACACAATGTAAAAAACCGGTGAAACTGGTTAATTTTCGGTTTTTTCGTTCCGAATGTAAAACAATATGTTTACATTTTTGTCGAAAAATTAATGTAAAATCAACACAAAATAAAATGTTGTTGTCTTGTTTCGTTTGACCGTAAAAGAGTAATTATTATTATTCTGAAAATAAAGGGTTTTCCAATAAGGACTTGACAACTTTTTTTTAAATAAAACGCAAACCATTTGAGATACTTCCAAACCTTTATGATCGACTTGAAATACAATCAAAACATTTATGAACGGAACCCGACTTCGTGCATATGGCCACCGCGGGCACGTCGGCAGCGGACGATTCGTGGGACCCAATTTTCGATGACTCGGTCACACATTTCGGCCGTAACGACGGCTATTTCGCGTTCAATGTTGGCAGTGAGTTCTTCCAACGTCGTCGGCTTGTTGGCATAGACCAATGATTTGACGTAGCCCCCAAGAAAATAAGCCTAGAGGCGTTAAATCGCACGAACGACGCAGCCCAATTGACTGGTCCATAACACGCTGGTGGATAACACGCTCACCAAACTTTCTCTTCAATAAATAGATTGTAACGTGTGTGTGCTGTGTAGCTTGTGGCACCGTCGTGTTGAAACCACATGTCGTCCAAGTCCATGCTTTCCAATTCGGGCCAAAAATAATCGGTAATCATGACGCGATAACGATCGCCATTCACAGTAACGTGACAATTGTTATTGTCGATGAAAAATATGGCCCAATGACGCCGCCGGCATGCAAACCTCACCAAACAGTTATATTTGAAGTGGTGATTCATGAAGCACATATCGATTTTCACCAAACCAATAACGCATATTTTGCTTATTGAGACACCCATTGCGCCAAAAATGAGCTTCGTCACTGAAGATGATATTGCGATGAAATTCATCATCTTGGCGCGTCTTCTCCAGAGCCCAATCGGAGAACCTACGTCGCGTCAAATGGTCCATCAGCTTCAAATCTTGAGTCAGCTTGATCTTGTATGGATGTAAATCAATATCTTTACGCAAAATTTGCCATAAAGTGGTCTTGGCGATGCCCAGTTCTTGAGAACGCCGCGGAATCGACCGATTTGGATCGTTTGCTACGGATGCCTGAACGGCAGCGATATTTTCGTCACTTCGACCAACCCTTTGTCTCACTCGCACGGCAGCATCACACAGTGAATATGTAGACTAAAATTTTTGCACTAAACTTGTTATTCCTTATCTACTAGGGCGAGAATAACGACCGAAAATTGGAGTTAACGCTCTTAAAGTTGCGGTCACCGACTCCGAATTTCGGTAGTACATTTTTATAATTTGCATTCGTTGTTCGTTCGTGTACTTTACGATGATGAAAATGTTGAGTTTACTGAAAAAAATTAAAGTAATGATCAGTGAAATAGTGCGTTCACAAATTAAATTCAAAGTTCTCAAGTACCTATTGGAAAACCCATTATAACAACATTTGTGAGATATTAATATTTCTAAATTTTCCGTTTAAAAACACATCAGTTAATTCAATCCAATTCAGTTCAATTCAATTCAAATTCAAATTTAAATTCAATTCAATTCAATTCAATTCAGTTCAATTCAAATCAATTCAATTTAACTCAACTCAATTCAATGAAATGCAATTCAATTCAATTCAATGCCATGCAATGAAATTAAATTCAATGCCATGCAATGAAATTCAATTCAATGAAATGCAATGCAATTCAATTCAATTCAATGCAATTCAATGCAATTCAATGCAATGCTATGCAACTCAATTCAATTCAATTGAATTTAATTCAATGCTATTCAATTGAATTTAATTCAATGCAATTCAATGCAGTGCAATGTAATTCAATTCCATAACATAATCTAATCTACTCTAATTCAGTTAAATTTGTTTATCTTCATAATTGAATTGAAGAGAATTGAATTGGTTTCTATTGAATTGAATTGAAACTTCTTCTTGATGTTTCATTCTCAGAATTCCACACGTGTATTCAAATTTAACAGTAGCATTTTGTTTTTAAATAAGAATGTAAATTAAGTTGTCTTAGATTTTATTTTAAGTTGTAATTTCCTTTAGGCTAAGAGATCATGATTTCGCCGGTTAGTGGAAAAAATGTAAATGCCGCGGGTGGGATTCGAACTCACATTCGCTGGACGATCGTTTCGATGTTCATGATCATGTTCCAATTTGAAATGCGTGTTTAGTATGAAATTTAAAAGTTTAATTCATATTCACACTAAACTTATTTAAATTTGGAAATCATGTTCGACTTTGAAATGAATGATAGATAATCTTATAAAGTGTAAAAAATTAATTGATATACTAATTTAAATTATTTAGTTGTTATTCAAATTATGAAATCATTGCGGTATTAAAAGCTTTTCAAAATCATATTATTATTATTATTATATATTTCAAAATAGATGTCGTGTTACTTAATTCAAAGAATTAATATACAGGGTGGAGCGCGGTAATTTGCTTATTTGCGAATGAAATAAAAAAATTATGAACCTTAAAAAAATATATTTTAATTATATTGAACAGTAAAGGAATTTTAAATTACATGGTTTTAAATAGTGTATCTTCGCTATCGACCTTCGCTATCCACACACTGCTGCATACATTTTCTAAAGTTTTCATGAACTCTAACAAACATGCCGACTGGTATTCTGCCAATTTCAGCCTCAATATTGTTAATTAGGTCTTCCAAGGTGTTGGGACGGTTGATGTACACCTTCGACTTCCCTGCTGTTCTCAATGAAGTTACCCAATTTGCAATTGATTGCCGTCCAGAAATACTTCCGCGTGGGTGAACAACGAATCGTAAACGAATAGATCGCTCCACTGCAATGGTCGAGTGCGCATTTGAAAAATACGCTTCAACACAAAATTACCTCCCTCACGTGTCCAATGCATGATGGCAACTGAAAGGCAGACGAATACAAATCTCCCGTCAGCCACTATAAGCCACGCATACTCTCCACTCTCTTCGACCAACAGTGCCGCCACAGCCTGCAGTGCAAAAAAGCAAATTACCGCGCTCCGCCCTGTATGAAAATTATATCTTTATATATTATATATTATATCTATTATATATCGCACGCTGCGGGATTGGGGCTAAAGGGGAACAAATTCAACAACTTTTTTAAAACTATGTATTATGCTACAACCCAGTAGCAAACTATATTGGGTACTTTTGCTTTGGTTTGTGTCTGGACTAACATATGTTGGAAAATTTCTTGTTTAATGGGTTGTTGTCTAGGTGGAGCTTGTAACCAATATTTAGTACATATTATAGTTTTGAACCCAATAAAAAGTAAATTTAGCAAAGCCATATACAAACAAAAAACCATAGATGATAAAAGATAAGTGGTGGATTTGAAAGTAAAGGGAAATATTCTAGATGGCGCCGTAGTGGTGGAGATGGGCAAATTTCTCTGGAAACAAAAACTATTGAAAAAACTATATAACCATCCTTTTATGTCTTGTATTTATATTGTAAACAAATATCAAAAGCTAATTATATTATATTTTCAAACTTAAACAACAGAATGGAAATAAAAATTATGTTTGAGTGCTTTTTCGTCGCATCTGATTGAAATATGGTAGTACGGAAACAGCATGTGCCCTCTGGTGAAAATGGTGATTTAAGAAATGAGGCATCTATGGTTTTTATTTATCCATGGAAAAGCCAAAGTGAAAGAAATTTAAAAAAATAAACTTTTCTTAAAAAAGTAAATTTTCTCAAAACAAATAGCTATTCATATTCTTAAATAAAGTAACTTATCTTAAAAAAATCCTTATCTTAAAGAAGTACCTTTGCTTACAAATATAACATTTTCTTACAAAAAGTACCTTTTCTTAAAAAAAAGAAATTTTATTACAAAAAGGACTTTTTTTTAAAAAACTGCCTTTTCTTTAAACAGTATGTTTTTTGTGAAACAAAATAAATTTTCTTGCAATTTCTACTCTTAAAAATTGACCTATTCTTGAAAAAAGGACCAATTCTAAAACGAATTACAATTTCTTTTAAAAATAACCTTTTCTTCAAAAAATACAATATTGAATGCTAAACTGTCTTAACGTTAGACCATTGTTACTCATATATTGCTGAAGATGCTATCCGACGAATGGCGAAATATTGAGAACAAATAAATTAACAAACAAGCAAAGACCTCGAGCTTGGAAAATCATTTATCTTCTTTTTAAAAAAATTATTTTTCTTAAAAATAAAATAATACCTTTTCGTTTCTTTCCTTGAGATAAGTAGCCTTTCTGGAAATAAGTACATTTTCTAAAAAAAATCCCATTTCTTAAAAAAACCTTTTCCTCAAAAAAATACCTTCTCCTAAAAAATACCTTTTCTTACAAAAATTCCTTCTCTTACAAAAATTTATTTTCTTAAAAGTACATTTTCTTAAAAATGAAATAATACCTCTTCTTGTCTTGAGAAAAGTAGCCTTTCTGAAAATAAATACATTTTCTAAAAAACAATAACCCTTTCCTAAGAACAGTACCACTTCTTTAAAAAGTACCTGTTCTTAAAAAAAATGTACTTCTTTGTAAAAAAAGTACAGAAAGTACTTCTTCTTAAAAATAGTACCCTTTCTTAAAAAATATTAGCTTTTAATAAAAGAAGTACCTCTCTTTTAAAAAATACCTCTCGAGAAAATATAATACATACTCTTACAAAAAGGTCCTAAAAATGTACTTTTTTTTACAAAAAAAACAACATTCTATAAAAAAAATTTCTTAAAGAAAGTTTATCATTTTACTAAAAGTATATCTTATTAAACATCCATTTATATAATCATATTTTTCAACAGGCGCCTTAGGCGTGATGGAACTATCTAGTACATAATAACGGGTTTTTCAATAAGAGCGTTACCAAAGTTTTTTAAATAAAACAAAACCGGGTTTAGATACCAATGAAATTCTTAATTCCTGTGAAAGTACGTTCGATGCCATTAGGCATGGAACTCGATTTCTTTTGCATGGACACCACGGGCACACTTGCAGAAGTCCAGACGCTGAACCCAATTTTCGACGGTTTTCAAGCATAAATCGGCCGATACTGCTGCAATTTCACGTTTGATATTCGTACGAAGTTCATCAATCGTCGCTGGCTTGTTGGCATAGACCATAGACTTGACGTAGCCCCACAGGAAACCATCTAACGGCGTCAAATCGCACGACAGATGCGGCCAATCGACTGGGCCATTTCGTGAGATAACACGTTCACCAAACTTGGTTTCCAATAAATTGATTGTGGCATTCGCTGTGTGGCTTGTGGCGGCGTCCTATTGGCACCACATGTCCTCCAAGTCCATATTATCCAATTGGGGCCAAAAATATTCGGTTATCATAGAACGGTAGCGATTCGCATTCACAGTAATGTGCCGGTCTTGATCATCACGGAAGAAGTACGGCCCAATGACGCCGCCGGCCCATAAAACGCACCAAACCGTAATTTTTTCGGGATGCAATGATGACTCATGGATTACGTGTGGATTGCTGTCTGACCAATAACGCATATTTTGCTTACTGACGACGCCATTCAGCCAGAAATGAGCCTCATCGCTGAAGATGATTTTCCGATGAAAATCCGAATCATTTTCAAGTTGTTGCTCAGCCCAATTCTCGAACATACGGCGCTTATGGTGGTCAAGCGGCTTCAGTTCTTGCGTCAGTTTGATCTTGTAAGAATGTAGGCCAAGATCTTTTCGCAAAATTCGCCACAACGACGTCACAGAGATGCCCAACGCTTGAGAACGACGTGTGAGAGACACATTTGGGCTTTCTTGAACTGAAGCCTCAGCGGCAGCAATTTTCTCGACACTACGGGCACTTCTTTGTCTCACTAGCACGAGAACATTTTGTACTGTGCCTGTGGATTCAAATTTTTCCACTAGACGCTCAATTGTTAATCTGGTAGGACAATTATGACGACCATAAATTGGACGTAGCGCTCTTAAAGTTGAGGCCACTGCCTCCAAATTTCGGTAGTAAATTTTAATAATTTCGACTCGTTGTTGGCTCGTATATCTTTCCATGATGAAATGGCAAACCTTACAGAAGAGAAATGTCAAAAGAGCGGGAATAAATATGGCGTCGTTTGCTGTCCGTATCGATTTACTTTTGTAGCGTCTCTGTTGAAAAACCCGTTATATAGCGAAAAGAACTTCGTTCCAAATGGGTGTTCCCTGATACCTCATGTGATTTTTTATTTCTTGTAATGTTGTCTGCTGTGGCCGTCGGTGGTGCAATGGTAGTGTGCGCGGCTCTTGTGCATGAGGACGTGGGTTCGATCCCTACTCTCACCACCTAAAATTTCTTTCGACGGAGGTCACCTCGCTTAGTCACGGCGACACTATCAAGTATTTAGCCATGAAAAAGCTTCTCAAAATACCGTTCGGAACCGGTGTAAAACTGTAGGTCCCAATCAGTGAGTATAAAACTGGAACGCGCACAGCTCACTGGTTGTGAGGAGCTCTCCCTAATCTCTTCATGGGATGTAACGGGAAACCATTTATTTTATTTTAATGTTGTCTGCTTATATCTTACACAAAAATAATTACTACTCAATAAGAAGTGCTTCCGTCGTAATTTGGAATGCATTCATATATTCTGTTTCGTAACCCTCTAAATTAAATTTTATTTCATCCAAAAGAATTACGAGATACCACTCTCTACTCCATGTTATGTTGAAACGGCAAAAAAATAAGGCGACGTACGTTCCTTTCGGAGATCATCTAGGGATGTTATTTATTTACTTTCATGCATTTTAAATGAGCAGCTTTGGAAATAATTCTGTTTACTGTAGATACGCTTGCACATACATCGGATGTTTCCTCTATTTTGGTAGCTCTATTTTCGCTCTCTTATCGGCAGCCGTAAAAGTACTTATGATACGACCTTTTATAAATATTAGTCCCATAGTTTAGAAGTAGTATCATCGCGTACAAAATTGATATCACTTTGAGACTTCAATTCAATATTTTATAAATGGACAGTCCTCACACCTTATAAGTTTATATTTACGCTCTCTCCTCCACACTCCATGGCTTAGCTCGGTGTATTTCCTTTAAAACAAATAGCTTTTAATCGAGATATTCCCAATTTAAAATTTGATGTTGATGAGCAACAAGCTTCAACACGAAAGCAGAGAATGGCTTGAGGTGCGCTATTCAAGTGAGCCAAAAAAATAACTTCAGTTTTTGAATGCTATTTTGGATTAATGTTTTTTTACGAGACACGCTAATAAAAAGAAAGCAATCTTATGTAATTAAATTAACTATTTTATAAAAAAAACAACCAATTCATTGACTTTATTATATTCGCAGGAAGCAGGCTGAAAAACATACTCAAGAGAGGGCGCTATTCAAGTGAGCGCAGTGTCAGTGATCGAATAAAGAAGGCCCACGTTGCATTTCCAAACCTGCAGGAAATCTTACGCAATAGGAGGATGTCGGAAAGGCGAAATTGGGAAAATTCGTTTGCACTGTGAAGTCTGTACTTTTGTATGGTTGCACTACTTGGAGCTTGACGAAGCTGACAATAAGCGTTTATCACTCGTTGTCTGAAACAAATACTCAGTATCTACTGGCCCAAGACAATTTCATATGAAGTATTCTGTTAACGTACATGCAACAGGCCCTATGGAAATGGATATACTTAGAAGAAAGTGGATTTGGATTGGCCACATAAATAGGCGCCCAATATCAGATATTGCTAGAGCAGCACTTGAACAGAACCCTCGGGTTATTGCAGGGCAGGAAAACCATCCCATGCATGAAAGCGGTGCCTGCTGGAAACGGAATATAAACGAAATGGACTATCGTCTAATCAAATTAAACCCCATACCAGAGACAGAAATCGATGGAGAGAATTTGATGCTGAGCTATGTTCTTAGCGAACCGTTTATTTAACTTCAATAAGTATTTTCGAACTTCCCTCGCTGTTATATGAAATACAACACTGCTCCCATTTAGTACCACCTGTTAATAGACTACTGTCAAATATTGAGCAAGTTCCGCCATTTACATTGCGTTTCTGCATTTCTTTAAAAGTGGAAAAAAGTGAATTTTGAGTGAGAGTGAATTTGAATTGAGAGTGAATTTTGAGTCAATCAAACCAAGGAAAAGCTTAATAAATACTCTGCACCATCGATCTCAATGGTAAAAAAGTGGTTTACTGACTTTCGTCGTGGTCGCACAAGTACAAATGACGCTAAACACCATTGACTATACTATTCAATGCATCTTTGAAATTTAGCTACTTTCCGGCGGTCTGGAAAAGCTCGTATATTGTCCCTCTTCATAAGTCGGGGTAGCATTACAAATGTGTCAAATTATAGAGGTATTGCGAAACTGAGTGCGATTCAAAAACTTCTTGAGAAACTGGTCACTGACATTATATCTTACAAAGTTTCCTCTATTATTGACTGTAGACAACATGGTTTTCGCAAAGGTCTATCTACAGTTACAAACTTACTTCAATTTTCTTCTCACCTAATTGATGGTTTTATTTCAGGAATGCAAGCCGATGTTATTTACACGGATTTTAGTAAAGCTTTCGATAAGGTTAACCATCTCCTCCTACTGAGTAAATTAAGAGCTATCGGTTTTAATGGTAATATTATTGAATGGATTTCATCTTACCTTACGGGTCGCGAACAGATGGTAATTTTTGGGGATTCGTTATCTAGACCTATCCAAGTGTCTTCCGGGGTTCCTCAGGGAAGTCACCTGGGTCCTATTTTATTTCTCTTGTTTATCAACGATTTGCCTAATTCGATAGCTGAGTCGAATGTGCTTAGGTACGCGGACGATGTGAAAATATGTATGTCATATAAAAATGCTTCAGACTATATTCTACTTCAAAATGATCTGGATCGGTTTGGGAGTTGGTGCAATCTTAACCTTATGGAGTTAAACTTGGGTAAATGTAAAAATATGGCATTTTACAGATCACGTATGATTACCTCCCGGTATTCAATAGGTGGTTCCACATTAGAATTGGTCAATTCATTCTTGGATTTAGGTTTTTTACTTGATAGGAAATTGTCTTTCAATAGTCACATTATTGCTACTGTTAATAAGGCTTATGGCGTACTTTCGTTCATTAAGCACTGGGCGAAGGAATTTTCTGATCCATATATCACGAAAAATTTTTTAACATCCCTTGTTAGGCCCATATTAGAGTATGGATCAGTGGTATGGGATCCAGAATATGACTGTTATGTGAATATGATAGAATCGGTACAGAAACAATTCCTTATTTTTTGTCTTAGGAACCTGAGATGGGATCCTAACGTCCATCTTCCTATATAAATTACTCTTACCTACTCTGGCTAGTAGACGGACTATGCTTAAGTCGATTACAATATATAAGATTCTCAGGGGCGATATACGCTCTGAGTATCTTCTTGGTCGTATTTCGATAAATGTTCCTTCGAGAACTTCTAGGAACTATAAACCCCTGTATATTAGTTTTCGACGCTATAATTATGCTTTGAATGAACCGGTTCGGAGAATGTGCAAGATTTTAATGATGTTTATCAGTTTATTGACTTTTCTTTATCACCGGATACGATAAAGTCTTTTATAATAAATCATCTAAATAGCTAGTGTGTAGTATTTTATGTACGAGTATTAATGTTGTATTGATAATTTATGGTTTTATGTTTTAAGATTTTTTATTTTTCAATAAGTATATAATGGTAATCATGACCGTCGGTGGTGCAATGGGTAGTGTGCGCGCCTCTTGTACAGGAGATCCTGGGTTCGATCCCTGCTCCAACCACCTTAAAATTTCTTTCGACGACGGTCACCTCGCTTAGTGACGGCGACACTATCGAGTATCTACCCATGAAAAAGCTTCTCAAAATACCGTTCGGAATCGGTGTAAAACTGTAGGTCCCAATCTGTGAGTGAAAACCGGAAAGCGCACAGCTCAGTGATTGAGAGAAGTTCTCCCCGGTCCCTTCATGGGATGTAATGGGAAACCATTTATTTTTATTTATTTTATATAATGGTAATCTGTAGATTTTATTCCTGTTTTAACTGGTATTGCTTTAATCGGCTGTGAATTTTTATGTAGCCGTTACACGTTTTCCTCTCAGTTACTCCCCGCTACGGATCGGTCTGTGGTGTGTACGTTATCCCTAAGTCATAGGGACGAGGCCCCCTCGGTCGGTTGGGGCGGGTGTGAGTGGCGGCGATGGGATCGTTCGTATAAACGTTCTGGACGGCCAAAGGTCAATACACCCGAAAATGTCGAAAAATCCACGATATGGTGTTGGCCGATCGAAGAGTAAAAGTGCGTGAGATTGTTGATATCATAGGCATTTCATATGGTAGTGTGTTTTCGATTTTAAATGATCAGTAGGGTTTAAGAAAGCTGTCTGCAAGATGGGTGCCGCGTTTGCTCTCAATTGACCATAAACGTAATCGTGTGACAACTTCAAAGGATCGTTTGGAGTTGTTGGAATTGGGCTACGAATTGGTATTATTCGTCATATTCTACGGATTTAGCCCCCAGTGATTATTTCCTATTTCCAAACCTAAAGAAATGGCTCGGTGGAAAGAGATTTAGCTCCAACGATGAAATTATTTATCAAACAAATGCCTATTTTATGGACCTCGAAAAATCCTATTTTTGGTAGGGATTCATAAATTGGAGAAACGGTGGACTAAGTGTATTGAGCTAAAAGGAGAATATGAAATTTTTTATAAATTTTTTTTTTTGGAAAAAAACTGTTTTTCATTCAAAAAGTCACGGACTTATTGATCCGCCCTCGTATTATGGATTTCCATTATTATCTTTTGTTTATATAATTAAACTACATATATACATTAAACGTCTGCAATGAATGTCTTGAATGGCATATCAAGACATTCACTTCAAAAGCGAATGCGTCAAATACTACATTCACTG
Source organism: Phaonia tiefii (assembly GCA_963931995.1). NCBI lineage: Eukaryota > Metazoa > Arthropoda > Insecta > Diptera > Muscidae > Phaonia > Phaonia tiefii. The sequence goes on from OZ008370.1 coordinate 77,031,827, forward strand.
CTAACAAGACAAATAAGTACTTCTGAGATCATTCGTTTAGAAACAAAATGCAAAATAAATGAGAACCAAAACACCAAACATGCAAACACATCAAAGAAACCTGAAGCAAATCAAAAGTACTACTTTTCAGATAACATTGAAATGAGTACTCACTGTCGTTTCAAATGTAAAAAAAAAAACTCTGCTTGTGTGACTACAGTGGTTGCTTACATCACTGGAAAAGTATCACACATCTTCTTTGTTGAAAGCTGATTCGCTTCTGAATTGAATTTTTTTTCGACTCTCTAACAATTTCTATCATTGTTCGTGTTGTATTCGATGAAATGCCGATCGTGATCGGCACATGGTATATTTGGTGTATGTATCCTGGTACATTTGAAATCGTTTGATAAATTCAAATGTTTTGGTGCACTCGGTGTATTCTTGTATATTCCAAAACATTTCAAGAAGATAAGCAAACAGTGTACATAATACATTTCGAAATATCAAGTGGTCTACTGTGTTTGGATTTATTTTTCGAATACTCATTCTCCTATCATTCATTTGCAAAAAGTACTAATTTATAGAGTGCAATGAAACAAGACCAATCCGTAGACGCAAAAATTAATGCTGCTGCAGACCTTAAATATACATACTTATCCATAGTATTTAGAATGACAACCATTTTCGTACATATGACACCATAGTACATCAAAATTATATAGCGGTTGTTCGTTGCAATTTTGGCTGTTGGGATGTGATACGAGTATTATTGTCATTTGAATTTGTATTTTGTTTTAGGAAACGGTTTTTGAAAGTTACATGTTGCCACAACTAAATGCGATCGCTACAACTGATATAAGTATGCTTGGAATAATCTGGCTACATAATTGATTCAGTTGTGACAAACAAATTTCCTATTATTTCGTTGCATCAAAAGAATTTTTTGATATTTCGGTTCCAACAATCGGAACTAATATTGATTCGGTTGCAACAATTTTTGATGCAGTTGCTACAAACCAACCCATTTGCAATTTCATTGCCACAACAGACTTATATGTTATTAATATTATTTGTATTTGTTTTTGGTTTTAGGAAACGGGGTTTGAAAAATACAATTTGGTTAAATACAAAAATCTGTAATAAAATCGGGCGTATACGTTTTACAACGAATTACCAATTTCAGAGTTTAAACATGAATTTGTAAATACGGTTAGTAACTATAATTTGGCAAGTATGGCAACAAAATACACCGAGAATTGTAAAAAATATATCTATGTGTTGAAAATACTTCCTGGGCCATACATGCTGAAAAATAACGGCCCCAGCAACATATTGCATACATTGTGTCCCAAACATGATATATTGAATAGCAAACACAATGTGTTTGGGCACAAGAATGTTATATTTACGACAAGCTACAAACACGTTATATTTGCATCCAAACAACAAAAAAAGTAAAATTTGTCAGCGTGTAGGTTAGGCAAGGTGTTGGCGGCAGTCAATGAACTACTTTCTTAGACTTATTATAGTAGCCGATAGACCCACGAAGAACCGTTTAGTTTGTTTCACGATGCTTAAGATCATATCTACCCCAATCTTAGATAATGGCCCCAGAAACATATTGCAGGAAACATGTACATGTTTGAAAGAATTGTTCTCATGAATTGAAGATCTGCTGCCGTTTTGTCTCTTAGTTGTATGTCTCGTTTTTATTTTTAGCGGGTTTCAACAAACAAAATCATATTTGGGTCTCAAAAACATATATTATAGCCTATTAATCATTGTCTCTCAAACATGTTATATTGAATAGCAAACACAATTTGGTGGGCACAAGTATGTTATATTTGCGACAAGCTACAAACACGTTATATTTGCATCCAAACAACAAAAAAAGACAGATTTTTCAGCGTGTAGGATCCCACTGTAGGTATACTCGTATCGACAAGGGCTGGGCTCGTGCAGAAAATATGATCAGTGAGTTGTTCCTTCCTCATTGTTACAGCTTCTACCATATAGGTCTGTACTTGCAGTCGATTGGACTATAAAAACTTCTTCCAATTACTGCACGCTGAAAATCGGTTTTTTTTTCTTATTTGGATGCAAATATAACGTGTGTTTGAAACAGTTCGTCTCAAGCAGTTCGTCTCAAGCGTCAGAAAATAATTCATAGTGCCTTCACCTTACGTGGCTCAGTATACATACGTGAAGAAACGACCTGATGATAAACCGTATCGCATTGATGAATGCCTTCAATTATCCAGCCTGGACATGTTTTTTCCTGAGACTCATCCCATTGCTGATTTTCGGGAGACTAACCCTGAACATGTTTGATAAAATTGTATTTTTTAATGCTAAATGTGAATCTTTTATAATCACTTTCCCTTTCATTAATTTTTTCTACAACTTCACAACAAATTATCAAATTTTTCTTGAAACTGATCTTTTAATATTTTTAATTTTTTTCATTATAAACATTCAAACGTGCATTGCTAATATCGTTAAATTTAATATATTTAATCATGCCTTCCTTACATAGCTTGAGGGAACAGTCCAAAGACGGGACCGCCAATATGATTAAAATATTATGCAGGCAAAAAGAAGGTTTGAAAATCTGCCACATAAATGCTCAAAGTCTGATGAATAAAATGGACGAATTTCGGCACATTTTTGTAAGCTCTGACGTTGATATAATTTGTGTCTCTGAAACGTGGTTTAGGCCGGAAATATCCGATGACACAATTTCATTGGAAGGGTACAGTGTGGTGAGAGTTGATAGAAATGGTCACGGTGGTGGGGTAGCCATGTATATTAAACGAGGTATATTTTTTCACACCATTTCAACTTCATCTGCTGTTGACCTTATTGAATATGCTTTAGTCGAGATTAAAAACAAGAACGAAAAATTACTTATGGGCGCAGTGTATCGACCAAATAAAAATATTTGTTTAGAACCATTTGTATCTAATTTAGAGACATACGCCATCTTGTACACGGATATCTTGATCGCTGGTGATTTTAATTCTAATTTACTTACTGAATCCAACTTAACTGATAAAGTCATATCCATCGGCCTCTCTCCAATTAACTCTATCTTACCGACACACTTTTCTTCCACCCGAAATACCCTACTTGATGTTTTCTTAGTATGTGATACTTCTAAAGTCTTAATGTATGATCAATTAACTGCCTCTTGTTTTTCAAAACATGATCTAATTTTTACAATATATGACAATACAATATATATGAATATATTCCAGAAGAGTATATTACTTTCAGAGATATTAAAAATATCAACCTTCAACAGCTGGAAGATGAATTTTGCAGAATTGATTGGAAGTTGATATACACGATGATGTCAGTTGAAGAACAGGTATCTTTTCTCGAGAAAAATCTGATATATTTGTACAACATGAGTGTACCACTCAAGACTAAAATCGTTCGTCGCACCGTACAGCCTTGGTTTTCTGAGGAAATTAAAAATGTCATTACGCAACGAAATATTGCTTTTTCCAGATGGAAGCGGTTTAAAATCTTTGAGTTTTACGAGATTTATCGCAAATTAAGAAAACTGACCAATAAACTCATTAAAAAGGCTAAAGCGAACTATTATGCCAATAAATTTACTAATGAGGTAGGGTCGAAGAAAAAATGGGAGACTATTCGTGAAATTGGTATTGGTAAAGTCTCTAAACACATCTCTCAAGATCTAGACGTTAATCAAATTAACAAAGGTTTCTTGGACATTCCCATGGCAAAGCCAGATGCTGAATTTTATGCAGGGCAACATTGCGTCCCTACTGGAGCTTTCTCCTTTATTGGTGTAAATCAATCTGATGTCCTGGAATCATGCTTATCAATTACATCAAATGCTGTTGGAATTGATGACATACATCCTAAATTCCTTAAACTATTATTACCTAATATTTTACCGTTTGTAACATTTATATTTAATAAGATTCTTACTACTAGTCACTTCCCCAATAACTGGAAGAAAGCTAAAATAATTCCTATTCCAAAATCAAGCTCTGAGTTCAGACCCATTTCAATTCTATCATATCTTTCAAAGGCATTTGAACGTATATTACACACCCAAATATTCACCTTCTTAAATGCGGGATCTTTACTTACTGATCGTCAATCAGGTTTTCGCCATGGACATAGTTGCATTACTGCATTAATGGACGTTGCTGAGGATATTAGAAAAGAGCTTGATAGAAACAGACTTACTTTCTTAGTACTACTGGACCACTCCAAGGCATTTGATACAGTCGACCATTCTATTTTGTGTACTAAATTAAAACAACTATTCAATTTTAGCAATACTGCAACTAAGTTAATTGAGTCATACTTGACAAATAGGTATCAATATGTTGATTTGGGGAAATCGAAATCTTCACTGTTACCATTAAAACGAGGTGTTCCACAAGGCTCAATCATCGGACTCTTACTTTTTTCTATGTATGCAAATGACCTGCCGAATTACCTTTGTAATTGTAATGTACGTTTGTATGCTGATGATGTACAGATCTACTTAAGTTGTGAGCCGGAACATATAGATGAATGCGTTCGAAGCTTAAATCAAGATCTTGAGAGAATTAACCGCTGGGCATCGGCAAACGGCCTTACTATTAATCCTAGTAAATCAGAATGCTTAATTATTGCAAAACGATCTATTTTACCCAATTTTTCTCAAGTGCCAAAAATCTCACTTAACTGCCAGACAATCGAATTTGTTAAAACAGCGAAGAATCTTGGAATCTTAACATGGTCTGATCATGCTAACACTATATGTGGACGCATTTTTTCAATGCTCAGAAATCTTTGGCAAACTCAACACTGTACCCCCATTGGAATTAGAAGTTTATTAGCCAAAACGTATATCATGCCAGTGCTATTATATGGTAGTGAACTATTTGCAAGCTGTGATTCGAAAAGCAATAGAAAACTGAATGTAACCTTCAATAACGTTATACGATACGTCTATGGCCTGAAAAGATATGATCACATTTCGTCCTTTTCTCATCAGCTTTATGGCATTTCCTTTGATAATTTGTTAAAAATAAAGGTTTTAGTATTTTTGCATAAGATTATCTACACAAAACATCCTCTTCACCTTTACAGACGTATTATTTTGTCTCGTTCAGGTAGAGGTAGGAAAATAAATTCTGTCATATATAACAGACACATATCCGAATGGCATTTCTTTATAAATGGAATCCGTCTCTGGAACATGCTCCCTAACAACACACAACTGTTAAGTAATGCACGGCACTTTAGAAAAAATATTACTGATCTGTTTTCGTAAATTCTTATTTCACCATTTCTCCTTATTTTCGTCTTCTAATACAAATTCTATTGATTGTGAATTATATTTTTTTTTTTTTTCTTTTTTACTAAACTTACTCAATTACTAAATTTTATAAAGCATTTTTAATTGTCACTACTTCTATTTTTTATGTCCATTTGCTTATTTATTTACGTATTTATAAAGCATTATTTTAATTGTGATTATTTTCCTTACTTTTGTTTACGCTATATGTTTAAAAGTTTCAATCACTTTTTTTTTTTCTCTCTTTTAAAATGTTGGTATTTATATACATACATATATAATTATTTTTATTCTTATTTTAAAACATAACGATCCACCTTGTGATGTTCTATCTGCTACTATAACACCTGTGCTGCAATATAAGACTTGTGTCTTGTGTACAACAAAGCTGCATTTGGATCACAGACACATATATTATGTGTCTGTGATCCAAATGCAGCTTTGTTTGGGATACAGATGCAGCTGAACAGGGGAATTGTTTACTTCACTTTTTTGTCTCTATACTCCGTGGAGAGCACGTCGAGAGCAATAAAAAAAATCGGGACAAAGAGAGATTGTTCTCTGCCTAAGTTACTGTTACTGCAAGTGAATATCTGCACTCTGAAAAATAACGGCCCACCAACATATTTGAGGAACCATGTGCATGTTTGCAAGAATTGATTTCGTGAACAAGATAGCCTTCAGTTTATTGATTGTCTGGCACGTTTTCAACAAAGAAAACCGCATTTGGATAAAAAAAAAACATATATAATAACCTATTATTCATTGTATCCCAAACCTGTTGTATTAAAAAGGAAACAGAGTGTGGTGGACTATATTTGCGACAAGCTACAAACACGTCATATTTACATCCAAACAACAGAGAAGACAAATTTTTCAGCTTGTGTCTTTTTGTATTATTCTTTCAGTCACTGATTAATAAGTTTACAAATTACATTCTGTGTTATAGTTGGTTCCCCAAGCACCAGCCACCACACGATTATCCCATAAAGACCGGCCTCGCCACCGCTATATAGATCCACTGAAAAGTTCTCGGAAAATGTCCTCATATACAACATATAGCAATTTTCCAAGTGTGTAGAGCTGTCGTCGCTGTTTTCGTTTCCACTATGTTGGATCTGAAACTAAACTTAAACTTATAATACAAAGTAACACTCTGGTATTTGGCACACTATTTAAGCTTATTTCAGAGCCATTCAACTCGTTGGGTTACTGCAGATGTATTTTATATCATCGTGGAAAAACGACCAGCTAGGACTTGGTCGGGTTTACACCTAGGCCAGCTACCCCGGAGAATGTTCCACACAAGCAAAAATTTTTTCAGCCGCATTATTATATTCGATTGTGGCAAGTATTCCATTCAGCGCAAGGTTCCATAGAAATGGAGACAAGATACTCCTTGAGGTGTGCCTCTGTAGAGGTCGAGTTGATACGTCTTCTGGTGGGCATTGCGTACACAAGGCCTATCAGATCCACGTTCGCAGTAAGGACCGAAAGCGCCAAATGTATCGCAATCGGTGTGATACTATTGAACGTTTAAATGCGAGAAGGCTACCAACGTATACTCTTAGCAGTCAATGATCTATCAATGTATCCTACTAGTTAATGAAGTGCTGTCTCTATAGATCTACCCTTGCAGGACGCATGTTGCGCACCAGATAACAGTCTAACATCAATACTCGCGCACAAGAATCCACCTATCGATCGTTTCAAAGCATTTAGTAGGAACGATAACAAGCTTCGAGGCCTAAAGTCTTGAGGAGCAGTTCTGGTTTCAGAATATAAACTACTCTTGAATCCCTTCATCGTCTGGATATGTATCTGAAGCTTATATACGCGATGTACAACGTCATCAGCCTAGCAATCTGCCATGAATGCAAGCGCTAAGGATGTCAATACCGGTAGATTTTCTTATCTTGAACCCCTCCATTCTCAATCCTCAAACCATTCATCTAACACCCCAGGACTCATGGATTGATTAAGACCATATCTACCTCACGTTTTGCCAGACGAAGATTAAAAGTGACAGATGGAAGTTTACTACGATGGCAGGTGATGTGAAAAAACCTCAACATTAGTTGGTCTCTCCACCACCGTCGGATAAAAGGCAACTCCCCTCTGGACCTGCTAGTTCCTTTTATGGTCTACTTATATGTATTATGTATATCTTGGTACTCATCTCGTTTCCGCGGATCCCCATCTCCACTCTGAGGAACTGCCTCGCAAACAGTCGATATAGTATCAACAGCCAGGCATACTTGATCCCAATTTAAAATCTTTAGGGATATCTACCCAACCCCAAACAAGACTGCTCCGCCTCATAGTTTAGAAGGAGTAGTGACCCGCAGTTTATAATGAAACTCGATGAGCAAAACCATCTGGCTCATCCAATCTAACGAATTTTAAGTTGTATCTTGGAAGCCCCGAGATTTGGAATATGGTCAATTGTTCCGGCATCGGCTGGATTCGCTGGGACCCAGGCATGAGCTCTAAGTGTGAATTTCACGTCTTCTCTCCAAACAATTTTCAGTGCGGCTCATGGTCTCAGGTTACATTTTTGAGGATGGATCGGTATAATTTTTCAGCTGTTAATCTGCAAACCCCACTGATTTAGCAAGCCCCTCCAATTCAACCTACGTAGCGGCGTTTTAGTCTTCCACATATCCTTTAGGATCTGACAGTTTATTTCCTAATTTGACTCCACAAGATAGTTCTTCGTAATAGAACCCCTTTGTCGATAACAGCCTGGGTCAGGTTATCCTTAACAACCTCAATAAACAACTTTGGAATAGTGTTCCAGTTGAAACGCCTCTTATTTAGCTCGGTCTTGAAACCAGACTGTTTCGCGACATTGTGATGGAGAACCTGACTTCACTTTTGGATCTGAATGTGTATTGAGAACAATGCGTCCACCACCTATTCCAATTTATCTTCCAAAATAGTTGCGTCCTTCTCCAGTTTATTGATAACCGCCAGTACCAGGTTGTCTTTAAATCCTTTTCTGATCCTTTTCTGGTCAACTTACCTCTCTTAGGCTTTGAATACTCTTCGGGTGAACAAGCCAATCCGATGATCTGATGAGTAAGCCGCTGTAATGACTTGATCTAAATAATACTAGGACCACATTTCAGAGATTATTTTTGCTTAGTAGTGAGTGTCTTCTGGTCAACTACACCTAACTTAAGAGCCTGAGAGCTCAACGTCAGTCTTTAAGTTCCTTCTTGGAATGTTGATAGTGTGGCTTTACAACTGCAGCTGGCACACCATCATGTTTATCAGACAAAACGGGTTGGCATAAAGTCGTCGTCGCAAATGTGCCTCCTATCTCTCCCACAGAATAGGCACCGCTGTTCCAATTATCAAATCTCGCTTCAATTGTGTTCACTCTGTCAAATTGGCATCGGAGAGGTTTTCTCCCCTATTTGTTTACCAACAAACGTTAGAAGGACCACGATTTACGGATATGCACTTGGAATGTTAGAACACTATACAGATCCGGCGTCACTATCCAACTGGCAGATATCCTATAAGGCTGACATTACTCATATCCAGGAGATGCGATGAACAGGATATGACAGTACAAGGATGTATAACTGTGACATAAATGTACTATATCTGCCATGAGAAAAAGGATAAATTTAGTTGCGGATTTGTAGCTGGCAAAAGGATGTGACATCATCAAGGTTCAACGCCGAGAGTGAATGTATAGCCACGGCATAAAAGTGAAGTACTTCTCGATATCTCTAATTTGTGTACATGCCCCGACGGAAGAAAAAGACGATACCACCATGGACATGTTCTATGATCGCCTAGAGGAAACACATGACCACTGCCCTGGCCATGATATTAAGACTGTTGTAGGTGATATTAATGCTAAAATCCGCAGGGATATGGCTTTGAACCAAATTCATAAATGTCCCGCACCAACTTCCGGTAACGGAATGAGACTGCTAGATTTTTCGGTGGCGATACACATGGCAATCAGTAGTAAGAGATTCTAACTTAAAGACATCCACAAGACTACTTGAATATCCCATGATCAACAAACGAAAAATAGGCTGATCTCCTGATAATTGATGAAAGGCACCCTACTAGTGTAATGGACGTACGGTTAAGCAGAGCGAAAGTCGTACGAAACCAGGCAGATAGAAATCTGGACATCGGAAAGCTCCAATTACCAGAGATAACCACGGCGGCCTATGCAGATAATCTCAATCAGATACTGGTGTACTGGAAGTACATTTGTCACTCTATGAACTGCTGCAGAGACCGTTCTTCTTTATGAGAAACCGCTTAAAGACAAACAATGGTACGATGAAGGGTCTCGTACAGAAAGTGAGCAAAGGGACGCTGCTCGTATGGCAACGCCTCAGTCAGTTGCAACACCAGCCGCGACAGAGCTGTATAAGGAGAGGCGGAGAGAGGAAGCCCGTTTATTTATAAAGAAAAAATGGTTGTGGAGCAAGCGCGAGAGTGAGTAAATTGAATCGTACAGCAGGAAGAATGAATAGTACAAAGCCAAACCAACGGCAACGGATCAGGCCCCCCATTTTGTAGAGATAAGGACGGGAATATTGTTGCAGATGTGCAGAGTACGTTGGAAATATAGGGAGATGACTTCTCTGCTTCACTTGTGCCAGGAGACTTCAATATAGGTGAGGGAGCAAATACAGGACGATGGATCTGCCGGATCTCGGATCAAACGGATAATCGTTCTTACAAAACATATGCTATTTCGGGCTAAGCAAGCTCTTCAGAGATAAGACTCTCTCTCGAAAAACGAAACTCCAACTATAGCAGACTCTCATACAACCTGTCTTGCTTTATGGCGCAGAATCCTGGGTCAGATCGTATGCTGATGAAACACCACTGGGAATTTTCGATAGAAAACTGCTCCGAAAAGTATATGGTCCTATAATAGAAAACAGCAAGTATCGACGACTGATGAACCACGACATCCCGACGTCGACGTAGAAAATAACGTCTTTACGTAGGCTAGGTCATGTCAGACTAGGAATGGATCAGAGTGAAGCAGTGCGAAAGGTATGCATCAAAAAATAGAACGACTACGACGTCGGTGGACAGAATAAATGAAAGAATGTATGCGAGAACTTGGTGTTACCCAGAGGAGTAGACAAACTGAAGATTGAGACGGTTGGAGAAACATGCTATCCTCATATTGTAAGGCCCTTCACTCCACTGTGTTGTTTGAGGACATCTAATTAAGTAAGTAAGTAAGAAGGTAAGTATGACAAGAACTAGGCCGAAGGTCTGCTATCCCCTGCGACGATCAGGTTTCAGTGAGGCACCGCAGCCAGATACCCGCGACTGCGAACTATTCGTAGCCACCATATGCATGATATCCGGGAGTTAGTGTCGAGTAGAAACACAACGGTTATAAGCCGCCGCACCCAGTAAGGCCACCAGACCTGAGAATTTCCTTTACATGAAGCTTTTTAATAAAGATCAGCTAGTTTTCGCCATGCTGCTTAATCTATGTACTTAACCACCATATCCGCAGCCCGTCCAGCTATGAGCCACCTGCCGACGCCCATGATATCAACTTATATACAAATCCTGTTTTTGAAAGACTTAATAGATAGCACGTCATATGCAGTTGTTTGAAGTTTCCTTGCTAGTCACACCTCAAACCACACCTAACTAACTACTAAGCTGTTTAAAATGTTAAGCATGCAAACCACTGTGCAACGAAAATGATAAGTGAATTTAAATTAATTCCCTTAAAATCTCTGTATTCGTCACAATCAAAATCCCAATTATAACAATCATCGTTAACTCTCAGTTGATCTTGACTTTAAATATCGGGGCTGGATTGATATCTTCTGCTGTTGTCTGGTTCGTCCGCTGCGCAAAGGTTGACTGAGCTGCTTGCATTTAGTTCATGGCTGTATTAAATTAACACATTTAATGCTAAATCCATTATTTTATTTTTATTAAACTTGAATGATGTTAATCAAGTTTGACGTTTCCTATTATGTGTGTATTTATAATGTTAATCGGTTAAACACTCAATGAATCGTTGACTCATTCATCAGTGTGCTGCTTGAAGAGGTGTCGTCACATCATAAATGTTGCGCGATGACAATGAGGAGGTTGATCTCCTCTCTGTTAAAGTGGTGTTAGAGTAAAGTCGCAGGCACTCCTTGCTTAAATCAAGCCGGTACAGTATTTCAAACCAATGTCAATAGCTGTACTGTCACTAATAATGCCAAACATCTGAAAACTTCGAGGTGGTACTATACACCGCCATCTGCTTCAATTTTGACATTTCTCAAATTTATAGTAATTGTATTAACAGTGAGTGTGAGTCGGGCTGAGAAAAATCAACTCGAGCTCTTGATTCGAGTCGAGGCAAATTTCCAGAATGCCAACTCCTAAACTCCAATTCCGGCAAGACTAAGGATTTCCAATAAGTACCACAGGAACTGGAACGTGTTGGCATGCCTCTAACGATTTGAATGTTTACTTACCTATTCGTTCTCGAAAAGCTCCGGGAGATCAGGGACCTTACAAAACGGCGATAACATATTTCGCCAACTAGTTCGATCTTTTGCCTTATCTCTCCAGTGGGTAATACCAAGTGTACGCAGGGATTCGTCAACATTATACCTCCAGCAGAGTTTTGGTCTTCCTTCGAGTCCAGTTTCGAAAATCCTTGGTGCTGGTTCGTCTTCATCCATTCCGCTTAACTATGTCAATGTCGGGATTAGCTCATACAGCTCATGGTTCATGCGTCGCCGATACTCGCCGTAGTGTACAATAGGGCCATACATTTTTCGGAATATTTTACTCCCGAAGACTCCTAGCGATGTTTCGTCTGCTTGCAATAAGAACCAGGATTCTGAGCCATAAACTAAGATTGGTCATATAAGAGTCTGGTATAGCTGGACTTTTGTTACTCGAGAGAGGGCTTTATCTCTAAAGTGTTTGTTTAGCCAAAAAAAACATATATTCGCAAGCACAATTCTCCGCTTGATCTCAAGGCTGACGTTGTTGTTTTTGTTTTCGGCAGATCCAAGGTATATAAATTCGTCCACCACCTCGAAATTATAACGGCTATCAACGTTCACGCTTTGGTCTAATAGCGTGGAGGCCCTGCTCATTGAAACCATTAATTTTGTTTTGTCCTGATTAACTATTAGACCCACATTTGCTGACTCCTTAACAATTCTCGAAAACACCTCAGTAACTTCTCTAACTGTGCGCCCAATGATATGGACGTCATCAGCATACGCGAGCAGCATGCGACTTTTGCTGCTGTTGGTTTTATTCATGTTGACTGCAGCTTTTCTCATAATGATCTCCATTAAGATGTTAAAGAGGTCGCACAATAAGGTGTCGCCTTGTATGAGGCCTCGCTTAGTTTCGAAAGGTGTCGATTTGGTTTTCGTGGGTCTTCTCTAGGATTTGGCTTAGCGTGAAAATCTGTTCAATTATCGATTTTTCAGGCCTACAGCCACAGTGGTATGGTCCGATCAGATCAGCGATAATTGGTTTTAGTCTTTCGCATCTCATACTTGATAGAACCTTATATGCTATGGATAAAAGGCTTATACCACGGTAGTTGGCACAGAGACTCGGGTAACCTTTTTTAAATATGGGACATAGTACACTGAGACTCCAATCGCCGGGCATGCGTTCATCTAACCAAATTTTGCTAATGATGCATGCACCTTATCAGCTCATCGCCGCCAGCCTTAAACAGCTCCGCCGGTAATCCATCGACTCCTGCGGCGTTGTTGTTTTTAAGCCGGGCAATGGCTATTCTGACCTGGTTTTGGTTAGGAGGGGGGCAATCGACGTCGTCCTCCAAATTGTGACCGATTGTCTCGTCATTGGATATCTCAGGTACCAATAGCGCAGAGAAGTTATCTCTACTTATACATTAATTATCCCTCCTCAACACACTCTGCAGATCTGCGATGAGATTGCCATCCTTATCTTTAGAGAAGAGGACCCTGAACCATGTCCATTAATTCCGTTTTTTGCTTTTTGGTAGAATTTTCGGGCTTCGTTCCTCCTTCTGTATGTCTCAATTTTCTTACTCTCGGTCTTTGTACACTGCCGTTTCTTACGCCTAAAGATAACCGTATCCTCCTTTCTTTTCTCTTTATATCGCTCAGTCGCAGCTCGCGGTGCAATTGACTGAAGCGCGCAGCGTTCTTTTCATCATTTGCAGTGCGACACTCTTCATCGTACCATGGTGTGTTGCGAAGCGGTTTTACAAACCCAAGTACGGTTGTTGAGGCAGTTTGTATAGAGTCGGAAATGGGTTTCCACTACGTTTCAGGATCGTCATCGGGAGGGGGTGGGTTCTGTGCCAAAAGTTGCGAGAGCTTCCCTGAGTAGGCTTTGGCTATCTCTGGTAACTGCAGCTTTCCGATGTACGATTTGCGCTTAATATTGTGCGAACCTTTGCTGCTACCAGGTAGTGATCAGAATCTTCATATTTCTCACAAAAGTTTTGGTACTACTAGTTTTGTTAGGAATTTGCAAGATCCTTCATAGAGCAATGATGTTGTATCCCAGCAGATGAATTAAATCACCTACTATTATCAAGATCTATTGAACTGTTTTCGGTTCATTGGGACCCGTCTTTTAATGTTCTAATTATCTTCTTGTCAGCTCCGCTGCGGTCGGTTCTTGTAAAAATCCGGTTCTTCAGAACCGGTTCCTTGATTCTGTGCATCTCTATTGGCTTGAAGTATACTCTAGAACTTGTAGGCGCAATATAAAGAAGGTGCAGTCTACGTTTAATTCAATGCTTCATTACGTGTATTCGCTTAATCGTTATAACCATTGACCCCATATGTTGTTGACTTCCTAGGCTGCACTTTCAGGGAGTTCACAGACTTTAGGTCTCTTTTATTTTTATATAAAACTTATAAGAATAAGTGCCCTCTATTGTTTTTGTGACACATTCTCATTTACACACTTCTCGAGAGTTAGCAATCTGGCAGTATATCAAATAACCTATCACATGGATAAATCATTTAAGGTTAGGGTATTAGGGATGCCACAGCTCATCGACTTTGAAGTTGGAAACTTATGCAAAAGAAAGTGGATGAAGGAGTGAGCGATAGGCAAACTAGGTTTAATTGAAATTGAATGTTTGATTGAAACTAATTTCTTTTAAATTGTGTTCACTTGATACTAATGCCGTTTAAATTATGTTTGATTGATGATAATGACATTTAAATTAGGTTTGATACTAGTTTTGTCATCTGCAACTCCAACTCGATGAAAGTCCAACTGGCGACGTGACATTCAGTCAAAGCTTTAACAGCTGTTGCAAAGTCTGTGTATATTACTCTATGCCTGGTAGTTTTAAAAACTTTATCTTGTCTATTTTAACTTTCTGAAATCATCTACTTCAACATATTTATGCTGTATCACAAAATGTATTTTGTTAAATTATAATTATAATCCAGACATCTTTGTGACTTGAAATTAATTACATAGGTTCTAAATAATTGTTTGCTTTAAATACATTTATTTTATGGGAATTCTGTGCCTTTTATAGACGTATGTACATACCGTCATACCCTTTATTATGACTTAGTAGTTAGTATTAACATACTACTGTACGCTTTCTAACCTAAATACTTGGTAGTAGTTGTCTGAATAGTAGTTCATTTGTGTAGCCAGTCTTGGAAGTTTATGGTAATTTATTTTTAATTTGCCACTATAGTATACCAGATATCAAACAAATGCTTTTAAGTAAGTAAAATTGCCAATGTCATTTAAATATTTTATGAATTTCCATTTGTAGCTAATTCAAATTAAACTGCGAATTATAATTGTCGCATAATTAATTTGCCCCAAGTTTGAACAAACCCCCACTCCATGTCATATATTTTGCTCATTGTACTTATAACACTCAACTAATTGCTGAATAATCTCCATAATATTTGCAACATTTATGTCTTTACTTTGATACGCTTTGCTTGACACATAATGAAAATTGTCAAACTAATTAAGAAATGTATAAACATAATTAGAGAAGAATTTATTGTCCCCAAATATATTGATTTTCGGTGACAGTTGCCTAGTGGAGTTATTTTCAATTTTATACATGACCACTTTTTAACAAATCTATGATCAACCACCGGTCTGGCAACGAAATATGTCAAACTAAAGATAACTAATTTTTCGACGACTATGTATGGGGAGCAGTGATGCCAACCCAAAGCGTGGTAAAATCCCACAAACACTCCAAAAAAATCCCTTTAATTGGAATAAAATCCCATATTTTTTTAGTATGTATTTTATGTTAATATTGTAAAAAACATAAATAAAAGTATTTTAAAATAAAAAAAAATATAGACAGGTTTTATTTATATTTATACATATCGGCATTGTGTAGTTCAAACATAGTTTATCGACCGCCTTTCCTTTTACTTGAGTCGGCCAATCCTTAAACTGTGGCTAATGCTCCCATTTTCTACAATATTTCTGCTACCCCTCGGTTTTACTACCAGATGAAGCTTCTTCGCTTGAATTTGTGGAATCTAAAAAAATCCTTTTAGGACATAGTTTTAACTTTTATAATAAATAATAGTTACCTTCCTCTCCTTCATATTAAATAATATTAGTATTTTTCAATATCTGGAGTGTAATTCCATACGCGTGTGTTGATGCTTACATTCCCAATTTTTCAATTCTGCAATGAACATCGTTGCATATTTGCGTACCAAATGCAAAATATAATAATCTTTGTTTGACCTTACCAAATTAGAGCGCATGCGTACGCAAAGACATAGCGTGGTACGTCGAAAGAGTTACCAAAGTGCATTTTTACCAAAATGCTATTTCAACGGGTTTGTCTGTGCAATTTTTAGAAAAATTTCGTAACAAACTATTTCATACACATACATAACAATATACATATTTTGGGAAAACATCAAAAAGTTCGTAACTCTAACTTTTCGGCAAATATCGCACACATTTTTATATCCCTCCCTTTATCCCTTTTATGTTTGAAAATTCCAAAAAATGGGATTTATCCCTCGGGTTGGCATCGCCATTGGGGAGGCGCTGAAAATCGCTCAATACCGCTTAGCACCCCACATATGTAGATAAATAAAACACCATAGATGGTGAAAGATAAGTGGTGGATTTGAAAGTAAAGGGAAATATTCTAGATGGCGCCGTAGTGGTGGATATGTGCAAATTTCCCTGGAAACAAAAACTATTGTAAAAACCATATAATCATCCTTTTTTGTCTTGTGTATTGTGAACAAATATCAAAAGCGACATGCTCTTCTATTATCTACATATATTCTTTTTTCAAATTTAAACAACTGAATGGAAATAAATATATGTTTGAGCGCTTTTTCGTCGCATGCGAGTGAACAATTGTCGTATGGAAACAGCATGTGTCCTCTGGTGAAAATGGTGATTAAGCAAATGAGTCATCTATGGTTTGTATTTATCTATGCACCCCACATTTATCTATGCACCACAATTTGCATTTATTTGCTGAAGCATAATTTTAGGCAAACAATAAAATCATTGTATACTACAATTACAATTAGGTTAGGTACAATTAGGTTAGGTAAGGTACCAGTCGCTGTCACTATTGCTACATTTAGGCACAATTTTTGAGTGGTTATTTAAATTCATGTAGCCGTCGGTGGTGCAATGGTAGTGTGCGCGGCTCTTGTGCATGAGAACGTGGGTTCGATCCCTGCTCAGACCACCTTAAATTTCATTCGACGACGGTCACATCGCTTAGTGATGGCAACACTATTGAGTACTTAGCCATGATAAAGCTTCTAAAAAAATACCGTTCGGAACCGGTTTAAAAACTGTTGGTCCCAATCAGTGAGTGTATAAACTAGAAAGCGCACATCTCACTGATTGTGAGAAGCTCCCCTCAATCCCTTCATGGGATGTTATGGAACACAATAGTTAAATTCATATTTTGACTTTAAATACGAAAAGAGTTTTTCAATGATTTGTTAAATAATCTTACTGCTTATATGGCTGCAGTGAAAAATGTCACGAAAAATTACCGGTATTCATACATTTATCAGCTAATCCTTAAAATGCATCAAGCTCGCGCCATTTTCACAAGATACGTAAAGTGATCAAAACCCTAATATTTGACAAAAGCTTGTCGAAAAGACGAGCCGTATAATTTTTGTTACCTCACAATATTCTTGAAAATTATCAACGAAGTTGCTGGAGATATTGGCAACTAAATAAATTGTGATTAAAGGAAAATTATACACTTCGTTTTATTTGTTCATACCTACGACCTCAAGCCGATACTAAAATTGAAAATCATAATAATGGGAAAGGTCAACTATAAATACAACTTAATCATAATATTTAATGAAATTTTCAAACCATTAGGGGAAGGAATGAAGCTCAACCTGCATTACGAGTTAAATGATACGTTTTATTATTATTTCAACTAGGATGATAACTATAATTTGTCACATTAACAATTGCAGAAACTTTTTGTTGTGTTTGTTCTTCTTTTTGTTTTCTGTCAAAAAACATATGGTCACTCGATCATAGTTTAAAAGGCCAAATTTGGCTGTTTAGACAGCAATGAACTATTAACCTAAAGAATGAATGGAAGTGTTTAAATTGGCGCCACGTAATAACCCCCAATGAAATAACCCCCAAACACGAAAATGAAATAATCCCCAATGCAATAACCCCCAAAATCAAATGAAATAACCCCCAAAATTAAAAATGATATAAAGCCAAAACAAGATGAAAATAACCCCAAATTAGAAATGAATGAACCCCCAACAGATATCGGTACTACCGCCTAATGAAATAACCCCCAACATAGAAAGTAATATCCCCCAATGAAGCAAGCCCCAAGTACACAGAAAAAAATATTGGTCTGTAAATTTCAATTAAAAATAAAAAAATAATTTAAAAAAAATTAAGTTACAGTGTTTTATTTATAAATGTACTAAAAACTAGAAAATAATGTTTCTTTTAGCCTCAATAAGTATATTATTCTTCATGATGGGGTTGTACAATGGTCCGCCTACTTAGCACTTCAACAACAATGGTCTAGATACTTTCAATAAAGAGCGTAATTAAAATGAATTAGTTAGGGATCTCTCAAATAAAACGCTTGCATTTAAATTAAAAATGGTGTCAATATTAAATGTAAAAATTAAATGTCAAATGAAGTGTCAAAATTAAATGTCACCATTTTTAGTTTAAATGCAAGCGTTTTATTTGAGAGATCCCTAGAAAATTTTAATTACGCTCTTTATTGTTGTTGAAGTGCTAAGTAGGCGGACCATTGTACAACCCCATCATGAAGAAGAATATACTTATTGAGGCTAAGAGAAAAATTATTTTCTAGTTTTTAGTGCATTTATAAATAAAACACTGTAACTTAATTTTTTTTAATTATTTTTTTATTTTTAATTTTTTAGTAAATAAATTTTTAATGTTTTAATTTTTTTTTTCATATTCATGTATTGTCATCCAAATCTGACAAGTGTGCAAAATTTTAGTTCGATTGGTCAACTGCAACTGTGTTAAAAATGAGTTACTAAATTTGAACTATACAGACAGACAACAAAGCAAGTTAAATAAAACACTGTAATATAATTGAATTGTTTCAAAAAGTTCAATTGAAAAATTTATTGAATCAATTAAATTTTTAATCATATTTACAATTTATTTTTTAAGTTTACAACAGAACTTGCAGTTGGCAAGGCGCAACTCTACGGCGATAAAAACGTTTAATTTTTGAGTGCGTTATCGAATTTTTGCTGTGAATCTTTCTAAACCTTAATATAAACAATTTTTGTAAACAAAAATTGTTGCGATGAAGTATTTTACAGAAAGTTGAATTTTACAGGGCCGCTGGGAGGCAATACGTGTGGCGGCTGAGTCACCAGTCGTCGTCGTCACTTTTCGTACAACTCTAGTCTGTTGTTATTTGTTGTTTCATATCATGAAAATAATTTGTGACAACGCGATTTAATTTATTGTTGAATTACATTCCCTTAGTCAGAATTTATTCGAACTGTTTTTTGTGATGTATTTATTTTGTATTTAATACAAATCGTTTAAACATTAACGGCCTTATTCATAAAATATCATTAAATTAGCTCTAAAGCATTCATCAGTTGTTGAAAGCTTTAAGATTTGGCGAAGGTTTTATTAGAACTGTATTCATAATGAGTATTTTAACTAGGGAACAGATACTTGACAGACAACCCTGTTTTACGTATTCTCTCAGTGCTTGTGATGTAAAAACAAGATGAACAATAACCGATAGACCGAATTAAATTTTTTTATTTAATTGCGTCAATACATTTTTCCAAAATTTTAAACATTAATGGAAAGAACTATTCTATAAAAAGATCAATTAATATTTGCTATATTCATAAATTTGGAAGAAGTGTCAAAAAATCATATTGAATTGGATTTCAGTTTTGGGTAGCCGCATATAAAACCGGATAATAGGTTGTAGTTTCAATGTTTTGATTTTGTATACACCACTATGTAAACAAAAGTTCATTTTGGTTAAAAATTATAAAATTGGAACGAAACTATTTGGTTGCTTAGCAGGATAATGTGACACTATAAACGCTGCAAATATACACAAAATAATTCCTATTTTTTATATCGCATAAATATTTAAGTACGGCACGCATGAAATGTAAAAAAATTATTTCTTTTTTGTATTAATGAGGATAAAATAGCCTTAAAGAAGGGTTAAACGTTCAACAAAACTGGCGACGTTAGGGAAGTCTTAACAGAGGAATTTTTCGATTATGAATACAAGTTTTTCGCTTTACCTTCTTAAACCTTTAACAAACTCATGACAACTTTTTATGAATAAGGCCTTAAATATTTAACATATTATTATAGTTTAAGAGAACCGGACATTAGTTCCGATTATGAATCCAAATTCTAAAAAATTTTATTTTTTTATAGATATAAGTACATGTGTATCTGCGAAACATTGAACATTTTAGTTTTTTCTAAAGTCGTCGCAGGTGGTGGGGGTTTCATGCTGAAAAAATCAATATCGATTTTAATTGATTCAATTCAAATTTTAATCAAAAATCGCGAAAAAAATCAATAATTTCTTTAATTAACTTGATTAAATACTTAATCAATATGTTTGAAAAAATCCAATATATTTTTTAATCAAATTTACAAATTTTTTAATTGAGGTTTTTTTTGACAAATTTACAAATACCTTTAATTAATATTATCATTTTCGTGATTACACCAAAATCAATTATAAAATTAATCAAATAAACAAATTTTTTAATTGAAATAGATTTATATTTTTTTCTGTGTAACTGAAATAAACCCCAAAATAGTTATTATTAATTATATTATTATTAAAGAATTTAGAGGAATTCATTATTGTAAAAGGGTTATTTCTTGCGGAAATGAAATAAACCCCAAATAAGATAAAGTAACCCCCAAAACCAAAACCACAATGAAACTATCCCAAAAAAATTGGTGCTTCTTACATTAAATAACTCCCGAAAATTAGGAAATTATCCCCAAATTCGTTTTTCCTGATTTTTTTTGGGGATTTTTTCATTTTCGAGATTGGGGGTTATTTCATTGGGGGTTATTTCGTGGCGCCATTTAAATTATGTGTTATCCTAGACCAAAGCTAATTTTTCACTCAACAATTGTGCTTCAGCCCAATAAGGGACCATCGTTGAACCTGTAAATTAACCTAGTATGGTTAAAATACGATAATTTCGTATGATACCCCATCCCAATATTCCAGGATGTGGCTGGAGAAGGAACGTACGTACATTCTTCTGTGGCGTACCGATTAGTGCTCCGCAAAAATGATCCTAAGATCATTCAGGTTAACTCCCAGAATGCCTTTGAGATAAAACTGTGCATATTGAGGTGATGATTATGGGAACGTCAAGTTTTCCAGTTTATAAAGACTCTTTGGGTCCTATACCGGCGCTAGAAGTTTCAATTTCTCGAGTTTTTCCGCAATAAAAATTGGTTTGTTTGTCAAAATGGCGTGCAAATGGCCCCATATCTACATGACCCTATTTTCAAGCGACCCCGTATCAAAATTTATAGTTTATATTTTTTCTGAAATCCTGATCAAGCAAAGTTGTGTCCACATTTTTTTCTACTTATAACGGGTCCGCCATCTAACGTATTTTTTCAACTAGTGCTTTTTCCTTAGCTCATGTCTGATTTGACAGATAATTAGTTTTATCCTTGCGCTGAACGAATATGGTTGTGTATACGCTTGACCAACGCTGGGAAATATGGGAAAAATGGGCCTGCGATCGACTTACAGAAGATGCCGATTTTGCCAAAAAAAAAAATCATCTTTTCAGATGAAGCTCATTTTGATCTTGGCGGGTAGCAAAATTGTCGCATTTGGGGCACAGAAAACCCCCACGCACACATTGAAAAGCCGATGCACCCAAAACGAGTCACTGTTTGGTGCGGATTTTGGTCCAGAGGCATAATTGGGCCAGTTTTCTTCGAAAATGAGCAAGGAGTGGCCGTTACAGTCAATGGCGATCGATATCGGGCCATGTTGAACGAATTTTTGTTCACAAAAATTGAAGAGGAGGATATTGGCAACATTTGGTTTCAACAGGTTTCGTGTAGGCTACTGCATGGCCAGCCGAGGCAGCCATTTGAATGAAATTATTTTCCATTATTAACCGGAAGGATTGTACTTTCAAATAAAAAAAGAAATTTGAGAAAATATTCAGTAGTTTTTTTTATAGCATTTTCAAAAAAAAAAAGTTATTTGGCGGACCCTTTATTTGATACGAAAATTATTTAATATTTAAAAAATATAATTTTAAGAAAATTTAAAAAAAAACTGACTGACGTTGTTTTATAATAAACCAAAATCGTAGCTAATGCATTTCGTTGATTTGAGTCGCCTGCGATCAGTAGCGGCTGGTGACTTCCATTTAAACATATAATTTATGCGAATAAATATAAAAATACATATAATAAAAATCACATTTATTGTAAGAAAATAATTTTGAAAATTAAGGATTTAAAAAATAATAATATTGTATGCCTGTAATGTTTGCATTATCCCAATAGTTTTACATTAAAATGAACCTAATTTAATTGGTTTTGAAGATTCCAATTTAGAGTTGACTGTGTTTGGTGTCGTAGTAGATTTTGCCATCAGTATTGATGTAACCTGTAGTTTCGACAACGTGGCCAACTGGGTCACCGCCAAAGCGACTGGCGAATCTAAAAAGGAAAATGAAAAATTTATAAAAATGTATCAACAAATATCAAAATTATCAACAGCTAAGCCGATATTTAAATAAACATTTATTATTTAAGCGGCATTTACACCTAGCAAAATCATTGCGTTTTCGGGATTATCAACGTTTTTGACAGTTTGACATTTATGATCCCGCCAACGCGATCATCTTGGTAGGTGTAACTGCAATATTTGTCATTACATATAAAAACTTATTGAGTCATATTTACTTACCCTACATCTCCGGGAGAGTTGGCGTTGATGGTTTTGGTGCTGAAGTACACTGGGCCACCATCGGATGATGATGAGCTGGAGGAAGATGATGAGGCGATGACCTGTCTGCGCAAGCGTTGAACAGTCTACACATTTCCAGCAAAAACAAAGTAAATAAATTGTATTAAAGTGCTTGTACTTGTATGAAGTGTATGTTAATTGAATATATATTGTTTTGAAAGATGTTTACATATTTTTCCTCTGGTCTTTATTTGTTTTCTTTTTTTTTTTTTTATTTATGTTCATTGTTTTCCAAATCAATGAACTCAACACTGTAGTGTTGTAACGTAGAGTAAGAAGCATGAAGGAAAAATATGTTTGCTTTGTACATCGACATTACTTATGCTATTGAGTCATGGGAGTGCCATGACATCAGGGTTCGGATGTAAGATATTTCTAGAAACTAGATAACTCATGATCTTGGTTGTTCCTGGTCTCGTATTTAGTAATTTTTTCACAACAATGTTTTCAAGGTTTTAAATTTTCCAATTTTTGCTTTACTTCTAAACTAGCCTCTAATTGTGTTATCTGTCTGTATGAAAAGGAATGTAGGCCAAAGTTCAATGTATTCCTTGGTGCCCACATTGACTTAGTTGCAGAAAAAGTTAGTAAAAGTATTCTTGTTGGACCTCGTCGGAGTTGGTCTATACGTGAAAAATCACCATCAGGTCAGTATCATAAACATCTTAATAGCGATAATAACACAAACAATATTAAGGCTGCTTTTGTATTCCCTTAAGCTATCGCCACTTATGACTTTCCAAATAAAACGATCCACACTTAATACTAGAATACTACGCAATGTGGCAACATTTGCTGTAATAGGTGAAAAAATGCGATACGGCAACACGTTTGTAGCCAGTGGCAACAAAAACATGGTAGCAGCAGATGTTGTTGAAGTTGTAAGCAGCAACAACAAATATGTTATTTTCGTTCATTCGTTTCAGTTGTCACACTCTACACATATATATAACAACAATACAAGAATACAAAAAAGGATAAAAACAAAATACATATGATTTTGACAAGTGAAACGAAAAATGACATGGAAAAAATGTCATCACCTGTTTAAACGACTATACCTGGTAAATAATTCTACCATGATCAGTATGTACAAAAAGGATGTACAAGTAGAGAAGCTAAATCCGCAGCAATTTGGCAACCCTAGTAGAAGAAAACCAAAAAATCGACGCGATTCACTCAAGCGCATTTCTTTCCCGCGTCATAACTTGATTATATCATACTTTTTACATACGTTATGTAATTTTAATTAAATATGGTTGGAATTTCTATAGTTAGATACAATAACATCATCAGAAAACTGCTCGTGTATTGAAATATTCAACGAAAAGAGAGCAGAGAAACGACGCGCTTCACTCGTTTTCTTTGTTAGCATTTGACTCCATGAGTAAATTTTCTTCTCCATACCATAGTTGCTTTATGGTTTGTATTATAACATTCACTGAGCGTTGTTGTGAACAATTTATTTCGAATTTTGTTTTCTATCGGAAATAAAATTATATACTTCAAACTTAGAATTATAAAAGTATACGTGGTCTTCGACTAAACAAAATAATTTTAATTAACTTAAAATGTTTAAGCCATTTTGCAAATTTCTGCTTTTGAGTCTCACCTTGATCACATTTTCATTCGCAAGAAATGATAACAAAATTTATCTAAGATAACTTTTTGTTGAGATTTCTTGAAATTTAACATGTGGCAACATTGTCATTGCTCAAGTCGGAATTTAAGTGGGAAATTGAAATGCCACTTAGTTGTCGCTTATCTGTCCCGTACAAATTAAGCTATAATTAACTTTAGCGGGGTGAAAAAACACACTTATTATATAGGGTGATTAAGGAAGTTCCGGACAAATTTCTCCAGCGTATTCCTTGACCCATTTCATGAAGAAAAACCCAGTAGGACCATGTCCGAAAATGGAAGGGTGGGAAATGGCAGCGGGTTCAAAATTTTCGGATTGCCGGTCGGAGGGAGGACCTTTCCAACAAGCCCAAAAACAAAAATCCGACCACTGGCTCAGAAGTTAGCAACTTTACCAATCCGAAAATTTTGAACCCGCTGCCATTTCGCACCCTTGCATTTTCGGACACGGTCCTATTGGACTTTTCTTCATGAAATGAGCCAAGGAATACGCTGGAGAAATTTGTCCGGAACTTCCTGAGTCACCCTGTATACTATGCACCAAAAGTATTATGTTACTTGCATATGCAATGCAACTCTTCCTATCAGGAAATGGAGACTAAAGAGCTGCATAAAATGTTTGAATTTGCTGCCTATTGAGAATGAAGCGAAAACAGAACTCTAATTGAGAATACATTTAACGAACGCAACGCATATTTTCTCCATTCGCTGAGAGGCAAGCAATCGAAACGAAACACACACTCTCAGTAAACGAAAAGAAACTATAGTCGAGTGCGTCATTTACTCTCATCTTTCCAAATTGTTATGGAAATATTCGAATGATGATAGGATGTTTTGAATATTTTGATTTTCGTTTGTGAAAGGATTGATTTGTTTATTTCGTTCCAAAAAGAGAAACAAACAAAAAATAAATAAAATTCGGTCTAAAATAAAAATTCGGTCTAAAATAATTTTTGTTTTGAAGAAACAGAGAATTATTAGTCGTGTTTTGGTTACAAACAAGCGATTATCGCTTGCTAAGTTGCAAAGAAAACGGGCATTTAGCGATAAGCAATTTTATTCAAAAATTTGTAAAAGGGGAGAAAGCGGTAAAAGATGTCAAAAAAAATGTTTTTTAAACTTACCGAAAATGATTCCCGTCACTAAGTTCTCGCTAAGTCTTCGCTAATTGCTTCATACAAAACAAGTGATTATGTAAGCAAGCTGTGTAACCAAAACACGCTTATTGTTTTCCCAAAATTGGAAAATAGCCAATGTATATATGAATCTAAACAAAAATCTACTTTTCATTTAATTTGTTTCTAAAACCAATATTTTAAAGTTAAAGCATTTTTAAAATAGTAAAACTCTATATATTTACAAACTACATTTACTACATCATGGCAATCAATTTGTGGAATCTCCTTCTTTGACAAACAACGAAAACAATTAAATTTAACGGAAGACCTTCTTCTCTATCATATCGCAAATCAAAATATTGAAAACATTCTCGCAAAGATGAAACACGCGCCAGTGATGATATTTGATAACACTATGCAACAAAATGAAAAAAAGTTGATCAACCAGAAATGCCAACCGAATTTTTTAACGTAGTGAAAAGTCATGTTGCATAGTGTAATATTCGAGGGGACCTTTCGTATTCTTCTGGAAGAACTTTTTTCGACGTGAGACTACTTTTCATAGAATAATTAATAAATCTGTATGAACGAACGACTAGCGGGCTGTTTGCAGAAAATAAAAAAAAAATTTATTAAATCTGCTAGCGGTTTGTTAATCTTTCGGTGTAAATGTAGCGAAAGTTTTTGTTAGCCTCAGGCACACATATATGTATTTCGGTCTTATTACACAAAAAGTTACAGAATATATACATAGATCTCGGCAATTTCGGTCAGCTGAGTTTGACATAAAAACTAAATTCCTGCAATTCCTACTACTTCTACCTTACGTTTTTTGCCATGTGTTGTATTTAAAAACCTCTCACAGTCAAATCCCAAAAGTTCTGTTATTGGACCACAAGGAGTTGGGGACTTTTGAAATCGAAAGGAGGTAAAAAAGACCTTATCCACTACAAATATCATCCCTAACATGCACTAGAGTAATGTTCTATTCTATTCGATCTCTTTTGTTTCTCATCTCTCATGTCTCAATACTCTCATGTCTCCATTCTCTCATGATTCCATTCTCTAACGGCAACTACAATTTTTTTGAGTTCTCTTGCTCGTTTTGCTTTTACAAATGAGAGTAGGAAGACCATAGACTAATACATACCTAGATAAACTTATTCTCTCATCTGACGTTTCATTTCACACTCTTCGTGATGCGGTCGGTGTGATAGAGAGATGTTTGACGAAAAGTGATATACACCAGGTGGAATTACAATAACTTCTTGCTTTAATTTTTCATGCCATTTTGGTGAAAAAATGTGAAATTTAAATGTGTTTTAAACTTTTTTATTGACTGTTATTGTCAGCATACATTTGTGTTGTATTTAACACATTAATTTTAACACACAAAACGAAATGCCGGTGTTGTTATTTTGTTCGTTGTTTTGAACCATTGCCTCTATCTGGTATTAGTAAAGCAATTCTTTTCAACATCAAACGTATACATCACACGAGGACAAATGTCAGAAATTTGGTGAGTGAGAGATTTTCTGTACCCATATTTACTCTATGAGGAAGACTGTTTGAAAATTTGAGAATGTGTTGAACATCGTTTTTAGCATACTCGTGCATACTCGGAGCCATAATGGCTCCAACTGTTGTGTCGTAGCAACGACGACTTCGTCAGATGTACAAAGCAATTCAGGAATAGCTTTTGTCATAAACTTTTGTTTAAATGGAAACCATTGATCCACTATTGGAAACAAATATTAAAACACGTGTTCCCAGAAATTTGTTGCCTACACTTCGTCAATTTGATGACCATTTCCTCATTTTCCAACCTACGACACACTTCATTGAATTGTTGAAGACAATTTCATTACTCTTTCTTCCATATTTCATCAATTGTTTACATTGATTCAACGACAATGTTACATCAATTTGATGTATGTTTGTCAGCAAGTTGAATTAAATTTCCCAACATTTTTATGTAAATAGTTAATCAATATGCTGTAAATTGTTCGTCAATCAGATGTAAGGTTGTCATCAATTTGATGTAAGTTTGTTATAAATTTTATGTAAATTTAACATCATTTTGATGTGGATTGTTTGTTAATGAGTAGCCAAACTCGTTGGCCTATTTTCATCGTAAAAAATCCACAAGAAGAGGGTATAAGACCACATGAAAAATGTTAATGTTTTCTGTCCATTTCTCTATTTTCTAATTTTTCAACTTCTATTATCTATTTATTTTTGAATCGATCCCACTAATTATTTCCAAATTCCCATGATGGAGATTGATCAGATAAAAAAGATCATCAACTCAATGAAGCTGCAAATGGTGAAAAAACTCACAATCTTCAAATTGAAGAAAATTTGTACTGAATTGATGTAATTTCTCATAAATTCAATGAATAACAGTTTATGAACATTTATCATCAATTTGATGTAAAGATTTTTTTTCTGTGTAAATAAAAAAAAATAAATGGTTTCCCATTACATTCCATGAAGGAATTGGGGAGAGCTTCTCACAAACAGTGAGATGTGCGCTTTCTAGTTTTAAACTCACTGATTGGGACCTACAGTTTTACACCGATTCCGAACGGTATTTTGAGAAGCTTTTTCATGGCTAAGTACTCGATAGTGTTGCCGTCACTAAGAAATTTAAGGTGGTCGCGCATACTAACCATTACACCAACGACGGCAAGAATATGCAAGAATATATCGAAATGAACTTGAGAATCTCCCAATCAATTAGCAGGATAATTTTCGATATTTTGTAATTACCAATATTTCTATACCGGTTATAAACTTTTTTCCTCTTTTATTGATAATTGGCAGTCAATGGTGCAAGGGCGTGTTGTGCGCGCCTATTGTACATGTGAACGTGGGTTCGATCCCTGCTCAGACCACATTACATTTCTTTCGACGACGGTCACCTCGCTTAGTGTTGGCGACACTATCTAGTACTAGCCATGAAAGAGTTTCTCAAAATACCGTTCGGAAGCGGTGTAAAACTGTAGGTCCCAATCAGTGAGTGAAAAATAAGAAAGCTCTCCCCAATCCCTTCATGGAATGTAAAGGGAAACCATTTATTTTTCTTTTCAACTAATTTGAAAACTTCACAAGGCATCACAGTTCGGAATTAGTGTGAAATTATATGTCCCAATCAGTGAATCTACAAAAGAAACAGATTATGAGAAACTACTGGCTCCAACTTCTTGAGATATGGACCACCAACGCTTATATATCTGTGCCGAAAAAGAAAAACAACTTATGTGCATTTCTAACTCTTTTAGGTGAGCATCCTTCGGAGGTACTTTCCATGAGAAGTTCTGACATTTAATTAGATATATAAAAAATATCTTGTGTATGACTTCCTGATACATAAGTCAAATTAAGCAAAAACTGGATCTAGAGGTAATTGAGACTCTAGTGGTTCTCGTAGTGCACGTAGTCCATATTTCCCTAAGTGCACTTAAGACGTATTTCCTTTTTGACACAGATATATAGTCGGACATATAATGGAAAGCCCTTTGAAATCTCTAATATTTGAAATGTCGAGTAGTTTGGGGAAAAATATTAAAATTTTTATTAACCCATTGTGGACGACTTCAAATATGTATATCTTGTAAACTCAATTTTTTGTTACATATTGCAAAAATTTCAAAACATACATGTATGCTTTTGTGAAAATGTTATCCCAGAATTCAGGCTTTATTACAAAGAATAATATGGCCCGTTAACCCTTCATGGAACCCTTAACCCTTAACAATGCATGGAAATATTAAAGGTCAAAAATTTTGGGCATGGGGGGTTGTTAAAAATTCATGGTCGTTTAAAACAATTTCTATAGGGAAAGAGAAATTTGTTTCCAAAACATCTACATGAAAAGGTATGCATGCCGTGACCCATTAACCTTTCAAAGGCTGGAAATGTTAAAGATCAAAATTTGGGGGAAAACAGTTTAAAATTCATGGTTGATTAAAACAGTATCTACACAGGAAATGTGCATTTTCCCCCCAAAAAATCTAAATACAAAATGTAAGCCGTGACCCATTAACCCTTCAAAGGCAGTTTAAAATTCATGGTTGATTAAAACAGTATCTAAATAGAAATGTTTCCCCCAAAAAATTTTAAATATAAAATGGAAGGCGGCTATGTCTATTGATTATATGAGGCGATAACAAGTGGGCTACCCGTGGAGATCTTGGTTCACTGCCGGCTTGGAGCCGCCGCTAATCTTCTTTCTGTAAGCCGCCGCCGCCTGTAATTTTGGATGGCACAGCTCTCTACCAACCGTATCAGGTGCTCACAAATTTGTTCAGAAAGTTCGTGTTAGGGAAATAATAGTGCACAACAGAAGCTGCCCCCAGAATAATAGAATTATCTGTATTTCCATATCTTAATTGCAAATAACTCCATCTTTTTGTTTAATTAAATACTTTAATTAAAAACTTGAACCTGGATATAATCGATAATAGATCGATGTGTGTCATTTGCGTTTATCGGATCACCCAGCAAAAATGTCTGTACTGGTTTCACGACAACATTAGCCAGTCAACAAGGTAGGATTAGGAAATCAGCTCAATCGATTTAAAATCTTGAATATATTGTGGTCTAAAGAGCTATAGGTTAAAAAGTGGATGACTTTTGGTGTATATTTAATTTTACCTCATATTTCAGGTAAGATATATAGCTGATTCTAGATCACGGTGTAAAAATAAATGTTCAAACTCAATTAAAGACTTTCAAACAAAAACTAATCAAAATACGAGGTTGAATTTTATGTTTCGGGATTTGGCAACCCTAGTGCTGAAATCTGGCAACTGACAGCTCTATCGTAAAGTTGAACATTTTTGAGGTTATGCGTACTCAGAACGTTTTGACATACGAGCGCTATTTGTGTAGTTTACAGTAACGTAAAAGCTTCATCTCGGCCCAAAAATGGAATTAAATCGTGAACATTTTCGTGCGATTATTTTTTACAACTTTCGTCGTGGATTAACTCAGCAACAGTACATGGATGAACTTAATTCAATTTTTGGCGATGAAGCTCCATCAAGGATCAGTGTTTATTGATGTAATGATGAATTCAATCGTGGTCGTAGTTCACTCCAAGACGAATTTCGTGAAGGTCGTCCAAAATCAGCTGTTGTTCCGAAAACCATTGATGCTGTGCGCGAACTGATTTTGCAAGATCGTCATGTGACCTATGGTGAGATTGAGACAACCTTAGGCATTAGTGGGACCAGCATACATTGCATAAATATTTGACTGTCAAAAAAATTTGATCGCGTTGGTCGAAAGAAATGCTCCAAAAATACTCGCGGTGCTTCGAAACACGTCTATGACATCGTGACAGGTGATGAATCCTGGATTTACGCGTATGAGCCCGATTTTAAACAGCAGTCAACTGTATGGGTGTTTCGAGTTGAGCCAAATCCAACAAAAGTGGTTCGCGCCCGAAGCACTTCCAAGCAACTGGTCGCCTGTTTTTTCGGAAAAACCGGACATGTCGCAACCACACCACTAGAACAACGCAGAACAGTGAATTCTGAGTGGTACACAACTATTTGTTTGCCAGTTGTCTTCCAAGAAATCAGGAAAACCAACCGCCGAAGGCGGATCACTCTTCACCACGAGAATGTGAGATCTCGTACATCGGCTGAAACAACTGCATTTTTGAGCACAAAAAACATCGATTTGATGGGTCATCCGCCGTATAGTCCTGACTTGGCACCGAATGACTTCTTTTTATTCCCGCCCGAAAAAAGCCAACTGAGAGGTCAACGTTTTTCGACACCTGAAGAAGCGGTTGCTGCATTCAGAATGCATGTTTTGGAGATACCTCAATCAGAGTGGCAAAACTGTTTCGACAATTGGTTCAAACGCATGCAAAAGTGTATAAATCTTCATGGGGAATATTTTGAAAAACAATAAAGTGATTTTCGATAATTAATATTTGTTTTTGTTCTCTAATCCCGAGACATAAAACTCAACCCGTAATAGTATTAATTGCTGCCATAAAATTTGGAATTTGAACCCCCCGTTATTTCGACGCAGATGAGCAATTTATGAAGTGACAGAGGTTAGTTAAAGGTTAGAAATTTATGAAATGCATCGCTTTAGGCTTGAATATAATTGAGAAATATTAAGAACATTCCTCCAAAGTTCAGAGTCTGAAGATGAGTCTTTTTACAGAAAAAATATCTCTTCCGATGAAGATCATTTTCACCTCGGGGAGTAGTACTTTAAATAACAAAATTGTCACATTTTGGACTCGGAAACCCATACTATGCCCATTGAGTCCTTAAAACGGCAAATCGATGATGTCGTTCACGAGAATTATAATTTGGAAAAATATAATAATATATATTTTAAAGCGAAACTAAATAAATTCCAAATGTTACAATATTACATGCCCATCTTTTACTAGCAATGAATTTTCTTTGCATTATCATTCGAGCTTCGGGCTTATTTTGAACTAGATTTTAGTTTTAAACTAGATTATGACAGTCCATGTTAACAACGAAAACTATTTGAAATCTGTTTCTAGCACAACAAAATCCGAACCCTGAAATAAAAGGAGGTGAATGAACTAATGAACTTACGCGTTTGCTTATGGGGTGAACATCAGACTTGTGACCATTCGAGTCGAGAGTATAAAAGGATTTGGGTATAAACTGGCCAGAATCTATATAAAAAAACAAACAAACAAAAAGAAGATTAAATAATTATATTATTATCGTATTATTGCTTTTAACTGTGAATTGTAGGAAATTGAAAAGATTCCATGACCACTGATTAGGGTTTAAGTTTAAACTTCATTATCACCATCTTAATTATTATCGTATCTTCCGTTTTGTTCTTCAGTTTTTTTTTCTCATTATTATTGCGAATTTGTTTACTTCATTAAATATTCAGCCAAATATAGAGATGAGGTAATTTTTAGTTTTTTTTTATTTTACAAAATTATTTTTAATTGTTTTCTTCAGGCTTCCGAGAATATTGTTAATTAGCAAAAAAAATAACAAAGCTTGACGGAGTTTAAAATAACAAAACACTAATCATTATGGCCAATCATTCGATCATCATTAACGTCATACCAGTGTCAGCAAATACAACAGCCAATACAGCCACCAAACACAAGGCGCTCAGTAGAAATTTCATGATGAGATTAATTTATTTAATTTTTATATATCTAAAAGAAACAACACAACACAGTAAGAAAACGTTATTTTTTTTGTTTTGTTTTTGTTTAATTTTTACAAAATTTTCCGATGAATTCAACGTTTCGCACAAAACAAAAGACTTAAGAAACGAACATGAGTCGCTTTGATGCGGCGAAACTGAACAGCGGTGCGTTCTAGCAAACTTACACGGACAAACGTCGACTGGCAACTAAACCTCGCCAAAGGTTGTTAAGAATTTTTATAACACTTCTCAAGTTGAAGTTTATGGCCACAATAACAAAAACAGTGAAGCAACACTAACAACAATGGATACAATTGTACAAACAAATAAAGATTGAAAACGACAACATCAGACCGCAGAAAAAAAACCCCAATTTACTCAGAAAACAAATGAAGATCTGGCCTTAAGTTCTAAGTTAACTAAATTGTTAAGAAAACAGATGGAGGGATAGACGCTAGACGTGTGTGATTTAAACGATGAATAAACACAAACAAAAAACCTTAATCTTTTTTCGAATCCCCCTCGTTTTTTGTTAAAATTTTATATTTCGCAAACTGCCCGAAGAGAAGAAAAAGAACATTTCGGCGAATTATAAAACCGGTTCAGCGAAAACAGACGCATTATTCTTTATTGTTTTTTAATAGATCATACAAGTCTGACGTGTGTGCGTCAGAATTTCGAAAGAAAGTTGAGTCGAAATTCTTGGAAAGTGTAATCCATTTATTAATTACCCAGAAAAAAATGTTGGCTGCCATCATTATCATCATCAATTACCATATAAGTGAGTGTGTAGATACAGTACGTGAGATTGGGGTGTGCATGCCGGTCTTAATAACCTACGTGCCTACATATAAACAATGAGTCTATTAAGCCGGATATGGACATAAATTAAAAGTTTGTATAGTTTTCGGTGAAATGTAAGTTGTGTTTCAAATTTTCAAATGGAAACCGTTTCGATCCAATCATTAAAAAATAAGGCTCCTACTAGACTCTCGTTCATCCATTTTCCAAATACGGGCATTATTACTGTGCCTGCAGCACAAGAGTGCTAGCTTGCTAAAAGTCCGACTTAGTTTTCATGTATTTCATGCATTTGATGGGTTTGGGTTTGGTCTTTACTGGTTTTCGTTCTTTCTCAAGTATACACTGAAAAAATAATTGATCATCAGAACAATGAAAAAAATTAAATTAACGATCATGTTTTCCAATATTTTTTCATCATCATTGAATTGAACATTCCTTTTACCTCATTTTGATTAATTTTTGTTAATTAATGTTTTAAACCGCGATGATTATTTTTTTACAGTTTTCAGTAAAATTATGTCTTTACAACTTCTCGTATAAATTATATTAAAGAATTGCTTGACGTACTTTATCCGTTGGTGTATGGAGCTTATCCAATCGGATGCTGCGCATTAAAGATCACCTCGGAACAATTTAAAAAAAATCATTTCCGAGCCCGTGAAAAACAGCTAAAATCTTTTTTATCGTAGTTATTTATTATTATTTCAACCAAATTTATTTGCGAAAAAATGAGACGGAATCGCTCAGTGTCTGAACAGAAACCCTCAACACAAAAATCGGTCTCTTACTGACCGCTCGATATGAACAGAACCATTCATCGCTCATCTACTGAGAGTCAGTAAGTGAGCAAAGCCAACAAAAGGTCCGCAAAACAGGTCTTTATTTTTATTGTCGCATTTGACTTTTGTTGTTGCCTTGGATATTTCGTCACTGGCTAATCATTAAAGAGGAAGGGTGAAGCGATAGAGTAATCTCAGACTAGAGAGAATATTTGGTTCATCTGACGTTTCCTTTCACACTCTTTGTGATGCGGTCGGTGTGATAGAGAGATGTTTGACGAAAAGTGATATACACCAGGTGGAATTACAATAACTTCTTGCTTTAATGTTTCATGTCGTTTTAGTGAAAAACTGTGAAATTTAAATGTGTTTTAAACTTTTTTATTGACTGTTATTGTTAGCATACATTTGTGTTGTATTTAACACAATAATTTTAACACACAAAACGAAATGCCGTTGTTGTTATTTTGATCGTTGTTTTGAACCATTGCCTCTATCTGGTAGTAGTAAAGCTATTATTTTCAACATCAAACGTAAATATTACACCAGGCCAAATGTCATAAATTTGGTGGGAGAACTACTAGATCTACTATACGTGTTAATCTATGGGAGAAGCGCTCATTTGTGTATATGCGTATGCAGTAATAGCCAGTGGCGCCGCACACATACACGCTCAAAAGACCGTTTGCCGAATTTTTACGACGTAAAGTGACGACGTATAGGTCTCAACGAGTACTACATTTGTCCTA
This sequence comes from Phaonia tiefii, assembly GCA_963931995.1. NCBI lineage: Eukaryota > Metazoa > Arthropoda > Insecta > Diptera > Muscidae > Phaonia > Phaonia tiefii. The sequence goes on from OZ008370.1 coordinate 77,066,962, forward strand.
CAGATGTCGCCGACGTACGACATCATGTTCTAATGAAGGCCTCATTTAATGCAGTTTCTACCTCTAAAATTTAAATATTTGTTGTAGGCTTAAAACTCTTTAAAACCAAGAACATTTTGCTTTGGAAGTACAGTTTTATTCAAAAACAAAAAGGTTACGTATGACAAGATGTAGAGGGTGTCTGGTAGCAGATTTCTATTTTCAAACTTAAATAAAAAACATAATAATTAACACAAAGTTTTATTAAGAGCATTGAACGATAGAATGGGAATGCGGATTTTATTTTTTAAAGAGTATGTCATCCAGATGTCTTCCGTCGAGTTGAACACACTGTTCAAAATGGAGCCTTGTGTTCTGCGCCACACACTGCAGTAAGCTTGGTTCAATTGAGCTGATTTCTCGACGAATAGTTTCCTTTAAAGCCACAAGAGACCGGGGATTGTCATTATAAACCCTCTCTTTGAGGTAGCCCCATAAAAAAATCCATGGGAGTTAGATCGGGCGACCTCGGTGGCCAGAGATGTCCCCAAAGCGACTGATCAGTTTTTGGGGGAAATTTTCCCGAAGCAAATTCATCGAAGCTCTGGCTGTGTGTGCAGTCGCCCCATCCTGTTGAAACCTCATGTGTGAAGAGTACGATGGATGAGCTTCCAGGTTTGGCAAAAAGAATTCCGTAATCATGCGTCGATAATTTTCGCCTGGCCTCGAGAATTTTCCGAAAAAAATGGTCCAATTATCTCATGAGTGGATAAGGCGCATCAAACAGTTGCCCTGGTGCAATGCAATGGTTTTTAATGTTTCAATCGAGGGTTGCGGGTTCTTGGAGACCAGTAACGGAAGTTTTGCCTGTTGACGTGGCCGTTTAAGTGAAAATGAGCCACGTCGCTCCAAAAAATGGGATTTATTGTGCGAAAACTCTCCAACATCGTTTCACAAAAATTTTTCCGTAAATCAAAGTCACTTTCTTTCAGTTCTTGAACGATTTGAATTTTAAAATGATGGAACTTCAGATCCTTTTTTAAAATTTCATGAATAATCGCTCTTGGAAGTCCCAGTGAGGCTGCTCTTTTCCATATATCAAAAGTGTCTCCACAGCGAACGCACGATGCTCACTCGACCACTGCGACATCGTGACTGACAAATAATCGTATTTAAAAATAAAAACAAAACTGACTGATATTTAATCGTATTTAAAAATATAAATTTGCCACCAAACACCTGTATTTACAGCACTAAAACATATATTTTTTTATTGTCCTTTGTATTATTGCATACTTTTTAGCGCTATCGAAAAAGTTGTTGCATAACAATAGTCGTGTTTTGGTTACAAGCAAGCGATTATTGCTTGTTAAGTTGGAAAGAAAACGGCGTTTTAGCGAGAAGTCATTTTATTCAAAAATATGAAAAATGCTTAAAAACGGTAAAAGATGGCAACAATTTTTTTGTTTAAATTTAGCGAAAATGAATTGCGTCACTAAGTTCTCGCTAAGTGCTTCATACAAAAAAATGGAATATACTATAAGCAAGCGGTGTAACCACAACACGCTTAATGATTGCATACTTTTTAGCGCGAATTATTGCATACTTTTTAGCGCTATTGAACATTTTTCTTAAATATTTGCTAATTTCAGTTTTTCAGTTTCAATTCAGTTTTAAACTAGTTACCATTGTAGGAGATTCCTGCCGGATGAGATCGCCATTTAAAATTATGTAGTAACAATTATATTGAAGTAACAAATAATTATTCTTTTTGTAACACTGAAATCGAGGGTCAACCTAACATTTCGTTTTGTTTCTTATATTATATTATCTTGTTATATTACAGCAACAACAACAAACACACTGTTTATGTCGATTTGCTTTGGTCAGCCTAAATGTTGTTGATATTTGCTTATGCAGTCAATAGAAATTAAAAATAACACCAACAAAAGAGTTGTTGTAATTGTAACTGTTACGTTTTACTAGTTTTGTTGGTCCATTAACAGTTGGAGAAGTTGGTTGACATCAAGACCTGTAACATTTATTAGTGTTCCATAATAAAGTCATCAAAACTAAAACAAAGTTACCCACAAAACGCAAAGTGGAGGAATATTTGTTGTTTCTAAATGAAGCAAGGTACGCTAGATCTGCCCAAGAATAATAAGCTATTTATGTATTTATCACTCGTGATTAATGATCTTTGTTTGATGTGGTATCGTGCCAACATTCCAATTATTGTGAAATTGTAAGTAAGGTGGCGCTAACAGTTTACTCCAAAAAGTATGCAATAATTTTTATTTAAACAAATTTTCAATAGCGCTAAAATGCATGCAATAATTTGCGGTAATAATGCAAACAACATGAACAAATATTTTAATGCTGTAAATTCGTAAATGTTTTGTTTTTGAATAAAATTGTATACTTTAAAAGCAAAATGTTCTTGGTTTTTAAAGGACTTCAATTCCAGATAAAAATATTTTTAAATTTTAAAGGTAGGAACTGCATTAAATGAGGCCTTCATTAGAAAATTATGTTGCACGGCAGCGACATCCAAATGACAAATATAATACCCGTCGAGACCTATACAACCATGTCTTGTACAAGGTGGCGCAAAAGTAATCCTCCTATCAGAAAATGCTATCAATTTTGCGATTGGCCCCTAATGTCAGTTCTGTTTTGACATTTGTGTAGTAAACACATGCGAAATACACGTTAATAAACAATGTTACGCTACACTGCTTCAGAACGCGGAATATTGCTGACTATATATTTGACCAATAATCGGTCGGTGACTTTGGCACAACGTGAATTTCGTCGCAGATTTCCTGGCCTTCCAACGCCTACTGGTGAACTGGTGAAACACTGTGACGTCTCGCCTCGAAGAGACTGGCACAACACGAGATGATGCCAGGCGTGGCAGACCCCGGAGTAGCCGTTCTGCAGAGAATATTGCTGCTGTAGCCGAGGATGTCATGGATGCGCCGTCCACATCGACCAGACGACGTGCCACGCAAATGGGTATCAGTCGACGGTCTTTACAGCGAATTTTGGTACAAGATTTGAAGATGTTTCCGTACAAAGTCCAGACGGTGCATCAGCTGTTAGCTGCTGACCGCCAATCGCGTCTAACATACGCTCAAGCCATCCTTAATCACCACCAAGAGGAAGATGATTTTTCATCAAAAATAATCATGAGTGATGAGGCCCATTTCCATCTTAGCGGGTACGTAAATAAGCAAAACTAGCAAACCCGGCAGACTTCGTCCTGCCAAAAAAGAGACTTAATTGAAAGATGTATTTAAAAAAGCAAGCAAATTAAATAAAATTTCACCACCAATGTAAATTCACCAGTTCAAATGATGCCACTACCGCCGGTAGATGGAAGGATTAAGGATTAATTAAATCCGGTTTAAATCACTGTTGGAATTAACTTTTGCTAAATTTTAATGCTTAGTGCACCCCTTCAGACCACTACCTTTCCAACGGTGTATCGCACTTGACTGTGCGACCTTTAGTTTAGGAGGAGAAGCGGTTACAATAATAACACTATAAATACCTTAGCGTAATATATATATAGATTTACGCTTCTGGGGCACTTAAAATCCGCGTGTAACCCACGAAGAGCCATTACACCCGCTCAAAGTCACTGTATGGTGTGCTGTTTTCGCTGGAGGAGTCATCGGACCTTTTTTCTTCGAAGACGTCGCGGGCCAAACGGTTACTGTGAATAGTGAGCGCTACAGACAACTTTTTCACGGGCTCGGAAAAGAAAAAATTTTTTTTTTCAAATTGTCTCAAGGTAATCTTTAATATTTGCCCTCGACTTTAGGAAAACCACATTTTTATGGAGTCCGACCCGGTCTATTCCGCATGCTGGGGATAAAGAGTAGGCTGCGGCGACAGACAACTCAAATTTCGATCGGCTTTCCTTTCTGCTTTCATCGCTTATTGGGCCCAAGATGTATGTTCTGCAGGTGGTAGCATTAGAATAGTTGATTTAAATTTGTTCATGTTGTTTTTGTCCGAAATTGTCAAATTCAAGCGTATTTTGTTTGGGACTATTTTTGTTCATTTGCATTGTGATTCTTTCATTTCTTTTATTGGCTATTTTATAATTAAAGTTATTTATTATTTTCCTTAATAATTGTTCCGGTTCAAGATCAATTTCTATGAAAAAGTACTTTTAAAACAAAAAGTAAATTTTCATGGAATATATTAATAAAAAAAAATAATGTTAAAAACTATTATTATGCTAGATGGTTGGGAATATAGGTATTTCAATGCCCACCAAGGCACATCATCAGCTCCCTTCTCCACATGTGTTTAGGTATATCATCACACATTATAGGGTTAAACAAATCTCAAGTAAGCGAGAATTGTTTAAACTCCTAAAATAAATAAATAAATGGTTTCCCATTACATCCCATGAAGGGACTGGGGAGAACTTCTCACAATCACTGAGCTGTGCGCTCTCCAGTTTTCACTCACTGATTGGGACCTACAGTTTTACACCGATTCCGAACGGTAATTTGAGAAGCTTTTTCATGGCTAGATACTCGATAGTGTCGCCGTCACTATGCGAGGTGACCGCCGCCGAAAGAAAATTTGAAGGTGGTCAGAGCCGTTGCACCATTGCACCACCGACGGCCACTGTTTAAACTCCTACTTGTGCGAAAACATCCGTAACAATACTTTGCCATAACCATCAATATTCACAACATTTCTTTCCTATACATTATAAGAAATGTTAGGTGGTCTGAGAAGGTATCGGACCCACATACTGAAGTAGAAGTTCCGCGCTCACTACCATTGCACCACCGGCGGCCATTTAATGTAAATCACTTTTATGCAAACATGTCGCTAACTTAATGCATGTTATTCATTGAGTTGATGTAAATTGTAATTAGTAAAATGTACTTCTTTACTCATATTTATGAAATTATTTTATCAATTTTCTGAAAATTATGCGTTATCTGTATGAAAACTTGTCAAAACTGTTATCATTTTTTACATTCAATTAATATAATGCATTGCATTGAATTAAAACATTGATGCTTTAATTATGTTCAAACTTGTATTCAATCCAACGTATTAACTACGTCAACTTAAACTGCAGGGTGTCTCTGCTGCACTCCTGCGGTTTAACTGCAATATGGGAGAGCTTCGAGTACACTTCGATTTGGAAATTTGAGAGCTGTTCATACATATGTTTTGTTCAGTCAATGTCAAATGCCCGTATGTCATACGGGATATAAATAAAAGTTCAAAAATTTTGTTTAATAACCACAGCAACAAAAATGCAACAAGAAAGGTTTGGACCACAACGATATGAAAAAAACTAAATCAGCTGTTCTAATGCTACCACCTGGAATAGATAGATCTTAGATGCAGTAAACAGTATATGCAGAAAGTCGAATGAAATTCGAGCCGTCGCCGCCTACATTTTCTTCGTGTAAACTCCGTACAACAACGAACAAAATGCGTCACACAATTTTCTAATAAAACGGGTTTTTCAATAAGAGCGCTACAAAAGTTGTTTTAAATAAAACAAAACCGGTTTTAGATACCAATGAAATTCTTTATTCCTGTGAAAGTACGTTCGATGCCATTATGTATGGAACTCGATTTCTTTTGCATGGCCACCACGGGCACGCTTGCAGAAGTCCAGACGCTGAACCCAATTTTCGACGGTTTTCAAGCATAAATTGGCCGATACTGCTGCAATTTCACGTTCGATATTCGTACGAAGTTCATCAATCGTCGCTGGCTTGTTGGCATAGACCATAGACTTGAGGTAGCCCCACAGGAAATCATCTAACGGCGTCAACTTGCACAACCGAGGCGGCCAATCGACTGGGCCATTTCGTGAGATAACACGTTCACCAAACTTGGTTTCCAATAAATTGATTGTGGCATTCGCTGTGTGGCTTGTGGCGCCGTCCTGTTGGCACCACATGTCCTCCAAGTCCATACTATCCAATTGGGGCCAAAAATATTCGATTATCATTGAACGGTAGCGATTCGCATTCACTGTAATGTGCCGGTCTTGATCATCACGGAAGAAGTACGGCCCAATGACGCCGCCTGCCCATAAACCGCACCAAACCGTAATTTTTTCGGGATGCAATGATGACTCATGGATTACGTGTGGATTGCTGTCTGACCAATAACGCATATGTTGCTTATTGACGAAGCCATTCAGCCAGAAATGAGCCTCATCGCTGAAGATGATTTTCCGATGAAAATCCGAATAATTTTCAAGTTGTTGCTCAGCCCAATTCACGAACATACGACGCTTATGGTAGTCAAGCGGCTTCAGTTCTTACGTCAATTTGATCTTGTAAGGGTTGTGGCCAAGATCTTTTCGCAAAATTCGCCACAACGACTTCACAGAGATGCCCAACGCTTGAGTTGAGGCCACTGACTCCAAATTTCGGTAGTAAATTTTAATAATTTCGACTCGTTGTTGGCTCGTATATCTTTCCATGATGAAATGGCAAACCTTAGTGAAGAGAAATGTCAAAAGAGCGGGAAAAAATATGGCGTCGTTTGCTGTCCCTATCGATTTACTTTTGTAGCGTCTCTGTTGAAAACCCCTTTACTTTAATTTAGACGAAACGTTGTAAAGATATAAGGGGCTAAAGACATAATTGTATACAAAATTCTAAAAACAATAATCATTGCGGTTTAAAATATAAAAATTAAAATACAATATAAACATTCCTCAAATTGATGTAAATAATCTGCAATGAATGATGTTGAAAAAAATTCAAAAAAAAAATTACCGTTAATTTAGGGCAAATTTTCATTGCATCAATGAAATTGTACATCAATTTAATGTAGAGAGACCGTCTCTGGGGCAGTAGTTAGTGTGTGCGCCTCTTGGACATGAGAACGTGTGCTCGATCCCAGATCTGACTACCTTAAATGTATTTCGACGGCTGTCACTTCGCTTAGTAATGGGGGCAGTATCGGGTACGTAGCCATGAAAAAGCTTCTCAAAATACTGTTTGGAACCGGTGTAAAACTGTAGGTCCCAATCAGTGAGTGTAAAACTAGAAAACGCAAAGTTCACTGATTGCGAGAAGCTCTTTCCAATCCCTTCAAGAGATGTAATCGGAAACAATTTTTTGTGCCGATGATGAATTAGTTTTTCAGTGTAGAATAGAGATATTTAGTCTAAGGCTGGATATCAAGTTTAGCGTACGATTCAGGGCATAATTTAGTTATACCAGCCTGATGATCCAAGACGCAGGATAACCGTGACGAACACCAAATCCGCAGTGAAAGTTGGTAAGGGTCTTACCAACCCTTTCGAAACTAAGCGAGGCCTCCGACAAGGTGACACCCTATCGTGCGATCTCTTTAACATCTTAATAGAGATTATTCTCAGAAAAGCTGCAGTCAACATGAATAAAACCATCAGCAGCAGAAGTCACATGCTGTTCGCATATGCTGATGACTTCGATATCATTGGGCGCACAGTTAGAGAAGTTGCTGCGGAGCATTTGAGAATTGAGAAGGAGTCAGCAAAAGTGGGTCTGACGGTAAATGAGGACAAGACAAAATTAATGGTTTCAACGGGCAAGGCCTCCACGCGATTAGACCAAAGCGTGAACGTTGATAACCGTTATAACTTCGAGGTGGTGAACGAATTTATATACCCCAGAACTGCCGTAAACAAAAACAACAACGTCAGCCTTTAGATCAAGCGGAGAATTGTGCTTGCGAATAGATGTTATTTTGGGCTAGGCGAGCACTTTAGAGATAAAGCCTTCTCTCGAGTAACAAAAGTCCAGCTGTACCAGACTCTAATTCAACTTGTCTTGCTTTATGGCGCAGAATCCTGGGTATTAACGCAAGAAGACGAAACATCTGTAGGAGTCTTCGAGAGAAAAATACTCCGAAAAATGTATGGCTCTATAGTGCACAACGGCGAGTATGAACAAAGAGCGACGCATGAACAAAGAGCTGAATGAGCTATATCCCGACATTGACATAGTTAAGGGGATCAAAATAACTCGATTGCTCTGGCTAGGCCATGTCAGTAGAATGGATGAAGACGAACCAGCACGAAGGGTTTTCGAAACCAAACTCGAAGGAAGACGAAAAATAGGAAGACCAAGACTCCGCTGGAGGGATCAGGTTGACGAATCCCTGCGTACACTTGGTATTGCCAACTGGAGAGATAAGACAAAAGATCGAACTGGTTGGCGAAATTTATTATCTTCATTTTGTAAGGTCCCTGACCCCTCGGAGTTGTTCGTGACCGGATAAGTAAGTAAGTAAGCCTGATGGTCAGGCATCTTTTGCCACCAGACAATCTATCATTCGAACGCCTGAGAGCTTCGATTTTAAGCATGAGCTTGCCTTCGTAAAGGGGTACAGGTAAGGTGGTCCCTAATATCGCCAACACATCTGTTGAATTGTTCCCTGGAATGCTACTGTGCCACGGACCCCATATAAGGTCGATATCGAAAAGATTAGTTGGAAATTAATTCTCGGAAATTCTATGATAAAGTGAATAATTTGATTATAATTCATTATTGTCATACATCGTAATTATTTGTCGATGATATTGATAAATTACAAATAGGTTTTACTAAATAGAAGTTGTTACTACAGTAATTAAGATGTATTGACCAATTTGAGTATTTCAAAAACCTGATTCATCTGAAATGGAAGATACAACTCATAAAAAGTACATTATTAGAATTCGTATACAAATATTAGTCACTGAAAACATAATTTAGTATCTGTTACAAAACCACTCGTTACAAAGTTATGAATTCGATAACCTATATTTGAATGTTAATCGAGGACGTTTCAGAAAACTATTTTGAAAAATTTGAGAAAAAACTATAAAGTTTACAAATGTCGTCCACCGTAAAATATGGTAAGCATATATTTTTACATTTTACGCCGTATAGACCCAGAATTTTTTATGCTTTGGACGAAAACTAAGGTTGACATATACGAGTAATATTCTCTACGAAATCAAAAGGTCATTAAAGTCCATGTATATTTTACTGTTGTCGACAAGACGAATATTGAAGTGGACCGCTCTATGAAAACCCTTTCCGAAATATAGACAAAATGGCGTTTTAGCGATTTTGTATTCGAAAAATTTTAGTTTTAGCGATTTGTTTAAAAAAAAGTGATGCCGTATTAAATACATACATAGATTGGTTACATCCTACCGTGGAGGTAAAAAATTAATTTTTTTGCGATTTTCCGCGCCGTTTCCGAGTTATAGCCATTCTTTTATTTTATAGATTTTCTTATTTTGGCGATTTAAAAAAAAAACATCAATACGAATTGGAACACTTTAGGGAATTTCCTTAGAAAACCGCAAATCTATTTATTTTTCGATTCGAAGCTCCATTTCCGAGATATAGACATTTTTTTATATTTTCGATCAAAAATGGGTACCCACAATGGGTAACCCATTACCCATGAAATACTAACCCCAGTTACAAATAATAATAATTGTGTTTATATTTAAATATAAAATACACAATTTGAATAAACAATTATTTTTTAGTTTTTTTTTTATATAAAATTCATAATGGGAATGGCATCAGCAAATGATTGTTACAGCCATTAAATTCAAATAATTAGTTGAGCATACCAATGTATTACTGGGTACAACCGAATTAGTTTTTAAATTGTTCGTTGATCCAACGAATAGAATATTCACCACTACATGGATAATCTGATTGGTTGAACTGAAACTCGATTGACAGATCACATTTATTTCTAGTCTCAACTAAATATTTCAGTTCTTACAACCAAAATTGAATTACAAATCAATTGATATGCACAATATTTGGTGATACGGAACACAATTATTGGTAATCACAACTGAATAATGAGATAATACAAGGAACCGCCAAATTGTAGCTGGCTGTAAATCAGGCATCGGCAGCGCCTATGCCCATGGGCGCTCTCTCACACCTACATAAGCTCACACATAGAACGTAAAACTAAATAAAATCATTTAGTCGCTAACAAGCAGTCAATGAAGCAGGTTCTTACATCGCTTGTTTGCGAAATTTTTTTTACACTCGACAAAATGTGTAATATAGAATGGGAGTATGACTACTTGTTTGCCGAAAATTTGTTTGGTAATGCACAAATGTTTGATATGTGCAAAGTGCAAGATTTTTATTCGCTTTAAAAAAAATCAACAAAAAAACTTAAAAAATTTCACATTTTTTATGATTTTTTTGTCTACTAATATTTATCAAATTTTTTGCTGATTTGTGAAGATTAATTTGTTACTTTCAGTAAACTTAAATTTAGCTCAAATGTAACTAAAATATAGCAACATTTTTTACTAACATTTTTCTATGAGTGCACTGATACGCGTTGACAGAGAAAAGCTGCAACTCACTCATACAAGCACAAAATAAATTTGTATATGTTTGCCGATGCCTGCTGTAAATATAGTTATGACAACGAATCTCTTTTCTATGTGTACGATGCAGTTGTAGGCAGTTAGACAGAAGGCAGAGATTGCATAGCAGCTTTACTGTCAGAGTTAATGTTGATACCCCAGGTGCTGTTGACTTTTCATCACAGCCAAATAGTAACTTCTCCCATTGTCATGATGTCAACCTGCAAGACACCTTTTGCAAGAACCTCTTTAGAATAGACTACAAACAGTGACGTTCCGTCTAAGGTGCGGAGGTGTTCTCTGAACACCCTAAAATATTTTGATAATCATGTTATATTTTTTCATAATTATTTCCTAAAGTCCAAAAATATTTCAGCGACATATATATATCCAACATTTATTCATTGTTTTAATTTATAATACAATTGTGTGTGTTTCTGTTGCACATATTTTTTTTTTTTGTCTTCGTGGGTTTTTTTCTTTTCTTGCTACAAGTTCTTCTACTTATATTTTGTGTTGTTCTTGTTTATTTTTTATTGCTGTAGGACTTTAACTGTTTAAGAGAACAATTTTAATATAAATTTATTTTGCTAATGTTAATACATAATATACATTACATATATACATTACATTGTGTATAGGCATTTTGTTCGCTGACTGCTATTGAACATTTTGCATACATTCCAGTTTGAATTTCTAGCGAACATTATTGTAATCGTTTCTTGCTGTATGTGTTAATGCTGTTCGTTAACAGTTTAGCGAGTCTCCGACAGTACTTTAGTTGTACGAGTATGCAATATGTTCAAAAGCAGCGAGTGAAGAAATTGCCTATACAAAATTAAATGTATATATGTATTAACATTAGCAAAGCAAATATATATAAAAATTGTTCTTCTATAGCATAGTACAACTGTTAAAAGTTTTACTGTAACATTCATAAAAAAAACTAAAACAAGAACGACAAAAGATGTTAAGTAGTACAGCTTGTAGCAAGAAAAGAAAAACACACTCCCATACAAACAAAATTGTGTGCAACAGAAATTTTGAACCACAGTTAATTGTAGAATATTCATTTTAAATCTGACTGTGAATGAGATCAGACGCAAATTGCAAAATTATATGTGGATGCTCTACTGAAATTTGTTTAGATAGAATTTTTTCACGATTAAAAGTCGAAGAAAAAACTCAAATAATTAAAAATGGAAGGCCAATGCCAGAACTTCCAAATTTAACAATAAAGAATAAAACTTTTATTAGACATTTCAAGACTTCTAATCATAAGAAAAGGGCTTGGTCATGTGGTTGTCCCCTTATTAACAAATTATTTTGTTGGCCTTGTTTGCTTTTCGCTTCTAAAAATGAAAAAAGTGCTTGGACCACAGGTTATAATGATTTAAATCATTTTACTGCTTCTATGATAAAACATCAAACGTCTCAAGTTCACATTAGTAACACCTTGACATTAAAAACTTTTGGAAAAGTTCGAATTGACGTTTTACTTGACGAACAAAAACGCATTTCATTATCGAGACATAATGAACAAGTTTCTGAAAACCGAAATGTATTCGAACGCTTAGGCGATTCGGTATGGATCTTGCGTTTAGAGGTAACTATGAAAAAGAAAATTCCGACAATCATGTGAAAATTTTACACTTAATTGCTAAAAATGATAGTACCTAAATTAGATCGTCATTTATCGACATCCACGATTTTTAAAGGCACTTCCAACCGCATTCAAAACGATATAATTAACTCTATTGGTACAGTCATATTAAATAATAGGTTTGTTCGAGAACGTGATAATTAGCACTAATTATCACTATTTTTTGCTGGAAAGTGTTCGATAACTCCCAGCAGCCAGCAACGAGAGAGCCAGAGAGTGAATATTTTGACAGTTCAATGATGGAGAAGTTGATGGTTTGTGCTGGGAAAATTTTTGCCAGCACGAATTAGCAAGCCAGACATAACAGCTGTTTTAAGTAAACAAACAAAATTATCAAAAGAAAGAACAAATTTAACAATGGCAGATGTAAGTAAGAAAATATGTTTATTTAATCATTTTAATGGAATTTGTTAATAAAATAGATTCCCAACGAAGTGGGTAATGAGATGAGAAAAGCCATCATTGCTAGTGCAATAACCATATTAATGGGGCCGTCATCATCAGAGAGTGAAGATGACGAATTCATTGGTCTTCAAATGTTAAGGAGACGAAGAGATGATGCACTTTTTTTTGCCTTAAATGAAAAGTGTCGGCGAAATTCTATAAAGGAGTACATAAAAACAACAGTGGCAAATTATAGTGAAACTGAATTTCGAACTCACTTCCGCATATCGCGAGCTCTTTTTGAACATCTAACCCAGCGGTTGTTGGAATGGAGTGGTTATGAAAAGCTGCGCTATGACAAACGCCTTTCAGAAGCAGTTCACATGCTGGTTTTTCTGTGGTTTGCGGGTCATGAAGCTTGCAGCTGTAGAGACCTTGCCGATCGTTTCGACCTCTCCATTTCAACAATTAGCTTAATAATACAAAGGGTTACTATGTTCCTGAGCTCGTTGTGCTACGAAGTAATAAAATTGCCAAATGCACAGGGAAAGGAAGAGAGTTGTAAATATTTTGCCAACAAATGTCTATTTTCCAAGGCAATAGGTAATAATACTTGTAGTAAGTGTACATATAAATACATTACATTAAGATTCTCTATTTCAGGTTGTATCGATGGAACACATGTAGTAATCGATCCACCTAAAAATGGAAAGGATGAATACATTGACAGAAAGGGCAATACAACAATTTGCGTACAGGCAATCTGTAACGAAAAAAAAATTTATTAACGTTAACATTGGATACCCAGGGTCTTGCCACGACAGTTGGGTTTTGAAGAATTCCCGAATTTATGACAAGTTGCCGTCATATTGTGGAGGTAAAACACTTTAAATTACATTTAGAGGAGAATTTGGTTATATTTAAATTTTATTATTTCAGATTATTATATACTTGGCGATTCTGCATATCCCTGCAATAAGTATTTGGTTACTCCATACAGGGATAATGGGCACCTTACAAGAGATCAAAAACAGTTTAATATTCAACTGAGCTCCGGCCGCGTAGCCATTGAACACACATTTGGCATCCTCAAACAAAGGTTTAGGCAGTTATATTATTGCAAGTTGCGGGGCATGGAAAAACTTTGCCACTTTATAAGCGCTTGCTGTGTTTTGCATAACATTGCAAATGAAGACGAACTTAACTTCTCATATGATATAACTCCAGAAGATGATTTTCCAGCCCACGAAGAAGTGTCTCGAGGCAATACTGTGCGTGATACAATAAGGCAGTACATACAAACCCATATAAATAATGGCAATCCAGAAATATAAATTAAATATTAATTCAATTTTTTATATTCATTTTATTTGTATTTGTATTATTATTTTTTTAAAAGGTTTATTAGAGTTTCTAGCGCTTCAACTTTCCTCTTCTCTAGCGCATTCTTTTCCTGTGCTCTTTCCATTTTTTGTTGCAGTATATCGTCCAATGTTTTTTGAATTTTTCTATCACTCTCCTCTCTCTTCTCCATATAGTCTTGCAGAGTAGTCTTTCTCTTTTTGGAGGTAGAGGGCGTCACATCTAGTTGTTCTAAAAACCAAAATTCATAACACAGGATTGTATGATTTATGGTAACAAATACCTGATAAAGAGGAATTGTTTTCTTCAATCGCGTCGTCACTACAATTATTGTCAGGCTCAGTGTCGAGGATGCACTCCGGATTCAACGATTTCTTTGCTCTGAAAAGATCGTCCAGCTCACTATATATATAAAAAATAATCTCCATTAAGTAATGAAACAAAAAGGCATAGTACATTTTCAAATGTATTACCTTTGGAAGGGGCACGTTTGCCTATTGCGTCCAGTTTTGGAGTTGTTGAGGCGCATCCGCTTATATTGCCGTTCCAAACCAAAAAACTTGGACTCCTACGGCTTGTTGAGCTACTGAGTTTCTATACTCCTCATCTGTAAATAAAAAAGGATATTCTTATAGATGCAGGCTCCGGTTTATAGGCCCATATTTGGTTTGAAGGAATACTCACCAGCTTGAATTTTACCAAAAGTTCCCGGTGAACATGCCAACTCCAGAGTTTTGTTATTGTTCATTTTAATTTAATTTTTTTTTTCACACAATTTATGAACTTGCTGCACTTGAGGTAGAAAAAACAATAAAATTAAACCCAATGACGAATCAGCTGTTTACTAACAGACATTGATTTCTTGCTAGTTTTTGCTGGATGTCGTTCGCGTACTTTTTGTGCTATTTTTTATTGAGAGAGTAAAATCATTCTTACTCTCCAGATAGTTTTTGCTTGCTATTTTTTGCTGGAAAAGTTCTCGAACAAACCTAATATCGAAAAGGAGTTAAATGAAACCATATTTATGGCAGTAATGCTGGATGAAACAACCGATATAAAATAAAGTTTTCTAATGTTATTTTTAGCCATTGTAATGGGCATGTGCTAAATTTAGTTTCATCGCAATTTGTAAACTTTATACAATAAACCAAAATATTTTTTTTTAACATTATCAGGGATGTCTGCTTTTTTAATCAATCCACCAAAAGAACTTATTTCTTCGATCAGGTGGTAAAACAAAGAATACCTACTGTGGCAACAACAAGATGGAACTATTCCTCTACACTTGTAAATATAGTCCACACTTATCGTTCAGATCTAATAATAGTATTTGAAGAAATGATAGAAGATCCTGATACTTGGGGTGCGGATCCAATTCAAGCTAGGAGATTTATGCTGTTTTTAGATTAACTTAATACAGTTTCCATGCTAAATACCTTTAACGACATTTATTCATACACTGATGTATTGTTTGATATTCTGCAAAAAAAAACTCTTTTGATATTCAATATTGCTGCGAACACATTGAAATAACTAAGAAGCAAATATTAGCTAACAAATCAAAGTTTGATAATATATTAATTATGACGAAAGCTACTGCTCGAGTAAGTTTAAAGCGTGGAGAAAACATTGAAAATTTCGATTTGATGTATAAAAAAAACATAAAACCAAATAACTGAAACACTGTTTGAACAAATGGAAACTAGATTTAAATCTTTACAAAATTTAAAATTTGTAGAATTGCTAAATTTAAAAAAATGTGCAAGTTATATAAAAATATTTCCGACTGAAGCATTTGAAAGCTTAAAAAATTATTATGGAAATTTTTTTGATTTCATTAAATTAAAAAACGAATTACTTGTGTTTTATGCCCATTCGAATTTCTATGACATTGCTGTTTTTGACATACCAAATAATTTAATTAATTTTCATTTGTCGGATACTTTTGATTTGTCGGATACTTTTTCTGAAGTATTTAGATTAAGCATGTTAAGTTTAACAATTCCAGTATCAACAAGTTCTGTTGAGAGATTTTTTCAGCACTTAAGAGAAATAAGACTTATTCCAGAAACCAAATGTTAGAGGAAAGGTTATCAGAGTTAGCGTTAATTTCTATAGAAAAGTCTTTTTTAAAAATTTTTAAAAAATACAAAAAATTTCTACGATGATGTGATTGAAGTTTTCATTCAAAAAACACGACGTGTTGAACTGGTTTATAAATAAAAAAAAATTACAGCAGACTGTTGTCCGAGGCCTTCGGCCACGGACTGTCCTTGCAGGCTGTGTCAGAGACACGGCCATTAAGTTTAACGTAGAATACGCCATCCGATAAGACAGAAAACATATATAACAATAAATGATAAATGTCAACTGTCAGCTGCTGTCAAACAGCATCAAGTAGCATTGTTATTTTGCTTACTTGGCAGCACTTTAATTTAACATAAAAATGTATGAATTAATTTTTTCATATATTTTTTATAATTATATATCCATGTTAAATTCAAATTCACATTCAACATTTTGTTTCACTTAAATACATAAGTAAATATACGAAATTTCAATATTTCATCAATCAAAACAATAGCCGAAGGTTTGTGTCCACACTGAAACAGCAGCATAGTTTGTGTTCACGCTACAAACACTCAACCAAACACCACACATATGTTTGAGTGTATGTGTTTAAACAATTTTCATTTGAGAAATTTAAATATTAGGAAGATATCAACTAATATGAAATGTATATCAAACGAAAGATAACATCTTAATTTACCTACAAAAAAATTTTTAAAAAAAGTTATCTCGCCGTTTCCTCATAATCAGTGAAATAAAGATTACAACAATAACAATCTGACATGACTCCCTATACCGTAAGGTAAGACGTATTCTACGCCAAAAATTTCAATTTAAATAAAATGAAAAAACAAGGAATTATTACAAAAAAAAATAAAAATGTGATCCCTTCCCTCGTCGTGGTCCTGGAATAAACTTAGAATATACAATTTTTTTTAAATGTGGAGAACACCCTGCTAAAAACTCCACCGCACGTCCCTGACTACAAACCATAGTTTTCCACCTCATTTGGAGCTATGAGTGCAGTAGCCTAAATACCTGCTATACCCTGGTATTTGTCCCTTACAGTTCTACCTGTCCGGGATATGACTTTGCCGTTTATTTATTTTACTCGTATACTACAGTTTGCTTTGCCCGACTATCAAACAAAGCGCATTAGAATTCGATGATAACAAATGTTTGAAAATAATTAATTAAGCGAGATGTCTGTGGCTGGAATATGAAGACAAAATATTCATTAGATCATCTACACATATAGGCCGGATTCTTGAATTACTAGTTGTTAGAATGGTTTTTTTTTTCATAATCAAATGAATCGAAATAAATGTGATATAATTGAAAATCTGTTGTACTTTTTTTCAAAGCAATACATCATCAGCTTTAGAATTTACAGATATTACCCATAGAGTAATGACGTATAGAGTAACGATTTGTCTCAGTAAATTTACGTAGTGTGACGTCATTGCATATGAACGTTGCATGCTGGAAAGCATTGTTTTAATATTACCAGATAGAGGCAATGACTCAAACCAACCAACAAGAAACCAGCAACGGCATTTCGATTTGTGCGGTAAAATTTTTGTGTAACTACACCACAAATATATACTAACAATAAAATATAACCAAAAAATCCACAGTTCGTTTAAATTTCATAGTTTTTCATCAAAACGACATGAAAAATGTTAATCAATAACTTTTGTAATTCCACCTGGTGCAAGTCGATTTATGTAAAATAACGCTCTATCTCTATGTAAAATGAAATGTCAGATGAGAAGAATGGCAGCTCTATATGGCATTACTCTATGATATTAACAAGCTAAGCAAATATTTTATTGAACAAAGGCCACAGTTCGTTTAAATTTCATAGTTTTTCATCAAAACGACATGAAAAATGTTAATCAATAATTTTTGTAATTCCACCTGGTGCAAGTCGATTTATGTAAAATAACTCTCTATCTCTATGTAAAATGAAATGTCAGATGAGAAGAATGGCAGCTCTATATGACATTACTCTATGATATTAACAAGCTAAGCAAATATTTTATTGAACAATTTTCTGAGTTTCATGTGGATTGATGATTTCTTAGAAAACGTGTCGGTTCCATTTTGTTTAAATATGTATTCCCTATTTTGAATTTCGTTACAACATTTGTAAAATTTTTAAACAACGGATCTATATAAAGGTTTCTGATTTTCGACAACCCCTAGTAGACTCTCTTCTACGATATATGTGTAGAATATTCTGCCATACTTTTCGAAAATTTTAGTTCAGTTTTCTTGAACATGTTTTACTAAATGGATTTCATGGAACTCAAATACATATCTGAATAGAAAAAATGTATCTAGATGTCATTTCATTTTATTTCTTGAAGAACAAGGGGAACGATTCCACCAGGACATCAAGATCATGGAGGAAAGATAGCCAAATGATGGCAGACTACTGCTGGAACCGACAACGAGACTGTCCCAACAAAAAGTACCAAGGAAAATCCCATACAAAATGATTTTCTTAACTCGTGTTTCTTGTAATTATGGAATATTTGTGTTATTAATATTCATTTAAAAATTTTATCAAAATGAGATACCATCATTAAATTGTCAATTAAACCAAAACTTGTCAATCGATTTTATTGAAATATGGCTACTTTTATTTGTACCATATTTATGTTTATAACTAAAGGTTAAAAAATAGCATTTGTGAGTTTTTTGTTTTTTATGAATTAAAAAAAAAACAAAAAAATTTCAATTTTGCATGAAAAAAAGATTTTTTTTCGAAAAAGTTTCTGAATATTTTCGAAACTATTGCCTTTATCAAAAAACATTGTAGGTGTAGCTTGAAGGTAATTTAGCTGCGGATTTTCAAATTTTTTACTTAACTTCTTGAGTTATGCTAAAATGTGTGGCGAAACCTCCTTAATTTTTAAAGTAGCGGTTTATCTCGAGAACCTGAGTCAATTCAAAAAAAGTGCATTATAGGCTTAGATCTTCATCAACATATGCACCAAAATTTCCTTACAAACCCCGCACCGCAGAATCAGTGTTGCCCTGTGTTATCAATCAAAATACGAGGGTTGAGATCAAATGTTGTTGCTAGTGCACTAATCAAGGAATAAAATGAAATGACAATCTGGATACATTTTTTCTATTCAGATATGTATTTGAGTTCCATGAAATCCATTTAGTAAAACAGGTTCAAGAAAACTGAACTAAAATTTTCGAAAAGTAGTTCAGAATATTTTACACATATATCGTGAAAATTCTAGCGGTTGTCGAAAATCAGAAACCTTTCTCTAGATCCGCAGTTAAAAATTCTACAAATGTCCGTATTCAATTTCGTCGGTCGTTTATTCTTGGGCTTTGTGAATCTCAGGTGTATAAGAATTCTGATCAGGTAGTTTTTCGTGCGTAACCTGTTATCATGGGTAATCGCTTAGCCATCGTCGTAGGGAATGGGTAACATCCTAGCAAAGAGAAATTATCGTACCGATTAACCCATTACCCACAGGGTTTAAGGAAAATAATGGGTTACACGTAGCGATGGGTCATTACTCATTTCGATTACCCATTACCCACAGGGTATGGACAAAATAAGGTCTAATGGCTAATGACCATGGGGAATTACCTATCAGGATTACACATGAGGAATGGCTAAGCGGATTTTACGCATTACCTACGGCGATGGGTAATGAGTTACCCAGGGTAACCCATCCTCATTTTTGACCGAAAATATAAAAAAATTGTGAAAAACTTCTTTACCTCGAAAACTAAAAAATATCCTATTTTTGCGGGTTTCTAAGGGGTTTTGATAAAGTGGTCCAATTTGTATGCAAGATTTCTTTTTTCAAAAAATCGCCAAAATAAAAGTATCTCTAAACTAAAAATATGGATATAACTCAAAAACAGTACGTCCAACCGAATAAAAGACCAATATTTTAAACTTCTTAGGAGGCTTTAACCAATGGATATCTGTAATATGGCATCATTTTCTTAAATCACTAAAACTAAACTATTCTCAAAAACATATCGCTAAAACTCTAATTTATCTATATCTCGAAAACAGACTATCCAATGGAAAAAATTACCTATTTCTGCGTTTTTATAAGGGGCTTTCATAAAGTGGTCACATTCCTATGGAAGAAATATTTTTAAAAAAAATTCGAAACAAAATCCTGAAATAAAAATATACCTTTTTCTAGGAAACAGTACATCCAATCACAAAACTAAGAAAACTTTTGATCTCCATGTGAGGCTGTGAGTAACTAGCCCTTATTTTCTCCATAACCTGTGGGTAACGGGTAAATGATCGTTACGACGGTTCTCCGACGATGGTGAATGGGTTACCCAGCGTAAAACATTGCGCACGAAATACGAGCCCTGATCACAATTCTCAAACACCTAACATTCAGAAAGCCCAAGAATATCCAGCCGATGGAGCTAAATACGAGCATTGTCAGCAAAACCATTTGCTCTTAACCCTCGCATTTTGATTAATCATCAACGAATAGAATGAAATGGCATCCAGATACATTTTTTCCTCTTCTGATATATGAGTTTCTTGATATCCATTTGTTTAAATGGGTCTTGGTTTGGATGTCCGTAAAGATGTTGTGTTTTCAGTGTAGGCACCATTAAGACTCTATAGATACTACACGCTGAAAAATTTGTTTTTTTTTTGTTGTTGTTTGGATGCATAACGTGTTTGTAGGTTGTCGCAAACATAGTATACTTGTGCCCAAACACATTGTGTTTGCTATTCAATAACCTTGTTTCAGACACAATGATTAATAGGCTATAACACATGTTTTTGATACCAAAATGTGGCGTAGTTAGTTGAAAACCGCTAAAAAGAAAAACGATACAGACAACTAAGAAATAAACTAGCAGCAGATCTTCAATTCATGAAACCAGTGCTTGAAAGCATGTGCATGATTCCTGCAATATGTTGTTGGGGCCGATATTTTTCAGCGTGTATATATTAAAGAGCTGCATGAATGTTTTGAATTCTGTCTATTGAGAATGAAGCGAAAACAGAACTCTAATTGAGAATACATCTAACGAACGAAACGAATATTTGCTCTATTCGCTGAGAGGCAAGCAATCTAAACGAAACGAAACACTCATGGAAACATGAGAGAATGGAGACATGAGAGTATGGAGACATGAGAGTAATGAAACATGAGAGATCGAATAGAATAGTACCAATGATGGTTTTTCCAAATTTTCATATTGCACCACGGAGGCAACACAATTGTACCAAAAAGGCCCCAATTGTACCAAAATCAAAATATAAATTTTTATTTTTTTTAATTTATTTAAAGCAATACAAAAAATTTAAGTTTCTATAACTTATACAATAAATAAATAAAATACATAATCTGTATTTTATGTAAAAAGAAAACAAAAAAATTTCGATAACATATTTACATATGAATTTATAAAGGGTTTTTCAACAGAGACGCTACAAAAGTAAATCGATAGGGACAGCAAACGACGCCATATTTTTTCCCGCTCTTTTGACATTTCTTTTCACTAAGGTTTGCCATTTCATCATGGAAAGATATACGAGCCTACAACGAGTCGAAATTATTAAAATTTACTACCGAAGTTTGGAGTCAGTGGCCTCAACTTTATAAGATCGCTACGTCCAATTTATGGTCGGCTCATTTCTGGCTGAATGGCTTCGTCAATAAGGAAAATATGCGTTATTGGTCAGACAGCAATCCACACGTAATCCATGAGTCATCATTGCATCCCAAAAAAATTACGGTTTGGTGCGGTTTATGGGCCGGCGGCGTCAGTGGGCCGTACTTCTTCCGTGATGATCAAGACCGGCACATTACTGTGAATGCGAATCGCTACCGTTCAATGATAACCGAATATTTTTGGCCCCAATTGGATAATATGAACTTGGAGGACATGTGGTTCCAACAGGACGGCGCCACACAGCGAATGCCACAATCAAATTATTGGAAACCAAGTTTGGTGAACGTGTTATCTCACGAAATGGCCCAGTCGATTGGCCGCCTCGGTCGTGCGATTTGACGCTGTTAGATTATTTCCTGTGGGGCTACGTCAAGTCTATGGTCTATGCCAACAAGCCAGCGACGATTGATCAACTTCGTACGAATATCAAACGTGAAACTGCAGCAGTATCGGCTGATTTATGCTTGAAAACCGTCGAAAATTGGGTTCAGCGTCTGGACTTCTGCAAGCATGCCCGTGGTGGCCATGCAAAATTAATCGAGTTCCAAACATAATGGCATCGAACGTAGTTTCACAGGAATAAAGAATTTCATTGGTATCTAAAACCGGGTTTGTTTTATTTAAAAAAAACTTTTGTAGCGTTCTTATTGAAAAAGCCGATATTAAGAAATTATGAATTATATTTATAATCTGTGCATTTAGGGTATTACATTCAAAGAGATAAATTTTTTTATTTTATTCATGTTTAAATATAATTAAAAGTTACATTATGTACAGAATGAAACATGAATTCAGCTTTACTCTAGTAATGAGTTTTTTTTCTATTTCTGCATTCGTTATATTAATCTGCGATACAATTTTCGCTAATTGGACATCGTAACAGTTTGTCAAATTTGATGAGATCAAATCTTTACTTTGTATAAGTGACGATAATGTATTGACCTGTAGTCTATTTCACAGTTTTGTTTTTATCAAATTTTGCTCACAATCTCTCAACACAAGCCGAAGATTGTGGTATTGATAAAATACGTTGAACAATTCTGTAAATGTTTGGAAACATAGCTTCATTCAACGTATTTTTAATGGTAGATATTTTTTTCCAAAACTCATTAATGGTTAAATCAGCGTACTTCTCCAAATCGGGTATGTCAGAAATCGCTCTATATTCACTGTTGATATTTTCAATATTTTCCATTTCTTTAGGAAATAATTTTAACACAAATTGAACAATACTGTTAGACTCACCATTTAACAAATGTTTTGGAGCAAATTTTTTAAAGTTGATGGAAAGAGAATCTTGAAAGTTAAATTTGTCCATCAATTCATTTAACAATTTTATACAATAGTTTTTGACATTTTCTTTGAATAATAAAATTTGTTCATGCGGAACATCATTTTCAGATATAAAAACTTCAACGGCTGCACCACAGAAATATATAATATCATAAAGTTTAATATTATATACTTCAACACCGTCTATAGACGATTTTTTAAAGAAATTTCTACAAATTTGCCTGTATAGAAGAGTTAATCTCTCGTACAGTACAAGAACTTTAGTATCTACACCCTGCATTTCAATGTTAACTCCATTAGTAATTGGTAAAATATAGGAATGAAATAGAAAATACAATTTCATAGTCATATCCTTTAATTTACTTAAAATAAATTTAGTCGTATCTTTATCTTTAAGTTCAAAATTAGAAAGTGTTAAAATATACGTCTAGTAGGAGCATACTTTAAGATAACGTGTTCCTCTGTATTAAAATATTTCTGGAATTCAGTAAAATCATCCCTACGAATTGAGCTCTCATTGATTTTTTTTAATCAAATCATCAATAGATTTGGGCAAACAGGTCGATGCATGTTGTGCCACTAAATTCAAGTTATGGCATATGCACCCACTAACATATAAATTTGGTTGAATTTCTTTTAACAAGGCCTGAACACCGCCCTTGTTGCCCATCATAGTGTTACAATTATCCGCACAAAATCCAATTAAGTTACTTAGAGGAATGTTATTGTCTTTTATTATTTTCACTGTGTTTTCAAAAATTGTCTCCGCAGTTCCATTAGTCAAATGCACCAGTCCCAAAAATCGATCGAAGCAGCGTCCATCATACAAACGTACTATTACAGCCAGACTTTTAGAAATAGTACAATCGGGACTCTCATCAATAATTATCGAATAATATTGACTTTGGCAAAAATTGGCAATTTGTTTTGAGTTGGTTTTTTGTGATTTTTGCCGACTTACATGAAAATATTTAATATGTTGGAATCGTCAATAGCATTATGCAATAGATTATTAAGATGATCCATAACACTGAATGGTAGATTATGTTCTATAACAAAACTGGCAAGCATTAACTCCAAACGTTTAGCTTTTGCATTTATGGAATCGGCTGCGCTCGATTTTTCTACGAATTCGTCGATTTTTGGATTCCGTTTAGCCTCCTTTTCCAACCGTTTGTGACCTTCCGATTCTCCATGTCTTTTTACGTGAAATTGTCCTCCATTAATTTTAGTATTACATAAAAAACAATATTTGCCTTGTTTGCCGTCCGTGAGCCACGGATATAAGTCAGTCAGTCCATTCTGTCCTTATCTTCCTCGGCGCTTTTTCCTTTTTGGATTTATCAGCATATTCCGCAGGATGGCTGCAAGACTGGTTCCTAAATTTTAGTTTAAAAATCTCAATAATTACAAATATAATTTGATTCATATTTTTTTGCAGTTACTTTTTCAGAAACTTATCCATTTCACCTGTTAATCTTGTATTACATATCCTGTTGTTTTGCACAATCCCTTTATAACAAGTGCTTGACACAATTCCAAGAAGAATAATACAATTCAACGGTCATTCGCATCAAAGTGCTAGCCTGTGTTGTATTAACAATTAGTGTTGGAAAGCGTTAATGTTGAATTTGTGAAGTCGTAGTGATGAGTCAACTGATACGAAACATATCATTAATTCTGATATTTTAAACTATTTATGTACATACTAGAATATGATTTTTGACCGGAGTATTTGTGGCATTGTACCAAAAAACCGCAGAAGTACCACAGTACAATTTCAGAAAATTTTAAATAGTACCAAAAAAGTATTGGGAGTACCAGTGTACTACTCAGAGTTCAATTGTACCGCAAATGGTACAATTGTACCACTTTTTCCATCACTGAATAGTACATCACACTAGTGGTCGTTTGTTTCGTTCAAAAAAGCAAAACAAACGAAACATGATTTTTTTTTCACGAGAATGAAAACCGAAACACACAATCACTCTCATCATCAAAATTATTATGCAGACATTCGAATGTTTTGATTTTTGTTTGTGGAGAATAAGGAAATGTTTGGTTTCAACATTGCCGATTGCAGTTGTCATTTGCATAATTAGGGAGTTTCCCTAAATACAATTTACATTTATTGCTAAAAAAATACTTGCAGCTGCATAATGAAAAATGATTTGAATAAATTTTGAATGAAATCAAAACAGAAATCAAATTTTCATTTCATTTGATTGTAAATTCAATATTTTCAGTTAAAAAATGTTCAAATGGTAGAACAACAACATATTTACAAATTTAACTTACATCATGGCAATCCATTTTTTTAATATCCTTCTTTCACAAACTATCGGATTTACGGGAATGTTTCCTTTGTTTCGCTTTTTAAAACGAAACAAACAAAACATTTCCTTATTCTTCATCGCAAACAAGCAAAAATCAAAACATTCGAATGTCTCCATAATAATTTGGAAAGATGAGAATGATTGTGTGTTTCGTTTCTCATTCTCGGAAAAAAAATTATGTTTCGTGATGTGAGTGATGTGCTATTCCATTCGATCTCTCATGTTTCATTACTCTCATGTCTCCATACTCTAATGTCTCCATTCTCTCATGTGTCTATTCTCTAACAACAACAAACATTTTTGGAGTTCGATTGCTCGTTTCACTTTTACAAATGCGAATAGGAAGACTGTTTACAAATTTGAGAATGTGTTGAACAGCGTTTGGGCTACGTTTAAATCAGATCACACATTTTGGTTTTTCTTATAAAAGCCAGCCCAAGTACACAAAGATTAGCATAACAGCGAAATTATATAGCAGGACTCCGGAGGAATAATACGCTCAGCTTTTCGACGCGCACAATCATTTAGTGCATCTCCTGAATGAACCCACACACATTCCGCATGTTGAAGAAAAATATTCTTACGAATAAGTAAAAGCTTTTGCTTGCTCTTAATGACTCTACTAACAGTATGTAAATAACAGGCGGTTAGTGCTGCGCCTGAAAGTATGCATTGTAACAACGTACCAGCTCGCTAAACCAGTAAGACAAATTCGCCTCAGTTAAGATAATTCTCCGCCATTCGAGATGATTCTACAAAGCTAAGTAACGGCTAGAAGGTTCTTGAATTCGCTAGATATAACTTCATTTGAGTATGGTGAGTTGGTATAAATAGTGGAGGTCTTTGGAATGGAGAGGTCAGTTTGTGATTAAACCCCTTAAAGTAAGCAACGCGAATTGATAGTAGAATATAAGACTTGTTAAAGTGTTATAAATAAAGTAAACTGTTGTACTATATAAGTAAAATAAAAGGAAGTTAAACCGTTATAATTATTGTAATTTAAAACGAACCTTGTTTTATTATTGGGAATAAAACAACGCAAAAAGGACGAATAAGGAAATTCGGAACAATATGTTAATACTCATGGCACGGTTTTGTAAGACTCTTGACCTGATAATCTGTACTTTTAATGCTCTTGATCTATTTTTATCTTCAGACCATGGCAAATACGAAGTGACAGATTTTGCGCCTCTTAGTAATTCAGATCCATATTCATATTCAGATCATTTTCCTATATGAAAAGGCTTGTTAGGCTGAGCATATTATTATTGAGATTATATTTACGAGAATATTACCACACGCTAACAATCTGTCTTTTTCTCTTGTTTGGATGCACATATACGAGTGTTTTAGAGCTTGTCACAAATGTAGTATACTTGTGTTCAAACACTTTGCGTTTGCTGTTCAATATTACATGGTTGAGACATAATTATTAATATGTTACAATATAAGTGTTTGTGATCAAAATACAGCTTTGTTTGTGATACAAAAACAGCTGCGTTTGGTACACTATTTTCTTTTTTTTGTCGCTATGTTCTGTCGAGAGGTAAATATTAAAAGAGGGCAAAGAGAGATTGTTCTCAGCCTTGGTTTATATTATTGCAAATGTACAACTTGATTTTTGCGTTATCTTCCAGATTCGTAAATAGTCCTGAATGCGTGTGTAAATGAATTGAGTATTTGTTATGTTGACTGATCTGTTGCGTTTTAGTTTCATGCATTCAATCGTCAATCGTTCGTTGAGGCAACATACGACTGCTTCGACTTAAGTATATCGATGTTTGTGATGGACGACGCAGGTGGATCCACGTAAAAGAATGCATCTTTGCAAGTAAACATGCTAATGTTTGCATTTAAATAGAAGTGTGTTTTGGACTTGCAAATATATGAATATTTGGAGTGTGTTCCAAATATATACACGGTTCCTGCAGAATGTGTTTGAGAGAATATGTGACATAGGACGTTTTCCAGAGTGCATATATTCCCTCTAATATAATTTCGTTTAAATGTTGGTGTAAGCCGACACTACAAAGCAGCTGACAAGTCTAGATAGGAAGCTTTCCGTAATTGCTGATTAAATACAAACACGTCTACTAATATGATACGCAATGAGACAAGGGCGAAATGTGTTTGATATTACAGCAGCGGTGATTTAATAACCGTAATTGAAAAATCACTGGTAACTGCAGTGGCCGAATATGCCAAGTAGCCGTTACCTTCAATGTCGTTCTTTCACTGTTGTCGTTCTTTTAGCGTTCTTTTATTGATGACGTTCCCTCAGTATTGTCGTTCTTTTATTGATGGCTTTCTTTCAACGTTTTCGTTTTTTCAGTATTCAAGTTGTTCAAGTTGGAAGCAGTTTTTAAGTTGGAAGCAGTTTAACAATAAATACAATGAACATAAATAAAACAAAAATAATAAAAATAACAAACAAAAATGAAAAAAAAAATAAATAAATCAGCTGTTCTAGCGCTTCCACAATCAATATACATTTTGGTTGCTGCAGTACCAGTTTTATTTTAACTCTTTAGCGTCGAGGGGTTATCGCAGATAGGAAAAATTGAATTTGACCCTTTTCACACTCGGCAAGTTACTTGCGCAAGTCTCTTGCCCAAGTCTTGGTTTGTTGATGACAGAGGTAAGGTCGGGTTAGGGGAATCAATTTTAGGTACAGACTTGCTTGTACTCGGAAAGTTGAAAAACTGACTTGCGCAATTAACTTGCCGAGTGTGAAAGGGGTCTTTCTATCAAACTCTCTCACATAGAATAGAACGATCATAAATGTATTCAACTAAAAATATACATTGTGTATATATATATCTTAGGGCGGGTCAAATTGTATGGAATGATAGCTCTAAGTACGATTTGGAGCCCCCCAAAACTTCAAAATAGATATTTTTCCATATATACATAGAATAATTTAATTAAATTCATCATAAAATCGGATAGAATTATATTAGATTTCTCAATGTGGGCTTGTTTGAAAGGTATTTCTATCACCTTTCAGAATCTGTATTTATACCAATATTTCTTTTTATTTTTAGAAGAGATATTAGGAATTTATTGTCGAAAAATAGCCTAAAATGAACTTAATCTACAGGTATCAATACAGATACTGAAAGGTGATAAAAATACCTTTTGGGGGGATCCAAATCCGACTTAGAGCTACGGTCTCTTGAGCAAAATTTCTCTGAATCACCTATAGATTACGTTTTTGCTATACGCTTCATCAAAAAAAATCGTTCCATACAATTTGACCCGCCCTAATGTATACTTATGTATCACATATACATTTGTATTATTATTTTACAAATATATTGTATATACTAAAATCAAACAGCAGTAATATAAACCGTGATCACGGTCACTATTTAAAAGAACGGCGATTTACAAATCACGTTCACCGAGAACGCTGTTCCTCAAAAATCACTGTATCGCTCATCTCTGTGCCGGAGTACTCAGGCATAAAGCAACTATGGTATAGAGAAGAAAATTTACTCATGGAATGGAATGCCAACAAAGAAAACGAGTGAAGCGCGTCGTTTCTCTGCTCGCTCTCTTACTCTCTTCGTTGAATATTTCAATACACGAGCAGTTTTCTGATGATGTTATTGTATCTAACTATAGAAATTTCAACCAGATTTAAATAAAATTACATAAATTATGTAAAAAGAATGAAATAATCAAGTTATGACGCGGGAAAGATATGCGTTTGAGTGAATCGCGTCGACTTTTTTGGTTCTCTTTTACTAGGGTTGCCAAATTGCGCCTGTTTTTCTTCTTTACTTGTACATCCTGTTTGACTCTTGTCTTGTCTTCTTCAGGAGGAAATAAGGGAAATACTTCCCGTCTATCCCAACTTCTATCCTTTTTCTATCCACAATTTGTTTTGATTATAATATTTATTTGACATTGTATCGGGAAACTTAAGCAGGTAGATAAAGCTCACTTGACAATGGTACCCAACCAGAAATCCCTTTGAAGAAAATGTTGCATACAATTATTCCCAGGTTTGGACAAGTAGACAAACTGTTCATTCAACCTCTTATACTCATTCAACAAGTGTTCATGAAAGCGAAAAGTACAGTTTCATCCGCAATATATTTTTCATAAGATACGAGTCATTCTGCTTAAAAGTTGCATACAACATTATGACCTTTGTAATTCAGAACTTTTCAGTGTTAATGCCCAAAGTGTTGTTTTAAACTTTCTAAAGGCACATTAATAACACTGTGCAACAAAATTAAACTTTTTCGAAAGCAACAAGGTTCTGACAACGGATTCTGGTAGCGGAGGTAAAAATAAATACACGTCTATCGGCGTTTTGAAAGTTTACGTCTGAATTTTTTTGTTAAGGGGAGTGAAATTGTCCCCCTTTTTCACATTCTTTTGATGAATCGGCATAGGAAAGTATGTTCTCCTTACCTTTTAGGTATAGGATGTGTTCAGCAATTTTATGTAAAAATATACGAGAAAATTTTTTGTGAAATAATTTAAACCTCTACCGCCTCATTATATGGGTCTTTTTGTTCTTTTCGTGGAAAAGCGTAAAAAAACACCCCTAAAACTGGGGTGTAACGGCTTAAAATGTACTACAAAAATATTCCTCAGAAAACTCTACTATAAGTTTCTTAACACACCAAAGATCAAAACTTAACTTCAATGCCAAAAATAAGTCAAAACTGAAAATCCATTTAAGGGTTATTTCGAGTTGGCGCTAAAATGTCCCCAAAACTGCATTTGAGGGGGTTGGTGTGAACTGAAAAAATTTTGTACATTATAAGTCACCGAACAAAAGAAAACTGTAGATATAATGTCAATAAATAAAAGAGCAGTATAAATTTGGGTATCTAAGAAAGACTTTATTTGTTAAATTTTTTAGCTCTTTGTAATTCTATGCCGTTATCAAACAATGTCCAGCATATGTCAGCTACAAAAAATTTGTAGATATGAATTGGATAATCTTTGGTTTCAGCATGATGGCGCACCATGTCACAAAGCTTATCAAGCAATCGATGGTTTGCGCAATTGGCGATGTCCATTGGCTGCCTTAGAACTGCGATTTGACCCCTTTAGAGTTTTTCCAGGAACGATAAACAACATTAAGGCTAATATCGTCCGAGCCATGCGTGAGCTAGAACCTGAAACCGTCAACATGAATCAAATCGTGTTTCAGAAATAATGGAAGTATTTGTTATTTCCAATAAAGCCATAATATGCCAACAGAATTTAGATTTGCTTCATTTTATTGATTTTTAAAAGATAACGGGGTTTTCAATAAGAAAGCTAAAAAAGTTTTTTTAAATAAAACAAAACCGGATTTAGATACCAATGAAATTCTTTATACCGGTTTTAGATACCAATGAAATTCTTCCACCACGGACACGCTTGCAGAAGTCCAGACGCTGAACCCAATTTTCGACGGTTTTCACGCATAAATCGGCCGATACTGCTGCAATTTCACGTTCGATATTCGTACGAAGTTCATCAATCGTCGCTGGCTTGTTGGCATAGACCATAGACTTGACGTAGCCCCACAGGAAATAATCTAACGGCGTCAAATCGCACGACCGAGGCGACCAAACGACTGGGCCATTTCGTGAGATAACACGTTCACCAAACTTGATTTCCAATAAATTGATTGTGACATTCGCTGTGTGGCTTGTGGCGCCGTCCTGTTGGAACCACATGTCCTCCAAATCCATATTATCCAATTGGGGCCAAAAATATTCGGTTATCATTGAACGGTAGCGATTCGTATTCATAGTAATGTGCCAGTCTTGATCATCACGGAAGAAGTACGGCCCAATGACGCCGCCGGCCCATAAACCGCACCAAACCGTATTTTTTTCGGGATGCAAAGATGACTAATGGATTACGTGTGGATTGCTGTCTGACCAGTAACGCATATTTTGCTTATTGACGAAGCCATTCAGCCTGAAATCCTCATCGCTGATTGTTGAGGCCTCTTAAAGTTGGCCTCTTAAAGTTGAGGCAAGTGACTCCAAATTTCGGCAGTAAATTTTAATAATTTCGACATATATCTTTCCATGATGAAATGGCAAACCTTACTGAAGAGAAATGTCAAAAGAGCGGGAAAAAATATGGCGTCGTTTGCTGTCCCTATCGATTTACTTTTGTAGCGTCTCTGTTGAAAAACCCTTTACTTTTACAATAAAAATTATATTGGAACGAAGTTCCTTATGGCACGTTGCGGGATGGAGGCTAAATAAACAAATTTTAAACAACTTTTTTTTAACTACTTTATTACAACCCACAATTATCAACTATATTGGGTACTTTTGGGTTGTTTTGGTTTAAGGGGAAGTTTTCTAGGTGGAGCCTGTTTATAACATTTTGTAGTTTTGAACCCAATAAAAAGAAAATTTAGAAAAGCCAAAGTGCACGACTGGCAAATCCAATGAATACAACCCTGAGCATGGAATTACATTTGGCAGCGCACTTACTCTTACACTCTTACTTTTGGTTTGGTTTGTGTCTAGACTAACATATATGGAGACATTTCTTGTTTAATAGGGAAGATGTCTAGGTGGAGCCTGTTTATTACATATTGTAGCTTTAAACAGAATAAAAAGTAAATTTATAAAAGCCAAAGTGAAATAAGTTTAATAATATAAAATTTTCTTAAATAAGTGCGTTTTCTTAAAAAAAGTAAATTTTCTAAAAAAAAAGTAAACATGTATGTACCTATTCATATTCATAAAGAGAGTACCTTTTCTTAAAAAAATACCTTATGTTAAAAAAGTACATTTGCTTAAAAAATTAAACGTTACTTTTCTTAAAAAATTACATTTTTTAAATAAGTACCTTTGCTTAAAAAAGTACATTATCTTACAACAAATTGCCTTTTCTTAAAAAATTACTTTTTCTGTTTTAAGAAATGGTATGTAAAAAAAAATAACTAGTCTTGAGATAAGTCTTGATAATAAGATAAATTTTACCTATTCTTGAAAAAATTACCAACTCTTAAAAAAATTACCATTTCTTAAAAAACCCCTTTTCTCAAAAAAATACCTTCTCTTAAAAATACATATTCTGACATAAATTCCTTTTCTTAAAAGTATCTTTTCTTAAAAATAAAATAAAAAATTCTCTTGAGATAAGTAGCCTTTCTGAAAATAAGTAAATTTTCTTAAAAAAAATAACATTTTCCTAAAACGAGTACCACTTCTTTAAAAAGCACCTGTTCGTAAAAAAGTACTTCTTTGTAAAAAATTCATACTCTTAGACTTTTTCTTACAGAAAGTACTTTTTATTAAAAATTGTACCTTTCTTAGAAAAAACATTGACTTTTAACAAAGAAGTACCTCTCATTAAAGAAAGGACATTTTCGGGAAAATAATATACATATTCTTACAAAAAGAACCTACAAATATACTACATTTTAAAAAAAAAACATTCAATAAAAAAAAAATTTCTTAAAAAAAGTTTATCATTTTACAAAAAGTATCTTTTCTTAAAGCTCCATTTAAGTTACAGTATTTTTCAACAGGCGCCTTAGGCGAACTAACTAGCGCATAATATATAGCGAAAGGAACTTCGTCCCAACCGGTTGTCCCCAGACACCTCATGTAATTTTTTTGGTATTTCGAGGGCGAGTTCCACACTCGTCATTTATAATCTCTATTTAAAAGCTCAAAGAAAATTATCATATTAAATTACAAACATCGGGCATTTAAAGCCCAATTAAATGACGAATTTTCAGGTGTGAAACTGAGCATAAATAAATTAAGAACAGTAAATGCGAATTTCTTGGTTGCTTGGAAGGGAATCAACTAGGAATCTTGTTTCAGACTGAATTGAAATTGAAATCCTTCGATTTTTCGGGATCCCGTGCAACAAGACAACAACAGCAGGTATATTGCCATGTTTATTTATGAGAATACTAATTACTCTTACTTCAAGAACACTAGTGACAATGCAGGCACAGAGCAATAGAAAATAGCTTATATGCCTCTCTTTTTTTGAGATCTTAATGACGACGAGGCAGTAGGCCATTTCATCGAGTTCGTGTTGCTTTAGTAATTTACTCTTTGGTTGGCATAATACGGACAGAAATGAAAGGGAATGCATACTTTCGTTCGATGCAAACAGTATAAAACATAATTTAGCTGTCATTAGTATCAATCAAACACTTTTAAGCTTAGTTTGCTGCATGCTCTATAATCTGTATGTCTTCTTTGGTCTCTCATTCTACATCATTTCCCTAGTACATTTTCCATCAGCTGTGCCATAGAAACCTCCTGATTCAGGAAAGCACACATACTGGCACGAATCAGCGAAAGCGAATCTGAAACGAATTCGAATCGGATCAGCCAAAGCCAAATCCGACGAGTCGGACTCAAACCGGATCCGCGTCCGACTATGCGTTTATTGCGATGGGTCATGAAGGTGCATACGGACTAGGGATGCCAAACGGGAAATCCCGAAATTAATAAGTAAATCCCGGGATTTTTCTGGATTATTATTATTATTATTAAACTAAAAACAATGACATAAGTTCAGTGTGGTGTTTTTTTTTTTTTTTTGGAAGAGTCGAAATTGTGCAAAAAGGTTTTAAAACCCAATTGCGGCTAAACAAAAGGTTTAATATCACATTTTAACGTAAGTTAATTTTGGCATACATACATATGTATGTCTATTATACGGCTTACTCTCCAAAAATTACAAAATTTATTGCGTCGGGTAGAACATGTTATTTTAAGCAAAGAAAGTTAAATAACAAAATCGGGGCGAATGCATAGTTTCGGAGTTATGGACCCCGAAATTTCGCATACTTTTTCCACTAACGTGGCGTGTAGCCACTGATATCACTTTTTTGTATAAAACAGATCATAACAAACTCAAAAAATAATGTAGCATTTTTCGATAAGTCGCTTAGTTTTAGTAAATTTTTTTAAAATAAACTCGTAAAAACATATTTTTTGACTATAAATTCTTTATATATGACCACGCCCCTTTGTCCAATCCCGCCCATATTTGCAACAGATCATAGAACATGTAAACCTAACCAACATACTGTATTTTGTTCAAATACCGTTAACAGGAGCAGAAATAATGTATTTTTAATTTGGATTTGCCCCTTTATCCAATTCCGCCCATATTTTGATAGTTTTTTTTTGTCGTCGCCATTAGTTTGCCTGCGAAGTTTCAGCAGGATTGGATTACGGGAAAAGGGCTAAAAATCAATCCAAAGTTTTTTCGATGCGGTGCATACATACATGCATACAGACAGATGAAGTTAATATAAAGAATTTAAAAACGATAATTTTTCTAAATGTCAACATCCGATAACTCGAAAACTAAGTGACTTATCAAAAAGTGCTACATTATTTTATGAGTTTGTTTTGTACAAAAAACTGATATCAATGGCTTTACACGGTACGTTAACGCCATAACCCTCTCACATATCTAAATTTTCTAGGCCCATAACTCCGAAACTATGCATTTGACCCAATTTTATTATTTTACTTTTTTGCTTAGAATAACGTATTCTACCCCCCTTGTGGTTGTTTTTTGGAGTGTAAGCCGCAAAATAGACCTGTTCCCAAAAAGATTTAAAAATAGAATCCCGAAAAATGCCGAAATCCCGGAAAATCCCGGGATCCCCAAAAATTCCGAATCCCGGGATTTTTTAAAATCAATCTCGTTTAGCAACCATCAACAAGAATGTGTGTTTATTGTAATCATAGAGTAATCTCAGACTAGAGATAATATTTGGCTCATCTCACGTTTCCTTTCACACTCTTCGTGATGCGGTCGGTGTGATAGAGAGATGTTTGACGAAAAGTGATATACACCAGGTGGAATTACAATAACTTCTTGCTTTAATTTTTCATGCCATTTTGGTGAAAAACTGTGAAATTTAAATGTGTTTTAAACTTTTTTATTGACTGTTATTGTTAGCATACTACATTTGTGTTGTATTTAACACAATAATTTTAACACACAAAACGAAATGCCGTTGTTGTTATTTTGTTCGTTGTTTTGAACCATTGCCTCTATCTGGTATTAGTAAAGCAATTCTTTTCAACATCAAACGTAAATATCACACCAGGCCAAATGTCATAAATTTGGTGGGAGAACTAGTATATCTACTATAAGTATTAATCTATGATTGTAATGTCTGTTTATTTATTGTATCCGCTAAAATAAAGGAGAGAAAATCAATTTTATGGTGTTTTCAGACATTCCCATCAAATCCAACGATTTGCGTTGTATCTGTCAAAATCAATACACGTGGAAAGCAATAGTCTTGATAGATTCAAAATCAAATCTGATAGTGAGTCATGCATGACCTTTAAGAGTATCTCTATACCAAATAAGCAACACATTAGTTTGGTGGTGGCAAAGAAAATCATACCTATGTATATTTACAGTAACGAGAAAATGTTCCCTCATGTTTGGTTGTTAGCACTATA
The DNA here is from genome assembly GCA_963931995.1 of Phaonia tiefii. Classification (NCBI taxonomy): domain Eukaryota; kingdom Metazoa; phylum Arthropoda; class Insecta; order Diptera; family Muscidae; genus Phaonia; species Phaonia tiefii. The sequence goes on from OZ008370.1 coordinate 77,102,593, forward strand.
TACATGTGCACACGTACTTCAAGGCATTTACACACATCTGTAGCAAAAAAATATAACAACCACCACTAAGTTCCTGTACGAATGTCTATAAATTTTTTCGGTTTGCTACCTACCCTCTTATTACCACTTAACAAGGGATATGCTATGGAATACTGTTAGTCCCGTTTTCGTTGTTAGCGATGTTTTGAAATATTTGTTACAATTCTCACTTAGTTGATCCTTAATGTGGTACAAGACCTCTGGTGGAAACGAAGAAAATCATACTTACCTGGCGTAGGGGTTACCGTGATCATGAAGGCGGTTCCCCCGGAGTGAGGCTTGGTCATTGCACATCCGGCCGAGTTGACCTCCGCGATTATTCCTAATGTGAATAACTCGTGCGTGTAATTTTTGATAGCCGGGAATGGCGTTCGCGCCGTCCCGACATAAATAAATAAATTTGAAAACAGTTATTAATTCCAATAATTGTATGGCGCCCCCAGAAAAATAGTGTCGTATCCTCAAAATCAATGTTTTGAGAAAAGCGTTTAGAAAAGTAGTTTTCAGAAAAAGCGTCAGAATCTCTCAAAAAAAGGGCTAAGTGGTGCAATGGTTAGTGTGCGCGGCTCTTGTACATGAGATCCAGGGTTCGAACCCTGCTCGGACCACCTTCAAGTTTCTTTCGGCGGCGGTCACCTCGCATAGTGACGGCGACACTATCGAGTACATAGCTATGAAAAAGCTTCTCAAAATACCGTTCGGAATCGATGTAAAACTGTAGGTCCCAATCAGTGGGTGAAAACTGGAAAGCGCACAGCTCAGTGATTGTAAGAAGTTCTCCCCGGTCCCTTCATGGGATGTAATTGGAAACCATTTATTTATTTTTGTATACTAGAGTGTCCAAAAAACCATGTGCCGGTTTTTTAAAATAATTATCATTCGAACAAACCGGAAACTGGTCACTTAACGTCGGTTAACCGGTTTATTCTCAAATTGCATTAATATCCTTAAAAAAATAATGATAAATTTTATGATATTCGAGTTTTAATGAACTTTTGGAATTAAGAACATGATTTCTCTTCTCAAAAATGATTTTATGCTTTCTTGATTTTATGATTTTTTAGTTCTAAGTGATATTTTCAAAAAAATTTGTATTAAAGTTTCAAAATGATTTTATGACAAATAACAATTAATTAAAAATTTATTAAGCTTTTCAAACTTTGTTCCAAATTTCAAAAATAAAATAATTTTATAAATCCATGGTTTCAAACTTAATCAGATTTTCATACATGAAAATCTCTTTCAATTTTGAATATGATTTTCGAATTGAAATCGTTTAATGTTAGTTTAAATAAAACTTTTACATTTAATATTAAACACGCATTCTAAATTGCAATATGATAAACATTTTTTATTTAAAATTAAAACGTAATTGTCATATTTTAATAGAGTTGTGAAATTTTGAACTTTAAATACGAATAAGTATGTGAAATGGTCGCTAAATAAATGTATTGAAGGTGCTACGTATGTAATTTAACTTAACTTAAAGCAAAAAAATCGGAAAACCCGGTTCCAACGGTTTTTGGCAAAAAGACTCGAAATCCGGTTTCTTCAAAAATTTATTTTTCGAACAAACCGATATCCGGTGTCTTGAAAAATTTACTTTTCGAACAAAGCGAAAACCGATTTTTCGTAAATGACGGTTTTTTGTAGATTCTAGGGTATACCCACAATCAGGGCGATATCGCTGGCGTTAATTCTAAATAACGGGTTTTTGAACAGAGACGCTACAAAAGTAAATCGATAGGGACAGCAAACGACGCCATATTTTTCCCACTCTTTTGACATTTCTCTTCAGTAAGGTTTGCCATTTCATCATGGAAAGATATACGAGCCAACAACGAGTCGAAATTATTAAAATTTACTACCGAAGTTTGGAGTCAGTGGCCTCAACTTTAAGAGCGCTACGTCCAATTTATGGTCGTCATAATCGTCCTACCAGATCAACAATTGAGCGTCTAGTGGAAAAATTTGAATCCACAGGCACAGTACAAAATGTTCCCGTGCTGGTGAGACAAATAAGTTCCCGTAGTGTCGAGAATATTGCTGCCGCTGAGGCTTCAGTTCAAGAAAGCCCAAATGTGTCTCTCACACGTCGTTCTCAAGCGTTGGGCATCTCAGTGACGTCGTTGTGGCAAACTTTGCGAAAAGATCTTGGCCTACATCCTTACAAGATCATATTGACGCAAGAACTGAAGCCGCTTGACCACCATAAGCGTCGTATGTTCGTGAATTGGGCTGAGCAACAACTTGGAAATGATTCGGATTTTCATCGGAAAATCATCTTCAGCGATGAGGCTCATTTCTGGCTGAATGGCTTCGTCAATAAGCAAAATATGCGTTATTGGTCAGACAGCAATCCACACGTAATCCATGAGTCATAATTGAATCCCGAAAAAATTACGGTTTGGTGCGGTTTATGGGCCGGCGGCGTCATTGGGCCGTACTTCTTCCGTGATGATTAAGACCGGCACATTACTGTGAATGAGAATCGCTACCGTTCAATGATAACCGAATATTTTTGGCCCCAATTGGATAATATGAACTTGGAGGACATGTGGCTCCAACAGGACGGCGCCACAAGCCACACAGCGAATGCCACAATCAATTTATTGGAAACCAAGTTTGGTGAACGTGTTATCTCACGAAATGGCCCAGTCGATTGGCCGCCTCGGTCGTGCGATTTGACGCCGTTAGATTATTTCCTGTGGTGCTACGTCAAGTCTATGGTCTATGCCAACAAGCCAGCGACGATTGATGAACTTCGTACGAATATCGAACGTGAAATTGCACCAGTATCGGCCGATTTATGCTTTAAAACCGTCGAAAATTGGGTTCTGCGTCTGGACTTCTGCAAGCGTACCCGTGGTGGCCATGCAAAAGAAATCGAGTACCATACATAATGGCATCGAACGTACTTTCACAGGAATAAAGAATTCCATTGGTATCTAAAACCGGTTTTGTTTTATTTAAAAAAACTTTTGTGGCGCTCTTATTGAAAAACCCTATATATTATTTACTTAGTTTATGCCTGTTTTGAAATCAGTTGGACACAAAACGATTTCACTCATAACGATAACTTCCTATGCGTTTATGCCTATGTTTTGAGTCGAAACAAACAAACTGGTTTAACTAACAGCTGATTCTGACTTCTTGCAATAGTAGTAGTGTTATCATTAAATTCTAATTTTTTCATATTTTCTATAATAATACACATAGAATTATAAAAACAACCAATGAAAGAAATTGGCAACCCCATCAAATTTGACAGAACATTATTTACAGCTGATTTTCATAAAGGTTTCAAAACCGGATGCGTTTATACTCAATTTGGAAAACACTAGGTCTGGCTCAAACAGGTTTGAAAAGCAGTGTCAGTGAAAACGTTTCGAAATTTCAAAACTGTTTTTATAGTTGTTTATGCCATGGGTTTGAGTGAATGAAAACATTTTCAAAACGGGCATAAACAGGGTAATAGTTTCATGAATCAAAACAAAAACGTCCAGTGTGTTTCAGTCTTAACATTCGATTTTTATTCAAAAATTTCGTATTTATTACATGTATACATGTAATAGGAAAATATAAAAAAAAAAATGTTAATGAAAAATTGTGCAATATATCTAAAAAATTATGATAAAAGCGACAGAATTTTGGGAAAATTTCGTAAAAATTATGCCAAAAAGCTTTTGGCATCATGTTTAAAAAAAAAATTGTGCTCAAATTATGCCAAACTGGCAACACTGATTAATAGTTTGATTCAAATTTATACATTTACGTCGGGACGGCGCGAACGCTATTCCCGGCTATCAAAAATTACACGCACGAGTTATTCACATTAGGAATAATCGCGGAGGTCATCTCGGCCAGACGTGCAATGGCCAAGCCTCACTCCGGGGGAACCGCCTTCATGATCACGGTAACCCCTACGCCAGGTTTGTATGATTTTCTTCTTCTTCTTAAATTCATTTATTTTTTCGACCACACTTATTGACAAACATAAAAATACGGTGTAAATATAACCATAAGGGATTCATACAACTTATTCCTAACATTAAAAAATACTCTAAGGACTATCCATTCTACTACTATATACTTAACAGTGTTCAGCATGAGGCGCTTACATATCGTTCATACTTGTACTTAAAACTATTTACTGCAACTTGTGCTTAAACCCTAAAAAACTGGTCCAGTTAAAACTGGGTTGAATTCGACCATAACAACTTACAAACTAACACTTAACACTACTTAAAACTACTATTCACATATATACATTATTTACATTGTATGGTGCAGTCACTGTGCGGTATTGTAGACCGTGCTGCTAATGTCAAACGTCCCTGCTCTCCTATGGTAAAATAAGAGCCTATTTTCAACAAAAAGCCTTCCCTCTCTATTCAGCGCGGCGAGGTCGACCGGCGCCAGGTAATTAACTCCTATCAGTCCGCCCAAACTATGTGGTCCAAACTATGCCTAACTTGTACATTCTCCAGAGAGGCCGACCTCTCCAGAAATTCCAGCGCCCCCCCCTACAAGGAACGCGTCAATCCTACCGAAATCAACCATCCTGTACATCTCGGCACAGGATTGGGAAATATACGAGCCATCGTCAGCTCTTTGCGTCCGCAGGCCCAGACAGCTCTTAAGGACGCGTCTCTCCATCTTCCTAAGCTTTTCCATCTGTCTGGAAGAGATTCCAAACCAGACTGGGAAAGTATAGGCTAAAATGGGCCTGATGATCTGTTTATAGACCAACAAGCGAACCTCTGTCGAGAGGCCTCCATGGCAGCGAAGCACATGGAGGTATGCGCGGAATATCCTCTTCGCCTTGCCCAAAATATGGTCGACATGGCTTCTGAACATTAAGTTCGGACTGAAAATTACACCCAGGTATTTAAGCCAGGCGGTGTAAACGATGGGTCTGTCCCCAACTCGAAGGTTGGGTTCAAAAGCTCTAGCCTCCCGGGGCAACACACATCCAGTCATTTTATGAAGGATTCCATCTTGCCAGACAGAATCAAATGCCCTGGAGATATCGAGGGCCACCGCAATGGTGGCTTGCCTCGCGTTCAACCCTCGCGTCACATAATCGCTCAAAACCATGAGCACATGAGACGTAGAGTGTCCTCGCCGAAAACAGAACTGGTTGTCTTGGAGGACTCTTTTATCCTCCGCTGTGTCGACAATCCTAGTCAAGACAAAATGCTCGAAAAGTTTGCCAATGGACGACAGTATCGATATCAGTCTGTAGCTACCACACCTCCTTGGGTCAGCGCCCGGCTTACGGATAGGAATCGTTACCGCTTCCTTCCAGTCAGCCGGGAAATATCCCAAGTTTAGGCAATGGTTAAACAGCACCGCCAAAAATCGCCAAATAGCGGTATCCACCCGCTTAAGTACCACTTCCGGGACTCCATCCCTTCCGGTGGACTTACGGTTCGGTCTATTCCGCAACGCCCCACCAATGTCTACAGGTCTAATGAAGCCCTGTTGACGCCAGTAGTCGTTATCACCATCCTGTGACCCATCAGCCATGACATTCGTTCCGAATGTTACGGCAGGATCATAGTTGGTCAAGCGCTGAATTTCGCCCTCAACGCCATCAGGAGCGCCAGCAGCGCCAAAATCATCCGCAGTCGGGTTCCCCTGTATGTGGTCAGCAAGGGAGTTAGCCTTGCTCTCATCCACCTCCACCAGGGAATTATCAGCATCTAACTCTCGAAAGGGTGCTGCAATTCACCCTTATACTGCTTAGGAAAGTCGCCTTCCTATCCTGCTCGAATCTATAAATAGCCCCCTGAATAATCCGGTCAATATTGCGCACATTAGCGCGCAATATAATCGCCCTGCCCGGATCTCCAGTTCTATCTATTATCCTCCGCAGACGCTTCCTTTCCCGTATAAACTCCAGTATATACGGTGGAAGTCGTCGAAGTCCACCGGGTCCAGTCCGAACCCTAGGGGTCGAGGCCTCTATAGCCTCACCGAGGGCCGTGCTCATCGAATCGACACAAGAGTCGATCTCCGAGCATGACACGTTCCTATCTATTGGGAGTTCGCTACCGTCAAGCCCCTCCTCAAGAACCCGGTTAAATCGCCGTCGATTCATCTGGTTGTAATCAAAAAACGTCGGGCGCTCCCGATATGACAAATCGCCTCGTTCCAGCAGCAGCTCCACAGCCCTATGGTCCGATCCGCAATCCAATGTCCTCATTCCGTTAACCCCGGAGTCGCGCCATGTCACCCCGAGGAAACAATAAATACATCAATATATGATGCAGTTGTGGTGCCCATCCTAGTTGGGCCACTAGTTGGTACCACATTAATGTCAGGGCATTCAGTAAAAAGTCGCTGAAGTGCCCAGCCCCTACGGTATGGAACTCGATTTCTTTTGCATGGCCACCACGGGCACGCTTGCAGAAGTCCAGACGCTGAACCCAATTTTCGACGGTTTTCAAGCATAAATCGGCCGATACTGCTGCAATTTCACGTTCGATATTCGTACGAAGTTCATCAATCGTCGCTGGCTTGTTGGCATAGACCATAGACTTGACGTAGCCCCACAGGAAATAATCTAACGGCGTCAAATCGCACGACCGAGGCGGCCAATCGACTGGGCCATTTCGTGAGATAACACGTTCACCAAACTTGGTTTCCAACAAATTGATTGTGGCATTCGCTGTGTGACTTGTGGCGCCGTCCTGTTGGAACCACATGTCCTCCAAGTTCATATTATCCAATTGGGGCCAAAAATATTCGGTTATCATTGAATGGCAGTGATTCTCATTCACAGTAATGTGCCGGTCTTGATCATCGCGGAAGAAGTTCGGCCCAATGACGCCGCCGGCCCATAAACCGCACCAAACCGTAATTTTTTCGGGATGCAATGATGACTCATGGATTACGTGTGGATTGCTGTCTGACCAATAACGTATATTTTGCTTATTGACGACGCCATTCAGCCAGAAATGAGCCTCATCGCTGAAGATGATTTTCCGATGAAAATCCGAATCATTTGCAAGTTGTTGCTCAGCCCAATTCACGAACATACGACGCTTATGGTAGTTCTTGCGTCAATTCGATCTTGTAAGGATGTAGGACAAGATCTTTTCGCAAAATTCGCCACAACGACGTCACAGAGATGCCCAACGCTTAAGAACGACGTGTGAGAGACACATTTGGGATTTCTTGAACTGAAGCCTCAGCGGCAATAATATTCTCGACAATACGGGCACTTCTTTGGCACGGGAACATTTTGTACTGTGCCTGTGGATTCAAATTTTTCCACTAGACGCCCAATTGTTGATCTGGTAGGACGATTATAACGACCATAAATTGGACGTAGCGCTCTTAAAGTTGAGGCCACTGACTCCAAATTTCGGTAGTAAATTTTAATAATTTCGACTCGTTGTTGGCTCGTATATCTTCCATGATGAAATGGCAAACCTTACTGAAGAGAAATGTCAAAAGAGCGGGGAAAAATATGGCGTCGTTTGCTGTCCCTATCGATTTACTTTTGTAGCGTCTCTGTTGAAAAACCCGTTATTTAGAATTAACGCCAGCGATATCGCCCTGATTGTGGGTATACCCTAGAGTCTACGAAAAACCGTCATTTACGAAAAATCGGTTTTCGCTTTGTTCGAAAAGAAAATTTTTAAAGAAACCGGATATCGGTTTGTTCGAAAAATAAATTTTTGAAGAAACCGGATTTCGAGTCTTTTTGCCAAAAACCGTTGGAACCGGGTTTTCCGATTTTTTTGCTTTAAGGTATATTAAATTACATTACAGCACCTTCAATACATTTATTTAGAGCGACCATTTCACATACTTATTCGTATTTAAAGTTCAAAATTTCACAACTCTATTAAAATATGACAATTACGTTTTAATTTTAAATAAAAACTGTTTATCATATTGCAATTTAGAATGCGTGTTTAATATTAAATGTAAAAGTTTTATTTAAACTAACATTAAACTGATTTCAATTCGAAAATCATATTCAAATTTGAAAGAGATTTTCATGTATGAAAATCTGATTAAGTTTGAAACCATGGATTTATAAAATTATTTTATTTTTGAAATTTGGAACAAAGTTTGAAAAGCTTAATAAATTTTTAATTAATTCTTATTTGTCATAAAATCATTTTGAAACTTTAATACACATTTTTTTGAAAATATCACTTAAAACTAAAAAATCATAAAATCAAAAAAGCATAAAATCATTTTTGAGAAGAGAAATCATGTTCTTAATTCCAAAAGTTCATTAAAACTCGAATTATATTTTTTAAGAATATTAATGCAATTTGAGATTAAACCGGTTAACCGACGTTAAATGACCAGTTTCCGGTTTGTTCGAATGATAATTTTTTTAAAAAACCGGCACATGGTTAATAGTAAATAAACCGGTTTCACCGGTTTTTCGGTTTCGGTTTTGGACACTCTAGTATACAAATATAAATAAATGGTTTCCCATTACATCCCATGAAGGGACCAGGGAGAACTTCTTACAATCACTGAGCTGTGCGCTTTCCAGTTTTCACTCACTGATTGGGACCTACAGTTTTACACCGATTCCGAGCGGTATTTTGAGAAGCTTTTCATTGACTATATACTCGATAGTGTCGCCGTCACTATGCGAGATGACCGCCGCCGAAAAAAATTGTAAGGTGGTCCAGAGCAGGGTTCAAACCCAGGATCTCATGTACAAGAGCCGCGCACACTAACCATTGCACCACTTAGCCCTTTTTTGAGAGATTCTGACGCTTTTTCTGAAAACTACTTCTAAACGCTTTTCTCAAAACATTGATTTTGAGGATACGACACTATTTTTCTGGGGGCGCCATACAATTATTGGAATTAATAACTGTTTACAAATTTATTTATTTATGTCGGGACGGCGCGAACGCCATTCCCGGCTATCAAAAATTACACGCACGAGTTATTCACATTAGGAATAATCGCGGAGGTCAACTCGGCCGGATGTGCAATGACCAAGCCTCACTCCGGGGGAACCGCCTTCATGATCACGGTAACCCCTACGCCAGGTAAGTATGATTTTCTTCGTTTCCACCAGAGGTCTTGTACCACATTAAAGATGAGGCCACTGACTCCAAATATCGGTAGTAAATTTTAATAATTTCGACTCGTTGTTGGCCCGTATATCCTTCCATGATGAAATGGCAAACCTTACTGAAGAGAAATGTCAAAAGAGCGCGAAAAAATATGGCGTCGTTTGCTGTCCCTATCGATTTACTTTTGTAGCGCCTCTGTTGAAAAACCCTTTATCACATGCCATTTAAATTATTCGATTATCTTATTCGGTTCAAAAGATATGATTTTTGCAACGAAAAAATTCAAATGGCACCACTGCCGCTGCAATAAGGTTTTGGTCCGAATCGATATTAGCTCGTCGAATCACACCTACGTTCACTACACAAGTAGAGTGCCTTCCATCAGTTACTAGGTGAGAAACCTGGTTTTTCGTTTGTTGTTCATGAGATGGCCAAGTAGTGTTGTGGAAGGATGGCTTTATGTAGGAATCTTGTACTACAGACAACCATGTCTTTCGTTGTGGCGGGTAGACTGAATTTACCGATGGTTGGTTCAAAGACACTTCCCTGCCGACTTTAACATTAAAATCATCTAGGACAATCTTAATGCATGGCCAGAGCAGCGGTTGTATGCTTCCTCTAGGATCATGTCCTTGGTGTCATCGTATTTTTCTTCTCTCGGGGCATGTACACAAAATAGCGATATGTTAAAGTATTTCGCTTTTATGCGGATGATGGCTATACGTTCACTTACGGCGTTGAACCTAGAGACTAGATATCGCAGTATTTTGCCAACTACAAATCCGCAACCAAATTCATGATTTTTCTCATGGCAGATGTAGTACATGTGTGTCACAGTTCGTATCTGCTGAAGAGCAGTAGTGTCACCCATATACTTCTCGAGGACATCTGCCAGTTGGATAGTGGCACCGGATATGTATACTGTTCTAACATTCCAAGTATCAGTTCGTGGGTACCTGCATAAATTACTAGATACCCGTAGGAACTGCATTGGCAAACGCGAGATACATTTTAGTTCACTCAGTCGCACTTGAGTGTGCCCTTCGTAACAAGATCGTTACCTCTGGTTGGGGATACGAAAGTTTACGCATTCGAAATAAGTAAGATTTCAATCTATGCTAGTGAGTTTGCCAAAAGTTGTAGGTAGGTTTTCAAACGTACCCATAATTTTTGGTATTATTCTATAGCAAATTCCATCCTGCCTACGCCAATTGTTGGTTTTATAAACCATTTATAGGCAATATTGCCAACATTTGGCTTTGAGTGCATGTCGTATGAGCGAAATGTTAGTTTAACGGTGGCATTTTAGGCATTTATACCTTTATAGTTGGCAACACTTATACTATGTAGTACAGCTGTTTTATATGTTTATGGCACGTCTAATTGAACCTTAACATATGTTCGTTTAAATGTTGGTTGCTTGTACTCGTACTATGTTTTCGTTCATACCCAGCGGCGGAAGCCGCAAGGCCTTCGACAAGTAAGGCATGCGGAATGGTTCTTTTGTAATGCTGATTTTTTCATCAGATATAACCAAGAAGAAGATTTTTAAAATTTTGACAAATTTCTTTTCCGATTCTTTTTAACCGTAATTTAATTGTAAAAATTCATACAATTTTTAAAATTATATTTTTTATTTAATATTTTTCAGGCTATTTTTAAAATTTTCAGTTTGAAGTTGGGCGTGGTACAACTTTCTAAGATAGATACATTCATACTTATAAATAAACATGTAGAAGTGGATAATACTCAGTATAAAACTCGAAAGCGCACAGCTCACTGATTGTGAGAAGCTCTTCCCGATTCCTTCATGGCATGTAATGGGAAACCATTTATTTTTTTTTATAGAAGTGGGTAATGTTTTGGTTACTACCAAGCAAGCGATAATCGCTAGCTTGTAACGAAAACACGCCTACTATCACAATTGTGATTGTGTAGGTAACCGCAAAAACCCGAAGTATTTGTCAATGGATTTCAAAATGTTGCGCAGCTTGGATTTTCTTCATCAAGTGCTGAACAGCAACAGATTTCATTTACTTTGACGATAGGACAACAAAATGAAACAAAGCAACAGCCGGTCGTTTATCATCGTATATCACACGAATAAACTTATAGTGCACGTTTGTAAACTTCGCAGAAGCAGCATATTTTTGCCTATTCCCACGGGAATAGGTTTTTGAGAAATGCCCGACACTGATTTACACACATCTTGAGACAAAAAAATATAACAACCACCATTAAGTGCATGTATACACTTCTATACATTAGTGAATTTGCTGTCCAACCTCTTACCACCATTAACCAGTGTTTTTTTTATTGAATACCACAGTCTGAGTTTCGTTTTTAGCGATTTTTCTAAATATTTGTTACAATTCTCATTTACTTGATTTTTAATTTGGTACAAGACCTCTGGCTGAAGCCAAGAAACTCATACTTACCTGGCGTAGGGGTTACCGTGATCATGAAGGCGGTTCCCCCGGAGCGAGGCTTGGCCATTGCACATCCGGCCGAGATGACCTCCGCGATTATTCCTAATGTGAATAACTCGTGCGTGCAATTTTTGATAGCCGGGAATGGCGTTCGCGCCGTCCCGACGTAAATGAATACATTTTAACCATGCTATTAATTCCAACAACTGTATGGCGCCCCCAGAAAAGTAATGTCGTAACCACGGTTGCCACAGGGGTAATTTTTTAATTACCAGAATTTTCCAAAAAAATTACCAAATTTTTAAATTTAGAACATTAACAGCCAATTCCTCTAACTCAAACGAAAACTTTCTTTCGCCTGCTATGCGACAAACAGCTGATTTTGGTTCCACTAACACACATCAGAACGACAAAGCGAAAGAAAATATATGCGAATGAAAACGTAAGCGTTTCTATACAAATTTTGATTCCTCTATCTTTCTTTGCTGTCATCTAAACGAAAGCAAATGTCAAAACGAGTCACTCTTGTGTTGGTTGTGGTTTAAGAATATCCATCAGAAAATTTTTGTCAACCGAAAAAGAGAAATGGAAACAAACAAAACAGAAAGCAAATGGTAAGTTGTTAATAATATTGTTATGACATACATATGAAACATTTTAAGTATATATTATATAAAATTTTAGCGTAAGGAAGTCAACGCCGCAGCAGCTCCAGGTATTAGTTGAGTACATGGAAGCGAATCCTGAGTTTGCCAGGGGAGCACCGGTGTTTGGAGCCAGCAAACAGTCTTTGGAGGAGCAGTGGCGCAAGCTTACCCAAAATTTAAATTTTCGTGGCGCTCCCATGCGTACTGCTGTTGAGTGGAAGAAGGTAAAAATTGGGCTGAAATTTATGACCAGGGGCAGGGTTCAAACAATTATAAAAAGAAGAACCAAAATGAAAGAAAAAATCAGGAGTGCGCGAAAAATTTTGGAGCAAATTTTAAAGAATATAAAACGAATAAAAATCCAACTTTTTGAGATATAGGCCTTTAAAGCTTGAGTATATAATCGCACATTTCTCAAATATTTGGAAACCGATCTGTTTCAGATGGGTATCATTTCAATTGTCTTTCTAAACTCTATTATTCTGTACATTAATTATTCATTTATTAGTCATTCATTATCATTATTCATTTACAGACTTGGGCGGACTTAAAATCCCGCACCAAGAAGAAAATTGCTGACAACCACAATAGCATGCGCGAAACTGGTGGTGGTGTCTATCGATTCAACGGCCTGACACAGTTGGAGGAAGTGATCGATAGAACATTATTTCTGTCCACAGCTGCAGCACCTAAAGGCGCTGCGTTTGGAGCCCGAGAAGCAAAGGTTTCAATTGATTCAACTGAAAAGTGCTTTCAGTCGTTAATAGAAACACCACCCAGGAATAGCCAAAACATTGCGGTAATCACTCCGACCAGGCAACAACAGCAAGTAAGCAGCAATCCGGAAGACACACTACAGACAATCAGCCCACCGCAGTTAAGTCAACATAAAAAACGAAATCATGATGACAGTGACGATGAGCTTGCTACTTCCTCTTCAGCCAAAAAACGAAGAATAGTAGAGCATGGCCAACTGTCACTTATTCGACGGCAGCTAAGAGTGAGTGAGCGTTTAGCTGCTACGGCCGAAACTCGAGCACACACAACACAAATTATAGCCGATGCTGCCGAAAAACTAGTCAGTGCGGCTGAAAAGCAAAGTGACGCTGCCACAAGAATTGCAATAGCCGTAGAAAAACAAGCGGAAGCTGCTACAAAAAGTGCGAACAATATTGAACAATTTCTTGTGCTGCTTAAAACTTTTGTCGACAATGGTTCTCTTACTGTAGAGAATAAATAAATATGTTATTTAGTTAAAAAAAACCAAAATGTACAATTGTTTGCTCTAACTTCAACATGTCCATAATATATAATATATAGCATTCGATAACCCAGTTAACGAAACAATTTATTTAATTGTATCCCCCTACTTTTAAGATTTCTATAAGAAAATAAAAAATATTAAATATTTTTGCCTAAAGTAAATTTATGCCTTTATTTCATAAGTTTATGGCAATGTTTTTCCTTATTTGTAAAGCTCTTTCTTCTTCCACTTCATCACAAATGCTCTCGTGTGAGACGCTCTCCTCCTCAATTTCTGCCACCGCGTTGACTTCTGTGCACTTGTACGCCACGCAAATATTGTGAAGAGCACAGCATGCGTTCATAATTTGGGTCGCCTTTTTTGGATAGTAGTGGAGCCCTCTTGAGCCAATCAGACACCGAAATCTGTTTTTCAGCACGCCAAAGCACCGCTCAACCACGTTTCGTGCGCTAATGTGTTTTTTGTTGTACCGATTATCTGCGGCATCCCTTGGGTTTCTGAAGGGCGTCATTAAAAATGGTTTTAATTTGTAGCCGCCATCTCCTAAAATCGAAACAAAAAATGCTAAAATGTATAGGTACATGTAAACCACTTGATAAAATATAATACATATTGATTGATATGTTCGAATAACTTACCCAGAAGCCAAGTGTTCCGTTTGCCACCGTCGAAATCACGCTGCAGTTGCCTGTTTACTGCACTCTGCTCCCAAATAAATGAGTCATGGCTGGAGCCGGGATACCGTGCATCAACACACATGATACTCATATTGTGGTCACAAACCTTACGAAATAAAAAGCATTATCCATACTGAAATAAATGTGTATATATTGATGTACTTACCACCATTGCATTTATGCTATAAAATCCTTTCCTGTTGTAGTATAAATGCTTCTCATTATCACCAGGAGACTTGATTCGTAAGTGGGTGCCGTCTACGCACCCAATGATGCCCGGGAATCCATATTTTTCCCAAAAGGCCTGCTTTATTTTGTCCTCTTCTGGAGGAAGAGGCATTCGTATCCATTTCGGACAAATATAATGCTCAAAGAGCTCTAGACACTCAGCAATCATTTTACATACGGTCGATGTGCCTGCCGCCGAAACGTGTTCGTTACCAACTGCCTGCTGGTAACCCCCCGTTGCAACAAACCGTAAAAATGTTGCCAGCTTTATGTCGGGCCGTATTTGCGTGCACCGGTGCCTCGGAATCCACTTCCCCTCCAGCTCCTTAGAAATCATTAGAAAGATTTCTTTGCTGAGTCTAAAATTCTGGATAAACCCAAAATAAAAAACAAATGTATTTGCATTTAGCATACTTATATGTAAGTAGTTATGTGATTTTATTATACTTACTGATTTGTAGGCATTTCCAGAACATTTGCCATGTCTCGTAGCTGCCTCCGTGGCACTTCTACTACGTCCTCATTCTGGTCCACAAAATAGACGGCAATTGAAATATCCATCTTATTATATTGAGGAATTTGCTTTGTTTAATAAATTTGGTTTGTTTACCAAATTTCTTTGTTTACTAATGTTGTCATTTGTTTGCAGCTGACCAGTTTCAAGCAGACAGAGTTGTATTTTTTTATGATTTACTCTACAAAATATCCCATATTTTTGAGGGAAATTTTGGGAAATTTATGAATTTGTTGATCTGGCCGCACTTACATTTGACAACTCGTAGATTGCTTACGTTACAGATGCATAGTCATGCGAAAGAACGAAAGAATATTGCAGGAATCAAATTTCGGACGAAAGTGAGTGACTGGTTTTCTTTCGAGTAAATTTTCGTGTGAGTTACAGGAATTGGCTGTAAATGTTTATTTAAAATAATTCATAATAATTCATATTACATACATACATCAATAAGGCTGTTTTTTTTTATTCCATTAAGCTATCGACACTTACGACTTTCCAAATAAAACGATCCACTCTTAATACTACGAAATGTGGCAATATTTTCTGTAATGGGCGGAAAAAATGCGACACGGCAACGCGTTTGTAGCCAGTGCCAACATATACATGGTAGCAGCAGATGTTGTTGTAGTTGTAAGCAGCAGCAACAGACATTTTATTTTCGTTCATTCGTTTAAGTTGTCGAACTCTACACAAATACATATACCTACAATACAAGAATACAAACAAGTATAAACACAAAATACATATGATTTTGATAAGTGACGCCAAAACTGGCACGGAAACAATTTCATCACCTGTTTAAACGACTATACCTGTTAGATAATTGTACCATGTTCAATATGTATAACATTTACCACGCGTTGTTGTGAACAATTTATTTCCAATTTTGTTTTCAATCGCAATTAAAAATCTATCCTTCAAATTTAGAGATATAAAAGTACACGTAGTCTACAAATTAAGCTATAATTAACTTTAGCGGGGTTAAAAAATAACACCCATAATATAAAGATTAAAAAAAATCAAAACATAAAATATGGTATAACAAAATATAATCTCAATTTTTTTTCGCATTTTATTGCCTAAAACTTTTATAATCAGACCAATCAAAGCACAAAGAGTCCGTCAGTGCGAAAGAGTCGAATATATTTGGTTATTTAGTGCGAACGACGACGACAAGCGCGTATTTTGGTTAGGGCCATAACCATTCAATTCTTCCAAATAGTGTTGCCACTGCTTCATGTTTTCTTCTGTTTGTAACATTTTTTTCTTATACTAATTATTTCATTTCAAAAGGTTACCAAAATGAACAAAATGTTTACCAAGCCGTTTACTTACTTACTTACTTATCCGGTCTCGGACAACCCCGGGGGGTCAGGGACCTTACAAAATGAAGATAACATATTTCGCCAACCAGTTCGATCTTTTGCTTTATCTCTCCAGTTGGCAATACCAAGTGTACGCAGGGATTCGTCAACCTGATCCCTCCAGCTGAGTCTTGGTCTTCCTATTTTTCGTCTTCCTTCGAGTTCGGTTTCGAAAACCCTTCGCGCTGGTTCATCTTCATCCATTCTACTGACATGGCCTAGCCAGCGAAATCGCGTTATCTTGATCCGCTTAACTATGTCAATGTCAGGATAAAGCTCATACAGCTCATGATTCATGCGTCGCCGATACTCGCCGTTGTGCACTATAGGGCCATAAATTTTTCGGAGTATTTTTCTCTCGAAGACTCCTACAGATGTTTCGTCTGCTTGCGATAGGACCCAGGATTCTGCGCCATAAAGCAAGACAGGTTGAATGAGAGTCTGGTACAGCTGGACTTTTGTTACTCGAGAGAGGGCTTTATCTCTAAAGTGCTTGCTTTGCCTAAAATAACATCTATTCGCAAGCACAATTCTCCGCTTGATCTCAAGCCGTTTAAATGTTACCAATTTTGGTTGGATATTACCAACCGTGGCAACCGTGGTCGTAACCTCAAAATCAATGTTTTGAGAAAAGCGTTTAGAAGTTGTTTACAAACCCGCAACAAAATTCATGTTTTTTCTCGTGGCAACTGTATTATATGTCGTAGTTTATTTTTCTTATACAGCCATGTCCTGTCCATCGCATTTCCTGGATAGCGGTAATGTCAGCCGTATAACTTTCGACGACAACTGCCAATTGGATACTTGCAGAGGATCAATATAGAGTCCTTTCATTCCAAGTGCATATCCGTAAGTGGTAAATACAGTGTATACCAACAATAAAGCTGAACAAAACAGAACGAAAACAAAATAGATATGAATTTGACATAGTTGGACCACAACGACAAGAAAACAATTAAATCAACTGTTCTAGCCCTTCCACCTGTAGTACATAGATCTTAATTCCAATGAAGAAAATAAATTTGTTAAATTTTGTTAAGGTTTTTTTTTTTAATTATAATTAGCAATATGTCAAAAAAAGTGGTTTTTCCAATTTAAAGATATATGTACCAAATTATATGTACTGATTTGGGGATACATTCGGCTATCTGAAATGCTCATTAGGGTGGCCCTCAATTACATGATATGTGAATTATAGGGTGTTCTTGTTGTCATTGATTTTTCAACTGATTACGAATTTTTTCCTGTAATTTTATTAATATCCGAAAAACTGGAATTTTTTAATTTTTTACAATAAACTGGGTTAGTAGCCTTTCATTTAAGATGAATATTTCATTCGTACACTGAGAGAAAAAAATTATTATAATAATAAGTGGTAAAGGTAGATTTACGACTTTTTCATTTAAAATGGCACAAAAACGGCTAAAGATTTTTGGCCAAAATTTTCTATTTCTCGTTTAGAACCTTAAAATCTTAAATTCTACCAAGGCGCTTCGCAGTACAATGTTTCGTTTGGAAAAAAAATTGAAAAAACTTCAAGAAAAATGGAAAAAATCCAAAATTTTTAGCTTTTTCACCTTCCTCAACTCATAACGTCCAAACTAAGCTTTGTGACGTGAAGCGCCTTGGTGGAATTTTAGATTTTAAGGTTCTAAACGAGAAATAGAAAATTTTGGCCAAAAATCTTTAGCCGTTTTTGTGCCATTTTAAATGAAAAAGTCGTAAATCTACCTTTACCACTTATTATTATAATAATTTTTTTTCTCTCAGTGTACGAATGAAATATTCATCTTAAATGAAAGGCTACTAACCCAGTTTATAGTAAAAAATTAAAAAATTCCAGTTTTTTTTTTTAATTTAATTTTTTAATTTTTAAGCCCACGAAAATGGTTAAACTGTGTTATATTTTGAAATACAACTAATTTTTAAAAAAAAAACTCGTGGAATAAATATTGTTTCTGAGTCCCCAAAGATTCATATTCAACAATAAAAAAGTTATTTTTCGCAAAAAGTCGTTTTTGACATATTGCTAATTATAATTAGTAATTATAATTACCCAATATGCACAAAGTCGGACTCGGATCCGATTTGAGTCCGACGCGTCGAATTCCGTTTACGCTGATCCGGTTTGAGTGCGGAATATCGGATTTCGTTTTTTCTGATCCGATTCGGATCCGGTTTGAGTCCGTAACATCGGTTTTCGCTTTCTCTGATCCGATTCGCAGTGTACTTTATGATGAAGTGGAGCAGCACTTGACTTGGTTTGGGTCCAAAGAGAAAAAGGCAGCTAAAGACTTAATAGTGGCAGCAGCTATCAAAGGTAAGCTAAAAGTATGCCCTAAATGTTTACATTTGATTTTCATATAGCTTTTTAATTCTATATTTCAGAGGCATTTCAGCGGATATGCCCAAATGATCCGTTAGAAACGATGGAAGTAAGAAGTAAGAAATACTTCCAATATGCGAGAGACAGCGTTACCAAAAAAACTAAATATAATGAAAAACAATGAGTCTCAGAAATGCATATAAAAATAAATGCTTAAAATGTAATTCGATTATTTTATTCTGAAATGAGATCGGAATCATTATCGAAATAATTTCGAAACCCATCGTAATGATTTAATATCCGACCACATTTCGCTATCGGGGCCGAATTCATTTCGCTATCGGATCCGTTCTCGTTTCGAAATCGGACACAATTCTCGTTTCGAGAACGAAAGAGGAATTTCTCCCACTCGCTGATCCGTTCTCGAAATCAGCCGACTCGGATCCGTTGTGCTTATTGGGTAGTAGTATTCATCGAAAATGAGATGTAATGAGAAACAAGTTTTTTCCTTTTTTTTATTCGTCTAAATTAAAATGTAACACGTGACACTTTTAGCTCTTTGTGTCTACATTCGCCAATACTTACGGTTTCCAACTCCAATACCAGGAATTCAATTATTTAAATTTCCAAACATTTGTTTATATTATAATTTTATTATTCGTTTTTTTTTTATTTTTCTCTTCAATTTCAATTTTATCAGAGTAAAAAAACAAGGTTTCAATTTAATACAAATCATTTCAAAATTAAATAATACATTTAAACGTCGATTTGAATTCACATTATATATTCCTATCGGTTGTGACTAACATGTGATTAGTTCGATTAGATTAGTAATTCATTAAAACAGGAACTGGACACGATCATAATAATACGTACATACATACATACAATAATAAAAATGTTAATTATTTATAACTAAACACAACAAATAAATACATGACAAACAAGTTTAATTCAAAACACGCGTATCGAACAGAAATTTCAACGTATATTATGAAGTAGATATTCAATAATAACTAATTGTGCTTTATTAGGGATGTTGGCTGGAAGATAACGAACGTCACATTGGATATCGATAGAATTAATGGTGGGAAGAACGGAGGCTCATTTTGGTTAAATTTAACTTAAACTTAAATTTGTAAAAATACCATTCATCCTCCTACGCATCTTGAGAGGGGGAAAGGATTTTATTTTATTTCGTAGTTTTTTTTTTATTGTTTTTATCTTAACATTAATGTTTTACAATAATAGTTATTTATAATTTCTTTGGTTAAATCACAGAAATTATTAATTAAATTATACTATTGAGTTGATATTGTAAGAGAATATTGTATATGTATCTCGAGTTAGTAGGACATGAAAACATGTAATATTCCAAAGTAATGGCTAACAAATTGTCGTTGTAATGGTTTAAACGGTTATAAATAACTCAATACTTGCCCCGTTACTAATGCGTCACATAATCGGTGTAAAACTGTCGGTTTGCATCAGTGATTGGAAAAATAGAAGTATTTCCAATTCCTTCAAAGGATGTAATTCTCTTTCCATCAATTTTCTTCTTGTATTCCAAGTAGTTTAGAAAATGCCTTAAATCTTTGCAACAGCGGCCACCTTTTGTATTTTGTAGTGCGACCGACTACTGCCCCAGTAAAGATGGAAATGATGGCACTTTGGTGTGAATGATAATTTTACATGAACCCTAGATCGTTTCAATGACCAAGCAAAAATCCTGTTTCGATTTGCTCAACAAATTAATAAACGGTTTCTTTCGATGTTCTAGTAAATAAAATTAAAATAAAAACACAAGTTTCAACATCACATTCAAAATTGGATTTGAAGATAAGTTTATGTTAAAACCCAAATTTTTTATTAGTTTTAAATTTAAATTTCTACACAAAATTCAAGTTTGCAGAAGGTTGTAACGAACTTGCGGTACATCGATAACTAAGAGAGCTATCGAAAATTTTGTTTTGGAACGAAGCTCCTTATCGAACGTTACGAGATGGGGGCTAAATAAAAAAAATTAAACAACTTTTGTTTTATCACTATTATGCTACATCACACTATTATCAACTATATTGTTTACTTTTGCTTTGGTTTGTGTCTAGAATAACTAGATGTCTCGCATATGTTGGGAAACTTCCTGTTTAATGGGAAGTTTTCTAGGTGGAGTCTGTAACCATTATTTAGTATATATTGCAATTTTGAATTCAATAAAAAGTAAATTGGGAAAAGCCAAAGTGAAAGAAGTTTAAAAAATAACATTTTCTTAAATAAAGTAAAAAAGTAAATTTTTTCAAAAAAAAAATACTAATTCATATTCTTAAACAAAGTACATTTCTTAAAAAAAGTAAATTTTCTTACAAAAAGTACCTTTGCTTAAAAAAGTAAATTTTATTGCAAGAAGTACCTTTTCTTAAAAAAAAGTAATATTTTTTTAAATAAGTACCTTTTCTTAAAAAATACATTTTCTTACAACAATTTGTCTTTTCTTAACAAACTACTTTTTCTTTAAAGTGTACCTTTTTTTAAACAAAATAACTTTTCTTGAGATAAGTACCTACTCTTAAAATTGTACCTGTGCTTGAAAAAACGAGGAAATTCTAAAAAAATTCCCATTTCTTCAAAAAAAAATACCTTCTATTAAAAAAATAGCTAATCTTACAAAAAAAAGCTCCTTTTCTTAAAAATAAAATAATACCTTTTATTTTCTTTTCTTTTCTTTTCTTTTCTTTTCGTTTCTTTTCTTTTCTTTTCTTTTCATTTCTTTTCTTTTTTTTTCTTTTCTTTTCATTTCTTTTCTTTTCTCTTCTTGTCTTGAGATAATTAGTAAATTTTCTTAAAAAGATAACCTTTTCCTAAAAAGAGTACCACTTCTTTCAAAATAACCTGTTCTTAAAAAAAGTACTTTTTTGTACAAAAATTCATACTCTTATGGTTTTTTCTTTCAGAAAGTACTACTTCTAAAAAATACTACCTTTTCTCAAAAAAGCGTTAGCTTTTAATAAAAGAGGCACCACTCTTTAAAAAATTACCTTTTCGGGAAAATATAATACATATTCTAACAAAATGGACCTAAAAATATATATATT
Organism: Phaonia tiefii; assembly: GCA_963931995.1. Taxonomy (NCBI): domain Eukaryota; kingdom Metazoa; phylum Arthropoda; class Insecta; order Diptera; family Muscidae; genus Phaonia; species Phaonia tiefii. Next base: position 77,124,244 of record OZ008370.1, read on the forward strand.
CAAAAAAAAATACATTCTATAAAAAAAAATTTTTCTTAAAAAAGTTTATCATTTTACAAAAAGTATATTTTCTCAAAAGTGTGAGTTCTCGAACCCGTTACAAGTCCGTAAGAACATAAAAAAGCGAATGAGTGAAATTGCGGATTCGCGGATCCGTTTCGAACCCGTTACGAGCCTGTAAAAACATAGAAAGGTAAATTCCGATTTAGCGAATCCGTTTCGATTGAAATATGTAATGTAATAATAATGTAAATGAAAAACTTCAGTGGATTAGAGGTAGAAGTGATAGTTCATTATCTATTTTAATTTTAAATATCAGAAGGAATCCGTTTCGAATCCGCAAATATTTATAAAAGTGGAAACGTCTCGAATCCGTTTTATTTACAAAAAACGAACCCGAAACGGATTCGAATGTGCAGCCCGTTTCGAATACGAGTCGGATCCGAAGAAGTATAAAAGTTATTCGCTTTTTCGATAGGAATTTCATACACAAAGGAATTCGTTATGAGTCCGTAACGGATGTCCATTTCGGACGAAATGTTCGAAGCAGCGGATCCGTCTCGAATTCGTAACAGATTCAGATGGCATACTGGGTTTATACAATCTTACATTTCTCATCGATATCACATTACTGATTGCCAAATCATATGGTTCTGACTACAGCTTAACCACCCAACATTGGGTTGGTAAATCATTCTTAACCAATAACTGAAAAACTTAATTCGATGATTAACCACAATTTAACTAAGAAACAGAGATGACCACTGACTGGAAAATTAACCATTAAAGTCAGTTCCGCGTCAGAGCTGATCAACGGTTAGCAAAACAATACTAACGGCATCCATTTCATTACGATATTAAAGAAGAAAACAGGCAACAGACAGACTTAACCAGAAAAGTAAGGCTACGTTTTCCATAGAGAAATACTTAAGAGTTTCCATTACTCTCTTCGTTGCCTCTTCATGACGACGAGGTAGTAGGGTTAGAGTTTTATTTGCTGCGGTATTTTACCCATTTTACACTTTCGTTGGACATAAAACGGAAAGAAATCAAAGGGAATGCGTAGTTTCTTTTAATACAAACAACATAAAACTTAATTTAGCGGTCATTAGCATCAATAAACACTATTTAAAATTAGTTCCTGTCTTCTATGCTCTCTCATTCTCCATCATCGGCCTAGCCTTTTCGATCAGCTGAGCCATAGAATCCCCCTGGTTTTTCTCAGCGTGTATTTACACTATTGACATGTTCTGATCGCAAAATCACCTGAATTTTCATACGAGATTCAGCTGACTTCGCTTCCAAAATATGTCAAGCATGTTAAACATGCATAGTGGGCACGGTGTTTAAAACCTCAACTACAAATACGTCATAACGAACGTACCCAGTGAACAATTTCTTCCGAATGCGGTAGAAACTGTGACAGAAAGCCGGCAAAAGTTGCCGACTCTGATGCCGATTTCGATCACAAATCTTACTGAAAGTTGTATGAGTGGTTGGCAAGAAATAGTAACATTTTATATGAGGAAATTCGGTATGTTTTGCCGAGATTTTGGACGGGATTCTGAAGGAAAATTCGGAATAATTTCGAAAAAGAGCAGATTTTTCTGATATTTATTGACTTTTTACAGCCAATTTCTGACCAAAATCTGAGTAAATATCCGAAAATTACCAGACTTTTCCGACGATAATCTAACTATTTTACCACCGATTTCTCGCCAAATCTGGAAAAATATACGTAAATTATAAGACTTATCTGACGATTATCTGCCTATTTTGCCACCGACTTTTGACAAAAATCTGATTAAATGCCCGAAATTTAACAGGCGTTACTTAAATAATCGGAAGTTTCATCTCTGTCGCGTGACATTATGACGCACTGATTACTTCTTTAAATTTATTCCGATATAAAATCCATTTGTTAATAAAAAAAAAGTTAAATGAAGTTATTAATTTGCATATGATAAATTTAATATAAATTGTTTTCGGACATTATTCTGTCGAATTTTGGGAAATTATTGTCAAATTTATAAAGAATGAGAAAAAGTTTAGTGTTTGATTTTTTTCTACAAAAATTTTAAATAAATTTAAAAATTATTGAAATTTTGTACATAAAATTAAAAAAAATTTGTTTAAGATATTCTACTTTTTTCGTAAAATTTAAAGATAATAAGACACATTTTTATTCATTAATTCACCCTTTTTTAATAAATGTATTTTAATAATTTCTTAGATTTGAAAAATCCAATTTACAAGATAATGTTATAAAAACGGATGGAACGGATGTTTTTCTTAAAAATTCTGTTTTTCCAAAAAACCGGAACCCTAAGGGGGTTGCTGTAGTTCCGAGAATTCTACGTATATTTTTTTAAATGAATAGTTTTGCGTAATTTTATAAATATGGATGATCTTTTTTTGTAAACGTACAAAATTATACACTGACTATCCTTTAGATAAAATCTTGGTTGTTTTCATTACACCTTTTTATTAAAAACTTTAAAATGTTGGTCCCTGATATGGTGATATGTTAAAATTTCAAATTCAATTGACTTACGAAACATGTTTATAAATACAAATTAAATATTTATTATTAACAAAAACTTAAGGAGATGAGTGTACATTGGAACAGTGGAGGAATTTCAATACGTAACTTTTTGAGGTGGCACTAAAATTATCTTGCATCCTTTTCGGACTTAAAGTACAGTTTTCAGTTGCCGCGACAGTTTATCATTTATTTCTACACGGGCAATTTTCTTGTGTAGACTATTGCAGAGAGTTACCAGCTTTCTATGTTCACCTTAAAATATTGCAAGAATAATTCCTCTTCGCATTCCACTTTAGTTCTTACGTATGTGGTAGTGAAAACAATCAAACTGTCAAACTTACGGAACCAAACAATTATTTGCGTACGAAATAAAGTATTCACAACTTTTCCAAAATAACCCTGTCATAGAGTTAGTGTTCGAAAATTTCGCACTCGGATACGGATCAAGCAAATGAAAAGTGCGTGAAATTTTCGTTTCAATAAATTTGCGTTGTTTCTATATCGAAGCGGACATTTCATTTGAGGTGAATACTGGGATTATTGGCCAACACACTGCTTTAGCATCACATACATAAGTGGTTGTTGTACAACAGTGTCGGGCAGTTTCTCAAAATCCAACCACGCGTTGTTGGATTGAAATATTCTGCCGACGCACTGCTTGCACACGTACAGTATAAGCTAAGCAGTTCTCGGAAACGATCGTCTTCGTTCAAATCTAAGATTGCATATAGGCATTTACTTTCTACAACAAAAAAATTTGGGGGGAAATGATTTTATGTTTATTGAAAATTTAGAGGGGAAAGCACAATGTATGATTTATCCAAATTGTATAAATCCTTCCTTGTTTGAACTTTATGCAAGATATATAGTGGTCTTCATGAAAGCTCAAAAGAACCTCGTAAACTCGAAAACATCGTAAACTTGCACACCAAACGTCAAAACAAATAAATTTCCCATACAAAGCGACTTGCTCAAAAGTGGAAAGTTTTCGAGGCAAATTTGCTGCGCAAACGTGGGATGGAGAAACGTGTAAACTTTTGACATTTCGATGTCATCTGACTAGGATGGATAAATAAGGTGATAGCACTAGAACAGTAGAAAAAGTACACATACATAATACATGCAATTGCTACTGCTACCACCTTATGTATCCATCTTGGTCAGCTGATATGGTTTCGAGCACAACTACGCTGAGCAACTTTACCTGGTGCCTCATGCAACGGTGCGAGGGAAACTTGCGCTGAGCAAAAGTTCTCGGCTTTCACGTTTGCATGAATGCCGCTTATATAAGACAAAATTAGTCGTTGCTCTCATTGCTCTCGTACTGTGCTCTCATTATGACATAAGGAAAACAAGAATGCAGTCAAGTAACATATTTTTTGTGCATGAATATAAATCAGCACTAATATTTTCTGTTTTTGTAAGGGAACAAAAGTTCAAATCAGTTTTTGTTTCATAGTGTAATGTGCGGCGCAGTCGCTCTCTGTGGCACTCACACAAATATGATGTTCTCTGTGTTAGTGTGCCCATCACTGTTGTACAACAATAGTCTCTGCCTGAAAATAAGTATGAGGGTATTGATGTAGGGGCAGCGAACACACAAGTAGGTCGTCGTCGCCAAAGAGTATTGAATAGTATAGAGAACTCATGGAACGAATTGAATGACTCAAAAACACTGGCGACATCTGGCGAATGATTCAAAACGTATTACTCCCGTTTTGTCATAGTCCATTCATAATTTTGATATGAAACATTGATGCAATTTGAAACATTTAAGCTTTTTGTATTGTTTTATGTAATAACATTGTCGAAGTGGTGCATTTATATTGAAATTGTCTATAAAGAGAATAAGACTCGTTTATGGTCTTTTACTCAGACTCTACATGAGTGTGGAAAAAGAGTGCAATAAGTTCTCTATACTATTGTACTTTTTGTCTGTAGCTCCGTTCATGACAAAACAAAAACAATTATTTCAGTGAGCTAAATATTGCTTAATTTATTTTAACAATATTACATCCAATGCTAACGCAGATGTAAGAAAAAAGAAAGTGTAAAACTAAAACTATACTTGTTTTATTTTCCAATGTAACATTTACTAATGTGTTCATAGAAATCGAACAGGTACCGTGTAACAAAAAGGTGTTAACACATTGCCCGTGAGTTCAAACACGCATTAAGCCTGTTTTTTTATTCCCTGCTAAACTTATTTTTCGACGACTTTGTATGGGGAACTAAGCGATATTAAGCGATTTTAAGCCGCTGTCCATACAAATTCGTCGAACAATTAGTTTAGCAGGGAATAAAAAAACAAGCTTATTGATTATTTTTGTTTTCCGCTAAACTAGATTTTCGACGAATTTGTATGTGGAGCCGCTTAAAATCGCTTAGCTCCCCATACAAAGTGGTCGAAAACTAAATTTACCAGGAAATAAAAAAATAAGTAGTATCTGGTTGTGGTGGATTAATTAAGACAAGTCTTAAAAATTATAGATGCATTGAAGAAAGTTTGCCAATTTTGCCCCCTCAAGTTTACAATAAATTGCATTGGGTGTAGTAAATTTGAAATATTAATTCCACGATGGGTCTAGTAAATTGTATACTCTAAATGAAATTATATACTTTAAATTGCTAGTCTGTAAGGAATTTATTGTCCAAAAATGAAAATGTTAATTTCACGGCGATCTACTTAAGGTCGTGTTAGACTATTAGGGAAATCGTTGGATATGTCAAAATTTTGATTTGATGAATGCGCATGGAAAATATTGTAAACTTGAGTACATATTTTTTAAGAGATCAGTTAGATTTCTCTATCTTTGTTTATTTTGCTCAAACATGGATGCCGATCAGGGTTTCATTTTGAATGAAACTACTAAAAATAAAGAAAACTGTAACAATCACTTTTATTTTGTCAGTTTTTTCAAATGTTTCATCTTTGTTCACAATTGTTTTATTCCTGTATTCTATTTTTATTTTCTAACTGTTGCATTCTGTTTGTCATTTTGCAGACAGATATTTTTGCATTGTCTAAAATCGAAAGGAAAATGAAAGAGAGTTTCATACAAAATGGAAGATAGTTTCATTCCAAATGGAAAACCATTTCATTCCATTTCTCTCTCCGCAAATCGTTATATTTGCACTAATAGTCTAACATGAGCTTTAGTAAGTTCCTGCATAAAAGTGTAGAAATGAAAGTCTACACAAAAGTGCAAAAAGTGTACATAAACCTGCAAAAAGCGTATGAAAAAGTGCACATAATACCAAAGACGATCTAGAATTAGACAACCAGAAGATGTGCGAAATTTGGCAACCCTGGTAAAAGAGAACCAAAAAGTGGTAGAAATTCAATCAAACGCATTTCTCTCTCGCTTTATATCTTGATTATTTCATACTTTTTGCATAGTTTATGTAATTTTACTTCAACATGGTTGAAATTTGTATAGTTGTATACAATAACACTATCAAAAAGCTGCTTGTCTATTGAAATTAAAGTATTGCATAAATACATTTGTAACACTGTATATAGTACTGCACTCGTTAAACGGGTACACCGAAGCGAGAATTAGTTAAAAACAAAACGTTAACGTCAGTGATAGCACCCAAAACGATTCGTTTAATGACGAACACAAATTTTCACCAACGACTCTACACTGAAGTTCTTGATTCGAGCGAATATGTTAAACATAGCAAGAGAGAAGTCAGAGAGATGAGAGATTGTCTCGAGAAGTGAGCAGGTTTTCGAGAAGCGAGCAAGTATTCGAATAGTGAGCAAGTTTTCGAGTAGTTATGATTTGTTCGGTGTATGCATACAGTTATAATTGTTGATATTTTTTGCTTTGCAATAGAATAGAATAGTAGAATTTGTTTTGCAATAGAATGGAATTAAGTGCTTAATAAGAACATTAAAAAAAAGGATTTCTATTAATTGAATTTTTTTTATTTAAATTAAATTATCAATGTACAATGGTAAATATAAATGAATTTTGAGAGATAAGAATTGCATTTGTTTATAGACATAAAAAGCTATGGCTTAAGTTAGAAATCATAGGTTTTAATATTCTTTTCAAAGAAAAACGGTGCCAAAAAAATGGGGTTTGAAATTAATATTAGCTGTGTTCGAGTACTTTTCCAGTAAAAATTATCAAGTAGAGTAAGAATGATTTTGCTCTCTGAGTAAAAAAATATAACAAAAAGTACGCGAACGACATCCAGTAAAAACTTGCAAGAAATAAGAACTTTGTATGTAAACAGCTGATATGCAATGTAAACATTGGAAGAACCAACAAACGCAATTCGAACAAAACATTACAATCACCAAAACTGTTTTCAACAGAAATACTTAAAGATTTATAACAAAACATTCAAAAATCACATTTTCTCTTAAAAACTAAAATTCCAATGATAAATTTATTATTTTATATTCTTTCTACGTCCTAATTTTGTTTGTTTACATAAAACATAAGTTTTAAAACATATGTTATTACTTGAAAATTCTTACTGGCAAAAATTTCCCCAGTAAAAACTTGCAAGTTCTCTATCATCGAACTGTCAAAATAATCTCTCTCTTGCTCTCTCGTTACTGGCTTTTTGGTGTAAACGAACACTATCAAGTAAGAAATAGTAATAATTTGTACAAATTATCCAGTACGCGAACAGACTTATTAACTTGTTTGTTTTCTTTGCATTTACTGTCAGACATACTGATCTTGATATACAAATTTACATAAATACATATATTTTTTTCTATTCTCTTTATTCAACCATAAATTGGTCAATTACTTCACTCGCTGTCTGCTTTAACGGGTACACTGTTTTCGAGTCTTTGGTTCTCGATTACTTTTGTCTTACAAGTCATTTGTCACTTAAATCAAACATTTCAGTGCGGTTGTGTTTGTTTTTACTCTGATTTGCTCTCACCCAAGAAAGTAGCCGAACTTCAGTTTTCTATTTAAAACACGTTGAGTAAGTGCAGTGAAGTTATTGAATGTGTGTCGCTGTTCTCGAATACCAGAAAACGGTTCCCATGCAATGGTTTAATTGAAATATTCAATGAAGAGAGTAAGAGATAGACCAGAGAAAAGCTGGGGTTTTCCTCGTTTTGTTTGTTGGCATTCGAGTGAAGAGAAAGTTTGACTGTGGTTTTTGATAATATGTATTGTACATGGTTGATTATAGTTCAACATTGAATTTGGTTTTTCAGCGGAGATTTCCTTTCCATTTCTCTCTCCGCAAATTGTACCATTTGCACCAATAGTCTAACACGAGCTTTAGTAAGTTCCAGCACAAAAGTGTAGAAATGAAAGTCTACACAAAAGTACAAAAAGTGTACATATGTAAACTTGCAAAAATCGTACGAAAAAGTGCACATAAAATTGTACATGGTTGATTATAGTTCAACTTTGAATTTTGGTTTTCAGCAGTGATTTCCATTCCCTTCCATTTCGTTCCATTTGCACTAATAGTCTAACAAGGGATTTAGTAAGTTCCAGCACCATAATTCCGCATTGCGGAATTTGCACTGTTCATTTCACTGTTGTCTCTAAAATTGTTCTATTGTCAATTTGTTCGTAGCCATTACTTTAGATACACAAATATTATACAATTTTGGCATTTCGATTTTTATTTTTTTTTTTAAATTTATTTTTCATTTATGTAAGTTGAGCTAAATATTAATTATTACATTAGTACGAGTTAAAGGATCTTCAGTTCGGGAGATATGTTTACGGAACTAAATCTGTAATGTAAACAAATTCGTTTAAGTAAATGCTTTAAAAAAAAAGAAGAAGAATTCATCGAGACTGTTCTGTCACTTCACATTTGATCGATCATACGTTTGAATAGGGTTCGGATTTTATTCACGAATAGGTTTTTAAGAATCTATACAATTTTGTTATCCGAATCTTACGAAGGCAAGAAATAGTCGCAAAAGGGAAAGAAAGACATTTGTTTGAATTAGGAAAGATCAGAGAGAAACTTTAATTTCGTCTGCAAAAGGTTAGATCGATTTGTGCCTGGAACCGCACGGTATTGTCCTGTTTTACCCATAGCATTCAAAGATTACTTCAGCACAATGTGCGAAGAAAGGCTTAATACGATTGTCGTCTGATCAATAAGGATTTTGTCAGTGTAGCTGAATACTTGGTAAATCTAATCACAAACAGGAAGAGATAATTACTGCTGACCAGATCCTGCAAAAACTAACTTAGCTCACTTAACAAGCTACAAGATATTTCAGTGCTGTTCTTGGCAACCCCTATCGAGAGTGTACAGATTATTCTCCACTCGTTACCAGGGTTCGTATTTACGCAACCATGTGTAAACCATACACATCGTCGTGGGGTATGGGTAACGATCGTTTACCCATTATAATGGGAGATTTTTTTTGCTATTTGGTTTTTCAGTGTTAAGTTTTTGACAGTTCATGCGTGTTTCGTGGCATGTGTCAAAGTCAAAAATTTGCAGTTTGCCTTGTCATTTCATCATGAAGAGACTTACAAACGAACAACGCTTGAATTTTATAATCAAAATTTGTGCTCTGTGAAAAAATTGTTTCGCTAGTTACGTCCAGTTTATGGTAGTCATAATCGACCCACCGAGCAGGCTATTAAAGCCATTATGACCAAATTTCGCACCAGATTCGATATCAATCCACTAACCTGTATCCTTAGAGGACAATATGGATGCTGCATTTGCCAGTGTTAATGAAGATCGCGATATTTCGACGATCGCAGCAATTGATTTTGTGTTATTCGACCACCTGGAAGATTTTACGTAGGGACATCGGTAATACAGCTGCTGCATGAGCTGACCTAAGGGCGGCCTATTACTACGTCGTATTTTCGGTGAATGTGCCTTAGAGAAGCTGTAGGAAGATCATCTTTTTTTATCGAAAAGTTATCTCAAGCGACGAGTCTCATTTTTGGCTCAATGGGTACGTAATAAACACAATTGCGGAATTTGATCCGAAGAATAGCCAGAGGCTGTTCAAGAGCTGAGATGCACTGTTTGATGGTGTTTAAGGGTGGTGGTCTTCAAAGACGATGATGGTCGACACGTTACAGTCAATGGAGCAAGGTAGAATTGGACGTGGTTTCCACAGGACGTTACCACTTGCCAATACCATAAACCAATTGAGGGGCAAGATTGTAGAACAATTAATGTCACGTTGTGGCTTTGTCAATTGGCCGCCTCGTTCGTGCAATTTGCCCCACTAGACTATTTTCTTGTGGGGGCACGTAAAGTCTCTCGTCTATAGTGACAAGCCAACCACGATTACTGCCTCTGCCTCGTGTCATTGGTGAGATACCGGCCGAAATGTTGGAAAAAGTGTGCCGAAATTGAACATTCAGAATGGACCATGATATGAGTTGCCTTAGGCAACATTTGCATGAAATAATCCTTAAAAAGTAAATGGCAGGCATTGAATTATTGATACAAATATGAATTTCATTCACTTGTGAAAACTTTTCTTCAATTTTCAAAAACAAAGAAGCAAAAACATCATATATTATAAGTAGGTGGGGAATGAGTAGACGTGTCTACTTATTACCACAGCAATGCATAATTACCCATTGCACATGGGTAAATGGGTAACTACACACGAATTGGTATTGCACATGGGTAAATGGGTAACTACACACGAACATGGGGAATTGGTAGGCGGTGTTTGAGCATCACCCACTGCGATGGGTAATGGGTTACCCAGGGTAACACAAACTCATTTGTGTTTGAAAAACTGTTTGTGAAAGCGGAGCGTCCAATTGAAACATAGCCATTTTTTACAGGATTCGAAGAGGCAGTTTTTGGATTAGTAGTAGTTGTGTAGGTCTATTCTGGTTCTGTGAAATCTTTTCACTGAAAATTCTGTTACCTAATATATCACTGGAAACCTTGTATTTTATAGTTTCACAGAAACAGATTCACGCTCCCGGGTTTATATTAATTCACACAGAGAATTCCACATCACTGTAGTGCTTTTCAAGCAGATGTCATGCCAACCGGAGAAGTCGAATTTGACTTATACAGCGTCTTAGTCATCACGCTTGTCACACGGATAGTCAGAAAAAACTTAGGCGATCTGTATTCCAGACTTTAAAGTTGGCCACAATAGCAGCTGATCCTTAAGCGAGATGGACACTCAGTTTAATATCCAAATTGTGACGCGTCACATGAATGCTCCAGGGAGTCATAGAGGGATTTAGATGGCAAGTTTTCGGAGCAATCCCAAAAGGTATGATTGGAACTGAAAAAATTTTATGCCGAAAATTTTGTCTTTTTGTTGTTTGGATTCAAATATAACGTAGCGTGTCGCAAATATAGTATACTTGTGTCCAAACACTTTGTGGTTGCTATACAATATTACATGTTGGAGACACAATGAATAATATGTTATAATATATGTTTTTGCGACCCAAATATGGATGAGTTTGTTGAAAACTATATACTAAAACTATAGTTTGTTGTATTGACCCTAGTCTTACGTGAAATGCAAATTCTCTAGTCTAAAATGCATTTAGCGGACAAAGCGAACAAAATTTACTGACACTCCTTTGGAAAGAGCAGTGAGGAAACACAATATACAGCTTGTTATGCCGAATTTGACAAAAAGAACACAACGCACCATCGAATTCCAAGGATGTGATTTTTAAGTACTACACCCAATGTTTGCCGCTCCGAGCCCAACCATTGACATTCGCCGAACGACTCGCCAGTCAATGCGAACCCTGATTACAACTCAAATGCACTGTTGATCAATGTAAACTATAGAACAGAATATTAATAACAAATAATCCTTTGCTTGTGCAAAGTTCACACTATACAAACTGCTGGGATTAGTCAGTGAATTTTCAACGAACTCAATCACGTATTACGTGAACTATATACATATGTGAACTCTGCATAACAAAATATTCCTTATGCCTCGCTCGCACTGCAGTCGCGTTGGTCTTTCGCTTAAAATCTCCCAATGCGAGATTTCGATTGTTGTGCAAACATGGCCTCAGTTATCGACTATTCCTATCGATAACATTCTTAAATACAGTTCTTGGAATTTCATTTTCTCTTACATAGGCACCAAAATTGAATTCTAAATACGTATTAATTTCGCTGGTCTGTTTTAAGGGCTTTTTTTTGTTAAAATTTCGTTTTGGCTTAATTTTTTTTTGATTTTCTTTGTTTAGGACAAATTATAATTTAAGTACAAAAATAGAATATTTTTGGAAGTTCTTTTGTTTTTTGTATGAAATTTTCAATAAAGATAACTTAGGATAAATTGGTCAAATCTACGAAAATTTTAAAGCGGATTTTACAATTTGCTGCATGTCTAACAATTTTCAAATCTATGTGTTTCATTGAAACCCGTTTCCATTGCCCTGCATATGAGTTACTCAGCGGCAAATTGATCTAACTCCACAAACAACTTGGAAAAAATGTTTGAGTACTCTGTGCACCGGAAAAATATGTCATCATATATTTTTGAAAGCAGCTGAAAGAAATATTTCGTTTATCCATGAATCATTTACATCAATTCGATGAAATGAATGATATACAATTTCATTACACCTATGAAATATTTTTCTAGATTCTATGAAATTTTAAACTTTTACATATATTCTATGAAACGAAATATATGAAAATCGTATAAATAACGTCTATGAAACATTTTCATATATTTTATGAAGTCTGTCAAAGAATTATAATTCAAATTTATTCTCAACGACAAATTCACAGATACTCTTCAGCGACTGTTTTGAATTTCGATCTTAAAAATTCCGGAAGTGGACAGGAACAAACTTGGATGCATCCGAAGCCGACTATATTATACCCTACACCATGTAATAAATTGTGTTGCATGTCAAAACTACACCCTGAAAAATCGGTATTATTTGTTGCTTGGATGCAAATATAACGTGGTTGTAGCTTGTCGCAAATATAGTATACTTGTGTCCAAACACTTTGTATTTGCTATTCAATATTACATGTTTGAGACACAATGATTAATATGTTATAACATATGAATGCGTTGGTGACTCAAATTTGGTTTTGTTTGTTGAAAACTGCTGAAAACAAACGCGTGATAGACAACAAAGAAACAAAAAATCAGCTGAATTTCAATTCGTGAAAACAATGTTCCAAACATAAACATGGTTCCTGCAATATGTTGTTTGGGGCCGTTTTTTTTCAGCATGTATATGAAAATATAGTCGTTCTATTCCATCTTAGATGTTCTATCTTACGAACCAATTCTTTTTTTAAATCGGCCAAGAATTGTAAACTCTGGAGCCGAAACTACCAAGCTTGGAGGTACGCTTTGTACGCGGGCTATATCCCATGTGATCCTATTACAAAAAATACTATCCCTGATCTAAAACATGGGTTCTTGAAATTGGTTAAGATTTGTAAAATCTGCTCCTGATAGTATCAAGCTTGATTGAAAAATTTATATGGGGCTATATCACAATGTGGACCAAGGTGATCCATTTTCGGTCTATCTTCTTTTTGTGCTATTTCCATTGCTACACGCTGAAAACTCTGCCTTCTTTTGTTCTTTGGGTGCAAATATAATGTTTTCGTAGCTTGCGCAAATATACTATACTTGTGCCCAAAAATACCCTGTTTGCTATTCGATATACCATGTTGGGGACACAATGATTAATAGCCTATAATATATGTGTTTGAGACCCAACAATGGTTGTGTTTGTTGAAAACCAGCAAAAACAAAAACGAGACAGACAATAAAGAAACAAAAAGGCAGCAGATCTTCAATTCATGAAAACAATAAAAACTGTTGTTCCATTCCGATGAAAGTGTATCGCTGAACCCTGCAAATCAAAATATTTCTAGTCAATTTATATGGGGGCTATATGAAAACATGGACCGATTGGTAACATTTTCTAAAGGCTTGGTACAAGGCTGAACTAATGACAAACTGTTGTCCAAATCAAATCGGTACATTAACTGATATGAACAGTAGACAAACGGACATAGCTTAACCGATTCAGAAGATGATTCTGAACCAACCGATGTAAATTCTGGTGGATCTACTTCTAATACTTCTGGATGTTATAATTATTAAGTTCCGGGCACTAACTTAGACTGTCCTGTACCACAGTGACGGTGTAGGGAATAATATGTAGCGAAATCTCCACACGCAATGAGAATTATTTAGTACACAATTGCTCGAAATAGAGTGCTGACACCCAAACACAAGATACTGCAAATTCATTTTCTCAATCAATTAGTGAAGAATATTTTTTTAAACGTTTTTATAAAAGTTCTGCATAATATTCATGCAATTTACGATAAACTTTAGAAGATTAACAAAGAATATCTCATAAATATTACGAAGAACATTTGTTCAGCTTGTATTTTAGTACAACACTAAAGCGCAATCGGGTGCTTCAAGATTTCGAAGTTGTCGATGTTTCAACCCACCAAACATATGTTTCGCGTTACAAAAATCAGCTGCTTATGGAAATCACATTATACCTGACCATGGCTTAATTCGAATCATTCCGTTTGATGGGGAAAGCAGGGAGTTGAGTATGAGAGAGTATGGAAATCGCTCAATTATTTAAATGTGGTGTTATACTGCATTAACACTGCACGAGGATTTTCTCATTTAGAGATGTCGAGTAAATTAACAGCTGATTATTATGTTGACAAACAGATGTTTGGTTACACGAAGTCTCAAAACACGAGATTTCCACAGCAGTCTGTTCAGTACTTTAGATCTACTGCAGTCTGTTCAGTGCTTTAGATCAATTTGCAGCTAAGTAAGTCATATCTTAATTTAATTTTTGCGGCGAATTCGCAGGTTTGCCTTTAACGTCAAGTCCCACATATACATATGTCAACATTGTAAAAGCCGCTTTACGTAGATTATAAAGTTATCAACGGCTGATGAGGACAGCTGTTTAGCACGTGTGCATTTTTAATTCACACCGATCCTAAGAATCAATTGGGGTTTTTTTTAATGATTTAAGTTATAATTAATATACATATGTAGTTGTATACAAAAACAAATTGGTAAATTGTTTCATTTAACAATACAATAGATTTTGTATTTCTTATGCAGTTAGATTCCATACATTCTACTTAGGTTTCTTTAAGGTTAGGTTTTCATTTCTCAACTTTTTTTTTTGTTGTTGTTGTTGTTGAATTCTTACGATCGAATAGTGTTACTATAGGTAATCAATTAATTTCAATATTTATATAAAAAAATTGTTTTACGAGAGATTTCTTAATTATATAAATCACACACATACATTGTTACATACAATTCATTTGCATTTTCGCTACTAACACGTTCATAGTTAGGATTTCGAGAAAAAACTTTATATAAAAAGGATTCCAATACATCTAAAAACTATATAGCGTCGGTACATTCAGTACCGTCGGACATACCTTTTTTATTTTGTTTTGTTAGGATTTTATTGAGCGAAACTTGGGCGGGGGGAGGAAGGAAAACAATAAACAATCCAACCAAAGTTGTTTACCACACGGCACACTTCTTGTCTGGGTTCATTTTGGTACCAATTTTACACTGAAAAACTTCGGCGAATTCTGGCATATTAGAGAGTGTACCGGCGACACGCAGACGTGATGGCGAATGCGTATCCTTCTCCAGCTGGAGGATAGTTGTTTCGTCTGTATCTGAGGAACACCATACCTGGAAAATTGTGAAACAGTATTAAATGAATTTGCAAATAGGTCTATCATATCTTGGGAAATTATTACAAAAAATAAGTACAGAAATTTCAGTCAAATCAAAAAAAAATCAAGCAAAACCCACTGATAAGGCATTGATCATCTTCGGGCAATGCCTGTGATACCTCGGTTCAACTCCATTTCATGAAAAGAATGTGTATTAAATTAAATTTGTTTCTGAAGTTCAAAAACTACTTCCACTAAAGCATAGAATAATACATACATATATAAACTTATTCTCTCATCTGACGTTTCATTTCACACTCTTCATCGTAGGTTTGTGGAAATGAGAGCATTTAAATTTAAAATT
The DNA here is from genome assembly GCA_963931995.1 of Phaonia tiefii. Lineage (NCBI taxonomy): Eukaryota > Metazoa > Arthropoda > Insecta > Diptera > Muscidae > Phaonia > Phaonia tiefii. Next base: position 77,139,804 of record OZ008370.1, read on the forward strand.
ACCTTACACCAGGTGGAGTTACAAAATATGTTCACTTAACTTTTTCCTGTCGTTTTGGTGTAGAACTGAAACATTTAAATATATTTTGCATTTTTTTGTTGACTTTTATCGTTGGTATACATTTTTATTGTATTTAACACAACTAGTTTGCCCCAAAAACACGAAATTCGGTTGTTGTTCCTTTGTTGATCGCTGTATACTATAGCCACTATCTGGTATTATTGAACCCATATTTTCCACCATCCAATGTTTACTTTCCATCGTACCTATGACGTTTAATTTATTGAGCGAATAAAAGCTTCTATGGTATTGTTACGAATAAGTAAAAGCTTTTGCTTGCTGTTAATGACTCGACTAACAGTATGTAAATAACAGGCGGTTAGTGCTGCGCCTGAAAGTATGCCTTGTAACAACGTACCACCTCGCTAAACCAGTAGCATGAATTCACCTTAGTAAAGATAACTCTCCGCCATTCGAGATTGTTCTACAAAGATAAGCAACGACAACAATGTCTAGAAGGTTCTTGAATTCGCTAGATCTACCTTCATTTGAGTATGGTGAGTTGGTATAAATAGCGGAGGTCTTTGGAATGGAGAGTTCAGTTTGTGATTAACCGCCGTAAAGTAAGCAACGCGATTTGATAGTAAAACATAAGAATTATTAAAGTGTTATAAATAAAGCAAACTGTTGTACCATATACATAAGTAAAATAAAAGGAAGTTAAACCGTTGTAATTATCGTAATTTAAAACGAACCTTGTTTTATTATTGGGAATAAAACAACGCAAAACGGACGAAGAAGGAAATTCGTAACATTGGTGTCAGAAGTGAAATTACGAATTAAGGACAACGATGAAGTTTGAAGAACTCAAAGTTGAACAGCTAAAAAAGGAGTTGAGTAAATTGGATCAACCGACAGCTGGTAATAAGGTAGAGCTGCAGAGGCGATTAATAGAAGAATTCAAGCGCCGAAATATTGACATTGACAAATACCAGTTTGAATGCAAAGAAGAAATGGAGATATCTGCAAATGAAGCAACTGGTAATGTATATGTTTCTACAATATTTGCGGCCATGATGGAAAAGTTTGCAAAATTGGACGAAAACTCTAGAATTATTAACGTGAAGCTGGACGAGAATTCTAAAATTGTGGACGAGAAATTGAGCGAAAATTCTCGAATAATTAACGATAAACTGAATGAGAAATTTGGTGAGAATTATGAACGAGAATTCTAGAATTGTGGACGAGAAATTGAGCGAAAATTCAAGAATAATGCAAGAGACATCTAACGCCACAAATGACAAACTTCAACAAATTTCGGAAGTTATGAACAACATGGAAATACATGTTAATGAGAAATTTGAAAACTTCGAACAGAAGTTCGAAGAAGTTGAACAGAAGTTTGAGAAAGTCGAAAATGATGTAAGTGAATTGCAAAGAAAAATTAATGAACTTCAGTTACAAGAGGGGCCAGTGCGAGTAATTTCTGAAGCCTCTAGTAGATTGAAAGCTCCCAGTTTCGATGGCTCTACACCATTTGACGTTTTTAAATTCCAATTCGAAATGGTCGCAGTTAAGAACTTGTGGAACAGCAACGACAAAGCAGTAGAGCTAATTTTAGCACTGAAAGACAGCGCAGCAAAAGTCCTTCAGAGCATTCCCGTCAGTGCCAGAAACAACTACGAGGATATACTGGCTGCGTTACAACGCAAGTATGATCACAAGAAGGATTTATATCGCATGGAACTAAGAGGCCGAGTGCAAAAGCATAATGAATCACTTCAGGACTTCGCAACCGAGGTGGAACGTTTGGTGTTGATGGCATATCCTAGAGAACCCCAAACTTTCTTAGAGCAATTTAAGATAGAGGCATTTGTTAGGGGTATTAACGATCCTGACGTTAGATATGCGGTGTGTGCCTCACAAAATCTACATTCGCCGAAACAGTTTCATTTGCTTTGGCGAATGCGACGGCGAGGGTTGTTTCCAGTCAACAAACACATCATGTGCGAAGGGTTGAAACGGAAGGCAAATCAAAAGATTTGAAAGGCGCCGTTAGCGAACTGAAAGAAGTGATTCGGATTCTCACGAAAGCACTATGGCAAGCAACAAAATTAAAAGGTAACAATCATGGCGAACGTGGCCGTATAGGGCGGGACTGTAGAGACCCGCGAAAACGGTCAAGATCTCCAGCGATAACGGCCGATACCGGACGAGTAAATGACCGTCCACATGTAATCAAGCGTAAGCAGGATTCTAAGGCTGAGATAAAAGAGCAAATTATTGACGTCCGATCCCCGAGAATTAAATCGAACGACGAGTGTTCACGGCACAGAGAAGTGATCCTGTATTGGCAAAAATTATTTTGGCAAAGCAAGAGGATAGACAATTAACGCGGAATGAAATCGCTTCAGAAAGCCCCGTTTTAAAATCATATTGGGCCCAGTGGAATAGCCTGAGATTGCTAGATGGCTGTCAATACCGTATATGGGAAAGTGAGGATGGAAAAACGGAGAAAAATCTAATTGTGGTACCTGCCTTGAAAGTGAAAGAGATAATTGCAGAATCTCATAATGGTCCGAGTGGTAGGCACCTCGGAAAAGGCAAAACTATGGAGAAACTAAGGGAACGTTTCTATTGCGTTGGTCGTCAAAAAGCTGTATCCGAGTGGATTGCAGGCTGCATCCAGTGCTTGACAACTAAAGGACCAACATCAGGAGAGCCCAAGGGCTCCCTTCGAGCGAATATCCATGAGTGTGGCTGGTCCATATCCAACAAGTAGCTCTGGATTTATGGATTACTTCAGTAAATGGCCCGAGGTGTACGCTATTCCGAATAAAGAAGCGAAAACAATAAGCAAAGCTATCGTGAACAACTGGATAAGTCGTTTTGTTGTCCCTTTAGAACTGCATTCGGAGCAGGGTAGGAATTTTGAATCTGCCATCTTGAAAGAAATATACGAGAGGAATGGAATTCGTGGTATAAGAACGACATCAGTGCGCCCTCGGACTGATGGCACGGTAGAGAAATTTAATCAGGCTCTTGAAGAATATTTGAGCAAGATCGTCAGTAAGGATAGAAAATTCTGGGACGAACGCATACCAAAATTCCTTTTAGCATATCGGTCGGTCACCCAGGATACCACTGCCAGAACACCAGCTAGTGCCGTCTTCGGGACAGAGTTAAAGCTCCCTAGAAATTTGGAGTTTGGCAACTGCCTAACATCCGACAGTGGGGAGAATGATGGTATCCCAGGATAGCTTAGCGAACTTCACGAGTTTGTTCGCAGCAGAATGAAGTTGGTCAGTAATAAGATGAAAGCCAGGTACGACCAAGCGGCAAATTCCGAAGGATTCCATGAAGGTCAGCTAGTTGTACTGTTCAACCCACTGCGCAAGAAAGGTTTATCTCCAAAACTTCAGACTCACTGGGAAGGCCCTTACAAGGTTGTCAAACGAATAAATGACGTGGTTTATAGAATCCAGAAAAGCCAAAGTACAAGAGCTAAAATGAAAGTCGTGCATTTGGAAAGACAAGCCCTGTATGGAAAACGGGGGGGCTGAGCCTGCTCGAGGCGAACAGGATTAAGTGGGGGCCAGTGTTACGAATAAGTAAAAGCTTTTGCTTGCTGTTAATGACTCGACTAACAGTATGTAAATAACAGGCGGTTAGTGCTGCGCCTGAAAGTATGCATTGTAACAACGTACCAGCTCGCTAAACCAGTAGCATGAATTCACCTTAGTAAAGATAACTCTCCGCCATTCGAGATTGTTCTACAAAGATAAGCAACGACAACAATGTCTAGAAGGTTCTTGAATTCGCTAGATCTACCTTCATTTGAGTATGGTGAGTTGGTATAAATAGCGGAGGTCTTTGGAATGGAGAGTTCAGTTTGTGATTAACCGCCGTAAAGTAAGCAACGCGATTTGATAGTAAAACATAAGACTTATTAAAGTGTTATAAATAAAGTAAACTGTTGTACTATATAAGTAAAATAAAAGGAAGTTAAACCGTTGTAATTATCGTAATTTAAAACGAACCTTGTTTTATTATTGGGAATAAAACAACGCAAAAAGGACGAATAAGGAAATTCGTAACAGTATGTATTATTCTATGCACTAAAGGGTGATGTGTCAAGCCTTTGAGTTTTAATTTTCAAAATTAACACAGAAAAATTGGTAAAGTGAAAGAAATATTTATTTGAATCAATAAATCTATGCCTGCCAATCTTTAACTACTTTTTTCAGCATACCAGTTAGTATCTCTCTAATAACACGAGTAGATTTGTTTTCCTATTCATTTTCCTTGACCTTTAGTCGCATTTCTACAAGTCAGACAGCGTCCCGTCAAAACAGAAACTAGCATTGATACGAGGACGAATCAATAAGTCCGCGACTTTTTGAATGAAACACAGTTCTTTTTTCTCCAATTTTTGTATCCCTTCCAAAAAATAGGATTTTTCAAGGTCCAAAAAATAGGCATTTGTTTGATCAATAATATCATCGTTGGAGCTAAATCCGGAGAATATGGCGGATGAGGTACCAATTCGTAGCCCAATTCATGGAATTTTGCTATTGAGACTACACACGTTTGCAACCGTGCATTGTCTTGATGAAAAATAAATTTTTTCTTGGCCATATGGGGTCGTTTTTTTTTAAAACCTCGTTAAATCGGTCCAATAAGTTGGCATAATATTCGCCGTTTATTGTTTTTCCCGTTTGAAGTGAATTTATGTGGATTATACCGCGTGCATTCCAAAAAACTAATTGGCCGACAAACTTACCTTGGCCTTCTTCGGAGCCGGTTCACTCGGAGAAACCCATTGTTTAGATCCATGATCCATGTTTCATCCACAGTTACAAAACGCCGCAAAAAGTCCTTCGAATTGCGGTTAAACAACTCCAAACAATCCTTTGAAGTTGTCACACGATTACGTTTATGGTCAATTGAGAGCAAACGCGGCACCCATCTTGCAGACAGCTTTCTTAAACCCAACTGATCATTTAAAATTGAAACCACATTGCAATATGAAAGCCTATGGCATCAACAATCTCACGCACTTTTACTCTTCGATCGGCCAACACCATATCGTGGATTTTTTCGACATTTTCGGTTGTATTGACCTCAAGTGGCCGTCCAGAACGTTCAGCGTAATTTGTACTTGCGCGCTTCACTTCACTTTTTTCCATTTTTAAAAAAATGCACGAGGTTGTAGGTTTTGAACAGCTGTTAAACGCAAATTAAATGACGGAACGTGCTCAAAATTTGACAGTAGTCTATTAACAGGTGGTACTTGATGGAAGCAGTTTTGCATTTCATATAACACACCTTGGGCCTGGATAGAGACAGAAGGGTCACGGATCCCATCCTATCCACTATCCCCCAGATTTGCCTTGCGCGTACACAATCTGTATTCCTCGGCCACCTTTTCTGCAATATCATATAGGAGCATTATATACTTACACGTCGTGGAACCTTGTAAGATAGACCCTAGTAATGCCAGCTCATCCGCTTTGTAGTTAACGGAAAATCCCGATAATAGTCCCCATTGACTACTGGACTATAATCGCTCAGTCAGTCGGCCGCTTCCCTAATAGCAAAATTGTCTGCCTGATACACGCTACAATGATCATGTAGGCTTCGAAAATGAGACAGCCCTTGTTCGCTAGAGTAGACCCCATACCCAACCTTATCGTTAATTGTCGATCTATCCGTTTCGAAACTTATATATCTCTCTATACCAGAAACTTGTTTGTTTCGGGAATGTCTTTCCGACATGAGAGCGTGATATTTTCGATGGAATAGGTTTTCCACTTTCGAGTTTCACTCATTGATTGGGACCTACAGTTTCACACCGGTTACGAAGAGTATTTTGAGAAGTTTTTCATGACGAACGCTTCTCAAAATACCGTTCGGAACTGGTGTAAAACTGTAGAGCCCAATCAGTGAGTGTAAAACTAGAAAGCGCACAGCTCACTGATTGTGAGAAGCTCTCTCCAATCCCTTCATTGGATGTAATGGGAAACCATGTTTATGTTTTTAGTTCATGTAAAAACCCTGTTTTATTTTTGTGAGTAATTTTTGCGTGACTATCGTGAATCACGTGAATCATGCGTGATTCACGCGTGAATGTGAGTAAGATCAAATTCTGCTCTCGTGAGCGTGCGTGAACGTGAGTACCCACAAAATCTTCGCGCGTGATCGTGCGTAAGTGACTGTCTTCCTTTCGTGAACGCGCGTAAGCGTGAGTCAAAACTTACTCACGTGCCCATCTCTACCCCTCACCTTATGGCAGCAGACAATTTTGCCTTAAAAAATTTACAATCACAACGAAAATCAGACCGAATACGCCAAAATTTATAAAAGTGAATCCGTCTCGAATCCATTTTATTAAAAAAACACCAACCCGAAACGAATTCGAATACGAAGACCGTTGGGAATTCAAGACGGATCCGAAAAATTACAAAAAACGATCCGTTTTTAGAAGAGGATTTTCATATGCCAACGTATTCGTTATGTTTTCGTAACTGTTTTCCGTGTTGGACAAAATGTACAAAGAAGCGAGATCGCCTCAAATTGGAAACGGACTCATGTGGCACACTGGAAAAAAAATGGTTACTCATTACATCCCACGAAGGGATCATAACCAGTGAGCTGTGAGCGTTCTAGTTTTACACTCACTGAATGGGTTCCGAACGGTATTTTTGAGAAGCTTTTTCATGACTTGTTTTATGAAAAGAGGCTGTAATTGTGTGCAATCCTTGAGCTATTTTCGATTACAAATTGTCAAAACTGTTGCTGTAGTAATTGACCTCGAATAATAAATAGAACCTAAAGTTTTTATATTACACCGATTATTTTTTCTACCACTACTTTTTCGGCAAATAATATAATAATTTTTTGGTATTTTGTTGTCAGATATCTGAATATTATTATTCCTTAATATTAGGCTGATATATTCATTATTTGTTTGCACAGACATGCTCGAAGTTCATATATGTTCGCTTGTTTAAAATGGCATGCAAATTTACTGTATATTCAATCTTTTGGTACAGTCACAGTAAACTTATCATTTGACTTTGTTGTATATTTTCGAAAGTAACAATTGTCATAGATGACATTTGCATTAAAAAAAAGTTGGAAAAAGTGCCGTATAAAAAATTTCGTAGAACAAAATATAAACAACATCACAATTTCTATGTTCATGAACTTCAGTGTACTGCATCTTTTTAGCCCTGTGGAGCCCTGTTTAACGAAAGATGTCAAATTACAGCTTGAAGTCTCAGCTAAAAGTAAAAAAAAATTCAGCTGCTCCTACTTACTAGTTTCCAAAAAAAACAGTAAAAACTATAAAGTGATAAAGTAACAAAACATGAATTTTCGTTCATGCTTGTTGTTGTTGCCATAGGCTGAGAAAGCCTATGCAAAAAAAACCGCGCCGAGAAATGTTAAATAAGATCAAACCCACGCAAAACAATAACAAATTCTCGCTCCATTTGGGTATAAATTTCTAATATTATTGATATGCTAATTTACATTACATTGGCAAGTGCAGTAATAAGTGGTGTGTTATTAAGTGATATCAAGATTTTATTTCATTAATTATGGAAAATTTAACAATTTCTTATTTAAATATTTGCGAGTTATTGATTGATACCAATCGTGATATTAATGTTACTGTCAAAGTCATTGCAAATACGAACGAAGAAATGACTGCTGAGGATGTTGAAGTCTTTACTAGATTTTTGAAAAAACACTTTTTAACAAACTTCAATGATAGATGGCAAAAAGCAAGACGCATAAAAACCAGATTTCTTGATCTTAAGGAAAATTGGCTGAAAAATGTTTACAAACTGTGCAAATATACCACAAACAATGAAGCACCAAGCTGTTCAAATATTGTTAAACGTGGACGTCCAGTAAAAGCCTTCGAGGATTCCCAACCGCGAACGAAGAGGACAAAGGTACAAGATTTTTGTAAAGACACCTCAATGGAGTTGATATCGTCTGCCGCAAAAAAAGTGAGTGTTTAGACAAATCCATTAAGGCGTTCACCCCGGAGACGGCACTTGGGCTGATACTTGATGCTTCGTTGTCAAAGCATCAATATGAGGATTTGCGCAGTACAGCTAGAGAAATTGGATGCGACATTTACCCACCATACCATCAGGTACTGGAAGCAAAAAAAAATGCTATCCTGCAAATGTTGAGGTGCGAGAAAGTTGTAGCAAAGTTGGTCTACAAGAGTTATTAGATCATACAGTAACCAGGATTTTGATGACAAAACCCGAGAATGAGGTGACAGAACTCCCCAACGAACTGCAAATGTTCTCAAAATGGGGCTGTGACGGAAGTTCGGGACACAGTGAATACCATCAAAAATTCACAGATCCAAATGACTCTGATAAATATATGTTCTTAACGTCATTTGTTCCACTGACCCTCACAGAGCGTAATAATTTGTCAACAATGTGCTGGAGAAATACAGAGCCGTCATCAACTAGATTTTGCCGACCGTTAGTCGTGTTAAAGACGAAATAGCAATTTTAAGAAATACTGTCGTTGAATTGCATGGCAGAAACTTCAATACTTCTCACACATTGAAATTAACAATGATTGATGGGAAAGTAGCTACTACGATTTCTGGAAGCTCATCTATGGCGGTTTGCTTCATATGTGGAGCGAAGCTCACAGATATGAATAATTTAGATGTGGCGATTTTGAGGACATGTTCGGAAGAAGCAATTGCATTTGGTATTTCTCCCTTGCATGCGAGAATCAAATTTATGGAGTGCATTTTGCACATTTCTTACCGTCTAAGTTTCAAAAAATGAAGAACAGATAGTTACACAAAAATTTAAATGGCGGCAAATAAAGCTGAAATTCAGAAGAGATTAAAGTTGACACTGGCCATAAATGTGGACGCAGTGAAGCAAGGTATGGGCACAACCAATGATGGCAATACGGCAAGAAGGTTTTTCGAAAACCCAGCTAAAACTGCAGACGTAATTGGCATAAAAGAAGAGCTAATACATAGATTTAAAATTATTTTGGCCGCAATAAATTGTAATGCAGCGATCGACACTAGCAAATTTCATATATATTGCATGGATACTGCCAAGTTGTTTGTTGATCTTTATGGCTGGTACTACATGCCTGTAACTGGGCATAAGATTCTGGTGCATGGTAGCAAAATTGTAGCAGAAGCTATTCTGCCAATAGGTATGTCTCTATCTAAAGGCCCTTATTCAATGATTTCATTTTAATATTTTACATTTTAATTGATTATTTGTATCAGGTATGCTGTCCGAGGAAGCTCAGGAAGCGAGGAATAAAGACTATAGAGCCTATAGATTACATCATTCGTGAAGAATTGGACGTGTAGCCACTAATGAAGACGTAATGCATAATCTTTTATTGTCTTCAGACCCATTTATAAACACATTTCGCTCAAAGCTGCAAATCAAAAAATTGGAGTACGATAATGATGTTAAAAAATTATTAAAAGACTATAGTGGTCTTCATGAAAGCACGAAAGAACCTCGTAAACTCGAAAACATCGTAAACTTGCACAGCAAACGTCAAAACAAACAAATTTCCCATACAAAGCGACTTGCTCAAAAGTGGAAAGTTTTCGAGGCAAATTTGCTGCGCAAACGTGGGATGGAGAAACGTGTAAACTTTTGACATTTCGTTGTCATCTGACTAGGATGGATAAATAAGGTGATAGCACTAGAACCGTAGAAAAAGTACACATACATAATACATGCAATTGCTACTGCTACCACCTTATGTATCCATCTTGGTCAGCTGATATGGTTTTGAGCACAACTACGCTGAGCAACTTTACCTGGTTCGAGGGAAACTTGCGCTGAGCAAAAGTTCTCGGCTTTCACGTTTGCATGAATGCCGCTTATGCTTAAATTACTTATTCATGTTTGTTCTATTTGTTTTTTCTATGGGAGGTGGGCGTAAAAGTGGGCGGATCAGGTATATATTTTTAGGAGCCCATTCTACAATTATAATATTTATTTTTTGTGAAAATTGAGTTGATGCAGTAAAAATCAAGAGAGTTATGCCACTATTTTTCAAATTTCAATTTTCAAAAAATGATATGTGCCAAAAAACAATGCCGTAGGTCAAAATTTAATTTTCTCTTTGTATGGGAGGTGGGCGTAAAAGTGGGCGGAACATTTTGATTTTTCATTTTTTCTTGATTCAAACAAAAAATGCCTATGTACCAAGTTTCATTGTCCTTCGACAACTTCTTCTATTTTTAGCCGCTCGTTCTATGAACTTCAACCAATGTGTACCGCCATGATATGTTTGTCGTTTCCTCTAAACATAAATATTCGATTGCCGCAAATAAGCTCCAAAAACGAAGGTTAATGTTGAAAATTTCGTTTGTGGCGAACGAACTTATTCTTTGCGTGTAGATTTAGTTAGAATCTATTATGTTTTTATCGTGTCTACTTGCTAATTAAAAATAATGGTGTCCCATAACATCCTATGAATGGATTGGGGAGAGCTTCTCACAATCAATAAAATGTGCGTTTTCTAGTTTTATACTCACTGATTGGGACGGACCTACAGTTTTACACCGGTTCCAAACGGTATTTTGAGAAGCGATTTCACGGCTAAGTACTCGATAGTGTCGCCATAACTAAGCGAGGTGACCTTCGTCGAAAGAGATGTAAGGTGGTCTGAGAAGGGATCGAATACAAGAACCGCGCACTTTAACCATTGCACCACCGACGGCCACAACTTACTAATTATTCGACCAATATATGTGTGGGTGGTACTGAAATGGGCTTGGAAAATCTTTACATTTCAATAACAAAGTGGAGTTTGACAAAACATTTCCAAGAACCGAATTTCAATCAGATCGGACGTAATTTTTTTCGGGTGCCATTGTGTCGGCCAATAGATGACTGCCTTTTGTATGAGAAGAGCCACAATGGATGTGGCAAAAGCAGCTATTTTCAATACATCACTGTCTTTCAGTGGATGACTGGCATTAAACATACCGAATTTCGATAAGATTGGAGTGTTTTACGGAGAATGCGGAAGATAAAATTGTGTGGTAGATACCAGAAAGGGTATGGCAAATTGTCCAATTTACCACATATATGAACATTTACACAATATTTGCCGTTATCTGATTCAAAGTCATATCGGAAAAAAGTTTTAGAAAAACAAGATCTACCAATTGAGATGAGGTCATAACGAATATTTTCAATTACATACAAAAGGTGCCTTTAGACGACGTGTATTTGTCACATGACATGTCACTTTAACGACCCATGTGTAATTCTGTGTGTATAGGTCTGTCTGTTTACTGCAATATTGTACAAAATGTTACAAAATGTTGTCTGTTTACTGCAAAACTTTTGCAACGAGAGGGCCAAAGAGAGAATTTTTTGACAGTTGGATGATAGAGAACTTGCAAAATGTTACTGGAGGAATTTCTTCTATCAAGATTTTGCAAGTTCGATCAGCTGTTTTTTATTTACATTTTTAAATGCAATATTTTTGTGTGAAAAAGAAGAATAAAGTTGAAATTTAACAATGACAGAGGTAAATAGTTAGAATTGTGTTGATTTTTAACGTTTATAATAAATTATAATAAACAAAACATTTTACTTCATGCTAGAAACGTGCAAATACACAGTGCGACCGTGCGACACATAGGCTAAAATTCTTTTGCTTTGTTATTTCAATTGTTTACACACCGATCAGCTGTTTTGTTGCAATATTTCCCAAAATGTTGTATGTTTACTTTTTGGAATAGAGAAAAAAAAAGAGCGTAAAATTTTTTTTACTCTGCAAAAAGTTACTGGATAAATCTTGCTGGAAAAGTAAACAGCCAAAGCTTATATCAAAATGAGGATTGTATATTCGGTGTATCGTGACATAACCTCTGTTTGCAATTAACAGCTGATTCTTTATGTGCGCTTTGTTGTTTTGGTTAAATCAGTTGGTGGTAGATGCATTTATTTATTTATTATTTCAAAATACTTATTAATTGTTTAATTTCCAATTTAAAATAAAAAAATACTTTTCCTTGTTTTTTATCGATTTTTTCCAGAAACATCTTTCAATTAAAAAATCTTTCCACTTTTATCTGCCTTTTTGCCACCAAACACTATGTTGTTTTGCCAAAAACAGCTGATGTCACATGCATTGACACATGAAAATAGAGCACGCTCTAAATGAAATATTTACATGTGATATTTACATATGTGACCTGCTCCACGAAAAGGGACCTCTGCGCCGAAAAATTTTTTTTTTTACTTTTTGAGTGATTCTTGTTGATTCGCTCTTTCAAATGCCGCAAACCGCTTTGTCTATGTCTTTTAGTTTTTTTACAAATCACCTGTAATGATGAACATAATAATGAACATAACATAAACGAAGCGCTTTTTTTAAACGCGTTTTTCTCAATAACTTCTTTTCGGCGCAGAGGTCCCTTTTCGTGGAGCAAGTCACATATGACTTTTACACATGTAATGTTCGAAAGGGATCACACGACATGTATAAATTTTACAGTGGGAAAAGTGACGTCATGTGACAAATACGTGTCGTCTAACGGCACCTTAAGTATTTGCAAATGATAATCACGGGCAAATAATTGTGTTTACCAACCATATAAACAGGCTATCGAACGGATATGCCTCATTCGTCTCGTAAGGTTCTGAGGCAAAATTGATCTAAAGATACTTGGGGTCCTATATGAGTCATTTCCCGTATCAAATGATATACCCCTATTCATATCGGTGAGGGAATTTTTAACTTTTCCCTCATTAACGTTATACCAAAATCAGGAACTCAGGACGAAAAACAAACAGTAATTTTTAGCAAATCGACGATTTTTACGAACAGTAAATAATCAAATACCTAATCGGCTTTCGAAAACTGATCTGTGCAACGTAATAAACACACGATCCACAGCGAATTGTGCTCGAGGAATTGGGTGGAAGAACCCCCGTAAACTGCATTTGTATTTTTTGTTTTGATCAACAAATAAGTAGATGTGTCACAGATCAATACTAAAGAGCCTCCATTACTCTCTTCGATGCCTCTTCATGACGACGAGATAGTAGACCATTTCATCGAGTTCGAGTTGCTTTGGTAATTTACATTTTGGTTGGCATAATACGGACAGAAAGAAAAGGCAATTCGTATTTTCGTTCGATGTAAACATAATTTAGCTGTCATTAGTATCAACCAAACACTTTTAAACTTAGTTTGCTGCATTGTCTGTAATAGTTATGTATGTCTTCTTTGGTTTCTCATTCTACATCAGTTCCCTAGTGGCTTTTCGATCAGCTGTGCCATAGTAACCCCCTGAGATATGTACTTTAATAGAGTGAGGGCACGAATAAAGCGCTTCGTTTCTCTGCTCTGTCTCTTACTCTATTCGTTGAATATTTCAATACACGAGCAGATTTCTGATGATGTTACAGTATCTAACTATAGAAATTCCAACAATGTTTAATAAAAGTATGAAATAATCAAGTTGAAACGAGAGAGAAATACGATTGAGTGAATCGCGTCGATTTTTTGGTTCTCTTCTATGCGGGTTGCCAAATTGCTCGGTTTTTTCTCTACCTGTACATCCACATAGCAAAGAAACAGCTTAACAGAACAGGGTGAACTCAAAATGTTAATAAATAGCAAAGTAAGGCATGAACCAAAATGCGCACTTGCGTCAAATGCGAAAAAGACTTCAAAGTGTATTCGTCTCTTTCACTCTTCTGCAATGTCAATTTAGAAATTTTAATTTTTCCGCTGCGTGAATTTCGTATGAAACTCAGAAAACCAAAACATTCCGCTCGGATGACAAGTGTTGATTTGAGTTGAGCCTAAATTATTCCGAGCTTTACACTGGTGGATACAGGCACTCTAAGGCACAGCAGGAAACAGATGCCGTAAATGTCAAACATAGCCACCAAATAACATAACATTAAGACATATACTTATATGTTACCATTAAGACCAAAACATTAATCTCCCAAAAATAACCAAAACACTTAGTCCACAATGTCTTCTAGATTAGAATCACATAATTTCCATACTCACCCTTGCAAATGAAACGAAAAACAATTGTTTGTGTGTCAAATTCAATCCCGGCAGTTTTAAATAGTCGGCCTCTTTGTTCGATGATGTTTTCAGGAATGCATGGTAGGCCGCCTTTAGGCCACCATTATCGGCAATATTTTCCCCCAACGTCTGTTTCCCATTCAAATGGCGTCCATTGATGACAAATGAGCCATACTGTTTCTCAAAGCATTCCGTTTTCTCATTGAATCTGTCGATACTTTTATTGTCCCACCAGCGATTAATGTTACCAAACTTATCGAACTCTCGTCCCTGGTCATCGAAGGCGTGTGTCAACTCATGACCCATTACCACACCCATGGCACCGAAATTTAAACTTTTTGGATTGTGAATATCGAAAAAGGGCGATTGCAAAATACCCGCAGGGAACACAATTTGATTTTTCGAAGGTGTATAGTAGGCATTCACCATGTGGGGCACCATGCCCCAGTTGGTCTTGTTCACTGGTTGGTCCAATTTCTCCAGATTTTTCTTCAGATTGAATATATTCGATTGTATGTTGTTTTCGAAATAGGTATTGGCGGTGACATTAAGATCGGCATACTTCTTATCGAGCTCTTCAAGATTTAAAATGTAATCGGGGAATCCAATCATATCGGATATAGCATTAGCCTTATCGATAGCTCTTTCTCGGGTCCTCTTATCCATCCAGGTGAGATTGTGTATATTGAGTTTGAAGGCTTCTCGAATTTCATTAATCATTTGTTCAGCTTCGGGTTTGGATTCACCATGGAATGCTTGACGAACAAAAATGGCACCTACAGCAAAGCCAACAACGTTGCCGGTGTCGGCGACACAGAATCGCCAGACTTCTTCGCCGCCATCGGAACCCATCAAGGCCTTTCGAACTCCCTTGTAAGCATCGCGGAAGGATCTCGACAGACAGGGAGTAAGAACTCGAACAGCTTGCCAGACAAGATAATTATTAAGAGTACTGAAAGTGGAAAAATGAGTTTGAAGTTAAATACTACAGGAACATAATGGGTTAAGTAACGATAATGGTTGGGTTAAATAACTTAAGACTTCTTCTAAATTATATCCTCTTTCTATTTCGCTTACAGGTTAAACACAATGAATATTATTGGTATTTGCAGTAGACACTACCAACTCTGTATCAAGAATTCATGATTATATAAGCTCATGTATTTGAAGCTGTCCAACTTACTTCCGTCCCTCCACAGACTTCTCCATATCACTTATAATATGGGACAGTTTCTTTAGAAATTCTGGGGCATATACAACCACCACATCCTTCTGTGTCACACGGTGATCCACCAATTGCATTGCGTGGTCCAAATGTTCAGTCCAATTTATAAATGGTGCCAGTTTATCCAATTCGGACAATTTCATAGGGTGATACATTGCCTCCTCATTACGCCGCTCCTCCAGTGGAATAGTTATATTTGCAATTTTCGTTTCGAAATCCATGATTTCTTGCATTTGACGACGTGCATCCGTCTCATTGGCGCCCAAAAGAACGCAAACTTTGGTCATATACTCAATGTATTCCTTTAGGACTTTTCGATGAATCTCCGTACGATTCTCATAATAATCCGGAGTGGGTAAAGTCAGGCCGCCCTGATCGATTTGTATAACATGGCGGGTGGAGTTTTTATCGTCCTCGCCAATGGCCCAGCCGAAAAGACAATTGATGTTGTATCTGTAATTTTAAATGGAAATACTCGATAACATAAAAAGAATATTGTATTCCCTTTCTATTTCTTGTACTCTTACCTATTCTGTAGAGTTTTCAACGTGTTGCCCAAAGTCCATTTGCCAATATTAAATCCCGAATGTGTGACATTCCATCCACCGATTTTCCACAGAAATGCTACCATGGGCTTTGCTCCCAACTTCTCCAAATCATCATTGCGATCCAAACAGGATTCATAGTAGATTTTTGCTTTTTTCTCTGCCTCGGATTTGAATGTTTTCATAGGTCTCTCCAGAATGTTCTTGATGATCAGTTGATTCCTCTGCTCTATATTACTAAATGTGCCCCACGAAGATTTTCCATCCGGAATGGGATTATTTTTGATCCATTGATTACTGAACGTGACAAATACAATAGCATGTTAGCCAATAGAGTTTGATGATAATTTTCAGAATCTTACCAGGAGTATTCGTAAAAATCCTCGCATGGATTAACATTTCGATCTATGGAATTCAAAATATCATTTGCGGCGAATATGCAGTGCTCGTTTAGACACGGCATTTCATCTATAATTGATTGAAAGAGTCGGGAATAATACGAAATTGTAAAATAATGACATAAGGGCGGGCTTACTATCACTGTGTGGTTCTACATGTAGGATTCGAGTTGTTTTATCCGATTCCCTCTGGAACAGTACCACCAACAACGAAACGATTATAAAAGAAAGAGCGAATGTGGTTACCAGTAACCATTTTTCGACTCGATTTCGGGAACGCCAATTCAAAGTTGCCTAGAAATAGAAATAGAAAGAAGGGAAATTGTTCTTTAATGAATTTTAATTGTGGCAGTAAGTACTTTAATAAGATTTATCCAATGACGTCAGTGTAACTTTTCAAGATATACCCACTAATTCTTTTCAGCATGTTCATATGAGAACTACATATTTCTACCACGGGTACACCCTCTCAGAAATCACATCTAAAAAAGGGGGACGGATGTTGGATATACATTTAGGATTTCGGACTACGTAGAGAACCCCTCCTGCTCTCCAGATATGCCCACTCCTCGTCACCAGTTTTACAAACAAGGAATACTTATTTTCATTACGGGCACGCCCGTTCAGGAATCTAACCTAAAAACGAGGGATTTGACCTGGATAACTAGGCACCCGGAGTACTTACGATATCCCCATAATCGATGCCAATTCGTTGTCCAGATGTGGCCACTTATTCTCTTCAGAATTTTCCATACGAGAACTACTTGTTTGCACTCAGAAATCGAATATGTACATATTGGGAATATTGTTGGATACCTAGGCTCCGGGAGTACTTATGCTATCCCCAGGATCGATGCCACACCTCCCGCTTTTTAGATATGACCAATCGTCCTCTCCAAAATTCTCCATATGAGAACTACATTTTTCCACTATGGATATAATTACTCAGAAATCGATTCTGAAAAAGTGGATATAGGTTGGAATACCCACTCTTCCACACTACTTATATACCCCCACGATCTATTCTGCCCCTCCCATTTACCAGATATGCCCCTCATCATCTCTAAGATTCACATCCTTTCAAAGAGAAATATATCCATATGATTGTGCCATTCCAGAATAGATCGAGCCCTTCTTCAAGTCCTTAGCACATTTTGTTGATATTATATAATTTAAATTTTCTCAATAGGTTACAAATTAATACTGTCATAACCATTCACAATATGAAATTGGTTTGTGTCTTTGCTAGTTATCATATATGGGGCAATTTAATTATATGACAATTATGATTTGTCGTTTAATTTGAATAACGTCTACAAGGTGGGCCAAAAGTACTCACAAAATGTTCTTATGCTGTCATTTTTTTTAATGAAAAACTTTGCTTCTGCTTCTGGAAATTTTTTACTTAATCCATTAGAATTTATTCCATCAAGTTGAGAATATGATATCGGACAACTGGCCGCTCGTTTTGTGGCATTTTCCATCACTCTTGTCAGAACTTCGGGCGACAGGATCTCACATTCTTGGCGAATATTCTCCTTAATGGCTTCAAGAGTCTCAGGCTTATTGGCATAAACCCGCAACTTCAAAAACCCCATAAAAATAAGTGTGGAACGGTTAAATCGGGTGATCTGGCCGGCCAGTGCAAATCACCAAAACGAGAGATTAAGCGACCCGGAAATGCTTCCTTCAGCATATCGGTTGTGGCTCGAGCAGTGTGTGAAAAAAAATGTATGGATATGTAGCGCGCGCCATCCACAGTCGTCGTTTGGCCTGCGGCGTTCTCAAACAAAATGTACCGATGACTCCTCTAGCGTAAACAGCACACAACGCAGTAACTTTGAGCGTGTGTCATGGTTCTTCGTGGGTGATACACAGATTTTCGGTGCCGCAGAGACGATAATTATGTTTACTCACGTAACCGCTAAGATGGAAATGAGTCTCATCGCTCATGAGAATTGTCGATGAAAAATCGTCCACCTCTTCGTTGAGATTCAGGATGGCTTGAGCGTAGGTCACACGCGTTTGGCGGTCAACAGCTAACACCTGATGCACTGTCTGTACTTTATAAGGGAACGTCACCAAAATTCTGCGTAGGGACCGCCGTCTAATTCATAGTTGCGTGGCACGTCGTATGGTCGATGTTCCGGGCTGCCTCTTGGGCAGCGATATTTTCAGCAGAACGGCTGCTTCGGGGCCGGCCAGCCTTGGGAAGATCTCGTGTTATCCTAGTCTCTTCAAGGCGAGTGGCCAAATGCCACAGTGTTTGTCCAGTTGGTGTCGGACGACCAGAAAATCTGCGACGAAATTCACGCTGCGCCAACACAACCGACGAATTGTTGCGCAAAAAAATGGAAACAATTATTCCGTGTTCTTGTGGAGTAAACCGATTCATGGCTTGTCGACTTGTATTCTGCGTTTGTTTACCTCACAAATGTCAAAACTTAATTGACGCTTGGCACCAATTGCAACAGTTATAGGGTTGACAATTGTACTTATTTTCAAATCGTTTACTTCATATCTGGAAGTTTTGGTTCTCAGATATATTATATGTACAGGTTAATGCATTTGAAAGCGCTACGAGGCAATTCTTATCGAAGCCACAAACCTCTACATATAAAATACATACTTTAAAAACGGAATTGCCAGCAGTCAAACAAATTCCAAATAATTAAAAGGATTACAATTGGAATCCGATTTCACAACCTACAATTGCATTGGCTAAGCAACTCAATATTTTTTAATTTCCATTGCGAACAATGGTAACTCTTTGCATATGCATTAGATAAAGTAATGCAAATTAAAACCAAATGGAAATTAAAAATCCCAAACTCTGCTCGTTATTAATGTTTATAACTTTATTTATATGCTACTAAGCGTGTTTTTTATTTATTTCCCGCTAAACTAATTTTTGGAAGAATTTGTATGGGGAGCAGCTTAATATCGCTTAGCTCCCCATATAAATTGGTCGAAAAATTTGTTTAGCAGGGAATAATAAAACATACCTACTATCATTCTCGAGGTTCTATTACACATCAGGCAGGATGATCCGCCTTTACCAAAGCCTGAACTTATCAAGCAGAACGCTGAGATAGTGCAAACGACCGAATAGGAGACTCTAGCAGTATCATATCCCAAAGGTGCTGAAACGGATGGTGATTCCGCCTCGGTTAGGTCTAACATACCATAATAAGAAGTAAGGTGGACTGTGCTCCTAAAGTTTTGGCAGGAGTTATACCATCATAAGTCTAGAATTAAGAGATTTAAGAAATTATTCCCCGGTGCGCCGAGCCGTAGTCTCAATTCTGTCGCATCGATCTCTACTGCTGAAGACAAGTTATTGGACCGTGGTTCGACTGCACGGGTCCAAATGGGAGAAAATACCAAGTCTGACCTCCTGAAGACCCATGTGGTCGACAGAGCTGTGCGAGTCCAAGGGCCAATGACTACTCAGTCTGTTACCCGGAAATTACATACCGATTGAAGCGTGTTTCTATTTTCTAGGCATGACCCGACACAAACACGAAGTTGATACTAAGAAACACATACAGGCACGCACGACTAAATTTTGGCAAAGGCACGACCCGCACGAGCAACTACTTAGTAATTGCAAACACGCACGCGCCCACACGAAAAAGCACAGTCTAACACGAAAATATAGAAAGACTGAATACACCGAAAACATTGGGTAAAAGAGTATACTATGTTTAGAGAAATGTGTGTACCAAAAGAGGAATGGAGAAATGAGGCGCTTCACTAGTTTTTTTTCTCTTCTACGAGGGTTGCCTCATTGCGGTGGTTTTTTCTTCTCTACTTGTACATCCTTTTTGGCTGCAGCTTACAGAGATGCATTCTATTGGTAACATTGCCAATCACGGACGTAAAGATAACAATCATTTACACTGACAGAGTTTTTGGGTCTAGCTGCGTGTGATAAAGCGTGTTTAATTTTGAGGATATTTTTTCGTGCTTGCTCGTGTTTTTCATGCCACAGTACTCTCAACTCTGCACAAGCACTAACGGCCCGTGCTCACCTCTAGTTCCCACCCAAGGGACGATGACTCGTACAGATGGCAAGGCTTTTAAAAGACTCGATATAGTCTAGGATGCCTGGAATTAAATCCATCTGCTAATGTGACAGTCATTGACAGGGATAATCATGGTCAGTTCTGACAACTGGTCACTACTAAATGCAGGGCTTGTGGAAAATTTAACAGACTCAAAAACCTAGGAAGCAGTAACCCTGGGATCAACTCTATCGCTTAATGTTGCTGTCATTATCGGGGCTGATTATGATGACAAAATCAGATGTGCCAACTGATAGCTTCTTAATGTACAGATTATGGTACAGATATGAATAGAATATATAATAAATAGATAATAATATGTTGAGGCTGAAAAAAATATACATTTGACTCCTCTAAGGGCACCCCAGGGGCAGTATGAGCGGTGGGAACAAATTTTTCTAAAACTATAATTTGTACATGGGAGCTCCTAAGGGGTGACATGGGATTGGTGGGAAAACAATTTTGGGAAGGACAAATTAATGGAGGTCGGAGTTTTACTCTTTCACCTCTACTTTCGACCCCGATGCGGAGCCATTTGCCACCACCCAACCTCCGCATTTGTTGCCTGGTGCATTTTTGTCAAACCTCAAAAAATTAGGGGTTCTATCATATCGTAATCTTGTTACTGACAATCTCCATACAATTATATCTCACCTGTACTGTTCAACTGAAGTGCAAAAAACTGTCAAATCAAGTTAACTACTGAAACAGAAGAGCGGAACAGTGTGAACTAGTTCACAAGAGTGAATCGTTCAATTGAACTAGTTAGTTCGTGAACTACACAATTCTATCTAGAGTCTGCATAACGGACTATAAGCTGAAATAACAGCCCATAATTAATTCTGTGTGGCCGTCGGTTGTGCAATGGTGAGTGTACGCGGATCTTGTACAGGAGACCGTGGATACGATCCCTGCTCAGACCACCGAGCATTTCTTTCGACGACGGTCACCTCGCTTAGGGATGGCGACACTATCGAGTACTTAGCCATGAAGAAGCTTCTTAAAATAGCTTCTATAAAAAGCTCTCCTCAATCCCTTCATGGGATAGGATACCTTTTTTGATGTGTTAACATCTATAGGCGCGGGCAGGGACTTAACTCACAAAGTGAACACGTCCAAACTCAGTTTGTCCGACTGCGATCACACAGATTGTTTAGCGTTAAACTCCTCCGAAACGTCTGGATTGATTTGTATGAATGTGCATAACGGGTTGGTCTCAGAATCGGCCAACATCTATTTTTCATACCCCTAAATGATAAGGGTAACCCACCCCTATATAGAACACAGATTTGTCCGACGGCGAAATACAGATTGTCAGACTGCGAAAAAAACACACACTGATTTAGCTTTAGCGGCAGCGAATAGTTTTCTTGTGTGGGTGCGGCGTACTCTCAGAGCAAAGAGAATAATGATGTGGTTATACGTATACGAGTATAAAAATGAGATATTAAGAGAGCAATGAAAATTGTGTGAACTTGTGTAGCGTATGTACGAACATAACAATGTTCATGTGTCTGTTGCTTTGCATTCTCTCAAAAAGTATTAATCAAGAAAATAATGACACATGTGCTTGCACTGGTCTTTAAATAATTTTAAGTATTAATATTATTTAAATGTAACGTCATCATACGCTGTTTTTAATTTTCCAATGTAACATTTACTAATGTGTTCATAGAAATCGAACCGTGTAACAAAAAGGTGTTAGCACATCGCCCGTGAGTTCGAACACTCATTGATTGTTTTAATTGACTCTGTATAACAGACCGTAAGGGCTCAACCAAAATCCACAATGCTACCAAAATCCACCCATACACGAAACGGCAAAGTTCAATATTTATAAATTGACGTTTCGGAAGGGAGAAAGGGGCGAATATACTTTGATATTTGTTTGGCAACTAACACAAGTTTGCACATCAGATCCTTGGCAGATTTGTAAAACGGACTCTCAGTCCGTAAAAATTTGTCCAGATTGAGGATCTGGCCAATGGGCTATATGCCTGTATAATTTCGGGTTATATATAAATACATTGCCACCCTAGTCACATCCCCGAAGAGTCAAATGTAGACGTTCATGTAGTTGTAAGCCGTCGTCATAGTTCATTATTTGCAACCGCTGCACCTGTAAACCGAGCCCGATGTCTTCCGCCGCTTATCCTAGTTCAGGGCCAACTGAATGCCGACGTTTCTGTATCTACAACCACCGCACCTATAACCCGACCTTAATTTCTGCCTCCGCTTATCCACGCTTGCTCCTAGGCCCACCGATTACCTACGTCCGAGTAGACACCTTGTTAGTGTGAAAACTGTAGCTCGTTATTGCTTGGGTTTTTCTGTTCCTGATATCACTCGCTTGAAGGTGATTGATGATGTGGTCAATGATGCAAATGTGATTTAGGCTATTCGCAGCTTTAATCCCTATAAATCTCCATGGCCGGAAGGGTATGTTACAAAAGTATGTCAGTTGTTGTTCGCTGTATCTGTTGAGTAGTTATAAGCCTACCTCAGACTATTTTCTTGAAAAGCGAAGAGAAGCGTATATGGTTTTCATACTCAAGTCCAGTGAACCTAGTCATGTCTCTCCCAAGTATTACAGATCAGTTAGCGTCTCTTTTCTTCTGTTGAAAGTCTCGGAGATATTAACTGACATCAGAAGACATATTAACCCTCGACAATGTAGTGTCAGTCAACCCGCATATCGAAAAGTGAAAAGTGCAGAGAACAGTGTGGGTTTCAAGGAGTTCCCTTTGGAAGGCTTCAAGGATAGAAAACGTGCCTTTAATAACATGACGATCTAGCGCATTAGTACCTCTCGTGAAGGTTTGGACATGCCGGCGCTTCTTATTGATTGGATTGGTTACTGGCTTAAAGCAGGTAAAATAGATTATACCTTTATGGAAAGCTCCATACGGAAGCTGAGGTGGTGTACTTACCCTATTATGAGTAAAAGTGCTCAATGGTATTAGGTTAGGCTAGATGGAAGAAGCGGTCACTATTGGCGCACTTAGTCCAATGAGGGCTATTGTGATACCACGGCACGTCAAGAGCTGAGATTCCAAATCTAGACGCGTGTCTGCCTGCTAAAGAGTGTCTAGTGATCACAGCTATTAGCATAGCGATACCTGGTCTTGGTATGGATATCAAGTTTAGCCTACGATTCAGGTCATAACTTGGACATAATTGCTGGGTGATCTTGCATTTTGTGCCTTCAGACCAACTATCATTCGCATGTCTGAGAGCTCCGTTTTTAAGCATGAGCTTGCATGCAGAAACGGGCGTATGCTTCATATCCAGTGTAACAGGTAAGGTAGGCCATAATTACACCAGCTCAGTTGCTCTATGGTTCCCTTGAATGATCCAGTGTACCGGCACCCATATAAGGTGAAGATTTTAAAGCAACCTGACTGTCAGAGTAAAGGTTGATTCCTCAAACGGTGACAACGTTTCGTTCCAGCCAGAGGACAACATCTCCTGTTCGCATAACTTTTACCTGAAAGAAACTACAATGGTCTGGTAGCCGTGTTGCAAGTTCTAGATCCAGCTCTTTAAAATAGACTCCAAAACCTAATTTACCATCTAGTTTGGAGCCACTGGAAATGAAGCCTAAATACCTTATATAACCTGGTATGGGTGCCTCGAGTTCTGTGTGTCCGGAATATGAATGGAAAAGTTTTTCTCAAAGGTAAAACTCGACTTTCTTTGTGGATTGCCGAAGATCACTTAAATTCGTCCCATGTCTTAGGCGGATTTCCGACGTTACAGCCATTTTCCTTCCCAGCAAATGTAGTGGTAACAGATGCCGGATACTCCCCAAATCCTCGGTATTACTTATGCGAAGGTCACCCGTGATACAGACCATTCCTTGGACTTTTTTTTGGTAAATGGACAATAATTGGCAATAGGCGTATATATCCAGTAAACCATTTACGGGAATAGGCCCCATCATCCTCCGATGGCCCTTTTACACGAATATAGGGCCACTGGTGATCTCCTGATTTTATCCATAGTGTTTGACTTGAAACTAAGCTTTCTGTCGAGAATCGCAGCTAAATATCTTGTACTATTCGTTAGGCAAACTTTTCCACCACATAGAGATAATGGGTATATATACGGAACCTTGTGCATCCTGTTAAAGACCACGAGCTCGGTTTTCTCTGGATTTACAACCAGACCATTCTCAACCATTCCAGAGCAAATCTCTGCATGTGGAAGGGTATTTTCCCTGCATTTCAATTGTCAGGACATCAACATATACTACGACTGTTTAAACTGCTCCTGCAAAACACTACTCAGTGCTAAATTCCAGAGAAGTGGATATATAAAAATGGTTTCCCGTTACATTCCATGAAGGGCTTAGGAATAGCTTCTCACAAACCAGTGAGCTGTGCGCGTTCTAGTTTTACACCGGTTCCTAACGGTATTTTGAGATCTCGATAGTGTCGCCGTCATTAAGCGAGGTGACCGCCGTCGAAAGAAATATAAGATGATCAGAGCAGGGATCGAACCCACGTTCTCACGCACAAGAGCCGCGCATACTACCATTGCACCACCGACGGCCATTAAGTGGATATATAACTTCCCTTATTCACAATGGTCAATGGTCTGCTCAATATTATTTTATTTTCACTGATGGATCTAAGTTGGAAAATGGTACAGGACTTGCAATTCTAAGTAATGGCCTCTAACTCAACATGTCATTTAAACTGAATGATAACCTGCCATTATGAATGCTTGAGAAGAACTACAAATATGTAAATCAGCACTAAATGCAATCAAATCATTCATGATCGAAATTGGTGTAAGACTGTAATCGAGTCTTGAATAGTATTCAGGCTCTAGAAGCTGGATCCAAGCTTTGTGCCCGGCTGAGATCGAAGGAGTTGGAATCGAAGCATTTGGGTTCGAAGCGGCGTATTCTCTTTTGGAATTGCTATGGATTCTTAGAACTTGTATGTTTCTATGACATCACCTGTTGGCTACCTGAATGGGTTGATTCACTGATGGACTCGTCATAAGACTCATACAGCCTGATTATCAAGAACATATTGCAAGACTTCAAGCGAAATATTGCCGATTTTTATCTTATCGGACTACAACAGGACAACCCCATCCTTCGTCTGTTTATTGGGGTATTAGAGCTTGTGTCCAAAGCTCTTTGTTGCAATTCTTGAGAGGGCTTCATAGCATTGGCAACCTAACTGGCATGCTAAAACTGGTGCGTGTCAGGCTATCAGATGACAGTAGTCACTGAAGCTCATCGAAATATTAGACTCATGGTCAGCTTCTAATCCATAACGAGAGGCTGTAATATAAATCTCGGCAGTTGGTAAAATGCAGTGCACCGCATGGCTAGTCTTCCCAGCCGCCTCTGTTCATAGTGACAAAGGAAGGAATCAAACCCCCTATTAATTGACGCACTCCGCAAACGATTTAAGGCCCACGATTTACGTATATGAAATGTAAGAACACTATACATATCCGATGCCAGTATAATAATGTCGGAGAGTTACAAGCCTGACATTATCGATATCCAGGAAATGCGATGGACAGGATATGGCTGTACAGGGAGGAATATGTGTAATATCTACCACAGCTGCTATGAAACAATCATACCTTGAGAATTTCTTGTTGGCAACCAGATTCAACCAGGTGAGAGAGCATTTAGTCATTATTCGCATAATAGCGAAATGTTTCAATATTACCTTAATTCGTGTACATGCGCCGATGGAAGATAACGACATCTTCTATGAGCAGAAACCTGCCACCGCTACCCTCTCATGACATTAAGATTGTCCTGTGGGATGTTAATGCTAGAATAAATAACTACACAAGGCTACTTGGGTATACCCTAATCAGAAAACAAAGAACCAGATTGATCACTTGGTAATTGATGGAAGGTACTCATCCAGTGTAATGAACGTACGTGTTATTCGAGGCAGGTGCTTGAAGTACAAGCGCTGAACACGCTCTCCCGATGATTCCCAACCGCAATGGTAACACATTTCCGCCTCTATAAAAACTCAAAACTAACCTTGCTTCGAAGAAGAGCGTCGCATGGCAACTTATGAAATGCCTCAATGACAGTGCTTCAGTCAGTCGCAACTCTAGGCACGACAGTGTGGTATAAGGCGAAAGGTAAGGTAATGTAAGGGAAAAAAGTATGTAGAAAGCGTCAAAATTAAAACCATTCTTATGCGTTACGTGTCCCAGGAGAATCCAATGCACATGGGGAGTAGAAAATGAATAAGGCGATGATAGCGATTGCCCCCTCCCAATTAAAACTTACTTTACTTTATTGACTATTTTAGAATCTCATGAGGTCAGATGTCTTACACATATTAATTAAACAAACAAATTCCAACATATTCTTCCAACAATTGCCTTTTCTCGCCAGTTGGTAACACCACGGATACGGAGGGATTCTTCTACCTGGTCTTTCCAGAGGAGTCTTGGTCGTCCTCTTTTCCTGCTTCCATCGGGTACGTTATCGAAATTCTTTCGCGCTGGCTCATCTACATCCATTCTGATAACATGGCCTAGCCAACGCAATTGGCGTAAGTTGATTCGCCTAGCTATGTCCACGTCAGAATATAGATTATATAGCTCTAGGTTCCAGCGACGTCGGTACTCGCCGTTTTCTCTAACAGGACCATATATTTTACGGAGAATTTTTCTCTCGTATGCTCCCAGGTGATTTTCATCCGCTTGCGATATGATCCAAGTTTCAGAGCCCTATGTCAAGACAGGTAAAATAAGAGTCTGATATAGCTGGACTTTTGTCAGTCGAGAGAGGGCTTTGTTCCTAAACTGCTTGCTGAGCCCAAAATAACATCTATTTGCAAGCACAATTCTCCTATATATCTCCAGGCTGACGTTGCTCTCCTTGTTAACGGCGGATCCAAGGTAGACAAATTCATCTACCACTTCAAAATTAAATCGGTTGTCTGTGTCATCAATTTTGTCTTGCTCTCATTAACAGCAAGACCCATCTTCGCTGATTCCTTTTCGATTCTTGAAAATACTCCAATAGCCTCTCACAAGTTTTGCCCAATGATATATATGTCGTCAGCATACGCCAGCAACATATGGCTTTTCGTGTTACTACAGCTTGTTCGTATTTACTACAGCTTACTTCATTCTTATCTCCATTATGATATTGAAGAGATTGCACGAAAGTGTGTCGCCTTGTCTCAGTCCTCGCTTGGTACAGAATGGTTCAGTGAGGTTTTCCCCACTTTCACTGCTGATTTGGTGTTGGTCAGCGTCATTCTACAGAGGCGGATCAGTTTCGCCGGAATCCCTATTTCAGACATAGCTTCGTACAGTTTTCCCCGTATGGGGCTGTCGAAAGCAGCTTTGTAATCAACAAAAGGGTGGTATGTATCGATTTGCTTTTCGTAGGTTTTTCCAGGATTTGGCGTAACGTAAATATTTGGTCAGTCGTGGACTTGCCTGGTCTAAAACCACACTCATAAGGTCCAATCAGGATTGCAACAATTGGCTTAAGTCTTTCACATAATACGCTCGACAAGACCTTATACTCGATGGATAAAAGACTGATACCGCGATAGTTGGAACAGACACACGGATCACCCTTTTTGAATACAGGACATAATACACTGAGACTCCATTCGTCGGGCATAGATTCCCCCAGCCATATACCGCATATAAGTCGATGCATGTGGGCTAGCAGTAGGCCATCCGCACCAGCGGCTTTATTATTCTTAAGGCGGAAGATCGCCATTATAATCTCGTCTTGGTCGGGGGGGGGGGGGGGGGATACAATCTACACTATCTGCCACTATAATTACCTCCTGATCTTCAGTGGAAGAATCTGAGTGGAGTAGTGCTGAAAAGTGGTTTCTCCACATTTTGAGTACACACTGCTTCTCAGTCACCACATTCCCATTCTCGTCCTTGCAGGAGGGCAGCCCATTATTAGGCCCGTTGTTCGATCTTCTTACCCTCTGGAAACAATTTCGGGATTCACCATTCAT
This sequence comes from Phaonia tiefii, assembly GCA_963931995.1. Lineage (NCBI taxonomy): Eukaryota > Metazoa > Arthropoda > Insecta > Diptera > Muscidae > Phaonia > Phaonia tiefii. Next base: position 77,168,136 of record OZ008370.1, read on the forward strand.
CCCGCACATGTCGGTTTTTTCACTCTCTCTGCTCCCACTGCCATTTTTTCCGTCTAAATAGTTGGTTGGTCCCAATTAAACGTCTAAAATGCATGCGCTATGTCATATTCCACATTTTACTAGACTAATGCATGCCCGCCGTTTGGAGTCTCAGTGCACCACGTTCTGTTTTTAAAAAATGCGACCCGAGTATATGTGTCAACTGCCGTGAAATAAGCCATATACACAGTGCATACAAGGTCCTTTCAAGTGCAATGTGCGTAAGATTAAAGCCAATTGTTGCCAACCTGATCGGATCTGATTATCAGCATAGATAAAGGAAATAACTAGATATCGCACATGCCTTGGGAAAATTATTGTTCAATGGGATATTTTCTAGATGGAGCTGAAAGCAATTATTATAACTGTTGATCTCAAACAAAATATACCTTGCAGGAAGTATTTAGAACAGGTGAGAGCAGTAGGTGTTGTAGGCAACATCAACAGGCATTTTGTTTTTGTTTGGTGGGCCGATACTGTAAAAGTCAACACAAACGAATACCAACAATAACAGTATACCAAAAAAACAACCAAAATACATATGAATTTGAAATTAAATTAGTTGTTCGAATAGCACAACCTGGAAAATGATACTACTTTTGTATTGAAAACATGGCCCACTGTGTTGAATAAACGTCAATGAATGTTATGAGAAACGTCAATGAGTGTTACAAAACGACAACACAGCACCTAGTGGCAGTACTTGACAACGTCTGTGCGATATCTAACGGGTTTTTCAATAAGAGCGCTACAAAAGTTTTTTTAAATAAAACAAAATCGGTTTTATATACCAATGAATTTCTTTATTCCTGTGAAAGTACGTTCGATGCCATTATGTATGGAACTCGATTTCTTTTGCATGGCCACCACGGACACGCTTGCAGAAGTCCAGACGCTGAACCCAATTTTCGACGGTTTTGAAGCATAAATCGGCCGATACTGCTGCAATTTCACGTTCGATATTCGTACGAAGTTCATCAATCGTCGCTGGCTTGTTGGCACAGCCCATAGACTTGACGTAGCTCCACAAGAAATAATCTAACGGCGTCAAATCGCACGACCGAGGCGGCAAATCGGCTGGACCATTTCGTGAGATAACACGTTCACCAAACTTGGTTTCCAATAAATTGATTGTGGCATTCGCAGTGTGGCTTGTGGCGCCGTCCTGTTGGAACCAGTCCATATTATCCAATTGGGGCCAAAAATATTCGGTTATCATTGAACGGTAGCGAATCGCATTCACTGTAATGTGCCGGTCTTGATCATCACGGAAGAAGTACGGCCCAATGACGCCGCCGGCCCATAAACCGCACCAAACCGTAATTTTTTCGGGATGCAATGATGACTCATGGATTACGTGTGGATTGCTGTCTGACCAATAACGCATATTTTGCTTATTGACGAAGCCATTCAGCCAGAAATGAGCCCCATCGCTGATTGTTGAGGCCTCTTAAAGTTGGCCTCTTAAAGTTGAGGCCACTGACTCCAAATTTCAGTAGTAAATTTTAATAATTTCGACTCGTTGTTGGCTCGTATATCTTTCCATGATGAAATGGCAAACCCTACTGAAGAGAAATGTCAAAAGAGCGGGAAAAAATATGGCGTCGTTTGCTGTCCCTATCGATTTACTTTTGTAGCGTCTCTGTTGAAAAACCCTTTACATATTTATTTCTTTACTCTAGGTTATCAGTGTGTCTTTCGACCAGGAAAATCCACAACTGATTAAATATTCCCATTGCGCCAAATTATTGAGAAACCCACAAAAGGCAAATCTACTCTTACCAGGTCTTTGTTAAATGTAGGGCTGGTTCCGGTAGCCCGACACGGAGAAGCTGGTATGTAGAATGACGCCGACGGACACCCAATCCTCAGTGAAGGTTGGTAAAGTTATTGCCGAACCATTCGATGTCAAGCGAGTTCTGAAACACTCACATCTCTAATCATTAAAATTTTTTTGTTTAGTTGGTAAATAATATTTATGAGAGGAAAAATTTATCTTCAAGAGAATTTCACATTCTTTCACACTCGTAAAATATCCCTATTGAAATAATCATACATACAAATTTATTCATACACATTTGTTTACAACTGCTTCACTTAAAATTTAATGACTCGTTGTTATTATAAACGTAAGATTGTTGCAAAAATTTATAATCACAATATGACGTGTCCCAATACAAACTAAATACCCAGAAGGAAACAAAGAACCATCATGGATGTAGTAAATATCTGTAGTAGACGACATTCCGCCATCGTCTTACAATTAGCCACAAGGTGGAAATTGAAGCAGTTATTAGGGCGTACAAAACCCCTATCCGAATTAGGTTCAGTTAAATCAGTTTCTTATTACTCTTTTTTTGAACTCCCCTTTTTGCTCTCTTTAAGATCTCTCAAACTTTAAATTTTTATAGCTTGCGTTAGCGCTATTTCGGAAACTCGCATAATAATAAACGTGTTCCAGAACTTTTCCAGTATAAAATATCAAGTAATTAGTTTTCGGAGAGTAAGAATGATTTTGCTCTCTCTGTAAAAAATATCACTAAAAGTAAGCGAACGACATCCAGTAAAAGCTGCCAAGAAATATGAATTTTGTATATGTATATGTAAACAGCTGATTTGCAAGGTAAATCTTGGAAGAACCAACAGTCGCAGTTATAATAAATCATTATAAATCACCAAAACGGTCTTCTTTTTTAAACGAAATAGTTAAAATTTAATTACAACTTTATATTATATTAATGATAATTAATTATATAACATAATTATATTATAAGTTTATATATATAGAAGTTTAATTAAATTAATTAACAAATAAAATTACAATGATTTATTTATTTTATGTTCTTTATAACTATTTCCTAATTATGTTTGTTTACACAAAACATATGTTTTAAAACATATGTTCGAACTTGCAAATTCTTACTGGCAATAATTTCTCCAGTAAATCCCTCTTGTTCTCTCGTTACTTGCTTTTTCGTGTAAACAGACATCCATCAAAGACGATCAATAATTAGACAACCAGAAGATGAGCACAATTTGGCAACCCTGGTAAAAGAAAACCAAAAACTGTCAGTAATTCACTCAAACGCATTTCTCTCCCTCCGTCATATCTTGATTATGTCATACTTTTTGCATAGTTTCAACATGGGTGGAATTTGTATAACACATAACACTATCAAAAAGCTGTTCGTGTATAATGTGAAATACTCAATGAAGAGAGTAAGAGAGAGAGCAGAGAATTCCTAGCGTTTCACTCGTTTTGTTTGTTGGCATTTGAGTGAAGAGAAATTTTGACTGTCTACTTGTACATCGTTTTTGCATCCATTATCAATTTGTACAAATTGTTGCAAATTATCCAAAGAGAATACACAAGTAGAGAAGAAAAACACCACCGCAATATGACAACCCTCGTAGAAGAGAACAAAAAAAACGAGTGAAGTGCCTCGTTTCTCTGCTCTCTCTCTCTTACTCTCTTCGTTGATTATTTTAATACACGAGCAGTTTTCTGATGATGTTACAGTATCTAACTATAGAAATTCCAATTATATTTTTATAAAATTACAAAAAGTATGTAAAAGGTATAAAATAATCAAGTTATTACGCGAGACAGAAAGGCGTTTGAGTGAATCGCATGGACTTTTTTTCACTTCTACGAGGGTTGCCACATTTCGGTGGTTGTTGCCGACAAATACAACTATCCCTTCTGCTATAACCTGAAGTAAATAAATCTTGCTATGTATTAAATTAGACAAAGTTGCTCTCGAGTGGAAAGCCTACAAAGAAATCGAGTGAAGCGTTACGTTTCTCTGCTTTCTCTCTCTTACTCTCTTCATTGAATATTTCAATACGCAAGCAGTTTTTTGATAGTGTTATTGTTACAAATTAGCAGTACGCAGACAGACCTATAGTAATAACAAAAGAGATTAAGAACTAGATGTCCAGAAGATGTGCGGAATTTGGCAACCCTCGTAAAAGAGAACCAAAAAGTGATCACAATTCACCCAAATACATTTCTCGCACGCGTCCTTTCTTGATTTTCATACTTTCTGCATAGTTCATGTAATTCTACTTCAACACGGTAGGAATTTGTATAGTTATATCACCGAGTAATACTAACAAGAGTTTGCAATAGCAATTTTATACACTAACGAAGACCATGGAATACGTGGGAAACATATAGAGAATAGAATTGGGATCTACACAAATAATTTTACTCGCACACTTCATTACATTTTGATTTTGAATATCTTAATATTCCTTTTATTAATCGATTTAATTGGCAATTTAATCCCAGTTAATGTGGTTTGTACTTTTGGCTTGGCACGCAGCTGCAAAAGTATGAAAATCATACAACGCAACCCAGTCACCTATCACTGTTTCTCCTTTGACAGAATTTTCTCTATACATTCTCGTAACTAACTGCTAACTTGATCAGCTGTCTCATCGATACCCCTTGAGTTATATACAATAACATTATCAAAAAGCTGCTCGTGTTTTGAAATATTCAATGAAGAGAGTAAGAAAGCGAGCAGAGAATGGTTAACGTTTCACTCGTTTTGTTTGTTTGTTGGCATTCGAGCGAAGAGAAATGTTGATTGTCTACTTGTACATCGTTTTTGGTAATAATTGAAAAACTATGTATGTACATACCAAGATATAAGTATATCTAGTAGAGGTGGAAGCGATAGAACAGCTGATTTAATTTTTATACCCTCACCCATAGGATGCGGAATATATCATTTAAGACGGAAAAAAATTTAACACTTAGAAGTAGCCATATTAGACTCTCAGTATCTTTGGACGAAATTCGTTTTGGTAGTTTTTAAGACGATTGAGCCATGCCTGTCTGTCTGTCTGCCTATCTGGTCAACACGATAACTGCCGTAAATCTTTATCGCTCACTACTATCTGTCCAAGGTTAGTTTGAGATTGAAAATGGGCATTTTGGCCACGGCCTTTCTGGTACCTCCCATACAAATCGACGCATTTAGTACGAAACCATGTTTCTTCGAAAACTTTTTTCTGGTAGATGTGATTTGCTTCACCTCAAACATTGGTTAATAATCTGTAAATATCTACTTAATCGGAGAAAATGGGCGAAGTCGCCACGCCCATTCTGGTACCTTCCATACAAAAGCTTGGCCAGTCACCGATTAAGACAAGGGTGATTTTGCCACGCCCCTAGTGTGCGGCCGGCTGGTTGTTCGGCAAGATAAATCCCGCAAAACCGAACCATTCATTGTGAAGTTTGGTACTAGAGAAAATTTAGTCAAATGCTCCATTTTCGTACCTCCCTCCAAGATTTGCCAATATTCAATAGAACTCGGTCGCAATGGATGACTTCGGGTGAGGGTATATTTATGTCGGTTAACCCGACTGACATTTTTAAAATGCTAGACACAGTATGACACAGTAATGCGACGGGCATGCAACCAGATTTTCCATATGAGCTGATGCTTACAACTCTCCAGCACATCGCCGCCAGCACTGAAAATGTCAGCCGGAAGACCATCAGCATCTACGGCTTTGTTGTTCTTCAAACGGGGAATTGCATATTTAACCTCATATTGATTAGTTCGTAGGGGACATTCGACACCATCGCTCAACTCCATTATCTGGATTGGAGTCTATTGGGACAAGTAGAAAAGTGATCATTTCATATCCCCAACTAATCTGTACATCTACGACTAGATTGCCGTTCAGAATCCATAGGTGTTGGTTTGACTTTTCAGCAGAATATACGATCTTCATTATTCCCACTGTATGTTTTAATTTGTTCACTCTCGCTCTTTCACCACAGCCGTTTTTTCTTCTTCTTAATTAAATGGGTTTCCACTCTCCTATTATTCTTATACATTTCCGTCGCCGCTCGCGTTGCAACTGTCCAAAACATGGCCATGCGTACAGCGTTATTTTCATCACTTGCAATGCAACACTCTTCATTGTACCATGGTTTGCCTTTAAGTGAATTTTTATAACCAATTGCGGTCTCTGCTGTAGTTTTCATAGACTGGAAAATGTATTTCCCGTGCGGTTCCAGATCATGGGCCGGTGTTCTTTCCGCACCAGTAACTGACTGAGTTTCTCTGCATAGGCTGTGGATATTATATATGGTAATTACAACTTTCCGATGACCAGATTTATACGCGTCCGATTTCGTACGAATTTCGCTCTGCTTAACCTTGTGTGAACCTTCGCTGCCACCAGTTAGTGATCCAAATCGAAAACAATATTCCCTTCAGACTTTAGCATTAAAATCACATAGGCCAGGACAGTGGTCGTAGATTTCTTCTAGGCATTCATAGAGCATCACCTTGATGTCTTCGTCTTTTTCTTCTGTCCAGGCATGTACACAAATGTTAATGCGTTAATCCTTGTCCTTATAATGTTTACAAATAGGGGGTTTTATGTTTCTCATTCCGTATTTTCAGTACCAATTATATACGGTGACGGAGGCAAGTCCAGCCCACCGTTGTTTTGCATTTTAGCTACTGCCAGGATGTATTCACAGCCACCACTCCGCCGTTAACTAATAAAGTAGTTTCATTCGACTCTAATCCAAATTTAGAAATATAAGCCGAACAGTTCTTGCATAAATTAACAGATACCTGTAGGAACCATATTGGGAAACACGAGGTGACTTTTAGTTCACCCACCTCATCGCGACGAGATCGTAACCTCACCAAACTCACCTCACCTTTGAGGCTGGTGTTATCATTGACATTTGGACTTCACATTTTGAATATTTCATATAATCAGGACGTAGAACATTTTTCTGGAATACCCCTATCAAAATTCTGATATGTACATATATATATTCAATTTCAAAACGAAACTGAAGGCTGACACTTTTCAAATTACCCTCGTACACAGTACATACACAAACATTTTGTTTAACAATAAGATATGTTAATATTTGTTTAGTTATGTTATTTTTATAAAAAGCAATTTGAACTTACCCTTGCTGTGTGATAACGTATCTGCATTCCCGTGCTACTGCCGGGCTCGTTCAATTGAACGCCACCAATGGAACTACTATCTTCCTCCGAGAACTCTGTCTGTTTGTAACGGGTCATCTGAAAGAAACAGCAACAAGACGACATAAATTCAATTACATTCCATTGTACAGCCTATAGACAGATGCTTCTGGACCACACAGCCCTCCATCCATCCATCCGTCTGTCCGTTCGTCCGCCCGCCCGACCGTCCGTCCGCATCTATCACAACATCCCACTCAAGTGTCGTCCGTCTCATACATCATCGAAGCGCCGTTGAAAAAAATTGTAAACAAACATCACGGGCGGTCAAAGAACAAACACTTCACTCCGTCCACAGTACAGCCGGAGTTGGCGTGTGTATTGTTTGGTTGCGGAGAAGAGAAGAGAGCAAGAGTAAGAAATGGCAGAGGGTCGTCGGTCGGAATTGTTACACAATGTAATTACGCGTTGATGGAAATTAAAATGTATTCCATGCAAACTATCGGACTATGGAACCTTTCAATATCGAATGAATTGAACGAACTACGGCCGCTTACAATATGTCCAAACGCCAGAGAAACACTGAAAGACAAACTGTTCACGTTGTGTTATGCAAAATCCCCGCACGAGTGTTCTGGCTCGCAGTAGTAGCAGATACTACTCGCTCGTGCATATCATTCATACTCATGCGAATACCGATCAGATACAGAAAAAGTAACATGGAAATTCGCATTCGACAGAAGGAACACTTTGAATTTAAGAGCAGACAACGGAAAGGAATCGACTGGGTGTAGATAGTGCAACGTCAACAGCACCCCATCGCAACCCAAAACCACCCCACCGGAATTGAATTTACGTTATTTCTTGTTTACACTGCTAATGAAAGTGGAGGCGGCCAAACTTAGCATCACAACGGGGGCCTCTGTTGGACGGAATACAACACTTTGTCCAAGATGTGGATGTGAAATTTAAACTAATTACATTTCAGTGTTGTTAGTGGAAAGGAAGCGTTGGGTACAAAGTAATCAATAACCGAATTGGAAAACCGTCAATATACAGACAATTAACGGTCTTATAAACCTTTGCATTTTCGAATAAACGGTGGAAACGGTTCCTCTCCAAAAAAAAACTTTTGTTCCAATGTCCAATTTTTTAATAAAATATTCAAATCCTATACTTAATTTTCAAAACTAAAAAATAAAATCTATAAAACAATTGTTTTTTTTCATAGAAACGTAAATTGTACAGGAAATTTTGTAAAGAAAATCAAAAAAAAAATTTCATTAACTTTTTTCTTTAGAAAATTTTAAATTAATTTCCAACGAAAATAAACTAGTTATTAAAAAAATAATAAAAATCAATACAATTGCTTGAAATATTTTTACATAAACGTTAGAAAAAAAGCCAATTCCATATTTTTAAAAAAAAAAATAGAAGGCATTTTGAAATCTGTCAGATTTTCAATATTTTTCTCATACAATTCAAACAATTTGTATGTATTTATTACGCCCTACATGTATTTTTCAACTACAACAGGTCTGCGTTTTTTGAATTAACAAATCCCAAATCGTAAATTTAGGCTACAAGCCCGTAACCGGTTATTCAAAAATTTTGTTGTTCGCAACAACGGGAAAATCCCATGGCCAAGGTGTTTTCTTACTCTACACGCTGAAAAATCTGTATTTTTTAGTTGGCTGGGTGCAAATATATCGTGTTTGTAGCTTGCCGCAAATAGAGTATACTTGTGTTTAAACACATTGTGTTTGCTACTCAATATTACATGTTGGAGACACAATGATTAATATGTTATAATATATGTTTTTGTGACCAAAATGTGGCTTTGATTGTTGAAAACAAAAATGTGACAGACAACAAAGAAACGAAAAGTGGCAGATCTTCAATATATATGTATGTTATGTTCAATATAATAGAATATGTTGATGGCCCGATTTTTTTTTAGGCTGTAGGTAGGTAGTATAGAGTCCAACCTCGAAAAACCAGTAAAACAGGTATTCGATTTTTCGCTCCGCAGCGAGTGACAGTTTTTTAAAAACATAATTTTCGAATAAGCCGAAAACCGATTATTTCACGTCGGTAAACCAGTTGTTGCTAAAATTGTGTCAAATATCTAGAGTAGAATGTTCAAAACCGAAATTGAAACCCCGGTGAAACCCGTTAACCGCTTGTTTTCCTCTTAAACGTGTGCGGGCTATTAAAAACAAACTGAAACCCCGTTTAATTTACGTCAGTTCCATATCCTCCCAGAGACAACATTAAAAAGGAACGACATGAAACATATTTCCGTCTATGGGAAACAGGTTTTAGCGTGCGGAGACTATAATGCCAAGCACACTTATGAGGGGTCTAGACTAGTCACTACCAAGGAAACGCAATTACTGTATGTAATTCACAGTCTCCACTTCTACTTTTCTCCAAACTCTCCCATATACTGGCCGTCAGATCTTAACAAAATTCCCGATTTTATTGATTTCTGTGTCTCTAAAAGTGTGCCTACAAAGTCTGTTAAATGCTTTATGCTCCCGTATTTGTCATCCGAACATTCCCCACTACTATTACAGATAAATGCAGAGTGGTCCCTTCTCCAGCCTTCATGTATACTACATAACTAGAATACTCACTGGAAATTCTTTCAATATCTCATAAAAAGCAATACTAATACCAACATTTCTCTTAAGACTGAAGACGAAATCTCAGAGGCAGCAGAATATTTTTTAAATTACGTTTAGCAAGCTGCACGAAATTCCACTCTCAAACTCACAAATATTAATACTCACAAAGTATTAATTCAATTTCGAGATGCTCTGCAATTACCAGAAAAAAAGTTTCCCAAAGCCACAAGGCAAAAAAAATGTGGCAGCAAAGAGATATCGCGCTCATAAAATTACTCTGAACCGACTACGAGTCCAAACAGAACCATACACGCTTCAGACGACGGCGAAAAAAATCCCTAGCGTTTAAACCATAGAGTAATTACTAAGAGTTTGCAACAGCTGTTTTTCTTGGACCGGAAACCAAGAAAAACCACTGGAAAAGTTGGAGCACAGAGTTATACAAACTTGGCAGCCCACACAGAATGAGAAAAATCTTTATTTTAATACATTTGTGCATGGTACAATAATATGTACATGGTAAAGTCGTAAGAACAGATGTTTTAATTTTTTTCGTGAGGTTCTTCGCTTCGGATGTCACACTTATATGTATTTTGTTTTTGTACTCTTTTGCATTCTTGTGTTGTTGGTGTGGTTTTGTGTAGAGTTTGACAGCTGAAGCGAATAGAACAAAAACAAAATGCCTGTTGTTGCTGCCAACAACAACAACAACGCGCGCTACTATTACCATGTAGATATAATTGTACCATGCATTTGTGTTTCAATTGTAATCTCTATAAGCAGTTTTACTCTAACACTTCATTACATTTTGCTTTATTTCACTGGTTATACCAAAAACGATGTATAAGTAGACAGTCAAAATTTCTCTTCACTCAAATGCCAACAAAAAAAACGAGTGAAACCCTACTACTTCTCTACTCTCTCTCTTACTCTCTTCATTGAATATTTCAATACACGAGCAGCTTTTTGATAGTGTTATTGTATATAACTATACAAATTCCAACCATGTTGAAGTAAAATTTAATAAACTATGCAAAAAGTATGAAATAAGCTAGATATGACGCGAGAGAGAAATGCGTTTGAGTGAACTCCTAGTACTTTTTGGTTCTCTTTTACCAGGGTTGCCAAGTTGCGCACATCTTCTGGTCGTCTAATTTTAATTATCACAAAAATACTCCCAGTTGATGAGCTTTGTACTTTTGGTTGAATGCACAAAGACAATATATGAAAAAAACGAATTGAGCAACCCTACATACTTCCAGTCATCTATCGCTATTTTTCTTTGTTACTTTATCCTGCATGTTTCGCCAACTCTAAGGTTGATCAGCTGTGGGATAGAACCCGCCTGGTCTAAACGAAGTGGGAGAGAGAGCGTCTAGCAACTTCAATTGAGTTTTTCTCTGAATCGTGTTTGGAATTTGTTTGACACCCTTTAGATTATGCGTTTCACCCGCGGCTTTCACCCAAGACTTTCGTGAGATTGGTGAGAGGTGGGACGAAGCAAGAGGGGTAGCCAAACACCCACGAGACGAGAATTCGAAAGGATTTTTGATGTTTATCTTAACTCTCTTTCGTATTTGTGCCATGTTGTTTCACACTCTTTCTGCTTTTGAAGTGAGAACAATGATTGCGTAGATTATTTTCTGATTATTTGTATAATATGAATAGAAATTATTCGAAAAATATTAAACAAAATATGTAAATACAATAATTCGTGGAAATTTGGATTACTAACTATCAGTAACATGAAAATCAGACAACTTTGTTTGAAAAATTAATTATTCCTAATGTAAGTAGGAAGGAGAACAGCCAATTAGACGACAAACAACCCATGGGTAGAACGCAGAATGTAAATGCTCGTGATTTACGAAGGGTGTTCAAAAGACGCATAATCTAAAACATCACTTTGAAAGTTTGGAAACATAATATATTGATGTACAGGATTTAAATTGTTTTTACTGCTTTTAACAATTTTTCATTCACTTTTCATTCTATAATTTTCTTTTGTACACACATGTTCTAACGTATGTTTGTGTTGGTTTCTCTTATGGTTTTTATGAAAATGTGGTAACTCCATTCTCTCAATTGAGAGATTTCGTGAGAGCGCCGCCAAGAAATAAGAAAAGATTATATTCTAAGGACGAGTCGGCAGCCGCAGCGGATTTTCGTCACAAAAAACGTCATCGTCTGTAGCCTGTTTGAATATATTTGGATTCTAACATCTAAGCTAAAAAAACTTTTAAACTCAGAGGAGAATAGGAAAGTTAAAAGCGAAATAAGAAATCTTGACCCCTAAAATCCACAAACTACTCCTTGTGGAAAGTATCGAAAAAGGTAAAGCAGCATAAAATACATAGTCCCATAAGAAAGTGAGATAATTCCTGGACCAAAACTGAATAAGCTCATAGATTTCCAGAGTATATCCAAATGAAAATAGTAGCCCCAATATCCCTGATTACATATGCAGCTACCTAAATGGAATAAACCAACTCGGCTTACCCATAATAAAACTCAGCAGATCCCGATACATAATCTCAGACTGAACAAATCACCTGGTTATGACCTTATTACTCGTAAACTCGTTAGAACAGATGTTTTCAATTTGTTCATTGTGGTTGGTCGTTTCAGCTGTCAAACTGAATATTCTTTGTTTTTGTACTTTTTTGTATTCCTGTTTTGTTGGTATACTTACGTATATAGCTTGACAACTTATGCGATTGATACAACAACAAAATGCCTGTTGTTGCTGCCTACAACAACAACAACGTCAACTGCTACTACTTGGTTATTTTACTATGGCATAGCCATGAAAATGCTTGTCAAACTACTGTTCGGAACCGGTGTAAAACTGCTCGTCCCAATCAGAGTGTGTAAACCAATGCCTTCATGGGATGTGATGGGAAAGTATAAGTAAAGGGTGGGCCATGTAAAATTATTTATGAATTAACACAATATCGTTTAAATGGTTTCCATGACTTGCCTTACAGTGGCTATGCGAATAATCGCCCAAGTGAAAATCGCCTAAAACGAAAAATGAACAATGACCCAAAATTTTTGGGTGTTTTTTCATTAAGAAAAAAGACCCAAAAAAAGAGGTGAAATCGCCCAAAAATTTAAGAACATCCGCCCAAAAATATAAATCCAATGAACAACCGCCCAATTAAGTAAAAGGGCGATCATTCATCATGAACAAACACCCAAAAAATCAAAAATACCAAAACGCCCAAACATGATGAACAATCGCCCAATTTTGTTTCCCATATTTTTAGGACGATTGTTCATTTTTGGGTTTTGGGCGATTATTCGCATAGCCGCCTTACAGTACCTCATTCTATCTATCCACTTTTTCAGTACATTTTCGTTTGGTTGGGCCTCCTTTTCGTGATTTAAGACCTCAAAGGACTCGGGATTGTTTGCGTAACACTTATACCTTATTTCACGGGTTTAAATCGCAGCCGCAACGCGGCGAATGGACTTCCAAGTTTTGGCTGAACGGTTTTCTAACACAGTGAACAAAATAACGATTGTAACGTTGGCTGTGCTTTCAACTTTTGGGAACAAAAAATCGCCATTGACGATTACGGCGGCTACTTACTCATTTTCGAAGAAAAATGGGTCATGCAAAAAACCGCACTCAACAGTCACTCGATGTGGATGCATCGGCTTCTCCTCGACGACGATTTGGCTTGGTAACGTAGCCCCCGAAGTGAAAATGAGTTTTATTGGAAAATATGGGTTTTCCGTAAAAACGGTTAAAATTCTGTGAAAAGAAGTACGAGAAATTATTATTTCTGCGAACGGTGGCGAGTTGATGTTGACGACTGTTCGAGAACTTTCAGCTACAGCGGCAATACTTTCCACTGGGCGAGCACGTCCAATAGTTAGATTAATTTGACCAATCAGGACCTTGATTGACGAACTGACTTCACAAATTGATCCACAAACTGCGTTGATGACATTTTATTTCTATCGAATTTATGTCGTAGATTTCTTACTGTTTGAGTTGACGACTCAGAACTTTGGATGAAAGGTTTTAATATTTCCCTAATTTTTTCAAGCGTAAAGTGACCCATTACGTAAATTTATACATAACTTTTAACCAATAATCTGTCACTTCATAAATGTCAAATTGGTCATCTGTTCCGAAATATTGGGGGCTTCAAATTCCAAAGTTAAATGGCCAACCCCTTATTTATTTATGTATTTTATTCAACCTATCTGTTCTCACACATATTAGACTTACAAAATTAGGCAAAACCGTCACCTTTTTGGAGTGTGAATACTGAATTTTATGCATTTCTTCTCATATACTACATGTGTTGTCATTAGTTTCGGAACTTACATCTAGATCGGAGTTGGCAGATATGACTTCTATTGCCACTGGGCAACTTATTTGAGCAAATTATCGGCGGAATAATTCGTTGGCAAAGTCCTTTGTATCTGTCTCATGGGGTCAGTAACCATAGTGAGCTATGAAAAAGGCTTTAGTCCTGTAATTCTGCGTTGTTATATCAGTTGTGTAAAAACCGGTTAATCGACTAGAAATAACCGGTGAAACCGGTTCATCGAAAACAGGAATTTTTAGAAAACCGAAATATGGTTAACCGGCTTCGGATTTGAATACATGCACTACTTATGCCGATAATTCAGTCGAAGCCCATTATCCCAAGCCACCAGTTTGGTTTCCGAAAACAACATGGAACTACTGAGCAAGTCCACCGACTAGTGGAAACTATCCATAACACGTTTGCACAAAAACATCAATGCTCAGCTCTATTTCCAAACATTGCCTAAACATTTGATAAGGTTTGGCACCATGGCCTACTTTATAAATTGAAAAGACAGCTTCCTGTATATTTATATTTATTGTTAAAATCCCACATTCAGGATCGATTCCATTACGTCAAAGAAGAAGATATCAGCCCAATTTTTAACATCAATGCCGATGTCATAAAGCAACTATTGTATAGAGAAGAAAATTTACTCATGGAGTGGAATGCCAACAAAGCTCTGCTCGCTCTCTCACTCTCTTCGTGGAATATTTCAATACACGAGCAGTTTTCTGACCATGTTATTCTATCTAACTATAGAAATTCCACCCATATTTAAATAAATTGTCATAAAATATGTAAAAAGTATGAAATAATCAAGTAATGACGCGGGAAAGAAATGCGTTTGAGTGAATCGCGTCGACTTTTTTGGTTGTCTTCTACTAGGGTTGCAAAATTGCGAGGTTTTTTTCTTCTCTGCCTGTACATCCTTTTTGCCGATGTTCCACAGGGTTGTGTTTTGGGTCCCACACTCTATTTGCTCTATACCTTGATACAGCTGCACTAGCTGTCCGCGAAAAGTGCAAAAAAAAATTCAAAATTACATAGACAGTATTTCTATATTGCTCCAGGAGTGGAGAATGAAATGAATCTAAATCTGTCCATGTCACCTTTACTCTTAAACAGCAGACATGCCCTCTGATACGAGTATTACTAGACAAAACACAAATACCTCAACAGGAAGAAGTCAAATATCTCGGAATGCATATCGATAAACAGCTTAAAGAGGAAAATCCATAGCAGAACAAAACGGAAAGCATTAGACATACATTTTAGAGTTGGGAATTTTAGTTTATTCAAGTGAGCACTCTTTTAGTTCAGCTCAACAGAATGAACTAGTTCATTCATTTAGTTCACTAGTTCATTGTATCATTTCAGCTTAACAGTTCATATGAGCTGGGAACTAAACCGTTCATTTCAGTTCAACTTGTAGTTTTAATTCAATCGGAGCGAATAATCGCGAAAATAGTCTGATTTATTCAGATTTCTAAAGTGTTTTCGATACTAAATGGCTCTATTGAAGATCGACTTAATGATTGGGTTATTCCGTTTCTGAAATATCGGTGTTTCCGTAATAATTTTTTATTTTGGAACAAAAGTGGTGATTAGCGCAGTAGTTGTTGTGTTGAAGCCGGTTACTTATCCATTCCACAAATATTGCAACATTAGGCACCCCTGTGCAAATTGAGTGAGAGCCAAAGAGAGCATGAACTAGAAAATGGCGGAGAGAACTGCACAACTTAAACACAGAAAACTGCTGAAACAAATGAACTACTGAATACAGAAAACTGCTGAAACAAATGAACTACTGAATCAAAGAGCGGAACTGTGTGAACTAGTCAAGGTGTACCGATGAGACAGGTGATCAAGTAAGTATATACTTGGAGCACTTATAGAAAATATGCCTTGAATGAAGGAACCATAGAGTAATATACATAGAGTCTGCAACAGCTGTTTTTCTTGGACCGGAAACCAAGAAAAGTTACTGGAATAGTTGTGCACAGAGTCATAAAAACTTTTCAACCCATGCAAAATGAGAAAACTCTTTATTTTAATAAAGTTTTGGTTTAATTGTGAACTCTATAAATAATTTTGCTCTAACACTTCATTACATTTTGCTTTATTTGATTTCACTTTCCTCGATTTATTTATCACAAAATCAAAAACGACGTACAAGTAGACAGTCAAAATGCCTCTTCACTCAAATGCCAACAAACAAAACGAGTGAAACCCTAGTACTTCTCTACTCTCTGTCTTACTCTCTTCAGTGAATATTTCAATACACGAGCAGCTTTTTGATAGTGTTATTGTATATAACTATACAAATACCAACCATGTTGAAGTAAAATTACATAAACCATGCAAAAAGTATGAATTAAGCAAGTTATGACGCGAGAGAGAATTGCGTTTGAATGAACTCCTAGCACTTTTTGGTTCTCTTTTACCAGGGTTGCCAAGTTGCGCACATCTTCTGGTCGTCTAATTGTAAATCGTCTTTGACAAAATTACTCTCAGTTGATGAGTTCTATACTTTAGGTTCGATGCACAAAGGCAAATGTGTGAAAAACGAATAGAGCAACCCTACATACTTCCAGTCATCTATCGCTACATCTCTTTCTTACTTTATCCTGGATGTTTTACCAACTCTAAGGTTGATCAGCTGTAGCATAGAACCCCCCTGGAAGGAACGGTGATAGATGACTGGAAGAATTCGGGTTGCGTTGTGCGATTTTCATACTTTTGCAGCAGCGTGTCAGGCCAAAAGTACAAAACACATAAACTCGGAGTAAATTACGTCAATTAAATCGATTAAAAAAAGGGTACTTAGTTTGAAATTGAAATTTAAAGTTTGAAATATAGTGAAGTGTTAGAGTAAAATTGTTTGTGTAGATCCCAATTATCACACAAATTGTTAAAAATAGAGATTTCCATCATTCACTTTATGTTTTGCAAGATTTTCACGGACTTTTTTTTAGAACATAAAACAGCTGTTGCAAACTCTTATTAATATTTATCTGTGGAACTAGTTCATAAGGGTGAATCGTTCAATTGAACTAGTTCGTTCAAGAACTACACAACTCTAATACAAATTGCTAAGTATAACTTCCTTATTAATCCTAGATATCCTCGCTCTCTCACAATAATATGCTTATATAAATGTATTCAGCAGTATATAAATGTATTCTCAGACCTGTTTGGACGTATGGTATTCAATTATGGGGGACAGCATCAAATTCCATACCGGAATTTCTGCAAGGATTACAATCGATAACTGGAAGAAAAATCACCGACGGTCCTTGGTTTAGTCCTAATTCTCAATTACAGAGAGACCTTAATATTTTAATTATAAAGGAAGAAATAGGAAAACAAGTCGAGTCGTATAAATGTCGATTGGAATCACAACCTAACTATTTTGGGTCTCATCTCACAACATATCTATAACCATTTTCCACACTTCGAAGAAGAGCTCCATTTAATTTATTTCCCGAATAGATTACACTGCTCAACAAAATGTAAAATTGTTTGTTTATGTGACTTTTCTATCTCAAATTGACTACTATTTTTTAAATACGGCAACAATTTTAGTTTTTGAGTTATAACTAACTAAAAAGTGGTGAATATATAAATTTTCTTTCACGCAAGTTTCCAGGATTAAGTACAGAAAACTTGAAAGCTGGTATTTTTGATGGGCCACAGTTTAGGGAGGTCGTGAAAGATGCTAATTTTGTCAAATCAATGACTGAAGTCGAATCCAAAGCTTGGAATTCATTTGTTTTGGTGATGAGTAATTTCGTAGACAGAAATAAATCTGACGACCATGTCGAGCTAGTTGAGTAGTACATGATATAGAATTTGCAAGACCTATGGTGCAACATGAGCAAAAAATCCGCCTCGTGCACTCGCATTTAGACTGATTTCCACATAATCTGGGTGATTTTACTGAGGAGCAAGGTGAAAGATTTCATCAGCATCTACGGACAATAGAAGAGCGTTATCAGGGAAGGTGGGACTCACATATGATGGCAGACTACTGCTGGAGTTTACGATGAAATCTGTCTAAAGTCATTCATTCAAGGAAATCTTATAAAAGATCATTTGATAGTGTTCCATAGAAATTTTGTTAACATATGCGGGGTCGATCCCAGCTCTGACCATCTAATATTTCTTTTGACGACGGCCACCTTAGTGACGGCTACACCACCGAGAAATTAGCCATGAAAAAGCTTCTCAAAATCCCGTTACCGCTGTAAAACAGTAAGTCCCAATTTGTGAGTCCCAATGTAATATTGACGACATAATTCAATTTATTATCATTTGGTCAATTTCTTGGTATAATTTCACAAAAAATTACGCATTAATTATATCTGTGGTGACAAGGCATAACAGTATAACTCGAGTTATGCTCAAATTAAATTTTTCGAGAATCGAGCTGTATATATCGTACTACACACTATATAATCCAAATATGAATAATCCAATTTGTAGTTCCCAAGATATTGGAAAAGATTTATTAGCAAATCTCGATCAATCACTACATTACAATTGAAATTTCAACCCTTAAAAAAAATGGTTTCCAATTACATCCCTAGAAGGAATCGGGGAGAGCTTCTCACAACCAGTGAGCTGTGCGCTTTCTAGTTTTATACTCACTGATTGGGACCTACACTTTTACACCGGTTCCGAACGGCATTTTTGAGAAGCATTTTCATGGCTAAATACTCGATAGTGTCGCCGTCACTATGCGAGGTGACCACCGTCGAAAGAAATTTTAAGGTGGTCAGAGCAGGGATCGAACCCTGGATCTCAAGTTCAAGAGGCGCGCACCCTACCCATTGCACCACCGACGGCCACAACGCTCTCCTAAAACATTGCTCTCTTAAACGCTGTCCTAAAAAATTGCAAAAATATACCTATGCTGTTATGCCTTGTGACCACAGATATTAAGGCGGTTGTTTTATTCCATTACTATCGCCACTTACGACTTTCCAAATAAAACGATCCACACTTAACACTACGCAAGGTGGCAACATTTGATGTAATGGGTGAAAAAAAATGCGATACGCTAATACGTTTGTAGCCAGTGCCAACAAGCACATGGTAGCAGCAGATGTTTTTATAATTGTAAGCAACAACAACAGACATTGCATTTTCGTTCATTCGTTGTAGTTGTCAAACTCTACACAAATATATACTAACAATACAAGAATACAAAAAATATAAAAACCAAATACATAAGATTTTGAGGAGTGAAACGAAAAATGACATGGAAAAAATGTCATCACCTGTTTAAGCGACTATACCTTGTAGATAATTCTACCATGATCAATATGTAAAACTTTTACAGAGCGTTGTTGTGAACGATTTAGTTCCAATTTTGTTTTATATCGGAAATAAAAGTCTATCCTTCAAATTTAGAGATATAAAAGTATACGTAGTTTTCCATTAAACAAAATAACTTTAATGAGCTTAAAATGTGTAAGCCATTTTGGTAATTTCTGCTTTTGAGTTTCTCCTGGATAACATTTTCATTCGCAAGAAATGATAACAAAATTTATCTAAGATAACTCTTTGTTGTCATTTCTTGATATTTAACATCTGGCAACATTGTCATTGCTCAAGTCGGAATTTAAGTGGGAAATTGAAATGCCACTTACTATCGCTTAGCTGTCCCGTACAAATTAAGCTATAATTAACTTCAGCGGGGTAAAAAACACACTTATTATTATTACAGCCTTATCACATAAGTCACATTCGTGACACTTGACACTTTAGACATCATATACGAGAGAGAAATAAAGTATTTGCCTTATGATTTCCATCAATATTTGTGTCAAACTGAACACAAACAATAAATATTTGAACAAAAGTCATTAGTCAGGTTATTGATTTGGACAGCAGATGGTGTCGAAAAATAGCGTGAATGTTACATTCATATTACATTTTGGTTGTCTGTATACCATTAATGGTCAGCTTTTAAGTGGATAGTTGATAGCGGTTTAATTAATCATAATTGAAAATTAATTATGCATTTTGCTTTTCAGTTGGCAATATTTGTATTCTTATTGGAAAAGGCATATGTTTTGGGCTAAATACCAAAACAACAAATAACAACAAACAAAATGAAATTATAGAACATAAGAAATAAATGCGAAAAATCGAAAACTATGCAGGAAACGGTGTAGGCGCAACAATCTAGACACAAACTATGTCTACAAATACTCTAAACAGAAACATGTATTCTACATTTCTTAAATTTCTCATTTCGACAATGAGCAATGTAAATGTCAAAATCATATGGTTATGACTACAAGTTAATCCACCACCATTGTATGGTTAAAGTATTACCAGTATTAATCACTGACACAAACACACAATTCGATGATTAAAAGCAATTTAACATGATGAACAGTTTGTGAGTGGGGTCGTGTTAGAATTTTTGTTTACGAGTACTCCGTTCCAAGACTGCTCAAGAAGGTTGTGGTATAAGAACAGCTGATTTGATTTTTTTTATATCGTGGTGCCAAAGTGGTGCGCACTAGCTGTCAAATGCTGTTTACCTTTGTTTCGTGTCCGTTGACGTAAACTACACACCAAATAAAAACAGAATGCTGGTTGTTGTTGCCTTGTTGTAATTTTTGTAGTATTGCTTCTACCTTTTCCAGCTAACTAGCTCCATTTGTAGTGGCCCTTGCGTTTTGATCGGCATGCAAAAAAATGTTGAGTCGACAGCTTGAGAGACTCTACGAGCCTACTATATTTCATGGACGACATATCAAAGATTGAATTTAGCCAATGTACAAGCTATCTGTGGCACACTCGTTAATGTTTTTGTTTTATGAGATTTGGTAATACTTTTTCAGAAATGAAGAAAATTTTAACGTAGTAGCACATACCACATTCTCTGCAAAACCATACTTGTTTACGAAAAACCCCGCCTATAGCAACGTTCAGGTACCGAGATTTCGAAGTTTTCGAGATTTCAACCCACCAAACATATGTTTTGTCTTACAAAAATCAGCTGTTTATGGAAATGAAATCTTGAAAACTGCGAAATCTCGGTATACCTGAATGTATTTTAAGAGAAACCATACGACCAGCACGATTAGGGGGTTTCTATGGCACAGCTGATGGCAAAGGGACTACGAAAATGATGCAGACTGAGAGACCAAAAAAGACATACAGATTATAGACCATGCAGCAAACTAAGTTTAAATTATGTTTGATTGATACTAATTATATGAATAAATTATATTTTATGTAGTTTGCATTGAACGAAAATACGCATTCCCATTTATTTCTGTCCGTATTATATCCAACCAAAGAGTAAACTCGATGAACTCGTCGTCATCAAGAGCACATTAAGAGAGGCATATCGGTGCTTGTCTATTTCTCTATGGTACGATGGAGGATGTATCAATGGGACTAATAAAATAACACTGCATGTATGATAACACTGCAGCCAGTAGCAACGCTGGCTGTGGCGGCGAATTGGAATATGGAAATGTGGAGAGTAATAGTTTATTCACATTTACCGCGTTTCAGATGAGACGCCGGCGTTTCGCTCTCTTGAGATCATTTCGAAACCATGGTGTTCTCATTGTGCTTTTTTTAACTACTGTGGTTTCATGTGACATTTCTCATTTCTGTATTGACTGTAAACAAGACAAACGCACATTTCTGAATAAAGAAATATAAAATAATATAAAAAAATTAATTTCATTTTTATAATATTAGAATTTATATCATTGTATGATAAAGCAATGAGTGCATTCAAAGATATAAATGATTATATTCATAAATCACATTGCAATAAGTACTTACCACCACAAAGCAAACTAGAAATGTAAACAAACAGATTTGTTTTCCCTCATTTTCCTGACATTTGCTTTGAACAAAAAGGATGTACAGGTAGAGAAGAAAAAACCCCGCAAGATGGCAACCCTAGTAGAGGAGAACCAAAAAAGTCGACGCTATTCACTCAAATGCATTTCTTTCCCGCGTCATAACTTGATTATTTCATACTTTTTACATACTTTATGAAATTTTATTTAAATATGGTTGGAATTTCTATAGTTAGATAGAATAACATGATCAGAAAACTAATCGTGTATTGAAATATTCCACGAAGAGAGAGCGAGCAGAGAAACGACACGCTTCACTCGTTTTCTTTGTTGGCATTCCACTCCATGAGTAAATTTTCTTCTCTATGCAATCGTTGCTTTATGATGCTTTGAACCAAAAACGATGTACAAGTAGACAGTCAAAATTTCTCTTCACTCAAATGCCAACAAACAAAACGAGTGAAACCCTAGTACTTCTCTACTCTCTCTCTTACTCTCTTCATTGAATATTTCAATACACGAGCAGCTTTTTGATAATGTTATTGTCTATAACTATACAAATTCCAACCATGTTGAAGTAAAATTACATAAACTATGCAAAAAGTATGAAATAAGCAAGATATGACGCAAGAGAGAAATGCGTTTGAGTGAACTCCTAGCACTTTTTGGTTCTCTTTTACCAGGGTTGCCAAGTTGCGCACATCTTCTGGTCGTTTAATTCTAAATCGTCTTTGTTTGAACCAGCAATGGAAATTTTTTCATTTTACTCCTTTTTTCAACTACTATTGGAGTACAACACTGTCCTCTCTCTCATTTTTACTGTGGTTTCAAACAAACTACAAAAAAAAGCATTGTGCTTGCGTTTTTTTTTTGTATGGAAATAAGTGCCAATTAAAGTGGGTTTGGCTGAATTCATCGAAAGAGGGCGAAACGCCGTCGTCTCAGCTGAAACGCGGTAAATGTGAATAAGCTATAAAGGATCGCCCCGCTATGCATTTTTAATACCTTTGACAAAAACTCAGGGGATGCCACCTATAAATGCAGTGCATTGTATTGGGCTTAGGAAGTAGGTATAGGAGTAGGAGGAAAGAGCGGATTGTGTTTGCTGATGTTTGTCTTAAACTTGTTGACATCATAAGTAATTGGGAATACTCTTGCCGGAAACTTATTCCACATACCGACTGTTCTGCTGAAGAACAAATTCTCTCCGTAGTGTGTAGTTCGATCTATTGGCTAAGTGACAACAAATGGATGTGGATCCCTGAATAACCTTTTCAAACAGTTAAATACTCTAACCTCCGGTATGAAGTTATGTATCCCAAAGGAACACTTCCCCAACTCTAATGGAAATATTGATAGAAAAACGACATATAGCTCACACTTCGACGATTTCTTGCTGTTCCGGGAAAAACATGTATGGCTTTTTAAAGCGGTGTAGGAGTTTCTTCACTCCATCCATTGCCACATCACGTACATTCGGCAATGGAATATAACTCTTATATTTGGCTGGTGCCAATAGGTCAATCTTGGAGCTTCTGAAACGTGTCCAAAGGAACGCAATGATCCTAATAGGTAACAGCAGGGTAGCCAACTCAATTATCGTCTTGGGCATCGTTGGTGAGAATTAGAAAGAGAGAAGGTGAGGAGACAGAGCCTTGTGGTACCCCCGCATTAATTCAATACCCTTCGGATGAGATTCTGTTTATAACCACACCAATAGAATGATCCCAACTACTTTTATATAGTCGATATGAGTGCGTCGTGCCAGACTCTGTCAAACGCCTTGGAAATATCCACAGGCACTACTTTACTCCAACGCCAAGGGAAGATAACCGCTCGGTATTAGAGGCTGAAAAAGTACTTGAATTCTATCGGGCCTGGGATTTCCTCACGTTTAGCTCCGCAATAACCTTTCTAACTGCGTGTGTTCGAAAAAAAATTTCAGGGATTGAACTATATACTTTTTTGATCACGGAGGGTGGTTGATTGGTTTCCGGCAAATAAGAATTATTTGCAAAGGTAAAAGATTTCCAAAGATAATTCAGTCATTCTTAAGAAGAGTTGGTATAAAGGAAGAAGAATTATCCTTTACTTCTTTATAAAATGACCAATAGCTATTGCACCCCCTGGGAGAAGAAAGAACTTTAGCACGAAGACGCTGTTTGTACAGAAACTCACTACGTCTCAATACTTTGGCACATTTTGATATTGCCCTCTTGCGCAGCGCATCCCAAATTGGATTTATATTCAGGTTCCAATTTATGAAAGCTTCCTCTTTGGACCAAAGCTGTGCGTATGAGTGAATTTTTACTCACGATCATGCACTCACGGGATCAAAAATTTGGCACGCTAGATCACGCCTGATAAGACAACGAAATCACACAAGACGACTCACGACATTTTAATACGAAGCTTAATTTACCCAATCGTTTCTATTTTTAATCATTGTTCATATTTGTTGTTAAACACTAAAACTATTTTTGGAGACGGAACGCTAAAATTGTGTAGATTTCGTTTGTTTGTTTCATGTATACTTGAAATTTAAATTTTGTATCACGTGCACTCACGATTGTGTAATTGAATCTAATGATACTCAGATCGTGTTACCTGTACTCGGCGACACGCTTTGGTGTTGATCGTAAGTTAAGTTAGCTGCATATACTTCTGACGTTATGTTTTATTCATCATCCGTAGTATTTTACAGCGCTAAAAAAATTTCAGTTTGTTATTGTTTTAAAATTGAAAGAAAATTATTAAAATGGCAAAGTGGAAGCAAGAAAATATAGAAAAATTGATTATTTCAGTGGAACAAAATCCCTGCCTCTATAATATTCGGAGCAATAATTTACACAATACTAAAGTGTAAACAAAGAAAAAAGTCAGAATGTCAGAAAAAGAAAACACGAAAACAATAATCGTCACCAGTCGCCGATACAAAAGTTGCCCTGTTTGGATGCTACAAGCGACTTCAAAAGAGAATTCGACAAGTTACGGCGACTAGGGCGATAGTGACTAACACTAGGCGATAGGGGCTAACACGGAAAATTCGTGTCACGCGCGCACCTTTACTTTCGATCTGACTAAATCCACATTTATTAGAAGATTAAAAAATAAAATTTGGAAGGAATGTATAGTTTCATATCCTTTAAATTAATATTTTCAACCATTTCCTCTGCAGCGTCAATACTGACATAGTTTCCAATTGAACTGTTTTGTAGACTTCATTGAGCTCTGTCCAACGGGCCTTTTCGCTTTGCGACCATTCTTGGAGCAAAATTATGGTCAGAATACGATGTTAACTTTATACTTGTCAGGGTGTGAAATTAAGAAGAATCCAGCGAAGACTTTGAAATGGAGCGAATTCAAGATAACGGTATCAATTGTCGTTTACCTAACCAAGACGAAGTCGAAACATCTAATTCCAGACTTAAAACCAACAAACATGTGGGCATCGTTGGGTTACCAACGGATTTACTTAAAACCAGGGGTGGAGTACTGAAAAGGTGAATGCTTCAGGTTTTGGGCAAGATATGGTTAAACGAATGTGTGGCAGCCTCAGCGATCCAAGTATATAGTATTTGCCAACTATCGTGGAATAAACCTTTTATTAATTGCATGTAGGAAAATGCTCTCCAGGAAAATTTGTGAAAGACAATTGTTGCCAACCTGATTGAAACTTATCACTGCGGCTTTAGACTTGGAAATCTACCAACAACCAGCTCTTTATGTTACGATAATTTATGAAAACCTCCATGAAAAAATATTGACATTTATCAGCTGTTTGTTGAATAAAAAGCTGCCATTAATAACACGATATGGAGAAAACTGAGAAGTCTAACTTGGTACTTTCCGCTAAGCTGTACGCCCTGATACTGACTAACAACAAATCATCAATATAGGTTGGTAAATATCGTACATGTAAGTATAATACCATATCATTTGTTACAAGGTGAGGTCAGGCACACGGCAACAGAATATCTTGTGATCTCTTCAATATTCATAGGCAGCGAATTCGATCAGGTTATTGTAGCCTTTTGGTGACGAGGGAAGTGACTGGCTGCCTGAGCAATAACTTCTCTGCAGCAAAGATGCAAAGATCTATGCCCTGTCTTGCAATAAGAGCGCTACAAAAGTTTTTTTAAATAAAACAAAACCGGTATTAGATACCAATGAAATTCTTTATTCCTGTGAAAGTACGTTCGATGCCATTATGTATGGAACTCGATTTCTTTTGCATGGCCACCACGGGCACGCTTGCAGAAGTCCAGACGCTGAACCCAATTTCCGACAGTTTTCAAGCATAAATCGGCCGATACTGCTGCAATTTCACGTTCGATATTCGTACGAAGTTCATCACTCGTCGCTGGCTTGTTGCCATAGACCATAGACTTGACGTAGCCCCACAGGAAATAATCTAACGGCGTCAAATCGCACGACCGAGGCGGCCAATCGACTGGGCCATTTCGTGAGATAACACGTTCACCAAACTTGGTTTCCAATAATTTGATTGTGGCATTCGTTGTGTGGCTTGTGGCGCCGTCCTGTTGGAACCACATGTCCTCCAAGTCCATATTATCCAATTGGGACCAAAAATATTCGGTTATCATTCAACGGTAGCGATTCGCATTCACAGTAATGTGCCGGTCTTGATCATCACGGAAGAAGTACGGCCCAATGACGCCGCCGGCCCATAAACCGCACCAAACCGTAATTTTTTCGGGATGCAATGATGACTCATGGATTACGTGTGGATTGCTGTCTGACCAATAACGCATATTTTGCTTATTGACGAAGCCATTCAGCCAGAAATGAGCCTCATCGCTGACGACCATAAATTGGACGTAGCGCTCTTAAAGTTGAGGCCACTGACTCCAAATTTCGGTAGTAAATTTTAATAATTTCGACTCGTTGTTGGCTCGTAAATGTATCTTTCCATGATGAAATGGCAAACCTTACTGAAGAGAAATGTCAAAAGAGCGGGAAAAAATATGTCCATATCGATTTACATTTGTAGTGTCTCTGTTGAAAAACCCTTTATTTTCGTGATGACAATTATGCTTCACAACTAAAAGTCTCACTCTCATAGCTTTTACAACACTTTTTAAACTCTTATGCTGTGATCTTCTGCAATAAGATCAAAGAGAGCAATGATCTATAACGGTAAATGCTACGAAACACAATTAGACCATGGTGCGTAACGTCCGTAACGAAAATATAAGAATTTGTGTGATATGAAGAACCACAGTGAAAAGAAAAATAAAGAAAGTTCGTTTTTAGAATAAGTTTATATGGTATTTCACAACAACAAAACAAAGGTATTAAAAAAATCGTATATCTCCTTGATTTTTGTGATATCTTTTCGTAACGTCCGAACGGTATGATTCTTCTATAACAGCAGTTTTAGTGAACTTTAATTGGATTTGCGTTTATTTACACAGATGCCTAATACATCAGCAGAAAGGGGCGAAAACATGGAGAATTGCACTAAAAAAAGACGAACCTAGATCCAGTACATATCGTGCAAACGAAGTTAAAAGAAAGCGAGATTATCGGCAAAAAATAAAAGAGAAAAATTTATTTATTTTTATTTTGCCATCCTAATAATTACACTGTTTTTCATACAGAGGTTTGGCCGATCACGGAGTGTGTAGACACTAGAGATCTGTCCAAGTCATCTTGAATAGTCATTCAAGACAAATTTTTCTATAGAATTTAAAATCTGTATTATTTTTGTAGCCTCAGGACCATAATATACCAAAAGTCTATAGTGGCTGCTAGAGATGGGCACTTGAGTAAGTTTTGACTCACACACGCTCACGAAAGTAAGGTTGTCGCTCAAAAAATATCCTGCTCCATTCAGGGTCTAATATTTCATTATCCAAGAATTTTCTTTTGGTACTAAAAAAATACGGGGCGAAGTAGTCGCATTTTCTTTTACTCACCTAAGCCAACACCAATTGCCTTGAGATTTACTTTTTATAGACCATATTATCGTATGGTCGGGTGGGGGCCTAAGATGTCACATCACGCATATTAATATGTAAATTGTAAACAAAATGTCGAGTATTGTCGATAAACAAAACTGTATGATTCTCTTGGTGGTACCCACAAGTCAAAATGTTTTCATAAGTGTGGCTAGGTAAACAAACATGCAAACAAAAGAGCGCGCGCGAATACATTTACCGTGCATTTAAATCCAAAGTCCCCCAGTCCGTCCGCACATTTGTGTTTAGATTGTGTTGGCTTTTCATCTCACCAATTTTGTTTTTAATTGAAACAATTTTCAATTCTCACACAGCAGAGTATGGATGGGCACAATGTTCAAACACGAGCCCATACACACACAAGATTTAGATCAAACGTGAGAGAGAGAGAGTATATGAAAGGATGAGAGAACTAGTAATGCCATAATAGAAATTAAGATAATTGTGATAATATTTCATACTACAGGTACGTACGAGTGTCAATGTATATATTCTGTGAATCCGACTCTACATACAAACAACTGCAACTACAAATTACAATCTTCCCTCGCAAATCGTTTGCGTCAGTCAATATTATTTGCACAGATATTCCGAACATATGTTGTTTTCAGGAAAATGTGTACCCGATACAAAAGAACTCAGTCGAGCTGTGATAATTGATTGATTGTTTTTGTATGGAAACACATTTTATGAATATTTTATTGATGGACAAAGAAATGAAAAACACTTGTAAGTAACTTGTAGTACGAGCGGGCATTTGCACACTCCGCCATATACAAAGGTACACGTTACCCCTCCCGTCTCACCTTCGCCGACATAATTTTCTCGTATACTTTTCACTGGCGATGAGAAAGAAAACGGTTTTTTTTCTATTGTGTTTTTAATACTTTTGGCCACGGATTATTTTTGATTTTCACCAAGGAATCACATTTAAAACATTTTATTTTTGATTTTTTAAATGGGTTGACGAGTCGTTAAGGGATATTTGATATGATTTGTCTAGAAAACGTCAACACTTTTTTGTTTGTGCGATTTTACGTGAGGGAAAATGACTCGATTACCACCGTAGTTATCTATTCAACAATTACGATTGATTTCCTACCACCAAATTGGCAAAAAGAAAACATTTTTTTCTTCTTTCCTCTTCCGTTATCCTCTCACACAATACATAACTGCCGTCATACGCATGACCGTTAGCAGTCAGCAGTGTTGCCAAGTAAAAGTGCTAACAACTGTTTATCTGTGAATGTCAAAGTTTAAACGCGGTATGACGATTTATAACGATGTAAGACGATTGAGCCATGTCCGTCTGTGTGAATGGTAGAAACGATACGAGTAATACGGTCTTAATGAACTATGTCCGAGACCACCCAGTAATGTGGGTACCATAGGTTCATTCCAATATATTTATACCCTCACCCATAGGGATGGGGGTATATATCATTTAATACGGAATAAAATGTAACGGATAGAAGGAGCAATATTAGACCCTCAGTATCCTTGAACGAAATTGGTTTTGGCACGTTGTAAGACGATTGAGCCACGTCCGTCTGTCTGTCAGGCTGGCTGGTCAACACGATAACTGCCGTAAATCTTTATCGATCACAGCGAAATTTTGTCAGTGACTATTATTTGTCCAAGGTTAGTTTAGTATTGAAAATGGGCGTTTTGGTTACGCCCCTCCTGATACCTCCCATACAAAGTGACGCATGAGTCGTTTTGCGACGCTTTCCGGCTGGCCGACTCGATATCTCCCAGTATACCACAACCGATCTTCACAAAATTTGCTAGTGGTTAATATTTTGTGCAATACTGTGTAAAAACAGATGAACAACTTCGCCATGCCCATTTTTGTACCTCCCATATCAATATTGGGCTGTTATTTGTTGGGTATTGAATAATATTTAGCGCAATGCCACTCTGCTAATGAATATTGGTACATTTTCCAACATTCAATAGAACTCGGTCGCAATGGATGACTTCGGGTGAAGGTACGAAGGTAAGTCGGTTCACCCGACTGCAATTTCTGTACTGGTTTTCTATTTCAGTGATGGGTTTTCAGTTTAAGGAAAATTGACGACGGGGATGATGGAACAATCCTAATTTTCGTTCACAGAGAATTCAGGCGCGCGTTTGGCGGTTACTCCTCCAAACAGATGGTTCGTAAACAATTTTTCCGAGCATGGTGCAATCACAGTTCAGTCCCAGAAAACTATTCCTGCTGTACTTACTGCCACGGAAGAAAGAAGTCGCGCTGGCGGATATGCGAATACGGGGCGTTTGTTCTCCCACGTAATCGTGTATACTAATGGTGTAAGGCTTCCTATTCCTGATCTCTTGGCTGCCCCTCTATGCGGGGTAGCACGGATATCTCACGGGCGGCGCTAACAGTCGTATCAAACATGTTCTTGGTGGGGCGGTGCTCACCTGTGGTTAAGGACTTCACGTCGAGAACCACATTAAATCACGCGGACTCTGTACTTACTGCCATATTAGTCAATCCTAGAGTTTGGATAAGCAATTTTCCTGTTCAAATGGGTATCAGCAGACCGTCACGAAAGATAGTTCTGTATAAGGAATTAAAGTACGAGTAGGTTGATTTCCTTCTAAAATTCAATTAACAAGCAAACTGAATGCAGTAGACCTACCTACTCGTTTGAAATTTTGCCATTTGATAAAAATTAATATACAAGTACTGGTCTCGTTCGGTATCTAATCGGCAATACTAATAAACTAAATTGTAGAGTATGGAGTGACTCTAACCCACAGATACTCTATGGGATGAAATTGCAACCAGTTCGAGTCTCACAGTGTGGTGTGCAGTTTCATCAAGCATTGTCGAGCATAACATTTTTGTCGAAGAAAACGGTCGTAGTATTACGGTCAATGGAAACCGTTACTTAACGATGTTGAAAGAGTTATCCTTTTCCAGTAATAGGCTGAAAACAATACCTTTCAACAAGCTCCCGAAACTAATCACATTGCCAGGCATATTATGTCAGAAGTGCGGCGCAAATTCCCCAATAAACCGACCTCCGTTGGCCCGCAATGTCTCCTGACCTTACCGAACCTGAAGTTGTTTTTATGGGCTTAAGTAGGAAATTTACAAAATCAAACAAACCAACAAATTTGGGAAATTTAAAGCAATCCGTTTGAACGATAGTTGAGGCAATTCTGCTGTACCTGCCATCCTGTATGTTGCAAACTACGATGTGAACTTGATGGTTTTGGGGTGATTTCCCTACAACAAAAACCCCCTTTTTTAGAAATGAAGTCGTCCACCTTTCCTGTATTATCAACTAGGAGCGGTCACACAGAATATTCTTACAAGTAACCAGGTGGTCGTTGGTGGTGCAATGATAGTGAGTGCGGCCCTTGTGCATGAGATATTGAGTTCGGTAATTCTGAATCCAGGGAGTTTATACCTGCCTTAGTGCCAGAGAAGACATTGACCCCCACCTCTGCTGGGCTTGTAAAATGTATGTCTGATAAATCCTACAATAATCATACATGGGGTTTTTTAATTTGCATTGGATTTTAATTTGCATTACTTTATCTAATGCAAATGCAAAAGATTTACCATTGTTTGCAATTGCAATTAAAAAATTTTGAATTTTGCATTTTCTCAGGCAATGCAAATGCAGGTTGTGGAATCAGATGCCAATTGTAATGAAATATGGGAATGCTTTTAATTATTTTGAATTTGCTTGACTGCTGGCAATTCTGTTTTTAAAGTTTTTTATATGTAGAGGTTTGTGGCTTTGATAGATATTGCCTCATAGTACTTGCATATTCATTAACCTGTACTGTATAAAATATTTTAAAACCAAAATCCTTTAAAAATAAGTACTATTACCAATGGTATTGAAAGTTATTTGAATTTGCATTTGGACAGGACATTCAAATTAAACAACAAATTATAATTGTCATATTTATTAATTTGCCCCATGTATGAAAATAATCAAGAAACATACGAGAAAGACTCAACCCTAGATTATACCCCATACCCCACCGATCACTCAGTTTCGAACCATCCAAGTAGACATTCACACATTCAATTAAACCAGTAAATCCTTTGTATTTACAAATGAATATTGGTTCCATTTTCGTGTAGTGGATATTTCCATGAGTTTTGCATAGCCGACTCACGAGCGGCAGAGTTCGAGGAGGTTCAAAAGAAGGGTACATATGCCCGCAAACGATTCTGCAACATGACGAGAAGGTGCCGTCATTTAGTCAGTATCTTCCCACAAGGGACACTCTTAAGAGGAGTGAAATGAAGACGGTGATGCCTCCGTGATTCCCTTTTGTTGTAAGACACAACCTGGTAATGGGGGTTATTTTCGAAATAGAAATATGTTGCTTACGCATTGTCCTCAGTATACGTTCAGATCAGGAAGGGAGCAGAAATCGATATTGAAACATTTACTATATTCAAGCTTAAATGGGCTATCGGCGGTTTCAACCCTTTTATGACTCCCGGGCCCTCCATGGTATCACCAGCGGAACTTCATGCTATGGCCGATCAATAGATAGATCAGATACAGGAGTAGTGTTTATTTCCAAAGCGGGAGATGCCTCTCGCAATGCTCCTAAAGGCTTATAAGACTGTCATCATTTCTACTGAATAGTATTGAAGTAAGATAAAAGGGCAAATCTACAGAACTCGCACTACCAGAACTGGTAGAATACATAGAGAAATCGTTTGCTGCTGAGGAGTATTCGTTAGTAGCCTATCTCGGCATTGAGGGTGCGTTCAATAATATCACTCCTAATGCGATTGTATTAGCACTGACTCCACACATTAAGGTCAACGTGGATCTTATGGGACTTGTATACCAAATGCTCACCAGGAGACGTGTCAGAGCTAAATTGGGCACTTCGACGTATACGGGGTATGTTAACAGAGGCACACCTCAAGGTGGGGTCTTGTCTCTACTTCTGTGAAACCTTGCGCTGAATGGAATATTCATTGAGTAATAGTGACACCTGCAGGTGTCATCTTTCTCAGCTGTCATTTCACTTCACACTCTTCGTGGAGAGGTCGTTGCGATAGAGAGGTATTTAACGTAAATTGACTGAAACCAAATGGATTTACAAGAATTTTTGATTTAAATTTGTCATGTCGTCTTGATTGAGAAGTGTGAAATTTAAACGAATTTTTGACGTTTTGTTATATCTTATTGTTAGTATACATTTGAGTTGTATTTAACACAATAACATTAACACACAAAACTAAATGCCGTTGTTGTTTTCTTGTTGGGTATTTTGAACCATTGCCTCTATCTGGTATAAGACATCAGAATCTCATAAATTTTATTGAGAGAAGTTGTTACCCTAGGTATACAATTACTCTATGGGTATACTAGTCACTCTCGAAAATTTGGGTGCGAAAATTGTTGATTATGCGGACGACGTGGGAATCGCAATAATGGGTATCTCAGTACATAATGGGATATTCTCCCAGGTAGCGGGTCTTACAAAATGAGGATAACATGTTTCTCCAACCGGCTCGATCTTCAACTTTTCTCGTCCAGTTGGTAACACCAAGCTTTCGCAGGCAATATTCCAACTAGTCTTTCCAGCGAAGTCTTGGCCGTCCTATATTTCGATGTCCTTCGACTACGTCTTTCGAATACCTTTCGCAGTAGTTCATTCTGATCCATTCTACTGACATGACCTAGCCAGCGTAAACGTGTTATTTTGATAGCCATAACTACGTCGATGTCGGAATACTAATTATACAGCTCGTGGTTCAACCGTCGTCGATTCTCGCCGTTTTCTATTATAGGACCATATATTTTTCGCGAAAACTTCCAATAATATTGGATGTTGATGACCTAGGATTCTGCGCCATAAAGCAAGACAGTTTGTATGAGAGTCTGATATAGTTGGTTCTTCCTTTCTTGAGAGAGATTCTTATCTCTGAAGTGTTTGCGTAGCCCGAAATAAAACCTGTTTGGAAGCAAAATTCTCCGGTTGATTTCCAGACTGACGTTATTGCTTCTGCTCACGGCAGATCCGAGGTAATTAAATTCGTCCACTACCTCGAAATTATAACGGTTATCAACATTTACCCTTTCATCCAATCCAATTCAGTCCTCATTTACTGTAAAACCCACTTCTGCTGATTCCTTGTCAATCTCGATAATTCTGGAGTAACTTATCACATCAGCATACGCGAGCAGCATGCAAGTTTTGCTGCTAATAGTTTTATTTATGTTCACTGCAGCTTTTCTCACGATGATCCTAATTAATATGTTGAAGAGATCGCATAATAGGGGATGCCTCGTATCGTACTAAGTGGTTCGTTGAGATCTTTACCTATCTTTACTGAGGATTTCAAGCTCCAACATAGCTTGGTACAGTCTTCCCCGTATCGGGCTGTCGAAGGCAGCCTTATAATCTTCAAAGAGGTGTAAGCTGTCGATCTGTTTTTCCTGGAATTTGTCTAGGATTTGTTGTAATGCCACACTGGTAAGGTCCAATCAGGTCTGCTTTAGTCTTTCACACATTACGCTCGAGAGGACCTTGTATTCGATGGATAACAGGCATATTCCGCGATAGTTGGTACATATAGTCGGGTCGCATTTTTTTAAAATATGACACAGTATGCTAAGACTCCAATCGGCGGTCATGGATTCGTCTGGCCAGATTTTGCATGCATGCACCTTTCCAATTCATAGCCGGCAGCTTTAAACTGCTTAGCCGATAGTCCATCAGCACCAGCGGCTTTCGTGTTCTTAAGCCGGGAAATTGGAGTTCTAACTTCCCTTTGGCTAGGAGTGGGCAGTCGATGCCTTCGTCCTGTATGTGATCCACACCTTAATCTATATTAAAGTCTCCAGGGACATTAGGGATATGTAGATTAGGGGATATCCAAGTAGCCGTATGGATGTCTTTATGTTGGAATCTCGTACTACTGACAACCATGTTTTTCCCCGCGGCGAAATCTAACAGTCTCATTCCGTTATAGAAAGTAATGGCGTGTAGACTGAATTTGTAAATGGCTGGTTCACAGACACTTTCCCTGCCGACTGTAGCATTAAAATCGCCTAGAACAATCTTAATGTCATGGTCGGGGCATATACAAAAATTAGCGATATCTTAAACTATTTCGCTTTTATGCGAATTGTGGCTATACGTGCACTCATGGGGTTGAACCTTGAGACCAGATGTCGCTGTCTTTTTCCCACTACAAATCCGCAAACAAATTCATGTTTTTTCTCATGGCAGTTATACCTTTTGTGTCCATATTGGATATTATATATTTTTAAGTTTTAAGTTATAGTCTGTAAGGATTATTGAATGTTCATAGATTGAATTAAATAAATAAATAAAATGTCATAGTACTTCTCCCTTGTTCAGCCATGACGTGTCCATCGCATTTCCTGATTAGCAGTAATGTCAACCTTATAATTCTCGAGGATATCTGCCAGCTGAATAGTGGCACCGGATCTGTATAGTGGTCAAATATTTCAAGTGCATATCCGTAAATCGCGGTCCTTATAACGTTTGCGGAGTCATCAACACTTAGGGGGTTTTATGTTTCTCATTCCGAATTTTCATTCCAATATAACGTTGGCTAAAGGCAAGCCCATCCCACCGTGGTTTTGCCTTTTACCTACTGCCAGGATGATTTTGTTTCAGCCGCCCATTATGGATCAGACGCTGGCCAGAATGCAGTGTGTTTGTTTCTCTTCTTTTGATCCACCGTTGGGAAATAGTGTCGGCTCATCCGCTTTCAAATGACAAAAAATATGTCCGCCAGTACGAAGAACTTCAGTGACAGGGTCACCAATTTAACCCGAGACGCATCAGTGATCGCATAACTAATCAGGCTGCTCATTCGTTTCGCGTTCTCACTCTAGCTAGCTAACGGAGGGTTCCGATAAAGCCATTGCCCGGGACATACCACGAGGACGTAGTGAGATGCTTGAACTGCCTTATGAAGGAATCACTTCTGGCCACTTCCAATTGAGTGGCAATCAGACACTTTCTACCTCCACGGTCAATCCCTTGGTTTAAACCCGGCAAAAACCGAGCTGGTGCTTTTTATCCGAAGGTATAAAATACCTATCGTGGAACCTATCACTTAAATTGGTTCTGAAATTAAACTTGCAGAGTGTGCCAAATACTTGGGTGTTATTTTGGGCAGAAAGCTTGGTTTCAGACCCAACATAATGGAAGGTCGAAAAATGCAACGCTGAAAAAACCGACCTGTAGCATTATTTTTTTTTTTTTTAAGACCAGCACTCAGGGGATGCCCCCTATAAATGCAATGCATTGTGCTGGCGACGGAAATTTAGGTAGAGGAGGGTGGAAAGAGGGAGTAGTGCTCATTTACATTTGCCTTGAATCGCTGTATGTCACAATTGGCGGGAAATACACTTGCGGGAAGTTTATTCCACATACGGACCGTACGACTGAAGAACGAATTTTCTCTGTAGTGGGTTGTGCGATCGACTGACCAATAGATAGTAAACGGATGGGAGTTCCTTGAAAGCCGCGTACCTCTGCCAAATGTCCTCACATCTGGTATAAGTTGACGGATGTCCGAAGAACACGCACCGTGAAAATACCGATAGAACAGTGTCACGCAACCCACATTACGCCGATGCTCAAGGGAGGCAATAGAGCTGGACACCCTACTGTCCCCTATCAACACCTTTGCTCTCCTTTGTTCACGGTCCAGCAACTCCAAAGATGACATTGGAGCACCTGCCCATATATGGGAGTTATATTCCATTCGCGGCCTGATGTAGGTGGTGTAGATATTAAGGAGATCAGATGGAGTGAAGTACTTCTTGCACCGCTTTAAAAAGCCTAGGCACTTCGATGCATCTTTCGACACTTCAAATACATGTTTTGCCCAGCGAGCATCACATTGTATTTTCATGCCCAGAACATCAAGAGCGTCTGATTCCTCAA
Organism: Phaonia tiefii; assembly: GCA_963931995.1. Lineage (NCBI taxonomy): Eukaryota > Metazoa > Arthropoda > Insecta > Diptera > Muscidae > Phaonia > Phaonia tiefii. The sequence continues at coordinate 77,204,869 of OZ008370.1, forward strand.
TATCCACACCATCCATAGATAATGACGATACGACTGGGTCAGCTGTCCGCTTGTGCGAAAGCAGACAGCACTGGGTCTTCCCCGCATTAAAACTTACTCTATTCAATCGACCCCACTCAACAATGGCCTCGAGATCGCGGTTGAGTGTTTCATTCATTAATTGACGTTTATCACTAATTTCCTGAAGATTTGGCCTGTGGTCGAATGAATATGAATGACAGAGATTACTGTCATCCGCAAAAGAGTAGATTTGGTTCACAGTCCGACCCAGGAGATCGTCAATGAAAATAAGAAAAAGAGAAGGAGAACGAGAGAGAACAGAGCCCTGTGGTACCCCTGCCGTTAATTTATGTTCATCGGAAGAGATGCCATCTATAACAACTCTTATAGTGCGATCTCTGAGAAAACTCGGTATAAATCGAGTGAAATTATCACCAACACCAAAAGCAGCCAGCTTCGACAAGAGTGCCTCATGCCAAACTCTGTCGAAGGCCTTGGAAATATCTAGAGCCACCACCTTACTCTCACCAAGCCGGTGGATGGATCGACTCCACTGTTCCGAAAGGAACGCCATCAGGTCTCCCGTAGATCTTCTCCTACGGAAGCCATACTGTCGATCATTAAGCAGGTAATTTGACTCGAGATACTTCACAAGATGGTGGTTAACCATGCCCTCCATAACTTTCGAGAGCGCAGAACAAATAGCAATTGGGCGGTAATTGGCGGGGTCACTTGCAACACCTTTTTTGGGAATAGGCTGGACGTTGGCTACCTTCCAACACGCCGGGTAAACTCCAGCGCGGTATGCAAGATTGAAAAGGTTGCGCAGTGGGCGTGCTAGCATTGAAGAGCACTTACTTAGAACCAGTGCTGGTATACCATCCTGACCCGGGGATTTACCTACGTCGAGATTCGCGAGAACCTTTTTAACTCCTCGTGTTCGAAAAAATATTTCAGACATGAAGCCAGATACGTTATCTACCACGGGGAGTGGTTGATTGCTTTCCGGCAAGGAAGAATTCCTTGCAAACATTTCAGCCAAAAGATTTGCTTTTTCAACCGGTTCGGTGAATAAGTGGTCATCTTTGACAAGAGTTGGAATAAAAGAAGAACTATTCTTTATTCTTCTCGCAAATGACCAAAAGTTCTTACTTCCCCTAGGGAAAGAGAGGACATTAGCACGAATACGCTGTTCGTAAAGAAATTGTTCGCGTAGAAGTACTTTGGCACATTCTGATCTTGCCCACATTCTGGATGGTATGTTGCTGCAAGGCATACTTTCAGGCACAACATTAAACGCCCTGTTATTTACATCCAAAATGTTAATTTAGGCATTAAGCATAAGTGAAAGCTTTTACTTAATCGTAACAATGGCTCGTATGCATAAAAATGAGATTGCTCTCAGAGTGCAGGAACCCTGTATATTGTTACGAAGTTCCTTAATCGTTCTTTTTCTAGCGCTGTTTTATTTCCCATTAATAAATCAAGGTTCGTTTTAAATTACGATTATTACAGCAGCCTTAGTTATTTTTATTTTATATGTATATACAGTACATGGAGCAATGCTGCCGATATTATCGCCCTCTGGAAGCGAGTAGTCGTCTACAGAATAGTGGAGAGATATCTTAAGCGAATTCATGATACCGGTTTGGCGGGCTGGTATGTTGCTGCAAGGCATACTTTCAGGCACAACATTAAACGCCCTGTTATTTACATCCAAAATGTTAATTTAGGCATTAAGCATAAGTGAACGCTTTTACTTAATCGTAACAATGGCTCGTATGCATAAAAATGAGATTGCTCTCAGAGTTGAGTCGATCGAGCTTAAACTAAAGTAATGAGATCAAGAGTTAGCTTAAGCTAACTTGAGATTGAGCTCACCACAAAGAACTGAAGTTCATTGAGAAGAAGATTAAGGGTCTTATCGCATACATAAAACGATTCACCTCACTTTCACATCATTTTCCAATTTTTTAATCACATAAATCGTAGAAGTGTTCACCTGCATTGAAAAACTAACTTCATGTTGGATCACTGTATCACATTTAACGCAGCCGTAACTAAATCGTCATACTTATCTACTGTCAAAATTCATCGTTGGAAAATTTGATGTGAAGAATGTATTAGAAATACAAGTCATGGTTACTAAAATTAATAAATAATGAAAGAAATATGCACAAAATTTTATCGCAATTCTCAACATAATTTGATTTGAGTGTACCGTTGGCAAATATTTAGAAATTTATGTATTATTTGGGTGTAAATACCAACAACAACTCATCAATTCAAACCTCAGGGAAGAATCAAACAACAGATTATGTGGATTTTGTGTATTCATGTGTACTTTTGTGCATTTATGTGTATGTTGGTGTGTGTGTTTTGTTTACAAATGTTGACACTGCAACACGTGTTGCCGCAAAAAAGTATGAAAATCCCAAAGCCAGCCGATTGTGTAAAGCCGGTGAAAAAAATTCTAACTCGAGCGCGGGGTGATTTATGTGATACCATTTTTCACCTCCGGTGACTGAGTGTGCGTCTGAGTTAGATTCACTCACTCAGAGTTATGTGATAAGACCCTAAAGCTCTCTTCTCTTGCTATATGGATTTGTTTCAATTATTTGAAAATATTAGTTCAACTGAAAAGGACAGTTGTGACGAAAACGCTAATGACATTCAGTCATATATTAATGCATATTTGGTTAAGAAAGTTAAAAGTAACCAATTTTTTTTATTCGTATATGTGTGCAATCGACAGCTCCGTTTGCTAACATAAATATGTATTATGAGGTTCATTTTTTGCTTGTGCTCTTTTAATGGCTTCATCGCTTTTTGGAAATATTATACAATTGTTCATTAGCAACCTGTTTTATGTTACGTGAAACTGTACTTCCTCCTCCTCGGATTTTGTAAATATTATCGGGGAAATACTCAGCCAGCCACTCTAACTCTTACCAAACAAACACTCTAACCAAAACTGAGTTGAAGAGTATCACTCTCACCAAATTCGGAGCTCAATCTCAAGAAAGTGAGAAGAAGTTGGTTTTTATGAATACGATTATTAACTTGAACTCAGAGATATCTTTCAAAATTGAAGATGAAGCTCATCCCAGCGGGGAATTTCCACATGCAATAATCGATTCTGTATAACTTACTTTGAATGCGTAAGCGCTTCCACCCCTAGGTTAATTCTGACTACAAAACAGATTACTTTTATATGGAGTTGGCCGGATTTTTGGACAGTCAGATTACTTCTTTGCAAAAGTAATGAATATTGCGGTCAGGCGCGAGAATTCTGGTCGGCTTACAAAGTAGCTTATTTAATCAGTTCTTGTGGGAAAACGCACTACAGCTTCCATTACTTGTTCATGCAATGTGGATTGGTTTGCCACTTTGTAGATTTCATATAATGACGTTAGTGGGCAGCCTCCCTACACCGTGCATTACTATTGAAGTAGATGTGGATTGATTGAACACTTTGTTGATTACAATTTATGACGTTGTGGATAGTCATGCTACACCGCGCATTACTTTTAAGCAGATGTGGATTGATTTACCACTTTTTTGATTACAATGCATGGTGTTGTAGACAATTTTGGCATACTAGAAAAAAAATTTCTTTAGTTTGTTTTCCACGTTTTTTGTGTTACACACAAAATTAACGCAAAGGCAGCGAAGATTTCATCAGTCGAATGTACTGACAGGCAAAAAAGAAATAAGCAAAAGCACGCACATAACAATCTTCTTAATTCTCAAATGCTATGAAGAATTCATCAGTTAATTTTGCTTGGCACAAATTAATATGAAAGCATCGATAAATTCAGCAAAGCAAAGTGATGTACACAACATGTCCAAAAAGCAGCGATAATTTCATCTAACACTTAACGAAGTGATCGGACTATTTCCCGCTGGGATAAGTCAATTATGTTGTAGTTGTGTATACCAAATCGAGCAATTGCTCGAAACTTTGAGAAAATGGTAAGACTCATTTGTATGCATACCTCCCAAAATGATTGGAGCACCGATTTCATGAATTGAAGATCTGCCGCTTTTTAGTTTCACGAACTTTTTTTCCAATAAAAAAATCGATTTTTGGGTCACAAAAATTTATTACGTCTCCAACATGTAATATTGCACAGCAAACACAATATGTTTAGACACAAGTATACTATATTTGCGACAAGTTACAAACACGTTATATTTGCACCGAAACAATAACAAAATACAGATGTTCAGCGGATTGTGTACACTGAAGACAAATTTGGTCCATAGTAGATAGCAGCAGATCTATGACCTTTCTGTCGTTGGCCAGGCCCAAGATATCAATGGTGGTTTCAGTTTTGACGGGGCACTGTCTGATTGGCAGACATACGACGAGACTAAAGGTCGGGGCAAATGACTTCTGTAGAAGCTGTAACGATGGGAAATAAGAAGAACCCATTAATAATATTCTGTGTTCGTGTACAGCACTGCCGGCAGGAGGATGTCTTCCATGGGATTCTACCTATTTAGGGACCTGGGAGATTTATCTTAGATAGCCGAATGGTTCCCCGATGGGGGTAACGATTAATCTCGTTAGCCAGTGGTATAAAAATGAACTAATAAGAAAGACTAAGTGAGTAGTTCATCGACTGCCACCAACACCTAACCTAACCTAACGAAGGAAAAAGCAAAAGATTGAGCTGTACGATTACAGTAATATTGAATTGCATGGGTTGAATAATACCAGATACAGGCATTGCTACAAAACATCCAACAAAGCAACAACAACGGCATTTCGTGTTTTCGGTAGTAAAATGGTTGTGCTAAATACCACACAAATGTATACCAACAATAAAAGTCAACAAACAGGAGCAAAATACATTTAAATTTTACAGATCTCCACCAAAATGATGTGAGAATGTTAAGTCAACAATTCTTGTAAATCCATCTCGTGTAACCCGGTGGCTACACGAGCAAGAAATTGTAAGCAATTCACAATACACTCACATTTTTTTACTAACACACTCACATTTTGCTCATTGAAAGCTCCCAGCGGGCAAAAAACCGAGCCTTAGCGAGTGTTACGCTAAATGCTCGCAAACGGGCTCAGAAGCGAGTATTTACCGGACCAAAACCGGGGGAGAAATTAAACTCGCCCAAATATTCGCAAACAGGTTTAAAAACGGGTGCTAAACGGACGAAAAGAGAGAAACATTGTTGTCGTTGTGTCGTGCGCCAAACAGAGGCACACACGTGCAGGCACACGACACAACAACAAAGTTTTGGCTATTGCACTTTGTTTTATTTTTCGTGTTGTTCTCGCAAAAGATATTGCAAAAGTCTCGCAAACGAATCTCTTGCAAGACATCGTAAACGAAACTTTTACTGCCACAAACTGAGCGACTGATGATTCATTTTCCGATCGTATTCGGATCTGTTTTCGAGAGTTTTACCCGCAAAATTTTCGCGTAACTCTCGTATACGAAGTTTTGGTCCGCTGGGCTAGCTGGTAGAGGATTTTGAATACCAGCTAGTTGGCAATGGTCGCTGCAGAGAAAGTCAAAACACAACAAAAGCGGTAGCGGTAGCGCAGTTTGATAGCGTATTGCGACCGATAATACATGAATAATTGAAATACCGCGCTGTGTAGTAGAGGGTATTATTTGTGTTTTTTCAGTTATTAGTGTTTTGTTCTCTTCTTTTTCATTTTCTTCTATCAAATGATCAATTTCTTTCAAAATTATCATAGACAGAGCTAATTTTTGTTGCTTCTGTGACGACGCCATATAGAGAAATGAATTTGCTACAATTTCTTGTAGACAGCCTACGTCACAGCTGCCAATTCAACGTAATTCTGACAGCTAGTATGTGTGAAATTCATTGAGCAATGTCTTGCTCGTGTAGCCGCAGGGTAAGCCAATTTGCATCAAATTTGTGTCATTGGCACTAACCCACGACTAGGCGCGATTCAAAATCCTTTTAAATGGAGAATGGTTAACTGTGAAACTGAGGATAAGAGTGTGCAATTAAAAGTCACTTGGGGGAATAACTATTTCTATGCATTGCGAAAATATATGGATTTATTTTCGAGTGGATGAGAATATATAAAAGTGAGAAGTAAGTCGAACAACTTTTATTATAAGTTTGAATATTGAGTTTTGGAATATGAACCAAAAATTTAGAATAACAAGAGTATATGAATAACTTCGTCAGCCAATTTTTATAAATGATGGCTTGTTTTTCTCGATAAAGCCAAAACTTTTTGCCCAATCTATAAAACTGGAATTATTTTTGCGATTAATATTTTGTATATACATACATATATGCTTTTATAAATTTTAAACCGTGATTTTTGCACAAAACATTGAATTTTTAACCTTTCTCATAAAAAATTCGAACAAAATATTCCAAACAACTCAGAGGAAAAATTTTTCAAATTCATTTTCGTGGTTAGGAGGCCAATATCTATAGAAAACATTTATTTAGAACGCTGCAGCAAACTGACTGTAAACTGGTGTAATTGAGGAACAACTGAAGTTTAATCATATAAGTCAGGCTTCAAATCATCGTATTCGTTTCGTATCGTAATCGGTATTTTGGAGTCCGATAAAATGGAAACTTGAATTAAAACTTAAGAAATACGTAGTTATATGAATCAAGTTAATAGAGGAATAGAATTTCACCAATATTAGTTTTTTAAGACCCGTATTCAGTTCTTGCGAAATATTTATCTCGAAACGGAAAATTTTGTTGCGGTGAGTTACCACCTCTCTTCGATTTACGTTGCAAATATTGCATTTATAATTCCTCTAAGCACTCCGTTTTATTTTTAATGCATGTGGTGTTGATTTTGGTTGTTAAAATTATCGAAATGTCAAAATTCAGGTCCCAAACAATTATCAAACAATTGTTTTCGTACGAAATAACTTTGGCGTAACAACCCTGTAATTGATTCTGCCTTCGAAATTTTCGCATAGAGCTGTGTACCAAGCTAATGAAAAGTGAACGAAATTTTCGGTTCATGAAATTTTCGTTATTTTTTATACACGTACAACGAAAATTTCATAAAAACTGAATACCGGGCTTATGCACGAAAAAGAAGCCGACAGAAAATTTTATACTTTCCTGATTTCGTAACAAATGTCTTAACAAAATCTGAAGTGTTTGCATTGGGGTTTTTCCAGAATTTATTGAAAGTCAAGGCGCATTGACGAGGTAGTGTTACTACGAAAACAAACACACCAAGCCGACAACAATAGGCATTTTGGTTTGTCTGGTATTTTTCCACAATCAAATTCAGCACAAATATAATTTGATACAATTGTGGTGCTTTTAGTACAATTTCTAGGTGGTTGTGTACGATTTAAAAGTACACATATATGAAATATAATATTTGGAGTTTGGAGTTGTTTAATTGGGCTACGAATTGGTACCTCATCCGCCATATTCTCCGGATTTAACCCCCAGTGACAATTTCCAAACCTGAGGAAATGGCTCCGTGGAAAGATATTTAGCTCAAAATGCCTATTTAATGGACCTCGGAAAATACTAATTTTTGGAAGGGATACAATAATTGGAGAAACGTTGGACTAAGTGTATTGAGCTTTTTGCAAAAAAAATGTTTCATTCAAAAAGTCACGGACTTATTGATCCACCCTCGTAGAAGCCTAAGACGCTTCTAGAACCTCAACGATTGAAGTGGGTTCCATAATCGACTCCTATTGTGCATTGCCGCAGATTCCTTAGAATCGTCCCATGCCCAAATGAGCTGGTGATCCAGAGCAAATAATGTGTTAGGCAGATTCTCGACGCTTTAGCAATTTTACGGGTTATATGTATGTGGAGGATAACCCCCAAATCCTCGGTAGGGATTGTGCTAAGGGCACCCGTGATACTCACCATTGCCATTATCTAGCCAGTACGGGCAACCAAATGACAATACCATATAACCAGTAGACTATTTTTGGGGTTAAGGCCCGTCGTCCTCCGATGGTCATTTTCACGATACTATTCATAGTGTTTGACTTGAAAATAAGCTTCCAGAATCCAGTGTTGCCAGAGATCGACAAAAAAATTATGCCAAATGTCCTCAAAAATTTTGCCGTTTGCAAAACCATTATGCTAAAATTTGTTTTTTAGTGTTTTATCTAATTCTGAGTCCAAAACACATACAGTTCCTCCAAGAAATGGGTGGTCATTAAGAATTTCTGCAACAACAACGAAAGCCTTAATTTTCCTAAAATTTTAACAATTTCTGTCAATCATTTTAGAATAGAATTTTTGGATAATTTATTTTGGGAGTCGGTCCACTTATCCTAGCGAACAGTGGTCAAATCGTCTCTATTTCGAAATTTTCTTTGTCGGATATTTGTCAACTAATAAACCCGCAGATTTCCCCTGGAATGTATATCTGGAGCTTCTAGAAGAACTTCCATCTGATTTAGACCATTTTACAAAAGCCACATCTTGATATTGGTCTAATCCGACTAATTTGAAGATTGTTAATAATTGTCCATAATTTTATTCCAGGTAAAAAAAAGTAGGAGTACGTTCTACAACAGGTTTTTCCACCGAGTAATACTTTAAGAGTGTGCACTAGTTGATTTTTGTACTAACGAGTTCCGAGACCTACGAGGAAAACATATAGAGAATGAGAGCAATCTTTAATTTTAAAAATGTTCGTGTTAATTGGGATCTACTCAAATATCTTTACTCTAACACTTCATTACATTTTGATTTTTTTCACTGAATATCCCTTTTTTTAATCGATTTAGATGGCAAAATTTACTCCCAGTTGATGTGTTTTGTATTTCTGGCTTGCCACTCGGCGGCAGAAGAAATCACACCCCGCAACCCAGTCCCTATCAACGAGTCTTCTTTGATAGCACATTCTCTATTTGTTCTCCAAGTACTAACTTGAACAGCTGTCTCATCGGTACCCCTTGGGTTTTTCACTCCTGAGTTGAGGAGAGCATTTTGGCATCCCTAATAATAAATTTATAAGGAATATTGTAATTTATCTCGATACGAAATTTTTAAAATGGTCAACGTATTTCTGATATTTCATGAATTAATTTTTTGTTTTTACGCCTGTGGAGTTACTTTCGAAGCCAGTAACCCAAAAATGTGATATGTATACCGATAAATGTGATGTAGCATTTTCAGATAAATTAAAAGGATTAACTTTCAGTTCGAAAAAATTGTGCCTTTTGCAAAAAGATTGTGCTAAAAAATGTCACTAAAATTAAAAAAAAAAATGGAAAAATGTTTAGGAAATTGTGCTAAACAGCATTTGCCATATTTTTTTACAAAGACGATCTAGAATTAGACGACCAGAAGATGCGCGCAATTTGGCAACCCTTGTAAAAGAGAACCAAAAAGTGCTAGGCATTTCTCTCACGCGTCATATCTTGATTATATCATAGATTTTGCATAGTTTATGTAATTTTACTTTATATACAATAACAAACACTATCAAAAAGCTGCTCGTGTATTGAAATATTCGATGAAAATGCCAGTGTGAATGATTTCAATTTTGTTCTATAATTTCATTTAGAAATTGTCAATTTCGTGGCAGCGAAGATCAAGATTAGCGAATTTCGAAGGTTAACTCCGCTAACCCAAACGATTACTCATACAATGCAGTTTAATTTTTAACCTTATGCCTAGTTCACGCTGCCACGAAATTGACAATTTCGGATTGAAATTGTCGAACGAAATTGGAATCGTTCACACTGGCATTTGAGCAATTTCGTTGAAAAATGACAACGGTTTGTTTACAAACATTACCATTAGTAAATTTTGGGCACAATAACCGAAATTTAGCTAGGAAATGAATGAAAACAATAAAATAAATGAATGGTACGTGAACTTTAACATGATGCCCTGATTCACCACGACTTTTAATTTATTTTCAGTGCTCTATATCGTCGAAAAGTTAAAATTTCAATTTGATGAATGAGGCGGCATACAACTGTTTTGGTTTTTGTTGTAATTTTAGTAACCACGTGTTCGGTGAACGAAGCCGACCCATAATTATCGACGGCGTTGGAGCAACAAAAAAATGAAACGACGGCGTCAACTGAGTTTTTATTAAACGTGATTTTTCGGCAGACGTTACTTTTAGGCTCATCTCGTTGGTTGTGTAAAATAAAATTAGATATTTTTTTAATAATTCGGGACTTTAAAAGCGGTTTAGGCGATAATATCGGCCTAGATTTTAAGTCGACCCATGCCTTAATGACGGCGGCGTGAACTTCAAAAAATTGTCTACGACGACGGCACACCGGAAAATTTTCTGTCGGCTTCGTTCTACTTGCATATATGCAAAAAAGTGTATTAAGTTAATTTCGTTGAGTAAAAACAGCGTTGTATACGACAATTTTAACGAAATTGTTGTAAATATTTCAATTTCGTGGTTGTAAAAATATATGCGAAATTGAGCAATTTCAACTCAATTTCAGCCCAAATTGCGAAAGACCTCAATTTCGCGGCAGCGTGAACAAGGCATTATTCTAAACTGGTGCAACTCTGCTAATTGCCAAAAAAAATGCAACGGAAATATAAATATGTATACATAAAAAATCAACTGCTTGACAGACGGAAGTCGACCGGAAATTTTCCGACATGTCACCGCAGGCGAAAATTTTGTTGAAGCTCTCACCGCCGCCGGTGTTCTAGGTTCTCATCGGTTTAAAATGTGTGCCGATTTGACCGACTGGGCCGAGTTGTCCGACTGCTTACATTTTAAAGGTTCGGTTATTTCAAAAACATCCCAAATTTTTACGAAACTGCAAAGTAAAGAGCGGTCAATTTAATTTTTCTGTTGTGCTGCCGCCTTCGATAATTTGGTTTCGGCACGGAGTTGCTCTAAATTGGTGTAGTCACAAAGTTTCCACCTAAAATGACAATTAAATCTCAAATCGGTTGGTGTAAACGGCATAAGTTAGAAAACAAGTTTATCGCTATCCCGGTCGCGATAAACTGTGGTCTAATGCCTCGTTCACGCTGCCGCGAATTTGAAGTCTTTCGCAATTTGAAATTGACTTGAAATTGTCGTATACAACGCGGTTTTTACTCAACAAAAACGATGTACAAGTAGACAGTCAAAATTTCTCTTCACTCAAATCCCAACAATCAAAATGAGTGAAACCCTACTACTTCTCTACTCTCTCTCTTACTCTCTTCATTGAATATTTCAATACACGAGCAGCGTTTTGATAGTGTTATTGTATATAACTATAAAAATTCCAACCATGTTGAAGTAAAATTACATAAACTATACAAAAATTATGAAAGGAGCTAGATATGACGCGAGAGAGAAATGCGTTTGAGTGAACTCCTAGCACTTTTTGGTTCTCTTTTACCAGGGTTGCCAAGTTGCGCACATCTTCTGGTCGTCTAATTGTAATTCGTCTTTGAGAACGAAGCCGACAGAAAATTTTTCGGCGTGCCGCCGTCATTAGGGCACGCTTCGACTTAAAATGTTAGCCGATATTATCGGTTAAGCCGCTTTTAAAGGCCCGAATTACAAAAAAAGATTTAAAATTTTTATACAACCAACGATATGAATCTAAAAGTTTTGAAGGTATTTTCATAAGCTTTCCAATCATACCCATATTGTCGCAGTCCGTCAGTATATGTGGAATATATGGGGGGATATATGTTCAAACTTTGGAGGCCTGTAATCTGGATTCCCCAGAAAAAAATACGGTTTTACTCTGGATGATAAAGTCTATGGAGTGATGATAATTTCGACGCGATACGAGAGAGGCCCTTAAACTTAACTTAAGCCCAATTTCGTTCGACAATTTCAATTCGAAATTGTCAATTTCGTGGCAGCGTGAACAAGGCATAAATGCGACATCAACTTCCATGTTAACATTCCTTTAAGGCTCTGCACACAGACCATCAAAATACAGCCATGGATATTATTTTACCATGAATACAACCCTGCACTCAGACGTAATGACAGCAGCGGTTGTCAAATTAAATGTCAGTGGGTTTCGTCGGAAAGTTTTCGTGTTACATCATTTAAGACAAACAATTTCCACCGAAAAATATAATAAATAACTTATTAAATCGTTTTTAAAATCCTTAGACCACCTTGATTAATAAGTGCTGTTGCCAATTTCAACACGGTTTGGAACCAGCAACAGCAGTGAGTATCTAAAGTTTAATCTAGTGTAAAAGTAAAACTAAAATGACCGAAGAATTAAACAATCAGGTTAGTTGGGTTTCGAAGAAGAGACATGAACGCACACACGACAAGAAAACGTAAAACAAAGAATTAGAAAATCTCAAAGATAAGCTAACCAAAGTAACAACCGTCCCTTACTAGGCACCAACGTTTTCGGTCAACCTTTAGAAAAGTTGTGAAATGTATATCTATCGGCCCCTCTGGCCACTGCCGTGTTTCATGCGGCACACTGGTGGGGATGAGTGATGATGAATAACTCTTGCCATTTCTTCATGGTACCATCTTCATTTCTCCGATTATCCACCATTGGAGCAACGTCATTATGATTGTGTACCCTCGTCCCCTATACTACTTCTATTTTCTTTTGTTGTACAGCATTTGGTTTGTGATTGTTTTGTGCGCAATATTTTGTTTGTATTTCTCATTTAACTAAATTGTTATTGTTTTATTTTGTTCGGTTTATTTTACATATATTATTTATTATTTGTTTTGCAATTTGTGCAAAAGCAAGAAAATTGTTTATACGATCTTTTACGATTTAATAATTGCTCTGAATGAAAATGTAACGCAATTGTTGGTGATATTTATAATTAGAAATTTCCGTTGGCCAATTTAGCAATTGGCGACATTTACTTTTTCCGGAATTCTCACGTGTTTTTATCATTACATTGAAGCAGCTGCATTTCTACGAGTTACTCCAGCGCTAATTGATCTAACTCCACATTTTTAAGATTGGTGCAATGGTTAGTGTGCGCGCCTCTTGTACATGAGCTCGTGGGTTCGATCCCTGCTCTGACCACCTTAAATTTCTTTCGGCGGCGGTCACCTCGCCATGAAAAGCTTCTCAAAATACCGTTCGGAACCGGTGTAAAACTGTAGGTCCCAATCAGTGAGTATAAAACTAGAAAGCGCACAGTTCACTGATTGTGAGAAACTCTCCCAAATTCCTTCATGGGATGTAATGGGAAACCATTTTAATGCTGCTGCTATAAGTAAAACGTCACTATTCTCATATTTTATTAAACGCACCTTTTTATTATCATCATAATGATTAGTATAAATTTTATTAATATTTTCCAATATTTCGACCAACTTCGTTGATCGTTTTCAAGGATTTGATAAAACGGAAATAAACACAAACGGCCTTATTGATAAAAAGTTAAGCAAGGTTTGAGAGACGATTTGTGTATTGTAAGTCATCTCGCAAACCTCATAACTTTTTATGAATAAGGCAAAAAGTATTCATAAACATTATTGAACAGTTCAAACAAGAATCAACATAAACAATTATATTATTTTCCCCACAGGGAGAACGATTAATTTTAATTACATTTTGAGATAACACAAGTTTTTCCGCAGGCTTATGTCAACTGATTTTTTCTTCTCTTGAATTTGCCAATTGTGTGCCTACACACTTGTGCACATTGATCTGTATCTCGTTTGGAACGTCAATTATATGCAGCATTTCCTGGAAGAGGCGTCTTGAGTAATTTTTCTCTTCAGTCAGAATTTCCATTTCGTCAAAATTAGTTTTGTGTCCTGTTAAAGTACAGTGGCCTGCGAGTGCTGTCTTTTGCCCTATCGGCTAACTTATGTGCAGATATTCTAGTTTGCAATTTGTTCATTGTAGTACTAACATATACATACTTTCTGGCATATGTTGGACTTGTCACCATTACATGGTATTTTGTACACAACGTTTGGCTTGTCATTTTTGTCAATAATAGACTTTGTCCTGCTTAATAAACTATTCACGGTTAAATTCGATGTCAACGCCAATTCATATTTTTCGTTGTCATATATATTGGAATGTTTCCATCTTTCAGAGAAACCCGGAACATACGTTGTGGTTTTATCATCATCATTCATAAATTGTCTTCTAAATCTAGAATTAATATTTTTTATTATTATAAATGGCTTCAAACTGCCAGATTCAGTACAGCGTTCAGTCGGCTTGCTCGTCTCTGCCCTTGATATCAGATTGTCTATAATTTTCCTGGAGAAACAATTCAATTTGAGGATTTCCGCCATTTTCTCCTTATTCGTCTTGTAGAACTGTCTTAATGAAGTTGCTCGCAGTGTTAATAATTGTCCTTCTTGGGTGTTTGGAATGATAATGTATCAATCGTCACTACGCTTTAGTTTTTTTTGTACCAGTCCATTTTGAGAGCATTTCCTTGTCTGATAACCAAACTGTCCAAATATACTAACCTATTGTCCCATTCCTCTTCGAGCGTGAATTGTAGTTCAATGTTGTCATCATGTTGGCCACTTCATATGTATATATTTGCCACAATATATTTGTTTATGTTGATTCTTGTTTGAACTGTTCAATAATGTTTATGAATACTTTGTGTTTATTCTTGTTTTATCAGATCTTTGAAATAAAATTGTAAAAGAAATACATGAAGTGTTTTCTTTTTATTCTTATGACCATAAGCCGAGACAACTGAAAACCAATCTATTTAATCATATTTTATCTTAATACATGTATTTTTTAGTTTTTTATTTAAAATCAAAAAAATCCTCTTTTACCTACTGTGTCCCACTTTTTGGTTACACCCAGTTGGTCAGGTTAAGTATATGTAATGTATTTTTAGACCTCGCATTAGTTTTGTGGAAGTCCCAAACTTTATTTCCAATTTGTTAATCTTTTTGTTTGGTGGACTTAAATCAGTTGCCCTCTCAGTGGCTCACGTATTGCATTTTATATGTGATTTTTAGTACTTTGAGGGTAAGCAGCTCTTGTTTTCAATAGAAGTAAGTATTCATTGATTATCTGTTTCCACTTACACATGTGTGTGAAGATAGATTCAAAATTAACTAGTAAAGACAAACCAATTATGTTAGCAGAGCACTTTTTTTTTTTAGCTACATTTAGAAACTATTACTAGGAGTTTCTAAACCAAAACCATCTTAAATAACCGTATGCCGTGTTTTTTAAAAAAAAAAATATTATGTTAATAATTGTTCGGTTCAAGATCAATAACTATTAAAAAGTACTTTTCCTATGAAAAAGTACATTTTAATAGAAATATTAAAAAAGAAAAATTGTGAAATTGATCATTATGCTGGATGGTTGAGAATACATGTAGCTATTTCAATGCCCTCCCAGGCATATCATCAGCTCCCTTCTCCACAAGTATTTAGGTATATCATCACACATTATAGGGATAAACAAATCTCAAGTAAGCGAGAATTAAGTAAGCTAGAAAAAATAGAATTTTTTTCGGTGTAAAACGAAAAACCCGAACAGAAACAGTAAATAAAACTGTTCGCTCATTTTATTGACACTTATGAGTTTTAAAATAACTTCATAGAGCTCTATTAAGCGGCTATTAGACGATCAAGCGCGACTTGTCATCAAGCCATCAAGCTCGTCTAATAGGCAAAAATGCATGCTTGACAGACAGCATGGCATTTTTGATATTTTGGCTTGCCATCGAGCCTCGTGTAATAGCTCTGCTGTCAAGCCCAATACAAAATTTCAATTGAAGTTAACAATCGAAGTGTAAAGATGGCGTGGTTAGAACGCGGATTTTTCCAAGATTTCATCAAAATGTATGAAAGTTTCCCAGAACTGTGGAACTGTTCACAGTTCAATTTTTTTTTACACTGATGCTTGATGTGTGGGCTTGCTCGTTTAATAGCAAACCAATTTTTCTCATCAAGTCTCGCTGTCAAGCCTTGATCGTCTAATAGATGAATTTATCCCTGCAAGAAAATTCGTGAATTTTACGTTCGTTAGACCCCTTTCACACTCGGCAAGTTACTTGCGCAAGTCAGTTTTTCAACTTTCCGAGTACAAGCAAGTCTGTACTCAAAATGTATTCCCCGATCCCGACCTTACCTCTGTCATCAACAAACCAAGACTTGGGCAAGAGACTTGCGCAAGTAACTTGCCGAGTGTGAAAGGGGTCTTAGGCAAGAGGTGTAGAGAAGTTAGAGAGGAGCATGGTACAAAGAAATGGTAGAAGCACTAGCCCAGCTGATTTGAACTTTTTTCTGGACTGAGTGTGAGTAAGTTTTTCTCTTATGTCAAAGTTTGTTTACATTTGTTTGTCTGCAACCCCCGTTCGCCAGCAACTGCTGTTTTTGAAATATTTCTCTGCAAAAATTACATAGAAAAGTTTTAATTTTCACACTTAAACACTTTCAATATATCAAATAACACTCAATCATTTTCTAAATGGCGCTTTTTGCAAATTTGTTTACATTTTCATCATTTTTCTATCAGCTGACTTGACACAACACAGACACTGAGCAAAAACAAAATGCCTGTTGTTTTTGGCTTGTTGTATTTGTTGTCGTACTGCATCTACCATTATATTTCTACCATGGAGAGGAGGATAAAATGCCTTGGCATTGTGTTTCGGGGAATATTTTTCAATTTCTCTTTGTGATGTTTCCGTTTTTGTCTTGATTATGGCATTTCATAGTTATTACTTTTGTGATAATTTAATAATTCGAAATTTGAAAAATGCATCGTGTAATAGCTCGATTAATTACGTAGCAACTTAAAATTATGCCCGCAAGATATGCCATCGAGTAATAGAGCTCATTTACAATAAATTAGTTTTGATTTGAAGAACACCACAATTTTCATTCATTTTTATTTGTATTGCGCCCAAATTCTCTGCATAAAAAACTGACAAAAAAAACTGAATCAAAACTGTCCTTATCCCAGTGACTTTCGGCGGGAATTTGGAGGAACTGAAACACTAATGGACTACCTTTGGTATTATTTAACCCCACACAAGAAACAAATCAAACCTCGTATTCATAACGAATAGATTAGTACGAGTCTCTAACAAGCATCCTTTTTAGACTTTATCAAGAGTTGGTTCAGAACAGTTTTGTATCTACTGTCTAACTAACATTTGATCATATGAATCTGCTTCATTCAAATGCAACCCCGATAATCATTATTGTTGTTGGTAAAACGACAAATGTATTTTCTAGCTTCGTAAGCAGATTAGTGGAGTGTAATGAATCAAAAATTGTTAGTCAGATGATAGCAGATGGAAGCTTTCATTATGAAAGTTTCATTTTTTTAATCTTAAAACTTGCTTCTTTTACATTTCTATTTTACTTTTCAATGGGTTAAGATTCTTTAGAACCGTTATTCATACCATAGCATCGGTCTTCAACGGCACCCCAAGTGAAAAAGTTTGAAGGGGTTAAATCGCAGCTATGAGGCGGCCAGTTGACATCGCCGAGATGGCTGATGATAACACGGTTACCGAACTTAGTGCGTTTGATGAGCTGTGTGACATGGTGCGCTATCCTGCTAAAACTGATGATTATCCGAGTTCATATCTTCCACTCCAGCCCATAAAAAGTCGGTAATCATGACTTTGTAGCGCTCCCCGTTGGCAAAAAGGCATTTCCAGCGGCAAAAAAATGGTTCAATGATGACCACTCCAAAATCCACACCAAACTGTCACTCTCTGTAGTTGCATCGGTTATTCGGCAATGACGTGCGGGTTTTCTGGTCCCCAGATACGGTTAATTCTGTGTCGAGATGCGCCTCGTCAGAAAATATGATTTTCGGTCAAATTCGATGTCCGATTGGAGTTTTTGTAAGGCCCAAACTGAGAAGCCTTACAAAAACTCCAATCGGAAGTGGATGGCCGTTTGCCTTCAATCGCTGAGACAATTGGACCTTGTAAGCGAATAATCCGACATCGTTGTGCAAAATTCCCATCATGCTGGTGCGTCAAATGCCGAGATCTTGAGGTCGATGATCGTGGATAGAGTTGCATACTTTAGGACACAGAGGGGGATCATGAGTGTTGGCCACTAACAAGTCAGTCTCATGAACTTTTTGCACAAAAAATCGTACAGCACGTGCTTCATTTCGGTCAAAACTTCTTGCCAGCAGACGCATAGTTTGGTTCAATATTTCCCCAACGGTGTTCAAGCGTGAAGCGACTCGTTTGGTCCGCGTATGTATGATACTGAATGATAGGCAAAATTTCTAACAGAAAAAATAGATCAGTGTCAAAATAACGTGAATTAAAAAGATACCTAGATATATTTGAAACACCCTTTACATGAGCTTGAGACCGTTCTGTTTCCTTTTGCGCTTCCGGATGGGCATCCAAATACTCAACAGGAACAAGCCCTTAAGCGGCTATTAGACGATCAAGCGCGGCTTGTCACCAATCCATCAAGCTCGTCTAATAGGCAAAAATGCGTGCTTGACCGCATGGCTTGATGAATATCAAAAATTTTTGATATTTTGGCTTGCCATCAATTATCGTGTAATAGCTCTGCTGTCAAGCCCAATAAAAAATTTCATTTGAAGTTAACATTCGAAGTGTAAAGATGGGGTGGTTAGAACGCGGATTTTTGCAAGATTTCATCCAATTGTATGAAAGTTTCCCAGACCTGTGGAACATAAAAAGTGACATATATCATAATAAGATAAAAAAGCAAAAAGCTTACGAACAGCTTTTAGATAAACTAAAGACAATTGAACCAGAAGCGACAGTGAATGTATTAAAACGATAAATAAATATAAAATAAATATACTTTTATTTTCATCTTCTATTAATTCGTTGATGACCAAAGCTGAAACCAACTCGCGCAACATTCTGAATGTAAACTTCACTGTTCAGTTTTTTTTTACACTGATGCTTGATATGTGGGCTTGGTCGTTTAATAGCAAACAATTTTTTCTCATCAAGCCGCGCTGTCAAGCCCCGCTTGATCGTCTAATAGCCGCTTTATATTACGTAGCCCTCCTTGTTTATGAGATAGCGTATAGATCTGGCATGAGAGGACTCTCTTCTCCACCTGTACTATGGGGAATATTCTTCACACATATTACAGGTTTATAAGACAATTTGTTGTATAAAAATGTTGTTTATTAAATGTTTCATTTCGCACGTTCCCGGCAGAATGTATTAAGCGACATATTCGACGACCATGACTTTTTTCCATATTCTCAAAATTTATGCCAAGCTCCACATTTCGATATACAGAGAATGTCCCTTGCATAATCACGTCATGAGTTATTAAACAAATGAAATGGTAATAACTGAAAAAATAATACAACTCAGCTACTTGACAGAAATTTTTTTCTTTTCCTGAACAATTTCCATTTTGTCGCTTAATACATTCTGCCGGGAACGTGTCGATATGTATTATGAATACGGGCCACCATAATTTTTGTTCGCCGACATTGATTACACTTGGTCCGTTTCGTGTGTGTGTGTCGACCCGAATATTCAATTTAGAAAAAAAATGTATTTGTAAAAATGATTTATTACCTATTTTTGCTGTCAAATTTATTTTGGTTTACTTTTCCATAAACATTTGTCCAGATAATATGTTAACTCGGTAACATTATTATCTTTCATTAATTACCTCATATTACTTTCTTTTACAACCTACGCCTGATAGTCCGATAGTCGGTATAATTTTCCCCGATAGCGAATACAAGATAGCATTTGTATAGGGAAACGATAGAACAATAAACGTAATTTATAGTCCTTGAAACTGCTAATCAAATTAGTCACAATTTTTTGATTGAATTTCCATAATTTTAATGATTAATTTTCTCTTTTTTTTGTTTTCATTTGTTTTTTTCAGTTTTTTTTTTCAGTTTTATTAATAGGAACTAAATTTTGTTTACCAACACAATTTCCCCTCCCCGGCACTGTTGATGTTTATTTTAGTGCTACTCCATACCTAGAAGTAACACATTTCTTATCAAATTGGATGTTAAGAAATCCCCTTGTTAACCTACTTCCTCACAAACAAAATACACATTTAGAACATTTAATTTTTTTGTCTCGTTTTTTAATCTTTTTTTGTATTTGGAATATCTAAACTTTGAATTGTACGTCAGTTGATTTCTGACAAGAAAAAGAATACGAAGCGATACGAAAACGAGATTTAAAAGAAACGAAAAACAGTCTGGATCATCCATTTTTTATTTATTTAGTTTTTATTTTGTATTGCAATTCGATCATAGTTGAAGTCTTCTTAAAACATTAAAATAGAAGAAGAGATAACTATTTTTTCATATTAAAACAACAATCGTTTATTTTCGTAAATAATGGCGGCCTATTTGAATCGTACACTTTCCATGGTCACTGGTAATGGCGGCGACGCCGGCAACTCTTCCAACACAACATCAACAACCCACAACAAATCATTAAACCACGATCCGACGGCGTTGATGTCCGAAAATCGAACAATGCATATCAACGCTGATAAATCCCCATTGCAGGTCTTTGTCAGAGCCAAAAAGAAGATCAATGATATCTATGTGGAGATCGAGGAGTATGTTGCTGAGACCACAGTATTCATCAATGGTAGGTTGATGTGACAAATTCATTTCACTAGCGCTAACGTCTTGAACTATTTCCTTATTTTGCAGCCTTACATGCTGATGCTGAAATTGTCGATAAAGCGGAGCGTGAACTTTTTGCAAGTTATGTCCTTAAAGTTTCCGGTATACGAGAGGTATTGGCACGTGACCATATGAAAGTTGCCTTTTTCGGTCGTACATCAAATGGCAAAAGTTCCGTGATTAATGCTATGTTGCGCGAGAAAATACTCCCCAGTGGCATTGGTCATACTACAAATTGTTTTTGCCAAGTGGAGGGCAGCGATAGTTCGGAAGCATATTTGATAAAAGAGGGTTCGGAAGAAAAACTGAATGTAGTGGTAAGTGAAGAATAAATTATCATATTTTAAAATATACAATGGAAAGGTAATGTAAAGAGAAAGCCCTATTCTCTGAAAACTCTCTCAAGAGTTTTATTTAGTATTATACATGACTACAATACCGGATTAGGAAATCTATCCAATATGCAACATAACACCTACCGCCTGCCTGCCTCTCAATTCATGACAATTTTTTCATCGCTAGCAACCATGTGCCTTCTGGACGTCAAGGAAATATATTCTAATTTTGGTGGCCTGTGCAAGAACCGTCATTAAACTCCAGCTCTTGTTCTTCGGAACAGACATAGTTTAGTTCCCATTGACTTAGGAAAAATGTGTTCGTTGGTGGAGGTAGAATACACTATTTTAAGCAGAAAATGTAAAATACAAAACTTGGTGTCGATCCCTATTATCGGAGTTATGAGCCCCCAACGTTCGAATATATGGGAGAGAGGGTATGAAACCGTCTTAAGCGATTGGTAGCAACTTTTTTGTATAATATAAGGCTAAATAAAGGGAACGAATTAAATGATAATTTTCGTTAACTCACTTAGTTAACGAGATATCGTATATTGAAATTTTGAAAATTTATTGAATATTTTCTAAATTTTAATCGTGTTTGCGAAAAATTATTTTAAAAGAAATCGCGCGATTTTTCATTTAATTTTTTCTTTTCGTTTGACTTGTTTTTCAATCAGATCAATCGCTTAAGTCCGCTCCTTTATCGTAGAAACATCCCGTACTTTAGCGGAAAGTAAAAAAAAACACGCGTATGTTCAGTTTGTTTATGTTCAGATGGCAATTAAGGCGATATCATCGAAAACTGTCAAATCTAGAACGGCCTTTGGCTACAAAAAGGTGATCAATGATTATTTCGCGATTATTTCATCGGCGAGCCGGGACACATTGGTGTTAACTGTAATGAGCGTGCGAACATTCTCGCAACAAAAGCCAGGAAACTTCATACGGTGAGCCTGGAGAGCGCGAAACCTTTCGGGCGACGAATGCTGAGTTGAGTCAATGGGCGGAATAGGCACACAGAGCCCTATGTAATCAGGTAACAGTGGGCATAATGACAAGGATCCGATGGGGTGAAGACAAAAGACTTGCAGAAACTGGGAGTCTGAAATGAGCAAGGGGATGGGTGTATTAATGGGACACGGACACTCGGGCTTACGAGCCCACCTGTACCGTATTGGACAAGTGGAAAATAGTGAATGCAGGGCGTGAAGGGAGCACGATGGAGCATTTCCTGCCCATCTTTTACACATGCCAGATCCAGGTATCTCTCGGACAGTACATTACCGACTATAAACAATCTTATGGGAATAGACAGGAACTTTCTGAGGAACTTTGTACATAACACCGAATTCCTACGAGGGTATACTGAGTTAAGACCGAGTTAGACTCTTAGAGAAATCGTTGAATATAACAAATTTTTCATTTGGTGAAAGAAGATGGATTAGTGTAAAATCGAGGAGAACGATTTGCAGACAAAATTGTGACAGATCGGTTAGATTTGTCTCATTTTTTGATTTTGCTTAAAAAATTAAACGTCAAAGAAAACGTCAATAAAAGCTTTTATTTTTAGTCCCTTTTTTAAAATAGACGACCAGAAGATTTGCGCGACCTGACAACTCTGGTAAAAGAGAACCAAAAAGTGCTAGGAGTTCACTCAAACGCATTTCTCTCTCAGTGGCATCATTGGAACGTACTTCTTCAAAGACGATGATGGCCAGAACGTCACAGTCAATGAAGCAAGGTACCGCTGGATGATCACGAACTTTTTTGCCCAATATAGAAGAAGGTTGGTGCAATGGGTAGTGTACGCGCCTCTTGTACAGGAGATCCTGGGTTCGATCCCTGCTCCAACCACCTTAAAAATTTCTTTCGACGACGGTCACCTCGCTTAGTGACGGCGACACTATCGAGTATATAGCCATGAAAAAGCTTCTCAAAATACCGTTCGGAATCGGTGTAAAACTGTAGGTCCCAATCAGTGAGTGAAAACTGGAAAGCGCACAGCTCAGTGATTGTGAGAAGTTCTCCCCGGTCCCTTCATGGGATGTAATGGGAAACCATTTATTTTTTTTTTATAGAAGAAGGTTGACATGTATTTTCAAAAGGACGGTGCCACACTGAACACGATACCATGAACCATTTGGGAGGAGAGTTTGTTGAACAATTAGTCTCACGTTTTGGCTCTGTCAATTGACCGCCTTGTTCGTGAGATTTGACCCCACTAGACTATTTTTTGTGGGGGCACGTGAAGTCTCTCGTCTATAGGGACAAGCCAACCACGATTGATGCCTTGGAAGGCAGTGTCAAAAATGACTTTCAGCATGGACCACGTGAAGTGTAGCCATGGGCAATATTTGCATGAAATAATCTTTACAAAGAACATGACAGGCATTGATTTATCGATCCTAATAAATATTTCATTCACTGTAAGATTTTTTTGTGTTTTCTTGTATTTTCAAAAGGCAAATAGAAAAAAAACACTGAAAAATTATAGGGGTCAAAAACCATTGAAAAACTTACTTGTTAGTTTATCATGTGGTTAAAAAGCAACCGAAAAGTTAGCCACCGACTACCATCTAACGATTCTTAACCCACAACACTTCAATTCAACTGTGTCCAACGAGTGGCTGCGAAGCAATTCACATGCTAGCTTTTAACAAACATGTCTGTCTATTCATCAAATATCAAGGTTGCATTTGGTGTTAAACAGTAGCTAGAGAACTCTAATGAAACATCTCTGGCCTAACGAGTGACTAAACCACAGAAGCGGCTTAAAGCAAAGTGGTATACCAAGAACAGTCTACAGATTTTTGTAAAATGATACCGAAACATTTTAAACAGCTCTTCTTTCATTCTGTTATCCCCGTATTCATAATTCATAGTGAACGAAAATTAACTTTTATGACCGTTCGTTTTCGTTCTGTTACGCTATCGAATGAAGTCGAACCAAGCACCAAAAAAATCATTATGCTGATGGAACGGTTGAGCGTAACATAACCGAAACGAACGAAACGAATCGTGTTGAGAATGAATGTATGAAAGTAACTAACGAATAATTCGTTTTGACTATTATCACGAGTTATCACGACTATTAACCGATACGAGTATAAACCACGCGTTTGCTCTTTCTGTCGGAGCGTTAGTTGTCACGAGCATAACTCTTAAAATAAACATAAATTGGTTTCGCTGGTGTAGACTCATAACGAAAATGTAGTCACTGTGTCTACGCTGCGTACAATGTTTGTCTAACTGGAATGGTTTGGGGCTTATCTACTTGTTAGTCAAAACTTGATTCATAACAGTTCTGTGTCTATTGTATGTCTAACACATGAACGTGTCTGCTTTGGCTGATAGTAACAATTGCTGCTCGTCAAAAGTGTCAAAATGTTCGCTTATTTTTGTTATGAATGACGGGGATGCAGTGCAAATTTCAGAATTATGTTATTGGATTGATGCGTTATTGTTTTCGTGTTTGGAGTTTGAATGAATGTGCTCCGAATCGTTTGATTTTGGGTACATGGCTGGCTTTATATATTCAATATACTTCATTCAATTATTTTAAAATATTCTAAAATCCTGTAACCCTTAATTCCTTAAGTAATTAATGTTTTTATTGTTTTTTTAGAATATCAAACAGTTGGCCAATGCTCTATGCCAAGAAAAACTCAGCGAAAGTTCCTTAGTACGCATCTTCTGGCCCCGTGAGCGTTGCAGCCTGCTTCGCGACGATGTTGTTTTCGTGGATTCGCCTGGCGTAGATGTCTCAGCCAATTTGGACGATTGGATTGATAATCATTGTTTGAATGCCGACGTTTTTGTGTTGGTTTTAAATGCCGAATCCACAATGACTCGGGCCGAAAAACAATTCTTTCATACCGTCTCACAGAAACTGTCAAAACCCAATATATTCATATTAAACAATCGTTGGGATGCTTCAGCCAATGAACCCGAGTCCCAAGAATCGGTAAGTAGAATTTTACGCCAAATGTAGATTGATGAGCATTTGGTTTTTGATAAATTGAATTCTTCTTTTCACTTTTTAATTTCGTAAACACTTGATAAATAAAAAAAAAACCTATAAATTCATCCAAGGAGCTTGAAAAGGTAATAGAAAACCTTTTAGTGGCTAGCTTTCATTACTTTCGCTTAAAAAGCTATTACGAACAATATTTAGCAATGAATATAAGTTAAAAAATATGTTTATGCTTTTTAATTTGTCTCCAGGTTAAATCCCAACACACAGAGCGTTGCATTGATTTCCTTACAAAAGAGTTGAAAATCACTAACGAAAGAGAGGCAACGGAGCGGGTTTTCTTTGTATCAGCTCGTGAAGCTTTGCAGGTGCGTTTAGATTTATTTTTGTACGTAAGACTTTTGCTTAGTTTAATTATTTTCCTCCGCTCTCCCTTTAGGCTCGCATTGAGGAAGCTAAGGGAAATTCTCCTAGTCAGGGTGCCATTGCTGAAGGTTTCCAAACACGTTACTTTGAGTTTCAAGATTTTGAACGCAAGTTCGAGGAATGCATTTCAAAAAGCGCCGTTCAAACCAAATTTGAAAAGCACAGCTCGCGTGGTAAAACCCTGTCGACCGACATGCGTTCCATGCTGGACAACATTTTCGAACGCATTACCATCTTTCGCAATCTGAAAGTAGACCAGAAGACACTGCTTAATGAACGCATACAAGGCACCGAAACGGAAATGATGAATGTTACGCGCGAAATGAAATTGAAAATTCACAATATGGTCGAGGAGGTTGAACAGAAGGTGTCCAAAGCATTAAATGAGGAAATTTGGCGTTTGGGTGTTTTAATCGACGAATTCAATATGCCCTTCCATCCGGAACCTTTGGTGTTGAACATTTACAAGAAAGAACTAAATGGTCATGTTGAATCTGGTTTAGGTTCAAATTTGAGAGCTCGCCTCTCCATGGCATTGGCTATGAATGTTGAGTCAGCACAGAGGGAAATGACAGGTAAGATAAAAACAAATTTTATGTATAGTAGTTTCTGAATAAAATGGGTATTTAAATACATTTTTTATATATCCTATATTTTCTTGCAATGGATATCGTGGTCTTATGTTTAAAATTATAATTGACTTTAATAAGACTTGACGATTTCTTTTACAACTCATGCGGTTATTATACGTGTCAGGTTTTTTTTTTTTTTTAAGTTTGTTTATTAGTATTTAAAATACTTTATATTCATACAAAACAAATTTCATCATAATTCTAGGTTATCTGTTCTACAATTTTTTATAAAATATACACAGTTTCTTTTAAAAATATTCATATTTCTTTCGCTTTTAATATTATCTGGTAACATATTGTATAGTTTTAATCCTTTATGAAAAAGTGATCGTTGCATCTTAGTTGTTGTTGTCCTTTGTAATCTAAAATTCTCCGCATTTCTTAGGTGGTACGGCTGTACTTCGCCTACATACCTCAATTGCTCGATTAAATATTCTGGAGCGCTCCCGATTTTCATTTTCTGAATAAAGTTTAAAGTATTAAATTCAAGTCTCTGTGTGATGTTGAGCCATTTTAGCGAGTCGAGCATATATTGTATAGATGTGTATCTGTTACATTTAAGAATAGAACGCATTGCTTTGTTTTGCAGTTTTTGAAGCCTTGATATCTGTGTTTTTGTGCAGCAGGTGTGTATTATCGTGGATCCGAACTCAAAGTGAGGCTTTATAATTGTGTTATATACGTTTATCGCTGTTATGATCGATATTTTTTTCCGAACGCGTTTAAAAAATCCGATTTTTTTACCCATTTTTTTACATATGTATTCTATATGTTCTTTAAAATTCAAATGTTCATAAATTATAAATCCTAAATATTTTATTTGTTTTACCCTTTCGATTGTAACGTTATTTATTTTATATACCGATTCGCTATTTGTGTTGATTTCCATAATTTTTGTTTTGCTTTCGTTTAGTTTTAGTTTGTTCATCTTTAGCCACTTATTAATGTTTTCCAAGTCTCGCATAAGTGTCTCGTGACAGTGTTGATCCGACTCCCCTTCCGTAAAAATCAAGGTGTCGTCTGCGTACAGTACTATCTCACTTTTTTCCAGTACATTTGGCATATCATTAATATATATTATAAATAGTAGAGCCCCTAGGATTGAGCCCTGGGGTACTCCAAAATCGTTTTTTATCTTACTTGACATCACATTGTTCACCCGAGTTAGTTGTTTTCTGCCGGTTAGATACGATTCAAACCATTTTAATTCGGTATCTTGAATACCGTACATATACAGTTTTTGTAACATAATATTTCGGTCTATTGTTTCAAACGTCCGTTTAAAATCCAAAAATATAGCCACTATTTTATTTTTTTTTCTGATTTTTTCCATCTATTAATAACGTAGTTCACAGCTGTTTCACATGAAAATTTTTTTCGAAATCCTGATTGATATCTTGATAGTATGTTATTATGTGCTTCCAAATATTCTTCTAACTGCTCTTTGACGACTTTTTCAAGTATTTATTCACAGGTTTTTAAAGTGTTTATTGGGCGATATTCTTCACATTTGTTAGTGTTCATAACTTTTTCAATTGGTGTTACCATTGACTCCTTCCAGTTTTCTGGGAAGATACCTGATTGTAGTGACATGTTTACCATATGGAGTAAATGTTTTCCTAAAACATTCCAATTGTTCAATAGCATTTTAGTGGATATTCTGTTATAATCAGGTTTGCCTTTAAGCCCCTTACAGACAATTCTTAGTTGTTCCAATGATATTGCACGAAATATTGTTGGTTTTGTAATTAGTAAAGAACTATAACTTTATTTCATTTTCTTATGTTTCATTACATTTGACTAGTGATATAGATAAATGATTACTTGTATGAATAGGTTATTCGATTATTTACAACACTTTCCCTGAATAAATTATTTATACAATATATTATGGGGAGTGCCACATAATCCCCAAAATCAAAAACCCCAAACACAAAATCCCCACTCGAAAAAAAAATCCCCAAATCAAAATCCCCAAATACAAAATCCCCAAACACAAAATCCCCAAACACAAAATCCCCACACTTTTTCAGAGATATTGCCACAAAATCCCCAAACACAAAATCCCCAAATTTTTACGATATTACCGAAAAAAAATAAAATAAATGTTGAGCGTCTTAAGAAAATTAAAAAAGTGGTTGAATTTCGAACTGATTTCGATAAAATAACTCATTTGCCTTGTAAATCTCACAATATTTCACTGTGTACCTAAAAGCTTTATAACATGTTATAAATTTCATCTTATGTGTAAACTCTTTTGATAAAGAAAAATTATTGTTTTTATCCCATTATGAAACATTTGTGAATTCATTATATAATATGTTTAAAATTTTAATTTCTAACTGAACTATTTTTATAACGAAATATTGTTGTTTTCCCCTTATTGTTATATATATTATATATTTTAGTTTACTACTACTATTCATGACATACCCAATAAATATTTGTGAATAAATATTTACAATTTGTTTTGAATTTTAATTTCAGAAAAAATTCCAAACACAAAATACCCATTTTCTGTGTGAAATACATTCAAATTAGGTTTAAAATCGCGGCGATTTTTAACCTAATTTGAATGTATTTCAGGGAGTGCCACATAATCCCCAAAATCAAAATCCCCAAACACAAAATCCCCAGACGAAAAAAAAATCCCCAAATCAAAATCCCCAAATACAAAATCCCCAAACACAAAATCCCCAAACACAAAATCCCCACACTTTTTCAGAGATATTGTCACAAAATCCCCAAACACAAAATCCCCAAATTTTTACGATATTACCGAAAAAAAATAAAATAAATGTTGAGCGTCTTAAGAAACTTAAAAAAGTGGTTGAATCTCGAACTGATTTAGATAGAATAACTCATTTGCCTTGTAAATCTCATAATATTTCACTGTGTACCTAAAAGCTTTATAACATGTTATAAATTTCATCGTATGCGTAAACTCTTTTGATAAAAAAAAATTATTGTTTTTATCCCATTATGAAACATTTGTGAATTCATTATATAATATGTTTAAAATTGTAGTTTCTAACTGAACTATTTTTATAACGAAATATTGTTGTTTTCCCCTTATTGTTATATATATTATATATTTTAGTTTACTACTACTATTCATGACATACCCAATAAATATTTGTGAATAAATATTTACAATTTGTTTTGAATTTTAATTTCAGAAAAAATTCCAAACACAAAATACTCATTTTCTGTGTGAAATACATTCAAATTAGGTTTAAAATCGCGGCGATTTTTAACCTAATTTGAATGTATTTCACACAGAAAATGGGTATTTTGTGTTTGGGGATTTTGTGTTTGGGGATTTTGTGTTTGGGGATTTTGTGTTTGGGGATTTTGTGTTTGGGGATTTTGATTTGGGGATTTTGATTTGGGGATTTTGATTTTGGGGATTATGTGGTACACCCATACATGCGAGCTTCTTGTATTTTAAATACTTTTTAAATCTCTGATACATGCGTTGATCGTGTCTCCCTTGATGAAAATATTATCTAGGTAACTTTAAACTGCCTAGATGTAAAGGTCTCACGTCTTAACCTAAGTGTGATTTCCACAGTTGGACACCATGGGTTTTGTATTCTTTATACATAACTTACTTATCCCCAATTTTACCATATCTGTTTATCTTAAATTTAGATCTAATTACAGTAGATTAAAAAAGGAAATGATGTCTGGTAAATGAAATTGTATTTATTGGGTTTATTACGGCCTGCTATACTCTGCTTTTCATCGAGTGAGTGTACACATAGTGAGTTCACATATTTAAAGGCACTAAAAATTCCATATTCAGGACGAAAGAGGGCAACACTTGCTGTGAGCCCAGATTTCGAGAAAGCGTTTGATACTGTTTGGAAGCAGGGCATCATTTTCAAGATGAGGACAACATACAAATTCGATGACAACATCACCCGAATGATTTACAACTATCTGGAAAATCGGACATTCATGGTTGAGGTGGATGGAGAGGTATATAGAAACATGATGGTGGAAAATGGAGTACCCCAAGACTCAATATTAGGCCTGGCTCTATATAACCTTTACCTTGCGGACATACCAAAACCGCAAAATGGTGAGCAATTGTACATATTCGCGGATGATATCTTGATTGCGACATCGCATGTCAGAGCCAGAGCAGCTGAGAAAACTATGCAATCGTACCTTAAAATTCTGGAAAATTACTTTGAAGAATGGTCGCTGAAATTGAATATTCCGAAATGTATCAGCTTCATGGCAAAAGGCAAGAAAAAGAACGTATACAAAAATGCCAGAAGATTTGTGCCAAAGATTCGCGTTGGTGGTGACATAATAAAGAATAGCAAGACCCTGAAATAATTGGGCGTAAAATATTCGAAAGACATGCAATTTAAGGAACACATTGACATGATCCTGGAGAACGTGAGAAAGGTTTACTTCTCGTACTCTCGCCTACTGTCGAAAAGAAAAGGACTAAGCGCAAAAGTAAGACTGTTAATATACAGGCAAATAATAAGACCAGTCATATCTTATGCCTTCCCCATATGGCATACCATAAGCTCATGTCAGATGGAAAGATTGAGAAGAGCCGAGAGACGAATTTTACGAAGTTGAATGGGTCTCAGAACCAAGATTGATAGTCTGGGCAAATGGACTAGCCCCTCTTGTAGGCAGATATATCGCATGAGCAACATGGCAAAAGTTCAGAGAATTTATGTGTGGATATCAGAGCTAGCGGTCAATTTCCTTGAGCATTGTGAACGTAATAATGAAAATGAGTTGGTTAATAAATGTAAAATTAATATGGAAGAAGTTGATTCCATATTACTGTCGAGGGGGGCTTTGACTCCGATGGCGTATCTAAAATTATCTGAGAAGGACATTTTAAAAAATATTGAAGGGAAAATTGCTTATTATAATATAAGATATGATACATATGACCTACAAAATTTGGTATACAACACGGCCCAATGAGCCTGATGAAATGTTAAAATTCTCCATATGGAAGATAATATGAAATTGTTACTTAATTATTATTTTAATTTATATTACTTTACGAAATGAACTCTTTATTTATTTTCACCTTTTGTTTTTAGTTTCATTCTTGAGTTTCTTTATTTTATTTTGTTTGTTTTTTGTTCTCTTAATCTTAGTGTAGTTTGAAGTTAGTTATAAGTCAAGAAAATCCGGGTTTAATGGTCCTTTTCGCGTGAAAACTAAACTGAGTTGAATTAATAGATTAACGCAAGAGTATAAATGGGCTGGTCTTACAGGCATTTAAATTTACTGTAAATATTGTATTCCTAGTACAGTCACAAGACGTTGGGAAAAAAAGATAATACTATATCTAAAATAACTTTAAGAAAGCATTATAAAATAAATATATGAGCAAATAAATATTTAAATTCAAAAAAAAAAACCCATATTCAGCAGCCTGTATCTTTTGAAATTTGTAACCGATTGCAGAATTTAAAATGGAAATGGAAGCTAGACATCTTGAGATATAAAAAAGATCATGACAATAGTGGTTTCTTAACTAAAGAATTTTTTTTGAGCAATTTATAAAACAAAAGTCCAAAAATGTGCTATTTTTTTGGTTCACTTGAATAAAGGCACTTTATTATTTTGTAAAGTAAGCGATGATTTTTGTAGGGAGCGTCTCTTTATTATTAGAATTTATTACATCTTAATCATTTTACGAGTCAAAATGCAAAACAAAAAATTTTAAATCTATCGGAACTAAAATCGATGTTTACCGTTCTGAAGGATATTCTAATCGCGCAATAGCTAAAAAAAAATTTGGACGGAGCCCAACAGTTGTCGGCAATTACATCAAGGACACCGAGGGGTATGGATAAAAAATTTAAAGGAAGGGTTTCATTGTCTTATCTACGTATGAGAAAAGAAAAATCATCAGAATTGCTTCTAATTCTGCCTTATCCTTGTCAAAAATAAGAGCTCAAGCTGGAGTGGAAGCGAGCAAGTCATCAGTACGCAGAGTAATTAAGAGCTGTGAGTATCTTAAATACCTGAAATTACAAAAAAAAGCCGCCACTTAATACTCCTCGTACGAAAAATCGGCTTCAATTCGCAAGAGACTACATGGTATGGGATGTGCAGCCAAGAGGTCATGTAAATGGCTGGAAATGAAATGACTGTATTTACGGATGAGAAGTTTAATTTGGATGGGCCTGATGGCTACAACTATTATTTCCATTATCTGCGCAAAGAAAAGCGTTTTTTAAACCGACATCACAGCCGAGAGCGCGGCGTTACGTACTATGGCATCATCGATCTTGAATTTCAAAGTGCAAAAATGACTGGTGCCAGCTATAAAACGTTATATTACAACAGGATAATGCCCCTAAACACAACACCAGAGTAGTAAAGGAGTTTATTGCAAGCCAAAATGTTAATATTCTTGACTGGCCACCCTATTCGCCAGATCTATACATTATCGAAAATGTCTGGGGTTGGTTATCTCGTAAGGTCTATGAAGGAGGTAGATAATTTGATGACAAGCAGTCACTAATTCAGGCCATTAAGGATGCCTGATATCAAATTTAGTTGGATTACATAAATTCTTTTTATCTCTCAATGAAAACCCGTATATATGAAGTTACTAAAAACAAAGAGGGTTGTACTTGTTACTAATAGTTCTTAAATAAAGTAAAATAAATTAAAAAACAAGAAAAACTCATTAAAATTAGCTAAAGTGCCTTTATTCAAGTGAACCAAAAAAAAAACACATTTTTGGACTTTTTGTTATAAATTTCTCAAAAAAAGTTCTTTAGTTAAGAAACCACTATTGTCATGATTTTTTTATATCTCAAGATGTCTAGCTTCCATTTCCATTTTAAAATTCTGCAATCGGTTACAAATTGCAAAACATACAGGATCCTGAATATGGAATTTTTAGTGCCTTTAAATAAGTGAACCGGAGTGTATATCTTATGAAATACAAACATCCAATCAAGCCAAATATGGTTTCCTTTCCAAGAGATAATTGTTCTGTGCGTCGATACAGTAGTTTAAGTACAGTGGGGGAAAAACTTCGAAACAAACTTTTTTTCTTTTGTAAAGTACAAACCAAATCGAGTCTAATTAATATATATATCGCACATTATCAGTTAAAGGGACACAACTCAAAATTTTACAATTTTGGTTTTATAGCAGAAAACAACACGTCATAACTATTTTTATCTAGTATAAGATACTGGCGGTGTTTTCTGATCTCTACCGATCGAGAAACTCTGGTATAGTTTACATACCCAAGTTTACCACCCAGGACGCCAGTTGAAGAATGTCAAGATCGAAGAGTAGCAATACAGTAAATTGGAAGATAACTGATCCTGCGCATATTCATTCGTTGATAAACTCAATGCCAAGATGCTTAGTAGAAGTTATCAGCGATAATGGAGATCATACGTCTTACGAAGCTTTTTAGAATATTTAAATAAATCTTATGCCTTTATAAATATTTCGCACTAGTAGTAATTAGTAGTTTATTTTTGTTGATTCACCTTGAAGAAGTCATAGTCAAAGTATTTTTGCTGAAAGGTAATTAATTTTGAAAGGACTAATACAATATAAAATAAAATCTTGAAAATTCCTCACAACATTGGGGAAAAAAACCAAAATTGCTGTTACCTTTATATTTATTTCGCGGGGTGTATTACACAACGTCCAACAAAAGAATAACAACGGCATTTCGTGTTTTTGTGGAA
This sequence comes from Phaonia tiefii, assembly GCA_963931995.1. NCBI lineage: Eukaryota > Metazoa > Arthropoda > Insecta > Diptera > Muscidae > Phaonia > Phaonia tiefii. The sequence goes on from OZ008370.1 coordinate 77,238,499, forward strand.
AAATAGTTGTGTTAAATACAATACAAATCTATACCATAGATAAAACTCAACAAAAACGTGCAAAATACATTTAAATTTCACAGTTCTATACGAAAACGAAATGAAAAAGTTAACTAAACAGTTCTTGTACCTCCACCTGCTAATTAATTTTTGTCGAATTTCTCTCATTTCCACAAACCTACGACGAAGAGTGTGTAATGAAACGTCAGATGAGAGAATAAATTCGTTCTGTTTCCAAAACCTTTCGTGCTGGTTCGTCTTCATCCATTCTACATGTTCTGACGTTGTTTTTAGTTTAAGGCAGATCCGAGGTATGTATAACAATTCATCCACCATCTCGAAATTATAACAGTTATCAACGCTCACGCTTTGGTCTAATCGCGTAGTGGCCCTGCTTCGTTGAAACCATTAATTTTGCCTTGTCCTCATTTCCTGTCAAACCAACTTTTGCTGACTCCTCAATTCTCGAAAACACCGCAGTAACTTCTCTCATTGTGCGTCCAATTTATCTATATCATCAGCATACGCAAGCAGCACTTGACTTTTGCTGTTGATGTTTTATTCATGTTGACTGTAGCTTCTCATAAGGATATCCATTAAGATGTTATAGAGATCGCACGATAGGGTGTCGTTTTGCCTGAGGCCTCGCTTAGTTTCGAAACGTTGGATAATATCATTTCCAACTTACACTGCGTAATTGGTGTTCGTCAAGGTCATCCTACAAAGGCGTATGAGTTTTGCAGTAATACCAAGCTCAGAATTGCTTCGTAGAGTTTCTCCCGTATCGTACTATCCAATCGCCGGCATGCATTCATATAACCAAATTTTCCTAATGAGCTGATGCTTGCATCTTATCAGCCTATCGTCGCAGGCTTTAACAGCTCCGCCGGTAATCCATCGACTCCTGCGCTTTCTGTCCTCGTCTTGGTTAGGAGGGGGCAATCGACGTCGTCGTCCAAATTTTGATCGATTGTCTCATCGTCATTGGATATCTCAGGTACCATTAGCGAGGATAAATAATTTCCACATTCCCAACATGCTCGATGAGATTTCCGTCCTTGTCTTTACAGAAGGGGTCCCTGAACCATGTCTATTAGTTCCTTTTTTTGACTTCTTGGTAGAATTTTCGGGCTTCGTTCTTCCTTCTGTATGACTCAATTAGTGCCATAGTATTTCAGTCCGCTGTAGTTCTCAAACTTGACCATTGTACACCTTGGGAACTGATTGTTGAATGACACATCGTGACATGGTTCATACATTATGCTAATCACTTCGCCAATTGTTCCATTACACAGACCTGCAGATGTGAATAGGTTTTGCCGAAGTATAACTTTAGAACTTTCACACAAGTACAGCTCTAAGCCTCTAGCTTCATCACAAACTACCAGAGCTGATCTAGGGTCATTATGTACAGCCTGGATCCTGACTAGTGGTTTGCCTAGATTCCGAAGCTTTTCCAAGTTAAAATCTTCGGTCTTCGCATTAGTATAAAACAGCACATCTCGCGATTGAATTACCATATTTTGGTTATTAACGGTGTATCTTGTGGCTAGCAGTTGATAATCTGCTTCTGTGATGTCACCACGAGCAACTCGCGTCAAACATTCTCTGAACTGCTTCTGATCATCGTCAACTTGTCTCATAATTTGCGAGAGGATGTTGGTCTTGTTGGTGTGCCGATAAACTATATGGCTTTGGATAGCTAGGACATTGGATGGTTTCGGTGTACCATACAATGGAATATCACCTACAGGCTGCAATTGGTTAAGGTCACCAAAAAAGAATACTGCAGTGCTCGCCGTGTGGCTACGCTGTAGCATGGATTGGAGCGTAGCGTTCTTGAACTACTTCTGATCATCGCCAACTTGTCTCATAATTTTCGAGAGAATGAAAGTATGGTATGGGAAAGTATTTTCCCATAGACGTATATTGTTTTTTAAAATTTTTTGTTAATTTTTGACAAATTTTAAATTTGGGCTTCGTCAGAACCCACTCTTGGCCATTTGAAAAATATTAAAAAAAAAAGTTCATCGCTTCGCTCCAATAAATTTTGTATTCCCTTGAATTAAAACACCACGGAGATCATTTATTTTAAGCTACAAGTAAAGAGCCAAAGTAGTGATCCCGTGGTGTCGAGCCGGCATTTTATTCTTTAATCGAGAGCGTGCATGTGCCACTTGTAATAAAAACTTGGTCGCAGACATTAACGGAATAAAAGACAGATGATTCGGAGTTGGCAAATGGCAGGCAGGGTGTCACATACAGTATGTCGAAACTTTGAGTAATGATGAAATATTACAAGTGCTTAACGAGAGTGAAGAGGCGCTCGATTTTGATGATGATAGTGTGGCTGATCCCGATTATGATGTAGACTTGGAAGAAATTGATGAATTTGAACCAAGCTGACTATGATGAGATTGATGTACTTTTTGAAGCTACAATGAAAGAGGTCTGGAATGAAAATACGGAACCGACAGATTTCCATCATGGGTCATTCCGTCAAACGCAGCATTAATTAAACAGTCAAAAATAAACCATTACGCTAATCTCCTTTGAAAAAATAATAATATAGCTTTGGAGGAGTACCAATATACAGGTTGATTCAGCCACGACCCGCCGAATTTCTGAAAGGTCTCCCAACCTCTTTAGAGGTTGACACAACCTCATTAGGGGTTGACACAACCTCTTTAGAGGTTGACACAACGTCATTAGAGGTTGACACGACGTCATTAGAGGTTGACACAACCTCATTAGAGGTTGTCGCAACCTCATTAGAGGTTGACACAACCTCATTAGAGGTTGTCACAATCGAATTTAGTTAGTGTCAGATATGAATTTTGGATTTTTTTTTATTATTAACTAATGATTTGTTATCCAGTATTCTTATGAAAAACATTAGAGAGCGAGAAAATAAAGTTATTTGTACAGGATAATCTTTAGAATAACACATTTATTTTACATGTCACTACCGACCTTTTTGGAGTGCCGGCCATCAAGGGTCACCGCATCAATTCTGGCGTGTTGCATCTGTTGATTTAGGTCCTAAACCGTTTCCTACACAGATTATTGCACCATTATTGTAGACCGAACTTGGAAAGCTTCACAACTCTTGATATCGGCTTGGACATTCTCTGCAAATTAACACAAAAACCACAATTACAATATTTGTACTTACCTTACCACCAATAACACCGTGACGAGAACACTTATACACTTTTGAACTTCTTTTAATATAATTTTTTTTTTATAATTTTAGGCGTCAAATTTTAAATACATAGAATTAGGTTGTAGTAACCGAATTGAAAATTAAATTCGGTTGTACCTACAGAATTCATGAGAAATTTAGTTACAGCAACCGAATTGACACCGAATTCGGTCGTTACAACCGAATTGATACCAAATTCGGTAGTGACAACCGAATTGATACCAAATTCGATAATTACAACCGAATTGAGGCCAAATTCGGTTACTCCAACCCAATTTGGTACCAATTTCGGTTGTTGGATCCGAATTAATTTCAAATTCGGTTGTTTCAACCGAAATTTTAGAAAATTTAGTTGACTAAACGAATTTAATTGAAGATTCAGTTGTCACAACCGAATCAATTATGAATCGAGGTTGCTTCAACTGAATTTCGGTTGTGGGGACTAAATTCGGTCGTAACCACCTCAATTCGGTTATGGCAACCTCAGTTCTGTGGTAACAGCCGAATTTACGGTTGCTACAACCTCTTTTCAAACAATTAGTTCTCTGGGTGTACGCCAATACAATATTTTCTTCATTTCTTTCCAAAAGAACTAATACGATTAATTGCGGATCAAACAAATTTATATGTTGTTCAAAAATGAGGCATTTCGTGTCAACAATTTATTGGTGTTGTTTATATGATGTCTTCAGTACAACTTCCCAGTGCGGGAAGTCACTGGAGTGGCAAAGTTAGAACAAAGGCAATCCTAGAAATTATGCCTCTCAAAATTTTTTTAAAATATATGAAGTCGTATATTTCGTATACCAGAAATCTACCATCAACTGAAAAAAAATTACGACAGACTGTTCAAAATACGAGTACGTCCGATCATTGAGGAGTTGAATAAGAATTTCGGGAAAATTCCTCTTGAACAACATCTTTGCGATGATCAACAAATGTGTTTTACTAAAGCCCGAAACTTTTTGAAACGTTAGCTCCCAACTACTAGGGTAGTATTCATACCCAAACCTGGAAAAGCAAGCTATGCAACGGCAAAGGCTTATAGACCAATTATCCTCACCTCGTTTCTACTCAAAACCCTGAAGAGAATAGTGGACGACATGGTGAAAAGTGGAACACCGAGCGATATGCTGAAGTTTAGGCAACACGCCTATGTCAAAAGCAGATCAGTGGATACCGCACTTCATGAGGTAACCTACTACATAGACCAATCTCTCAATTGCAGATGATTTCGAGAACGAATCCGTTCTCGGTTCGTGATCGGATCAGCGAGCGGGAGGAATTCCTCTTTCGTTCTCGAAACGAGAATTGCGTCGGATCTCGAAACGAGATCGGATCCGATAGCGAAATGAATTCGGACCCGATATCGAAATGGATTCGGACCCGATAGCGAAATGAATTCGGACCCGATATAGAAATGAATTCGGACCCGATAGCGAAATGAATTCGGCCCCGATAGCGAAATGTGGTCGGATATTAAATCATTACGATGGGTTTCGAAATCATTTCGATAATGATTCCGATCTCATTTCAGAATAAAAAAATCAAATTAAATTTTAAACATTTATTTTTATATGCATTTCTGAGACTAATTTTTTTTCATTAGATTTAAATTTTTTGGTAACGCGGCCTTTCGCATCTTGGAAGTATTTCTTACTTCTTACTTCCATCGTTTCTAACGGATCATTTGGGTATTTCCACTGAAATATAGAAGTATAAAGCTATATTAAAATTAAATGTAAACATTTAGGGCATACTTTTAGCTTACCTTTGACAGCTGCTGCCACTATTAAGTCTAGCTTCCTTTTTCTCTTTGGACTCAAACCAAGTCAAGTGCTGCGCCACTTCATCATCAAGGACACTGCGAATCGGATCAGAGAAAGCGAAAACCGATGATCCGGACTCAAGCCGGATCCGAATCGGGTCAGAGAAAACGAAATCCGATGTTCCGGACTCAAACCGGATCCGAATCGGATCAGAGAAAACGAAATCCGATGTTCCGGACTCAAACCGGATCCGAATCGGATCAGCGTAAGCGGAATCCGACGCGTCGGACTCAAATCGGATCCGAGTCCGACTTTGTGCTTATTGGGTATATACACTCGCTGTATGCATAGATATTGAGGGAGCGTTCAATAATGTCCGGACCGAAACACTCATCCAATCCTTAGATCAGTTTATGGTGGACCGGGCATTAAAAGACTGGATCAACCATATGCTAAGGAATAGATGGATAAACTGTGGTTCCCATGATGTAAATATTAGAGACAGAGTACAACGTCGAACTCCACTTGGAGGGATTATATAACCACTCTTATGGGTCCTCACAATACACAGTCTCATAAGGAAACTTACCGAAGAAGGACTTAAACCAATCTGCTACGCAGATGACGTTATAATACTTCTTAAGAGAAATAATCCTAACCAATTATGCAGAGGCCGAGAGGGCACTGAGTATAGCGTATGACTGGGCACAGCCAAGGGGCCTAAATGTAAACCCGGACAAAACGGAAATATCTCTATTCACAAGGATGACGAAAATCTCAGAATATGAAGAGCCACAATTCTTGGGAAAGACGATTAAAATATCCGATAAAGTTAAATACTTAGGAGTAATCTTAGATCGGAAACTAAATTGGAAGCACCACATATAGGGCAGGGCCAATCAGGCCTACAGATGCTGGTCGCTATGCAGAAGGGCTATAGGATCCAAATGGGGCCTCAAACCGACTATAACACACTGGCTCTACAGAAGCGTAATCAGGCCCGAGGAAATGTAACATCGTAATACTGCAGAGGGTTGAGAGAATGTGCTGCATTGGTATCAGCGGTGCAATAAGGACAACCTCGACAAGAGCCATGGAGACTATTTTATATATCCAGCCAATCGAGATTAGAATCAAATACGAGGCTGCCCTTGCGGCAAAACGCTTACAAGCTACAGGTGAATGGATCAACAGGGATGTTACGTCAAAACACCAATGGATAACTGGGGCCTTAGTCGGGTACACGCAAGATACGAGTGAATCTGACCCGAGATAAGGATTAAGGCAGATAAGGGTTAAGGCAAATTGCGTGATATTAACGCCAGCGAGAGCCGCCTGGCAGAATGGGACCCTGGCACCAATGCCAAATGGGACTTGCTGCTACACGGATGGCTCAAAGCTAGGAGAAAAAACGGGTCTAGGATTCTTCATTGAAAATCCAGCAACCGAATCCCATCTACGCTTCCCGGATCATAATACAAACTTTCAGGTCGATTACGGAGTGTATCAAATGGCTCGGCGATAATACAATCCCAGCCGAGGCAAATATCTTCACGGATAGCCAAATGGCAATCAAGGCAATATCATCGGAAACTGTCAAATCTAGAACGGTCCTTGACTGTAAGAAGGTGATAAACGATTACTGTATGCACGGCAGACTCAACATCATCTGGGTGCAGGGGCACAGCGGAGTATTCGGCAACGAGAGAGCGAACCTCCTGGCAACGAAAGCCCGGGAACTCCAAACGGTGGGCGTAGATGGAGCGAAACCCTTTGGGGTGACGAAGGCTGAGTTAAGTAAATGGCCGGAGTCTGCACATATAGCGCCAGTGGAACCTGGAATCAGTAGGCAGGATGACAAAGATCCTATGGGGAGACCCAGATGGATTGAGGACAAAAGGTTTGCTGAAACTGGGAAAATCCGAATTGAGCAAAATGATGGGAGTCTTAATGGGGCATTCGGGATTACGGGCCCACCTGTACCGTATTGGACTAGTGGCGAACAGTGAGCACAGGGCATGCATGGAGGACGATGAGACGATGGAGCACTTATGCCACTGCCCCGCCTTCACACAAGCTAGATCCAGATATCTTTCGGATAGTACGATACCGGACATGACCAAACTTGTGGGTATGGACTGGAACAACCTACGGAATTTCGTGAATAGCACCGAATTCCTATAAGGGATATAGTGAAGTAGTAGGGTAAACTCAGAGCGCACAACAGGTCGAATTAGCGGCTTAAGTGTATGTCTTACTGACATGGGAAGGTTTAGAGTGCTTCTTCTGAACACTCAACACTGAACCCTTCTTTTCAAACTAACTAACTAGCTCCCAACTAAACCTCATAAAATATATGTTCTCTGCCGCTCTACGGGAATAGCTTACAAAATTGAGCCAGTAACTTTGTTTTGAAAATTATTTCACTTGCACACCACTGCTCGCAACTTGGCAAATGAAAGAATGTTCAGGGTTTGCTCAATTCAACGGAATATAATACCAAATTGTGACCGTTAGTGGTGCAATGGTGAGCGTGCGCGCCTCTTGTATATGAGATCCCTGCTCTGACCACCTTAAATTTCTTTCGGCGGCGACGGCGACACTATCGAGTATTTAGCCATGAGCCTAATGAAGCAGAAAAATTAGTGTCGACGGCAGAGTTTCGTCTCCAGATAGCTGAAACTTTCTTGAAGCTTGTTACAAAGGCCAATTCAAAAACAGGTCTATTGAGCCACTAATATAAGCTAAAAAAAAAAGCAAGGGACCGTCCATAGAGTAATATACATATACAGAAAATCTCTTGCTCAGCAAATTTATGACATTTCCAACATGTGCAGATAAAAAAACAAGATGCAAAATGCCGATCTGCAAAGTGGTTTCGTAAACGTTGTGGGAAAAAATGCGGAGTTCCACTATATTATAATAATAACATCAACTGTTTCCGCTCATATCACCTTTCATAAGTTTATTCACTTTAATTTTTTTTCGTTCTTCAGGCAATGTAACATTTATGTAACAAATGACTTTTATGAATAAATTACTTGAAAATCGTTAAAATAATAATATAAAAAAAATAGTTGTTTTCTTATTTTAACAGTAGCTATTGAGAAATTAAAGTTTTGATTAAAAATATTATCTTGCCTAAAGCTACTAGGCAAGGTAGAGAGGAGGGCGGCTACGTGCATCAGTGGACCTAGGAGAAGCTACCATCAAGCGGCATTGGAGAGCCTGCTTGTTCTCACCTCTCTCGTCAAATTTGTCAGAAGGTGTGCGGCTAGAGGTGCTAATCGTATAAGAGAATTGGGTTTTGGACATCTTCGTTTGGTCACGCACCTGTACTTGTGGGAAAGGATAGTGCTGTTGCGAATATTCCCAGGTGGTCATGATGAAGAGGTGAGATTGAATGGATGGGATTCCTCATAAATGACGGGGTTGTCTATATTTACTGACGGATCCAAAATGGATACTGGAACGGGGGCAGGAATTTACAGCCGAGACCTTCAAATACGTCTATCCCTCCGACTGGATGTTGTTACAAAATATACTTTGCCTTTTTAATCAGCCCGATTCTGAATACTCCCCGGGAGATAATTCCCTGGGAATTAATTTTTCCCGGGAATAAAATCCTCCTATTCTAAACAGACGGGGAATAGAATAATAAGGGAGAGAGAATTGCGAATTTTCGAAGTCAGCTGTTTTGCTTTATGACGTTTGGTTTTGATTATTAAATGCAAATCATTTTAAGCAAATAAAACTTAATTAATAATTAAAATAAGTGAAAATGTACACCACAGCCTTTAGAATGGCAGCAGAAGAATGACCGGGAGCAGGAGAAGCAACAACAAACGTTTGCAAGGAGATAGTTACGCGATGCGACGAATTCACTGGAGCTGCCGCAAACTTTGTAAGTAAATACGGGAACGTACATATTTACTTGGCTTAACTCTAGTTCAGGGGCATTTCTTGGAATGAAATCAAAATTTTATCATCAATATAGATTTTTAAGCTGAGCTGAAATATAATTTTTTTTTTGTACGATCGGGCCCATCTTCTAGAAATACGGCCTTCCGAAGCTTGTGTGTATAGTCGGCTATATCTCTGAAACTACTTTTCAGACCTTGTTGAAATTTATGTCATTAGAAAGGTCTTTTTAAACTCTACAAATACGGTTAAAAATATTTTATTTTTTGTTAACCCATTGTGGAATAGTTTAAAAAAAAATGATTTTATAACCTCACTTTTTTCTTTAAAATCATTACTTTTCAAAAATAGACCGTAGTGTTGCTACATTTTTTCTACACACTGGAAATAGAGAAGATTTCAGGCTTTTTTCAAGGTATAATACGGCTCAAACGTTCAACATTATATGAGGACCTGTTTTCATTAAAATATCAAAAATTATTTTAAACCAATCGCGCGGTTTTACTGATTTTGCCACACATCGACTTAAGGTACGGAGGGAATTTGTACCTTATTTTCATTTCGACGTTACGGAAACGAGATTAAAAAAAAAAGGGCGCTGGTCCATATTTTCCGATATATAGACCTCCAAAGCTTGAATATGTAATCGGGCATAAGTCAGCCATTTATTATCCGATATAGTTGGAATCAGTACCATTACAAAGGCCTTTTTAAACCCTATAAATCTGTGTATAAACATTTTTATTTATATTAACGATTTGGGGAGCAAATTAAAAAAGGGAGTGCCACATAATCCCCAAAATCAAAATCCCCAAACACAAAATCCCCAGACGAAAAAAAAATCCCCAAATCAAAATCCCCAAATACAAAATCCCCAAACACAAAATCCCCAAACACAAAATCCCCACACTTTTTCAGAGATATTGTCACAAAATCCCCAAACACAAAATCCCCAAATTTTTACGATATTACCGAAAAAAAATAAAATAAATGTTGAGCGTCTTAAGAAACTTAAAAAAGTGGTTGAATCTCGAACTGATTTAGATAGAATAACTCATTTGCCTTGTAAATCTCATAATATTTCACTGTGTACCTAAAAGCTTTATAACATGTTATAAATTTCATCGTATGCGTAAACTCTTTTGATAAAAAAAAATTATTGTTTTTATCCCATTATGAAACATTTGTGAATTCATTATATAATATGTTTAAAATTGTAGTTTCTAACTGAACTATTTTTATAACGAAATATTGTTGTTTTCCCCTTATTGTTATATATATTATATATTTTAGTTTACTACTACTATTCATGACATACCCAATAAATATTTGTGAATAAATATTTACAATTTGTTTTGAATTTTAATTTCAGAAAAAATTCCAAACACAAAATACCCATTTTCTGTGTGAAATACATTCAAATTAGGTTTAAAATCGCGGCGATTTTTAACCTAATTTGAATGTATTTCACACAGAAAATGGGTATTTTGTGTTTGGGGATTTTGTGTTTGGGGATTTTGTGTTTGGGGATTTTGTGTTTGGGGATTTTGTGTTTGGGGATTTTGATTTGGGGATTTTGATTTGGGGATTTTGATTTTGGGGATTATGTGGTACACCCATACATGCGAGCTTCTTGTATTTTAAATACTTTTTAAATCTCTGATACATGCGTTGATCGTGTCTCCCTTGATGAAAATATTATCTAGGTAACTTTAAACTGCCTAGATGTAAAGGTCTCACGTCTTAACCTAAGTGTGATTTCCACAGTTGGACACCATGGGTTTTGTATTCTTTATACATAACTTACTTATCCCCAATTTTACCATATCTGTTTATCTTAAATTTAGATCTAATTACAGTAGATTAAAAAAGGAAATGATGTCTGGTAAATGAAATTGTATTTATTGGGTTTATTACGGCCTGCTATACTCTGCTTTTCATCGAGTGAGTGTACACATAGTGAGTTCACATATTTAAAGGCACTAAAAATTCCATATTCAGGACGAAAGAGGGCAACACTTGCTGTGAGCCCAGATTTCGAGAAAGCGTTTGATACTGTTTGGAAGCAGGGCATCATTTTCAAGATGAGGACAACATACAAATTCGATGACAACATCACCCGAATGATTTACAACTATCTGGAAAATCGGACATTCATGGTTGAGGTGGATGGAGAGGTATATAGAAACATGATGGTGGAAAATGGAGTACCCCAAGACTCAATATTAGGCCTGGCTCTATATAACCTTTACCTTGCGGACATACCAAAACCGCAAAATGGTGAGCAATTGTACATATTCGCGGATGATATCTTGATTGCGACATCGCATGTCAGAGCCAGAGCAGCTGAGAAAACTATGCAATCGTACCTTAAAATTCTGGAAAATTACTTTGAAGAATGGTCGCTGAAATTGAATATTCCGAAATGTATCAGCTTCATGGCAAAAGGCAAGAAAAAGAACGTATACAAAAATGCCAGAAGATTTGTGCCAAAGATTCGCGTTGGTGGTGACATAATAAAGAATAGCAAGACCCTGAAATAATTGGGCGTAAAATATTCGAAAGACATGCAATTTAAGGAACACATTGACATGATCCTGGAGAACGTGAGAAAGGTTTACTTCTCGTACTCTCGCCTACTGTCGAAAAGAAAAGGACTAAGCGCAAAAGTAAGACTGTTAATATACAGGCAAATAATAAGACCAGTCATATCTTATGCCTTCCCCATATGGCATTCCATAAGCTCATGTCAGATGGAAAGATTGAGAAGAGCCGAGAGACGAATTTTACGAAGTTGAATGGGTCTCAGAACCAAGATTGATAGTCTGGGCAAATGGACTAGCCCCTCTTGTAGGCAGATATATCGCATGAGCAACATGGCAAAAGTTCAGAGAATTTATGTGTGGATATCAGAGCTAGCGGTCAATTTCCTTGAGCATTGTGAACGTAATAATGAAAATGAGTTGGTTAATAAATGTAAAATTAATATGGAAGAAGTTGATTCCATATTACTGTCGAGGGGGGCTTTGACTCCGATGGCGTATCTAAAATTATCTGAGAAGGACATTTTAAAAAATATTGAAGGGAAAATTGCTTATTATAATATAAGATATGATACATATGACCTACAAAATTTGGTATACAACACGGCCCAATGAGCCTGATGAAATGTTAAAATTCTCCATATGGAAGATAATATGAAATTGTTACTTAATTATTATTTTAATTTATATTACTTTACGAAATGAACTCTTTATTTATTTTCACCTTTTGTTTTTAGTTTCATTCTTGAGTTTCTTTATTTTATTTTGTTTGTTTTTTGTTCTCTTAATCTTAGTGTAGTTTGAAGTTAGTTATAAGTCAAGAAAATCCGGGTTTAATGGTCCTTTTCGCGTGAAAACTAAACTGAGTTGAATTAATAGATTAACGCAAGAGTATAAATGGGCTGGTCTTACAGGCATTTAAATTTACTGTAAATATTGTATTCCTAGTACAGTCACAAGACGTTGGGAAAAAAAGATAATACTATATCTAAAATAACTTTAAGAAAGCATTATAAAATAAATATATGAGCAAATAAATATTTAAATTCAAAAAAAAAAACCCATATTCAGCAGCCTGTATCTTTTGAAATTTGTAACCGATTGCAGAATTTAAAATGGAAATGGAAGCTAGACATCTTGAGATATAAAAAAGATCATGACAATAGTGGTTTCTTAACTAAAGAATTTTTTTTGAGCAATTTATAAAACAAAAGTCCAAAAATGTGCTATTTTTTTGGTTCACTTGAATAAAGGCACTTTATTATTTTGTAAAGTAAGCGATGATTTTTGTAGGGAGCGTCTCTTTATTATTAGAATTTATTACATCTTAATCATTTTACGAGTCAAAATGCAAAACAAAAAATTTTAAATCTATCGGAACTAAAATCGATGTTTACCGTTCTGAAGGATATTCTAATCGCGCAATAGCTAAAAAAAAATTTGGACGGAGCCCAACAGTTGTCGGCAATTACATCAAGGACACCGAGGGGTATGGATAAAAAATTTAAAGGAAGGGTTTCATTGTCTTATCTACGTATGAGAAAAGAAAAATCATCAGAATTGCTTCTAATTCTGCCTTATCCTTGTCAAAAATAAGAGCTCAAGCTGGAGTGGAAGCGAGCAAGTCATCAGTACGCAGAGTAATTAAGAGCTGTGAGTATCTTAAATACCTGAAATTACAAAAAAAAGCCGCCACTTAATACTCCTCGTACGAAAAATCGGCTTCAATTCGCAAGAGACTACATGGTATGGGATGTGCAGCCAAGAGGTCATGTAAATGGCTGGAAATGAAATGACTGTATTTACGGATGAGAAGTTTAATTTGGATGGGCCTGATGGCTACAACTATTATTTCCATTATCTGCGCAAAGAAAAGCGTTTTTTAAACCGACATCACAGCCGAGAGCGCGGCGTTACGTACTATGGCATCATCGATCTTGAATTTCAAAGTGCAAAAATGACTGGTGCCAGCTATAAAACGTTATATTACAACAGGATAATGCCCCTAAACACAACACCAGAGTAGTAAAGGAGTTTATTGCAAGCCAAAATGTTAATATTCTTGACTGGCCACCCTATTCGCCAGATCTATACATTATCGAAAATGTCTGGGGTTGGTTATCTCGTAAGGTCTATGAAGGAGGTAGATAATTTGATGACAAGCAGTCACTAATTCAGGCCATTAAGGATGCCTGATATCAAATTTAGTTGGATTACATAAATTCTTTTTATCTCTCAATGAAAACCCGTATATATGAAGTTACTAAAAACAAAGAGGGTTGTACTTGTTACTAATAGTTCTTAAATAAAGTAAAATAAATTAAAAAACAAGAAAAACTCATTAAAATTAGCTAAAGTGCCTTTATTCAAGTGAACCAAAAAAAAAACACATTTTTGGACTTTTTGTTATAAATTTCTCAAAAAAAGTTCTTTAGTTAAGAAACCACTATTGTCATGATTTTTTTATATCTCAAGATGTCTAGCTTCCATTTCCATTTTAAAATTCTGCAATCGGTTACAAATTGCAAAACATACAGGATCCTGAATATGGAATTTTTAGTGCCTTTAAATAAGTGAACCGGAGTGTATATCTTATGAAATACAAACATCCAATCAAGCCAAATATGGTTTCCTTTCCAAGAGATAATTGTTCTGTGCGTCGATACAGTAGTTTAAGTACAGTGGGGGAAAAACTTCGAAACAAACTTTTTTTCTTTTGTAAAGTACAAACCAAATCGAGTCTAATTAATATATATATCGCACATTATCAGTTAAAGGGACACAACTCAAAATTTTACAATTTTGGTTTTATAGCAGAAAACAACACGTCATAACTATTTTTATCTAGTATAAGATACTGGCGGTGTTTTCTGATCTCTACCGATCGAGAAACTCTGGTATAGTTTACATACCCAAGTTTACCACCCAGGACGCCAGTTGAAGAATGTCAAGATCGAAGAGTAGCAATACAGTAAATTGGAAGATAACTGATCCTGCGCATATTCATTCGTTGATAAACTCAATGCCAAGATGCTTAGTAGAAGTTATCAGCGATAATGGAGATCATACGTCTTACGAAGCTTTTTAGAATATTTAAATAAATCTTATGCCTTTATAAATATTTCGCACTAGTAGTAATTAGTAGTTTATTTTTGTTGATTCACCTTGAAGAAGTCATAGTCAAAGTATTTTTGCTGAAAGGTAATTAATTTTGAAAGGACTAATACAATATAAAATAAAATCTTGAAAATTCCTCACAACATTGGGGAAAAAAACCAAAATTGCTGTTACCTTTATATTTATTTCGCGGGGTGTATTACACAACGTCCAACAAAAGAATAACAACGGCATTTCGTGTTTTTGTGGAAAAATAGTTGTGTTAAATACAATACAAATCTATACCATAGATAAAACTCAACAAAAACGTGCAAAATACATTTAAATTTCACAGTTCTATACGAAAACGAAATGAAAAAGTTAACTAAACAGTTCTTGTACCTCCACCTGCTAATTAATTTTTGTCGAATTTCTCTCATTTCCACAAACCTACGACGAAGAGTGTGTAATGAAACGTCAGATGAGAGAATAAATTCGTTCTGTTTCCAAAACCTTTCGTGCTGGTTCGTCTTCATCCATTCTACATGTTCTGACGTTGTTTTTAGTTTAAGGCAGATCCGAGGTATGTATAACAATTCATCCACCATCTCGAAATTATAACAGTTATCAACGCTCACGCTTTGGTCTAATCGCGTAGTGGCCCTGCTTCGTTGAAACCATTAATTTTGCCTTGTCCTCATTTCCTGTCAAACCAACTTTTGCTGACTCCTCAATTCTCGAAAACACCGCAGTAACTTCTCTCATTGTGCGTCCAATTTATCTATATCATCAGCATACGCAAGCAGCACTTGACTTTTGCTGTTGATGTTTTATTCATGTTGACTGTAGCTTCTCATAAGGATATCCATTAAGATGTTATAGAGATCGCACGATAGGGTGTCGTTTTGCCTGAGGCCTCGCTTAGTTTCGAAACGTTGGATAATATCATTTCCAACTTACACTGCGTAATTGGTGTTCGTCAAGGTCATCCTACAAAGGCGTATGAGTTTTGCAGTAATACCAAGCTCAGAATTGCTTCGTAGAGTTTCTCCCGTATCGTACTATCCAATCGCCGGCATGCATTCATATAACCAAATTTTCCTAATGAGCTGATGCTTGCATCTTATCAGCCTATCGTCGCAGGCTTTAACAGCTCCGCCGGTAATCCATCGACTCCTGCGCTTTCTGTCCTCGTCTTGGTTAGGAGGGGGCAATCGACGTCGTCGTCCAAATTTTGATCGATTGTCTCATCGTCATTGGATATCTCAGGTACCATTAGCGAGGATAAATAATTTCCACATTCCCAACATGCTCGATGAGATTTCCGTCCTTGTCTTTACAGAAGGGGTCCCTGAACCATGTCTATTAGTTCCTTTTTTTGACTTCTTGGTAGAATTTTCGGGCTTCGTTCTTCCTTCTGTATGACTCAATTAGTGCCATAGTATTTCAGTCCGCTGTAGTTCTCAAACTTGACCATTGTACACCTTGGGAACTGATTGTTGAATGACACATCGTGACATGGTTCATACATTATGCTAATCACTTCGCCAATTGTTCCATTACACAGACCTGCAGATGTGAATAGGTTTTGCCGAAGTATAACTTTAGAACTTTCACACAAGTACAGCTCTAAGCCTCTAGCTTCATCACAAACTACCAGAGCTGATCTAGGGTCATTATGTACAGCCTGGATCCTGACTAGTGGTTTGCCTAGATTCCGAAGCTTTTCCAAGTTAAAATCTTCGGTCTTCGCATTAGTATAAAACAGCACATCTCGCGATTGAATTACCATATTTTGGTTATTAACGGTGTATCTTGTGGCTAGCAGTTGATAATCTGCTTCTGTGATGTCACCACGAGCAACTCGCGTCAAACATTCTCTGAACTGCTTCTGATCATCGTCAACTTGTCTCATAATTTGCGAGAGGATGTTGGTCTTGTTGGTGTGCCGATAAACTATATGGCTTTGGATAGCTAGGACATTGGATGGTTTCGGTGTACCATACAATGGAATATCACCTACAGGCTGCAATTGGTTAAGGTCACCAAAAAAGAATACTGCAGTGCTCGCCGTGTGGCTACGCTGTAGCATGGATTGGAGCGTAGCGTTCTTGAACTACTTCTGATCATCGCCAACTTGTCTCATAATTTTCGAGAGAATGAAAGTATGGTATGGGAAAGTATTTTCCCATAGACGTATATTGTTTTTTAAAATTTTTTGTTAATTTTTGACAAATTTTAAATTTGGGCTTCGTCAGAACCCACTCTTGGCCATTTGAAAAATATTAAAAAAAAAAGTTCATCGCTTCGCTCCAATAAATTTTGTATTCCCTTGAATTAAAACACCACGGAGATCATTTATTTTAAGCTACAAGTAAAGAGCCAAAGTAGTGATCCCGTGGTGTCGAGCCGGCATTTTATTCTTTAATCGAGAGCGTGCATGTGCCACTTGTAATAAAAACTTGGTCGCAGACATTAACGGAATAAAAGACAGATGATTCGGAGTTGGCAAATGGCAGGCAGGGTGTCACATACAGTATGTCGAAACTTTGAGTAATGATGAAATATTACAAGTGCTTAACGAGAGTGAAGAGGCGCTCGATTTTGATGATGATAGTGTGGCTGATCCCGATTATGATGTAGACTTGGAAGAAATTGATGAATTTGAACCAAGCTGACTATGATGAGATTGATGTACTTTTTGAAGCTACAATGAAAGAGGTCTGGAATGAAAATACGGAACCGACAGATTTCCATCATGGGTCATTCCGTCAAACGCAGCATTAATTAAACAGTCAAAAATAAACCATTACGCTAATCTCCTTTGAAAAAATAATAATATAGCTTTGGAGGAGTACCAATATACAGGTTGATTCAGCCACGACCCGCCGAATTTCTGAAAGGTCTCCCAACCTCTTTAGAGGTTGACACAACCTCATTAGGGGTTGACACAACCTCTTTAGAGGTTGACACAACGTCATTAGAGGTTGACACGACGTCATTAGAGGTTGACACAACCTCATTAGAGGTTGTCGCAACCTCATTAGAGGTTGACACAACCTCATTAGAGGTTGTCACAATCGAATTTAGTTAGTGTCAGATATGAATTTTGGATTTTTTTTTATTATTAACTAATGATTTGTTATCCAGTATTCTTATGAAAAACATTAGAGAGCGAGAAAATAAAGTTATTTGTACAGGATAATCTTTAGAATAACACATTTATTTTACATGTCACTACCGACCTTTTTGGAGTGCCGGCCATCAAGGGTCACCGCATCAATTCTGGCGTGTTGCATCTGTTGATTTAGGTCCTAAACCGTTTCCTACACAGATTATTGCACCATTATTGTAGACCGAACTTGGAAAGCTTCACAACTCTTGATATCGGCTTGGACATTCTCTGCAAATTAACACAAAAACCACAATTACAATATTTGTACTTACCTTACCACCAATAACACCGTGACGAGAACACTTATACACTTTTGAACTTCTTTTAATATAATTTTTTTTTTATAATTTTAGGCGTCAAATTTTAAATACATAGAATTAGGTTGTAGTAACCGAATTGAAAATTAAATTCGGTTGTACCTACAGAATTCATGAGAAATTTAGTTACAGCAACCGAATTGACACCGAATTCGGTCGTTACAACCGAATTGATACCAAATTCGGTAGTGACAACCGAATTGATACCAAATTCGATAATTACAACCGAATTGAGGCCAAATTCGGTTACTCCAACCCAATTTGGTACCAATTTCGGTTGTTGGATCCGAATTAATTTCAAATTCGGTTGTTTCAACCGAAATTTTAGAAAATTTAGTTGACTAAACGAATTTAATTGAAGATTCAGTTGTCACAACCGAATCAATTATGAATCGAGGTTGCTTCAACTGAATTTCGGTTGTGGGGACTAAATTCGGTCGTAACCACCTCAATTCGGTTATGGCAACCTCAGTTCTGTGGTAACAGCCGAATTTACGGTTGCTACAACCTCTTTTCAAACAATTAGTTCTCTGGGTGTACGCCAATACAATATTTTCTTCATTTCTTTCCAAAAGAACTAATACGATTAATTGCGGATCAAACAAATTTATATGTTGTTCAAAAATGAGGCATTTCGTGTCAACAATTTATTGGTGTTGTTTATATGATGTCTTCAGTACAACTTCCCAGTGCGGGAAGTCACTGGAGTGGCAAAGTTAGAACAAAGGCAATCCTAGAAATTATGCCTCTCAAAATTTTTTTAAAATATATGAAGTCGTATATTTCGTATACCAGAAATCTACCATCAACTGAAAAAAAATTACGACAGACTGTTCAAAATACGAGTACGTCCGATCATTGAGGAGTTGAATAAGAATTTCGGGAAAATTCCTCTTGAACAACATCTTTGCGATGATCAACAAATGTGTTTTACTAAAGCCCGAAACTTTTTGAAACGTTAGCTCCCAACTACTAGGGTAGTATTCATACCCAAACCTGGAAAAGCAAGCTATGCAACGGCAAAGGCTTATAGACCAATTATCCTCACCTCGTTTCTACTCAAAACCCTGAAGAGACTAGTGGACGACATGGTGAAAAGTGGAACACCGAGCGATATGCTGAAGTTTAGGCAACACGCCTATGTCAAAAGCAGATCAGTGGATACCGCACTTCATGAGGTAACCTACTACATAGACCAATCTCTCAATTGCAGATGATTTCGAGAACGAATCCGTTCTCGGTTCGTGATCGGATCAGCGAGCGGGAGGAATTCCTCTTTCGTTCTCGAAACGAGAATTGCGTCGGATCTCGAAACGAGATCGGATCCGATAGCGAAATGAATTCGGACCCGATATCGAAATGGATTCGGACCCGATAGCGAAATGAATTCGGACCCGATATAGAAATGAATTCGGACCCGATAGCGAAATGAATTCGGCCCCGATAGCGAAATGTGGTCGGATATTAAATCATTACGATGGGTTTCGAAATCATTTCGATAATGATTCCGATCTCATTTCAGAATAAAAAAATCAAATTAAATTTTAAACATTTATTTTTATATGCATTTCTGAGACTAATTTTTTTTCATTAGATTTAAATTTTTTGGTAACGCGGCCTTTCGCATCTTGGAAGTATTTCTTACTTCTTACTTCCATCGTTTCTAACGGATCATTTGGGTATTTCCACTGAAATATAGAAGTATAAAGCTATATTAAAATTAAATGTAAACATTTAGGGCATACTTTTAGCTTACCTTTGACAGCTGCTGCCACTATTAAGTCTAGCTTCCTTTTTCTCTTTGGACTCAAACCAAGTCAAGTGCTGCGCCACTTCATCATCAAGGACACTGCGAATCGGATCAGAGAAAGCGAAAACCGATGATCCGGACTCAAGCCGGATCCGAATCGGGTCAGAGAAAACGAAATCCGATGTTCCGGACTCAAACCGGATCCGAATCGGATCAGAGAAAACGAAATCCGATGTTCCGGACTCAAACCGGATCCGAATCGGATCAGCGTAAGCGGAATCCGACGCGTCGGACTCAAATCGGATCCGAGTCCGACTTTGTGCTTATTGGGTATATACACTCGCTGTATGCATAGATATTGAGGGAGCGTTCAATAATGTCCGGACCGAAACACTCATCCAATCCTTAGATCAGTTTATGGTGGACCGGGCATTAAAAGACTGGATCAACCATATGCTAAGGAATAGATGGATAAACTGTGGTTCCCATGATGTAAATATTAGAGACAGAGTACAACGTCGAACTCCACTTGGAGGGATTATATAACCACTCTTATGGGTCCTCACAATACACAGTCTCATAAGGAAACTTACCGAAGAAGGACTTAAACCAATCTGCTACGCAGATGACGTTATAATACTTCTTAAGAGAAATAATCCTAACCAATTATGCAGAGGCCGAGAGGGCACTGAGTATAGCGTATGACTGGGCACAGCCAAGGGGCCTAAATGTAAACCCGGACTAAACGGAAATATCTCTATTCACAAGGATGACGAAAATCTCAGAATATGAAGAGCCACAATTCTTGGGAAAGACGATTAAAATATCCGATAAAGTTAAATACTTAGGAGTAATCTTAGATCGGAAACTAAATTGGAAGCACCACAAATGGGGCCTCAAACCGACTATAACACACTGGCTCTACAGAAGCGTAATCAGGCCCGAGGAAATGTAACATCGCAATACTGCAGAGGGTTGAGAGAATGTGCTGCATTGGTATCAGCGGTGCAATAAGGACAACCTCGACAAGAGCCATGGAGACTATTTTATATATCCAGCCAATCGAGATTAGAATCAAATACGAGGCTGCCCTTGCGGCAAAACGCTTACAAGCTACAGGTGAATGGATCAACAGGGATGTTACGTCAAAACACCAATGGATAACTGGGGCCTTAGTCGGGTACACGCAAGATACGAGTGAATCTGACCCGAGATAAGGATTAAGGCAGATAAGGGTTAAGGCAAATTGCGTGATATTAACGCCAGCGAGAGCCGCCTGGCAGAATGGGACCCTGGCACCAATGCCAAATGGGACTTGCTGCTACACGGATGGCTCAAAGCTAGGAGAAAAAACGGGTCTGGGATTGTTCATTGAAAATCCAGCAACCGAATCCCATCTACGCTTCCCGGATCATAATACAAACTTTCAGGTCGATTACGGAGTGTATCAAATGGCTCGGCGATAATACAATCCCAGCCGAGGCAAATATCTTCACGGATAGCCAAATGGCAATCAAGGCAATATCATCGGAAACTGTCAAATCTAGAACGGTCCTTGACTGTAAGAAGGTGATAAACGATTACTGTATGCACGGCAGACTCAACATCATCTGGGTGCAGGGGCACAGCGGAGTATTCGGCAACGAGAGAGCGAACCTCCTGGCAACGAAAGCCCGGGAACTCCAAACGGTGGGCGTAGATGGAGCGAAACCCTTTGGGGTGACGAAGGCTGAGTTAAGTAAATGGCCGGAGTCTGCACATATAGCCCAGTGGAACCTGGAATCAGTAGGCAGGATGACAAAGATCCTATGGGGAGACCCAGATGGATTGAGGACAAAAGGTTTGCTGAAACTGGGAAAATCCGAATTGAGCAAAATGATGGGAGTCTTAATGGGGCATTCGGGATTACGGGCCCACCTGTACCGTATTGGACTAGTGGCGAACAGTGAGCACAGGGCATGCATGGAGGATGATGAGACGATGGAGCACTTATGCCACTGCCCCGCCTTCACACAAGCTAGATCCAGATATCTTTCGGATAGTACGATACCGGACATGACCAAACTTGTGGGTATGGACTGGAACAACCTACGGAATTTCGTGAATAGCACCGAATTCCTATAAGGGATATAGTGAAGTAGTAGGGTAAACTCAGAGCGCACAACAGGTCGAATTAGCGGTGTATGTCTTACTGACATGGGAAGGTTTAGAGTGCTTCTTCTGAACACTCAACACTGAACCCTTCTTTTCAAACTAACTAACTAGCTCCCAACTAAACCTCATAAAATATATGTTCTCTGCCGCTCTACGGGAATAGCTTACAAAATTGAGCCAGTAACTTTGTTTTGAAAATTATTTCACTTGCACACCACTGCTCGCAACTTGGCAAATGAAAGAATGTTCAGGGTTTGCTCAATTCAACGGAATATAATACCAAATTGTGACCGTTAGTGGTGCAATGGTGAGCGTGCGCGCCTCTTGTATATGAGATCCCTGCTCTGACCACCTTAAATTTCTTTCGGCGGCGACGGCGACACTATCGAGTATTTAGCCATGAGCCTAATGAAGCAAAAAAATTAGTGTCGACGGCAGAGTTTCGTCTCCAGATAGCTGAAACTTTCTTGAAGCTTGTTACAAAGGCCAATTCAAAAACAGGTCTATTGAGCCACTAATATAAGCTAAAAAAAAAGCAAGGGACCGTCCATAGAGTAATATACATATACAGAAAATCTCTTGCTCAGCAAATTTATGACATTTCCAACATGTGCCGATAAAAGAACAAGATGCAAAATGCCGATCTGCAAAGTGGTTTCGTAAACGTTGTGGGAAAAAATGCGGAGTTCCACTATATTATAATAATAACATCAACTGTTTCCGCTCATATCACCTTTCATAAGTTTATTCACTTTAATTTGTTTTCGTTCTTCAGGCAATGTAACATTTATGTAACAAATGACTTTTATGAATAAATTACTTGAAAATCGTTAAAATAATAATATAAAAAAAATAGTTGTTTTCTTATTTTAACAGTAGCTATTGAGAAATTAAAGTTTTGATTAAAAATATTATCTTGCCTAAAGCTACTAGGCAAGGTAGAGAGGACGGCGGCTACGTGCATCAGTGGACCTAGGAGAAGCTACCATCAAGCGGCATTGGAGAGCCTGCTTGTTCTCACCTCTCTCGTCAAATTTGTCAGAAGGTGTGCGGCTAGAGGTGCTAATCGTATAAGAGAATTGGGTTTTGGACATCTTCGTTTGGTCACGCACCTGTACTTGTGGGAAAGGATAGTGCTGTTGCGAATATTCCCAGGTGGTCATGATGAAGAGGTGAGATTGAATGGATGGGATTCCTCATAAATGACGGGGTTGTCTATATTTACTGACGGATCCAAAATGGATACTGGAACGGGGGCAGGAATTTACAGCCGAGACCTTCAAATACGTCTATCCCTCCGACTGGATGTTGTTACAA
The DNA here is from genome assembly GCA_963931995.1 of Phaonia tiefii. NCBI lineage: Eukaryota > Metazoa > Arthropoda > Insecta > Diptera > Muscidae > Phaonia > Phaonia tiefii. Next base: position 77,261,746 of record OZ008370.1, read on the forward strand.
AATATACTTTGCCTTTTTAATATCAATTGGAAATAATTTTTCTGTACTATCCCAGCAGTCGGGGTAAGTTGTGAATGATTTGTGATTTGACTACTTACCAATAATCACCAGTACTTACCGGTCAAACCACTGGCAATGTTAATGAGTGGCGAATTTACCATGGGAATGTCATAGGAGGTAGCCACTTGCTACCCAAGTCATTACCTCTCAGCAGTCATTTCGTTTGTGGCATATGACAGCAGTCATTTCGTTTGTGGTATATGGAATATAAGTTTGATTTTTGTTTTTGTTAGATTGCGATGAAGTAAATGTTTTTCGATTTTAATCATTTAATCAAATCAAAAAATGTAATACAATGTAATGTAAATATAAACTTTTAATGATAACTGACGCCACCAAACAAAATTATGCCACAGCCGCAACTAGAATTTGCGTGGGATAACGGCAACTTTTTCAATTCTCTCTCTTTCTCCTAAATCGTATTGGCGTCACCCAAAATACATATATGTATTTATAGAGATAGTAGCAACAGTTGTTGTACACAACAAACACCTCAAAGGAAACAACAAACACAGCAAAGTAGTAGTTTGGCATTACATTAAGATGTAGTCAGCTGTAGCCTTTTTTTTGGATTCTCGCAATTATGTTCTTTTTGTTTTTTTCATATAAAAGTGGAACTTTGGAATTACCAGTGGTATCAAAAGTAAGTACTCATGCATTTCGTATACTATTGAAGTACTTACTTGCGATCACTGGTTACTGCCACCGCTGCAGGGATGTATTTTAAACCATAGAAGTTTTTTGTTCTAGTTTTTCCTTTCAGTCAGTTTTTTCACTCTGTATTAGAAACAACTATTTTATAATAAATCGATACTTTTGACGTAGAATACGTCTTACCTTACGGTATGAGGAGTCATGTCAGGTTTTTATTGTTGTAATCTTTATTTCATTGAATTTGAGGAAACGGCTAGATGAATTTTTTTAAAATTTTTTTTGTAGGTAAATGAAGATGTTATCTTTCGTTTGATATACATTTCATATTGGTTGATATCTTCCTAATATTTAAATTTCTCAAATGAAAATTGTTTAAACACATACACTCAAACATATGTGTGGTGTTTGGTTGAGTGTTTTTGGTTGCTCAACATTGCTTAGGAACATGTATCTAGTAGAAAGTGAAACGAACAGCAAGCTAATGTTGCTTGGCAACATGTATCTAGTAAAAAGTGAAACAAACAGTAAGCTAACGTAATAAAGCTTTTTTGCGAAAGCTTCAATAAAGCTGTTGTAACATTAATTTTGAATTGTAAAGCGTAAAGCTTTCACACAACGCTCGAATGCTAATGCGAAGACTCGATAAGGTAAACCTTTTTTAATATTAGGGCGGCCCTCTCAACATTCGCAGAACTTATTTCAATAAAAATATTAATTAAAATACATAAATTAAATTAAGTTTAAAAAAATTGAACATAATATTTTTTTTTAAACGGACTTGAATCAAATGCCGTTGGTAAATATAAAAATTACAGCAGACAGTTGTCCGAGGCCTTCGGCCACGGACTGTCCCTGCAGGCTGTGTCAGAGACACGGCCATTAAGTTTAACGTAGAATACGCCATCCGATAAGACAGAAAACATATATAACAATAAATGATAAATAATATAAGCAAATGAATTTATTGTTATATATGTTTTCTGTCTTATCGGATGGCGTATTCTACGTTAAACTTAATGGCCGTGTCTCTGACACAGCCTGCAGGGACAGTCCGTGGCCGAAGGCCTCGGACAACTGTCTGCTGTAATTTTTTTTTTATATAAAAACGGTTCTCGGCATAATATCCTTGGAATAGGTTATGGACCTATATGGAAAAATAAATTCAAAGGATAATTAATACATTTGCGAGTCCATTTAATTTGCTTCCATTGAAGGGTTAAAATTATGGCAGATTCTAAACTCTTGTTCACGAAGCTAAATCGTGATAATTACGAACTATGGAAGTACAGGATGCAGTTATTGCTGAAGAAAGCAAAGGTGTGGAACATTGTCAGTGAGCCAATTCCTGAAAAGCCTGACGAGCGCGACACTGAAGCTTCAATTCTAATTGGTTTGGCTGTAGAGGAAAGTGAGATTTTTCGAATTTCTAATTGTAAGTATGCTCAGGACGCATGGAAAGTCCTCAAGTCCTACCACGAGAAGAGTTCTTTAAGCAATTAAGTCAAGCTGATGAGAAGTATCTGTGAGCTGAAATTGAATCCTGGTGATATGGATAACCACTTAAGTAAGATGAAGCTGTTGTTTTCAAGACTCCAATCTTTGGGTGAAAAACTTTCCCAATCGTGGCTTATTTCAATGCTATTGAGTAGTTTGCCCAGATCTTACGATACTCTTATAACAGCTTTGGAAGTAGGAGATGACTACGATCTTACAATAACTCTTGTCGAAAATAAATTGTTGGAAGAGTTTGAAAAGCAGAATAAAAGGAATCATGTGGAAGATTTCGTACTAAAAATCACTAATAAAAAGAAACAAAGCTTTAAAAAGGATTGTTTGCCACCATTGCCAAGGCGTCGGCCATATTCGAAAGGATTGCTGGAAACTAAAGAATAAAGAAAATATTAACCAGAAAGCAAAGAAGGTGGAAGAAAATAAAGAATTCGGAAATTACTGTTTTGTTTTAAATGGCAACTGTGGTGAGTGGGTCGTGGATTCAGGCGCTACGTGCCACATATGTAGTAGCCACAAAGAATTTACCAAACTAGATACGACCTGGAAGGAAAAGGTGACGGTTGCAAATGGTACCGTCGTCTATTCATATGGTATAGGTACTTGCAAAATATCGATGTTAAATGAAAAGGGCATCGAAACTGTGATAACCGTTGATGACGTTCTGCTTATACCATCATTTAAGGGAAATTGCTCTCCGTTAAGAAGCTATCTGCAAAAGGGTTTGTAGTTGTATTTCTTGGACAAACATGCAAGATTCTTGATGCGACTAAGTCCGAAGTTGGTGTAGCAGATTTGGTTAACAATTTGTATCAAGTACGGGGCAAAGCAATTCAAAAAGCCCATGTTGCTGTATGTGGTATGAATCAATGTCAACATTATTATCATAAGCTCTTTGGTCATAGGGACATGAACGTTGTAAAAGCTATGCAATATGGTAAATTAAATCAAGATTTCAAAATAAAAGGCTGTGGAGTAACAAAAACTTGCGATGTGTGCGTGAAGTGCAAATTAACGAAGAAACCATTCCCAAAACAGTCTAACAGAAACTGGGGAAGTTTTAGAACTTATACACACGGATATTTGTGGACCAATGCAAACCATCACACCTGGTAAAAAGAAAATTTTCGTCACGTTTATAGATGACTATAGCAGATACACAGTGGTGTTCTTGTTGCACGAAAAGTCGGAAGTTTTTGAGAAGACTAAAGAATATGTGGAAATAGTAAGGACGAAATTTGGCAAGAATGGAGCTGAGCTGAGTATAAATCAAAAAGAATGACCGAATACTTACGAGGTTTGGGAGTATTATTTTCCTCAACAAAATGGTGTTTCCGAGAGGAAAAATCGGAATTTGGTAGAAATGGCTCGGTGCCTTCTCGACGAAGCTGGTTTACCAAAGACATATTGGGGAGAGGCCATTATGTTTGCAAATAACTTGCAGAACATTCTTACAACATCATTTAAACCTTGTACTCCATACGAAAGGTGGGAAGGCGACAAACCTAACATTGAGAATCTACATATATTTGGTTCCAAAGCATATGTTCTTAAACCAAACGTCAACAGGAGAAAATTAGATAATTAATCAAATCTGTTGACATTTACAGGTTACGATGTTGAAAGTCGCGGCCTCCGATTCGTCGAACCCAGCAATAACAAGTTGACAATCAGTAGGGATTTCAAATTCGTTGCAACAACGGAAGAATATCGCCAAGAACATACTGAAAATAGTATTATGAAAAGCAATATGGAGATAAATATTTTTACGAAACCTATAAGCGAAATCGGTGATGACATGGTGAGCTACGAATCAGATGGAGAATTATACAGTAGCTTGAACACGGATTTAGAATATTTTGAAGATGAAGCCAACCGTTGCTAACCAACCGGTGCTATACGAAAGTCCAGCAGAATCAATAAGGGAATCACGCCGAAAAGATACTCTGCAAACATAGTTGAGTATGGCAATACTATATCTGAACCGAAAACGTTTAAAGAAGCGATTCAGTCAAAATACAAGAAGGAATGGGAAGTTGCCATGAAGGAAGAAATGAATTCGCTAAAGAAAAATCTTGTCAGTCCCCCAGCAAATGCTAATGTCGTTGGATGTAAGTGGACATATAAAGTCAAGTACAATAGCGATGGTGCCGTTCAACGATTCAAAGCTCGTCTCGTTGCACAAGGTTTTAAGCAGAAGTACGGATGCTATTTCGGTGAAGTATTTGCGCCAGTGGTACGGCAAGCAACGTTTCGCATATTATTGTCAATTGCTGGAGAAAAGCGTATGGATGTGGAACACAAGACACCAAAAGTGCTTCTTAAATGGTTACCTGGATGAAATAATATACATGAAGCAGCCTCCTGGTTTCGTCCATGATGACTCAACTTTAGTTTACAAATTGAATCGAAGTCCCTACGGGCTCAAACAAGCTGCGAATGTCTGGAACAAAGCACTTTGCGAGGTACTCATTGACGGGGGTTTCATCCAAAGCAAAGCTGATCCATGTTTGTTTAGTAAAATCATCAATGGGGAAGCCGTTTATGTACTGATATACGTTGATGATTTACTAGTTGCGTCAAGAGAGAAAAACGAAATTAAAAATGTATACGAACTGCTTAATCAGAAGTTTGAAATAAGCAGTCTTGGTCCAATATCTCATTACCTTGGTATAGAGGTAAAGAATTCGAAGCGCTCATTCCTTATACGTCAAAAGGGATATATTGAACAACTATTAGTCAAGTCCAGCCATCAGCCAATTCGAAGAGCTCATTCCTTATACGTCAAAAGGGATATATTGAACAACTATTAGTCAAGTTCAGCCTTCAAGATGCAAAGTGCTCGAAATACTCATTGGACCCATCATATGGAAAAAGGGATTCGGAACGCTTGATGAGGAACACGGATTATCAATGTTTAATTGGGTCATTGTTATACATCTCCGTAAACTCCTGCCCGGATATTGCGGCAAGCGTATCTATACTTGCCAGAAAAACTAGCAATCCGAATCAAGAAGACTGGAGTGAAGTAAAGCGTATTACCAAGTATCTGAAAGGGACTGCAGATATGTACCTTTATCTAAATATGAAAACTGAAAATCCAAATGATCTACTTGGTTACGCAGATGCGAACTGGGCAGAATGCCGTAACGATAGGAAATCCAATTCGGGATACATTTTTCTATAAAATGGCATGTAAGAAACAAACTGTAGTTTCCCTGTCAACGACTGAAGCTGAATTCGTTGCCCTATTTGATGCCGCAAAAGAAGTTGTATGGCAGAGGAATATATTATCCGATTTTGGGTGCAAGCAATATGTTCAAACAAAAATTTACGAAGATAATAGAAGCTGTTTGAGCCTAATCAAGGAAGAAAAATTAAGCAATAGGACAAAACACATTGATACCAAATATCACTTCGTCAAAGACTACATCGATAAAAGGATAATAAAGTGCCAATATTGTCCAACCGAAGAAATGATTGCTGACATGCTGGCCAAACCTCTGCCATATAATAAATTAGAAAAGTTCAGAACATCCGCAAAAATAATGCCCAATTGAGGAGGAGTGTTACAAAATATACTTTGCCTTTTTAATATCAATTGGAAATAATTTTTCTGTACTATGTATTTTAAACCATAGAAGTTTTTTGTTCTAGTTTTTCCTTGCAGTCAGTTTTTTCACGCTGTATTAGAAACAACTATTTTATAATTAATCGATACTTTGTTTTTTATATAAAAACGGTTCTCGGCATAATATCCTTGTAATAGATGTGAATTGTAGTGTTTTTCAGGCCGAAATTCTTGCGATCACGAGAGCGGAGATGAGATTCACAAGCTCAACGCGATCAGCTCAAATCTATGCAAATCGAGAGTGGTCTATGAGAGCATTCAATCTCTAGCCTCACTGTCTCTCTACATAGTAAAACTCTGCTGGGTTCCTAGTTATAGTGGCATTACTGGTAAAGGCATGGCGGATTATCTTGCGAAAATAGGCTGTTCAAGTGCGGATCGGTCCATTTCTCGATCTCGTTTCTGTATGGACTGAAGAGATCGGACTGTGTATCTAAGGAGATTTGGCGTAAACTGGATGAGAGGAGAACGAAATATCTACAAATGGGAAAGGCAGACTTGCGACAGGACACTGTGATGTGCGCGGATTCACAGGCCGTTTCACCACCGGAGGAGATGACTTCTGCATATGTGAGGACGAGATTGAGACAGTGGACCACCTCTGCTGTCAATGCCCAGTCCTGTCCTATATATAAAAAAAAATGGAGTCCCATAACATCCCATGAAAGGATTGAGGAGAGCTTCTCACAATCAGCGAGATTGATTGGGACCTACAGTTTTACACCGGTTCCGAACGGTATTTGGAGAGCTTTTTCATGGCTAAGTACTCGATAGTGTCGCCATCACTAAGCGAGGTGACCGTCGTCGAAAGAAATGTAAGTTGGTCTGAGTAGGGATCGAACCCACGTTCTCATGTTCCACCGACGGCCACCCTGTCCTATATGAGAACCCGGAAAATCGGGGCCGATATTGGTAGTTTGGCATGCCTTTGGTTTGGTTTAGGACACGTGACAATAAGAGACAGTTTACAACTGCCTTATCATCACTACATCGGAGGTTGGTCAACCCATTGTGATTGTCCATATAAACTGAGAAGAAAAGAGAAGGGGACGAGCCCCACTAATAGTGAATATTGCGGTAGGTATGTAGATAGACGTAGGAAAAACAGAATAACCACTCAATTATGTTCCCAGCATATATATCTCCTGATATCTATCCTCATACCTTCCCAAGATGGGGATTCACATGTGCAGGTTATGGTTTAACATTCCAGATTACCAGTGGGTAGAGGGACCAATAGACAAATCATCAGATGGTGGTTTCGCCTGCCCGGATCCTTGGCAGACCCCGTGGAAATTCCATAAAAAATCGGTGGATTTACGGAGGCAATCAATCTCAAATCAGCAGAAGTGCATCCTGCTCCCTGTGACATCACTATGTCCCGGAACCCAGCAGAGACGTAGCTTTCCCGGCACTACAATGTTTAAAATCTGCTTGCAATCCCTAACCAATTTTGATTAACATGTGTGTGACTGATCGCATTGAGGGCTGGGTTACTGTCAACGCAGATGACCACGAGTCCATAATCTCAGGCATAGCTCGCATAAGCGCCGCGATTTCCGCTTGGAAGACAGTGCAATCAATCTCATCGAAAGCCCGATTTGAAGGCCCTCACTATATCCCCGCTCCTGTGCCCGATTCCATCTTGGAGCCATCTGTAAAGATCAGATGACCAGAGAGTGAGGAAGGTATACCTCCCACCCAGTCACTTCTATCTGGCATCATGATCTCCGGCATCGCCCAAAGTCTACAGACGGCATCATGTAGTCAGTAGCGTGACTCTAACACTCGTCCGGGTGATTCTCAATCAACTCCTGGAGAATGTTAGCATGTCCCTCAGGGGAATGTCTACAGATACCCAATTCTCTCATGCGAAGGACGCTTCTAACAGCACACCGTCTCGCACAGACATCAAGAGTAGTCAAATTCAGGATGATAGCCAGCGTCGCTAGCTCGGTACTTCTCCTCGCCCCACTGATGCACATCGACTCAGTGCGCTGTACCTTACTGGGCATTTTCAACTGGTAGCTGTTCCCCAATGCGTTCCACCAGACTACGCAGCCGTAGGTGATAATTCGGCGCACGATAGCCAAAAAAAAAAGGCAATGCACGATTTTCGGACAAAGATCCCAGCTTATGCCAATCAAATTCCGGCAGGTGTAGAGCGCGTTCAATCCTTTCTTCATTCGCTCGTCAGTAGTTCACTTTCAGTTCAGTTTTTTTTATCAAGAAGGATTTCGCCTCAGAAGATAGAGATAGGACCTTGGTTTCCTAAAATTTCAAATCTTTCGACTGCGCGTAAAAAGAACCAGCTCCGTATTTGCCGGTTAAAACCCAGGCCACAGTGCCTAGACCAAGATTTGTCTACGCCACCCAAAGCTGACTGCGTTTATCTCCGTACATAGAAGCTGCCTGCGTTTATCTCCGTACAGAGAAGCTGGAGTGGCAAAACCTGACGGTTCCAAGATCAAAACGCATCTTTCCCTCACGAGCTGCAATCCTTTCAAGTGACTCCAACATTAACATCGGGGCACTGCTAGGATTTATGAGGGGGTTGCGTTGGATGTGGCGTTAGGGGGATGGATGATCACCCCACCTCTCTCTCTGGAAGCCCCATAATTCCCCTCATTCCACATTTTCCCTTTCTGTATCTTACACTTAATCTTTCTTCTTTCTATCAAACTTCTTATTTTCTTCTAAAGGACGAACACAATGGGTCGAACTGGCCTCCGAGTGGAACATCTGCTAAGATCTTCGGATATCTAATGGACGCATGTCCTTAACCTAACCTAAAGGGATATAACGTTGTTTTCGTCCTTATTCTCCATTAATATTCACTCTTATATTGAGTCATATCTGTGAATTTCATCTCTTTTTCGGCATATTGATGTTGAATTGCTCTTTGAACCATCAGTTTAAGGAAAGGAAACCAAAAACAAAAACCTCTAAATAAATAGCGAACATAAAGCAAATGGGCTACACACAATTATTATGATATTTTATGATTAGCTGTTTATATTTCCACAGAACTTTAACAAGTATTCATAGTATTTCATGCATATCTGCTAATATTTACATGAGTGAATTTCCATTTATTTTTGTCTATTCCAGATCGGATGCATGCGCTTGTACCTAATGAAAATTTGGCGCCTCAAACCAAAATCGTTGCTCGTTCACAACCATTTGAAATGTTGTATTCACTGAATTGCCAGAATCTATGCGCAGACTTCCAAGAAGATTTAGAATTCAAATTCTCCTGGGGTATAACGGCCATGATTCAGCGTTTTACTGGTAAAGTCAGAGAACGAAACAAGAAATTCCAACCGGCAATTTTAAATCGTCAAGGCAGCATTATGGTGAGTGTAGTAGAGATAAATAAAAATTGAAAAGTTTTTTTCATTCATTTAACTTTTACTGAAACAGAATCCTGTATCACCCATTACACCGGTCAATGATACACCACTGTGTCTTATACCAACACCCGTTGGCGGCATTAGCCAGGAGCAATTGTCAGTGATATCTCGATTTGCTTTGAACTCAATAGGATCACAAGGCACAGTGGGTGGTCTTATTGTGGCGGGCGTTGTAAGTAGACCAGACGAAAAATGTCAAGAACACAACTTTAATTTTTGCCATTTAATTTCAAATGCAGATGTTGAAAACTATTGGCTGGAGGGTTTTGGTGGGCGTTGGTGCTTTATATGGCTGTATTTATTTGTACGAGCGCCTTTCCTGGACAAATTCAGCCAAGGAACGTACTTTTAAGGTACAATATGTGCGTCATGCCACCAAGAAATTGAAAATGATTGTAGACTTAACATCAGCGAATTGTAGTCATCAAGTGCAACAGTAAGTGATACTAAAAGTTTTTTTTTTAACAATTATTGCATTGTAATTATTACCTTTCATTTTCTACATCCTACTCTTAGGGAATTGTCCAGCACATTTGCCCGTCTATGTCGTACCGTGGACACTGCCACCACCGACATGAATGAAGAACTCAAAACACTGGAAGGTCAACTCAGTGTTCTAGAATCCAATCAAAAACATTTGAAATTGTTACGCAACAAGGCAAATTACATCCAAAACGAATTGGAAATATTTGAAAACAACTATATTCGGTCAAATTAGCAGACTGGTTCTTTCAACCAACCACTCCTTTCCAATTCGATTTTAAGCTAATTGATGGTTTATCCATATGAATGGTGCAAGAATGTACACATTTCGTTCAGGTTTTTGTAAATTAACATGTGTGAGAAGTGTCTGTAGTAGGTGATGTATGCAATGACCGATAATGCGGGTTTACAGCGGGTGAATACACTTCACTTTGAACGTTTATCTCAGAATTGCATGAATTTCTCTTTAGGATTACGTACGACGACAAACAGATCAGTAACCTCGTTTCAACCAAAACAACTCCTCCTTATAATCTATTCTCTTTGTTTGCTAAGTAATTTATTAGAGCTGTATGTTGGATATAATTGCAACGATATACATGTGTATTTAAAGATTATGTACTCATATTTATGAATGTATTATTATGATTTGTATCCCCTCCGCTCCCGAAATGACCATCGCCCACCCATCTGTCTTTCTTTATCGAGACCTTAAATAGTGTTTAATTGGTGGGCTGCTGTTCACATTGCATTGCAAGGAGATTCATATTTCGTTTTACCCCTCATTCTACATATATAAAACGATAGTTATTTGGATTTAATTTTGTTTTCTTTTTAATTTTACATTTATATTTGCATAAAATGTTTGTTGATCATTAATATTTTTAAAATATATATTGTAATAATAAAACAACAAAATATTCTTAACTTATAAATAGTTGGTATTTTTTTATTAAATTTTAAAGAAAGCAATTTCACAATAAAGAGGTTTGTTTCGTAATCGTAAAACGTAACGCGAACTTTGATTGTCGAACAAAATATTGACGAGCTTTAAATTAAAAACTATTACTCGTAATCCCATAAAACGAACACAATTTTGAAAAAAACCAAATTCTCTACACGGTGTTGGTGTTTACATTTCTGTTCAAATAATGAATAAACAAATATTGGTTATCGAAATTTTTTTTAATGTTTTTCAAAATATTGTCCATGAAGAGCAGTACACTTTTGCATGCGTTTAAACCATTTTTCGATGCACTTTTGCACTCCGAATGAGGTAGATCCAAAACCGTTGACCGCACAATTTCCTTCTAATGTGCAGGAATAACAAGAAATAATTAGGTGCCAAATCGGCGCTGTAAGTTGGATGACCCATCAAATCAATGATTTTACTGGTCTAATACGAGTTTGATTCTTCTTTAGGGCTTCGCTCTTTAATTTATTTAAAATGGAACCATGTACAACTTACGGCTTGAACAAAAAGTGCTACCAAAACTTTCGTAAAATCTTTTATTTTTGGTTGGCAAAATTGTTTGTCAAATTTATTTTTAGTTTGTTATTGTGAAGGAATTGGGGGGAGCTTCTCACAAACTGCGAGCTGCGCTCTTTCTAGTTTTATACTCGCTGATTGGAACCAAACAGTTTTTACACCGAATACGAACAGTATTTTGAGAAGCTTTTTCGTGGCTAAATTCTCGATAGTGTCACCGTCAATATGCGAGGTGGCCGCCGCAGAAAGAAAATTTAAATCTAACACTAACCAATGCAAGGGAATTGTATTGAATCGTCTTGGAAGACCCATACAGTCGAATGCTGTTTAGTCTCAGTTTCATATGCATAGATCCATGATTCGTCGACTGTCGTGATATCATACACGTCTTTTGAAACCTCAATACAAGTTCATGCACAGCATCGATGTTTTCTGTCACAACAAACGATCTTCGGCGACCTGCACGAAATGTGTCCTGAAGCGAAAGTTGTGGAAATAATCGCACGAAAACGATCATAAGCATGGTACAAATATAATGGTAGATGCAGTACGACAACAAATACAACAAGCCAAAAACAACAGACATTTTGTTTTTGCTCAGTGTCTGTATTGTGTCAAGTCAGCTGATGAAAAATATTGAAATTGTTGACAAAATTGGAAAAAGTGCCATTTAGAAAATAATTATTGTTTTATTTGATATTCTGAAAGTGCTTAAATGTGAAAATGAAAACGTTTTTATGTGATTTTTACAGAGAAAATTTTTCAAAAACAGCAGTTGCAGGCGAACGGGGGTTGCAGAAACCAAATGTAAACAAACTTAGACATAAGAGGAAAACTTACTCATACTCACTCCAGAAAAAAGTTAAAATCAGCTGGCCTAGTGCTTCTACCATTTATTTGTACCATGGATCATAAGTTAATTCCATTTTATGGGAGATAAACTAAATTGTATCTGGCAACACTAAAAATTACCTAGGCCAGAGAGGTTGCTGAGGAATTCGATTCGAATTTAAATACTATCGGATTCATGGTTGAAAGACAAGGTTGTATCGTTAGAACAGCTGATTTGATTTTTTTCATTTGACGCACTTGGGAAATGTTAAATTTGTTTACATTTGTTGGTTATAAGTTGTTTACAGACGCGGAATTAAACAACAGACGCGAATACGAGTTAGAGTTTCACACCGGGAAAAACCAATTCAACTGCAGCATCAAACAATTTCAATTATTAATTTCAATCTTCAATAATTTGGCAAATATTTATTTCCAATTATATCACAACTGATTCAAAAATGCACATTTTGTTTACATTTTTATCAGCTGAGTTTGACAGAAGCCAAGTGCGATTTTGCACATGATTAAATAAATAAATAAATGGTTTCCCATTACATCCCATGAAGGGACTGGGGAGAACTTCTCACAATCACTGAGCAGTGCGCTTTCCAGTTTTCACTCACTGATTGGGACCTACAGTTTTACACCGATTCCGAACGGTAATTTGAGAAGCTTTTTCATGGCTAGATACTCGATAGTGTCGCCGTCACTATGCGAGGTGACCGCCGCCGAAAGAAAATTTGAAGGTGGTCAGAGCCGGGTTCGAACCCAGGATCTCATGTACAAGAGCCGCGCACACTAACCATTGCACCACCGACGGCCACATGATTACACACATATTACACACATATTTACTGCTACTACCGTGATTAGTGTGCCCTGATCGGATTCAAACAAATTGTACTGCGTAATAGCGTAGACAGACGACAGCGTTAGAGTCCAAACAGAACCAGACACGCATCAGACGACGACGAAAAAATCCCCAGCGTCTAAACGAAATGGGAGAGAGAGCGTCTGGCGACTTCAGTTTATTTTTTCTCTTTGCGTCGGGTATAGTTGCCGCTCTTTTCAGGAATTTGTTTAAAAGTTTGGAAACAATAAGCCTTTTGTATTCCCTGCTAAACTAATTTTTCGACCACTTTGTATGGGGTGCTAAGCGATATTAAGCTTGTTTTTTATTCCCTGGTAAACTATTTTTTGAAGGATTTGTATGGGGTGCCGCTTAAAATCGCTTAATACCGCTTAGCTCCCCATACAAAGTGGTCGCAAAATTAGTTTAGCAGGGAATAAAAAACAGGCTCTAAATGTTGGTTGCTCTTAGGATATTTCTGAAAATGTGGCAACTCCATTCTCTCAATTGAGAGGATTCGTGAGAACGCCGCCAAGAAATTATAAAAGATTCTATTCTAGCGGCGAGTCGTCAGCCGCAGCGGATTTTCGTGGCGATTTTTCCCTGCCATAAGAAACCTATGTAAAAAAAAACCTCGTCGTCTGTAGCGTGTTTGATTATGTTTGGACTCTTAATTTGCATTAAAAGCTCACTAATGTGAATTAACATTTTGGCATGACAGACGACAGTTTTTGCATTTAGTAAACAGCTGTTTGTTTGTAAACAACTGTTTGTTTGTCAAGTAATTTTTTGGACTTTTACATCAGATGCAGAACCTCCGCATCTCCATCACACCACACGCTTCGCTTCTTTCCCTTGGCAATCTTAAAATGGAAAAAATGCGTTTCGATTTTAAATATTTCTCATTTTTTTGCAAAACAAAATTAAAATAACTCACCTTTGCTGACTTTGAATCCATTTTCAATTGACGATAGCAAACAATTTGACAACAGCTGATTCAAGATGTATCAAATACATGGTGATAGCAGGTGGTGTTGTTGCAATAACATCCACTTCAGCGGTGTCAAGCATCAGTACATAAAATCAACAAAGCAAACAACAAACACAAGAAAGTCCACTTCCACTGTGTTCCGGCTATCACCTCTATGTATAGATACATCTTGAGCTGATTGATTGTCGACGGTGTTGCCATATTGAAATACATAAATGCAGTATAAATGCACTCTGATTTCATGCATTTACGCCAAAGCTAATACACATTGGGACGGGGATAATTCACAAGTTAATTTGAATTAAGACTGCTAATGCAAATTAACGCTGTCGCCTGTCTACGCTATAAAACGATTTTCTAATACTATCCGAATTTACGTAAATATTTTACCCTTTTAGTATTTAAAAAATCCCCTTTCGCAAATGTAACTCTTTAAAATGAATACAAAAATGAATGTCAAACACCGCAATATGTTTTTTGTTCAATTGAAGTCTTTTAATTTTTTTTTAAAAGAGATTGAGAGATTCCCATGTGGCAATCCTAGCCTATTTGGTGCTGATAACCTACTTTGGCCAATAATTTTAATAACTTCAATAATGGAGAAATGACAGTTGATCTTTGAGAAGTTTTTAAGTGATCCTCAATAGAGTTTAACACATACATAAACGCATCCATGTCCAAATTAATTTTGCACTCATAAAAATGTGTACTATATTTTACCTTCTATCTACTCATTACATTGGATTTGTCTCGTATTGTTTTTCTCTGCACTCTTTCCGGAACATTGTGTTCCTCTTCTTCATCCATCCATCTAATTACATAATCCATTTTGATGTGATTTCGATTGTTTTTAAGAATACCTATCAATGCATTCGACAAAAACGATGTACAGGTAGATAGTCAAAATTTCTCTTTACTCAAATGCCAACAAACACAACAAGTGAACCCCTAGTCATTCTCTCTCACTTAGTCTCTTCATTGAATATTTCAATACATGAGCAGCTTTTTGATAGTGTTATTGTATATAACTTCATATAAAAGTATGAAATAGTCAAGTTATGACGCGTGAGAGAAATGCCTTTGAGTGAATTTCTAGCACTTTTTGGTTCTCTTTTACCAGGGTTGCCAATTTGCGCACATCTTCTGGTCGTCTAATCCATTCGACAAAAAGGATGTACAAGTAGAGAAACCGCAATGTGACAACCGTCGTAGAAGGAACAACCATGCCAAACCATGCCCATTTTTGTACCTCGCATATAAATATTGGGCGGGAACTAACTAATATAGGTATATTTATATTTATAGAGTTTAGAAAGGCCTTTGTAATGGTACCAATTCCAACTAAATCGGATAATAAATGGATAACTTATGCCCGATTATATATTCCAGCTTTGGAGGTCCATATTTCAGAAAATAGCGCAGACCAGCGATCTTTTTTATCACCGCTTCATGTCCTATACTCACTTATCCGATCTCGGACAACCCCAGGGGGTAAGGGACCTTACAAAACGAAGATAACATATTTCGCCAAACAGTTCGATCTTTTGCCTTATCTCTCCAGTTGGCAATTCCAAGTGTACGCAGGGATTCCTCAACCTGATCCCTCCAGCGGAGTCTTGGTCTTCCTATTTTCCGTCTACCCAGGATTCTGCGCCATAAACCAAGACAGGTTGAATGAGAGTCGGGTACAGCTGGACTTTTGTTACTCGAGAGAGGGCTTTATCTCTAAAGTGCTTGCTTAGCCCAAAATAACATATATTGGCAAGCACAATTCTCCGATTGATCTCAAGGCTCATAGACCTATAGACCAAAAAAATAGGACATTTGGTTCTAAAGTAAATATGTTCCCTTATTGTACTTACAAAGTTTGCGACAGCTCGAGTGAATTCATCGCGTAACTATCTCCTTGCAAGCGTTTACTGTGGTTTCTCCTGCTCCCGGTCGTTCTTCTGCTGTCACTCTATAAGACATGGTGTACATTTGCATTTATTTTGATTATTAATTAAGTTTTATTTGCCTAAAATGATTTGCATTTAACAACCAAAGTCATAAAGCAAAACAGCTGACTTCGAAACTTCGTAATTCTCTCTCCCTTATTATTCTTTTCCCCTTCTGGGAGAAAAATCCGAGTGAATATTCAGAATCGGGCTGAATAACAAAACCAACACCGGCACAGATCAAATCTCAGAGCTTGCACTGTGGCCAGAAACGATCTAAATATCTTCCTATTAACGTCATATAGCCACAGGCACAACGTTGCGGACACCCTGGAACTGGTCGGATCCAATATTTGCTTGATCGCATCCTACATGCCTCAAGAAGAAAAGGTACCACGACCATCTGACCCAGGCGCAAGAGACTTGTTGCCATCAGTACCCTTAAGATGTCTCATAGAGCAGGCAATAAGAGTATTTTTTGTATTACCTTTTCAATATTGATTTCTTATTCCGTATATTTACATTTTTCTCTGCATTTATTATATCGTCACCTAAAATGCAATAGGCCGTAACTACACTTTTTAGTTTTTTACAGGAGAAGGAATAAACCTTATAAATTGAAGATAACTTAAAACTTAATATCCAAATTGTAGATTCAAGCTTAGTAAACAAAGACGGATTTGATTCTGAAAAACAAATTAATGGAAAAAAGTAGTTTTTAAGAAATGTTAGTTGCGGCCATTTACACTCTATTTTTCTGAAACCAAAAAGCCGTAACTACAAGACTAAAATGGTGCATAAAATAAAACAAATGATTAAGATAAGAAAATAGTGCTTTTGGGCCGTAACTAAAAAAGTTTTTAACCAAGTTACGTCTTCCGTGCGGAACCGGTGTAAAACTGTAGGTCCCAATCAGTGAGTATAAAACTAAAACGTGCACAACTCACTGGTTTGTGAGAAGCTCTCCCTAATCCCTTCATAGGATGTAACGGGAAACCATTTATTTATGTCTGTTTGTATCTATTTATCGTAAGTATTTTAAAACAAACTATTAAAATGATTAAAAAGAAAAGATTCAGATTAAAAAGAGAAATTCTGCTCAAATATTCTCCAATTTCATTAAATTTGTTGTATTTCATCACTTCACTTTTGTTTTGCAAATGGCATCAGTTTGATGCATTGTAACGATTAGCCGATAAGTCTGAATACCGGTTATTTTTCGTGCATTTGCCACTGTTGCCACATGGTAGTAAGATTATTTGACAAAGCACTGAAAAACTCTTTTCGTATTTAAAGTCAGATCACACATAAATCAAAATCAACTGATTACCAATTTAAATAACCACTCAAAAATTGGGCCTAAGAAAACAATATCGCAATAACACACATTGAAAGAGAATCAAAGACAACTTTGTTTTGTTGTATTTTTTTTTATTTTGAAAAAAGTGTAATTACGGCTTTTTGGTTTATGAAATTGTTGAAGTTGCAGTTACGGCCTTTTGATTTTCGCCAATAAAGTCATTGTTTTTGGACGTATACATGTAAAATTTGCTGTGTAGATGTGTTTCGGTTAAGTACATCATAATAAATCAAAAAGTCAATTTTGAACTTTTGAGTAGTTACGGCCTTTTGCATTTTAGGTGACGATATGTATGTATGTACATTTATCAGGATTAAATCTTTCGTTTTTTAGCCAAATAAATAAATTGACCAATTTAGGCCATCCCATTTTAATGTGATTTATCCTCAAATTGTAGCCTTGTCATTTTAATTTAAATTTCCCCGCATAAAACGGAAAAATCGGAATGGGAAGCGGTGTAACCAAAAAACGCCTATTATGTACTCCTCTACTAAGTCCCTAGAAAAGTTATTGAAGTTTTTGTAGCAGTGTGTAATTAAAAAATTATTTAAACAATTAAAAAAAATTGCTCCAACTGGGATTTGAACCCGCGAACTCCACAAACTGCTTTTAAGTGCCGTGAATCCACTTACATATGTATGTACGAAATTTCCGACTGTAGTTATAGTTTTTCGTAGCAAAAAGATTATGGTCCAATCGTATTGGCTGGGCTGATGATGGCACCTCACTCCGGTACGCTATCCCACTACTGCTTACCGCGGGGACTCTTGGCTGCTGGTTTTCACCCCTGGCCCGGTACACCCCTCCTTAGCCAACCTGAATACCTTGGACTCCTCCATGGCACCCATATTGACGGCAAGCTTAGTGCGGACGTTCCGTCAACACGAGGTAATCCACCACACAGAACCCCCAGCCTCAGACCATCCCACAACCAGACCTCGCAGAAGCACGATTACAGAAGATGCCAACCTTCCAGTCGAGATACGTAGGAAAATCCGCCGCTATAAAGTTCACATACACGCAAACAGCTATTAATTGTAGCTGCTATACATACATATATTGTATGTATGTACTTCGAATCATTTAAGTAATGCTACTGTTGGGTACACAAGTGAAGCGAACTTGTGTTTATACAACTAATTCACCACTTTAACCTAAATCCACCATTTTTATTTATAGCAGTCACCGCCCGCAGTTGAGGAAATCTACACATTTTATACTACTATGCTATTAGTATAATACATATAAACGAAACGTTGAAGTATTTCCAAGAAGTATGAATTTTAATGGTTTGAAATCATCAAATGATGTCGATATTGCCAATATGATTACCTCATTTTTCCGTGAAAGTTATTCTCGATCGACGTCACCACCTAGCTATCCAAATAATAATATTAGTGCATTCAATGGTAGTACAATTTTTTATTGTCAGAGAATTAATCACGTGGTAATTGCTAGAAAGCACATACCCAGTGTAATGGATGTACGAGTGGTCAGAGAAGCTAACATCGATTCTGATCACTACCTGGTAGTAGCAAAGGTTCGCCCAAGATTAAGTAGAGCGAAAATCGTACGAAACCAGACGCTGGTCAAGCGAGGCAGCGGAGAGCTGCAAGCATAGATAAAGGAATTAACTAGATATCGCACATGCCGCGGGAAATTTATTGTTCAATGGAATATTTTCTAGAAGGAGCTGAATGCAATAATTATAACGTGTGATCCCAAACAAAATATACCTTGCAAGATGTATTTAGAACAAGTGATGACAATAGTTATGGTAGCTAACATCAACAGGGATTTTGTTTTGTGGTCCTTTGCTCTCAAATTCAATACAAACAAACACCGACAATAACAGTAAATAAAAAGATAGTTTTTCGAATAGCACAACCTGGAAAATTATACTTTTTTTGTATGTATCAAATTTCCCACAGTGTTGAATAAACGTCAGTGAAAGTTATGAGAAACTTCAATGAGAGTTACAAAACGACAACACAGCACATAGTGGTAGTACTTGACAACGACTGTGCGATATCTATTTATTTCCGAAGAACCTCATGAAAAAAATTAAAGCAGCTGTTCTTACGACTTTACCATGAGCATATTATTGTACCATGGTAGTGTTGGTATTCAGATTTTATGGAATTTTCGTTTCCATAAGAAACATTTTCCAAAACCAGACCCATTTTCTAAACGCTAACCTGAAGACGCGTTTTTCAACTTCAAAATATTTGTTTCTGATCCAGGCTTAAAATAGTAAATTTCATGTCGGCATTCAGAAAATGGGTATGCTGTGCAATTACGTGATTACACAGGAATTTGACCCAAGACACAATGCCTACACACCCAATTGTGATTTGGTCAAATAGTCTAAAATTGACTCCCTAAACTCCAGATATAAACGCCAGTAGAAATCTCCGGGAACATATAGAGACATTTCCAAGAAAAAGAATTTCGAAGTAGTGACGGTTTGATCGCTGGTCCCGAGGATAGGTGGACCAGATTACATGGGAATTATCCAAAAGTTGGAATCCATTTTAAGAAAATTGTAAAAAATCTTAAAAAAATAGATTTCAAACAAAATATTTAGGGTCTTATCAAATAACTGTGAGTGAGTGAATCTAATAGCTCATTCGCACTACAAAATATTTTCCCGATTTCGTATCAAATGTAGGTGTATTTAGCTACAAAACTGTCCTAAAAGTACAGGTTTTCTCAACTGTGTTGATTGCTATAAATAGAATGGTGGATTTACGCCATGGTGGTGAAATAGTCATATCAACACCATTTGCCCGTGTTGCCAACAACACTTTCTGCGCTATTTCGGCATCCTTTTTTGTGAACTCAGCGCTTTTATTTTGAAGAAAGGCTAAGTGAATTTTAGCACAATTTTGAAAATAATGCGTATTTTTGACTCCTTTTTGTGAAAAAAATGAGTCCCATTTAATACTTTTTCAAAATACATTAATATGGTTAAGAGTGCACTGCGTTTCTTTGAATTACTCAAGAATGTTTTAGCAAGAGTTTACTCACAAATGTTTTCAAAAATAAAAATTAGAGTTTTGTACATAATAAAATATACTACAAGTAGCCGCCACGTGTATTCTGCAGATCATTGTCCTTTTTAAAATTTTCGACCACTACTAACTCAATCTCGGCTATGGATGCATAAATAATGCATAATGAATAACAGGTTGTCCTGTTTAAATCATATGTTATTTTGTCATTGATAGATTTTTTTTCTGTTTGAAATATTGACTATTAGTCAGTATCACCTCCGCGTGCCAAATTAGTCGTTGTGAGTTTGGGACCAACGAGATTGACAGTTTGGTGTGGATTTTAAAGTGATGGCATCATTGGCATATTTTTTAAAAAATGCTACTGGAAACGCCACTTCAGTCAATGGCGAGTGCTACAGAGCCATGACTACGAAATATGTATGGGCAGAAATAGAAGATATGAAACTCGATATACTTTTGTTTCAGCACGATGGCGTACCATGTCACACACCTCAACGGTAAGTTCGGTAATCGTGCTATCAGCCGTCTTGGCGATGTCAATTGGCCGCCATGGAGCAGCGATTTGAACCCTTTAGGCTTTGGAAAAAACCTAAACAATGTTATATAACACAAATTTCTATAAAATATCATCAGAATGGGAAGAAAACAAAGGAAACTTCTCAAAAAGGAATACTCAAGTGATGTGAACTATAACTAAAGACAATTTAAATCCAATCGTTTAAGTGAGGAAAAATTATTCAGACGAAAGAAAACGATTTATTAATGCTAAACAACACTTTCTACAGTAAAAATAAAATATCTTTTCAAGAGCAAAGAGGACACGAATCACTTAAATAAGAAATTATATTTTTCAAACTTTGAACATAAATATCATTTAAACAGGATATAGTCTATAATCGTACTATTTCTGTAGCATAATAAGAAAAATATTTTTTTTAACTTTTTGAAATTTTTTTTTTATATACATTAAATAAGTTAATCATTTTCGAATGTGTGACTAAAATAAGAAAAAATTAAAAATTAGATAAAATAATAGATTAATGAATTTTGTTGACAAATTTACGACTAAAACAAATAGATTTAGTAATAGGTGCTACCACCCTTACTGGAAATAACTTCAAAAATACGATCAGGCATTGATTGATAAATATACCCTATACACTAAGGTTCACTTATTTAAAGGCACTAAAAATTGCATATTCAGCAGCCTGTATCTTTTGCAATTTGTAACCGATTGCAGAATTTTAAAATGGAAATGGAAGCTAGACATCTTGAGATATAAAAAAATCATGACATCATAACTAACGAACTTTTTTTGAGCATTTTATAAAAAAAATCTCAAAAATGTGTTATTTTTTTGGTTCACTTGAATAAAGGCACTTTAACTAATTTTAATGAAAAACACTTTTTCTTGATTTTTTTAAAATTTATTTTACTTTATTTAAGAACTATTAGTAATGGGTACAACCCCCTTTGTTTTTATTTTTTTAAATTAATTTTTATTTGATCATTAAATGTTTATACAAAGTTTAAATATTAAACCCACGAAGCCATTCGGCTTGTCTGCAGGATATTATATCTTAGTATTGCTTCAAAATATTTAATTATCTTTACTGTTTTATATTTCATGTTTGTGTATTCTCTATTATATTTTAAATTCTTAAAATTTACTATTTTAAATTCATGTATTTTAATACTTTAAATTCATTGCAAGCTTACAAAGTGATTCTTAATCATTATGTTTCTTCTATATTTTTCCTTTATGTTCATTATAAGTGTCGGTATAGAGTTGAAAATCTTTGGTAGTGTTACGTCCAGTGTTTTACGCCCGTATTCATTGTGAAAGCGTCCTTTGAATCTCCCTGCTGCATTACGCCTTGTGTTGTGGGCATGGTCGATTAGCTGGAGAAATCTCAAGTCGTTGAAGAATTCATAACTTCAAATATACGGGTTTTCATTGAGAGATAAAGAGAATTTATGTAATCCAACGAAATTTGATTCCAAGCAACCTTAATGGCCTGAATTAGTGACTGCTTGTCATCAAATTGTCTACCTCCTTCATAGACCTTACGAGATAGCCAACCCAAGACATTTTCGATAATGTTTAGATCTGGCGACTAGGGTGGCCAGTTAAGAATATTAACATTTTGTCTTGCAATGCTGCTCCTTATTTTTAGAAAGCTAGGCGCTTTTTAGTTCTTTTTGCAAATAATTGCCCTTTTTATTTTCATTAATTTGGACTTAAGTTTTCAATGTATGGCTCATATTTTATGTTTATGTATTAAGTATTATTTTAATCGTTATAAAACAATATATCGTATTATGCGTTTTTGTTTAAGGCCTGTAGATTTAAGGTGAAGAACAAGGATCTTTTTCGATTTTACCTCAATAAATCCTAACCATTATGCGGTTTCGTTTAACCCTAATCATTAATGAACTTTAGCAAACAAGAAACCACACGAGCCATACATTTTTTTGACTTGTTTTGGGGCAATTTGTTCGTCAGTTCATTTTTGTGAAAAATTGAAAACGAGTAACAGTGTTCGTCGAAATGACGAAGATTACCCGTCTAGGGTTAAGGCCTCTAGATTTAAGCTGAAGAACAGGAATCTTTGTCCTAAGCAGCTTGTAATTTTGCTTAGACTATATTGTATTAATAATGCTTTTAATATAATAATTTTTTATTATTATCTTTTAAATTAATAATACTTTTTAACGTCTTTCAAAAAAAAACAATTTTTAAAATAATTTAATTTTTTTCCATTATTCTGGCTCTCTATGTTGAGGGAATATTTCTTGATAACTTGGCAAAATGCAATTGAACAATTGAAACATTTAAATCTTTTTGGTTGTAATAAAATATAAAATATTTAACATTTTCTTTGACGATTCACCGTCTTGTGGGGTATTGGTACATTATTTCTGAAAGAACTATTAAATGAGGAAAGAGCTACAATATCGTCGAAGGCTGCAATGAACACATTCGGAATGCATAGGGTTTATTGAAGTGAAATCGAAAATTAAGCTCTGCCCTTCAGCTGAAATCTACTTAATGTACTTCAATAATTTGTTGTTTTAGTTGAGAACCTAAATCCCTTGTCGCACATATAAATTGATTGAAACCCCCTTCTTGATTTTTGGACTTTCCCCATATTTTTATATAAAATCAGTGAAAACTTTTGCTATTTTTTTGTGTTGCATTTGTTAAACGAATTAAATGTGATTCTATCTGGGAAATATTAGAAAATATTCGAAATATGGTCCAAAATTAAGTTTTTTTTGGCATAAATTCGAATAATGTACATAGAGACTTGTACTTTTGCATGTTGGTAGGGCATGCTGAGAATATGAAGTTCACAAATTTTTGCGATGATCGAGCAACGCCCAAACTCACGCCCGCAGTGGTTACTAGTCAAAGTATATATGTATAAGTATAAATTAAAACTAATTGTATGACCTTTATTGATTCAAATATCATTTGTAAAACTTTAAAAGATATTGGTATGTGAGTTCTATATAATATGTGCAAGGATCATAGCATAGTATAGGTTAATTTATTTGCACTAGATGGAGTTGTTTAAGATTAAAGTGCATGAACTTTAAAATATTTGTTCCGTAATCATACTTTAACGGCCAATTTAGTTTTAATGGCGATTTTCCACACAAACAGATGAACATATACAACGAATTTAGGGCTAATTGGATTTGTAGCTTTAAGCTTTGGAATTCAGGCGGAGGAATTTTTTTCCATACAAAATAAAGAAAATTTTTTTGGTTTGTTTAAAACTGTTATTAAACATCGTTTTACTGACGAACATTTTTTAGCAGTCTTCTTCTAGTTCCAATTCAATAGAGTACGTGTATGAATTCTCTACTTTGTCAGAATCAGAGGCACTATCCTCGTCATCTAAATATAAACCAATATTTGATGGTCATGGTTCTAATAGGATGGCTGATGGTTTTAAAAGATTTATTACTTCTGGTGGAAATGAATTTTGTTTGTTCTGATATTTTCTTTTAGAGATACATAAATTAGACAAAACTGGATCCGAAGAATTCATAGCTCTATTAAAGGCATCAGTTATATTGCCTGAAACTACATTTTTGGGAAAATGCACAATAATTATCAAAAAGATAATCTATTATATTAAAGGCACTTTAAGAAGCATTGATAACTGCGCGTACTAGCTAATGTTTAAATTGATTGAACATCCACAGAACACAAGTACATACTTTAAGGTTAGGTTTTTACAAACTATCACACCACATTAAGCACATAATAAAAATAATGAAAAAGTCCCAATAAATATCTTTTTCAGACAACGAATTCTTTTCTAATAACTTCCAAATTGTTTTCCATATTACAAGCTCTATTTCCACTGTAAAAATCTCAATTCAAAATCACAAATGGTTTATAGGAATAAAGGCAATAAAACACTAGAAAACATGTGATAGAAAACCTTACCTAGTGAAAAGAGTTTTGCCAGCAGCATATAGTAAGAGTGTTTTGTTTTTCCCACTAAACCAAATTTTCGACGACTATACAAGGGGAGCCGCTTAATATCGCTTAACTCCCCATACAAAGTGGTCGAAAAATTAGTTTAGCAGGGAATGAAAAAACAGGCCTAATATTATGCTGCATGTACAGCCGTATTTAGAATGCAGTCCTGAATTTTGTAATTCAAACCCTCTCATTCTCACTCATGCTATTTCATATAATGACCTTCATTTTTTTTTCAAGTGAAATTCTACTCTTGCAACAAATTTGTTCGAAACACTAAGCTTGTGTTTTTATTCCCTGCTAAACTAATTTTTCGACGACCGTGTATGGAGTGCTGCTTAAAATCGCTTAGTTCCCCATACAAAGTCGTTTATACCAATCACAACGAATTTCTTTACATCGAATTTCGTTTTAAAACTTAAAAATATCAAATTAAAATTATTTTATTCTAAAAACTCCAAAAAATAAAGACAAGAGAAGAAATGCACATGCATTTGGTTTTTGTTTTGGGGTTTTCCGATAAATAATAGACGCATTACACAACTGCTAAAAATACATTCGATCAATATATTTCTGATTACTAACCGAATGTGCTTTAATCATGAGGACTAAGTCGAAAAAGCTGAAAAATTAAATTTTTAAGCAATTGGTAACGGTCCTTGTTTGCGAAAATGCGCATTTTATTATTTAAAAATGCTATATAACAAAGTACAATATAACAAATACAAAGGATAAAGAAATTTTATTTTTTATAAAATGGTTTTGTTCCAAGACCCTTGAACGTTATTTATCATATATCATTTAGCCCATTTACTTTTAAATTCGCATTAATCTAGAGCCGCAAATATAAGCAAATTCGTGAAAAACGCTTGATTTCTATGACGCTTCATTGAAATAGTACTTCAAGAAAAGCTTTTTGTTTATGATTTCTATATCGTCCAGAGTGTCAAATTTTTAAAAATGTATCCTTTTTTTCAAAACTATTAATTTTTTTAAATTTATGCCAAAAAAAACTTGCTTTTAGACCAGTGTACGATGTATGAAACACTCTTAAAACATGGAATTTATCATTCAATCTTTTTATTTATTCGGCATTTTTATTGATACTTCTTACTTTAATATTCAAGCTCAAGGACCATTCTATATTTCTATTAATAGAAATATAGTTTTTCAAAAGAAGATTTGCAAAATGTTATACATGGTCAGACCAATTGAAAAATTTATCCCAAAAATGCGTCTGTAAAATTAGTTTGCCCGCTTTTGTTTAATATTTGGTTTATTTACGTATTGTATGATTTAGCTCTTCTTTTTGAAAGCTTCTTGCAACACTGCTTGTATTATATGACGTTTACAGACAATATTACTACTTTCATTTAATGACACTAAAAGATTTCACTAATTAGTACCAATTCTGTTGGAGTATTCTATTGAATTAAAGTGTAATGCTAGACATTACTTGAAATAATTTACTAGTTATATTCAAAAACCCGTTATACAGCATTCGCACTGGCATCGATTTGCTTGATTTTGGCACTTTTGTTGATTTCAAGCAGAGATCAGGAAAATTTTCTTGATTTCCCATACGTTTTGACAGACGACAAATCGGGTATTTTTTCTTATTTGTATAGAAATCAGGAAAAAAAATGCTTGATTTGCTTTATGCAACGCTGTTTTATCTGACACTACGAACGAATAGTACGTTTGTTTACAACCATTTCAATAACGGCGCATCGATGTGGTGGTACCACTAGAATACCCGACTCATTTATTTATCGCATTTTTTAGGTATTTTTTATTTCTCAAACATATTTTTTATACTTTTTTGTTTACACTTCTTTCTGGAATACATTTGTGGTGAATTTGAAAGTGGAAAAAATACCAGATAAAGCAAAATGCCTATTGCTGTCGGCGTGGTGTGTTTGTTGGCGTAGTAATACTACCTCGTCAATGCGCCTTGACTTTCAATCATATCAGGAAAAATCCCAATGCGAACACTTTGGATTTTGTTAGGACATTTGATACGAAATCGGGAAAATATTTTGTAGTGCGAATAAGCTATTACTGTTTCTTAAAGTAGAAAAAGGAATATGCAATTGAGAAGAGAATTAAACCTAAAAAAATGTGGTTCTTTGTAGCCAAGTAAAACTGGTAAATTTGTCATGCGACATCAGGTTAATTATATTACAAGTGCATTTGAAAATATGGTAATTTTTTCAAATAATTGACGTTCTAACGTTCTTAAAATTTCTTGGTTTCAAAAGTTTTCGCCGCTAGTACTATGAGTAAATTTGTATGGTTTCTCTTTTACCAGTTTTATAATTAAACAGATCGGGAACAGAGCTTACTTTTCCATATTTTAAACTTTTACAATAAAAACACCTTGTTTACATTGCAAAATTTTGGGGTGTAAATAAAAATATCTAATATTTGGCACTTTTTTTAATTTTGCACCTTTTTTGGATCATTTAAAAATATGTTGTATAGCTCCTGGCAACACTGCCAAGTTAACAACGCGTGAGTATCTGGCTCTGCAGTATCATTACTTAATGATGCAAAGTCTGGGGTCACACACGGCAATTTTACTTGCTCAAGTTATTGGCAATTCTCTTTTGAACTTGCTTTCGTGTTCACACAGGGAAACTTTGCTTGAGCAATTTTTACTTTCTTTAGCTTCCACGTTCTTGCTTTTTGACATTCCATTTTATTTCAAATATAAAAAAATGTATTCGGAGAGGAATTTTTTATATATGTGAATAAAATGGAAGCGAAAGGAAAAACAATAATAATAACATATTATTTGCATAGGGGAAGCTTTTTTTACTATCAACATCAAACAAAACACTTTTACTTTTTTTTCACCCACAATTTCGTGAACAACGATGTTCATCTGCAGCCAACTTCGCTTAAAAAAATGCGAATGGGAAAGCAAAACGAAATAAGAGTACGGGCAAGTCTGTACCCCATTCCATTCCCCTTCTCTCCTATAAAATCAAGAATTGCGCAAGTAATATCGCCGTGTCTGACCCCAGACAAAGTATCTATAGCAGCTACACTTAATATTTGTGTGTGTGTGTGTGTGTGTGTGTGTGTGTATGTGAACTTCATAACTGCTGTTTTTTCTACGTATCTCGACTGGAAGGTTGGCATCTTCTGTAATCGTGCTTCTGCGAGGTCTGATTGTGGGATGGTCTGAGGCTGGGGGTTCTGTGTGGTGGATTACCTCATGTTGACGGAACGTCCGCACTAAGCTTGCCGTCAATATGGGTGCCACGGAGGAGTCCAAGGTATTCAGGTTGGCTAAGGAGGGGTGTACCGGGCCAGGGGTGAAAACCAGCAGCCAAGAGTCCCCGCGGTAAGCAGTAGTGGGATAGCGTACCGGAGTTAGGTGCCATCATCAGCCTAGCCAATATGATTGGACCATAATCTTTTTACTACGAAAAAGTATAACTCAGTCGGCAATTTCAATATTCACGGCAATAATAAAACTGTTTCTGGAGATCGCGAGTTCGAATCCCAGTCGGGGCATTTTTTTTTAATTGTTAAAATAATATTTTTTTTAGTTTATTACTTCACTTAAAGACACGATTCAGGTAATCTGTAATTATATTGTTTTCCTCTTTTGGCACAATATTCGTTAGGAAAAAACAGTTGTTTGCCTTTACTGAACATCTAAAACTGCCGCCACACGTGCAAGTAATGGACTGCAATGACGGCTTCACCCTGCTCTTAAGACATTTTCTTTTCCATAAGAAGTTCGTGTTTAAAAAATATCGAGGATTTCCTGAGCCAAAAATTACAGGTTTGTTATGCCAAAGTTATTTCGTACGAAAACAGTTGTTTGATAAAGGTACGGTCAGATTGGGCAAATATTTGATCAAAATATATTTCATCATATTTGCTCAAAATGTTGTCAAATAAATACAGGGTTGATTTTGTGTTCATACTATGTATGTACATTTATGTGGCCACACTTGAACAAATATTTGCAACAAATAATTGTTTGATCAACCTGCCAGAAAATACAAATTTGTTTTCTCAAAAATTTTAAGCAATCTGTCAGAAAACGCAAATTTGTTTTCTGAAAAGTTTTAAAGAAATCGGCAGTAAATATTTTAAATAAATATGATGCAGGAGAATGAATGTTTTCTTGTTTTATGCTGTGGAGCAGCGACGGTGTCAATTTTTCTATGAAAAATTGTAAACAAATTAGCAGTAAATACCTACGATTTTGTTTTCCAAAAGTTTTAAACAAACTGCAAAAAATATTTTAAATAACTATGATACAGGAGGATGAATGTTTTCTTTATTTATGCTGTGGAGAAGCGACGGAGTTAGTTTTGGAAGAGGAGAAATCTTAAAAGCAAATTTGGGCAAGTTTAGCTCCCACTGGCATAGCCAAAAAAGCTCACTCATTGTTTTAAGCAAAAAATTGTAAATGCCAATTTTGGTGACGGCCCCTATTTCCGGAGTTATGGGCCTCCAAAGTTCGGATATACGTGAAGATATTATGCTGAATGAGCCATCTTAAGCGATTTTTGTAATAAACGAAGTTAAAATAAAAATTGAAGTTTTTGATAACTCGCTTAGTTATCGAGATATCCTATGTTGAAATACTGTTGAATATTTTTTAAATTCTTTTTTGAGAGTTTGACAAGCTTGCTCTAAAATCACCTAGCATAATTGAAAGGTCTGACGGAGGAGATTAGAACACCATTTTCAGTATCTTCAAAATTCTAAATATGACCAAATTATCCAAATTAGTCGCAGCTTAGTCGGTTTAGATCCGATTTGAAAAGTTAGTACAGATTAACAAAGCTAAAACTATGGCCTTTTAACTATGTACACAGTATTATAGCCGTTGAACCAAATTACCAAAATATGTTTAAATATGTTTATAATATTTAACAATTCTTCTTTTGTTTAATGTTGGTGATTTTTTTTTCATTTTATAATTTGAGTCGTAAAAACTGAAAACACTGCTTAAACCACGTGTCATTTACCATTGTTTGATCTTACAATTCTTTTGTAACCGAGGCGGCCAATCGACTGGGCCATTTCGTGAGATAACACGTTCACCAAACTTGGTTTCCAATAAATTGATTGTGGCATTCGCTGTGTGGCTTGTGGCGCCGTCCTGTTGGAACTACATGACCTCCAAGTCCATATTATCCAATTGGGGCCAAAAATATTCGGTTATCATTGAATGGTAGCGATTCGCATTCACAGTAATGTGCCGGTCTTGATCATCACGGAAGAAGTACGGCCCAATGACGCCGCCGACCCATAAACCGCACCAAACCGTAATTTGCTGATGATGACTCATGGATTACGTGTGGATTGCTGTCTGACCAATAACGCATATTTTGCTTATTGACGAAGCCATTCAGCCAGAAATGAGCCTCATCGCTGACGACCATAAATTGGACGTAGCGCTCTTAAAGTTGAGGCCACTGACTCCAAATTTCGGTAGTAAATTTTAATAAGTTCGACTCGTTGTTGGCTCGTATATCTTTCCATGATGAAATGGCAAACCTTACTGAAGAGAAATGTCAAAAGAGCGGGAAAAAATATGGCGTCGTTTGCTGTCCCTATCGATTTACTTTTGTAGCGTCTGTGTTGAAAAACCAGTTACATTTATAAAAATTAAAATAATTTTTAAATTTCAGTTGATTAATTTTAATTTTCGATCACTGTCTTTTAAATTTCAATTGTTAATTTTTAATTTCAATTGATGTATTTCAAATAGAATTTTCAATATTAAATTGATATTTTTAAAATCAAAACGATATTTTTTGAATTTCAATTGGAAATTGTGTAGTTTATGAGCTAATGAAATATAACCAGGTTCCAGTGCGATTACCTCATGGTATAGTAAATCTTAAAATTTCTTTCAATCGAATGAATTCGAAACATTTGTTGCTGCAGCTTCTTTTTAGGAAAATAACTACCTCATTTCCAATTGAAATTCTATAAATATCAATGTAATTTTGAAAAATATCAATTGAAATTTGAAAAATTAGATTTGTTAACATCAATTGGAATTTAAAATTTCTATTTGAAAATTGAATATATCAATTGAAATTTAAAAAAAACATTAATTGAAGTGTAAGAGACATTAATTTATATTTAAAAGACATAAATTGAAATGTATAATTCGTCAGTTGAAATATAACAATTATTAACTGATTTTATGTATTCGATTTTAAAATTGCATTTCTTTTAAAATTTTGATGTCTTAAATTTCAATTGATGTGTTTAAATTTCAATTGATGTGTTTTATAGTTCAATTGATGTGTTTTAAATTGTAATTAGTGAGTTTCAAAAATCAATTGATATATTTTAAAATTCAATTGATGTATTTTAAATTGCAATTGATGTGATTTAAATTGCAATTGATGTGTTTTGACTTTCAATTGATATCTGTTGAAATTCAATTGATGATTTTTTAAATTTCAATTGATGCATTTCAAATTTCAAATAGAATTTTTAAATTTGAATTGATGTATTTTAAATTTCAAATAGTTTTTAAATTTCAATTGATTATTTTAAAATTTCAATTTTAAATTATTACTACTAAAAATCTACAGAACATAGAATTCCCAAAATTCCCATTCGGGTTCTGATTAGTAATCTAAAGAATAATAAAATACTTCGATTTATTAAATAAACTCTGCCGGTTTTATTGTTTGTTTTTATCGGTTTTTTTATTACAATATATATATATATATACATATATATTAAATTACAATATATTTTTTATAATAGTCGTAGGTAGTAATCATAATAATAATAATAGTAGTTAGTGTTAAGATGTAATAATAATATGCAACCATTGTCTTTCTTAACTAGATTACTAAAGTTATACATACATATGTATGCATACATATGTATGTATATGTGTGTGTATATAAATTGCATATTCTATGTAAATATGACAAATATTGGACCAAAATATTTATATATAGATGGTATTTGCTGATAGTTTGGTAACTAAAAGAAGTTTGAGAAGGAACAACTCATAATGACTCAGTTAGAATCTTGTCGAAATATTGAACTCATGTGTTGTATAACGGTCGTAGGTATCGTAGGTAAAGATACAAACTTTAGTTTAGAAAAAATTATATGTTGTCACATTTAATTGTGTTGCTTTTTTCTTTTAATATCAACTTTAAAAGTTAGTTTCTATCCGATTTATTTTTATATAATATACACATTTTGTTCATCTTTTTTTCTTTCCCATTTTGAGTGTAAATGGACGTTTTCGTAATTGTATATTGGTAAATTGTGTTGACTTTTTCGTTTAAAATTTGTCCAGGATAACACTGGATTATAATATATTAAGTTTATAAAAATGATTTCATTTATCATATGATTAGGGAGTTCATAACATCTTTTGTAGTTGTAATTAGAGAGTTTTCTATAAATGTATTTTCAATAAAAACAAGTGTATGATTTTTAAAAATGACGGCAATACTTTAGAGCATATGAATTCCCTTAATGAATATAACTATTCAATATACTTCTTTACACAAATATGCATTTAAATACTTAATCAAATTAATTAATCATCAAAATTCATTAATATACAAAATAAGTTCATAATTCTTATATTTGAACTTTAAATAAAAAAACATGTGAGACATTAAGCTAGTTTTTTTAATTCCTGCTAAACTACTTTGAATGGGGTGCCGCTTAAAATCGCTTAGCTCCCCATACAAAGTGGTCGAAAAATTAGTTTAGCAGGGAATAAAAAACAGGCTCTATTATGACATTAAATTGTCGCAATTGCGTATAATAATTAATTACCAAAGATAAGAAATTAATGTGATTGGATACTTAGAAATACTTTTTATGAACTATTACGTATATACGATACATACATATATCAATATCAACATCATAATGTGGAATTGAGATTTCCGAAAAAGTATTGTACTGTTATATATCAAAATTTTCCTTACAACTCATAACTTCAAATCCATTGCCGAAGTTTTCCAATTTATTTAATAAACACATTCACAATTTAAGTTGTAGAAACGATAATTTTCTGCAAACATTTTGAATTACTAACTTATTCTATTTCAAATATGCGATTCGATTATAATACATCTAGTTGACGATATACTATGCGTAATCATTCGATGATTTAAATCAAACTGGTATGTTCTAACTTACACTTAAGTGAAATTGGTTTAACTACACCGAAATGCTGTTCAATAAATCACTTCCACCGAGAATTTTGTAATTTATAATCACTCTTAAGCAACATGTTGATAGTAAATCACTCTCAGGTAAGGGTTTTCCAAATAGGGTGATATGATTTCTTTAATAAAAAAACACACTAATTGTTAAGGAAATTCAAATGATTTTTATTTAATGTGAAATAATTACAATCGATACAATTAAGTTCTGAATAAAACGTCTTTCAAATGGCCTCCACGTCTCCTTTTGCAGGAACGAATTCGATTAATCCAATTTTCGAACTCTTTTCCACTAAATCAAGTCGTATGTCATAAATAGCACGTTCAATATTGACTTGAGAAGCTTGAAGAAAGTCTGGTTTATTGCTAAAGATCAATGATTTCAAATAACCCTACAAGCAATAGTCTAATGGTGTTAAATCACAACTTCTTGGAGGCCATTCAATGTCACAAGCTCTTGAAATAGTCGAATCTCCCAGGGGAATTCTATGGCACAGCTGATCGAAAAGGTACTGGTGAAATGATGGAGAATGAGAGACCAAAGAAGACAGGAACTAATTTTAAATAGAGTTTATTAATACTAATGACAGCTAAATTATGTTTTATGTTGTTTGCATTGAACGAAAATACGCATTCCCTTTGATTTCTGTTCGTTTTATGTCCAACAAAACTGTAAAATTGGTAAAATGCAGCAGCAAATAAAACTTTGAAATGACCTACTACCTCGTCTTCATGAAGAGGCATCGAATAGAGTAATGGAAACCTTTAAGCATTACTCTATAAATCTCCACACTTTACTCGCAATAATTCGGTTGTTGCCAATGGCAAAGCTCCAATCGCTTCAGTTCTTGAGTGATAACAATTTTATACGGAGGCAAGCCCAAATCATTTCTCAAAATCCGCCAGGTTGTGGTTTGAGACAGTCCCAATTGTTGACAACGTCTTGGAATCGATAAATTGCGGCCTTCAGCAACACTTACCTGAACGGCAGCAATATTTTCATTACTTCGAGCGGTTCTTTGTCTTATTGACACTTGGAAATTATGTAAAGAAAATGTACGCTCGTAATTTGCAGCAATTCGACGAATAGCGAGCACAGGTGGACGATTATTACGACCATGAAATGGCAAAAGCGCACGAAAAGTTGCAATTGAAGAACGATTATTTTGATAAAAAAAAAATTGAATAACTTGTAAACGTTGTTCTATCTTCTATCCATGATGAAATTGTAGAATGAATACAATGAAAAAAATGGCAGATCATGACATACTACAAATGGC
This sequence comes from Phaonia tiefii, assembly GCA_963931995.1. Taxonomy (NCBI): domain Eukaryota; kingdom Metazoa; phylum Arthropoda; class Insecta; order Diptera; family Muscidae; genus Phaonia; species Phaonia tiefii. Next base: position 77,295,956 of record OZ008370.1, read on the forward strand.
CGAAACGTCACCTAGAAATCATATCACTCAAATTGGAAAACCCTTTATTTTTACCCTACACCAGCGCTGTGATACAGCGTATTACAAGTGCTCGAGTCCTTGATGTTTACAACACCCTGAACTACTAGAGATATATAAACACCTTAAAATATACTGGTCCTAATCACGGTTGTCGTAATCGACAGATTTTGATCGAAATGTTGGCTTTTGAATCACGATAATCACGAATCAAATATATGTGAAATGTCACTCGATAGGGGGCTGTTCGTAAATGCACCACTGTTCTGCATCTGATGCGCAGCACGTTCGTAAATGCAAATTCTAGCAACATTTCACGCATCATTGTTCGTAAGTGCAACACTGCATCATCTGATGCGCAAACTTTACAGTCCAAACACAGTCAAACACGCTACAGACGACGACGTTTTTTTACATAGGTTTCTTATGGCAGGGAAGAATCGCCACGAAAGAATAGAATCTTTTCTAATTCCTTGGCGGCGCTCTCACGAATCCTCTCAATTGAGAGACTGGAGTTGCCACATTTTCACAAAAATCATAAGAGCAACCAACACATACATATTAAGCCTGTTTTTTTATTCCCTACTAAACTAATTTTTCGTCGACTTTGTATGGGGAATTAAGCAATATTAAGCGATTTTAAGCGACATCCCATACAAAGTCGTCGAAAAATTAGTTTAGCAGGGAATAAAAAAACAGGCTTATTATGATACATGTGAATACAAAAGAAAATTAAAGAAAATGGATGAAAATGATTTATTGTTAAACACAATACAATTAAAAAGATTGAAAATTATTGAAAGCTGTAAAAACAATTTAAATTTTGCACATCAACAATATTATGTTTCCAAACTTTCAAACAAATTCCACAAAAGAGCCGCAACTATACATGACGCAGAGAGAAAAAATAAACTGAAGCCGCCAGACGTTCTCTCTCCCATTTCGTTGAGACGCTGGGCATTTTTTTCGTCGTCGTCTGAAGCGTGTCTGGTTCTGTTTGGACTCTTTGCAAATTTGCATCAGAAAAATGTCTGATGTCTGCACAGAATGACCAAATTCAAGTTTTGTTTATTTTTTAATTTGTTTATTACATTTGTGCATTTATTACAAGCAAACCCGGCAGACTTCATCCTGAATTTTAGTAGGGATGCCTATCTCTCAGTGACAAAATAGCATTCTACTGCAGAATTTGTATTTCGAAAGTCGGATGAGTTATTACCCCCTACATACAAACTAACAAACTGACAAACATTTCCTCTTTATAATAAGCTTGTTTTTTTATTCCCTGGTAAACTAATTTTTCGACGAATTAGTATGGAGTGCCACTTAAAATCGCTTAGTTCTCCATATAAAGTCGTCGAAAAATTAGTTTAGCAGAGAATAAAAAAACAGGCTTAATATTAGTATAGAAGAATAGATTTAATTAATTTTTCATTTGCTTTAGAGAACTGACAAATACAAAATTTTCCTGGACAATTTTATTTCATTTTGCTTGTTACATAGTTAACATATTTAATTCAACACGAAATTTACCAATTTTGCATCTGTATTGCAAACAAAATGCGCATCAAAAAAGCATCGCCGTCAACTGATTGGCATCAGTGATGGCAGATGCAGAGCAATGATGCATTAAGCCTGTTTTTTATTCCCTGCTAAACTAATTTTTCGACCACTTTGTATGGGGAGCTAAGCGATTTTAAACGGCTCCCCATACAAAGTCGTCGAAAATTTAGTTTAGCGGAGAATAAAAACAACAAGCTTATTTACTAACAGGCCCTAGCTCTACTTTTGCCGAGACGACATTTATATCGATTGATATAATGAAAAAGTTGTATCTTCCGAAATCGCGTTTTTTACATATTCTGGTAGGAGATTCTCAAATATACCCATCGTACAAAATATATTTTTGTAATATTAACAAATAAAGAATTAGTTTTACTAAAAAACTGCGTTTAAAAACAAGTAATCGGGTATGTGATGGAAATCGATCGAATTCATCAATCGATATCAAAAAATTTACACCTCTTTTTTCTGCCAATAAATAATGCATGTACGAGTACAAAATATTTGTTCTCGATCGATTTTCATCACAGTTTTTTCCTTCTCCTGTAAAGTAACAATAAATTGAGATACGTGTTTTCTATATTAATTTGTTCCAGTACTTCACTTGTTTCAGCAGTTTTTTTATGTCAGTTGTGCAGTTCGCTGTCATTTTCTGGTTTATGCTCTCTTTGTCTCACCCAATTCGCACAGCTGTTGCCAAGATGTATTAATAAAGGTGAGCGCAGTTCACAGCTGATTTGCTTTGTTTATATTTTTACGGTTAACTAAGTTGTCAAAAGTTGTTTACTTATTCTTGTTTGCACTGTTTTGATTCAAAGAAATAAAGCGACGCGGTTTAGAGTGAAAAAGTTTATTTTCAAAATGTATATTAAAAAAAGTAAGAAAAAAGAAAAATGTGAGTCTGTGTCCTTTGCAAGAAAAAGGTAGTTGAAGTTGGGTCGTTCCACAGGATTCCAACAGACAAGAGGAGAAGGAGCAAATGGAGCGAGAATTGCGGAATGAATATCTCAAAATACGCTCTTATATGTGAGGACCATTTTTCCCCCTCAGACATTATCAGAGGAGCAAAAAGGAATCATCGGATGCCCAGTGCTGTTCCTTACATACATGATGATCTGCAATATCCATTCAATGAGTATGTGTTTTAATCAGCTGATATTGACAACTTATGAATCTAAAGCAAAAACCTACAACAGCAACAAAGTCTACTGCTTCTACTTTTTCAATATATCTTGGCTGTTGCCTTATGTTATCATTTTTGTGGAATCGAAATGTAACCAGCCTGTACACATTAGCTTTATTCGTAAAAATTTGCAAGAATTCATTTTTGAGAGAGAAAGAACGATTTTACTCCCTTTATGAAATTTGCACAAAAAGTACGCGAACGACTTCCAGTAAAAATTTGCAACGAAACAGCTTAACATCGAACTGTCAAAATTAGCTTTGCACATTAGCTTTGCTCGTTTACTTTCACAGTAAAAATTTGCAAGAATTTATTTTTGAGAGAGAAAGAACGATTTTACTCCCTTTATGAAAATTTGCACAAAAAGTACGCGAACGACTTCCAGTAAAAATTTGCAACGAAACAGCTGATGTAGTTTTATCATTTGCTACACACTTTTTATCTTGTAGTTACATTACATATACACTGCCACAGTTGTCCAATTACGATGTCGTCGGTTCACCAGAATTTGCTGAATGGTACTACATATTATTGCTTTCCATTTTCTTTCTAAATTCCAGTGATATTTTAAATAAAATAGTAAAATAATCATTTGTACTTTTTTCGGCAGTTGTTAATTTATTTTGGATTTTTCTTTGTTTACATAAAACAGCTAATTTCAAACAGCTGTTTTATCTTGCAAATTTTTGTTGGCTAAAAGTGTTCGTTTACCTGCAAATTCTTGCAAATTGTTGCTAGTTTTCTGTTCGTTTACTCCAAAATATTAGCAAAAGAGAGCTAGAGAACGTCAATTTTGACAGTTCGATGTTAGAGAGTTTGCAAATTTTGGTTGAATAAATTTTAGCCAACCAAAATTTGCAAGATAGAACAGCTGTTTAAAAACGGCTGTTTTGTAAACAAAGCAAATGAAAAATAAATTATCAAAGACAAGTAGAATCATGTTTGTTTTTTCTTGTTTTCTTTAATATTTCTTTAATATTTTATAGCAATTTGTAACTAATATGAATAATATAGTTGTGCAGAGTGATTCCGCAAATTCTGGTGAGCCGACGACGTCATCGGTAGTCAACTGTGGCAGTAGCAATGGTAAGTATGTCCAGGGACTTTGGAAAGTGTGAACTTCAAAAATATGTATTGGTGGTGGCATGTCATAACGTCCACGGAGAAAGCATTAAAAGTAATTGCTTCCTTTCCATTTTTTAATCACAATTAAAAAACAAACATAAACACATCAGCTGTTTTCTAGTAAATTTTTGTTGGATGCTGTTCGTTTACTTTTTCTGTAAATTTTCAAAAATAGCGTAAAATCTTTCTTACTCTCTCAAACTACAATCTTGCAAATTATTGTTGGGAAATTAAACGAACACAACTTAAAATTTCTCCAACCAAAATTTGCAAAATCTCTAATGCTGCCCTCAGACGTTTCAACTTATGACAGATTGAATCAACTGTTGGCACGTTTGAGGGCTAGTTGAAGTTAGTTGGTCGTCAGTTGAATGAAAAATCAACAATTTTTGATAATTTGGCGAAGTTGAACCAACTGTTGGTACGTGTGAGGGCAAGCTGTTCAACTTCAGTGTTTTTCTTCATTTTTTCTTGTCGTTGATCAAACAACACATACGCTGTGAGTGCAATAACGTTGACCGCAAGAAATAAATAAATAATTAGAAACAAATAAATAAATATTAAGAAATAAATAAATAAATAATAAATAAACACATAATAAGAAATAAATAAATAATAAGAAATAAATAAATAAATAATGATAATAAATAATCGTTGAATGTTTCGTCTGATATTCGCATATAATTAGTATAATCTTTTGCCTAACTGTCTTTCAATGTTTGTAAGAGATTTATTTTTGAAAATGTATTTCAATTTATTAACCAGTACTTTGACCAAATCTTATTCTTTAGTTTTTTATTTTCTGTAATTATATCTTCTTACTCTAAAATTACAACAATTGTTAATAGCGCAAGGACATCCGAATTCATGTTGACGCTTCAAAAATAATTTTTAAATGAAGTTGAATGAAAAGTTGATTCAAAAGTTGAAACGTCTGAGGCGAACGACCAACTTTCTTATTCAACTCAAACGTCAAAAGTTGAATCCACTGTTGGTACGTCTGAGGGCAGCATAACATGGAACTGTCAAAATTATCGCTCTCTGGCTCTCATTTACTGTTACTCACTTACTAGTTACTTATTAAATACGCGATATTGACCACTTTTGTTTCAAAATATAAAAAAAAATACAGTCTCATCTCAATTTTGACCTTCGCGTAAGATTATACAAAATAATGACTTAAATATCCTGAATTATTATAAAAAGCTACCACAATATTCAAAACACTTCAGAAATAGCCAAAGAATTAGAAAGTGTTGGCGATTATTCGCTGTTTTTAAGCTACGCAGTTTCTGCTCACGTGTATTAAACAAAAACAACAAATTTAACTGAAATCGGTTCTTTACCTCGCAGCTCATAAGACCTGTTGAATTGAAATGATACAATGAACTTTTTCGGCAGTTGTTAATTTATTTTGGATTTTTCTTTGTTTACATAAAACAGCTAATTTCAAACAGCTGTTTTATCTTGCAAATTTTTGTTGGCTAAAAGTGTTCGTTTACCTGCAAATTCTTGCAAATTGTTGCTAGTTTTCTGTTCGTTTACTCCAAAATATTAGCAAAAGAGAGCTAGAGAACGTCAATTTTGACAGTTCGATGTTAGAGAGTTTGCAAATTTTGGTTGAATAAATTTTAGCCAACCAAAATTTGCAAGATAGAACAGCTGTTTAAAAACGGCTGTTTTGTAAACAAAGCAAATGAAAAATAAATTATCAAAGACAAGTAGAATCATGTTTGTTTTTTCTTGTTTTCTTTAATATTTCTTTAATATTTTATAGCAATTTGTAACTAATATGAATAATATAGTTGTGCAGAGTGATTCCGCAAATTCTGGTGAGCCGACGACGTCATCGGTAGTCAACTGTGGCAGTAGCAATGGTAAGTATGTCCAGGGACTTTGGAAAGTGTGAACTTCAAAAATATGTATTGGTGGTGGCATGTCATAACGTCCACGGAGAAAGCATTAAAAGTAATTGCTTCCTTTCCATTTTTTAATCACAATTAAAAAACAAACATAAACACATCAGCTGTTTTCTAGTAAATTTTTGTTGGATGCTGTTCGTTTACTTTTTCTGTAAATTTTCAAAAATAGCGTAAAATCTTTCTTACTCTCTCAAACTACAATCTTGCAAATTATTGTTGGGAAATTAAACGAACACAACTTAAAATTTCTCCAACCAAAATTTGCAAAATCTCTAATGCTGCCCTCAGACGTTTCAACTTATGACAGATTGAATCAACTGTTGGCACGTTTGAGGGCTAGTTGAAGTTAGTTGGTCGTCAGTTGAATGAAAAATCAACAATTTTTGATAATTTGGCGAAGTTGAACCAACTGTTGGTACGTGTGAGGGCAAGCTGTTCAACTTCAGTGTTTTTCTTCATTTTTTCTTGTCGTTGATCAAACAACACATACGCTGTGAGTGCAATAACGTTGACCGCAAGAAATAAATAAATAATTAGAAACAAATAAATAAATATTAAGAAATAAATAAATAAATAATAAATAAACACATAATAAGAAATAAATAAATAATAAGAAATAAATAAATAAATAATGATAATAAATAATCGTTGAATGTTTCGTCTGATATTCGCATATAATTAGTATAATCTTTTGCCTAACTGTCTTTCAATGTTTGTAAGAGATTTATTTTTGAAAATGTATTTCAATTTATTAACCAGTACTTTGACCAAATCTTTTTCTTTAGTTTTTTATTTTCTGTAATTATATCTTCTTCCTCTAAAATTACAACAATTGTTAATAGCGCAAGGACATCCGAATTCATGTTGACGCTTCAAAAATAATTTTTAAATGAAGTTGAATGAAAAGTTGATTCAAAAGTTGAAACGTCTGAGGCGAACGACCAACTTTCTTATTCAACTCAAACGTCAAAAGTTGAATCCACTGTTGGTACGTCTGAGGGCAGCATAACATGGAACTGTCAAAATTATCGCTCTCTGGCTCTCATTTACTGTTACTCACTTACTAGTTACTTATTAAATACGCGATATTGACCACTTTTGTTTCAAAATATAAAAAAAAATACAGTCTCATCTCAATTTTGACCTTCGCGTAAGATTATACAAAATAATGACTTAAATATCCTGAATTATTATAAAAAGCTACCACAATATTCAAAACACTTCAGAAATAGCCAAAGAATTAGAAAGTGTTGGCGATTATTCGCTGTTTTTAAGCTACGCAGTTTCTGCTCACGTGTATTAAACAAAAACAACAAATTTAACTGAAATCGGTTCTTTACCTCGCAGCTCATAAGACCTGTTGAATTGAAATGATACAATGAACGAACTAGTTCATTCTGCTGAGATGAACTAAACTGCTCAACTCTAGAGGGCTCCGTTCTGTACGAGTACAAAATTCAACTTCAAAATAGGAACATTTGTGACGGCAGCAGGAATTATATGTTAAGGTCCTCTCCTGATTCCGACTACAATTAAACACTTAAATTGAGATTTTAAAAATGTTTCCAAATATTATGATGTTTTTTCTTTAGAAAAATCGTTTGCATTGTTCACAACACAACAAAATGGTATGTTCAGTGTGTACAATTAAATACAAAAAGTTTGGGCGGGAGCCGTGATTTATAAAGTCGATTGTCGCGATCGATCGCGACTACCGTGATCAGACCCCTGATCGGTCCAGAATTACTCCTTGATTTAGCGATGTCCGTCTGCTGTACATGTAAGGCTTGTCAACAAATATCGTCCGATCTTGACAAAATGTTTTTATTGTTTTGTTTTGGATCAGTTAGGAAGGAAGCCTTTTGAAATTGATAAGCAATAATCCATGTTTTGCTATAGCCCTCATTCAAATGTTCAGCAGAAGCATGCTTGCATAGAATGAAAAATCGAATTAACCCTCTGCAACTGACGTCCTAGTCTGACAGACACCTCAAAGAGAAGAGCACTGTCTTTGTTGTTTTATGAAACTAAATGATATAAACAATACCATTCGAAAAGGTATTTCCTTTCAGATTTTAATCTTATTTTAGCTAGAAAACTATTTACTTTTATAAATATCATTTCGTAGCATTGCAGCTTGGTTTTTGGGCATAGCTTTCATTGGAATGCAACAACAATTTACACTCATAATAAGTGAACAAAATAAAACACCGAAACCGCTTTAACGAACCCAAAATCTACGGCAAGCTACTACTTTTCTATTATGTAAAATTAGGTTTGTTCGAGAACTTTTCCAGCAAAAAATAGCAAGCAAAAACTATCTGGAGAGCAGTGTTGCCAGATAAAGTCGGTCACAAATCGTCAAATTGGAGGTGCAGAAATCGTCAAAAAAAATTTTCGAAATCGTCAAAAAATCGTCAACATTAAAAACTGCAATTGCTGTACCGAATATCAATATTTTTGTGGGGGGAAAACAGTAAAACAAAGCAATTAAATCAATATGTTATAGTAATATTTTTAAAATTCATATATCTTTATTTAAACTCTATTCCGAAATCTCTTCAACTATTGGTCAAACAACCAACGAACAAAGTTGACAAATATGGGTACGAACACAATCGGAGCGATAACGTAGGCGGTACAAATTTGTACACGTATTCTTATGGAAGAAAAACAAAAGCTGGCATTTGACGTCGCTTCTGGCGTAAACGACAAAAATTAGAATTCTTTTTATTTCCCTGGCGTCAAGACGCAGAATGTTGGCGGCTTAATACAAAAATAAAACCACACTGGAGATTTCTGAAAGAAATGTGAACAGGAATTGTAAATTTATATTTTATAGGGTAAAAAAGAAGAGTCGATGCAGTTTTTGTCCTTCATGAATAATTTTCATTAACCCCTAATTGGCTGACCCCCGATTCAATTGTGTGAATTTGATTAAACCTCACACAGATAATATTTAGGGTATTTACATACATATGTATGTATATTATTGACACGGTATGTTTTATACATTAATATCGTAAGTTTTTAATAGTTCTATACTTCCCCAGCCCGTCTACAAAAATGTAATCTCGATAATTCTATTATTTCATAAATGGTTCCATTTGTGGGGAGTTTTTCTACCCAATATCCCTTGATGGGTTAAGTTTATGTTTAAATATAGTATATAGCTGTCGCTCTTGCATTACCAACAATTTCAATTTTGGAATAGACTAAAAATCGTCATTCCAGAAGCTGAAATCGTCATTTTATGTTTTTGTGACTAAAAATCGTCAAAATGACGATAAATCGTCACTTCTGGCAACACTGCTGGAGAGTAAGAATGATTTTACTCTCTCAATAAAAAATAGCACAAAAAGTACGCGAACGACATCCAGCAAAAACTAGAAAGAAATAAGAACTTTGTATGTAAACAGCTGATATGCAATGTAAACATTGGAAGAACCAACAAACGCAATTCGAACAAAACATTACAAATCACCAAAACTGTTTTCTTTTTCAACAGAAATACTTAAAGATTTATAACAAAACATTCAAAAATCACATTTTCTCTTAAAAACTAAAATTCCAATGATAAATTTATTATTTTATATTCTTTCTACGTCCTAATTTTGTTTGTTTACTTAAAACAGCTGTTATGTTTGGCTTGCTAATTCGTGCTGGCAACAATTTTCCCAGCACAAACCATCAACTTCTCCATCATTGAACTGTCACAATATTCACTCTCTGGCTCTCTCGTTGCTGGCTGCTCGGAGTTATCGAACACTTTCCAGCAAAAAATAGTGATAATTAGTGCTAATTATCACGTTCTCGAACAAACCTATTATTAGGATTTTGTAAATTTATGAAACCTCATACTGAACACCTACTATATTGTAACTTCGAATTTATTTAAATGATATTTTAAAACATCAAATACCAGTAAAGATTTGGTTCCAGGAAAAAATACATAGAGTAAAAAATACATAAATGAGACGCCATCTCTCTCAGTATTTTGATGGCATTTAGTGTGTTGCATGTGGGCGGTTGCATGTTGGAAAGTATTTCTTTAATAATACCAGATACAGGCAATGGCTCAAACCATCCAACAATAAATCAGCAACGGCATTCGATTTGTGCCTTAAAATTTATGTGTAAATACACCACACATATACTAACAATAAAATATAACAAACAAGTCCAAAATACGTTTAAATTTCAGTCTTTCATTAAAACGACATGAAAAATTCCACCTGGTTTAAGTTAATTTACAGTTGTAATTTCCTTTAAGGCTGTAAGAGATCATGTTTTCTCCGGTTAGTGAAAAAAATGTAAATGCCGCGGGTGGGATTCGAACTTGTGAAGCATCATCTTCAGCAGCGTCTAGCCCGTTAAGCCACTGCGGTGTGTATTTACACAAGTCACATAACTCTCTGTCGCACATACCGCACCACGAATAGTGTGAAAGGAAATGCCAGATGAGAACAATGGCGTCTCTACACATGTTCGTTCAAATAAATGGTGTCCCAAAATTCACGAGAGGGTGAATTGTAATTACATTGTTCTCAGGATATATGACATGTGGCACCGTCTTGTTGAAAACACATGTCGTCCACATCCATAGCATGAAATTTGAGAACACACAAGTAGATTATCAATATTAGATTAACAAAGGTCCCCCAGCCCAAAATCTTCACAAAACATTTACTTTCTCAAGTCAAAATGCGGCAATTTTGAAGACTAACGAAGCCATTAAGATGAAAATTATCCATATGCCTGAAAATGATTTGGTTCGAAAAAAACCCCTCCATTTTAAACTACTTATACTTGTCAGGAATGAAAACGCTTTGTGCTTTCATTTAGAGTTGCATTTTTAATAACTCTGAGTTGTCAGCTGTAACGCTATCTTTTTGCTTGAACAATACTTTACCTTACACATGGCACGAAATTTAAATCTTACGCGAGATTTCGGATACCCATTATTATATTGATTATCGGGAAAACTATAGTTTCGCCCAGTGCGTCGATTCTTTCAATGGACAATAAACTGCTATAGAACTCGTCACCTGATTTATCTATGAGGGGAAAACTACACCGTGTGATATAATTGAAGACCTGCCGATTTGGGTTATATACTAATACATCATTTCCAAAAGAAATTTAAAACATATCAATTTAATTTTTAAAAATATTAATTGAAATTTGAAAATTATATCTGCAATTTAAAATACATCAATTGGAATTTGAACTTTCTATTCGAAATACACCAATTGAAATTTAAACGACATCAATTGAAATTAAAGACATCAGTTGAAATTTAAAAGACATCAATTGAAACACATCAATTGCAATATAAAAGGCATCAAGTGAAATTTAAGACATCAGTTGAAATTTTTAAGAGGTTAATTGAAATTTAAAACACATCAATTGACATTTAAAAGACATCAATTGAATTTAAAATTCGTCAGTTGATATTTAAAAATTATTTACCAATTTTATATATTAAATTTTAATTGACGTCTTTTAAAGTTCAATTGATGTCTTTTAAAATTCAATTGATGTACATTTTAAATTTCAATTGATGTTTTAAATTTCAATTGATATCTTTTAAATATCAATTAATGTCATTTAAATCTTCGATTGATGTTTTTAAATTTCAATAGATGTATTTCAAATTTCAAATCGAATTTTCAATTTAAAATAGAATTTTTAATTCAAAATAGATAGAACTTTTTAATTTAAAATAGAATAGAACATTTGAAATCGAATTTTTAAATTTCAAATAGAATTTTTAAATTTCAATTGATGTTTTTTAAATATTAAACAAATTTTTTAAATATCATTTGATTTTGTTTAAAGTTCAATTGAAAGTGGTGTTCAAAGTCCAATAAGAAACAGTCGCAAATAAATCACAAAATTAGCCGGACATAAGTTGAACTTTATAAAACAAGTATTTAAGTGAATAAAAATCATTTTAGATTTTATATGCATGTTAAAACTGCTCAGTGATAGGTTTTATTTTCGCCTACCTCGAAATAGGCAATTTTCGACAAATTGGCAGTGATTCCCTTAGAATACCGAATACTAGTTGTGGAGGGAATTTGTTCAATTATATCTACTTGGAAAACAAGTTTCACGAATTAAATAGTTCATTCAGCAAATTCCGCTGCTCTTTAAAGTCTGCTGACATTTAGTACAAAAAATGTCGTATTTTCTCAGATTCTAATACGTTACATTTTAAACCTAAGGAGAAAGAAATACGAAAATTTTGGCTAACGCGATCGACGTACTATGTATATTTGCAGTTGTTAAACACTTTACCATTCGAATGGCAAATAACGAAACTAATCTGAATCTAAGTATAAGATCTTGAATAACGATTCACTATTTATTTAACACAATTAACAATTGTGACTCAATTTAAGTTGTTTTCAGATTTCGCCGCAAGTCTTTTGTGTTCATTAAGAAAGTTCGTCATATCCTATATAGATGTCTTGTTAATTACTCGTTCTTACACTACAGTTGAAAGCCATATATTTTTAATGGTTTTTAATTAAAAGAACAATTAAATTAAAGAACACTTGATCGACAACCACTTTGTTGATATTGAAACTGATAACAGTTTGAAAATTAATGCAAATATGGAATATTTATACACATGAATTACGAATTTATTTCGATTCTGACTCGTAAGACTTTATACACCTCCGTGTAAAAGTTGAGACTAATAGTGTTACAATTGAAATTCCATTTATAGAGAGAACAAGAACAATATGACTTTCTTTGCAACTTGTTGAGCGACACAAAGGCAAATTGCTATCAAAAATTAAATGCAAACTATTCCCAATACATTCGGATTTAAAATACAAATTTACACACCTTTTCGTTTAATGTTTTTTTTTTATTCGTTATAGTTATAAAAACTCACAGCTGGGCAACCAAATATTTGTAAAAGTTTGTGTGCAAGTAACATGATCAAACCGATTGCTTTACAAATTGAGATGTGATTAACATGACTTGATGGTAGAAAGATTTAATAAACTGCACACTAGCTACAGAAGTTTTAAAATTGAATTACTTTTTTGCTTAAAACAACAGGCAAGAATATTTTCGATTCACTGTAAACATCTTTTACCGTTTCCTCTAATCTTTCAATCTTCAAAATCATTTTTTTTTTGATTCGACTGACAATTTGTCAATTTCGAGTTATGACTCTTTTGCAATTAGTGGGCGGTACGTTGAATGATGCTTGTTGGAAATGTTTGAAGGGTCTAAACAAATCTTTTAATTTTATTTATACAAAATAATAAACACTAACTACATCGGTAAAGACGGCTTCGGCCGAAGTTATAAATCATTGCATTACCACAATGGGTTTCAACAAAAAAACAGTGGTATTGAGAAGAAATTTGATTGGTTTATCGGAAAATCACTTGCATTTAAAATTCAACGAAGACTACAAAATGCAATTAATGTACAGGGAAAAAATATAATCATTTTAAAATATTTTTCTGCATTTTTTTTTTTAATTTGAAGAGTAAACTTATTACAGAGTCAATTTTTATTACAATAAAAACACAAAATATTAATTATAAAAAATAAAAATTATACAAATCACAATATTTTAACTAAAAAATATTTTCCACATACAAATAATAAAACAATGTCAAATATCATGCCTGACACAAGTTCTGACTGGAAAAAGTTCAAGATTTTTAAGAAGACCACATAAAATATGAGCAATTATACAGAATAATACACAGACTTAAATTTAAAACAAAATTACACACAAACGAATCTTACACGAATCTACTACTTCGTCTCACAATGTCTTTTCAAAAATTATTTAAAAATATAGTATGAATATATATTTATACAAGATAAACTTTTTTTTAAACATTTTGTTACAAATTTTACTAAAGAAAAAAAGTTAAGAGTTAAAAAAAACAGAAAACAATAATCGGAAAGAAAAATGTATGTAACTGGAATAGAAAAACATAGCAAATAGTGTGGAATCACGTTGAAAGCAAAAAAGAAGAACAAAGTACAAGAACGATTGAATGTCTAAAATAAAAGTTTTAAATTTTCTACATGTGTATCGTTGCTGCTGTATAACGAGCTTCGCCACGCCTCCACGACCATTGACTGGGACGGTACTGAAATGATAGCATAAAAATGGAATGAATTTTAGAATACATTATATATTACAAGATTTAGAAAAGCTAAAGAAGAAGAAAAAGGGGCAACAAAAATAATAAAACACTCGCAAGGAATTTATAACAAAAATATTCAGTATGTTAATCTTGTGTAGAGGCTACATGAGAAAATTTAAAAATTTAAAGTACCTTTTTATTTAACTCAAAACCAATGGATATGAAAATGTATGCTAAATATATAAATAATTGGGATTAAGTACTAAAACCTTTTGCAATATGACACTTTCTAATCGCAGCCAGCCTATAACACAAATGCCAGTTATAATTAATTACATGATTGTGTTTAATATAGCAAATTTGAATACAGTTCGCCTAATTCTACATTTTTGACAAATTAAAAACAAATATTCTTTGGTTCGCAGAAGTAACACCAACTTTTACCTCAATTCCATATAATTAGTTTTTTTGGGAAGTTTATTTTTTAACGAGATGAGAATTTGTAGCAAAAACAAAATTACTCAAATAATAAAATTATATACAATACACATATAAAATCTTGTCGATTTCTAAAGAATACAGATGGAGATCTCAAAGAGGAAACATCTATGCAGCTGGGTGTGAACTAGGGATGCCAAACGGGAAATCCCGAAATCCCGGGATTTTTCGGGATTGATGAATCCATAACTCCATAACTCCGAAACTATGCATTTGCCCCGATTTTGTTATTTTACTTTTTTTGCTTAGAATAACGTATTCTACCCCCTGGTGGTTGTTTATTGGAGTGTAAGCCGTTAAATAGACCAGTTCCCAAAAAAATTAAAAATAGAATCCCGAAATCCCGGGATCCCGAAAAATCCCGAAGTCCCAAAAATCCCGAACCCCGGGATTTTTTTAAAATCAGTCCCGTTTAGCATCCCTAGTGTGAACTCTTTGATTCACACGATATATTTCAACATCGTTTGTAGTACAAAGCCTTTTTGGTCAATGAAAACTAATTATAATTAAAAATAGATGTATGTACACCTGGTGTTTCAAGCCATAATGACATATTCGCCAATCCTTTCCGGATCTACAGTAAATACTTGGCCCTACAAACCGGATAATAACAAACTTAGTCCTACGACTTATTTGGGTTTTTGGTGTTTAAAGCAACTTCTTCCAAAAAGTTACATAACGACCACCTCTAGCAGGACTTCTCAATAGTTTGGACTCCACGTGGCTCCCACAGCAGATTACGCGATCTTAATGTTGAGATTTATGCCAGAAACGCCGTCAAACATCATCACTTGTTTTTCTTCTTAAGGATACAGGTATATAGAAGTATATCCAATGCCAAAGTCATCAACTAGATTGTGTTCACACACTAATAGATTTCGCTCTGGCAGCTAACGTACTTCAGTACGAAACAACTAATCGGCCTTATTCCCGTTGTCGTCGTCGATGTCGTCATCAGATTTTTGTCAACTTTAGAACGTTATAAATGTATTGTCACATCGACAACAACAAAGTTTTTGATGTCTATGATCCAAAAACAACCCTCTTAAAACATTACGCAAAATTTTTTTTTCCAAATGCCTTCAAGTCGCCAATAAAAATGGTGTCGATATTGTATTGACGTCGACGACGACAACGGGAATAAGGGCGAATGTCTATTATTTAACACTTTTGATTTGTAATATTTATTTTTTAAACTATGAATGTAATACATTTTATTCCATAACTATTTTATATTAAGTAAACATCGCCATCGCCAGTGGATCTACGTCCATAATTCTTCTACTCGGACACAGTCCATAATTTCTAGCTGAATTCATCATCATATCAGGTGCGTACAAGTGAGCTTCCAGGTGTGTTCTTGCGGAAACTTAAGAAATTTTAATGCCTCACCCGTTTCGTACGCAATCCGTATTTTGGAAGCACGATAACATGAAAACTAGAATCTAAACTTATGAAATAGTTGTATTTAGGTCAATAAGATTTTATCAATACTAGACTTTTAGAAGCTTTTATAAAATCGACCCATTTTTGTAATCCATTTACCATTTAGTCGTCGGCAGCGGTGTTTACAGAATTTGACTGTTGACGGCGGAAATTGCGGTACATATTCATCTAATCTGGGGCCATGACAACGTGGGTTCGATCCCTGCTCTGACCCACCTTAAAATTTTTCCGACCGCGGTCTACTCGCTTAGTCACGGAGACACTATCAGTATTTAGCCATGAAACAGCTTCTCAAAATAACGTTCGGAACTGGTGTAAAACTGTAGGTGTCAATCATTGAGTGTAAAGCTAGAACGCGCGCTGCTCACTGGTTTGTGAGAAGCTCTCCCCAATCCATCCATCCAATAAATATTTTTATTTATTTATTCATCTAATCTAGCGCAACGTATCAGTATTAGGGACAATTGTAAAAGTTGTGGTTTCCTATCGAAAGCATTAGTGTTAAAGGTATAACTTTGCTTTCAAATGTTTCTGTAAGGAAACTTTGCTGTAAAAGGTTTATTTTAGAAAACTTTGTTGCCAAAGGTTTCTTTTAGAAAACTTTGTTGCTAAAGGTTTCTTTCTGAAAATGTTATCAAAGTTTATTTTAGAAAACTATGTTGGCAGAGGTTCTTTAAAAACTTTGCTGTCACAGGTCTCGTTTAGAAATGTTTGCTGTCAAAAGTTTCTTCTAGAAAACGTTGTTATCAAAGGATTCTTTTAGAAAGCTTTGTTGTCAAATGGTTCTACTAGAAAACTATGTTGTCAAGTGTTTTTTGGTAAATTTGAATTCACGCTTTTCTCTTTGACAGATTCTGCCATAGTGTAATTTTTAAGACATATAATGAAGGGAAGTTATGCAGTTAGCAAATACAAATATCTAAGTAGCAGACAAATTAACACCTGCTTTGTTCTCATTTTAATGCCAAATTAGGAAAGGAAAGTGTCTTTTGACCAACCATCCGAAATCACAGTCTACGTGATACCACCTCCGATAATGGAATAAGACTGATAGACTTCGCCGCTGCAAAGAACATGGTAGTTTAGTAGCACACGATTCCAGCATAAGGACATACATAAGGCGACCTGGATATCTCTTGATCAGCGGACGAAGAACCAGATTGATCACTTGGTAATAGACGGCAGTG
Source organism: Phaonia tiefii (assembly GCA_963931995.1). Lineage (NCBI taxonomy): Eukaryota > Metazoa > Arthropoda > Insecta > Diptera > Muscidae > Phaonia > Phaonia tiefii. The sequence continues at coordinate 77,313,033 of OZ008370.1, forward strand.
TAATGGATGTACGTGTGATTCGAGGTGCCAATATCGACTCGGATCATTACCTGGTGGCTGCGAAAGTTCGCACAAGACTGAGCAGGGCGAACAACGTACGAAGCCGAACACAGGAAAAGCTGGATATTGACAAGCTACAAATACCGGAGATATTAATGTCCTATCGACAGAAGCTCTCTCTCTCCTGCTAGAGCAGAATACCCCCTCCCGAAGACCCAGATGCGCAGTGGAAGCACATCTCCCATTCTTTGGAAACCGCTGCAAGGACTGAACTTGGCTATCAAAATCCGCGGAAGGATAAGCCATGGTACGACGAATAATGTCGCATTGCAACTGATGAAAAAGACGCTGCACGCATGGCAACGAAACAGCCACTTACAACACGTGCTGCGAGTGAACGGTACAAGAGTCGAAGAAGGGAGGACTATTTAGGCGGAAAAAAGGCAGTGGGAGCAGAGAGAGAGAGAGAAAAAACCGAAATGTACAGGATGAATAGTGAATCCCGAAAGTTTTTCCAGAGGGTAAGAAGATCGAAAACGGACCTAATAATGGGCTAGCCTGCTGCAAGGACGAGCAAGTCCACGACTGACCAAATATTTACGCTACGCCAAATCCTGGAAAAGACCCACGAAAAGCAAATCGATACATACCACCTTTTTGTCGATTACAAAGCTGCTTTCGATAGCCCCATACGGGGAAAACCGTACGAAGCTATGTCTGAACTTGGTATTCCGGCAAAACTGATCCGCCTCTGTAGAATGACGCTGACGCTGATTCTGTACCAAGCGAGGACTTAGACAAGGCGACACACTTTCGTGCAATCTCTTCAACATCTTAATGGAGATAATAATGAGAAAGGCTGCAGTAAATACGAACAAGACTATTAACACGAAAGCCATATGTTGCTGGCGTCGAAAAGGCGTTGATGGTGTCAACGACTGGAGAAACCTCTCGACTTGGTCCGCATTTGAACGTTGACAACCGATTTAATTTTGAAGTGGTAGATGAATTTGTCTTCCAACTGGCTCTATCCTTCGCCTTTCTCGCCAGTTGGCAACACCAAGGATACGAAGGGATTCTTCTGGCTGGTCTTTTCAGCGGAGTCTTGGTCGGCCTCTTTTCCTGCTTCCATCGGGTACGTTATTGAAAACCTTTCGCGCTGGCTCATCTTAATCCATTCTGACAACATGGCCTAGCCAACGCAATTGGCCTAATTTGATTCATCTAGCTATGTCCACGTCAGAATATAGATTATATAGCTCTGCGTTCCAGCGACGTCGGTACTCGCCGTTTTCTCTAACAGGACCATATATTTTACGGAGAATTTTTCTCTCGAATACTCCCAGGTGTTTTTCATCCGCTTGCGATATGACCCAAATTTCGGAGCCATATGTCGAAACAGGTAAAATGAGAGTCTGCTATAGCTGAACTTTTGTCCGTCGAGAGAGGGCTTTGTTCCTAAACTGCTAGCTGGAACCAAGACCAGGCAGAATAATCCCTCCGTATCCTTGGTGTTACCAACTGGCGAGAAAAGGCGAAGGATAGAGCCAGTTGGAAGACAAATTCATCTACCACTTCAAAATTAAATCGGTTGTCAACGCTCAAGTGCGGACCAAGTCGAGAGGTCGAGAGTCGTTGACACCATCAATTTTGTCTTGCCCTCATTAACAGAAAGACCCACCTTCGCTGATTCCTTTTCGATTCTTGAAAATACTGCAGTAACCTCACGCAAATTTCGCCCAATGATGTCTATGTCGTCAGCATACGCCAGCAACATATGGCTTTTCGTGTTAATGGTCTTGTTCGTATTTACTGCAGCCTTTCTCATTATTATCTCCATTAAGATGTTGAAGAGATTGCACGAAAGTGTGTCGCCTTGTCTAAGTCCTCGCTTGGTACAGAATGGTTCAGTGAGGTCTTTCCCCACTTTCACTGCTGATTTGGTGTTGGTCAGCGTCATTCTACAGAGGCGGATCAGTTTTGTCGGAATACCAAGTTCAGACATAGCTTCGTACAGTTTTCCCCGTATGGGTCTATCGAAAGAAGCTTTATAATCGACAAAAAGGTGCTATGTATCGATTTGTTTTTCGTGGGTCTTTTGGCGTAGCACGAATATTTGGTCAGTCGTGGCGTGAATATTTGGTCAGTCGTGGACTTGCCTGGTCTTAAACCACACTGATACGGTCCAATCAAGTTTTCATTTATTGTGTTGAAAAAAAAAACAATATCTGTTGTTATTGCCTACAAAACCTACTGCTAATATCTTCCTATTGTACCATAATACTTTTCGAATGATATTATTAAAAATCTCTCTGCTGCGCAAATCCTGATTTTGGATACAAATTTGTTTATCATTTATTAACTAATTCTTCCTCATTGCAATGTTATTGATTTTTTGAAAATTGCACTCTTTAGTCACTTTGGCACTAGTCGCGGACCAGCTTCATACTATTTCAGAACCTAGTGGCACCGGAAGTGTTTCGACCATTTCCTACCGGAAATTTTCTGTTTGAACATTTAATATTAAAATCGAAGTTACGTTTATCAACAGTGTTTGAAAGACACGCAAAACAACTGGTACAATTGGCTAAAATATCGGAAAATGCGTCAAAATTCTAAAACATCTATTAAATTCCATGAGTTTAAATTTAACAACTTTAAATCTATTATGGATCATAAAAGAAATAATACCGTCAATATTACAAAAAAAAATATTATTACGAAGCTTTAAACTTGTACATGCATACACAGGAATGATGGTGCTGTAGGCCCAAAAATGGCATAAAAGGTGACACAGACACAGATTTACGACAAATATCAAGATGATAGTAGTGAAAGGAAGTAGGTGATGACTGATAGATAGATCAATGACAAGAAAGGTAATGAAATCTACGACAGAATAGAACGACGTTCTGATTTGTTACAAACCTGACGATATTTGGACTGCATGTAATTAAAATATTGTAATCATATTAAATAACCGCTAGAGCAATATTTGTATATATGTATATCTCAAAACACCCTTCCCACATATTTGTTTGTTGACATTTGTGTCAAATTATGTTGTCCCTCTTACTCACCTGTATTAGTAGTTGACCACTCTTCGTATGTGGATTCCGATAAGCATACAACACCCACAGCAAAATACACGATACTAAGCAAATGGGTATAAATAGACCCAAAGTTATGCCCATTTTTCGTGTTGGCGCCGGTTCATCGATCATTGATTTCATCTGAGTACCACTATGATAATCGGTTTTAGCTTCATCCAATGGTGTAACAGTCGATGACGATTCTAGACCTGTAGGATTGTATGGTTTAAAGGGATGTGTGTCATCATTTTTGTGATTATTATTGCTGCTGGCATCCGGACCAGTGGATTTATCTGTGGTTTTATTAGAAATATTACCAGCCGGACAGGAAGCCTCGTTTGGAATTTGGAAGCGTTCACATGCTTTAAAAGAAAGGCAGTTGTATGACATTGATTGAAAACAAATATGATTGTAAAAATTAAGTATGTGTATTGATTTTGTTGGCTTACCACTTGAATTCCATTCCTGCCTCTTGCGATCTGTGCCTGTGGAACATCTTTGAAGTGTTGGACACCAAAAACACTGAAAAGAAATTCAGTTGTAATACAGTACTTATTATGTAGGAGAGTGTTTAAATTAACTGCTTTGACTCATGGTCTTAACAAAAAAATAAACCACAGTTGCGGAAGATTGTTTACGTTCGGATCATTGTGTCTTGAAATTAGAAAATGGCTGTTATTGATAATATAATTAGTTCTAAAAAATATTTAATTTTGTTAGTGTTATCTTTAGGATATCATATAGATCGACAACAAACAGATAAAGCATTACAAATACAGGTGTGTTATAGCGCAGGTTTTAATACAAATATGATTATATTGTATAAAAGTAAACAGAACCGTTTATTAATCACGAAAAAACTTCTGACAAAATTGTTAAACATGTGAAATCAACCAAATGTTTTCCTTAATTGTATATTAATTATATCTATTTTCAATATAATAAAATGTGGTAATCGCCACTTCAAACCAAAAAATTTCAATAATTTCTAAAATCTCATCAAATTATCCACATTTTGCATAATTATAGGAGGACCAATAAACAAATAAATAAACATCGCAATTGCAGTTGGTCATTTACAGAAATCACCGACAGCAAACAGATAAATCGTAATGCTACTTACTGGGAAAGTTGTGTTATGATTTAAACATGATGCACAATCGGTGTATTGAAGACAAGTGGGCAAAGCTTTCAAATAGATGATTGTTGAATTTGTAATCTCGGCATTGGCAAAATTCACACGATGGTATTCATAAATTGTCTTTCTACGAGCGACTGAAATTATACGAATGTAGACAATTTAAACATAAAGAAAAACGACAAATACATATCTAAAAACCAGAAAATTAAAATGCAAAAAAGGTGACGGAGAAAACTTACAGTATACAATTTTATCAATAATATAAGCATCGGATAGTCCAACCTTGACGGGATGTTTGTCATCTTGTATGGCATTGACGAGAATCGGCACCGAATAATAATTGAATTCGATATCACCATTTTTATACAGAGTAGTACTGAATGTGAATTTACCGACATCTTGTTTGTCTTGTAGAGAAACATTTTCCCAGATGACAGTAAATGAAGAGCCTAAGAAGAAAAAAGTCATGGGATAAAAGGAAAATAAAACATATTAAGGATAAATACAGTTTAGTTTTTTTTTTAATGTTTCGTTTATTTACCTGTATCATTTAATCTTACATATGAATCATTTGACAGACTCGTATCGAAATTGGCCATCAATGGCGCAATGTATTGAGTTGCTGCCAACCAAGAGTGTACATAATCACCAGTGTATATAAAACCACCAGTGGCTACTGTTACATTTCGCACAGGATGTCCATAGAAGGGAAAATCAAAACTTAATACTACGGTCTATAAACAAATAAGGATAAAGATACCACAATTTATTTGCATTCCTTTAAAATTAATTGATATACAAATTACTTACCATGGCTCTACGATGCGATTGCGATAACATCCAGTTGGGTGTCATATTCTTAACTTCACTCCAAGTTTTCTCGACCTTTTCTTTGTTAACGGAAATTGTGCTGTTATAGTATTGATGATGGTCCTAAAGGAAAAAATATAAAAAACAAAAATATTTAAAGTAAAACGCATATACACAAATATTATTAGCATAAATGCTAGGCTAACGAGTGTCTAGCAATCGAACAGTGATGATGATACTTAGGGATCTTCGATCGATACTAATTCGCACATGTGAATTGCAGAATTGAGTTTGTATAAACAGGGTTATTTAGGAAGTTCCGGACAAATTTCTCCAGCGTATTCCTTGGCTCATTTCATGAAAATGCAAGGGTGCGAAATGGCAGCGGGTTCAAAATTTTGGGATTGCCGATCGGAGGGTAGTAGGATAAAGTTGCTAACTTCTGAGCCAGTGGTTGGATTTTTTTGTTTTTGGGCTTGTTGGAAAGGTCTTTAAGAAACTAAACGTGGCGAATGTGATTTGCAAACGGCTGCAATTGTGTTTAGTAGAAAATGGGAACCACATTGAAAACTTCCTTTAACATCAAATGTTTTTTTCCCTTATGTGTTTGATTCTTCAGCCAAAAATTTCAATAAAATAAAATCTTAAACGTGTTAATTTACAAAAACAAATAAATGTGTGCTGTTATTTCGCTTCCAAAAATAAAAACAAACATTTTTGCATTTCAGTAAAATGGTCATAACTTTGGAACGGTAAGACCTCTGGGCTTCGTTTAGGTCATTTTGGAAAGGTAAGAGGTATGGCTATCTTTCAACAGAAATAACAAAAATAAAATTCTTTCAATAAATTATAAGTTACCTGCCATCTGGCTGAGCAAATTGAGGTTATGTGAATTTTTTTTCTATTTTTTTCGGAAAGCTCTGTATCTCGGCGATTTGACTTTTTTCTACTTTTTTTTATGATTCTGAAAGGCCTCTTAAAGACCTTTCCAACAAAATCCGATCACTGGCTCAGAAGTTAGCAACTTTACCCTACTACCCTCCGACCACCAATCCGAAAATTTTGAACCCTCTGTCATTTCGCACCCTTGCATTTTCGGTCATGGTCCTAGTGGACTTTTCTTCATGAAGTCATTGAGGAAACATAACACGTTCTAATAGAATGCATTCTTTTAGAAATTTTGATTGGAATATGAATCCTGTGCAATAGGGTTTCGTGAATAGAAGCGAATAAACATCCCTACAAAACTTAATTTCTTATTATGGCTTATCTTCATAAAAGTTTAACTGCATTTAGATATCTTTATAATTGTAATAACAAATTTATCAGGGAATGATCTTTTAAGATAATTTCCGACATTCATCATTGAATTTATGGTACACGTTAATATAAAGTGTACTCGTTGCAAAGTTAATGTACCACCACATGATTTCAATATTATATGAATGTGATTATTTTTTTATCAAAATATAACAGGTTTTGACGAAATTCTGCTTAATTTTTGACATCGTTGTATTGCAGTTATTCTGCATACACACCTATTTTTTTATGCATTGTTAATCAGGGACGCAATGGTATTTATTTGGCCGAAGTGTGTGGGAATATAAATTTAAGTTAATCAATTTGTTTATAATAAAAAAGTATCCTGGTACAAGTTGGACAACATTATCATATTTATTCAAGGTTTAAACCAACGTTATTAAAAGATCAAAAAGTATGTAACCTAACCCCACATTTTAATTATAAACAGGTATGAGATCTTTTCTTAGCATTTCACTAAATCTAAATTTATTTAATATTCATTTTATATCAATCAGTATCGTATAAAACTATTTAAAATTATTCGAGAATGGTTGGCGATTGCAACATAACTTAATAGAAAACTTAATCACAGTACAGAAGTTTCAGTCTGGTGAACAGAATTAAACCAACCCCGCGTACAAGTTGGAACACATCTCTTATATTTTTGTGGCTGGTCAACTTTTGTACAGAAAAGTGTCAGAATGGGTGTGACAAAATCAACTGCTTTTAATAGCCGAGTGGCGTTAGGGAAAATCGGTTGTATTTTCAGGATTTATGGTGCCTACCAGCATACCCACCTACCCGTCTATTTTGGGTTTTCTTGAGAGGAAATGCGCCAAAATCGACCTACCACTTTAAATTGCAGGGAATGTTGGCTTATACCGAATTCCATCAGTTGTGTTCTACGGGAGATATCGCGACGCCAAACCAGACGACCGCATAATGTATGGAAATGGGTGTGACATCTTAAAGTTAATCACATACATAATCATCATCTCACGAAATTTGTCTTGTTTAATGGGAGGTGACAACGTGACCATGAATGTCCTTTTCATATCACAAACTAAGTTTTCGCAAATACAATATTTATTTTATGGCAGTCATAGTGTTGACCTATCAGAACCAGGCGGGTGTGGCTCAATCGTCTTAAAAACCGGGGTCAGATATACCGCCCTATGTTTCTGGGTTCTAAGCTGATCACCTTTAGAGTTGGAAAAATATACAGAATAAAGAAAGAAAGAGAAATAGCAATACTATATGACTGGAAGTATATAGGGTTGCTCAATGCGTTTCTCACACATTTGCCTCTGTGCCTTGAGCCAAAAGCACTAAACTGAGAGTGTTTTTGTGATAATTAAATCGAGGAAAAACGGGATACAATTGAAATAAAGCAAAATGTTATGAAGTGAAAATTATTTATAGTGATTGCAATAAACACAAATTTAGTAAAATAACGATTTTTCTCATTGTGCATGAGTTGCCAAGTTTGTAACACTCTATGATCCAACTTGTCTATACTGTCAAAGGTTTACGGTCCAAGAAAATCAGGTGTTGCAGACTCTTGATATATTACTCTATGAGTGAGGGTTTTATATATACATATATCGAATGTTATATGGGATGCGAACAATCTTTTTACATCAAAGGTATAAAAGGTTTAGTTTAGTTATCACCAATATCGCATATACATTTAATCAAATGAATCAAATACGTCAGGAATGCACAGCAAAACCCACCAAGATATGACTTAAATGGTCCGTTATAAAATTAGATTAGATAGTAACAGGTGGTTCAAAACTCAAGAACTAATTGCAGAACAGAGAAACCATTCACAGAGACTGCGTAGAAAATTTGAAATATAAGGTCACTAACCATCATAGATTCTACCAAAAAGTCAAAAACTGGACTAATGGGTATGGACGGAAATCTCATCGCAGATGTGCAGAGCATGTTGGGAATATGGAGAGATAATTTCTCCGCGATACAGGTATCTGAGATATCCAATGACGATGGGACAATCGATCACAAAATGGACGACGACGTCGATTGCCTACCTCCTAACCAAGACGAGGTCAGAACAGCTATTGCCCGGCTTAAGAACAACAAAGCCGTAGGAGCCGATGGTTTACCATCGGAGCTCTTAAAGGCTGACGGCGATGAGCTGGTAAGGTGCATGCATGAGCTCATTAGCTAAATTTGGTTAGATGAATCATGCCCGGCGATTGGAGTCTCAGTGTACTATGTTCCATATTTAAAATAGATGACCCGAGTCTCTGTGTCAACTACCGTGGAATAAGCCTTTTATCCATAGCATATAAGGTTCTATCAAGTATAATGTGCGAAAGACTAAAACCAATTATCGCTGACCTGATGGGACCATACCAGTGTGGCTTTAGCCCTGAAAAATCGACAACTGGCCAGATTTTCACGCTACGCCAAATTCTGGAGAAGACACACGAAAAACAAATCGACACCTATCATCTATTTATCGATTATAAAGCGGACTTCGATAGTCCGATACGGGAGAAACTCTGAGCTTGGTATTCCTGCAAAACTCATACGCCTTTGCAGGATGACCTTGACGAACACCAAATCCGCAGTGAAAGTTGGTAAGGATCTTACCGAACCTTTCGAAACTAAGCGAGGCCTCAGGCAAGGCGACACCCTATCGTGCGATCTCTTTAACATCTTAATGGAGATCATTATGAGAAAAGCTGCAGTCAACATTAATAAAACCATCAGCAGCAAAAGTCACATACTGCTCGCGTATGCTGATGATATAGATATCATTGGGCGCACAATTAGAGAAGTTACTGCGGTTTTTTCGAGAATTGAGGAGTCAGCAAAAGTGGGTCTGGCGGTAAATGAGGACAAGACAAAATTAATGGTTTCAACGAACAGGGCCTCCACGCGATTAGACCAAAGCGTGAACGTTGATAACCGTTATAACTTCGAGGTAGTGGACGAATTTATATACCTCGGATCTGCCGTGAACAAAAACAACAACGTCAGCCTTGAGATCAAGCGGAGAATTGTGCTTGCGAATAGATGTTATTTTGGGCTAAGCAAGCACTTTAGAGATAAAGCTCTCTCTCGAGTAACAAAAGTCCAGCTGTACCAGACTCTCATTTAACCTGTCTTGCTTTATGGCGCAGAAACCTGGGTCCTATCGCAAGCAGACGAAACATCTGTACGAGTCTTCGAGAGAAAAATACTCCGAAAAATGTATGGCCCTATAGTGCACAACGGCGAGTATCGGCGACGCATGAATCATAAGCTGTATGAGCTTTATCCTGACATTGACATAGTTAAGCGGATCAAGATAACGCGATTGCGCTGGCTAGGCCATGTCAGTAGAATGGATGAAGACGAACCAGCACGAAGGGTTTTCGAAACCGAACTCGAAGGAAGACGAAAAATAGGAAGACCAAGACTCCGCTGGAGGGATCAGGTTGACGAATCCCTGCGTACGCTTGATATTGCCAACTGGGGAAATAAATCAAAAGATCGAACTGGTTGGCGAAATATGTTATCTTCGTTTTGTAAGGTCCCTGACCCCCCGGGGTTGCCCGAGACCGGATAAGTAAGTAAGTAAGTAATAACAATGACATGCATATTCGTTGTGCTCTAAGTTTTTCAATTCATCAGCGATGATTTTTATTTATTCGGCATTTTTAATGGCTGCTTGTTTATTTCATTATTTATGATGCTGTTGAAAAATTCATCAAACTAAATACTGGTGCACCACTAGTTCGAAAGCGACACTCGAAAGATAATTTCTGCCAATCCTAGGACATCGCAAGGTTAATTTCTACAGTTGTTTGTATGGGCGAGTACTAGGTCTATGGTTCAAAAATACTAGTTCATTACTAGTTCTGACTAGTATTGTTTCCTGCTGGGTCATTTCAATTGAGAATTAGCATCAATACAAAACAGCAAACATCATCCATCATTCCAAAGAACCGCTTATGAAGATATTTGGCTAGATCTGAAATAGCTATAAGGTTTGCCAGGAATCCTAAGGATGCATATTGCAATTTCTTTTTTGGAAACTATATCTCTATTAATAGAGATATAGAATGGTCTTGAGCTTGAATAATAAAATAAAAAAACCGAATAAATATCTTGGAATTTTATTGTAATTTATTTTTAATTGGCCACTAAGGCTTCAAATTACAAGTCAATAATAAAAAAAAATCATCCCTGATGAGTCCAAATCAATATTTAAAAATAAAAATACAGTATGTCGTTTAATTTTCAAGGTATAACAGTGTTTTTGTGCCAGTCTGTATAATCTGTTATGCAAATGGATCTGAATAATTATTGAATACTAGTTCTATTAGACGTTTGTCGAAAACTTTAAAAGGAAAAGGCAAACCAACAAATACCATAACTCTCGTTTGTATCTCAGTGATAGTAGTTTCCTGTGCAATTATGTTAACGAAAGTCAGAGAAACTTGTTTATACAACAGGAACATATTTCCTTATTACGTTTCATGTTTAGTAAATTGTTATTTCGATTGGAACGCATGCAGTGTTCCCAATTAGGGTATCCTAAATAAAAACGCTGCTTAAAGTTTCTGAAAAACATTATTTTCTCACTCTTTATCCCTGTTGTCGTTTACTTACTGTTGTTTGATTCACTGTCAAATTTTGATGTTTCAATACATCTAATGTTTCAGTTTCCGGCACATCGATGGTGTCAATAAATTTTTCCTCTTCGCTTTCTTCTGTTTTTATTGCTGCTGCTACACCTGCACCAGGAGCAGGAGTTTTTGTTACGGCTGCTGTCGTTACCAATACCTTTTTAGGAAATTGATTTGCATTTTTCTTTGCATCAGTTTCATCGCCAGCTTTTGCTACCTCCGTCTGTAACGTTGTTGTAAGCGTTGTTTGTGTACTTGGCAATTTATCCGTCATATCCTTACGTTGCCCCGTACCATTGACACCCAATAAATGTTGACTACTACTGTTCTGGGGCACAACGACGGATGGTGTTGTGTCCGTGGATGCATTAACATTTTGCTGCTGTTGTGCACTACTTGAGCCTGTGGTTTGAACACTTTGGTATTGGTTTTTAATATCTACGATGGGTTTCTTGTCATCTGTAATATAAAAGTAAAGGAGAATAAGACGATAATGTTTAATACAATGTCTAGAGAATGCTAGTAGATAAGTGTTGATTATCACTTATTTCTTAATTAGAATATACATTATTTAAATTATATTTCGGTGGTGGCCAATCTTATAGAAGCGCAGGATGTAATGCAAGTAAATTTCTAAATCCATTATCGGCATGGCTTATGGGCCAAATTGTATTCATCGTCATTAAATCATAAGAGATATTGTTAAGACACAAGATATATCTTCCATAGAAAAAATGTTTTCGTTGAGAATTTTGCACATATTAACAATGACAAAATCATTTTTAGTAATAAGATCAAGGTTACGTTATTTTTTGTTTAACTCAAACAAGTTCATTTTTATTTAAATAAAAGACGCATATTGTTTGGGGGATTTTATTTTATATGTAGTATATTACTATAGAAATATTAATTTATAGAAATCAGAGAGTAATGTCATATAGAGCTGCCATCTTACTCATCTGACGTTTTGTTTCACACTCTTCGTGGTGCGGTCGGTGCGATAGAGAGTATCTGACGTAAATTGACTTACACCAGCACCGCAATTCTGTAACTATTTAACGGGAAAAATTGGTAGTTAAATTGTCAAAATTCATAAAATTTCAGAACAAAATTTCAGAAATTTGCCAATTAAACTATCGATTTTTATCGTTAAAAAGTTACAGAATTCCGGTGCAGGTTGAATTACAATAATTATTGACTTATATTTTTCATGTCGTTTTCATGAAAAACTGTGGAATTTAAACGTATTTTGGACTTTTTGTTATCTTTTTTTGTTACACAAAAATTTTAAGGCACAAAACGAAATGTCGTTACTTATTTCTTGTTGGTTGATTTGAGCTATTGCCTCTAAAATATAAAATAAATGGTTTCCCATTACATCCCATGAAGGAACTGGGGAGAGCTTCTCACAATCACTGAGCTGTGCGCTTTCCAGTTGTCACTCACTGATTGGGACCTACAGTTTTACACCGATTCCGAACGGAATTTTGAGAACCTGTTTCATGGCTAAATTCTCGACAGTTTCGCCGTCACTATGCGAGTTGACCGTCGCCGGAAGAAATTTTTTAAGGTGGTCAGAGCAGGGATCGAACTCGGAATCTCATGTACAAGAGGCGCGCACGCTACCCATTGCACCACCGACGGCCTCTATCTGGTATTATTAAAGCAATACTTTCCAAATGCAACATCCATATACAACACACCAACCTTGGTAAATTTACAGAGTAAAATTACTTCTCTATATGTCATTTCTCTATGATAGAAATATTTCTAATATACGTACACACATACTTATGTATAAACACGTACATTAGGGCGTGCTGAAAATCGCGTTTTTTGGAATTTCAATGGCGGTGGGTGTCAAAAGATGTGTATTGAAGAACTGATTACGGAAACGTCAAACTTCTTTTATAGGAGGGTACTTATGTATAGTCCCCTACCGGCCGTTAAGTTGCGGTTCCAAGTGTATTTTGATATTTGGTATAAATTTTGTTTTTGGTGAATATGGGGCTCAAGCGACGTGTCATGATGAGCGTAATTAGAACAGACAACAACAAAAATTATTTCTAATGATGATGGAAAGAAGTTGTTTGCAAATTTTTTTTTGTGTGTTTTGCTTGCGATATTTTTCAAACACTTGCATTGTGGAAAATTCTCAATACAGATGAGTTTTCGTTTGCATTTAGTTTGATGAATTTTTCAAAAGCAGCATTCCAAAAGACAGCTGATGAAGATCTGTGGCGAGATATGAAATAGCTATATGGTTTGCCAGGAATCATGAGGACGCATTTGCAAAACATCTTCGTTTTTAAAAAACTATATCTCTATTTATTGAGATATAGATGGTCTTGAGCTTGACTAACAGAATAGAAAAGTACCAATTAAAAGGCCGAATAAATAAAAAATCATACCGTAATTAGAAAAATTTTCTAAAATTGGACAGAGCATTTATTTAACGGCAGCATTTTGCAGTCTTGATCAATTATATTTCTCCGATTTTTCACGTACATATGTATTAATCATTGTAGTTCCGAATTAGCTTTTAATATATATATATTTCATAATATTTTAATGTAAAATACAAGATAAAAAAATTTTAAATTTAATTGAAAAATTGGGTAGAAAAAGTATGCATGATCGAAATTTTAAAATGGCACAGTGGTTCAAAGTTCACATGAACGCGAATCTAAACTTTGGATGAATATCGTTTAAACTATATTACAGCGTGTAAAACTTGTCATTTAAATTAGTATTTTAGTGGTCTGGTAACACCAAACGTAACAAAGTACACACGTGCATTTTATAACCAAAATACAGCAGGTACATTCATTGCCAGATTCCGTTAACTTACTGAAATTTTATTTATTTTGTTCATCGTTCATTGAATTCTTTGTACTTTATTTAGTGTCTGCTGGAAAAATTGTAAATACATGTTGTTTATTACTATGTAGGTAGGGCGACCTCACATAAAATTATAGTAACGGGGCCTACACAAAAAATTGCAGGTGATTGCAGTCTAAAAAGACTATTTTGTATTAGTTAGTTCATATATTGATATTTCATAATAAGAAGAAACCCGAATCTCCGCCTTACCCCAACATTTTATATTTAATTTTTTTCAGAAAATGTTGCTGGAATAACGTACTTGGAGTTATTTCAAGAATGGTTTAAGTTAAAAAATGTAACCAGGGTTAAAATTTGTGCGGGGCTGTTATTGAGGCGAATTTGATTAGAATTCAGTTTTAATAATGTCAATGTTTGCCTTTTGATGAATTTGAGTACCATCTCTATGCAATTCAACGGCAGTAATACGATTTATTTGCTAAATGTTGTGTTCTAAGGGATGTTTGGGTCATAACTCCGGATTAGTATAAAACATACCAAAATGAGAAAGAGAATTATATCACCTTTTTAGCTGCGCACCGACTTTTTCAAAGTTGTCGAGGCAAAAATAGTTATTCACATTTAAACACTAAAAAATCAGACTGTTTTTCATTAAATTAGTTAGCACCCTGCGAAATTGGGGAACAAATGAACCTTTCCAAATGTTTAGCGTATTCATTGAACGCTTTTGAAGCAAAGAAGTTATGTTGGTCCAAAGTCAAAATTTTTTCAAAAGCGAAATAATTGGTAATACCGAACAGTAATTGGCATAAACGAAACTTAACTGTCATGTTAAAACTCTTTTTAATGAAGAAAAATTGTGTGCAATTTCTCTACAGCTGAGGCAAAAGACTGGTTATTTAAATTGGTAATCAGTTGATTTTGATTTATGTTTGATCTGATTTTAAATACGAAAAGAGTTTTTCAGTGCTTTGTCAAATAATCTAACTACCATGTAGCAACAGTGGCAAATGCTACGAAAAATAACCGGTATTTATACATTTCTCGACTAATCGATACGATGCATCAAACTGACGCCATTTGCAAAACAAAACTGATTTGCAAGCAAATAAAACTGACGCCATTTGCAAAACAAAACTGATTTGAGCAGAAATAACGTTATAACCAGAGGGGACAAATTTGCTACTTTTGCTTTTTTACTATTTTTTTTTTTGCTCTTTTTAGTAATTTTTGCTTGTTTTGCTATTTTTGTAATTTGTTCACCTTTTTGCTATTTTTTTTTAGCTTTTCGAGTTTTTTTTCTTCAAATTGAGAACAAATCCATTTTCACTTTAAGATTACAGTTAACTGTCAGACATATAAATCTACAATAATATAAAAATATAAGTGTATTTGACAAACCTGAGAGAAAACACAAAAACACTATGCCCGTTGTTGTTGCCTACAATAACAGCAATTTCTAATGAGTTTACTTTCACTAGATACCTTCTAAGCAACTAAGTTTTCATCTCTGCAGTTTTCAAATTGTATTTGAAAACCAACCAGGTTTTGTTAAACGGCAAAAATGCCGAAGGAAAAGTCAAATAAGTTATTTTTATTAAAAATGACTCAGTTGTATCCAGGAGATTTTAAAACTGAAGGAGATTTGCCTTTTTGTAATGTTTGCTGTTTTAAAATAAATAGTCAAAAAACATATCCGCACTTATCGATTCACAGACACCCAAAAACATTTAGCAACATCTAGTGGATCAAATCGTCCACAGAAACTGATCACAGATTTTCCTGTCAGCAACACATTTCATCAAGATCTTTGTAAAGCTTTAATGCAGTCTAATATTCTAAGAAAAAAATTTCCCCCGCCTAGTTTTAAAGGCTTCATACAAAAATATTCAAACTTTTGACGTAGAATACGTCTTACCTTACGGTATGAGGAGTCA
Organism: Phaonia tiefii; assembly: GCA_963931995.1. Lineage (NCBI taxonomy): Eukaryota > Metazoa > Arthropoda > Insecta > Diptera > Muscidae > Phaonia > Phaonia tiefii. The sequence continues at coordinate 77,328,805 of OZ008370.1, forward strand.
TGTCAGGTTTTTATTGTTGTAATCTTTATTTCATTGAATTTGAGGAAACGGCTAGATGAATTTTTTTAAATTTTTTTTTGTAGGTAAATGAAGATGTTATCTTTCGTTTGATATACATTTCATATTGGTTGATATATTTCTAGTATTTTAATTTCTCAAATGAAAATTGTTTAAACACATACACTCAAACATATGTGTGGTGTTTGGTTGAGTGTTTTTGGTTGCTCAACATTGCTTAGGAACATGTATCTAGTAAAAAGTGAAACGAACAGCAAGCTAATGTTGCTTGGCAACATGTATCTAGTAAAAAGTGAAACAAACAGAAGCTAACGTAATAAAGCTTTTTTGCGAAAGCTTCAATAAAGCTGTTGTAACATTAATTTTGAATTGTAAAGCGTAAAGCTTTCACACAACGCTCGAATGCTAATGCGAAGACTCGATAAGGTAAACCTTTTTTAATATTAGGGCGGCCCTCTCAACATTCGCAGAACTTATTTCAAAAAAATATTAATTAAAATACATAAATTAAATTAAGTTTAAAAAAATTTAACATAATATAAAAATTACAGCAGACAGTTGTCCGAGGCCTTCGGCCACGGACTGTCCCTGCAGGCTGTGTCAGAGACACGGCCATTAAGTTTAACGTAGAATACGCCATCCGATAAGACAGAAAACATATATAACAATAAATGATAAATAATATAAGTAAATGCATTTATTGTTATATATGTTTTCTGTCTTATCCGATGGCGTATTATACGTTAAACTTAATGGCCGTGTCTCTTACACAGCCTGCAGGGACAGTCCGTGGCCGAAGGCCTCGGACAACTGTCTACTGTAATTTTTTAGTCCCCAGTGAAACTACGCTCCGAAGCAAATACATTCCGCAATTGTATAAAGAATCTTTAGAAAAACTGCGGGAATGTGTTACAGATAAATACATAAATGTATATAGATTTCTCTAGATGCAACGACAGATGGCAAACAAAGATATGTGGCCAATTTCATATTTATAATTTTCAATGATATTGCTGGAAATAATTCATATTTATTAAATATGGGTGTGGTTGAAAATACTAATGGTGGTTCAATTGCGACAGACTGTAACGATTCGTTACAAATTTGATGGCTAGATGATGTGTTGACCTACAAGCTTTGTGCATTTTTATGGTTTATTTATTATTTGTCTATGTATTTTAGGCATTCAATACGACAAAGTGCTTCTTATTGTAACAGATGCAGCCTCGTATATGTTAATTCAAATTTCTTCCCTTAGGATTATGTATCCCAAAATTATGCATTTGACATGCTTTGCTCATGGGCTTCATCGAGTTGCCAATACACACGTTTAATTAAATTAATATCATACACCAAAGCGGTATTTGTAAAGGTAATCCCCCAAACAAATTTAAAAATATAGTTGCACTCAAAGAGCTACATATATTTATAGGCACCTCGGAGGAAGCAGTTTTTTTTTTACAAATCTATCCCAATTTTAACCTTCCACCGCTCCCATGTCCAACTTGTTGTGGTACATGGCTAGAAGCGGTGATATGTTACGCCGAACACCTGGTAGAAGTCAAGGATGTGGGCTCAAAGTTAAATAGTGAAGATGCAAAGTCGATTGTTTTAGTCAAACAAATATTTGATGCGCCTGAGCTAAATAAACAACTCGGGTTTATAAAGAATAATTTTTCAGTCAGAAGATAAGATTTCTTTGAAAAGGCTACAAAACGTGGGTTTAACAATTCACGATAGTATAAATATTGTGTCCAACTCAAAACAAATCCAGGATATAAACAATTTTTGAAAACTAGTAGCATTTTTGAGTTTGTTACAAAGCCGGTTGTTTCATATGTTAAAAGCCTTTTTGCAAACGAAATATTAAAATTTAAGTTTGCTCCATCAATAAAATGATAGTGAACTGTAACAACTTTCGTAATACTGTTGATTTAGAGTAAGATTTTTTAATAAAAATTTACGATTTTTTTTTAAAAATATACAATATATTTTTTTTTTGCTATTATTTTACGTTTTTGTGCTTTTTTCCCATATTTTGTTTTCTATAAATACATTTTATTTAGCTTGTTTTGGTCTTGTCTGGTTATAACTGCACTACGAGTTAAATTATACGTTTTTATTCTTATTTCAACTAGGATGGTGATTATAATTGTTCACATTAACAATTATAGAAGCTTTGCATTTGTTCTTCTTTTAGTTTTCCGTTTGAATCATATGGTCACTTGATCATAGTTTAAATGCCCAACTTTGGCTGTTTAAACAGCAATTATAATTAAGTTATAACTATTAACCTAAAAAGTGAATTCAGAATTTAAATTATGTTTGATCGTTTATCAAAGATGATTTTCCACTCAAAAATTAGGCATCAATGATATAGATACAGTTCAAGAAATTCGAAAAGAGACCAACATTTTTCGATTTTCAAAATTCAAAAAAGTGAATACATTTAATTTTTTGTGTACATTATGAAGAATTATGTCAAAATACGTTTAAAAAAAAACATGAAATGAGAAAAACCAAAATTTTTGTTTTCTTGGGAATCGAAAAAACCAAAAGTAGTCAACTTGTCAAATTTTCTGAAATATACCCCACAGAGCGCTTTTCAATGTTGATATACCGCCATAATCCTCGACTTCTTTCTACAATTTAAGAAGAACTTAAAAATATTTACTAGAACAAAAGATTTTTTTTTTTCGATGGAAATCGATTCTAAACCTCTGTGTGCTTAGTGACATAAAAATACTGTATCAAAATTTTGAAAGTATATTTCTCATGTCATGTCATGTCATGTTTGAACTCCATGTCATGTTTGAACTCCATACATGTCATATCATGTTTGAACTCCATACTGACCAAAAAATATTTTTTTTTACCAAAATGCACTAGGAATGAAAACTTCAACGGCCGGTAGGGGACTATAAGTACCCTCGTTTAATAAGTACCCGACATTCCCGTAATCAGCTCTTCAACACGCATCTTTTAAGACCTCCTCCTCCAAAAATATCTTTACAGGTACACCCTAATGTACACATACATATCAGCTATATATGCGCCAGCATAAATTTAGATCTCCAATCTGGAACATTTTGAATGAAAATAGTAAACAACGGCGACAAAAATATACGTTTTCAACTATGCATATTATTGTGTCTAAGAATCTACATACATAAATATTTATTTAGAAACAAACATTATAATGCAAATAAATAATGTGCGCAAAAAAGAACATAAGCCGATTACCTACTACATACTACATACTGTAATTAACGAACACAAAAGGCCCACTACACACTACCCGGAGGCAAAATGGATACATACTTAACAACATTGCTGTCATTAAATGTCATTGTACATCCATGTATGACTGCAAGTATTAATGTCGCCGCGAAGGGCTGTATGTAGTGCGAATGTGCATAAAACACATTATGTCTGTCACTGATTTTTTCTGCTATAATTACACAACAAATAGGAAGTTCGAAACTTAACTCAAACCATTCACATCCATCCATATTATTAACACCCAATCACGCAGATACCCATTCCAAGAAACGACTATTTTAAACCCATTTTTTGTTTATTTTCATGTTCACAAAAAGGTCGACGTTATTTTCCACTGTTTCCTGCTGTGGACACATGTCGTGGTAGCCTCGTTAGAAATGCGGGCGGCCAGCTGATGAATAGCTATAAGTGGGTGGATGGATGACTGTTTGGTGAAAGAAAATCGGGAAAATGTTGTAAAAAACACGCGTTGACCTTAATATTGTTACGAATAAGTAAAAGCTTTTGCTTACTGTTAATGACTCTACTAACAGTATGTAAACAACAGGCGGTTAGTGCTGCGCCTGAAAGTATGCATTGTAACAACGTACCAGCTCGCTAAACCAGTAGCATGAATTCACCTCAGTAAAGATAATTCTCCTGTGTAGGAGAATGTTCTACAAAGATAAACAACAACAACAACATCTAGTTTCTAGAAGGTTCTTGAATTCGCTAGATATATGTACCTTCATTTGTGTATGGTGAGTTGGTATAAATAGCGGAGGTCTTTGGAATGGAGAGTCAGTTTGTGATTAAACCCCGTAAAGTAAGCAACGCGAATTGATAGTAAAATACAAGACTTGTTAACGTGTTATAAATAAAGTAAACTGTTGTACTGTATAAATAAATAAAAGGAAGTATACCGTTGTAATTATCGTAATCGAAAACGAACCTTGTTTTATTATTGGGAATAAAACAACGCAAAAAGGACGAATAAGGAAATTCGTAACATTGGTGTCAGAAGTGAAATTACGAATTAAGGACAACGATGAAGTTTGAAGAACTCAAAGTTGAACAACTAAAAAAGGAGTTGAGTAAATTGGATCAACCGACAGCTGGTAATAAAGTAGAGCTGCAGAGGCGATTAATAGAAGAATTTAAACGCCGAAACATCAACATTGACACATATCAGTTCGAGTGCAAAGACGAAATGGAGGTTTGTGCAAAAGAAGCAACTGGTAATGTAGATGTTTCTACAATGTTTGCTGCCATGATGGCCAAATTGGACGAAAATTCTAGAATTATGAACGAGAATTCTAGAATTGTGGACGAGAAATTGAGCGAAAATTCTCGAATAATTAACGACAAATTGAATGAGAAATTTGGTGAGAATTCTAGAATTATGAACGAGAATTCTAGAATTGTGGACGAGAAATTGAGCGAAAATTCTCGAATAATTAACGACAAACTGAATGAGAAATTAAGCGAAAATTCTAGAATTATTCAAGAAACATCAAATGCCACAAATGAGAAACTGCAAGAAATCTCCGAAGTTGTGAGCAATATGGAGATTCAAGTGAACGATAAATTCGAAAAGGTTGAAGAAAAAATCGAGGAAATGGGGCAGAAGATTGAAGAAGTCGAACATAAGTTCGAGGAAGTCGAACGGGAACTAAAAAACGATGTAAGCGAATTGCAAAGGAAAATGAATGAACTTCAGTTGCAAGAGGGTCCGGTGCGAGTAATTTCTGAAGGCTCTAGTAGATTGAAAGCTCCCAGTTTCGATGGCTCTACACCTTTCGATGTTTTTAAATTCCAATTCGAAATGGTCGCAATTAAGAACTTGTGGAACAGCAACGACAAAGCCGTTGAGCTAATTTTAGCACTACAAGGCAACGCAGCAGAAGTCCTTCAGAGCATTCCCGTCAGTGCCAGAAACAACTACGAGGATATACTGGCTGCGTTACAACGCAAGTATGGTGGCGATCACAAGAAGGATTTATATCGCATGGAATTGAGAGGCCGAGTGCAAAAGCATAATGAAACGCTTCAGGACTTCGCAACCGAGGTGGAACGTTTGGTGTTGATGACTTATCCTGGTGAGCCCCACCCATTCTTGGATCAATTTAAGATTGAAGCATTCGTCAACGGCATCCGTGATCCTGACATAAAATACGTGACTTGTGCCACACAAAAAGCTACATTCGCCGAAACTGTTTCGTTCGCATTGGCACAGGAAACAGCAAAATTTGTGTCCAAGCCTCAAATACAAAGAGTTAGAAAAATTGAAATGGAGTCGGAGGCAGGAGATTTGAAGGGTGCCATAAACGATCTTAAAGAAATCACCCAAACCCTCAGCAAGGCATTACCAGGCGGAAGTAAGCCCAGACCAAAGTGCTACAATTGCGACAAACCTGGTCATATTTCACGAAACTGCAGAGAGCCACGAAAACGATCAAGATCGAGCTCACCCCAACGTGGCAATAAACGGGTAAATTTTACTACACAAAATGAATCTCCGTTAAACTAAAACGAGCTAGCCCAGAGGGGCATGGACTAGCTCCCACAACCGAGGGCCCCTCGATCTCCATCTCAATAATACAACAGAAAAACAACAACCTCACTGTCTACGGAGCTATCGGTGGTCGGAAGCGCATATTGACTATGGACACAGGCGCGTCACAATCTATCATCAGATCTGATTTGATAAATGGACCAATAGAATCGTTACATGGTGTAAGACTCCGCACAGCAACGGGTGAACCAGCAACTGTACATGGTAAAGTTAAATTGAAGTTAGCCATTGCCAACATGAGCATCGAACACGTGTTTATTGTCGCCGACATTGTAGATGAAGTGATAATTGGCGCAGATTTTATGATTGCCCAAGGCCTCAAGTTAGATATGGGGCAGCAAATTTTGACGTGGGCTAATGTGGAAATTCCTCTCAATGTGGGATACGACAATACAACACAGATTAAAAGGCTGATCGCTTACAAAGATGTAAAATTGCCACCAAAATCAGAAACCATAGTATGGGCCCGAATGGAGGGAGATTGTGAGATCGGCGGTTTGTGGGTAGTTGAACCGGCAAGTATAAACAACTATAACATCATCACTGCCAAAGCTCTAGTAAGAACTAATAATGAAGGATACTTGCCTGTACGAGTTCTAAATTTGTCCAACAACGAGGAGGTGATCGGCGACCGCACAGAAATTGCAGAATGTACACCAGTCGAGGCGGTCATCAACTGTGAAGTTAACTCTGACTGCAGCAAACTATCAGAAAAGGAGCAGAAAGTGCTGGAGTCGCATCTCAGTGAGTGGGTGCGAGAACTAAAGCCTTCTGATAGGAACAAAGCAAAGAAAATACTGTGGAAGCATGCGTCTGCCTTCGCCCTGAAAAAAGAATGCCAAGGTAGAACATCAATGGTAAAGCATGACATCAATACAGGGGAAGCGAGACCAATAAAACAGGCGCCCAGAAGTCTTCCACTTGCAAAAAGAGATGAGGTAAAGAAACTGGTAGCTGAAATGCAGAAGGATGGTGTAATCGAACCTTCTTCAAGTCCATGGAGCTCGCCGGTGGTACTAGTTAAGAAGAAAGATGGAAGTACCCGATTTTGTGTGGATTATAGAAAGCTCAACGACGTCACCAAAAAGGACAGTTATCCACTACCAAGAATTGATGACACATTGGATACGTTGTCAGGAACAAAATGGTTCTCCACCCTGGACTTGCAAAGTGGTTATTGGCAAGTAGAAATCAGCGAGAAAGATAAGGAGAAAACTGCATTCAGCGTAGGGGATGGTCTGTGGCAGTTTAAAGTAATGCCATTTGGACTATGTAACGCTCCAGCCACCTTCGAGCGATTAATGGAGTGCGTGTTGAAAGGACTTCATTGGCGAACATGCTTGGTGTACCTAGACGACATCATTGTCATGGGGAAAACATTCGATGAACACCTGAAGAATCTTAAAGAAGTCCTTCAACGTATAACCGCGGCTGGGTTGAAACTCAGCCCGAAGAAGTGTTCTCTGTTCCAGAAAGAAGTAAAATACTTGGGACATCGAGTGACAGCAGATGGCATTTCCACCGATGAAGACAAAATCCTGACAGTGAAGGATTGGCCACGACCGCAGAATCTCCATGAATTACGCAGTTTTCTAGGACTCTGTACGTACTACAGACGGTTTGTGCCGGGTTTCGCCACAGTGGCTGCAAGTCTTCACGAGCTGACAATGAAAAGTCGGCCGTACTGTTGGAGCGAAAAACAAGAAGAGTCATTCCACCAACTGAAGCAATATTTATGCACGGCTCCTTTGCTTGCATATCCTGTTGCTGGAGAGAAATTCGTGTTGGATACTGACGCGAGTGGTTACGGAATAGGTGGCGTGCTCTCGCAGGAAATCAATGGCCAAGAAAAAGTTATTGGGTACTACAGCAGAATACTCTCAAAGCCAGAGAAAAATTACTGTGTTACGAGACGAGAGCTACTGGCCGTCATAGAGTGTGTCAAACACTACCTCAAGTATCTGTACGGCCAGCCTTTCCAGTTAAGAACCGATCATGCGGCGCTAAGGTGGCTACTGCAATTTAAGAACCCCGAAGGCCAACTTGCTCGTTGGATTGAAAGACTGCAGAGCTATGACTTCAGCATTGAGCATAGAAAAGGAGGAAAACACGGTAATGCTGATGCCCTGTCACGTCGTCCATGCAAGCTGGAATGCAAACACTGCTCAAAAGCAGAGGTGAAAGAAAACATCATTGACGTACGTCTGCTTCGACTAGAATCCAACGAAGACTGGTCAACAGCACAAAGAAGCGACCCTATACTGGCAAAAATCATTTCTGCAAAAGAAAATGGTGAAAGACCAACACGCAATGACATCGCCTCAGAGAGCCCCCTGATGAAAGCATACTGGGCCCAGTGGAACAGCCTAAAATTATTGGATGGTTGCCTATACCGGTTATGGGAAAGTGAGGATGGTAAAATAGTCAAAAAGTTAATAGTGGTACCTTCCTCCAAGGAAAAAGAGATAATGACAGAATTCCATAATGGCCCGAGCGGAGGACATCTAGGAATAACCAAGACCATTGAAAAGCTAAAGCAACGGTTCTACTGGATTGGCTGTCAACAAGCGGTAGCCGATTGGATAGCAAATTGCACCCAATGCATGACAGCTAAGGGACCAACGCGAAGAAGTCATGGCCACATGCAGCAATACAACTCAGGTGCACCCTTTGAGCGTATAGCTATGGATGTGGCTGGTCCATTTCCCGTCAGTAGCTCTGGAAACCAGTACGTCTTAGTGGTTATGGATTACTTCAGTAAATGGCCCGAAGTATACCCTGTTCCAAATCAGGAAGCGAAGACTATAATTAAAGTGTTTGTGGATAACTGGATATGCCGTTTTGGTGTCCCCTCGCAGCTCCATTCGGACCAGGGTAGGAATTTTGAATCGACCATCTTCAAAGAAATGTGTGAGTCATACGGTATTCGGAAAACAAGAACAACACCATTGCATCCTCAGTCTGACGGAATGGTTGAAAGATTCAACCGAACTCTTGAAGAATACCTAAGAAAAGTAGTCAGCGCAGATCAAAGAGATTGGGATGAGCACATACCGAAGTTCCTTTTGGCATATAGGACGGCCACCCATGACTCCACTTCGCGAACACCCGCTAAAGTAATTTTCGGAAATGAGCTGAAGCTGCCTGGAGATTTGGAGTTCGGTACCATACCAGCGTCTGACCCTGCGAACAGTGATGTCAATTACCATGATACGGGGGACCTTAATGATCTCCATGAATTTGTGCGCAACAAATTAAAAATGGTCAGTAACAAAATGAAAGCCAGATACGACCGAGCGGCAAATTCAGAAGGATTTCATGAAGGCCAGCTAGTTTTACTGTTCAACCCACAGCGCAAGAAGGGTTTATCTCCAAAACTTCAGACTCACTGGGAAGGCCCTTACAAGGTTGTCAAACGAATAAATGACGTGGTTTATCGAATCCAGAAAAGCCAAAGTCCAAGAGCTAAAATGAAAGTCGTGCATTTGGAAAGACTAGCTCTGTATGGAAAACGGAGGGTTGAGCCTGCTCGGGACGAACAGGCTTAAGTGGGGGGCAGTGTTACGAATAAGTAAAAGCTTTTGCTTACTGTTAATGACTCTACTAACAGTATGTAAACAACAGGCGGTTAGTGCTGCGCCTGAAAGTATGCATTGTAACAACGTACCAGCTCGCTAAACCAGTAGCATGAATTCACCTCAGTAAAGATAATTCTCCTGTGTAGGAGAATGTTCTACAAAGATAAACAACAACAACAACATCTAGTTTCTAGAAGGTTCTTGAATTCGCTAGATATATGTACCTTCATTTGTGTATGGTGAGTTGGTATAAATAGCGGAGGTCTTTGGAATGGAGAGTCAGTTTGTGATTAAACCCCGTAAAGTAAGCAACGCGAATTGATAGTAAAATACAAGACTTGTTAACGTGTTATAAATAAAGTAAACTGTTGTACTGTATAAATAAATAAAAGGAAGTATACCGTTGTAATTATCGTAATCGAAAACGAACCTTGTTTTATTATTGGGAATAAAACAACGCAAAAAGGACGAATAAGGAAATTCGTAACAATATGTTGTTGGATATTTTAAATGGACATAAAATATGTAAATGCGTAATGACAACGTTAATCTATGGTACAGAGTAACATCATACACCCTATCCACACCATTTCCAATTGAAATTCAAAAAATATCAATTTAATTTTGAAAAATACCAATTGAAATTTGAAAATTATATTTGAAATTTAAAATACATCAATTGCAATTTAAAATTTCTATTTGAAATTTGAAATATGTCAATAGAAATTTAAAACGCATTCATTGAAATCTAAAGGACATCAATTGATATTTAAGACATTATTTTAAATTTAAAACACATCAATTGAAATTTAAAACACATCAATTGCAATTTGAAGTAGATCAATTGAAATTTTAAACATACCAATTGAAATTTAAAAGACATCAATTAAAATTTAAAATTCGTACGTTGAAATTGAAAAATTATTAACGGATTTTTTATAATAGATTTTTAAATTTTAATTTAAATGTCAATTGATGTCTTTTAAATTGCAATTGCTGTGTTTTAAATTTTAACTGATGTCTAATGAAATCAATTGATGTTTTTTAAATTCCAATTGATGTATTTTAAATTTCAATTGATATTTTCTAAATTTCAATTGACGTTTTTTAAATTTCAATTAATGTATTTTATATTCCAAATAGAATTTGTAAATTTCAATGGATTTTTTTAAACTTCAATTGGAAAAAGTGTAGTTGAAAACTCGTATCTTGTACATGAAAAAGGTTTTATTTGAACACTTTTAACCATTATGGTCTCATGAATCTGGGATATATTATTAATAAAACGCCAGTAGAATAAGTATTATATTGGACTTTAAAATCAGTTTCAAATCACAAAGCGACACAAAAAAAATTAAACACCATATTTCGGTTACGTTTTCAGTTTCTATGTAAGATTTGAAGTAAATTAACAGCTGATTATTGTATTGAAAAACAGATGTTTGGTTAATCGATAGCGCCAAACACGAGATTTCGATTGCGTATGTTCAGGGCTTTTTAGATTTAGTTTTCCAGATATGTAGAAAATAAATATCGAAAAAGCGATACTTAGGTCGATTTAGAAACCTGTACAAAATTGTTCTAACTTGGCTAAATCCGACTTATGTCAGCGGTGTTTTTTGAAATATCAGTGAGAAAGTAATCCTAGAACTTCAATTAGCCAAGTAATTATTTTGATTATGTCGAGAACTCGGTGACACTAAAGCTGTTACATTTAATAGGTCAGCTGTAGATTTCGAGATATCAAGTGAAAAATATATGGATAAGTTAAATATTGCGGAGACTTTAGTACAAGAAAAACTGAAATCTTTACCCGATTTATCCAAAATCAATTCATAAATATCCGTTAACAATTCAATTTAGGCAGGTAACGGCTCTTTAATTTATAAACAACCAATATTGTAGAATTGTATAACCAAAATTATTTAACAGGCCTTTAGCATAACCTAAATAATGAATACTGTTTGAAAGCTTCCTGACAGGTTGAACTTCCCTCGTAGTTAATTAAAAGTGAACAGTGCACCTGTAAACTACCATCTGTTGACTTCAGTAAAGCTTTAAACCATAGAGTAATCTCATACTAGAGAGAATATTTGGCTCATCTAATGTTTCCTTTCACACTGTTCTCGATGCGGTCGGTGTGCTAGAGAGATGTTTGACGAAAAGTGACATACACCAGGTGGAATTCCAATAACTTCTTGCTTTAATTTTTCATGTCGTTTTGGTGAAAAACTGTGAAATGTAAATGTGTTTTAAACTTTTTTATTGACTGTTATTGTTAGCATACATTTGTGTTGTATTTAACACAATAATTTTAACACACAAAACCAAATGCCGTTGCTGTTATTTTGATCGTTGTTTTGAACCATTGCCTCTATCTGGTATTAGTAAAGCAATTCTTTTCAACATCGAACGTAAATATCACACCAGGCTAAATGTCATAATTTGGTGAGAGAACTATTAGGTCTACTAGAGGACCTGCGTCATTTATGCTCAGTTTCACAGTTGAAAAGTTTCCATTTAAATTGACTTTAAATACGTGATGTTTGTCATTTAATATGAAAATATTCTGAGATTTTAAATTGAGTGTGAAACTCACCCTTAGTCATTGAAAGCAGACAGACAACCTCGTGAATTTAGACGAAATTGGGAAAAAGTGAATTTCGTGTGCTCAGCAAGCATTATTTATAAACGCTCGTCATCAATTTCAATGTATTACTGAATTCCGTTATGGCCGTACAACCTAAAGTACCCAAAATAAACCATCGCGCTAGAAATAAGGTGCATGGAACACCGGCCCACAGGTGTTTAGTCGCCATGTAAAAATATAATAAATTGGGCTACGAATTGCTTGCTACCTCAACCGCCATATCCTCCGGATTTAGAACCCAGTGACTATTTTATATTTTCAAACCTGAAGAAATGGGTCGGCGCTAAGATATTTGAGTCGAATGAAGAGATCACCACTGAAACAAATCGTCGACGGTGCAATGGTAGTGTGTGCGGCTATTGTACACGAGATCGTGGATCGTGGGTTCCGTCCCTGCTGCGACAACCTTAAATTTCTTTTGACAGCGGTCACCTCGCTTAGTGACCGCGACATTAACGAGTATTTAGCCATGAAAACACTTCTCAAAATACGGTTCGGAACCAGTGTAAAACTGTGGGTCCCTATCAGTGAGTATATATCGAGAAAGCGTACACTGATTGTGAGAAGCTCTTCCCAATCTCTTTATGGTATGTAATGGGATAATTTTTTTTAAGAACCCCTATTATTTGGAAGTAATAAAAAAAAATGCAAAAACGATGCACTAAATATATCGAGCTAAAAGGAGACTATGTTGAGAAATATCATACAGTACGTGTTCTTATTTTAAAATGAAAAAGTGCATTCTTACTGAGACACTCTTCGTTTATTTCAGCAGCACTGATAGCTGGGAGCTTCAATGAGCCAAGATCTTGCCGTGCTACCTCAAACCCACTACCCACCTCGTGGGAATCATATCCATAAAACAAACAAAAAAAAAAACAATGAACCCCCAATAAAAATAAATGGTGGGCAGGCTGCAAGGACTACACAATTTCTAATTGAAATTCAAAAAATATCAACATAATTTTGACAAATATCATTCGAAGTTTGAAAATGATATGTATACAGCGATGGATATTTAAAAATTCCGTTTATAGTTTAAAATACATCAATTGAAGTTTAAAATACATCAATTGAAATGAAAAACACTTGGCTTGAAATTTAAAGTACAACAATTACAATTTAAAAGATATTAATTGAAATTTAAAAGTCACCCATTGAAATTTCAAATTCGTAAGTTGAAATTCAAAAATAATTAGCATATTTTACATATACATAATTAAAGGTTTTCATTTTTGTTTTTCAAATTTCAAATGATTTCTTTTAAATTTCAATTGTTGTGTTTTATGTATGTATGTATATATATTTATTGATAATTTTAAACTCAGAAATACACAATTGATTTAATAAATTATTATAAGAAGTTCAGTTTACAATAATTCACTTTTCTTCTTAAACATAGTTTGACAAATTTAATATACATGACCAGTTATATTTCAAAGGTTAAGGGAAATAGATATACAACGGACAAAACCCTAGATATTAACAGTGGTTAAAAAGTCAGGTGGTAAAAGTACTCTTATTTTCTAAGAACATAAAGACCTTCTATGATTATATGACGAATATGAGCATTTCTCATAGAATCCTGCCTTGAGATCAACAATTATATCTTTAACTAGTAATATATTATGTTTTGAATGGAGGCGAGATGTTGAATAGTGGTATGGTAAGTCGTTATATGAGAGTCTGCTGTATCGTACCATACAGGAGCGGCGTATAAAATAATGGCATGAAATATTACCTTAAACATAAGAAGCTTGTTTTCGATGCTTAATTTGAACTTCCTGTTAATGAATGGATAAAGAATTTTAATTGTAGTGTTAACTATATTAATTGTGTGGCTTATGTGGGCAATGAAAACATTTTTTCTGTCTAGAATAACATACAAATATTTAACTTTAGATTCCCAGGGAACATCCACAGCATCAATTTTAATATTTGAATTTGGTAAAAAAAAACAATCTTTTCCTTTTTTTGAAAAGTAAATGGTCTGTGTCTTTGATGCATTAACAACTATCTTCCATTTGTTAAAATAATCAATAACAACATCTACAGATTTTTGAAGATTTACAACTATATCGGAAGCATAAATTTCGGAACTCAAAAGCGCTGTATCGTCGGCGAAAATAGAGGATTTACACTCTTCTAACATGGGGAAATCATGAAAGTAAATATTATATAAAATTGGGGAAAGGCAAGAACCCTGCGGCCATCCAGCTGGTATTGTGAATACATTAGATGCTATATCACCAATATGGACTTTAAACGACCTGTTTGTTAAAAAGCTTTTAATAATTTTAACTGTTGGGTTATCTAATCCAATTTTAATTAGTTTATGGATTAAAGCATCGTGCCAAACAGAGTTGAAAGCAGACTTGATGTCCAACAATTCATAGCTTTTGATTTACCTTCAGTAAAATTAATTTTAACAATATGTTTAATCCGAGCAAGAGGTTGTACAGTATTGTGTTGGGAACGAAAGCCAAATTGTTGTGGGGGTATAATATTCTCATTCTTTATGTATGATACAACCCTTTCCTTTATTTTTCCTAAAATTTTACTCAACGAGTTTAATAAGCTTATTGGTCTATACGAATCTGGACTAGATTTCTTTTGCGGGTTTAGGAATAGCAATAATTTTAGCTTGCTTCCAGGTGTTCGGAAAGAAGCAGAGCTAAATACATGCATTAAACATGTTAGTTAGCAATCGTAGACCAATTGTGGGAGAGCTTTCAGACACCTATTTAAAATTTTGTCAGAACCAGGACATTTCTTGTCCTTCATACTTTTAATAATATTTTTAACAGTTCCCACCCACACTTATGATTTCCACGTTTTGACTATTTCCGTTGTCTATACTCAATAATGTTTCCGCGACCATATTTATGGTGTTTTGATCGCTCAAATTGTCCGATATAGAATGATTTGAATGGAACTGCTGAGCGAGCTTTTCTGCTTTTTCAAAATTGGTAATGTAATGTTAATTATTTTCCTTAAGGGATGGAATAGACCTAATTTTTTTCTTAATAATTTTGGATATGTTCCAAAAAGGTGATGACGATTTACTCAGACTATTTAACATTAAGTTCCAGTTCCAGTTTCTAAAGCGAGATGTGGCATCGCGAATAACTCTATTTAAAAAGTTCACTTCCTTCTTGTCAGTCTATACCTAATCCAATTTCGTCTGGAGTTGTTTCGCAAAGTTATTATATTTAAAATGTATCTAGGAAGACGTTTGACATAATTAGACGAATGTGTTATTTTCGAAACAGCAGCATCAATTGCATTAAATATTATGGAAATATATCGATCTATCAATATATAAACATCCTCAATAAGGTTTAATTCTGTGCTTAAACTTGCTATATTTTGATTGATATAACGTCTAAAAATTTTCCAATTTGCCTTCTTATAATTATATCTTAAATTATTTAAAGATGGTTGTGTATTAAATTTCAAATTTCAATTGATGGTCCTTTAAATTTCAAGTAGAATTTGTGAATTTCGATTGATACACTACGGTTCACTTATTTAAAGGCACTAAATAAATTAAAAAATAAGAAAAACTGTTTTTCAATAAAATTAGTTAAAGTGCCTTTATCCAAGTGAACCAAAAAAATATCACATTTTTTGATTTTTTTTGTAAATTGCTCAAAAAAAGTTCTTTAGTTAAGAAACCACTATTATCATTATTTTATATCTCAAGATGTCTAGCTTCCATTTCCATTTTAAAATTCTGCAATCGGTTACAAATTGCAAAAGATACAGGCTGCTGAATATGGAATTTTTAGTGCCTTTTAAATTTCAAGTAATGTATTTGAAATTTCAAGTGATGGTTTTCATATTTCAAATTCTTTTAAATTTCAATTGATGACTTTTAAACTTCAATTGCAGTGTTTGAAGTTTCAATTTATGTGATTCAAATTTCAATTGGTGGTTCTTTAAACTGCAAGTAGAATTTGTGAATTGTTAAATTTCAAATGGAATTTTCAAATTTAATTTTTTTTGCAATCGGAAGTTGTGTAAAATTGACAAAAACCATCTGAAACAGTTGAAGCGAGACCAGTACCTCGTTTCTGTAGTTCTCGAATCGAAAAAGTTTTCACATGAAACATGTGAATTGAAACAAAAACGCTAGGAATCGTTACAAAAAATCGCTTCTCACATGTGACTGTTTCTACAACGTTTGTTTTGCGAAAACTTTCTGTGACGTACTGCTTTTTTCATTCTTATTGGAAAAATGCGAGAAAATCTGTTTCTAAAAAGTAGTGAGTCGAAAAAATTAAAATGTGAAACGTCAAAAATACTCACAAATTAAAACGGTGCGAGATTTTGATATTGCTTCTACATAAAGGTTTTTTAAGAAATTAAAACTTATTTTTTAAGTGGAGAAGAGAAGAACTATATCTTTTCTGTTATGTATTTCAATTAATTTTTCCAAAATATTACAGAAAAATCAAGAAATCAAGAAATAAAATGCAGTTGAATACATGTCTATACATACTTCTTTTTGTTATTCTTTTTCGCGCTAGTTTATTTTGTTTGTTTATATTTTTTTCTTACTTGTCAGCTTTCTTGGAATATTCCAATCAAAACTTCATCAGTGTTGCCTCTTTTCGCATTGATATACAGAAACACTTTTTACACACAAATCGAGAAACAATGGAATTTTTTGTTTCATGCTTAATGTGAAAACTTTTTCGATTCGAGAACTACAGAAACGAGGTACAGATATTGCTGATTCCCAAGGGAAAGGTAGTTAGTTGGATGGTCTAAAGAAATTGCAATTTAGACCTAGAACGAACCCATTTTGTGCAACAAGCATGTCGTTGCGCCAGTAGAAGATGTAAGGGCAAGTTAGCAAGCTTCCAAACTGAAATTTATCCACCGTCTGTAAGCTATTACGACTCTCAGGAGAAATTGTGAGGTCGACCAGTAGTGCGATTCACTTACTTTTAGCGAACCGATAATCGCTATGTTACTTAACTATTTTTGTTGCTTGCAGTAACGATTGTGTGATTCACTAACTCATCCTTAACGATAGTAAACAGCTGACTTTTTGTGTTTACTGAAATTGATATTAAGTGGCAGCTCTGTCCATGTAAATGCCAAAATATACGAAAAGCATAAAGATGAATCGAAAAAAAACAAACAAATTTCTGTTATAAAATTTAAATTGTTATTTTATAAACGTTTGAACAATGTAAGTATGTATATATATGACTACCAATACAAGTGGGAAACGGAGCCGCGCCTCGCCGGAGCAACTGTCGAGGTTGCTGGAAATTTTTATTTTGTTGAACTTAACAACACAACAATAGTTGTCGTTAATTTTGCGATAGTCGAATCGCTAACTTCAACAGCTGTTTTAGCGATAGCGAATATCGCTATCAAACTGCCTGCAGAATACCAAAAACGTTAATTTTATCGTTAACTGAACTTATCGATTCGATTATCGTTAAAACAGCTTACTGAATCGCACTACAGTTCCTTTACTTTATGTCTGTTCCTTTACTTTACCGCGGGATCCCGCGGGAACCCAAATTTACCCAAAAGCGTTCCCGTACGCAAAAATTGGGTAAATGAGAGCGATTTTTTGTTTCTCTTATCGTCAAAATGCGTTTCTCTTTTTACCGAACTTACCCAGACTTTTTCTTCGGGTAAGTTTGGGCAAAGTGTCAAACAATCAGCTGTTCAAAACGTCAACATAAAAACATATGTATTATTTGTGAAAAAAATAACGCAAGTGAAAAAAAAATATTGAATTTACAATTTTTTTAACTTGAAAAGTGATTGCTTTGAGAGTGCTCATTTAAAGAAGATGGGAAGTGTGCAAATGAACAGTGAAAATTAACATGATACATGTTTTGACATTTGTTTTCGGGTAAGAAAAGTGGTTTTTTGCGTTCCTTTACTTTTGGGTAAATTTGAGTATTTGACAGTGCATTTTGCTTTTACTCTCATTTACCCGAACTTTACCCGAAAAGTAAAGGAACAAACTTATAATTTGAAATGGCGATAAGTTGTAACTCTGGTCTACTATGAAATCCTTTTACTTATTTTTCTTAGGACAATGGTCTCAACTAGTTGTCGTCGTGATTTGTAGCTTCTCGAAGCAGTCTAAATGGTTCTCCGGCGGGGTTTGCGTTTAATCTTGTTAACCCGTTGAATTACAATGGACTTAAAATTTTGAGTCGTTCATCGACTACCACCAACGCCTTCTCTAACCTAACGTACCTGCTTTTTTGATGGAACTTTTATAGAAATAATGCGTGACCATCTGTTGTTCAATGGCTGGTATTTGTAATTCTTACCTCGTTACCTCGCTTATTGATGGCGACAGTATAGAGTAATTAGCCATAAACTTTAACTTTGTAAGGATATATTAAACTGTCATTATATCAAACTAAATTAAGGCCAATCTATGTAACATATATTATACATATTTATAAATAGCGACTCAATTATATTGTAATACAATGTTTCATATAAAATTCATTTCAAATCTTTATCTACCATCACTCTTAACAAAGAAGAGCAAACGAATTATTCACTATTGGTCAAATTATTTGAACCCAATGTTACGATACGTATAAACATAACTTTGTACTCGTAAATGTGCCACGAATCCAGTATTTAATGTCATATTATGGGTCAATAACATAAAATAGAACAAATTTCTAACATAATCATATTAAATGCTGAATACGGCAATGACGACTAGTAAATATCGAGCACATAGACAGTCAGTCGGACGAATGAAATTTACTATCTTGTATCCAACATTTTCAGTTATATGTATGTGTCTTCTTTGTGTTCATTACTTTCGTATTCAATTAAAAGATGAATAAAACATAAAGACAATTTTCGATAAGATACAATATCTTCCTTCCAACACAAGAATGGGGTGAGAATGATAGCATTGTGTATGTAGGGGCGGGGGAGTGGCAAACCTAAATTATTTTGGAAGGAATAGGGGGTGAGAATGTACATACATATGCAGAGGCTATCAATGAACCCCTATCTCATCATCATGCAAATGTGATTGTGCGAGTACACTGATAAAATATATACTTAATTTTAACCTGACTGTTCATACATATATTCTTCTGGAGAAGGTAGCTGATGATATGCCTTGGTGGGCATTGAAATAACTATATTCAAAACCATCCACCATAATAATTATTATTCCTTTAATAATAATTTCTATGAAAATTAACTTTTTGTTAAAAAACATAATGGTAGTGTGCGCGGCTCTTGTGCATGAGGACGTGGGTTCGATCCCTGCTCTGACCACCTTAAATTTCTTTCGACGGCGGTCACCTCGTTTAGTGACGGCGACACTATCGAGTATTTAGCCATGAAAAAGCTTCTCAAAATACCTTTCGGAATCGGTATAAAACTGTAGGTCCCAATCAGTGAGTGTAAAAGTAGAACGCGCACAGCTCACAGGTTATGAGAAGCTCTCCCTAATCCCTTCATGGGATGTAACGGGAAACCACTGATTTATTTATTTATAATCCTTCTAGAATGTAAATAGAGGTCCCAAATCGAAACCGAAAAACATGGAAAGCTGTTAACCGGTTTTTTTTGCTATCAACCGTGTGCCGCTAACACATACCAACGTAATTTCGAACAAATCGAACCATAGATTAATACTTATAGTAGATCTACTAGTTCTCCCACCAAATTTATGACATTTGGTCTGGTGTTATATTTACGTTTGATGTTGAAAAGAATTGCTTTACTAATACCAGATAGAGGTAATGGTTCAAAACAACGAACAAAATAACAGCAACGGCATTTCGTTTTGTGTGTTAAAATTATTTGTTAAATACAACACAAATGTATGCTAACAATGACAGTCAATAAAAAAGTTTAAAACACATTTACATTTCACAGTTTTTCACCAAAACGACATGAAAAATTAAAGCAAGAAGCTATTGGAATTCCACCTGGTGTATGTCACTTTTCGTCAAACATCTCTCTAGCACACCGACCGCATCAACAACAGTGTGAAAGGAAACGTCAGATGAGCCAAATATTCTCTCTAGTCTGAGATTACTCTATGAATCGAACTCTTTTATCTAAATTAACCCGGCAATGGTGACCTACTGGTCTGTGAGACCGACCAGGTGTGTTAAAAAAATCGAATAATTTTATTCTCCGTTATTGCTTTTTTTTTTTAAATTTCGAGTAGCTGCCGCATTGCACGTCCCCAATCATAAGTTCATCATAAGCTTAGTGAGCACAGGTTGGGTATGTTTTTTTTTTACTAACCCGATGCTCAAGGATTAATCGAAGATTTTACATATAGATGTTGATGTACCTGGGTCATCGGGTTCTTCAAGAATTGGCCGGTGCCTGTCGGGATGGGAACGGATCTCGGCTGGGGAGGCTTCCGAACTGGTGGAATCTATGTCAATATCTATTTACTGGAGGTTGTCAAGCGATCCCCTACGCCAAGAAGTTAGTAATTTGGAGATATGACACTTGGATTAATTTTTAGTCAACATTTTGCTTTTTTTAATCAAGCTATATGAATTACGTCCAAGCAATATATACTACAGGGTGTATTATTTGTAATGTTTTAATATTTTGTTGTTGTTTTTTTTTTTGAAAATTTGATTTTGATTTATGTTTGATCTGACTTTAAATACGAAAAGAGTTTTTCAATGCTTTGTCAAATAATCTTACTGGCATGTGGCAACAGTGGCAAATGCTACGAAAAATAACCGGTATACATACATTTGTCAGCTAATCGTTACAATGCATCAAACTGACGCCATTTGCATAAGAAATATTTAATGAAATTGGTAAATATTTGAGCAGAAATAAAGGTCTAACTGCACTACGAGTTAAATGATACGTTTTAATTGTTATTTCAACTAGGATGATGATTATAATTGTTCACATTAACAATTAAATACGCTTTGCATTACTAGTTATGGAGTTCACTAGTTCTATTTTTGACTAAATGTAATCTATAGAGAAACCAATCGACACTCTTGACCCATAGTAATCGGAAGGGAGTCGTTTAAGACTTTCGTCGTCAACACACGAATAAAAACGATGTGCTTGACGTCAACACTAATTAAAAAAAACGTCATTAAAGAATTTTTTTGCAATAACAAAAAAGCAGCACCGTTATTCAACCGAAAAATTCAAACGGAATGTTGTTTTGTTACAAACAAAAGAAAAAAACATTAGTCTTCGTTTGAAATGCAAGTTCAAAAAAACGGTACTGCAAAAAAGTTTGTGTGGAGAAAAAATCAGAAGTAAATTGCAATTGTAAATTATTATGTAACTCTTAAATATTGAAATAATAATTTTTTTTGCGAATTACCAAACCAAGTTAAACCAATACATATGTATGTATGTATGTACATACGTTAATAAACATAGAAAATACCGCGTTTATGGTGCAACCGAAATCTCGATTGTCTAGATTTCATTCACAGGAACAGCTGATTTGTGTATGGAAAATCAGATGTTTAAGCCACGAAATATAGATATCTCTAGATTTCGAGTGCAGTATAAACATGTTTTTACTTAACTGTTGAACTCTTGGAAGTATAGTTGTAAATAGTTATATGGTAAACAGATATGTACTAGTATGATAGAATTAGCGACGTAACTAGTTCGATGGTACTAGTATATACATACAGTGGTGTGCGATGAAATAGAGTCAACACTAATCAACATTTTCAAAACAAAAACAAATGTAGAAAAATTAAATTTTGTTTATAAATTTTATTTTTAATTGTTCAATTAAGAACTAGACATAACATTTCAGAACATTAATGTCGTAATTTAAAATTAAATCATTAGGTATAAATCAAAATATTTCAAAACGCCCCGTTTTGCCTGTGAATTAAAATAGAGTCATCGCGATTCATCATCTGAACTAGAATAAATAGCTGTGTCAAATAAAATGTATGTTTCATTAATCCTTTATATTATGTCAGTACTTTATGAAATAACTATTATTTTTTATCACAGCTAAGCAACGCCTTGACATTGAATCATCAAGTCTCCACAAGTCATGTTTTCCACGCCGATTGTATCAGTGCCATAAGCTCATCTTTATTAAATTGGTTTATTCCTTTGATAGACACTTTAATGTCCCGCCACAAATTCTGAATAGGATTTAAGCCCGGCGACTGCATGACCATCTTAAAACTATGACACTATTATTTTCAAACGAAGCTTTTGTTCGCTTCGATGTGTGTTTGGGGTCGATATTATGTTCAAACACCCATCGAAGCGGCATTTCCCATTTAGCACAAGGCATCATGATGCTTTTTTAATAAAGTGGTATAATATGCAGCGTCCATTGTCTGTTCATTTTGGAATAAAGGTTCTGTCCCAATGTAAGAGTAACAACCCCGTACCATTATGTTTCCGCTATCACGTTTAACTGTTTGGATTGTGTTCTGGGGTTTGAATTCGGTGTTGGAAGGTCTTCGTACCGGAAGATTACTCTTATCATAATTACCCAATCTCACTTTAGTTTCAGCTGTCCTCAAAATATTTCGCCATTTGCGTACGGGCTATTTCACATGCTCCTTGGCAAAATGCAACATTTTTTGAACGTTCCGTTTGGATAGAAATGGAACTTTTCGGACACTTTTTGCCTTTAAATTGTTTTTAGTTAGCATTTTTCTTAATGTAGAGGTGTCAACATCCCGATCGTATTGCCTTTTAAGGGCGGAAGAGGCAACAAAAGTCGAACTCTACGTGGCGCAATATTTTTGGTTCCAAATGTTCTGTAATTTTCAGGGTTTTACCGTCTGTTTCCTGGATTGGGGTTATATTTTATTCCGGTCTCCAACATTTTCTTTGAGCATCCAATTATGTCAGTAATTTGTATGTAGCTTCTGAATTCTTTTATCGTCTCTTTTATTCTTTCTTTGCGCTCATGATTGCAATGTTTACATCTACCCATTTTGGAACGTCAATAATGACAATTTATTAATGCTACTAATAAACATTAATCATATTTAGAAGCTAAACTTTGTTTCCAAATTCAAATCCAAACTACCATTAACCATTTCAAAAAAAAAATATTTTTTTGCAATTGACTCTATTTTATAGCACACGTCATTACATAGCCTTTAAAATACTGGCACTGACCTGGAGAACAGTAGTGTGCAAAATTTATTATAAATGACGGCATTATATTCAGCAGAGGACCGGTCAATCAGGTTCAGAATTTCTTTAAATGAAACATCTTGGACCACTGATTTGCAGAGAATAAAAGTTTTGACGAGTGTGTGACTCTATTTCATCGCACACCACTGTATGTATATTACTATGGAACTATTATTCAATAGTTATCTGAGAGGTAGTCAAT
Organism: Phaonia tiefii; assembly: GCA_963931995.1. Lineage (NCBI taxonomy): Eukaryota > Metazoa > Arthropoda > Insecta > Diptera > Muscidae > Phaonia > Phaonia tiefii. The sequence goes on from OZ008370.1 coordinate 77,352,243, forward strand.
TGACTACTGCCTAGGACATGCCCATGTTAAATTCGCCTCTTAAAATCATTGGAAGTGGATTCAAGTGGAACTAGTGGTGGTTGGTTTGCAACTAGCGATATTCTAGTTTAGAACTAGTTACCCGTACAAGCGGGGAGGTTCATTCATATCGGCTTAACATATTATATTGACCTTTTAATCTTCGGTGTTAAGGTCAGGACATAACTGACATTTTCAAAATTTTGCAAGAGGAAAAAACTTAATAAATGTCATAATTTGAAAAATTTTAAAAATGTATTAATGCAGTTTGAATTAAAAGGGGGGCAAATTTTGCGTGCAAAGCACACTAGTTTTTACAGTGACGATGTATTTTATGTTTTTCTATACAAATATGAAAAAACGATATTTCAAAAAAATAGTTAGTTTGGTCCTTTCTAAATTAAGGTAACGATATGTATGTATATTTTCTTTCAGTATATTATCCGAAATGAATTTTATGTTCGTTCTTCGTTTTGTTTTAAAATTAAATTAATGCAAATTTGTAATTTGCGCTATTTTCTCTTCTTACACCAAAGTGTATGTGCAAATGTCTGTCAAACACACAAGACACAAACACAAAATGACACACAAACTCACCCAAGAGCTAATATCAAATGACCTTCGACAAAGATCGACAAAACGACCAAATTGAACTATAAGCACCTGACCCACTTTTGACAAAACATGTAATCGTGTATCTGTGAATGGCTCTGTTTGTATGTGTGTTCACTTTCGTTCATTCCAAGTGAAACTCAAGAGGAAATGAAAACGAAGCTTAATTTGGGTATCAGGTAAAATAGAAAAAAAAAATTCCTTTAGTGTATAAGTTTAAATTACAATATGTGTGAAATCATTTGAGTCATTCCGTGGCAAACCGGACAAAAAGATCACTATGCCTACGGCTTTTATGAAAACTTCAAGAAACATTATAAATTAGAAACTTGGAAGCAAATAAAATTTGGTTAATTTTGTATGCATGCCTCACACCGTATAGTTTCGTTCGATTTGACATTCTGATGGGTTGTTAGTGGAAACCATAGAGTAATACAGAATAGAGAAGTTTATTCTCTCAATAATTTTAACTTCATAGGTATGAAGAGATTAGGGAGAACTTCTTACAACCAGTGAGCTGTGCATTTAGATACATTTAGATTTCACAGTTTAAATTTCACTACATAAAAAAGTTAAGTCAACAGTTCTTGTAACTCCACCTGTACCTCGTGTTTCTGTAGTTCTCGAATCGAAAAAGTTTTTTGATATTGTTTCTACAAAAAGGCTTTTTAAGAAATTAAGAATTTATATTTTAAGAGGAGAATATAGAATTATATCTTTTTTGTTTTGTATTTCAACTAATTTCCCCGAAATATTACAGAAAAATCAAAAAACAACAAGAAAATATAGTTGAATATACATATAGTATATGTGTGTCAACTAATTTGGAATTTGCAAGAGACAGTTTTGAGGGTTAAATTCATACAGAAATTGTAAGGAGCAGTGGGAATCCCTTAAAACAACTTCTGTTTGTTGTTATTTTTCGCACTAGCTTATTTTGTTTGTTTATATTTTTTTATTATTTGACAGCTTTCTTGGAATATTCCAATAAAAACGTCATCACAGTATTGCTACTTTTCGCATTGATCTACAGAAACAATTTTTACTCACAAATCGAGAAACGATGGAATTTTTTGTTTCATGTTTAATGTGAAAACTTATTCGATTCGAGAACTACAGAAAAGAGGTACTGGTGACGTCAATTTTCATCGAACATCTCTCAGTTGCACAAGAGTGACGAAGAGTGTGAACTGAGAGAAATAGTTTCCCTATTCTAATTTACTCTATAGTGGAAACCAAATCAGCTGTTTGTCGCTTAGCAAGCAAGGAATGAAATTCAAAAAACAATGAGAATTAAAAAATAATTGATTACCAATTTTTGAAACCATATTTCGATTTAGCAGTATTGAGTTTATGTAAAATTGTTTAAATTCTCATAAATCAAAATAAAAGCAATTAATGTTGTTTTTTGCAGTAATCATGAGCTAAGATTCCAAATGTTGAGGCTTTCCTGTCTATCACATATGTATATGTACACACTTCTGTTGTCGTGGTTGGGTATCCAGTTTTTCGAACGAACGAAGTTTTCATGTCATAAATTGAGCATACATGCATGGTGATCCTATAATTAGCGTGTCCAGAACTTCTATCACTCGCTTGTTCAAGAGCTTCAGTTTAAAGCATGATTGCATGTAGAAAGGTGCTACATATATAATGGAGCAGGTAAGGTGGTGCCTAATCTCACAAATTCATCGGCTCTATTTTTCCCATATATATAATCTGCTGAGTCATCTAATTTTTGGCTGTTTTTGAAGTCAAGAATATAGATTACAGAGATTTTAAAGCAGCCTGACTTGTCAAAGTAGATATTGATACCCCAGGCGGAAATGCCTTTTCGCCCCAGCCGGAGTGTAATTTTCATGTTACCATGGCTGCTGCCTGAAAAACTCTTCAGTGGTCCGGTAATATTTATGCAAGGCCTCGGCGCAACTCTCTAGAATAAACCCCAAACCACCTACTTTGGAGCCATCTGTGTAGACGTCTAAATACCATCAATTACATCGTATTACAGGGTATGAGTGGAAAAGTTTTTTTCAAAGGTAGACGTTGGCGTCATGTAATCCACTTTTTACTTAGATTGCTGCACATACCTTAATTCATCCCATGACCATGCAGACTGGTGACACAACCCAAAGAATGCCAGAAAATCTACTGATAATATATGAAGGATAACTCCCAAACACTCGGTAGGGGTTGTGCGAAGAGTACCCGTGATACGCACCATGGCCATTCTCTGAAGATTTATATGGATATTCCTAGCACCGGCTAGTGGCCGTCGGTGCTGCAATGGCTAGTGTGCGCGGCTCTTGTACATGAGAACATGGGTTCGATCCCTGCTCAGACCACCTTACATTTCTTTCGACGACGGTATCCTCGCTTAGTGATAGCCGTGAAAATGCTTCTCAAAATACCGTTCGGAACTGGTGTAAAACTGTAGGTCCCAATCAGTGAGTGTAAAACTAGAAAACGCACAACATCTCACTGATTGTGAGAAGCTCTCCTCAATCCGTTCATAGGATGTTATGGGCCACCATTTTTTTTCCTAGCACCGGCCAACAAATGACACTGTGGTAAAGAAGTATTGGGCTGTCGACATTATATTGTCGAAATTATTGTCGAGACGGCTTTTAGATTGCATATTCGCACGAATACAGGGCCATTCACATTTATACTTAAGGTCTTGTTACCCAAACACGTAGTTACAGATTCCGGTAAGACGATTAAAGCGATAAAAGTTTAACCATTCAGACAAATAGATTTCTCTATAAAGCTCATTAGGGTTTGTAGTACCGGTTTCCTCAGATTTTGCCTTTTGGGTTCTGGCATGTGGACACCTGATATGTAGCTATAGTCGGAATGACTATTACCTTGGATTCTCACCATCTAATGGAAATAATATAGGACAGCTTAAGGCAGCTTGTATAAAGGTTCAGGTGTCAGGCAAATATATATAGCTTCGTGTCATTACGGCCAGGTGATTTATATGTTTTAAAATTTCTTTTTGCCCAGTGTATTGTTTCATTAGTTACATTTCCCCCAAAGCGAGATGGAGTGGTTGGTCGGTAAGTCCAATCAAACGTCTTCGGGGCAGTTGTATGGAAAGTAATGTGTTAAGTGGGACGTCTAACGATTCAACACTTGATGTCGACCACCCACCATTTTGTTCTTTCAGATATCCCAGAGAATTTGGGTTTCGACGAGATGTCTTTGCGAGGTCGGGTAGTTTTATATGCGTTATCAATGCGTTATCTCAACTTTTTCTTATATTTCAGTTTTAATTTGTACTCCTTCCAATCCTATACAAAAGCGTTCAGGAAGAATTTTCAGGATTTGCAGGTCCATGATCCACCACGGAAGTTTTGTCTTACCTCTGTAGAAAAATGTGGGGCATTCGGTATCAAGTGATCTGTTTTGGGCTGATATGAGAGCATCAATAAGATCGCCGATTTCAGTGGTGTTAACTGGTTCAGAGAAAATAATGGTTTCATAATACTGTTCAAAATTTGTTCTTGGTCTAGTTTTTTTTACGAACGTTTATTGGAACCTACAAATTAGCGATGTTCTATGAGACTGAAAACTCTATGTAACGATGGTTGGAAAAGGAATGCTTACTCGACACCTTCCATCCTTTGATAAGCTCAATGGTATCCTGTGATTTAATAGTAATAGAGCTTGGTACTATCAGCTCCTGAAGTTGCAGAGGTTAATTTCGACGAAATTGATAAATTTCAACGAAACTTGGTACATAAGCGTTTCTTAAGTCCTATCGGCTTTAACAGGACATTGTTTTTTCTGGTATGAACAGTTGACGGACACAATGTGGCGTCTACTAGAGATGGGCACGAGGGAAAGTTTTGTCTCTCGCTTACGGAAGAAGACAGCCACTCACGCACTATCACGCACGAAGATATTTTCGCTACTAATGTATAGGTACGTACGCTTCCTTGAGTATAATTTGATCCCACTTACATTCACGCGTGAATCACACGGGATCACGTGATTCACGACAATTACGTAAAAATTACACACAAACATACGAGTATTTTATTCGAACCGTTTCCTTTATTCCCAAACCAATATTAAATAAACACTGTATCCAAACCAATGTTCGTAAGAAGTATAAAGTATTTGATACTGCTATACTTACGTACAAATTCCTTTAAAGTGACTGTATTTTCCGAACAAATTTATCAAATAAACTAGGCCTTTTTATATCGGAACAACATTATATCTCAAAGAAGTCCGCCTGCTGTTTTCTCCAGTATTCTTCCAGATGTTGAAAACACGACATCGCTTGTAGCTGAATTCCGTACGAAGTTTTGATCGCTACTAATATTCACGCCCGCTCACGTCATCAAATTTTGATCCTATTTACACTCGCGCGTGATTCACGGAAATCACGTGATGCACGCCCATCTCAAGTGTATACTTTCGACGAATACAGCTTTTGTTGCATCCACCTTAGCGTCTCTCCATCTTTTACCTTGATCACTTGTTTAGAAATGTTTTAAATTTCCCCCCTGAGAATACGAGTATTGCTGACGCTGAATACCTGAGCTCATCTTCCTTAAATAAATAATAAATGGTTTCCCATTACATCCCATGAAGGGACCGGGGAGAACTTCTCACAATCACTGAGCTGTGCGCTTTCCAGTTTTCACTCACTGATTGGGACCTACAGTTTTACACCGATTCCGAACGGTATTTTGAGAAGCTTTTTCATGGCTATATACTCGATAGTGTCGCCGTCACTAAGCGAGGTGACCGTCGTCGAAAGAAATTTTTTTTTTTTTTTAAGGTGGTTGGAGCAGGGACCGAACCCAGGATCTCCTGTACAAGAGGCGCGCACACTACCCATTGCACCACCGACGGTCACGCTCATCTTCCTTATCTTATGAAAATTTCCTGTCTAAAAGTTCAACAATTCAAAGAAAAAACACCAACACTTTCACAGGGTGATAGAAAAGTTCTAGTTGTTATGCAAAAATACAATAAACTCCATACAAAATATTTCAAATTAGGTTTACAAATTTAAGACTGTGTCACATATGAGCATGAGGATCAGTCATTTATTATCGTGTTGCCGTCATTCCCACTACAAAACGCTGCTGTGCACCACATTATCTTGCTGGCAAAAAGTATATACATACATACATATATTTATTGAACGTTGATTTGTTGTGCCCATGACGTACTTACGGTCAAGTTCAAGCTCATGAATGAAAAGTCTGAAGTCTTAATAAGGCTTAAACAGATAAAACAAATTATGAGTGCGCGTGAAATTGCGCGTATGTCAAAAAGAATAGAAAGCGCATATTATTGCAGAAAAAGACAACAAATAAAATTAGTCCGTATTTAGATTATGCACGGTGAAAAATTTGTCTTTTTTTTTTGTTTGGGTGCAAATATAACGTGTTTGTAGCTTGTCGCAAATATATAATACTGGTGCCCAAACACATTGTGTTTGCTATTCAATATAACATGTTTGGGACACAATGATTATGATAGGTTATAATATTTGTATTTGTGATCCAAATGTGGTTTTGTTTGTTGAGAACGGTTGAAAACAAAAACGTGACAGTCACTAAAGAAAAAAATGCAGCAAGTCTTCAATTCACGTGTGCTTGTCAGGCTACAATTATCACGCTATTCTCTTTTACAAAGCCTACGTAAATCACGATTATATTACATTGTGTGTTTTGACTTGCAACCATTCCTGCAGTTTTTGGCGTTTAATCAGCTGATCTCACTCATTCTTAAGTGGAGTTCAGATTATCAGACGGATTTGACGATCTGTCGAATCTGAAGAAAAATAGTCAATGTGAACACGTGTTGTCAGATAAATCTGATGGTCTTCAAACCAGTTTGAAAACCAAACGATTTATTTGAGGTTATCGATAAAACATAGAGCGAGAGATATAATGGCGGAGAGAATAAGCGAAGAGAAAAGCGGAAAACTATAAATTAAATAGCATTTTTGGAATTTAATGTGAAATGAAAAAAATTCAAATCGTCAGTGCAATTTAATTTAATCAAATGAAATATTAATAAATAAAAACATAAATGCTTGATAATATAAAGAAATTGAAATAGGATGTGTGTGTGCTTCCTAGAAATTAGTTTGTGTAATTACATATGTATGTACATATATGGTTGTGTGTACGTATGCATAACAAATGTTCTCAGTAGTGTCTTCTCTTCCCTTTCGCTTGCTGTGGGCAATCAAGTAATTGTTGCGAGACATTTGCAAGCGCAAACCGTTGTTGTTAACACTGTGGTGAGTTACCTCAAATAAAGTCTGTCAGATAAATGTTTCTGTGTGGACGAAAAATCGATATTTTATCGATAACTTCTTCAGATATGTCTGTCAGATCTGTCTGATAATATGAACTCCACTTTACATTCGTAAAAATTTTTAAAAGTGTTATATAAGTATTCTAATTAAATTTATCAAAAAGGGGAATTATCTGTGTTGAATTTGTTTTCTTACATTTGTAAAAATTGTAAAAGTGGTGTATTCTCAGTTAATTTATTAAAAAATTAAATATTTATACCGATCGATTACACCCTTTCACTACGACATGAGAATTAATATGAAACATAATGGTAGAAATACGAAAGCGAAGAAAGAGAAACGTTAAAACCCCACAAATTTTCGTATCGTGCGTGGCTACCCCGCCAGAAACACCACACCTCTCACCCACAAAACACGTTAGGCACAAGTCGAACACGCGCGTGAAAGGCGTAGTGTAATGATGCTCTTAGTTGCGTTGAAGCTTGCGTCATGCGTAAATTTTGCCAGCTTGCCACTTTCATTCGCGATTTATTTCCCCATTAGACATTTTCATTCGCCATTTTTTTTTTGTTAACAAAACAACTGCATCAGTTTCGCCAGTTTTTACATAATAAGAATATTAAATTTTTTTTTATTAAATAAAGTGTATTTTAAAGAAATGTGCATCCCTCGCTACGTACTTATGTACATTTTTGTGTGTGTTACCAAATTCAACGAAAAATATGATGCGTAAAACTGACTCCACCCGCAGTTCTGTACTATAGAAATATATAATTTTAATAGACATTTGGTATTATCGGAAATGTATTTCTTTATCAATAACAAATCAATCAAATGTAATACAACTTTGTAGAAACAAATAAATAAAATGAAATACAAAATAAAATACATATGTACATATGTATATTAAAAGTTCATAGAGATAAGATAAAGTGAAGTAGGCATAGGAGCTAAACAACAAATATAAGTACATACAATGTATGAGATTTTAATAACATTGTGTAAGTTGTTTACAAAATGTAAAAGACATGAGCGGGACCATAGAGTAATATTTAAGTGTTTCCATTACTCTCTTCGCTGCCTCTTCATGACGACGAGGTAGTAGGCCATTTCATAGAGTTTTATTTGCTGCTGTATTTTACCAATTTTACACATTCGTTGGACATAAAACGGACAGAAATCAAAGGGAATGCGTATTTTCGCTCAATGCAAACAATATAAAACATAATTTAGCTGTCATTAGTATTAATAAACTCTATTTAAAATTAGTTCCTGTCTTCTTTGGTCTCTCATTCTCCATCATCGGCCTAGTACCTTTTCGATCAGCTGTGCCATAGAATCCCCCTGGAGGGACTCAAAGGTTTTACCTAATTTCGGGTTCTTGGAATTGACCTGTATTCATTAGATTTTTGTTCAACAATGATGGTTTCATACAAACTTCAAAGTATTTTACATAGAGAAATATATAAAGAGTGTGCACGTGTGTTTCATTTCCACCAAATTCTTGTGAAGAATCACTGGGTTTGATACGACAGTTTAGATACGGTTTTTTTATGACAGTTTTTTCTGCCAGAATTTGGACGTAATACAAATAAAAATTAAAGAAAATTTTTGTCTTCTTCAAATGAAAACTAATTTATTGCTATTGCACCAAAAGCGGAACAATCCCGCAAATAGCGGGACGGTTGGTCAGGTTAGTATAAACCTAAAAACTGGTACCGGATATGTATGTTTTTTAAATATTCAAATTACAAAAAATACATTTCTTTTATACCAAACATTAGGTCTATCTGCGCACTGATAATTTGTAACAATTTGTACAAATTGATACTGTAACGAGAGAGCAAGAGAGAGGTTAGTTAGGAGAAATTTGCAAGTTGGAACATTTGTTTTGTGTAAACAAACAAAATTAGGAAATATAAACAACATAAAATAGCATATTAATTGTTTGAAAATTTAATTTTTTGAGAGAAAAAATTATCTTTTAAAAAGAAGGCAGTAGTGGTCTTCATGACAGCTCGAAAGAACCTCGTAAACTCGAAAACATCGTAAACTTGCACAGCAAACGTCAAAACAAACAAATTTCCCATACAAAGCGACTTGCACAAAAGTGGAAAGTTTTCGAGGCAAATTTGCTGAGCTAGCCTGGAAAAAGAAACGAGAAAACTTTTGACGTTTCAATGCCAATATTTTTGTATTGAAAAAAAGAGAGGGTTTTTGATTTATGTGAAAAAAATAAAATAATGGAATAGGTAAAGCATATACTTTTAATTTTACTTTGTTTATTTACTTTATCAGCCTTTTTTTGACAATTTCTGCATAGATACACTGAGCAACTTTATTTGGTGCCTCATGAAACGCTTCGGGGCAAACTTACGCTGAGCAAAAGATCTAGGTTTACTTGTTTGCATGAATACCACTAGTGTTGATGATTTGTAATGTTTTATTCGAACAGCTGTTTACATACAAAATATCTTGCTAGTTTTTACTGGATATCGTCGATGTACTTTTTGTTATATTTTCTACTGGAAGAGTAAAATCTAGCATACTCTTTCAAAAGTACTACATATTTAGTATTTTTACTGGAATTTTTATTTTTAGTATTTTTTACTGGTAAAGTACGCAATACCAAACAAACTTATTTTTATTTGTATCAATTTTTATTATTTAAAAAATAATTCATCTCTTGAAAAATTAAGTAAGCTCAGTTAGCAAAATGAGTCCATTTTGGGACGAGGACCATTTTTTGATGAACGCTTACGTTAACATGCAAAATTTCCAGGGTTAGAACGATATTAACCCACACGAGGACCACCAAGTGGCAATCCTCAGAAAGTCACTGTTTGAAGTAGATTGTGGTCCGGCTTCAACCAAGGTCCGTAAGTCTTTGAAAACGATGGTGGCATTGCTATCACTGTGAATGGAGAGCGCTGCCGATCGATGATAACCAATTTCTTTTGGGTAAAATTGGATGATATACAAGGTGTCTCAGACGAAAGTTTGCATTTGTTTAGGTATCTGCCTGAACAAATTGAATGTGAGGAACCAGTAGGTAGCCTCTTAGAAATTCAGTCATTATCAGTGTTGCCAGAAGCAGTCAAAAAAAAATTATGCTAAATGACCAAAAAAATTGTGCAAAATGCAAACAAATTATGCTAAAAACACCAAAAACAATTGTGCCAAATGCAAAACCATTATGGTAAAATTAAAAAAAGTCAATTTTTTATATATTTCCCTCTGTGTGTATTATTTAGAACATACTATAGCGTTTTTAAGCATGAATTTTATTCACAAATTCGTATAATTTTTATAAACATTAGTGTATCAAACTTATCATTGGAGTTCACCATGGTACTTCGGTGGATTAAATTGTATCAAAAAAGTACAATTGTACCAACTTTTCCATCCCTGACACAGAATCGATTTATGTATTTCGCAATTTCACTTAACATACTTGTGATGTATTTCTAATCAAATGTCATAAAATTCCGGAATTATAAGACTACAATAAAGAAGGCAGTAAGTTCAAGTTCAAGCAATATTAAGTTTTTCGTGAAGCTATAATTACACTATTTGAGTTCTCACCTTAGTCGAGTGTGAAATAATCAATATAAAACTCGTCTGAGTGATTAAAAAAAACTATCTGACCCTATCAGATTCTCCATTACATGCGCAACAAGTTTGTTTTGAGACTTGAGACGAGTTTGAAATTGATGGATTTGACAGTCGATTCATATGAGAACTCAGTGTAATTATAGCTTCACAAGATACCCATATATTTGCCACGTTATGTCAAAGACTGGGTGGTTACTTTGTTATCTGTATAATTTATATTTTTCATATAGTTTTACTAACCTGAAGCCAATTAAATTACCGGACGGGACAATAAAACAAACCAATTCAATTAACCAAGCTGACTAATGGTCAGATTCACAGTTGAAAATTCTCCATTTAAATGTAGTTTAAATGCCCGACACTTGTCATTTAAATGTCATTTAATATGAAAAATGTCTTTAAGCTTTTAAATTGAGCTTTTAAATGACGAGTGTGAAACTCGCCCTAAGTGTTTTGTATTGAACGAAAGCTTTCATTATAGTTCATCACCCTTTTGTCAAATTAAATAACAATTAAAAATCAGATTTTAGTCCACGGGTGAAGGTTTAACTTTTATCCAATCAAACAACTTTAACACATTAAATAACTTTTTCGATAAGACTTTTTCTGTTTAACGCACAGTGGTAGAAGTTGAGATTCACTGACCATGAAGGAGCACAAGTAATCCCTTCAACATCCAAACAAAGATAATAAAGCTGTTTTTTATTCCATTAATAGCTATTGGCCGTGGGTGGTGCAATGGTAGTGTGCGCGGCTCTTGTGCATGAGGATGTGGGTTCGATCCCTACTCTGACCACCTCGCTTAGTGACGGCGACACTATCGAGTATTTAGCCATGAAAAAGCTTCTTAAAATACCGTTCGGAACCGGTGTAAAACTGTAGGTCCCAATCAGTGAGTGGGAAACTAGAACGCGCACAGCTCACTGGTTGTGAGAAGCTCTTCCTAATCCCTACATGGGATGTAACGGGAAACCATTTATTTTTTTAATAGCTATTGCCGCTCAAGACTTTCAAAATAAAACGATCCACACTTAATACTACGAAATATGGCAACATTTGCTGTTATGGGTGAAAAAATGCGATACGGCAACATGTGTGTGCCAGTGCCAACAAATATATGGTAGCAGTAAATGTGGTAGTATGTAGTTGTAAGCAGCAACAGCAGACATTTTATTTTCGTTCATTCGTTTCAGTTGTCAAACTCTACACAAATATATACTAACAATACAAGAATACAAAATGTATGAAACAAAATACATTTTAGTTTGACAAGTGAAAAGAACAATTACACTGAAAAAATTTTATCACCTGTTTAAACGACTATGCCTGATAGATAATTCTACCATGTTCAATATGTATAACATTTACCGCGCGTTGTTGTAAACAATTTAGTTCCAATTTTATTGTCAATCGGAAATGAAAATCTGTCCTACAAATTCGGAGATAGAAAAGTATACGTAGTCTTCCATTGAATAAAGTAAAATAATTTTAATGAACTTAAAATGTGTAAGGCATGTTGCAAATTTCTGCTTTTGAGTCTGTCCTTGATAACATTTTCATGATAACAAAATTTATCTAAGATAACTTTTTGTTGCAATTTCTTGAAATTGAACAAGTGGCAGCATTGACATTGCTCAAGTCGGAATTTTAGTGGGAAATAGAAATGCCACTTATGGCCAGTTTTTAAGTGGGTAGTTAACTATCGGATTACTTAATCTTAACTCTAAGTTAATTAGAGGTTAACTTTGCATTTTGTTTTTCAGTGGTGAGTTAATGTAAGTCGCCATATTGTCAACTAATATGGCAACCCTTGTATTCTTATTGGAAAAAACGTGTGTTTCGGATAAATACCAAAACAAAAAAGGGAACAAACAAAATGGAATTATGTAAAATAAGAAATAGATGCATAAAATCGAAGTCATTTTAACAAAAATGTGTAAAAACCTATATAGGCGCAACAATTTAAGGATCTAGACTTAACGTATGTGTACAAATAGGCAAATCTGAAACATGTATTTTATACAATCTTCATTTCTCACTTTGACAGTCAGTAATTTGATTGTCAAAATAATATGGTTCTGACTATAAGTTAATCAAACAACATTGGGTGGTTAAATCATAGTTAAACAATGACTAAAAAACACAAATCGATGTTTAACCACAATTTAACTAATAGCTTATTCACATTTACTGCGTTTTAGCGAAATACTGTAATTTCGCTCCATATGAGATGATTTGAGCCTAAATCACACTATTAATTACACATATTTCCATACAAAAAAAATGCAAAAAAGTTGCTCAGTTTTTTGTAATTTGTTTGAAATCACAGTAAAACCAAGAGAGACCATAGTGTTGTATTGCAATAGTAGTTAAAAAATGCAGTAAAATGAAAAAATTTCCATTGCTGGTTCAAAGCAAATGCCAGAAAAATGAGGGGAAAAAAACATCTGTTTGTTTACATTTCTAGTTTGCTTTGTGGTGGTATGTACTTATTGCAATGTGATTTATTAATATAAATTAAAATTTTTCGTTTTTAATAATTGCAATACAGGAAAATGGAAACGATATTAGAAATGATAAGAAGCGCAAGTATAAGCAGAGAATTGCTTGGTCGGACACATAGAGTAAATTTATAGTAGAGCCGCCATTTGTCTCATCTGACGTTTCCTTTCACACTCTTCGTGATGCGGTCGGTGTGATAGAGAGATGTTTGACGAAAAGTGATATACACCAGGTGGAATTACAATAACTTCTTGCTTTATTTTTTCATACCATTTTGGTGAAAAACTGTGAAATTTAAATGTGTTTTAAACTTTTTTATTGACTGTTATTGTTAGCATACATTTGTGTTGTATTTAACACATTAATTTTAACACACAAAACGAAATGCCGTTGTTGTTATTTTGTTCGTTGTTTTGAACCATTGCCTCTATCTGGTATTAGTAAAGCAATTCTTTTCAACGTCAAACGTATACATCACACGAGGACAAATGTCAGAAATTTGGTGAGTGAAAGATTTTCTATACCCATATTTACTCTATGGTCGGACACCGCAGATCAAATGCTGCTTGAGATGTGGGAGGACAAAATTCCGAAACTCGCGTTGTTTGTTTGTTTACAATCAAAACAAATTAGAGAAATGCCAAACAAAGAGAGAGGTCACTTGAAATCACAGTAATTAACAAAAGCACAATGTGAACACCATGATTTCGAAATCATCTCATAAAGAGCGAAATTACAGTATTTCGCTAAAACGCAGTAAATGTAAATAAGCTATAAGAAACGAAGATTATCACTGACTGAAAAACTGGCCATTAATATCGCCATAAAGCAACTATGGTACTCTACTTGTACATCCTTTTTGATATCGCTTAGCTGTCCCGTAGAAATTAATATTGACGAAAATCACAGAGCCTTTGGTAAAAATTCATCACTAAAATTGTTAACTATGAAAAAGAGTAATGTCTACAGTACACAGAAAAAATATTGGTCTGTAAATTTCAATTAAAAATATAATTGATAAATTAATAAATTAATAGAATCAATTAAATTTTTAATCATATTTACAATTCATTTTTGAGTTTACAACAGAACTAGGAGTTGGCAAGGAGCAAACCAACGCGCTAAAAATGTTTAATTTTTGAGTGTATTATCGAATATTTGCTGTGAATCTTTCTAAATTAATATAAATATGCATGATGCGTTCTTAACAAACCTTAATGTAAATAATTTTTGTGAACAAAAATTGTTGTGATAAAGTATTTTACAGAAAGTTGAATTTTACAGCGACGTTGGGAGGCAATATATGTGGCGGCTGAGTCACCAGCCGTCGTTGTCACTTTTCGTACGGCTCTAGTCTTTGATATACAACACTTGTAATTTGTAATTCGTTTATTGAAAGATTTTATTTTGTGAACTTAAAGAATAATAGTGTTAAATTGCCTTGTTTCGTGATTAAAACTGCGTTTTTTTTGTAATTGTGTTTAATTGACAAGTGTTTTTGAATAAATCTTATTGGAAATGAGTGTTTGCATTGAGTGTTTTGTTTGCAATGGAAAAAATGACTGTCCCCAAACATTTTTTATGCACTTGAAAAGACACAATTTGCCGCCTTATGCCACACACAATTGTGTACACGAAAATTGTTTTCAAAAATTTCACGTAAAAAGAATCTTTAAGACTCACCTTCTTAGACATTTTGAACGTGTAAAACAAGAGTGCTCTAAATTGGATAAAAGCAATATGCAGAAGAGATGGAATGCGACAATGGAGTAACTGTTGCTGCGGCAGGAGCAGATAAATTGAATGTTTCTCCAGAACCACCAGATGTACCTATTTTTTTTGTTTCCAACATCTGGTGAATTTGTTTCAAAGAAACGAAATTGCCTTGGCACCGATAACATTGACAAACGTAGGATGTTTAAAAAAAAAAACATTAACAAATAAAAAATTGATTTTTATTAGCGTTATCAGTAAACTATCAAATAAAATAACAATATTTTGTTTTGTATTAAACTTTCAGTTAGAACATTTTTAAAAGCGACTGATTATTTTTTTAACAAAAAATGCCAAACGCGTGCAGAATCTTTTATTCGGGCGAACCGACTTAGTTATACCCTTACACTTAGTCGTTCATTGGGTACGATTTTCATTTAAAAGTATCCAAATTCTAAGAAGAGAAGACAATTTTTTAGATTCCAGAATGGGCGTTTCAACTTCGCTCGTATTTAATAGGACATCGGTATTGTGTAGTACCAAATTGTTTAGCTCGGTTTTATTTTACGGGAGCTATAGCGTAGACTTGCATTCTGTATTTTTTTTAATAGCAAAGTGGAATTTGAGGAAATATAGATTAATTTCACATTTCATTTACATCGGCAGTGTTTAAACGGTAGTTTTGTGTCAAACAGCTGGTCGGCAGACAAATTTTTGAATGAGAAGTACCTGAAAGAGCGCACCAAGTTCGCCAGTCTCTCGTTAAGAAACCCTTTGCAGAATATTAACCAATACTAAAGATCAAATTAATACTATATATCGGGAAAGAGCTTTAGCAAATAATATGGTTTTGAAATAAATTCCGATTTAAGACGAAAAATGCCATATAGCCCAAAATAAATGTCGCATTTTTTGGACGTTGTGACATAGCATTTAAGCTTTATAACATTAAGAATTTAGGAGGTATGTCGACTTTTGAGCATTGTGACGTTTTTTCTGTTGGGCGTTAAGATCTTGGGCGTTCAGTCCCTGGGGCGTATAGAAAACATCGCATTCATCCGTGTTTTAGTTGGCTAAAACGTTCCAATAAAATGTACAACTTTATAACACGTTTAATATATGCATTTTTGATTTATGAATACCCCTTTATAAACCTATTGCAAAGTTTTATGAATATCGTTCATTATATAAAGGGTTTTCCAATTTGAGTGATATGATTTCTAAATGACGTTTCGGCCATTTGAAGTATGTAATGATCTGTAATTTTTTTCATTGTATTCAGTACTTTTTACAATTTCATCATGGAGAGCACAACGTTTACAAGTTATTCAATTTTTTTTTATCAAAATAATCGTTCTTCAATTGCAACTTTTCGTGCGCTTTTGCCATTTTATAGTCGTAATAATCGTCCGTCGGTGGTTCAATGGTAGTGTGCGCGGCTCTTGTGCATGAGGTCGTGGGTTCGATCCCTACTCTGACCACCTTAAATTTCTTTCGGCGGCGGTCACCTCGCTTAGTGAAGGCGACACTATCGAGTATTTAGCCATGAAAAATCTTCTCAAAATACCGTTCGGAACGGGTGTAGAACTGTAGGTCCCAATCAGTGAGTTTGAAACTAGAACGCGCACAGCTCACTGGTGGTGAGAAGCTCTCCCTAATCCCTTCATGGGATGTAACGGGAAACCATTTATTTTATTTATTTAATTATCGTCGCTATTCGTCGAATTGTTGCAAATTACGACCGTACATTTTCTTTAAATATTTGTCAAGTGCCAATAAGACAAAGAATCGCTCAAATATTGCTGCCGTTCAGGTACATGTTGCTGAAGACCGCAATTTATCGATTCCAAGACGTTGTCAACAATTGAGACTGTCTCAAACCACAACCTGGCGGATTTTGAGGAAGGTAGGGCTTGCATCCGTATAAAATTCTTATCACTCAAGAACTAAAGCCATTGGACTACGTTAAAGGTCATGAATTTGCTGATTTTGTCGTGGAACAACTTGAAAACGATAACGATTTTTTGATGTGTTAACATCTATAGGAACGGGTAGGGCAATATATCAAAGTGAACACGATCAAACAACACAGCGTTAGCATCATGTACGTGGTTGTTATACAACAATAGTCTCTGCCTGAAAATAAGTATGATGGTAGTGATGTAGCGGCAGCGAACAAACAAGCAGGTCGTCGTCGCCAAAGAGTATTGAATAGTATAGAGGACTCATGGAACGAAATGTATGACTCAAAAGCACTGGCAACATCTGGCGAATGATTCAAATTGTATTACTCTCTTTTTGTCATAAATTGGTCATAATTTTGATGTGTAACATTGATGCCTTTTGAAACATTTATGCTTTTTGTATTGTTTTATGTAATAATATTGTCGAAATGGTCCACTTATATTGAAATATTCTATAAAGAGAATAAGACTCGTTTATGCTCTTTTACTCAGGCGGGAAAGAGTGCAATAAGTTCTCTATACTATTCAATATTTTTGTCGTCGCTCAGTTTATGACGAAACAAAAATAATCATTTCAGTGAGCTAAATATTGCTTTATTTATTTTATGAGTTCGAACACTCTTTGAATTTTTTAAGAACATCATCTTCTCCGATGAGGCTCAGTTTGATCAGAGTGGTGCGGTAAATAAACAAAACTGTCGATTCTTGTGCGAAGAAAATCCAGAAATTATTTATGACCAACTATGACATTCACCTAAATTGACAGTTTGGTGTGGTTTTAAGTCTGGTGGAATCATCGGTCCATACTTCTTTCAAAATGATGCTAGTAACAACGTTTCTGTCAATGGAGAGCGGTATAGATCGATGATAACCAACTTTTTATGGCCGAAATTGGAAGTTGATCTTGACAACATCTGGTTTCAACAAGACGGAGGTTATGTGCCACACAGCACGTACAACAACTGAATTACTGCAAGAAAAGTTTGGAGATTCGATTATTTCAAGAAATTGTGACCTTGAATGGCCTCCAAGAAGTTGTGATTTAAAACTATTAGACTATTTCTTGTGGGGTTATTTGAAGTCATTGGCCTTTAGCAACAAACCAGACCCTCTTCAAGCTTTACAAGTCAATATTGAACGTGCTATTTATGACAAGCGACTTGATTTAGTGCAAAAAATGCTCGAAACTGGGTTCATCAAATTCGTTCCTGCAAAAGAAGACGTGGAGGCCATTTGAAAGACGTTTTATTCAGAACTTAATTGTATCGATTGTAGTGTAT
The DNA here is from genome assembly GCA_963931995.1 of Phaonia tiefii. Lineage (NCBI taxonomy): Eukaryota > Metazoa > Arthropoda > Insecta > Diptera > Muscidae > Phaonia > Phaonia tiefii. Next base: position 77,370,242 of record OZ008370.1, read on the forward strand.
TTTTTTTTTAAAGAAATCACATCACTCAAATTGGAAACCCCTTTATAATTATACAAATAGACATTTCCACAGAAAGTGACACCCTATCACCATCGTTTGTGCCACCCTCACGTCACTCTCGTTAATTACTAATATATATTAGGACCATGTATGTAATTCGATTGTTTTCTACTCGTTTAGTAAATGTAGTAGTAAGTAGTAGTAGGGTAACGATTCAATTAATCATTATTCGGTTAATCGATTAATCATGCTATAACATTAACCGAATATTTTAATAATTAAATTTTTCGATTAACGATATTAGCTCGAACAAATCATAGCGATTAATCGATTAATAAAATATAAGTACGTGTTTATAACAAGCAGTGCGTCTCCTACAATGTGGCAACTCATATGACAACGATTTGCGAACAAATTTCATATGTAACTTTATACACATTTCGAACAAATTTGAGAGTTTTTAAGAGAAAAAGTCGCACAGTGCTCATAGACATACATAAAAATAAATTGTCTCAAAATTAGTTCATTAAATTTGGTGTAATAGTCTGATGAAAATTCAATACCCACTGCTCACTTTGTATGGGGGGTATCAAAATACCTGGTCCGATTCTGCTAAAACTATATACAACAAGGATAATAGTCAGAAAATTACGTTTTGGAAAATTTTTGTAAAAATAATCAATCCAATAGGGATAGTTTCATAGCGACCCTACCCTTTGTATGGGAGTTACCGGAAAGCGTGGCACTTTTGGGTCCAAACTTTGAGTTTTTTTTAATATTGGCTTGGTATCAAAAGTCACTAATTTTCATGTTGCTGCAACTACGATTTGTGAATTGTACCCACATATATTTTATACTTTATAATGAAGTTGATTTTGCTACGTTTTGTTTTAATAAATTTGCCTAGTACAATATTTGAACACTCTTTTCTTTTTTTTATTTCATTCGAATAATCGATTATTCGAATAATTTGATTGCGTTTTGTTCGGTTAATTGTCAGATAGAAATTTACGATTAACCGATTAATCAAAAAACCCGATTAAATGGGTACCCTAGTAAGTAACTCTTTATTTAGTAAAAGAAGAGAAAACATTCAAAATTGTTCTAAAATATAAGCAACTAGCTGACCCGGCAGACTTCGTCCTGCCTTCAAAAGTATTTATAACATCAGATGGTAAACAATGATTAATATCTCGACGTGGGCGCCATCTATTTTATCAACACCTTTACTTTTGTCTAAGAATTATATGTTGCGAATTTGAAACAAATCGGTTCATAAATAACCGAAATCGACATCAGCGCCACCTATCTTTGGAAATTATGGAAATTTTTTTGTCTACATACCATTCGGAGTCAACAGTGAACAAAATAAAAAAAAGCTCAGCCAAATCCGTCACTCCGTTCTTTAGTTATGCTGTCACAAACACACGCCAACTCATTTTTATATATATTAGATTAACGAGGGTGATGTGACAAAACTCATGTACCCTTTCCAGACGGTCTCACTACGATAATGCGATCTCACGACGGTAATGTGTGAGAGTATTTTTGGTCCTCTACCAGCCGATGAAGTTTCAAAAAAAAGCGCCATGAGGAGCACAAATTAAAAAAATATGTACAGGGTGATTCAGGAAGTTCCGGACAAATTTCTCCAGCGTATTCCTTGGCTCATTTCATTAAGAAAAGTCCACTAGGACCATGTCCGAAAATGCAAGGGTGCGAAATGGCAGCGGGATCAAAATTTTCGGATTGGCGGTCGGAGGGTAGTAGGGTAAAGTTGCTAACTTCTGAGCCAATATTTCTGTAATATTTGGGAACAACTAATTGAAATAAATAACAAAAAAAAAAAAAAAAAATGGTTTCCCATTACATCCCATGAAGGAATCGGGGAGAGCTTCTCACAACCAGTGAGCTGTGCGCTTTCTAGTTTTATACTCACTGATTGGGATCTACAGTTTTACACCGGTTCCGAACGGTATTTTTGAGAAGCATTTTCATGGCTAAATACTCGATAGTGTCGCCGTCACTATGCGAGGTGACCGCCGTCGAAAGAAATTTAAGGTGGTCAGAGCAGGGATCGAACCCACGATCTCAAGTACAAGAGGTGCGCACACTACCCTTTGCACCACCGACGGCGTAACAAAGAGATATAATTCTTTAATTCTTATTTAAAATATAAATTCTTAGGGCCAGTTTCACACTCGACATTTAAAAGCTCAATTTAAAAGCTCACAGAAAATGTTCATATTAAATGACATTTGTGAGTATGTTTGACGTTCCAAATTAAAAATTTTCCGACTCCCCACTTTTTGGAAACAGTTTTTCTCGCATTTTCCCAATAACCACGAAAAAAAACAGTATGTGACATAAACCTTTCGCAAAACAAATGTAGAAACAGTCACATGTGAGAAGCTTTGTTTTGTACCGATTCGTAGCGTTCTTGTTTCAATTCACATGTTTCATGTGAAAACTTTTTTGATTCGAGAACTACAGAAACAAGGCACAGACTACAATTCTTAACTGACACATTTTTTTTAAAACTTTAAATAATTTCTTTTTAGTCAAGGTCCAATTAATTTTTATTTGGCTGGAATTAATATTAGTAGGTAAGAATTAATTAAGAATTATTTTAATCAACGATCGTACGATTTATTTCACATGGAAAACAGTTTCATTTCATTTCTCTCTCAACGAATCGTTCGTTAGGTTTGCATTGACAGTCTAACATGGCTTTAAATAGTAGAAGCAAAGTTAGAAACAAACAAAATATCCAACAACATTTGAAATGGATCAACCTCATAATTTGTCGGCAAATCTCATGTAAAATATCGAGTCAATGACACTTTGTGCTGGCGTGTGTGTATATTTATTTACATGAGGAAAAAAGAAAAACAAGTCAGATTCCAATAGATCGCCTTAAAATCTAACCTAATGTAATTAAGATTAAATGGAATTCTAATTGCTTTTTTTTCCTTTGAAGTATCGAAAAACCGGTTCTACTGTTGGTTATTAACAACAATGACAAAATGCCAAATCATTGATTTTTATAATAAATAAATTAATTGCTATTAATATACAGTATGGGTCAAAAATGCTCGATATTGTCGCTGTCAATAAGCGAGTTGACTGTTCTCGATTGAAATGTAAGGCGGTCAAAGCAAGGATTAAATCCGCATTCCCGTTAAAATCACGTGAGTAATGGAAATTGTAATCAAAGTCAGGAGTGACTCACTCAAATTTGACTCACGTAAAATATTAATTAATTTAAAATGCAATAACATAAACCTATTTCAATCCATACACTCGTGTAAAAACTCTTATAAACTTAGGTACACATGGATTTGCAATAGATTGTATGATAGTTTGTAGGGTGAAATCGTTGCAACAGCATGTAACGGGTCCGGCATCTAACGTTTTTTTTTTCCAACTAGTGCTTTTTTCTTGAATGGTAACACTTAGCTCATGTCTGATTTGACAGATAATTAGTTTTATCCTTCCGCTGAACGAATATGGTTGTGTATACGCTTGAACAACGCTGGGAAATATGGGGAAAATGGGCCTGCGATCGACTTACAGAAGATGCCGATTTTGCCAAAAAAAATCATCTTTTCAGATGAAGCTCATTTTGATCTTGGCGGGTATGTAAACAAGCAAAATTGTCGCATTTGGGGCACAGAAAACCCGCACGCATACATTGAAACGCCGATGCACCCAAAACGAGTCACTGCTTGGTGCGGATTTTGGTCCAGAGGCATAATTGGGCCATTTTTCTTCGAAAATGAGCAAGGAATGGCCGTTACAGTCAATGGCGATCGTTATCGGGCCATGTTGAACGAATTTTTGTTCACAAAAATTGAAGAGGAGGATTGGCAACATTTGGTTTCAACAGGACGGCGCTACGTGCCAAACAGCCGAAGCTACACTCGATGTTTTGCGCCCTGTTTTTGAAGATCGTATTATCAGCCGCAGAGCAGATGTCGTTTGGCCACCTCTGGGGTGCCCTCAAAGATAAGTGTTACGCCGACAAGCCAGAGACAATTGACGCTTTAAAGGACAATATTCGTGAAGCAATTGGTGAAATACAGCTGCACACAATCGATAATGTGCTTAAAAATTGGACCGATCGTGTAGGCTACTGCATGCATGACCAGCCGAGGCAGCCATTTGAATGAAATTATTTTCCATTATTAACCGGAAGGATTGTACTTTAAAATAAAAAAATAAATTTGAGAAAATATTCAGTAGTTTTTTTTTATAGCATTTTCAAAAAAAAAAGTTATTTGGGGGACCCGTTATAATACAGGGTGGGTCAACTTAGACTGATTGATTTGAAATGCTTATAATATTGTATATCTCGCGGTAAGAGCTGTAGCTCCATCTTTCTGGAACCATATGTCAGGATTATTGAGAACTACCGGACGTAAAAAATGTTCCATCATGGTCCGATATACCGCCCCAGAGACGGTTTCTGGTTCCCCAGCTTTATTTTCAAAAAATATGGACCGATAACTCTATCAGACACAATTCCACAAAAAAAACCGTGCGTCTGAGAGAGAGGGTGTAATTGTCACTGATGCACCACTGCTCTAGGAATTTCGGTATGTGCTTCATCGCTCATAATGAGATTGTTCAAGAAATAATAAAATGATGACATTATAAAATTTTATTAAATTTTTTATTACCTGCAAAACAAAATAAAGTAATAACTGTAAAAATACAAATGTTATAAGCCTTTCAAATAAGTCAGTCGAAATTGGACACCCTGTATAATAATATACATATTTTGTTGCGATTACAAGATAGTATGAAATCTTTGAGGGTTGCGAAACTAATAGTGAACACCATTATTTTTGGGTCCTTATCATCATTTGCCCATACGAACTGACAGATGGAACTGTTGGTTGGCTATAAATAACTTAAGGATAAACAGAGATGGTGATAATGGGAGTTAGTGTGAGAACATGGTTGTTATTCCTGCATAATAACCCAAGAAACAGCTTCTTAAAGCTTAGTAGAATAATTTAAAGCTTGTAGCTTACGAATTATGATAAGAAATCCTTAATCCTCTAACGAAATGTAATAGTAAACCACCCAGTGGGAAAACGAATTCTCATAAAAGACTTTATGGAAGGCCGTCATTTGCGGGAAATAAGATTTTTTTAATGACGTCTCGTGTGACACAATTGGACACAAATAATTACTGTTGAAAATTTCAGCGGAGGCAATTCAAAGCAAAAGCTTAAAATAAATTTCATTCGGTATATGAAAATTTGAAGCATCCACAATAATTCTAGTCAAATCTCATCTTTGTTAACCAACCTAGAAGACTTTCTCCAAAAAAAATTTGTGCCTTCTAAGATGGAGAGCTTCTTTTGCGGGCCTTGTAGAAGAATGTCACATCACAAGTTGGATAAATTTAACGTGAATGGCAAAAAATTTAAAAACTACGGTTTTATGTGGCCAAACATAAAACGAAACTTTTTATAAACTTCACGCAAAGTATAAATTTTTTCACAAACGAAATTAAAACACAACTCGGTGGTGCAATGGCTAGTGTGCGCGCCTCCTGTACATGAGATCCCGGGTTCGATCGCTGCTCTGACCACCATACATTTCTTTCGGCGGCGGTCACCTCGCATAGTGACGGCGACACTATCGAGTATTTTGCCATGAAAAAGCTTCTCAATATACCGTTCGGAACCGGTGTAAAACTGTTGGTCCAATTCAGTGGGTATAAAACTAGCAAGCGCACAGTTCCTTGGTTGGAAACTATTTATTTATAAACTTCGTTCGAGGGATGCATTTGCGGCAAATGAAATCTATCATTTTATGACAAACGAAAAACCTATCACGGCTGTAGCACATTCGACTAGGTAACGGAAGCTGACGATTGGACCAGGTTCAAATCTGCTGATTACCTTTTTGATATGGTCTAAATTCATATAATACAAGAAGGGGTTTTTGAATTTTTGCTGATTTATTGTTGGATGCTTTGGACCATTGCCTCTATCTTATATTAGTAAAGCAATACATGCAACCGCCCATATGCAACACACTAAATGTCATCAAAATACTGAGAGAGATGGCGTCTCTATACATCCTTACTCTATGATATTCTAATTATTAAATGTATAGGAAAGATTGACATATGTATGTGTTAAATAATACATAAACCATAGAGTAAATATGGGTAGAGAAAATCTTTCACTCACCAAATTTCTGACATTTGTCCTCGTGTGATGTATACGTTTGATGTTGAAAAGAATTGCTTTACTAATACCAGATAGAGGCAATGGTTCAAAACAACGAACAAAATAACAACAACGGCATTTCGTGTTGTGTGTTAAAATTATTGTGTTAAATACAACACAAATGTATGCTAACAATAACAGTCAATACAAAAGTTTAAAACACATTTAAATTTCACAGTTTTTCACCAAAATGGCATGAAAAATTAAAGCAAGAAGTTATTGTAATTCCACCTGGTGTATGTCACTTTTCGTCAAACATCTCTCTATCACACCGACCGCATCACGAAGAGTGTGAAAGGAAACGTCAGATGAGACAAATGGCGGCTCTACTATAAATTTACTCTATGACATAAACGGGCAATAAATTTGTAAAATTTTATAATACGGGAAAATTGTTTGAAGGGATAGGAAGGTGTTAAAAAGGGGCAAGTGGAGAATGACTCTAAAATTAGAGAAAAGTATCGAACGATTATGAACGCAAATCTTCAAAATAAGGGCAAAACATGAAAATGAGAGAAAAATCGTTCGGAAAGGTTAGTAGTGTGGCAAAAATTATGAATGTGGATAAAAAGGGGGCAAAAGGGATACAACTTCAAAATGCGAGAAGAATCGTTTGGAAACCTTAAGAATGTGGCAAAAAGTGTGAATGTGGATAAAAATTGTAAAAAGGGGGCAGCAAGAGGGGTAAAACTTCAAAATGTGAGAAGAATCGTTTGGAAACCTTTAGAATGTGGCAAAAAGTGTGAATGTGGATAAAAGCAAAAAAGATAAAAACGGGGGCGAAAAGGGTATAACTTGAAAATACGACATTCCCAATCATCCAAACTTAAGTTCACCTCTTTTTCAAGTTTTACCCTTTCCTGCCCCTTTTACCCATATACTATTTTTAATAAGCATATTGCCGAAGATGCCAATTTTATTTTTAATAAATTTCTAATCATTTATATTTATTTTTGCTGTTATTGGAAGTTGTACCATTTTTGCCAATTTCTCCCTCTTTTACCAATTCCAAAGTATTTTTGTTATATTTTAAAGTCTCTTTTCCCCAATTTTTACCCCTTTTTAACCACATACACTATATTTATTGGATCCCCAATCATTGTCCACACTAAATTTTGGTCTGCCTTTAGTCGCCTTATTTAAACTTATATTCCAATTATCAGTCAAACACTAGACCCAATGATTCCCAACTAATGTTCTCGTTATTTGTAGTTTTTCACCATATACAGTGTTGGTCATACAATTAGAAACGTTACATTTCTTTTCACGACTTATAAAGTCTTATAAAGTGTCCTCTTTTTGGTAACTCCCGTTATATTCTTACTCTAGTTCAATATATTTTTGGATGTCTTAATATCAACAATAACTTTCGAAAATTTCTCACAATTGCGAAAACTGTAGTGACACGTGTTTCTGAGGGTGGACAGATACTTAGAAACACATTCGTAAACAGTGGAAATTTTATTTATTTTAAACGCAAGTTCTTTTTTTTTATGTGGTAATCAACATTTTACTAACTAACAATTCAATTCAGTACAAATATGTGAGAAAAAATTTTGTCACAAATTACTTCTGCGCTGCTATCAAAAGAAAACAATCAATTTCAACCATAGCCAACCTATTTTGATATTAAAAAAAATATTTTTGGGCCAATACCTAAAAGAAGTCCAATGCCAAGAAACCCCACTCCATATAACGATTGTTATTTGTAGAGCCGCCAGTAAAGCAACCCATTTTTGACTTGAACCGAAATTAACGCTATTGCAACGCACCAAATCTCGCAGAATATAGAGAACCATTTTATTTAGAACCATTAGACGTAGATTAAAAGAAGCTGGTCTGCATGGATGCATTGCACGAAAAAAGTCGCACGTCTCAAGCAAAAATATTTTGCAAACATTTGAAATTTGCAAAATTTCCAAACAAAAAATAACCTGGAGCAACGAATCAAAGTTTAATTTGTTTGGTTCGGATGGAAAAGCGTACGTAAGACCATTAAAGACGGAGGATACACCATTAAAGACGGAGGCTAAAATGTGATGGTATGGGGTGACTTTAGTTGGTATAACCCCAACGGCGGAAATCAGGAGCTGGAAGGCCTGAAATCATGACCCAGAAGGCATTCTATAGAATACGGCAATCCTACCCTACTAGGGATGCCAAACAGGAAATCCCGAAATCCCGGGATTTTTCGGGATTAATGAATCCCGAATCCCGGGATTGTAATTTTGAAAAACATACGACTAAAAACAATGACAAAAGTTCAGTGTGGTGTTCCTTTTTGGAAGAGTCGAAAGGTGCACCTCAAGCAAAATGCAAATTGTGCAAAAAGGGTTTAAAAACTAATGGCGGTCTACAAAAGGTTTAATATAATAACACATCTTAACGTAAGTTAATTTTGGCATATGTATGTCTATTATACGGCTTACTCTCCAAACATTACAAAATTTATTGCGTCGGGTAGAACATGTTATTTTAAGCAAAGAAAGTAAAATAACAAAATCGGGGCAAATGCATAGTTTCGGAGTTATGGACCCCGACACTTCGGATACTTTTTCCACTAAAATACCGTGTAAAGCCATTGATATCACTTTTTTGTATAAAGCAAGTCATAATAAACTCAAAAAATAATGTAGCACTTTTCGATAAGTCGCTTAGTTATCAAGTTATGAAATTCGTTTGTATACAATCACCGTTCGCCTACAATTGCTGTTTTTGAAATGTTTTTTTTTGTAAAAATCACATGGTAACGTTTTACCATAGAGTGATCTCAGACTAGAGAGAATATTAGGCTCATCTGACGTTTCCTTCACACCCTTCATGATGCGGTCGGTGTGATAGAGAGATGTTTGACGAAAAGTGACATACACCAGGTGGAATTACAATAACTTCTTGCTTTAATTTTTCATGTCGTTTTGGTGAAAAACTGTGAAGTTTAAATGTGTTTTAAACTTTTGTATTGACTGTTATTGTCAGCATACATTTGTGTTGTATTTAACACAATAATTTTAACACACAAAACGAAATGCCGTTGTTGTTATTTTGTTCGTTGTTTTGAAACATGGCCTCTATCTGGTATTAGTAAAGCAATTTTTTTCAACATCGAACGTCAATATCACACCAGACCAAATGCCATAAATTTGATGAGAGAACTATTAGGTCTACTATAAGTATTAGTCTATGCGTTTTAATTTCCATACTTAAACACTTTCAAAATATCAAATAAATGTAAATGGCACTTTTGCCAATTTTTGTATATAAAGGGTCCGCCAAATAACTTTTTTTTTTGAAAATGCTATAAAAAAAAAACTACTGAATATTTCTCAAATTTCTTTTTTTATTTGAAAGTACAATCCTTGCGGTTAATGATGGAAAATAATTTCATTCAAATGGCTGCCTCGGCTGGCCATGCAGTAGCCTACACGATCGGTCCAATTTTTAAGCACTTTATCGATTGTGTGCAGCTGTATTTCACCAATTGCTTCACGAATATTGTCCTTTAAAGCGTCAATTGTCTCTGGCTTGTCGGCGTAACACTTATCTTTGGGGGCACCCCACAAATAATAGTCCAACGGTGTCAAATCGCAGCTCCGAGATGGCCAAACGACATCAGCTCTGCGGCTGATAATGCGATCTTCAAAAACAGGGCGCAAAACATCGAGTGTAGCTTCGGCTGTGTGGCACGTAGCGCCGTCCTGTTGAAACCAAATGTTGCCAATATCCTCCTCTTCAATTTTTGTGAACAAAAATTCGTTCAACATGGCCCGATAACGATCGCCATTGACTGTAACGGCCACTCCTTGCTCATTTTCGAAGAAAAATGACCCAAATATGCCTCTGGACCAAAATCCGTACCAAACAGTGACTCGTTTTGGGTGCATCGGTTTTTCAGTGTATGCGTGCGGGTTTTCTGTGCCCCAAACGCGACAATTTTGCTTGTTTACATACCCGCCAAGATCAAAATGAGCTTCATCTGAAAAGATGATTTTTTTTGGCAAAATCGGCATCTTCTGTAAGTCGATCGCAGGCCCATTTTTCCCATATTTCCCAGCGTTGTTCAAGCGTATACACAACCATATTCGTTCAGCGGAAGGATAAAACTAATTATCTGTCAAATCAGACATGAGCTAAGTGTTACCATTCACGAAATAAGCACTAGTTGAAAAAAAAACGTTAGATGGCGGACCCGTTATTTTCATTATTTTTCAATCAGATGAGTTGACACAATACAAAATGCCTGTTGTTTTTGGCTTGTTGAGTTTGTTGTCGTACTGCATCTACCATTACTTTTGTACCATGCTATTCGTCGTAGGTTTGTGCAAATGAGAGAAATTCGACGAAAATTAACTTACAGCAGGTGGAGTTACAAGTACTGTGGACATAATTTTTCCATTTCGTTTTGGTGTAGAACTGACAAATTTAAATGTATTTTGACCTTCTTCTGTCTTCTTTTTCCAATAACAACACTTTACCGAACAAATGGCGCCAAATACGAATCTTGTGTGAATTGTGGGCCAACTTATGGTGATTTCGTTTTTTAAAAATAGTGTTGCCCTTGTATGAGCGATATTTATAAAATGTTGCCATCGCCCCTTCAAAGTTGTGCCTTTTTTGGGGTGAGAAATGAACATGGAAATGTTGCCTTTTCCCACAACTGGATTCTTCCGTATGCTTTCTTACCATGTTTTATTTACCTCGCTTATCTAAAATATTCGACCAGTATATGTATATGGATATCTAAGCGATATTAAGACATTTTAAGCGACTCTTCATACAAACTGGTCGACAATTGGTATTTTTTATTATTCCACATTGTTTGAGAAAATAAGCGAATTTAGCTCAAGCCGCTGAAATTACCTTTGCGCCCCACAGGACAAATAACACAAACAAAATGACAGAAAGTTTCCCATTTTATCAGGCAACATTCTCCCCCGTGACTCAGTGAGAGGAGAGAAAATTCACCATTTTTACAATTTTTGAGAACACTCAGAAAAGAACGCAAAACGTTGAAGTATGGTTCATTTTTTTCACAAACACAAAAAGGCACTTCTAGGGCAAAGGTGCAACATTCTCAGACAAGAACACAAAACCTTGAAATAGGGTTGCACTTTTGTCACAAGCGAATACACAAAGGTACTTTTAGGGGAAGAACAAATGCTGAATTTTTTGTCAGAAACGAAATCGCCATTAGTAATGTGACAGTACTATATTCATTAAACAAATTGTATTTGAGCAGCTTAATTTTGCATAATTGACAGTGTTTATCCAAATTCGGACTGTAGCCAGGATATTAGTTGGGATAATGCCCAACGTTTTTTTTTGTGTATAACAAGAAAACAAAATGAGCCCTGATTATAACTGTCTGTAGTCACTTCGTGGGAGTTGAGCTCATAGGAACCACCACGTGGCTTCGGCTATAATTCAGTTGATGACTGTTTCGAAACAGTGGTAGGTGGTATTCTGTAATCGCATTCGTATGTATGTATATATTCTTTGGTCGATCTTATAGGACAACTTTGTGCTAATTTTTGTTTCCTATTCTAAAAATATCTACAAAATAAAACAATTACTCATCATTCCCAATACGTACTTTCTTTTACGAAATAACAAGCGATAAGCTCGCGATTAGCTCATATTTATTATCTTCTCACTTGTTCTGTGAGAGAGGCTAAATTTCTTTGAAAACAATAATAAACACATATCGGAATTAGAATTTAAGAAAGACAAAAAAAAACATAAAATATTCAAATAACACACCAAAACAAACAACAAAATTAAAATATCACCCAAACCAAAAGATTTGCCTTTCAAATCCAAAGAACACCAGCAGCTAAAACGACATGCCACTACAAAGTGTATTCGTTATCTCGTCAAAATTCCCCAGTCGGCTTAGTTGAAGTCAGCCGCGGTTTCGTGGTGTAGTAGCAGCTTAAACTGCTAAATGCGACGCTATTTCAGAATTCCCCACGGATACATAGTATGTATGAAGAGACAGACGCCAATAACAATAACAACGGCGATGACGACAACGACACATCCCAATCAGCTTCATTTGTATTTGCACATATGAATGACTTATTTGGAATACACTGGTCGATAGGACCACACTTTATATTCAAAGTGAAAATATTATGAATCTGTATAATAGACGTTATTTTGACAGCATTTATGATGCGTTTAAGTTGAATCCGTCGCACATTTGTTGCTCCCAGGAGACAATTAATAAAATGTTCATGGTTTATATTTAATAGTCAGCGTTTTAAAACAAGTGATTTCCCATTAGCGATGATTTTAGTATAATTTAAGCTAAATTAGTTAAAGACACACCTTTCGATTTTAAATGCAGGGGTGATTGTATAATTTTACAATTGCAGTATTTTATTAGAAAAGGCCCCAATATGGCAGTGTATATCTACAACCTTTAACTCACAGCAGTGATTTGAGCAGTCGGAGTTTTGGAGTGGGAGTCTGATATATTTGTCTGGAGTAGGGGAGTCACCCAACTTTTGACAACTCCAACTTCAGGATTTTATTTTAAATCGAACATTTTTGACAAACATTATTTGTTTAAACTGTTTTTATGTATTTTCGTCTATCTTTTTCCACAGTAGTAGATAAAAGCAGTTTGATTTAGATCTGAATCCTACACGGTTTTCTGTTTGGCGTGGTTTAAATTGAAGATTTTTGTTTCTCCCGCGTTGGTCAATCGTGTTTTGAAATGTTAATTACGGGTTTCAATGTATGTCGTCAATACACTCAGAGAACTAATTGTTTGAAAAGAGGTTGTAGCAACCGTAAATTCGGCTGTTAATACCGAATTGAGGTTGGCACAACCGAATTGAGGTTGTTACGACCGAATTTGGTCCCCAGAACCGAAATTCTGTTGAAGCAAACTCGTTTCATAATTGATTCGGTTGTGACAACTGAATCTTCAATTATATTCGTTCAGCCAACTACATTTCCTAAAATTTCGGTTGGAACAACCGAATTTGAAATTAATTCGGATGCAACAACCGAAATTTGTACCAAATTCGGTTGGAATAACCGAATTTGGTATGAATTCGGTTGTAACTCCCGAATTTGGTATCAATTCGGTCGCAATAACCGAATTAATCCTTAAGTCGGTTGCAAGGACCGAATTCGGCATCAATTCGGTTGCTGTAACTGAATCTCTCATGAATTCTGTAGGTACAACCGAATTTCATTTTCAATTCGGTTACCACAACATAATTCTATGTATTTAAAATTTGACGTTTACAATTATGAAAACAAATATTATATTAAAAGAAGTTAAAATGTGAATAACTGTTCTCGTCTCGGTGTTGTTGGCGGTAAGGTAAGTAAAAATATTGTAATTTTGGTTTTTGTGTTAAATCGTTTTATTTTTTAGAGAATGTCCTAGCCGATATCAAGAGTTTTGAAGCTTTCCAAGTTCGATCTTCAATAATGATGCAAAAATCTGTGTAGGAAACGGTTTAGGACCTAAATCAATAGATACAACACGCCACAATTGGTGCGGTGACCATGATGGCCGGGACTTCAAAAAAGGTCGGTAGTGACATGTAAAATAAATGTGTTATTCTAAAGATTATCCTGTGTATATAACTTTATTTTCTCGCTCTCTAATGTTTTTCATAAGAATACTGGATAATAAATTATTAGTTAATAATAAAATAAAATCCAAAATTCATTTCTGACACTATGTAAATTCGGTTGTGACAACCTCTAATGAGGTTGCGACAACCTCTAATAAGGTTGTGTCAACCTCTAATAGGGTTACGATAACCCCTAATGAGGTTGTGTCAACCTCTAATGAGGTTGTGTCAACCTCTAATGAGGTTGTGACAACCTCTAAATTCGGTTACGGCTAATTCGGCTGTCTCAACCGAATTTTTCTGTGAGTGTACTTCTTTTTACTTTTATTGACTATTTTAGAACCTCATGAGGTCAGACGTCTTACACATGTTAATTAAACAAACAAATTAAACAAATTTCAACATATTCTTCCAACTGGCTCTATCCTTCGCCTTTTCTCGCCAGTTGGTAACACCAAAGATACGGAGGGATTCTTCTGCCTGGTCTTTGCAGCGGAGTCTTGGTCGTCCTCTTTTTCTGCTTCCATCGGGTACGTTATCGAAAACCTTTCGCGCTAGCTCATCTTCATTCATTCTGACAACATGCCCTAGCCAACGCAATTGGCCTAATTTGATTCGCCTAGCTATATCCACGTCAGAACATAGACTATATAGCTCTGCGTTCCATCGACGTCGGTACTCGCCGTTTTCTCTAACAGGACCATATATTCTACGGAGAATTTTTCTCTCGAAAACTCCCAGGTGTTTTTGATCCACTTGCGATAATAAGCAAGGGTTCATAATGAATTTTGTCATTTTGCTGTTTCCATTCAAAATAGTCCACATAATATAATGAATTTTGTCATATTTCATCTATTATCTAGCACTTGGGCTAAGATTTGTGTTTTGGAGTGTTCGGACACATACAGTGAAATTTTATGGCGATCATTTTTGTAGATCATTTTGACCACGCCCCCGTCATTTTGGAGCAGTTTTTTGGGAATTTTCAAAAAAAAAAGTAAAAATTATGGTTATATGTGACAGTTAGAGGGTTAATTTGTTCCACAAAAATGTTTATCTGAATCTTTTCTATAAAACTTCTGAACATATTTTGCACCTCAGAAGTAAGAATCACACAATTTTGCATGCCGATATGTTGCAGGAAAGTTCCAAGGGGTGGAAACTTTGACCCGCCTAAAAAAAAAATTCTGATCAGATCTGGCAAAACGCCGGTACACGTATATATTTTTTTTTGACCATTCATTTTTTTGGTGTCGCACAGTGTTATTATCTCCATTAAGAGATTGCACGAAAGTGTGTCGCCTTGTCTAAGTCCTCGCTTGGTACAGAATGGTTCAGTGAGGTCTTTCCCCACTTTCACTGCTGATTTGGTGTTGGTCAGCGTCATTCTACAGAGGCGGATCAGTTTCGCCGGAATACCAAGTTCAGGCATAGCTTCGTACAGTTTTCCCCGTATGGGGCTATCGAAAGCAGCTTTGTAATCGACAAAAAGGTGGTATGTATCGATTTGCTTTTCGTGGGTCTTTTCCAGGATCTGGCGTAGCGTGAATATTTGGTCAGCCGTGGACTTGCCTGGTCTAAAACCACACTGATAAGGTCCAATCAGGTTTTCAATAATTGGCTTTAGTCTTTCACATAATACGCTCGACAATATACGGTTCTTAAATAATTATTTATTATTTAATGCAAGAGTCGAAATTTTACAAACTGTTGGAGTCAGGAAGGAGTCGTGCCTAGAGCTCGACCGAAGGCGACTTTTTGGGGCCAAGCAAAATTTCGGCAAACATCTTAAACTTCGACCAAAACCGAAGCCGATTATTTATAAACTCTAACGGCCATTGCAGAATGAGAACATAAACTCAGTACACAGCTGGTTTAAATTTGTTCCTGTTGTTTGTTGGAAGCTTCCGTCAGATTCAACGGTTTTGTTTTTGTAGTTTTCTGTATACATTTATTTGTTGGTATACGTATGTGGTGACTTTGACATAAGGGGAGCCTAAACAAAAACAAAATGTCTGTTGTTGTTACCCAGAATTGTTGTTGTTGTATCGACTGCGACTACTTGGTTATTTTACTATGCTAACGGCTTTATTCATAAAAAGTTAGGAGAGGTTTGAGAGACAATTTATCATTCAAAAAAACGTGTCTCAAACCGCTCACAACCTTTTATGATTATCACGGTATACAAGTAATAAACTAGACTTGTGTCGAACTCGTTCACTAGTTCTCGAACTCGTTCATTTAAGGTGCCCAGACAAATAGTCACGTACCTACTCGCCGTATCAAACATGTGCATTACGTTCGTGAGGGTGATGTCTGGTCACCCTAAATGAACTATATAGTTCATGAACTACCCAACTCTATAATAAACATAGCGAAATTTTTTAAATATTATCAAAGAAAAGATTGTTTTGGTTAGAGATCAGTAAAGATGTTTTAATCAAGTGTATTGGATACAACAGGAATGAAAACAGAATAAACAATTGAAGTCCCTGGTGGAAGAAGGTGTTAACTCACTTTTACGAGTATTCAAAAACAATAAGAAGAACATGGTGGAGAAATACTAATTCGATCGATACTAATTCGCACATGTGAATTGCAAAATTGAGTTTGTATATATGTGACTTACTCCACGAAAAGGGACCTCTGCGCCGAAAAGAAGTTATTGAGAAAAACGCGTTTAAATAAAGCGCTTCGTTTTTCCGCTACAGAAGAACCACCTAAAAAGCGTGTTAGGAGTAAAAAAAGAGTAAAATTTTGATATTTTTGTAATTTTGTACCTTTGAACTTTTTTTAAATTTCAAATATTATAATATATTTATATTTATATTTATTTATATCACATTTTTCAATTTTTTCGTTAATTATGTTCATCTTTACAGGTGATTTGTAAAAAAAACTAAAAGACATAGAAACTTGCGGTTTGCGGCATTTGAAAGAGCGTTTTTTTTCCTATAAGAATCACTCAAAAAGTAGAAAAAAAAATTTTCGGCGCAGAGGTCCCTTTTCGTGGAGCAGGTCACATATACGATTGATGATCAACAGATGGTATCAACTCAGGCACAGTAGTTAGGCATCTGATGATGTACTTGTCACGGAGTTCGAAACTAGTCATGCCAGTGAGTGTGTGTTGAACTGAATTGTCTATTATTTCCAACAAAAACCAACCATTTTTCAATTAGAAAAATGTTTATGACTTGTAAGCTTGTAGTATGAATTTCTCATACATTAACCAAAAAATATTTTCCTTCTTTTAATGATTCCATGGTATCTGATTAAAAAAAAAATGTTCTTATCTAAAACAAAATCAGATACCATGGAAACATTAAAAGAAGGAAAATATTGTTTTTGAAAAAAAAATGAGCTAACATCTTCCACCAGGGACTTCAATCATTAAAAAATATAATATGTACAAAAATAATATTTCTAAGTACATATGTTATACATTAGCAGTTAAAAACGAAAGAGTTACTTGAAAATTGTATATATTGGTAATCACAATTTCATAGTTTAATATTACAGTGGCAAAATAATATCTTTTCGGCGTTAACTCCATGTAAGCTGTATCTTCTTTCTGAATAGAGCCGTCCAGCGGCACTGAATAGTTGTTCACTAGCAACGCTACTAGGTGAAGTTAGGGTTGCCAGATGATCTGGATTTTGGTTAGTCCAGAGAAATCCCGCTTTTTATTCATGATTATCCCGACTTTTCGCATTTGACATCTGGCAATCCTAGGTGAAGTACTCAAATATAAGTATTTTTTAGCTCCTGTTTTTAAAATAGAGAAAAAAGGAGAACACTTCCAATACGAGGGTTGCCATTTATATTTATTGTCCTGGCAATACTAGTGTTGCCAGATGCAAACTGGAACTTCCATTGGAAAGTTTGAAATTTGTTAGCATAAACATGCATAGAACGTTTTCACTTACGAGCACTATTTGTTGTATTTACAGTGTGTTTAAAAATTCATCTCGGAAAAAAATTTAATTTTCATGCGATGATTTTTTACGATTGTCGGCGTGGATTATCGAGGCAAAGAGTGTCTCAATCAACTTGTTTCGACTTTTGGTGATGACGCAGCATCAAAAATCACTGTAAATCGCTGGTGCCAAGAGTTCGGTCTCGGACGTCATTCGCTCCAGGATGAATTTCGTGAAGGTCGTCCAATATCGGTCGTTTTGCCGGAAACCATCGATGTTGTGCATGAACTGATAAAGCAAGGCCGACATATGACATACTGTGAGATTGAGGCATCCTTTGGTATTAGTATGACAAGCATCAATGACAGGTTTAATGCTAATTTGGCCGTGAAATAGATTTGTTCTCGTTCGATCCCACATAATTTGACGAATGCTCAAAAAAATGCTCGTGTCGATTGCAGCAAAGAAATGTTGAAAAAATACAACCGCGGTAACTCAAATGCAGTGTATAACATCGTCATATGGATATATACATATGAGCCCGAAACAAAACAGCAACGGGTAGGGGTATTTCAAAACGAGTATGGGTCTTTCAAAACGAGCTAAATGCAACAAAAGTTGTTCGTGGAAGAAGCACATCGAAATCAAATGGTTTAGGTTGTTCACGCAGGGCTGCTTATCAGCTTATGTGCTGAAAAGATGAAAAATAAGCTCTGGGCTACGTGAACACCCTTCCATGTTGGTTATCTGCTTATCTGCTTATTTTTTTCAATCAGCTGTTCGATAAATGAAATCAAAACCATCAATGTACAATTGAAATTGTTTGTAAAATGCCTAAGCAGAGCATTAAACAACAAATTATGGACTTCAGAGTCAATATGAGTACTTTGGAAATTGAATTCATTAAAGGTGAGTAGTCAGAAATGTATACGATGCAAATATTTATGGTTTTGCGTTTGTACACATAGGTTTCCCCGACCCCCCGACTTGCGCTCATTTTGATTGTTTTTTTTAATAAACAAAAAACAGATGTAAATACCAGTGCTACCAATACTTAAATATAAAATTTGAAATACCATTTGCTAAAACTTCGTGTTTTTAGTGTTGTCAGCAAGTTAAATTTTTGGTATTTTCCAACACTAAAAATAAGCTGATAAACTTTTGCCAAAGGCACAGGTTGCTCAAAGTTGCTTATTTTATTTCAATGTACTTTGTTGTTGGCGAGATAAGCACATGAGCTGATAAGCTGATAAGCAGTCCTTCGTGAACACCCTAATTGTGTTTTTTCGGTATAACCAGTCATGTGGCCACAGTGCCTTTATTAGAACTTAGAACGGTCCATTCTGAGTGGTATACCACCATCTGTTTGCCAACAGTGTGCGAAGGAATAAGGAAAAACAACCGGAGAAGACGGATCATTTTGGTCAGGACAATGCGAGCTCTCACACATCAGCTGAAACTATGGGCTATTTGAGCACTCAACATGTCCAATTGATGGGTCATCCGTCGTACAGCCCTGATTTGGCACCCAATGACTTCTGTTTACTGCGTGGTCAACGTTTTTCGACGCCCGAAGCAGCTGTTGAAGCGTTCAAAAATCATGTTTTGGAGGTTTCTCAATCGTAGTGGAAAAAGTACTTCGAAACTTGGTTTGAGCTCCTGATCTTCAAGGAGAATATTTTGAAAAACAATACAACCATTTCCAATGATAAATGATTGTTTTTGTTTTTTATTGCTGACCCGAAATATAAATAGCAACCCGTATATTTTCCAACTCTATTTTTTTCCATATTAAATACATTTTTTAAAACTTTTTTTGTTTGCTTTAATTACCCATACGTCAAAACAAAAGAAAGTAGATAATAACAGCGTTGTATTTAAATGCCCAACTTAATATGTATTAAACACAATGCAAATTGACAGCGAACAACGAAATTTTACATCCAGGGTCATTGGACTGTGTAATGAGGCAAAACTATTGTACCAATGACCGTCAGTGGTGCAATGGTTAGTGTGCGTTACAATTGTCCATAAGGACGTGGGTTCAATCATTGCTCTGACCTCCGTACATTTTTTTCGACGACTGTCACTTCACGTAGTGCCGGCAACACTATCGAGTACTTTGCCATGAAAAAGTTTATCAATATACTGTTCCGAAACGGTGTAATACTGTGGATCCTAATCAGTGAAAAACTGGAAAGCACATAGCTCAGTGATTGTGAGAAGCATCCCTTCATGGCGCCTTGGGTGGTTTAGATATACTATGCGGTCCAATTGGACAAAGGGGCGTGGTACCTCCCATACAAACCACAAATTAAAAATCCATTATTTCTGCTCCTGCTAACGGTATTTGAACAAAATTTGCAGGACAACGTCTGCCGGGTCAGCTAGTATTATATATAAAGGGTGGTCCAAATACAGGTATCTTTTGATATCATATGTTATTTTGACACTGATAGATTTCTTCTGTTCTAAATATCAGTATCATAACTCCGCGGAACAAAATTAATCGCGCTGGGAAATATTGCTAACTTATATCCAAAGTGAGTGCCGTGTTGCCCAAACTGTGCGTTGGTTGAAAAGAAGTTTTGTTCGAAATGAAGCACCCACCGAGCGTGCTGTACACAAGGTTGTGCCAAAAAGTTAATGAAAGTGGCTTACTAGTGGACAACACTCATGGTCCCCATCGTCGTACGGTGAGTACCGACGATAATGTGGCTGCTGTGGCCGAAAGTGTGTAAGTCAAGCCAAGAAAATCGACACGCCATCGAATTCAACAAATCGGGATTTCACGCATCAGCATGATGAGTATTTTGCACAACGATCTCGGCTTATTCGCTTACAATGTCAAATTGACTCAGCAATTGAAGGCAAACGATCATCAACTTCGTAACGGCTTCTCAGTATGGGCCTTACAGAAGTTCCAATCCGACATCGAACTTGACAGTAAAATCATATTTTCTAACGAGGCGCATTTTCCGAATCTGGGGATCGGAAAATCCTCACGTCATTGTCGAGAAGCCAATGCATCCATAGAGTGAGTTTGATGACGATTTTGGAATGGTGGCATCATTGGCTCATTATTTCGAAAATCATTTCCGTCAACGGCGAGCGCTACAGAGCCTTTTTATGGACTTTTTATGGTCTGAAATGGAAGATATGAACTTGGATAATCTTTTGTCTCAGCAGGATGGGGCGTCATGTCACACAGCTCAACAATCAATCGATCTTTTGCGCAATAAGTTCGGTAATCGTGTTGTCAGCCGTCTTAACGATGTCAATTGGCCGAGATGCGATTTGAGCCGTTTAGACTTTTTCTTATGGGATGCCGTTGAAGAACGACGTTATGCGAATAATCCAGAAAGGAAAACTTAAGGCTAACATCATCGTTCGTGAGATAAAACCAGAAACCGTCAACAAAGTCTAGGAAAATTCGACTGACATTATGTGCTACTGCGCAGCCAGCCGCGGCACCCACATGAATGAAATCGTGTTCCATAAATAATGGGAATATTTGTCATTTCTAATATAGCCATAATATACCAAAATAAATTCAGTTAATTTAATTTTATTTAATTTTTATAAGGATATTTGACCACCCTGTAGAATGGTATTGAGCTTGAGTAAAAAATTAAAAAGTTATTAGTTCTAAAAAACAGACCAAATAAATAAATATCACCCTAATGAATTATCCCAAATAAGCACAAAAATTTCTGAAATTCAAATTTTTGAATATTGTTTGAATTTACACTCAAATACAATAAACACACAAATTCCGTAAATTCAAGTGTTTGAGTATTGCTAGAATTGAAACTTGATTTTAATCGTCGTTTTCAAACCAGTTTGAAGTTTTTTGAAAATATTTTATTTGAAATTGCCATCAATAATATTTGTCAGCTATGGGGATATTTAATAGTAATTTAATATTCAAATATATCGGAAAATGGACTAAATCAAAAACGGTGACTCTAAGGTCAATTCAAGGAATATGGTAAGTATTGATTTTAATTTCAATTAACAAATTCTATTAATTTCAATTAACAATATCTATCATTGCAGATAATCAAAGGACAAATTTGCAGCTCCATCAGATGCAGAGTTTCATAACTCATAAAATTTGATATCTTAAATTAATTTTTATTTACAAATTATTCATTCGCTCTTCCTAATTTATAGCGTTATGTATGAATCATAACAATTTATATACCAGTTAAATATATGTATTTTTAATTATGGTCAATTCCAAACAACTGTGCTCGTTTAGAACATATTAATACTGATTTAAAGCTGGAATTAAAATGTAATTCCTTCCTTGAATTCCAGTGCACTGACTTACTTATGTCGACTTTAATTCAACTGTAATTACACTTTAATATTCGAATTGAATTCAATGGTTAATTTCACTGGAAATTGCTATTGTTTTACAGTGTTATTGAAGTATAATTCAACAGTTGAAATTGTAAAATAGGGCTGGAATTTAAGTTGAATTCAACTTGATTTCCAACACAAATGTTTTTTTGGGATATTTCATTTTCGTGTTAAGGTGCCCGAATCCACACAAAAAAAAAAACATCCACACTTCAATGCAGAATTTATTAAGCCACGAAGTGATTCTTATGCCGGCTTTGAAATAGCCGAGTTGTACTTTTATATATAAAACTAGCTGACCCGGCAGACTTCGTCCTGCCTTCAAAAGTATTTATAACATCAGATGGTAAACAATGATGAATATCTCGACGTGGGCGCCATCTATTTTATCAACACCTTTACTTTTGCCTAAGAATTATATGTTGCGAATTTGAAACATATCGGTTCATGAATAACCGAAATCGACATCAGCGCCACCTACTTTTTTGTCTACATACCATTCGGAGTCAACAGTGAACTAAATAAAAAAAGCTCAGCCAAATCCGTCACTCCGTTCTTTAGTTATGCTGTCAGAAACACACGCCAACTCATTTTTATATATGTTAGATGACATCAAAATTTCGAACGTTCTTCTAAAGTTACATACATAAGTTCCACGTAATAGATATTTGATGTATTTACCTTGTAACTTTTAAATACATGAAGAACAAACAACAACTAAATTGTGTTCACAGAACAATTTCACTGATAATATGATGATCGGAAATCAGTTGAAGTGTCACTTGTAAAGTGAACGACATAACAATTTTTATTTAGAATTTAAAAATACTGATTCAATTTAAAGTATATAAAATTTCCATCACGCTAATAAGAGAATGCCTCGATGTCATTGGCATTGCATGCAAAAAAATATAATTAAGTAAAATGAATAATTATTACGAATTCGTACACTATGTTAAGGTGAGATTAATAAATAATACATTACACCGACGTTAATAGCTTCAACTACGAAGGAAGCAGTTAAACTTTCACGTTTCATCAAACGCACGTCGTGCAATATTGGTCAGAAGTCTGTATGTGAGGAAGTGGAAAAGACTAAATTGGGAGAATTTGAAGAAATCGAATGGGACATAATGGGATAGAAAAGCAAATGCAACAACGCTTATTCGTGCATACTTTTTTATTTGATTTGAATACAAACACCCAAAAAGTATATTGTGATCTTTACATCCAGACCAAACAACGGTTGGGTGTGGCTTATTTGCTGGTAGAACCAATTGTTACATATTTCTTCAAAAATTACGTCACCGGAGCGTTCGTTATGGCGTCCTGATAATGAGCTGGAAGCTGCCTTATACTGAGGCCTGTAATATCGAAATTTGGTTCCAACAAGACGGCGGCGCTACTTGCCATACAGCCCGTGAAACAATGGCATTTTTGCGATAACACAAAACCGATTTATGACACCACGTCCACGTGCTTTTACAATTTTTTGGTTTGGTTGAGACCCTAAATCTAATTTCACACAGATATATCGGTTGATATCCCGTTTCTTGTTTTTTGCTCTTTCCCCACATTTTTATTTGAAATCTTTGAAAACTTGAAATAAAGGGTGTCTCAGTAACATTGCTTTTTAAATTTAGTGTAATTTTTTTTTTGCAAGTGGCAACTCTGAAATTTGGCAGCTGCCACATACGAGTATGTTTATTCCGATTATTAAAAATGGAGCGCTTTACGAAAGAACAACGCGTTATAATTGTGAATGAAGACTTATTACAAAAATTTGGAAAGTTATGCTGAACCTCTCGCAAACTTCGAAGAATTTTCAGTCGAGAAAGTGCACCTAATGTGTCAACCATTCGAAGAGTGACCAAAGAATTTGAAGAAACTGGGTCGGTTATGGACAGGAAAACTCCTGTGCATTAACGTACCGGTCGGTCTCTTGAAAACGTTGCTGCTGTAAACGAGAGTGTCAGAGAAAATCCGAAAACATCAATTTTCGGCGTCGTTCTCAACAACTTCAAATTACATGAAGCACTACGCAGCGAATTTTAACAAAAGACCTCCCCACCTTCATGCGTACAAAATTCAGTTTACTCTGGAGCTCCAACCAGCAGACAAAGGCAGTGTTGCCAGTTTAGCCCTTTTATGGCATTTTTAGCTCTTATGTTTTGGTTGCTGCTCCTTTTTGTAGAAAAAAAAACTAGGAGCCTTTTAGCTCTTTTTGCAAATTATTGTCCTTTTTTCAGACCTTTTTTATTTTCATAAATTGCGACTTGAGCTAGATCTTTTCTATGCATGGCTCATATTTAATTGCATGTATTAAGTATTATATTTTCGTTCTAAAATAATACATTGTTCGTTTTTAACAAATAAATCCTAAGCAGTTTGTAATTTGGCTATGCAATAATCCTGGACTATATCGTAGCTCTTTCGTCATTTAATAATTCTTTTTAACGTCTTTCAAAAAACAAAACATAATGATGAAATGTCTGTCTTATCACATTTGAAATTAACTTAATTCTTTTTTCATTTTCCCGGCGCACTGTAAAAAATTGGGGTGAGTGACTCTCGTCGAGGGAATTGTATCCTACAAATTTCTTCATTGCTTGTCAAAGTACACTAAACAACAAAAATTTAATTTCGATTCAGAGTATGGGTGTAGAAGTAAAATATTTTACTATTATTTTTTGAATTTTTAGCTTATACTTCTACAAATTGAAACAAATGGATATGAATATATTCTACAAACTTTAGTCCTTTCGGCTGCGGTCGAAATTTTGTATTTGGAGATTTCGTTTAATCAAACATCTGTTTTTCAATACAAAACTTACTCAAAATCTCCAAATGAGAGAATCCTGCTGCCATAGACTAATACTTCTAGTAGACCTAATAGGTCTCTCGCCAAATTTATGCCATTTGTCCTGGTGTGATGTTTACGTTCGATGATGAAAATAATTGCTTTACTAATACCAGATAGAGGCAATGGTTCAAAACAACGAACAAAATAACAACAACAATTTCGTTTTGTGTGTTAAATACAACACAAATGTATGCTAACAATAACAGTCAATAAAAAAGTTTAAAACACATTTAAATTTCACAGTTTTTCACCAAAACGACATGAAAAATTAAAGCCAGATATTATTGTAATTCCACCTGGTGTATGTCACTTTTCGTCAAACATCTCTCTATCACACCGACCGCATCTAAAACAGTGTGAAAGGAAACGTCAGATGAGCCAAATATTCTCTCTAGTATGAGATTACTCTATGACTGCTGCAGTGTGAATGCAGAGTAAGAGACTTGATAACATTGCCAAATACAATAACAATTCATACAATTTAAACTTTTTAGTTGTAAAATATAAAATATTTTAAATTTTCTTTGACGTTTCGCCGTTTTGTGGAGTGTTGCTACATTATTTCTGAATGACATATTATAAAGAACTATTAAATGAGGAAAGAGCTTCAATATCATCGAAGGTTGGAATGAAAACATTCGGAATGCTTAGGGCTCATTGAAGTAAAGCCGAAAATAAAGTCCTGCCCTTCAGCTTACAGAAAAATTCGATCGGGGTTTCTGATATCATATCCATGTACTTTTATATTTTTTTGGTTTGTTCGAGAACCTAAATCCACTATCGCACAGAAACCTATATTGATTTGATTTGATTTTTGGACGTTCCTCACATTCTCATGTGAAATCAGTGAAAACTTTTGCTATTTGTTTTGTGTTGTATTTGTTAAATTAATGAAATATGATTATATCTTGGAAATATTACAAAATATTTGAAATACGACACTAACACGATCACTACGCGCATCACAATCGTTCCCAAAACTGCGTCTTTAAATATTTGTTCACCAGTTTTTGATATTTGGTTTATTTGCGCATTTTATGATTAAGCACTTTTATTTGATTTTTGCTCTTTCTAAGCTATAGTTTTTGAAAACTTCTGGCAACATTGGACCTGGAAAGCGCTGGCAATTCGTTCAATGGATAATGGAGCAAAGTGAAGTCAATGCCAATTTTCCAAAACCAAAAAAGTCATCTTCTCCATTTTCATCTGAATGGCTTCGTGAATACACAATATTTTCGAATTTGGGGCTCAGAAAATCCTCATGCACGAGAAACTTTAAAATTTCAATTTCAAAAATTACAATATTTTTGCAAGTAGTTGCAAAGATAAATAATAAAGAAGTCCTCATTCAAGATATATAAAATTATATAGAAATCGCACAATCAGAATCATTGTATTTCATTTGGTATCAACATTTTATAAATAAGACAATAAAGATGTTTTAGAGTTTTGGCCGGATGTCACCTCTTTGCATAGAAGTAAGTGTAACTCTGAATAATACACAAACATTTGCTTGCCAAAGACTTCACAAAAATAAGGAAAATCATAATATGGTGTTAATGGATGGGTCCTGACTCCTTTTTTTTAAACCAAAGATTGGGTTAATAATACACATTTTTGAAGTACATACAGTGTCGGTCAAAAAAATAGCACCAACGTTGAAATCTAATTTCATTCCAATGAAAAAATTAATGCTGTGTTATTATTTGAACATAACTATGCGATATCATTGTACGCAGTTTATTATTCTCTTTAAGAGAATTGTTTTCCCCCAAAAAAGTTCAGGGCTCTTTACAAATGATCGATCTTTTAACAAAAGCTTTGCTTCAGTACAGTCATAAAAATAGCACCGCAAAAGAAAAATTGGTTAAAAAATAAATACTGTTTTAATAATTAAAATAAAGGTGAAAAAAATTAAAGGTATGGTAAACTATTCATAGTGTAATTTATAAAATCTATTAACTATTTTATTATTTATTCGTTAGAAATGGGACGTGGAAAGCATTGCACGCATGGAAAACATGTCATTATAAAAAAAATGGTTTCTGAACACAAACCATATTCAGAAATCAGAAAAATATTTGTATGCTCAAACAAAATGATTATCAATGCACTAAAGTTTACACAAAATCCTGAATAACGTGGACGAAAGCTAGTCTTGTCGCCATTAATGGTTAAACGGTTGGTCAGACACTTCAAGAAGGACCCATTCAAATCATCTACAGAGCTAAAAAAGGAACTAAATGTAGCAGCATGTGTCGAAACCATTCGTCGGAGATTGCAAGACCACAACGTAAATACATGTAGTCCATACAGTAAATCTTAGTAGAGAAAATATTTGGCTCATCTGACGTTTCCTTTCACACTCTTCGTGATGCGGTCGTTGTGATAGAGAGATATTTGACGAAAAGTGGCATACACCAGGTGGAATTACAATAACTTCTTGGTTTAATTTTTCATGTAATTTTGGTGAAAAACTGTGAAATTTAAATGTGTTTTAAACTTTTTTTATTGCCTGTTATTGTTAGCATACATTTGTGTTGTATTTAACACAATAATTTTAACACACAAAACCAAATGCCGTTGTTGTTATTTTGATCGTTGTTTTGAACCATTGCCTCTATCTGGTATTAGTAAAGCAATTCTTTTCAACATCAAACGTAAATATCACACCAGGCCAAATGTCATAAATTTGGTGGGGGAACTATTAGATCTACTATAAGTATTAATCTATGATGTAGTCCTCGAAAAGTATTGCTACTATCACATAAGCACGTTGCTAAACGTTTGAAGCATGCAGAATCTCATTTGAACTGGGCAGCAGAAATGTGCTTTGGATAGATGACCCGATAATTGTTTTATTGATACTACGTTAGAAGACCCTCTAATACCGAATACGATCCAAAATATACGACAAAACCCATTAAACATGGTGTGTCGAACATAATGGTATGGGCATATTTTTCATACTATGGTGTAGGGCCCATACTTTGGATAAGAAGAAACATGAATAAGATCATTTATATTAATATAATGCAGGAAGTAATGCTACCTTATGCTTCAGAAGAAATGCCGCTGTTATGGGTCTTCCACCCTAAATACACTAGCAAACCTGCAACAAAGTGGTTTAGGGATAATAAAATTAATGTGATGGAGTGGCCCGCTCAGAACCCCGATTGAAATTCCATAGGCACATATAAAAAGTGAGTTGCTCAAATGCAATCAACGAGCGCCGAAGAGCTTTGGACGGCGGTTAAGCAAATCTGTAATAAAATTCCGAATGAACGATGCCAAAATCTTGTGAATTCGATGCCAAAACGTTGTACAGAGGTTCTTGCAAATAAAGGACATGCAACGCAGTAATAATTATGATATATAAATTATATTTATAAGTAATGAATTCATAATATAGACTTTTTTTAAGTTAAGTAGTATATAATATTGGCAAAAATTTAACTGAAGTGGTATTGTTTGACCGATTGTTTTCTAAGTTCTTTAATATAGTTTTACAGTGGTGCAATGGCTAGTAAGCGCGGCTCTTGTACATGAGAACGTGGGTTCGATTCCTGCTCAGACCACTTTACATTTCTTTCTACGACGGTCACCTCGCTTAGTGATGGCGACACTATCGAGTACTTAGCCATGAAACAGCTTCTGAAAATACCGTCCGGAATCGGTGTAAAACTGTAGATCCCAATCAGTGAGTGTAAAACTAGAAAGCGCACATCTCACTGATTGTGAGAAGCTCTCCCCAATCCCTTCATGGGATGTTAAGGGACACCATTTTTTTTTTACAGTTTCCTAAGCGTCTTATATTACATTTATAATTAAATCAGTTAATGCTAATAATAATCGATAAATATTTGTCTTAACTTTGCTGCTATTTTTTTGACTGCAGCTGTATGTATGTCTCTCTCTCTCTCTCTCGAATAATCGACCGCCGATTTTGAGAATGCGTAAAAATTTACATTTCCGCCACGCGTTCCTAAGCAAACCAAACATTTCATCTTAATTGTTAATATGATGCTATCTACATTTAAATACCCAGAATGGATTTTTAAACTTAAATTACGAACTTTGTTTAAAATTAAAATACAATCTTCAAATTATAAATAATATAAACTCTTACATAGAAATTATGTAGAAAGGTCAAACGTAGGCCAAATTTATTTCTACTTTCAAATTAAATTAAAAACTTATTTCTCCATTAGAATGTGATAGGCGAGAGCTTCTCACAATCAGTGAGAAGATGTGCGCTTTCTATTTTCAAATTAAATATTCAATTTATATACCAATTTATACTGAAACTTAAAACGTAGTTGAAGATTAAGAAGATTTTAACGAACAACGTGTTGTGTTCAAATTTACTCCAAATGTAGAAATAGCAGTCAATTTAATAAAATAAAAATCCCCCTAAAAAAGTTATGACCATAAAATGTTCTGTAAAAACAGAAGCGTTTATCTTTTTCTAAAAAAAAAAGTTAAGTTTAAATATAAAAATTTAAGAATAACGGCTCTGTGAGTCATTCCATTCGAAATATCCTCTGTAGTGGAACTTAACTGCTGTTGGTTACGCTCGAAATAGAAAATCGTGCAAGAAGCAGAAAGAAACAAGAAGGCATCATTGTCTGTTCGAGAAGTGAACTCAGGTGTAAAACAAAGTAGATTACAGTGAATACGTTTGCGATAATAATGATGATGACGATGCCACAATCAAAAACATCACCACCACAGCTGTTGTCTATCACGGGAGTGTGTGTATGCGAATATGAATATTAGACGTATCTGTGTTTTGCTCATTGTTCTCCTTCCCATTCTCTTCTTCTAATACGACTGACTACTTTTGATAAATACCCGTGTAGTTCTTTGTTTTTTGTTTTCTATCCTCATTTTTGCCTGTATTGTTTTCATTTTTATTTTTCTCTGTTTTTTTTTTTGTTGTCTTCCGCCGACAAGTGTTTCATTTACACAAATTTCCTGATTTCTTATTTAAACCAACAACGCCGAAGAAGCAATAATGACGAAGCTACCAGACAACAGACGCAGTTTAAAGAACTTTTAGTAGCCAAAAGCAGTGAAGAATATTAAACAAAACAAAGCACCAGCGCCAACCAGGGCATTATAATAATAGTATTTAATTGTTATTTGTCTTTTTTTATTATTATATTACTTTTGTATTCTTTCTTTCCTAACACTTTACATGAAATCACAGAAGAAAACCTGTTTCGATTTCAGGGATTTATTGTTGCTGTAGTCATCGACACTAGAGATTTCTGTACTCAGTTTTATAACGTTTATCATCTACACTCGAGGGCAAAAGTTTACAGAGCTCGGAGTAAACAATTAAACAACACACACATTTGAATACTAAAAATGTAGAAGCATTTATTCTAGATGGCGGAATATATGCAATAAATATGCCACCGCTTAAACTAGCAATACTCATGGTAATTTTCCAGCTTAAATTAATAAAGACGACGAACGAAATTTAAACTTGAGCCTAAACTTTAGAAACAGCTATATGTATCAGGTCAGAAACCTCCCCAGGTCCTACAAATACGTCAGATATCACGACCCAGAAAACATATTCATTAGTAGCGTTGGTAAGAGGAACCTGAATGGCATGATAATACCGGTTAGTTATTATCAGACAATCGCCACTGAATCTTAAAAAAATAAAATAAATGGTTTCCCATTACATGACATGAAGTAATCGGGGAGAGCTTCTCACAACCAGTGAGCTGTGCGCTTTCACACCGGTATTTTTGAGAAGCATTTTCATGGCTAAATACTCGATAGTGTCGCAGTCACTATGCGAGGTGACCGCCGTCGAAAGAAATTTAGGGTAGTCAGAGCAGGGATCGAACCTAGGATCTCAAGTACAAGAGGCGCGCACACTACCCATTGCACCACCAACACACTGAAGCTTATTGAACTAAATATTAGGACATTTATTTTGTCCTTAGAAAGCGAATGCGCCTAAATATCATTTTATTTGATTTTTTTAAATTTCAATTGGAAATGTTTCAGTTATTTTTTGTTTTCAGCTTTTTTTGAGAAGTGTTCTCAGTATTGCGGTGTTTTATAAATTAAGATTCGAATAAAAATACACGAGCTATTAACAAAAAAGGAAAAAAAAGTCGGCAAAAATTGAAATTTTTATTTTTGATTGCCAGATATAAATCCCACACTTTCATGTGGTTTTTGCCTGGCTCTCTTGGAAGATTTCGTCAAGCGAAGAATCTTACAAATTGGCTTCAAATTGTAGAAGATACAGGTCTTCAAAACATGAACAGGGTCCACTTTGATACCCTGTAACAAATTCAGCGAAACAACAGGGTGTCTCAAAATACAATATTCTAAAAGCATGACTTCTCCTTTACCCATCTTTAGTACATCCTAAAACGGTTCGACAAATAGTTTAGAAGTTATGATAACGGGTGGCCGATGTTTTTTTGAATAAATCTTAAACGATACAATATTTTTTAATAATATTTTATTGCATGAAAGTTTGGTTTATAACAATTATGTATGAAATATAATATCGTCCAAATGGCCGCCATATTTTATACCATATTTTGTATAATATTTTGGCATATAACCGGGTGATATTGCTCCAATTTCTTCAATAATATTTTTCTTTGATATCATTGAAGGTGGTTTGTTGCCGTAGAACTTTTCCTTCAAGTACCCCCAGAGAAAGTAGTCGGGGGGCAGTCAATTCAGGAGATCGAGGGGGCCAATCCCTTCCCTCTTTTGACATAATGCGACCGGGAAAAAGTTCTCGCAAAATACCAATCGTATCGTTAGCTGTGTGTGACTTGGCACCGTCCTGTTGGGACCACATATGTTGTAGGCCCAATCGATCCAATTCGGGCACTGAAAAGTTGTCCAACATGTCACGGTAACGATTACCAGTAATGGTTAAAGCATTGCCTCTTGCGTCTTCAAAAAAATATGACCCAATTATGCCGCCGGCCCAAATGCCACACCATACAGTAACTCTACGAGGGTGTTAAGGCCGTTGGTGTGTCAATTGAGGATTTTCAGTTCCCCAATAGCGGCTGTTTTGTTTATTAACAAAGCCAGCTAAGTCTAAATGTGATTTAACGAGTATGTTGGAGATATGGAGAGATCATTTATCTGCATATTCAAAACCGAAACCGGTTAACCGAGTTCCTGCCGGTTAACCTTACGTCGGTTTTTTAAAAAGTGATATTTTCGAAGAACCGGTTTCACCGGTTATCCCAATTCAATTAACCGGTTTTTTCGGTTTTTACACAACTGCTATAACAATGCAGAATTACTAATCTAAATTCTTTTTCATAGCTCACTATGGTTACTAACCCTTCAGACAGACACAAAATACTTTGCCAACGAATTATTTCGCCGATAGTTTCTAAAATATGTTGTCCAAGGCAATATACATATGTCACATCTACCAAGTCTGATTTAGATGGAAGTTCCGGAACGAATGACAACACAGGTTGTGTGTTAGCAGAAATGCATTAAACAATAAACAGTATTCACTATCCAGAAAGACGTACAACACGCCCAAAGGCATATTTACTCAAAGATGACTTTGCCTAACTGGGGAAGTCCAATATTAGATCAGATAGGATGAATAAAATAAATAAATAAAGGGTGGGCCATGTGAAATTTGGAATTAAACCCCCACTTATATCGAAGAAGATGACAAATTGGACATTTATGGAGTGACGGATTATTAGAAAAAGGTCTAAAGATCATTTTGAAGTATTAAAAACTTTCATCACAATTTCTGAGTCTTCAACTTAAACTGTAAGAAATCCACGAAAAAAGTTCGATAGAATCAGAGTTGTAACAATCCGGGTCGTTATTGAACAAAACAACTTGTCTACGTACTCGTCCAGTGGAAAATATTGCCACTGTAGCTGAAAGTGCTGGAACAACCATCAACATCAACGCGCCACTGTTCGCAGCAGTTGATCATTTACGCACTTCTTTGCGCAGAATTTTGAATAAAAACCTCGGTACGAAGACTTAAATTAAAATATTCCAAGAACCGAAGCCTTTTTTTACCGAAAAATTTTATTTTCCGATGAAGCTAATTTTTACCACGGGGCTACGTTAACAAACAAAATTGTCGCATTTGGTGCTCGGAAAATCCACACATCGTCGAGGAGAAAGCGATGCATCGACAACGAGTGACTTTTTGGTGCGTTTTTTGGCACGGCGGCATCATAGTTCAATTTTTCTTCGAAAATCTGCAAGCAATTGTTCCAAAATGTTGAAGAGGACGACATGGGCGAAGTATGGGCGATCTTTTGCGCACTGTGTTCGAAAATAACATAATCAGCCGAAACTCGAAAGTCCATTAGCCGCCTCGTAGCTGCATTTTGAACCAATTAGACTATTATCTCTGCAGCACCATGAAAGATAAGTCTTACGCAAACAATCCCGAGTTCACTGAACCCTTAAAACAAGAAATAGAGGCCCAAACAATGGACAATGTACTGAAAAATTGTGTTGTCTATATTAGTATTTTGTTACAGCGAAATAAATTCCAAACTATACATGGCCCACACTTTAGTTTCCCATCACATACCATGAAGGCATAGGCTTACACACTCTGATTGGGAAAGCTATGAAAAGCTATTTTATGGCTATCTGCTCGGTAGTGGATCTCAAAATTCAAAAAGACTGAATTTAAAATTAACGACGTTTACAAAAGGCATAGTTTACAATTTTGTCATAAACACCGAAACCGGTTATTAACCGGTTTATACACCTCGGTGTAACCGAAAACCGGTTTCGCTTAAATCGGAATATTCGAAGAAACTGAAAACCGACATTTTTGAAAACCCGTTTTTTTTTAATACACTAATTGCTCCTCTAGTATTCAAAACTAGGCCACAACAAGACTTTTCCGGATTAAGAATAACAAAGCCGTACGTACAAGTGGAGTACCGGCTGAGCTGTTTAGTGTTGGTGGCGACGAGCTAGCTACGTGCTTGCACCATCTCATATGCAAAATTTGGTTAGACAAATGCATGCCAGGAGATTGGAGTCTCAGAGTACTATGCCCCCTACTTATTCAACTACCGTGTAATTTTCCTTGCATCCATTGCACACAAAGTCCTCTCAAGCGTAATAAGGAGTCTACTAAAACCAATCAGTGTGACCAGATCGCATATAATCACTGTGGCTTTAGACTTGGTAAATCCACGACTGTCTCAGATATTCACTTTACGCCAAATCCTGGAGAAACCCACAAATCGACACGTACCATCACATTTGTAGATTATAAGGCTGCCTTGATAATAAACATCTGCACAAGACGTTAGTCGCAACTTCTCTAAGTATGTCTTGAAAAAAAAACCGAATGTCTTGAATGACCATTCAAGACGTCTTGACGTCCCCCCTCCCCCCAATATGGGGAAACCTTACAGAGCTATGTATGTCTGAGCTTGGTAACCCTGCTAAGCTGATACGTCTCTACAGAATGACACTGACAGACCGAAATCTTCAGTGAATGTTGGTAAAGTTCTAACCGAACCATTTCATACCAGGCGAGGCCTCATACAAGATTACACCCTATCATCCGATCTCTTCAACGTCTTAATGGAGATCATGAGAAAAGTTGCTTTTAACATGAACAAAACCTTCACAGGCTGCTCGCATATATGATTACTTCCCATGAATTGATTCTTCTCACAACCAGTGAGCTGTGCGATTTCTAGTTTTACACTCAGTGATTGGGACCTAAAGTTTTTCACCGGTTCATAACGGTATTTTGAGAAGCATATGCTGAAGATGTAGATTTCTCTGGGCGCACTGGGCGAAAAGTTACTACGGTATTTTCGAGAATCGAGAAAGAATCAGCAAAAGTGGATTTGGTAAGACAAAGTTAATGGTTTCAACGAGCAGAGCCTCCACTCGCCTGGGGCAGAGCGCTAACGTTGTTAATCGTTATAACTTCGAGACAGAGGATGAATTTATTTACCTCCGATCTGCCGTAAACAAAAATGAGATAAAGCGGAGTGTTGTGCTAGCGAATATGTGTTTCTCGGGCTAAAGGCCGTGTTAGACTGTTAGAGAAATCGTTTGATACGTCAAAATTTTCATTTGATGAGACAAGATGGAATAGTTGTGTAAACTTGAGAACGATTTACAGACAAAATTTTGACTGATTTGTTCAAAATTTGTTCAAAAAATTATGCGGTCAGGGTTGCATTTCAGGTGAAACAAACAAAACAAAGAAAATGGCAATACAAGCTTTTATTTCGACACTTTTTACAAATGTTTAGTCTGTTCACAAGTTGCTAGTTTCTGTTTTCTGTATTCTATTTTTATTTTATATCTGTTGTATTTAGTTTGTCACCTTGCAGGCAGATATTTATGCATTCTCCAAAAATACCGAAAGCAGAATAATTGTACAATTTCTTTCAAATGGAAAAGAGTTTCATTCCATATCTCTCTCAGCGAATCGTTCCATTTGCACTAATAGTCTAACACGGGCTTAAAAGCAAGCACTTCTGATATCAAGCCCTCTCTCGAGCAACAAAGATCCAGCTATATCAGACACTCATATAACCCGTCTTGTTTTTTGGCGCGGAATTCTGGGTTATAAGGCAAGCGGAAGAAACAGTACAGGGTCTTGAGGGAAAAAATTCTCCGGGAAATATATCGATCTGCAATAGACAAGGACGAGTATCAACGTACGCGGTATGGACTGTGTCCCGACATTGACGTATTTAAGCGGATCAAAATAACTCCATTACACTGGATAGACCATGATAGTAGAATGAACAAATGAAGAAATCAACTGGTATTCGAAGACAAACTTGAAGAACTCACAGGTGTCGCAAAATGGGAGAATTCAAAACATGGTGAAATATGTATGTTATATTTGTTTAAGGGCCATAACTCTAAATGTATCTATCAAACCAATACAGAATTACGATACTAGTTTTTTGGAAGTTACTCTAAAATTCGGCTTAAAAACACGGATCTGACAGGGATGAATTGTTTAAAACCCTGAACAAATTGTCAACCCTAGAATGATCGATTGGTATTTTCCAGCACAAATTAGACTATGTTCTTTCTGAGTCTCTTGTACTCAACTGTTTATAACTCCACAAAATCGACTCTATAAACTCTCCACTGGGCCTGAAAAAGCACGTTCGGTTCATAATGTATGAGAAGGATTCTTTGTGCTCGTGCATAATCTACTTTCCTGTAAACTACGTCGCAAGTCCTGACTTTAAATAAATAAATAAATGGTTTCCCGTTACATCCCATGAAGGGATTAGGGAGAGCTTCTCACAAACCAGTGAGCTGTGCGCGTTCCAGTTTTATACTCACTGGTTGATTGGTACCTACAGTTTTACACCGGTTCCGAACGGTATTTTGAGAAGCTTTTTCATGGCTATATACTCGATAGTGTCGCCGTCACTAAGCGAGGTGACCGCCGCCGAAAGAAATTTAAGGTGGTCAGAGCAGGGATCGAACCCACGTTCTCATGCACAAGAGCCGCGCACTCTACCATTGCACCACCATTGCACCACCGACGTCCTGAGTTTCACTGTTACGTTATCCGACATTTATGTGACATAAATTACGCCTTAATAATAAGTTCAGAGTGGTGAATCTAGGCTAATAATATTGTGGTATTTCAGGGTGACCGCAAAATGCAAAACTGTGTGATATAGTTTGAATAATCTCTCCCTCCTTACTTTCCAAAACGAATCACCAATTTCTGGGCAAAACAAATTGTTTACAAATACAGTTTTGTTTGTGGTTTGAAAAGCTGTCAGGCTATATGAATTGGAGCTCCTATATCCAGAGGCAAAGTACAAACATCACTGAATAAATTCGTATTATACATTCATAGATACATAGATAGGTGGTACCAAGTACGATTTGGAGTTGGGTGGGGGGACGTATCCGACTTATTCAAATATAATACACATCTGTGTGTTGTATGCACTAGAGTTTATATTTATATTTTTGTACTTTACCCTCATTACAACGCTCTGTAATGATAAAACGGGAACTATGTACGGGTGTTAAACACAAAGTGATGAGCGATTGAGAAAGCAGTGGAATGACTGGAAACCGGCAACTAAGACGCAACTACAGCAAACAAAAACATCATGAGAAGGGCAAATGAATCAATAGATGCGTTTTATGGGGAAACGTGAACAATAATGATAGGCGTTAATGTTGATATTTGAACAATAAAATATGACCGTTATTACTAAAGAACAACGAAGTACGAGGATGGTATGACAGTTAATTTCGAACAGATATAATGCTGGTGCAGACAATACTTTTTCAATATTACAGTCCTGCAGACAGCTGTGTCATTCACTTACATTAAAGGCGAATAATTTTGGTAACATTACAAAAAAGGGAAGATATGTTAATAACAACTCCATATGTTCGATAGCGACAATACAATTATAGGGTTGACATACACGCACCTTTTATGACAAACATTCTGGTCGCGATCTAAAAGTATGTGGAATTTATAATGTTGAGTGCAAATCATTGGTGCACTTCTCATTACATGTGCACCATTACATCATACACCCAGCGAAATAGTTATAAAGGCAATATATTTTTTCTCGGTACTCTCAATGCACTGGGTTTTTGGTGTAGAATTTTAATGTATTTATGGGTCATTAGGTATATTATGTTATAGAATGTAACCATTCGATCTGTTTTACAAGTTAAATGAAAAGCGACGCTGTTTTTTCTATTTCTGGTGCGAAATATATACATATAAAGGCAACATGGAATAGAACCCGTATTCGAACAGTAGTAAATATGAATTTAAACAGAAGTGAGTTTTCTTTGGTTGTTTTTAAAATTAACGTAGATCAAATTAAAAAAAATCAATTTATATAGAATACCTGGTGGAAAGTAGCTAAGTAAAAAAGAAAGGGGAAATTTTAAGATTATCACGATGGAGGCGATAGAAAAGATCTAGCTGTGTCATTGACTATTTTATAAAATAAGATGGTCAATATGGAAACACAAAACGACCAGGAAGAACACCGCTGATCAGTGAAAGCGCCAAAAGAGAGATCAACAAGGTTGCTGTTACAGAAAACGTCGGTGATAAGGAAATTATTGCTAAATTGACCTTGAGAGCAGGGTTTGGGTCATATGGGAAAAACTATGCAAAACTTGATCTCAAACCAATATATGAATTATTCAGATTTAAATTCGCTGAAATATACAGATTTTGGATGAGGAGTGATATTTGCCGATGTAAAAAATTAAATTTGGATGGACCTAATGGATCGAACAAATATTTACCTTCCACAGCTTTTTCCAAAATTATGCGTCACCGGCGAAATTTTGGGAAATTTTTCCCTTACGGTTTGGGCAGATATGTATGAGTTATAGAGGAACCACTCCAATATGTCTCATTTTCACAAAAATGGACACGGTGTATTATATTCCACTATTGGATGTCGTCTTAGTTAATTCTGGAGAGGAAATTTGTGTTGCAGAATTTATCATCCAGCAGGATAACGCAGCAGTACGTACATCGGTCTAAGAAAACTCTAAGTTTCTGGAGTCCAGAAATATTACCAACCCTTGACTGGCCTACATTTAGTTCTGATCTTTATCCGATCGAGAACCTCTAGCCCATTTTACCCAAGATTACCACCCCGGGCACCAGTTGAAGAATGTGAAGGATCGAAAAGTAGCAATTCAAGAAAATGGGAGATAAGTGATCCTGCGCATATTCCTTTGTTGATAAACTCAATGCTAACACGCTTAGTAGAAGTTATAAGCCTTCATGGAGATCATACGTCTTACGAAACTTGTTAAAATATTTAAATAAACCTTTTGCCTTTATAAATATTTCGCACTAGTAATTTGTTTATTTTTGTTGATTCACCTTGAAGAAGTTATAGTCAAAGTATTTTTGGTGAAAAGTATTTTATTTTGAAGGGCCTAATGCAATATAAAATAACATCTTGAAAATTCATCTCAACATTTGGAAAAAACACAAAATGGTGTTGCCTTTATATTTATTTCGCTGGGTGTATATTACATTACATGAATGATATGAATTTAAATATTTAATGAACTATAACAAAATCGGGCTAGTCGATAAAATCGGCGTCGTGAGCTTCAAAAAAGTTTTGGTGGCAGCGACGCGTCGGCAAAATTTTCGATCGGCTTCCACCTGTCAAACAGTCGATTTTTGTGGATGTTTTTTATTATGGTTGCATTTTTTTAGTAACTAGCAGTGTTGCATCAAAATGTACACCAGTTTAAAATGAGGTTAAAAATTAAACTTATGTTTCTACAGATTAAAATTGTATGAGTAATGTTCTGAGTTAGAGCGGATTAACGAAATTAACCTTAGAAATGCGCTAATCTTGTTTGGTGTAAATGCCGTATTATGCTATTACAGAAATCGTTGGGTTGTCCACATTTTCATTTGCGGAGAGCGATTGGAATATTGTACACTTGAGGAGAAGATTTGCAGCAAAATATTTTACAGATCTGTTTGATTTCTCTCATTCTTTGATGATCGTACGACTTCGTTCCAATGGAAGAGTTTCATTCTTTATAAGTTAATCATTCTTTTTTGCACAGATAGTCTAACATGGAATGAAAGCTTTATTTCGTTGTATTTTTCAAATAAGCAATTTTTGTTCACATTCTGTTCTTATCTATTCTTAATTATTTAGTGTAATTTTTTCTTTGTCATTTTGTCAAACATATGTTTTTGATTTCTCACATTCCCAAAACTGATGATCGTACGATTTCGTTCAATTGGAGGAGTTTAATTTCGTTTATCTCTACGCGAATCGTTATATTTGCACAGACAGTATAACATGACCTGTAACCACAGGTGGATAATACCCAACTGATCACCCTTTGTGGGACAGGTGAATTTCAACTTTCGTGGATAGATTTTTTCCGTTGCGGTACATCTATTTTTCCAGCTGTCAAACACAAACTTTCATCGATTTCGAACTTCAGTTATACACCCCTCCAAAAAGACCCTACCCCATCATCACATGTTATGAATGAAATAAACATTCGCATGGAATTTATTGGAGAACAAGGCGGGTGGAAACTCGAGATATACCACTGTCCGATGCATACTTATGGTTAATTTTTTTTTTTGCTATTTGGCAAAAAATGAATAAAAAATTTATTTGGATCGATAAATCAATGCCTGCCATTTACTTTTTAAAGACTATTTCATGCAAATGTGTGGCCGTCGGTGGTGCAATGGTTAGTGTGGGCGCCACTTGCACATCAGGTCCTGGGTTCGATCCCTGCCCTGACCACCTTAAATTTCTTTCGGCGGCGGCCACCTCGCATAGTGACGGCGACACTAGCGAGTATTTAGCCATGACAAAGCTTTTTAAAAAACCGATGTTAAACTCTAGGTCCCATTCAGTGAGTATACAACTAGAAAGCGCACAGCTCACTGGTTTTGAGAACCTCTCCCCAATTTGTTCATGGGATGTAATAGGAAACCATTTATTTACTTTACTTCGTTCCATTCAAATTGTGCCCACGGTCCATTCTGAAAGTCCAATTTTGGCACACTTTTTCCAACAATTCGGCCGGTATCTCACCAATGACACGTATAATGTTGTCTTCCAAGGCAGCGATCGTGTTTGGCTTGTCCCTATAGATGAAAGATTTTACGTGCCCCACAAAAATGACATAGTGGGGTCAAATCGCAACAACGAGACGGACAATTGACAACGTGAGTATAATTGCTCACCAAACTCGCCTCTCAATTTTTATAATAGACTAGCTGACCCGTCCGCGGCTTTGCAAGGGTAACACTTATTATCTGTAGCCAGATGACGGTGGTGATGTGACAAAATGTAAGCAGATATCTATTGGTACAGTGCCTTGCTACACTGTGAAATTTGCAGGACGATCAAACTATTATTATGGCTGTTATAACGGTTTATTTTAAAAGCGGCGTGGCACCGCCCACTTCCACCCTGGCTGTAATTCATACTGTTCCAACAAACATACATATATACCAAATCTCATCTCCATATCTCTGACAGTTCATGAGATATATACATTTTAAGTTTCAAGTTGTATGGGCGGTGCCACGCCCCTTTATCAAAATCACAACCAATCAGCAGATCGTCAGTTCCACATTGTTAAATTTTCATAACAATCCGTCTATTGGTCTATTAGAAAATCCGTCAAAGCGATGTTTGAAAAGCGTGCGTGGCACCCCCACTTTCACCCTGGCTGTATAGCCTATGTCACCCGCTAGATGATTCTGAATATTGTCTGAAAATTTCATCAAAATCGGTCCAGCCTTTTTCGAGTCCATTCCTACATACACACATTCATACATACATACATACATAAATTGTTATATACATATGTATATAGATATTCATTATATAAAATAATATTTATTTTATATTTTCTCCCTTGACTGGGGCTAAACCCTGGAATATAGAAGTTAGATTTTAATCCGTGACAAAAAATACTGTTTGTGTCAACTTGGTTCGTCGTTTCCTGAAAGTAATTGCAATCCCTGGGAATGCTGCATACTAAGACCAGTTTTTGGATGTTTAATTTCGACAAAACTTGTTTTTTTT
The DNA here is from genome assembly GCA_963931995.1 of Phaonia tiefii. Lineage (NCBI taxonomy): Eukaryota > Metazoa > Arthropoda > Insecta > Diptera > Muscidae > Phaonia > Phaonia tiefii. The sequence goes on from OZ008370.1 coordinate 77,411,846, forward strand.
TTAGAAATTTTAAGGCCGAATAAAAAGGCTTAAAACACCAGCATTATTCGTCAGACAGTAGTTATGGATTCCGAAAATTTATTGTATTATTTGAACCGTCTGTTGCGACGTGATCTATCATATTAGATAAAGCCATATTTAATTTTAATAATGTATGTATGTATACGTGTGTAAGGAAAAACAATAAAGTAACGCACCGATCAGAGTCCACTTTGCTGTTTATACTGATAGTATATTTGCATAGTAGGAAGTAATTGTTTTATGGAAACAAATTTTACAAATTAGGATGTAAAATAATACTGACAGTTTGAGCCAAATCGGTCAATGTGATATAATGGAGTTCATCAAGTTCAAAGGTTTTGGTATCTTAGGTGTTCTTTGAACACGAAGTTCTTCGACTAATATAGAAAATTATTGCAGATGTATCTGCACAACACATTCTAGATATAATATGGCCATATCCACAGAAAGGTCCACATTCTGTCACATCACGTCATCCTCGTTCTTAATTGCTTATATTTTAGGACCAGTTAGTTTGATTTGTTGTTTCTTCTTTTACAAACAATTGAGCTACTGATTTTCTGCTTTTAGTTAAAGAATAGAAAACAATCGAACTACATTGTTCTAAATACATATAAGCAATTAACGAGGATGACTTGATGTGACATAAGGTGGCACTTTCTGTGGAAATGCCCATTGTATCACATTTATTACACAAGATTTTGTAATGTCAAACATAAGTGAAAACAGACAGAGATGTAGTCGAACAAACTATCAACTAAATTCCCTCGTGTGTTGTGCAAATGATATTTATTAAACCTTAAAACTGCAAAATAACTTGTCTAATTTCCTTCCAATAACTCTACATACGAAGAATAATTTAAATTTGTTATATATGTATATGTGGACCTTGAAAAGTTATAATACCCCGAGCCACACTCTTTAAAATACGAAAACAACGACAAAATTGCCACCCTAATGCACACACACATACGTGTCTGAATCGGCAATTATAGCTCCATAAGCACAGTAAATAAACATTAAATATGGGTTAGTCGCAATAGATGTTTATTTAATGTTACCAAAAGGGTGTAATTATAATAAAGTGGTTACAATTAAATCATAGGAAAGAGTCGTAACTATAAATCGCACATTAGCGTTAAACGTAAAAGGCCAAATATCAAATAAAAAATTTCACCAAAAGTGTCGTGCAAGAAACAACATACCCAAAGTGTGTCGAAAAAAAAAATAATTGAAGAAAAACACTTTTAGACACATATAAAATGTATAAGCCATAGGTCCTATCAATAAGTATGTTCGTGTACTGTTCCTGTAAAATTTCAAAACGTACTCGAACGTCATTCAGCAAAAAGAGCTGGACAAAATAATTGCTGGAGTTCTGCAAGTAGTGATGCCAACTTGATGGTTTTCAAGCCACCTGTGGTGATTTTTGATCTTCAAAACCACTGTTTTAGTAAAGTATTGTTTTTTAAAAAAAATCGCTACGGTGGCGATTTTAAAAATTTTAGCGTAGCGCATGTAGCAATTTTTACTCTTAAGATTTTTTCTTAATTGTAAATAAAAATAACCTTGTGTAAAATTCCCCAAATTCATGGTCTGCTACTCGTATCAGCAATGCACTGCGCAAGATAGGGTCAGCTGTTTAATTGGGCAATGTAACAAATTAACGACGGCAATTTTATGTTGTCAAACCACAGGAAAATTTGCCTTTAAAGTTTTGTAGATTTACTCAATGAAAACATGCGCAATTTACAGAATTTATTGTAGGTGAATTATATTAATTTAAAATGTGAATTTTTACAAAATCTTTTTTATAGTTTTCATTATTTACGACTATACAACTAACTATTCATCAGTCCAACAATAGCCTCGTTCTTTTCGTCCAGTATACGCGTTTCCTCATATAAATGAAAAGTGTATACGTTACAGTCGATAATTTTCCACTATAAGTCGTGCAGTGGATAGTAGAGTTGTCAGGTTTCAAAAAAAGTAAAATAAATGAACACGTAAACTACTCAAAATTTTTTAGTTTCAAGATTTTCAGCGTTCCCTGAAACAGACTCAAATTATACTGTACTTAAGTATTGTCTCGCCTTTTGAAATTCAAAGGTGGCATGATGGGTAGCATATGCAACTAACAACCGCGAGGTTTCGGTTCGAATCCTAGTTAATTCATATATCTTTTTTAATTTTATGTTTAAAAAACGAACCTAATATTAGAATATCGTGAGGTAATCTAATGTCAAAAGTAACGTTAATGGGTTTAGACAATTTGGTCACCTTCGCCTGGTGACAAAAAATATTTATAACAATCGCGAAAAGAAAAATTTGTTATAACTCGGAAATCCAGCGTACAACTACCAAAGAATCCTCATACTAAGTGATGCCTGTTTATGAATTCACTTAAATAAACTAATTGTTTTACCATCTAAAGCCATTAAAAACTTTTCTCAAAGTTGAAATTTTTGTATTTCTCGCGATTTTTTTAAAATAACATTGCTTTTTCTGGCGCTTTTACATAATTTTTTTTATTAAATACGACTTCCGACAGATGACTTTAAGGCTCCTAGTGAAAAGCTTAACTGGTTAAAAGACGTAAAATAATTCTCAAGTTACAAACATAGATTATATGTTCTTAAATATATTGAGTTATTCAATTTTCAATCCTTTTGAGCTTAAAGTGGTTTTTTCTTTTCGGTGAGTTTGCATAGTAATGGCGTTTGTAGGGCTTGTTTTGCACTTTTTGGCCGAAGCGATTTTTGCTTCGGAATAGTTGGCTACACTGTCCGCATCCCACATTCCAAGTAGCACTGACTGGCTCGGATCCACTTTTGCGGATGATACTGCAATACTAAGTTCCCATAAAAATCCAGTTATAGCCTCAACAAATTTTAGCGATCCTCTACAAGCAATTGAATCTCGGACTGCTAACTGGATAATAAAAGTAAACGAAACAAATATCAAACATGTTACTTTTACGCTGAATACAAAAACTTGTCCACAAATAAAACTAAACGACATACCGATTCCTTTATGTGACGAAACAACCTACCTAAGTATACATCTTGATCGCAGAATAACGTGGGCAAGGCATATCGAGGCTAAGAAAACATAGATCAAATTTGAGATACATCAACTGCATTTGGCTGCTCAATTCGAACTCAGAACTCAACCTGGACTACAAATTTAAAATATGCAACAGTGTAATTAAGTCAATTTGGGCATACGTCTCCCAATTATGGGGGATTGCTAGTAAGAGTAAAATCGATTTTATACGAAGAGTTAATTCAAAAATACTACGTATAATTGCTGGCACACCGTGATATATGCGAAATGAGACTATACGTATATACAGATTTAAAAATACCTGTGATAAAGGATGAAATCCAGCACATCAAAGAAATTCAAAAACAAAAACTTGTACTACGCACAAATGCTCTTGCAAGAAATCTAAGAATAAGAACAAGTTCATCCCGTCTACGTAGGGGAAATTTTCCAACAGTAAAATCTATAAATAAATCCCAAACGTAATGATACAGAGGCCCACCTAAACATCAATCTAATTATTAATAACAGTTGGATCAACCCCGATTAGAATATATTCGAAATAAATAAATAAAAGTAATTTAAATTTAAAAAAATAAAATTGCAGTGATTAGTTTCTTTATTTTCTTTTCTTTGTTTTTCAAATGTCCACGGTTTATAGATTACACCAATAGGCAGTCGAAGCCGTGTAGTCGTTTGAGTGTCAACGATTTACCTGTTGAGCGTTAAAAAATATACTTCCATACAAATTAAGAATGAGAGATTCAAAATTAATTTAAAATACTAGATTCTTTATTAAAAGTAACTAAACTTGAAAATAAATAATTGATATTTTATATTATTAATAGATCAGTAAGTTTGAAAAAATCATTAAAAAAAAAACATTTTGCACGAGCGGTGACATTGCATCAATCATATGAAGGAAAACGCCATCATATGAGTGGCCCGTCATCAATCTGTTTATGATCACCCAACCTCTGGATATAGAATTGAAATAATCATGGTATGTTCTTGTTACTCCATTCCTTCCTCAAGGAGATCCTAATAGTTGCGACCGCATCACCAAACGTGAGACATCACTCTGTCCGAGAATTCAAATAATTTGAACCCCTCCAAAAAAAGCGTGATTCCAGACAGTAATTACAGGATTGTGTCTGCTGTAAGAACTTCAACCCCATCCTCAGATGAAACATAAACAGTGGCCGACAAAAGTCTACATACGATCCCCATTTATGCTACCTCTTGAGTCCGAAAACATTATGAAGCAAACTAATGATGCAGTTTTGTTTAAAATCTATTTTTATTAACAGAACACGAAAAAATTTATTTACTGCAATATACACACAAAAAAGTCTACATACGGCTTCGAAACTAACATAAGCAACTTAATTTAAGAATGAAAAATTATTCTGATTATTAAATCTATAATTTGGTTGGCACACCACGGGCATTTATAACTGCTAGCAATCATCTGGGCATTGAAACAACAAAACTTTCCGACTCAGCATTCGTTTTGAAGCTTATCATTCAGTATTGGAGCAATAGTAGTCCCAATTTGTTTGACTTTACATTCAATATTCTCCAAAACGTGCTTAATGATATTTAAGTCTCGGATTTAAAGAGGAGTGTATAATTTTCATGAGGCATTATAAATCAGAAAATCGTCCACGTTATGAGCGGTGTGTTTTGGTTTGTTATCTTCGGGAAAAATCCAAATATAACGAATATATAAAATACCGACCGATGGTTTCAAAATTTGTTCTAAGGCTAATTTATTATTGGCAACAATCCATTTTACTCTTAATAAGTACCAGATTTCCAAATCCTGATACACCGGCGGCACCCCGGTCCCGCAACATGTTTAACAGTAGGGTCTACGTCTTTCGGATTCATTGCTGTGGTAAATTTACTATAAACTTTGGGTCTCCCGTCATTTCCAAAATAATTACTTTTATCCGTAATCAATACTCGTTTCCAGAAATCAGTGCCTTTTTGGATATGCTGTTGGGAAAATTCTAAGCGAATTTGCGTCTTTTTTTCGCGAATCATGGTTTTCTGTGTTGAGTCCTGCTATGGTAACTATCATTATTCAAAGTTCATTGAATTATTCGTGAATGCACTATAGTATCTTATTTTATTTATCAACCCTTTGGCCCAATTTGGGGATTTCATTTTCAGACTTTTGTCCACTTCTCCTAAAGTAAAGTTGGCATCTCTGGTATTTAAATTCTTTGGGCGCCCTTTGTGGGATTTTTTGTCAACAGTACATGTGTTTTTAAATTTATTTAATATTGTCTGATTTTGGTTTTCTTAAATTTAACAGTTTTGATATTTAACCAAATATTTTCTATATTTCACAATTAAGTGTCGCACAAAACTTTAAATTTCTTTTCGACGAGCCACTTGTGTTTCTTGAATCTTATCAAACTCCAACCAAACACAATTTATTGGATCCTAATGCAAAGCACAATATTAAAATTCAGCCAACGGGACTTCTCTAATCATTCAGCAGCGCTCAAAATCATAAGGTATGGCCGTATGTAGACTTTTGTCAATGCTTTTTTTTTCGTTTTCCGTGAATATTTTTTTAAGTTTGTATTCAAGTACAATTTTTTTGTGATATTATATTATTAAAAAAAGGTTTCAAAGAAAACTGCATCATTACTTTTCTCCATAATGTATTTGTACTCGTCTGGCAGGAAGAATGAGGATCGTATGTTGACTTTTGTCGACCACTGTATACCTCAATTCTGTTTCTGAACCGTGTTTAGTGTCCCTATAAACACGACCTACGTAACACGGTGTTGATCAACTGCTATAAGCATATCATTTCTGAGCCAGTGTTGTCAACTCAAATATGAAAGTATTTGTTAGTATAGGCTAAAGGGACTTTAATTTCAGACTTTAAATATACATACTTTGTTTAAAATTACCCTTTTTTGTAACATTTAATTCGTTAACGGAACTGCACATGTTATGCTTAATATATTGATTGGACAAATTAAGTAGGCAACACTTATTTTGCAAAACAATTTAAAAGTCAAAAACGTGTAGACCAATATGTGGGTCAAAAAGGTCTGTTGGCAAATTGTTGGATGTTGGTCAGTCAACACAAATTTATCTGTGAATTTATTTCTGTTCCAATGGATAAATAGACGTTGATCTACAATAACATTTGGGGATAAGTTGAGTTACTTCCAACTCTTACTAGAAGAACCAATTCCGAATTGTTATATATTGAAAAGTTTATTATATGTAAATAAAGTAGTACGAGTAGTACTTTAAAGCTTTTTGTTTATTATAAACTTCAATATGGGGCATGTCGTTTGTAAATTGCTCATACTGTATGCTTAGAAGTGATTAATGTAATATAATGTAATACTACAAAAGTATGGCGTGCTTAAATAAATTAAATTTGTACGAAATTAAATAATTATAAAACTTGTACCAAAAGCTATAAACAATGACAGAATGATAAAACTGTATTTCCCAAAACAGCGAGTTACATATTTTAACCCGCATTTGGATCAAAGTAATATATTTATTATTATCTAGTAAGATCACCAATTTGAAGACACAAAACTGTTTCGTAAGCAGCAGACATTTTTGCTCGCATTTAAGTGTTTAAACTATTCAAGTACTACACTCTTTGGAAAAAACATCTCGAGTATTTAGTTTATAGGCTGTGCAATTATAAAAGGCAAGGGCAACCATTTGTAATAGAAATAGTAAAGTATTGAACCTAACCATCTCTGTATTTCTATAGATATTTTCAAATAGTAGTTCTACATATATGCATGTATGTAAGTTAAACATTTTGCAACACACGATGAGCAGCAGCATCATCACCATAACTAACCACCGAAAGATGAACGAGAACGAGACAAAATTGTTGTTTGTACATATTTCCAACATCTTTTATTCAATGCATGAATGGTTGGATGGATGAATAGATGCGCTGACGAACGGAACGGCCAATAGCCAGCCAGACATGCAGATAAATGATTAACTTGTCATACAAGTACTTGTTGTACTCGACGTCGTTCAATTGCACTGGACGTTGAGATGTGCAATGGTGTTAGTACAAATAACAATAACTGTGGCACCACCACCAAATGTAGTAGTTAGATGCATCGACTACTGGGCCATGCATAATCATTTCACAGTCCAACAATGTTATTGCGGATAACTAGGATACGTTTTCAATTGTACTTGACATCAATTGAACTGGTTATGGCCAAGAAAAAGACTATGGGAATGTTTTAGTACAATGCGACGCAGAGATGTTATGGTAATAGCAGATAACTATAAAATCTCACTACTAAAGAAAATAACGAATTGGATGCTACAAATAAGCTGACATATAATCATATAAGTTACAATAAAATAGTATGACTACTAACGAGGCCTAAAACTGATTGCATTTGAAATACGTTTCAAAACATTTGACTCGCTTATTGCTGTATCTTACAAACCCTATAACAATACCAACTTCCAAATGTGTTATGACCGATAAACTTTCGATTTGTGTAAAACATATTCCATTATTCCCAAAATTAGAACATAATCGATTAATATGTGCGCAATCTTTAGATTTCAATAAAGATTTGAGATTAAACGTTTATCCTTTTTGAATCTTGCAGCAACGTTTTTTGTAACTTTTTGAATCTTGCAGCAGCGGATGTTAGAAAAATATGCATACATTGAGAAAATGTGGCAATTTATTAAAGACAGAGTGAAACAAAAAACCAAGGAATAGGAGGAGCTTTTCACAATCTGTCAGATTTGTGTGCGCCTAATAACTATAAAGTAGTTAGCCTCACTGATAGAGAAATACAAATGGTTGTTTGAGAAGCTCTTTCATAGTTAAGTACTCGATAGTGTCGCAATCATTTCCTTTATAACCATGAAACAAATGAAACTTTCACCACCGACAACGGATTATTGGGTTTAGGTATTTCGCTTTGTTGAATAGTTCAAGAATTTATACCTGGAAATTTTGTGTCTAGACTCTGTTATATACCATGTTTAAACTAATGATACAAAACAAAGTTTAATTTTGTTGGACAGTGTAATCATTATCGCGTTACAGTCATAATGATGTTGTTAATTGTAGCAAAATAGTAACATAAACTACAGCCGCCTGCAGTGTGATACTCGTACTCGTAGCGTAGATATTGTTTTCAATAGACAGTAGAACAATCCAGTCTATGTGCATATAAGCATGTCTATAGTCAAATGCATATACTTCTACAATGAACATATGATGCATCCCATTCCCTGCCCATCGTTCGATGATGACCCTTCCGACACATTCGGTGGCAGTGTCTCTGCTCCGGCGATATCAAAACGCTTATGTGTTGTTACTCGGCCTCACTACTAGGCCTTTGTTTCAACAGCATATGTTTAAAATCGGGGTAATCCTCATCAGCTTTGAACAATAACAACAACAACAAGAACACAAATATGTATAACAACAATTGAAATGAAATTGCGTCTTTTATATGAAATTACTGTTAAATGATTCAAATATGTACAACTAGCAAGCAAAAAAATATACGACAATGACGATTGAGTGAGTGACTTTGCCCACAAGACAATAGAACTCGGTAAATAGAACATCATTCAATGAACTTCTGGCAATAATTGGAATGTCGTAGCCTACACACTCTCACAACGTTTGCTAAATTGTACTAACGTGGCAATTTTTTGGAATGGTTAATATTGCCACGGCAAAAACACCTGTTAAAATAGGCACTGCTTTCGCCAAACTCAAAGCGGCTATGCAAACAAACTTGTAAAAGAGAAATATACGTTCATACGTAAATTTGTAAATTTCTCATATTGTAAATATTATTTTATTCACTTACAAAATGCATTAAGCCAAAATTATAAGATGATTTGTAAGCTTAATTAATTTTAAAAAAATAAAAATCTATTAAGGTTTCATACTTGTAATTCATTCATAATTGTAAATCTATAGGCTTCAATAGTAATAAAATATGATGATAATATCAATTTAGGCACAGTAGTTAGGCGTGTCACTGAGTATGAAACTAGTAATTTTGAGTCTGTTTTCGTCAATTGTCTGCAGACCCAAACATAACAAAAAAAAAAAAAACATTTTCACTTAGACAAATATCTCTGTTCAGTTACCTGGTGCAGTGTGAAGCTCTCATATACATATAAACAAGTAAACAAATCTTTGTAAGAATTTTCTACATTCAGGACGTTTCAGAACCCTATAAGATAAAATATAATTCTAGAACTTTTGAAATACCAAACTAATTATTCAAAAAACTGCGCAAATTAGTTAGATTATTTAAACGTAGTTACTTAAGTATATCATTTATTATTGTTATAAATTTCGAAATACAAGTATTGGAATGTGCACATGTTAACAGATTTTTCAAAATTGTTGGCGACTATCAAAATTCTGTACTTCTGCAAACAAAGATTTTCAAATTGTTTCTTAAGCCAGGTATAATAAAGATTTTGTTATTTTTGACACGTAACGGCTGAACTTTAGCACCTACAAATGAAGTAACGACTATTTAACTAAATACCAGCAGAGTTTAATAAATTCCTTCCAATGATACCACTTCACCTTCGGTCTGTATTAAGCAATAAAATGTTACTTCTGCATCTGGAAGCCTTTCTCAAAGAGACAAGTGCATGCAATTATTTTGCATGAACAAAAATCCATGAACTTGGGCTTTTGTTTATAATTTAATAAAATATTTTTAATTTTTACCAACGTATCAGTACCCAAGAGGAAAATTTAATTTCTCCACAAAAACTAAACTCATACATAATAAGTTTGATTACAGCTTTGACCGAATCAGCTGACATTTTAGCAAAGAGCTTTCATTAAGTCTGTCTGCAGACTGATAATTTGTAACAATAGCTGTGTTCGAGAACATGATAATTTGTACAAATTTGTAGAAATTATTACTATTTCTTACTCGACCACTAGTTTACTCCAAAAAGCCAATAACGAGTGAGCCCATAGAGTAAATTTATAGTAGAGCCGCCATTTGTCGCATCTGACGTTTCCTTTCACACTCTTCGTGATGCGGTCGGTGTGATAGAGAGATGTTTGACGAAAAGTGATATACACCAGGTGGAATTACAATAACTTCTTGCTTTAGTTTTTCATGCCATTTTGGTGAAAAACTGTGAAATTTAAATGTGTTTTAAATTTTTTTATTGACTGTTATTGTTAGCATACATTTGTGTTGTATTTAACACAATAATTTTAACACACAAAACGAAATGCCGTTGGTGTTATTTTGTTTGTGAGCACATAGAATAATACATACATAGATAAATTTATTCTCTCATCTGACTTTTCATTTCACACTCTTCATCGTAGGTTTGTGGAAATGAGAGCAATTAAATTTAAAATTTCCTTACACCAGGTGGAGTTACAAAATATGTTCACTTAACTTTTTCCTGTCGTTTTGGTGTAGAACTGAAAAATTTAAACATATTTTGCACTTTTTTGTTGACTTTTATCGTTGGTATATTTTTGTATTGTATTTAACATAACTAGTTTGCCTCAAAAACACGAAATTCGGTTGTTGTTCCTTTGTTGATCGTTGTATACTATTGCCATTATCTGGTATTATTGAGAGTTTCCATTAATCTCTTCGATGCCTCAACATAAAACATAATTTAGCTATCATTAGTATCAATAAAAACTATTTAAACTTAGTTCATGTCAGGGGTATCTATAGGACAGCGGATCGAAAACGTACTAGGGTAATGATGTAGAAAGAGAGACCAAAGAAGAACAAATCAGCAAAATCGCTTGACATTTTTAAAAAAAATTTATTTTTCTGGATGGTTACCATAACAAATCTCATTGTCACTATACGTAAAAAAGTGGGCTGAAGTTAATGATAACCCCCCTGCCTATGCCCGGCCGGACTACTAAGTGCAATATAAATTTAACGATTTTCAAAAAGGTCTCCAACACGGTGCGAGCAACATAGGGGTACGTACAAATACACTATAATTGCGATTCGCCTATTTTTTTTGCGAAATATAGGCCTACAAAGATTTAATGGTGCAATGGGTAGTGTGCGCGCCTCTTGTACTTGAGATCCTGGGTTCGATCCCTGCTCTGACCACCTTAAAATTTCTTTCGATGGCGGTCACCTCGCATAGTGACGGCGACACTCTCGAGTATTTAGCCATGAAAATGCTTCTCAAAAATACCGTTCGGAGCCGGTGTAAAACTGTAGGTTCCAGTCAGTGAGTATAAAACTAGAAAGCGCATAGCTCACTGATTGTGAGAAGCTCTCCCCGATTCTTTTATGGGATGTAATGGGAAACCATTTATTTATTTTTAAAGATTGAATGTATAATCGCGCGAAAGTCTGCCATTTATTATCCGATCGCGTTGAAATAAATTTCATAGATAGGTCTTTGGAAACTCTATACGTGGCTATTTTGTGGTATTTTTTAAATAATTTTTTTATTTAACAGAAAGCCCCACAGGCAAAAAATTAATTCAAACAAATCGCGTGATTTTTTTATTTTTTAGAGGGGAAAAAGCGCCAAATGTTTATCGAAACTTTGAATATCTCCGGTCTGTAAAAGGTTACAGACGAATATTATACCTTAAATAAAATGTGAGAGTTTTGCCTATTATCGGAGTCTATCGAAAGAATTAGGATATAGGGCATTTTTTTGGCGGAAAAGAAGTTTAAAAAAGTATGGTTAAAAAAAACCTTTTTTTAGTGGCCCCCAATGGGTTAACAAAAAATATCTTTTTATAGGGTCTTATAGAGTTTCCAAAAACCGAAACAACTCTATTTTAGGGGCAATTGAGCAATTTTTTTAGGTGGTGTATATATTTTTTTAAAATAATTTTTGATATATCCCCTGTTTTGCAAGGGCTACTGAGCCGTATTATACCTTGAAAGAAAGCCTGAAATCTTCTCTGTTACCGGTGTGTAGAAAAAATGTAGCAACACTACGGCTTATTTTTGGAAAATAATGATTTTAAAGAAAAAAGTGAGGTTATAAAATAATTTTTTTTTAATTGTTCCACAATGGGTTAATAAAATGTAAAGTATTTTTAACCGTATTTATAGAGTTTAAAAATACCTTTCTAAAGACATAAATTTCAATCAGGTCGGAAAAGTAGTTTCAGAGATATAGCCGACTATACACTCAAGCTTTGCAAGCACATATCTCAAGAAGTTAGGCCGATCGTACAAAAAAATATATATATTTCAGCTCAGCTTAAAAATTTATATTGATGATAAAATTTCGATTTCTTTCCAAGAAATGCCACTAAACTAGAGTTAAGCCTAAATTTCAATCAGGTCGGAAAAGTAGTTTCAGAGATATAGCCGACTATACACTAAAGCTTTGCAAGCCCATATCTCAAGAAGTTGGGCCGATCGTACAAAAAAATATATGTACAGTCTGTCAAGAAAGTGTTTTGACATAGTAGTTATTTTGAATTGTAAGGAATTTGTTTTCAAGAAACAACTGTTTTTTTGGAACAGACCTAGTATAGATCGGCACGTCCAATTTTGTTGTTTTTTTTTTTGGGTGTAGGGATCGTTATTTTAGGTAAAAAAAGTAAAATAAAAAAATCGGGGGGAACCCCTATTTTGGGAGTTACGGGCCAAGTAGCCCTGGCAGGGACCTATGTTGCTCGTACCGTGTGGTAGAACTTTTGGAAAATCGTTAAAATTATATTGTAATTAGTCGCCCGGCCGTCCGGTCGGGCTCAGGCAGGGGGGTTAAAATTCCCTCTGTACCTGAAGTCGATGTGTGGCGAAGTCCGAAAAATCACTCGATTGTTTTAAAAAAAAAATATTTTCTGGATATTTTTAAAAATCCGATATGTGGATAACTAAGAAAGTTATCGAAAAAATGTATTTAAATTTTTTGTTTATTTCGACTCGTTTTACACAAAAAAGTTGTGAAATCGGTCCCATAACACGGCACCACACTCGTAGTATCATCCTGTATGTCCGAACTTTGGGGGCCCACAACTCCGAAAATAGGCGTTGCCCCCGATTTTTTTATTTAATGTTTTTTACTTCAAATTAAAAGTTCTATCCAATGGTAATAGTTTGGAGCCGAAGCGAGTTGCCGACCTATTCTAGGTTTAAGCCGTTTTTTTTTTGGAATTGTTAAATTTTTTTTTATTAAATTTATTTATTTGTAACCACTATTGCTTAATTCCAGCATAAATGAAAACAATTTCACGAGATTATAGGAAATAAAAAGAGAAATCCAAAACACTTCGATATCAATGTGTCAAGAAAGTTTTTTTACAATTAGGCAAATTTTATAAAATCATAAGAAAACCATATCAATTCAATGTTTAATATTTAGTATGGTAAATATTTGCAGCAACAACAGCTTGTATTCGTCTCTAGATCGAAAAAATTAAATTCTGCATGTCGTAGTCGTCCGGTATTTTATACCAATCTTCCAATATTATAGTTTTCAACTCTGCTCGACCTTTTGGGTCCCGTTTGGCTACCTTCTTCTTCGATAAGCCCATAAATTCTCAATAGGGTTCAAGTCCGGGCTTTGGGCAGGCGTGTCTAATACTTTGTTGCAGTTAAAAAGAGGCCACATTATCCTGGTAGAAGTTGCATTTGGGTTTGTTGTCTTTAGTGGAGCCAAATATTCGCACACTTGATATCAAACGACCCTTCAATATATTTAAATAATGCTGTCAATCCATGGTATTTTCTATAAATACTAAATCTCCAACTCCCTTGCTGGAAATGCACCCCCACACTATTACCGAAAATTTGCCAAATTGTACAGTTGGTATAATATTGTGGTTTCTTCATGCTTCAAGGGGCTGACGCCAGACTCTATTGGGCCCATCATTGTAGTAAAGCATAATCTTAGTGTCATCCTAAAATATAACATCACTCCAATAGTCATCAGGTTTCTCAACATATATTTTCGAAAACGATAACCTCTTTTCAATATTTTGTGCTGAAAGGAATGGTTTTCCTCGAGAGACTCGCGATGTGTACTGGTTCCTTTTTAATATGTCTTATTGTTTCGTGGGAAACTTGAACACCACATTCTTCGTTGATTTCCCTTCCCTTCTGGTCGAAATTTTTGGGTTTCCATCTATATTTCTCATCAATATACGTTCTATCCGTTCCGATACTTTCGTTGGGCGGCCGCTGGTTGGCTTTGGTTCCAAGCGACCCTTGTTTTTGGCGGGATTTAAAATATTATATACTGTTTGCCTTGTTAAGGAAAACATCTCGGCCAACTCTTGCACACTTTTACCCATATGGTGATTATAATACATCAACGGGATAACTTCAAATGATATTCGTTTGCCAGGCATCCTAATCTCTCAGTAATAATATCACTACTGAAGTATTTATCAAACAAAACTCATCTAGATCACTAAGAACCTGCCTAATCGACAAGCACACTTCAAAAAAATAACGGTAATTGTCTTACTCACTACGAATTTGCTCAGAGAGAGTTGTAAAAACACTTTATTGACAAGCACAGTTATGCGTTACTTTTGTTGTTGTTTGTGTTCTGTTTCATCTTTCACAGGTATTATTATCTTTTTACTACAGTTCGATGGTCGAGATGCCAATTAAGGAAAACGCATAAAAATACAAACAAATTTACAACAGAATATGTTGTTGTTTCAATGAATAATATCAAAGAAACAATTTTGTTCTAGTGTCAAAACACTTTCTTGACATACTGTATATATTTCAGCTCAGCTTAAAAATTTATATTGATGATAAAATTTCGATTCCATTCCAAGAAATGCCACTAAACTAGAGTTAAGCCAAGCTTTTCTGAACGGTGAAAATTTTGGTGTAGATCAGAGAATACTAACTAAAGTGTATTTATGCCTAACATAGGTCCCTGCGAGGGCTACTTTTCCATTTTCTCACATTCATTACTTTTTCTTTAATTATGGTTTATTTAAAAAAAAATATTGACTGCCCCTGGTCCTGAATTTTTGCCCAAAAGTGGACTTATATGGACTTACAGACATCCTACGAAAAAAAAAGGATCCCGCCGCGGAATTCCTGACACGAATACCTTTCGTTGAAGTACCCACACTAATCCATACCCAAACGTCTCTGGCTGTGCCGGTTTGTTGGACCCTGTGAGCCCCATAGGTCCCTGAGAGGGCTAGTCTTACATTTTCTCATATTCTTTAATTTTTATTTTTTTTTCAGCCCATAAATGCAGCAACAAGCTATCAAAATCAACACAAAACAAGGTATACCAACAAAAAAGTAAACAAACATACGTTTGAATTTGACATTAGATACCAAAGAAATAAAAAAAAATATATCAGCAGTTCTAGGCTTCCACCTCCTAAATACATCCTGGACTGCACTCTTCTTCACGTTCTTTGTTTTTAACTATTCATTGTCCGTTTGACCTGTTATAGGCATTCCTAATCCTAATGGGATTATCAATTTTTTTTATACACTGTCAAAAGCAAAGAAAAATATTAACATGTCGAAATTGTACTTGCATTTATTATATTTGTTTGGATTAGGTTTATGTGACACACACGAACGCAGACACAAGTACACAATTCCCCCGCATATCCACCACCCGCGTTAGAAAACTTAATTAACCGACAATGGGGATGAGCATTCAACAGCACCAGCTCAGCAAAGTAAATATCGTCAATGACCCGTCTGCTTAAATTACATTTTTGTTTTTGCTACTTAAATTTCGTATATTGGATAAAATTGCTCATTTTTAGTTTGATCATCATCCATCGAATGCACACGATTTAGTTTTTTTTTTATTTTGCTACGTAGTATTTAATGGAAAAAGAATAAAGAAACAAATGTATGAAACAGTGAAGATAGCTAGATATTGGTGGTGACGGCGACTGAATATATTTACTGCTGACGACGATAATCATGATGACGATGACAACGATGATAATGATTTAGGTTGTTAATTAAGTTAGGCAAAATTAAGGCAGTAATGAAAAAGAAGACATCGAATAAATAACACCACATAAAGGAAACACTATTTATTTTTGCTTTCATTCCGACGCCATTTCAGACACATCACATATATTTTTCCATGGTACTAGATTATTTGTTCATTAGATTTATCGCACTTACTTTCATCAGTTGGATTTGATGCACATAAATTGATATTGTAAATAACTAGAAAAATTGTTAAAATTCCGACAAAACCAGCACCGACTTTCGCCATTTTTATAACTGAACTGAAACGAAATTTAGAAAATTACTCGTTTATTGGTATAAACTGGTATAATCACATCGATAGCGAATGACGGGAGACAAACGATTGGTGTTAATCAGATACTGACTTAAATAGCGACGTACTTGAACGGGCGCTCTATTTACGTCCGTAAAACTCAAAACAGAACCAGACACGCTACCGACTAAAGCGCCGTGGCCACACATCAAACTGTTTGATCCATAGAGTAAATATGGGTAGAGAAAATCTTTCACTCACCAAATTTCTGACATTTGTCCTCGTGTGATGTATACGTTTGATGTTGAAAAGAATTGCTTTACTAATACCAGATACATGCAATGGTTCAAAACAACGAACAAAATAACAACAACGGCATTTCGTTTTGTGTGTTAAAATTAATGTGTTAAATACAACACAAATGTATGCTAACAATAACAGTCAATAAAAAAGTTTAAAACACATTTAAATCTCACAGTTTTTCACCAAAATGGCATGAAAAATTAAAGCAAGAAGTTATTGTAATTCCACCTGGTGTATATCACTTTTCGTCAAACATCTCTCTATCACACCGACCGCATCACGAAGAGTGTGAAATGAAACGTCAGATGAGAGAATAAGTTTATCTAGGTATGTATTAGTCTATGGTTTGATCAAATTTATGTATGTGTTGGTAATATTTAGTTTGACTTAGCACAGCCCATGGTAGAATGAGAAGGTAAACTCGGTAGACAGCTGATTTCAATTTTTTCTCGTTGTTTAGTTGGCCGCTCCTGTCAGATTCAAAGGTTTTGTTTCTGTTTACATTTATTTGTTGGTATACGTATGTGTTGACTTTGACATAAGGAGAGCCTAAACAAAAACAAAATGCATGTTGTTGTTGTCCATAATTGTTGTATCTACAGCGACTACTTGGTATTTTTACTATGGCACAGCCCATGGTTGATACAAATACAAGGTAGTAGCATTAGAATTGTTGTAATTTCCGGGAACAGATCTACTATAGCTCCAACTGTCCAAAAAAAAACCTTTTTTTTGGCAGGTAGAACACATAATTCTAAGTAAAAAAAGTAAAATAAAAAAAATTGGCGGAGACACCTATTTTTGGAGTTATGGACTCCCGAAGTTGGAACGTGCTGTAGGGTTGAACTGTTCAAGGTAATATCTTTTTAGAGTAAATGACATCAAAATAAGCCAAAATAATTAAATAAAAAATTTCGATAACTTGCTTAGTTATCGAGATATTGAATGTTTAATTTTTGAAAATTATCGAATATTTTTTTTTAATGTTTCTTAAAAAAAAGTAAATTTTGTCTGATAAAAAAGTAAATTTAAAACAAGAAAATTTTAATAAAATTTTTCGATAAATCCCTCAGTTATCGAGATATTGGAAGTAGAAGTTTCAAAATAATTTTTTGAAATATTTATCCGAAAAGTGAGTTTTCTGATAGGATATGAAAATCTAAGGGGAAAACATTTAATACAACTTTTCGATAACTCGTTCAGGTATCGAGATATTAAAGTTTATTGAACTGCATTATCTGGCGAAAGTTCATTAGAAAGTACGATTGTAATCAATATGGCAACGTTTGCGCCTGGTGCGTGTGGTAGAACTTTTGGAAAATCGTTAAATTTATATTGTACTAAGTCGCCCGGCCGTCCGGCCGTCCGGCATGCTCAGGCAGGGGGGTTAAAATTCCCTCTGTACCTTAAGTCGATGTGTGGCAAAATCGGAAAAATCACTCGATACTCGCGCGATTTTTTTTAAAATAATTTTTTATTTTTTTTCCACAAATTTTCAGCATTATCTCGGGTATTTAAGAGGTTAGAAGAACAAACGAAGTGTCATATTTTTGATAAAGATGCGTGGTATCGGTGGTCGGTGGAAACGGCGCTGGGAAATAAGCCCTTTGCCGTCGGTACTATTCTGAGAAAGTAGGGTTTTCCCAAAAAGTGTGGTTAAAAGTCGAATATCATAGATTGGCTCACAATGGGTTAATGGTTCGTATTTTTTATATACAGTTCGAAAGGTATTTACATAAGCTTTCCAACGATATCGATGTGGGTGAGCGCCAAAAAAAATTTTTTTTTACCCTCTATATAATAGGTTCTATCAATGGTAACAACTTAGAGCGGATACGAGAGTTGGACCCAATCTAGATATAAGCCATAAAAATAAACAGTGGAAAAGAATAAACTTATGTGATCCAAAAAACAAAAATGATTATGAAAAATAAGGCATTAAAAAGCCATCAAAAAGTAGTGGAAGATTCTGTCTGGCATGCCTGGCCAAACTCAGGAAAAAATAATTGATGAATGTGATGAAGTCGGCAGCACGCTCCCTTTCCAGACCATTACAGCGGTGCAAGAGGTAGAGCAGAAATTTGGAACCAGATTTTGCTCAAGCAATATCAACAAACTAAAATGTGTGGTTCGATATTTTAATATTTTGATATTTATACATACTTCTTCACAGAAAATATACTGAAATAGGCGTTAGAGGATGTCAGCAGTGTCTGCCCCCCAATGTTCACGGATAATCTGCTTGATATATACAATTGGGATGTGAGGTGGGAAAAAGCATGCGATAGGGAAGCTTATGTGGTTCAAGAAGACTGCGTGGTATGTACATATTTTTGTCTATAAATGATTAAATAATTATTAATTTATATAGATTCATATATACTTATTGTTATTAATATGTTTATATGTGTATCTACTGTTCAAATTTTAGATGTTTTCAACTCCAAGGAGCTGTGGAGTTTGAAAAATGTGCAAAAAGACAATTGAACGAAGCCACATAGGATGAAGCAGAAGATTTATTAAAACAAATTGTAAATAAGTATTTTATTATGCCCAGTTATTGCTTTATTCATTTTGAATCGATTATTCTTATTCATTCATTCTTTCATTCTTAGTCATTCATTGTTTGTACTTCATTCATTTATTATACAATTAGATATTAAAAATATATAAAAATAATAAAAATATACCATAAAATCAATAATAACATTGTCTTTTATTATAAAAGGTAAACCTATCACCTTTGACTGATATATCCATCGAATTTTATTATTCAACTGTGATGGGTATGTCCATCAAGTATGATTAGTCAACTGTGATGGATATATCTATCAACTGTGACTATTACTCATATAATCTTTGATTAGTGAACAGCACTAGAGTGAGCAGCTCAGATATATATTTTATAGGCGACCGAATTCATAAGTTCGAGGGAGATACTAAATCACACGTACACAAAAGTTTCCATCAACTTTTTCATTTCGGCTTTAAGAATGTGAGAGAAATTTTGATGGATATACCCATCAACAATGACAGTCAATTGACCATTCAAATGACTGTCACCCATACAAGAAATGAATGATGGAAACTAACACACACAATATTTTTGCACTGATACACTTGCAACTATTTTATACTGAGTTCCATTTGCAAGAGTGAAACAACCCTACAAGAATAGTTTCGGGCATTCGACCGTCAGTTGTGATGGAAACTTGAATTTGTTGACGTTTAAAAAGTAAAATTTGTGAATCCTCGACAAAGTGCAACGACAAAAGTTTCGTTACAAGTTCATTATCGTTAAATATCATGGAATAAAAATAAACAGTGGAAAAGAATAAACGTATGTGATCCAAAAAACAAAGATAATGATTATGAAAAATAAGGCATTTAAAAGCCATCAAAAAGTAGTGGAAGATTCTGTCTGGCATGCCTGGCCAAACTCAGGAAAAAATCATTGATGAAGTCGGCAGCATGCTCCTTTTCCTGACCATTACAGCGGTGCAAGAGGTAGAGCAGAAATTGGGAACCCCAGATTTTGCTCAAGCAATATCAACAAACTAAAATATATGGTGCGATATTTTGATATTTATAGATACTTCTTCACAGAAAATATACTGAAAGAGGCATCAGAGGATGTAACCAGTGTCTGCCCCCCAATGTTCACGGATAACCTGCTTGATATATGCAATTGGGATGAGAGGTGGGAAAAGCATGCGATAGGGAAGCTTATGTGGTTCAACAAGACTGCGTGGTATGTACATATTTTTGTCTATAAATGATTAAATAATTATTAATTTATATACATTCATATATACTTATTATTATTAATATATTTATATATCTCCTTTTCAAATTTTAGATGTGCGAAAAGACAATTGAACGAAGCCACCATAGGACGAAGCAGAAGATTTATTAAAAACAAATTGTAAATAAGTATTTTATTTTGCCCAGTTACTACTTTATTCATTTTGAATCAATTATTCTTATTCATTCATTCTCATTCTTTCATTCTTAGTCATTCATTGTTTGTACTTCATTCATTTATTACATAAATACATATATAAAAATATACCATAAAATCATTAATAACATCGTCTTTTATTATAAAAGGTATACCCATCACCTTTGACTGATATATCCATCAAATTTGATTAGTCAACTGTGATGGGTATATCTATCAAGTATGATTAGTCAACTGTGATGGGTATATCTATCAACTGTGACTAATACTCATATAATCGTTGATTAGTGAACAGCACTGGAGTGAGCAGCTCAGATATATGTTTTATAGGCGACCGAATTCATAAGTTCGAGGGAGATACAAAATCACACGTACACAAAAGTTTCCATCAACTTTTTCATTTCGGCTTTAAGAATGTGATAGAAACTTTGATGGATATACCCATCAACAATGACAGTCAATTGATCGGTCAAATGACTGTCACTGTTCTTGTAGGGATGTCTCTACTGACTGCTCAATTTCAAATTTGTTTCAACCCGTCCACACCGAACAGTTTTAATTTCGTTTGACATATCGTTGTTTAAGCGTAGTACTCAGCTGAAACTGAACTTTAGGTTTGCATATAAAATTACGATATATTAAAACTTATAGTGAATATAAGATTAATAATAAGATTTATGGCCTTCCGCTTTTTTACATATGTAGACTTCATATGGAAACCTGAAATTCAGGTTTATCTGAATACTGGGATTAAAAAGTGGAATTGATACACAGGGTGTCTAGTAATATCGTTTTTATGCTCATTTCAATGCAAAATTAATTGAAATCAGCTAATTTAACATTTCGATTTTGTATGGAAAATGTTACCTAATTTCACCGAAATTACAAAAATTAGATAACTTTTTGTTGTTATTTCTTGAAATGTAACATGTGGCAACATTGTCATTGCACAAGTCGGAATTTAAGTGGGAAATTTAAATGCCACTTAATATCGCTTAACTGTCCCGTACAAATTAAGCTATAATTAACTTTAGCGGAGTAAAAAACTTAATATTATGTTTCCAAACTTTCAAACAAATTCCAGAAAAGGGCCGGAACTATACACGATACAGAGAGAAAAACTCAATTCAAGTCGCCAGATGCCCTATCTCCCATTTCGTTTAGACTCTAGGGATTTTTTCATCGTCGTCTGAAGCGTGTATGGTTTTGTTTGGACTCTACCGCGAAAAAAACACTAGTTACAAAACAGCCTTCTGGCGGCTTCAGTTTTTTGTCTGCGTCGCTTACACGGGGGTTACACGTTAAATTTTTGCCTTTTAAAGTTCAATACACACACACTATTCACTAACGCATTTTAAAAATTGATACCAAGATTTATTCTATACAAAATGCTTGCACAAAATGGGCGTTGCGCAAGCCGTTGTGCAGTGTGTGGTGGCCGTTGTGCTATTTGCACAACTTTTGTGTTAAAATCAAATTGATTTGATTTTTGGCCGTTTTGCGGAAATACTTTGTGTGGTGTACTGGTTATTTTGCGCGAACTCGGCGTCATTCTGTTTAAATTTTGCTAAGAGAAGCATCGAGAAAAGTAAACATGGCGGATGAAAAAAAGTATATGAGTGAATTTATAGAAACATAGAAATTTGCCTTCACTTTGGAAAGTGGAAAGCAAAGACTATTGCTACAGGGTTGTTGACTTGTACAGCATCGGCCCACTAAACAAAACAAAATGCCTGTTGATGTTGCCTATAACACCTACTGCTATCACCTGTTCTAAATACATCTCGCAAGGTACATTTTATTTGCGATCAAATGTTATAATTCTTGCTTTCAGCTCCATCTTGAAAATATCCCATTGAACAAGAAAGGCATGTGCGATATCTAGTTATTTCCTTTATCTATGGTGCCTAGTATGTCAAATTTGTTTACATTTCTGGTTTTGTTTACATTATTAGTATGTTCACAAAGTTTCAAGAGTTTGGAATAAGTACATGGATTTATTTGCTTTTGGCAATTTGTTAAATATTAAAGGGCTTTACAAAAATCAGCTTAAATCTTCATTATGAACACTAAATTTAACACAATTAAAATTAAATTGTAATGTCCACCTTGTGTTTACATCGGCTGACTAACATATTACGCACTTTAAATTCATCAACAGCTGTTGCTATAATTTGAATGAATAAATCTTGATTGTAATGAACTTGCCATGGTAAAATAAATAAGGTAAATGCAGAAGGAATTGTTGCAAGTTTGGGCAACAAAAGTAGGCATTTTGTTTTTGTTTGGTGTCCATAATTTGCCAAACTTTTTACATGTGTGCATCTACTTTAAAAGTAAAGTAAAGGGTACAGAAACATGTGAACTTTGACTTTCAATCAAATCAGGAAAAACCCAAAGCGAAGACTTCAGATTTTGTTTGAACATTTTTATACGAAATCAGGAAAATATTTTGCAGTGAGCATGAGCTATAACAAAATCTGAAGTGTTCGCATTAAGGGGCCCTTAAACCTGTGGATTAGTTGCTCGACTTCAAGTTGACATCAACTTTGTTAACTAGACATCAACTTCGATTTTGCCTTTAATTTTCTTGTCAGATGTCCAAATGAAAGGTGGTGCGAAATATCACAAATTTGGCGAAAAAACGCCATTTTTAGTTTCTTTAAATATTTATAAATAACACTACAAATCATATTTATTTAGTTTATATTTTTCCGACAATGTTTAATTTATTTATTTTTTGGTTCATTCGGAAACGTTCATGAGGAAACATTATCGGCGAAATGTAAATGAATGAAACAAACAATATATAAATTAAATAGTATCGGTAAAATATGTATAAATGTGATTTATAGTGTTATTTATAAATATTTAAAGAAAATAAAAATAGTGTTTTTTCGTAAAATTCGTGATATTTTCGCAGTGCGCTCACCATCTTTCATTTCGGCATCTGACAAGAAAATGAAGTTGCCTCAACTAGTTTAAGAGTGTAAGGGCAAAATCGAAGTTGGTGTCTAGTTATGGAAGTTGATGTGAACTTGAAGTCGAGCAACTCATCCACAGGTGTAAGGGCCCCTTTAGGCATGGTACAATAATATCTACATGGTAATAGCAGCGCGAGTTGTTGCTGTTGTAGGCAGCAACAACAGGCATTTTGTTTTATTCGCTTCAGTTATCAAACCCTACATGAATTCTACCAACAAAACAATAATACAAAAGAGTACGAAAACAAAATACATGTGAGTTTGACAACTGAAGCGAAAGATCACATGAAAAAAAATTAAATCAGCTGTTCAAACGACTTTACCATGTATATATTAATATACCATCCCTACAAGAACAGTGACGGTCATTTGACTGTCATTGTTGATGGATATATCCATCAAAGTTTCTATCACATTCTTAACGCCAAAATGAAAAAGTTGATGGAAACTTTTGTGTACGTGTGATTTTGCATCTCCCTCGAAGTTATGAATTCGGTCGCCTATAAAACATATATCTGAGCTGCTCACTCTACTGCTGTTCACTAATCAAAAATTATATGAGTATCAAAAAGGATGTACAAGTAGAGAAGAAAAACCCGGCGCAATTTGACAACCTTAGTAGAAGTGAACCAGAAAAGTCGACGCGATTCACTCAAACGCATTTCTTTCCCCCGTCATAACTTGACTATTTCATACTGTTTACATATTTTATGTAATTTTATTTAAATATGGTTGGAATTTCTATAGTTAGATACAATAACATCAGCAGAAAACTGTTCGTGTATTGAAATATTCAACAAAGAGAATAAGAGAGAGAGCAGAGAAACGACGCGCTTCACTCGTTTTTTTTTTTTATTAGCATTCCACTCCATGAGTAAGTTTTCTTCTCTATACCATAGTTGCTTTATGCGAGTATCAAAGACGATTTACAATTAGACGACCAGAAGATGTGCGCAACTTGGCAACCCTGGTAAACGAGAACCAAAAAGTACTAGGAGTTCACTCAAACGCATTTCTCTCTCGCGTCATATCTTGCTTATTTCATACTTTTTGCACAGTTTATGTAAGTTTACGTCAACATGGTTGGAATTTGTATAGTTATATACAATAACACCAAAAACGATGTACAAGTAGACAGTCACAATTTCTCTTCACTCAAATGCCAACAAACAAAACGAGTGAAACCCTAGTACTTCTCTACTCTCTCTCTTACTCTCTTCATTGAATATTTCAATACACGAGCAGCTTTTTGATAAAAAACATATTGATCAGAAAGGAAAATGGAACCTTTTGCAGAACAGATAAAAGTACAGCGGAAACATTTGCCGAGCATCTGAAAACCACCTTTCAGCCATTCTCTTTTAATACCGCCGCTCAAAAAGAGGACATTTTAAATTTTTTGGACAGTCCTCTACAAATGGATTTACCCATTAAATTTTTCACTCCCAGTGAAGTAAAAACCGAGATTAAAAAGCTCAACAAAAAGAAAGCTCCGGGATACGACGGAATCAATGGTAATATTACGAAACACTTAACCAAAAAATGTCTTGTTTTTCTCACATATATATATAATGCTATATTGAGACTCAATCATTTTCCGACGCAATGGAAATGTGCTGAGATAACGATGATACCAAAACCCAATAAACCAGAACATTTGCTTACATCATATAGGCCAATCAGCTTATTGGCGACTTTCTCCAAAATATTTGAGAAAATATTTTTGAGCAGATTATCTCCTATTCTCGCAAATCGCAAAATTATTCCAGACCATCAGTTCGGATTCAGAGAAAAGCATGGAACACCAGAACAAGTACACCGTGTAGTGAAAGTTGTAACCGATGCATTTGAAAACAAGAAATACTGCTCTGCGACCTTTCTGGATGTACAGCAAGCCTTCGACCGAGTGTGTCATCAAGGCCTTCTTTACAAGTTAAAAATATATTTGCCTGCCCCCTACTACCAGGTGCTCAGAAGCTACCTTAGCGAAAGACACTTCTACGTGAAAATAAACGACGAAACTTCTGAAATTAAACCCGTAAGAGCAGGGATACCGCAAGGAAGTGTACTGGGACCGGTGTTGTACACAATATTTACTTCAGATATGCCAACTGCAAGTAATGTTACAGTTGCGACATATGCTGACGATACCGCAATTCTTGCGTTAAGTGAATCACCTTCAGAAGCATCGTCACTTGCCCAGAAACAGCTTGATGACATGGGAGAATGGCTGCAAAAGTGGAATATAAAAGTAAATGCAGAAAAATCAAGCCATATGACATTCTCATTGAGACGTGGTGACTGTCCTCCCCTTCGACTAAATGGGAATGAAATTCCTAAAAGTGAAACGGTGAAATATCTGGGAATAATTCTTGATCGGCGACTAACGTGGAAAACACATATTAAAAATAAACAGCATTATTTAAAGCTAAAATTGAAAAAACTTTGGTGGCTATTGGGAACCAAATCTAAATTGAATCTGACTAACAAACTCACAATTTATAAAGTCATACTAAAGCCAGTGTGGACATATGGTATCCAGCTGTGGGGTACAGCAAGTAACTCCAATATAGAAATACTTGAAAGATTCCAGTCGAAGACATTGAGAACAATTACGAACGCACCATGGTTCATCTCTAATAAGGCCATAAGGCGAGATCTAAAAATATTATCTGTTAAAGAGGAAATTAGGAAAGCCAGCGATCTATACTTGCAAAGACTTAGCAACCATGTCAATCCCAAAGCTATATCACTGCTAGACTCTACAGAAGAAACTAGAAGACTGAAACGATGTCACATTTTAGACCTACCTTTTCGGTCTTAATGTAAACTTAATTTTATTTTTTTTTTGTAAATAATAAATTAATAATAATAAGTTTGTTAATAAATTGTAAATAACATAGAATAAGTATAATTTTAAAGTAAATTTATTCTATTTTGTTTTATGTTATGTTGCTTACTGAAGCATCATAACCAAATTCATTTTTGTAATTAATAACGAATTTACTTATTGTCTTACAGACAGATTGTAAATAAATATAAGAGAAAAAAAAAAAAAAAAAAAAAAAAATTTGTTTTTAATAAATCTGCTTCATCCTATGGTGGCTTCGTTCAACTGTCTTTTCGCCCTTTTTCAAACTTGAACAGTGTCACGTATCTATGTTTATTCAATTTGGTTTCAAAAAAACAAAAGTAACGGAAAGAGCTCGAGAATGTTGAAAAACATTACTGCAATGAGACACTGTTCACCAAAGATATTATACACACAACTGACACACTGGCAATTTTTCAATTTGGGCACGGCTATGGCTCGCGGGGCTTGGGTGTATGTTCGTACCAGTGAAGATGTACCTAAAGACAAGGAAACTTCTTTTATCTTCTCACAGTAGACTAGGTGTACTGTCTACTTTACCCACCCCTATACCATAGTAACCAGTTCAGAATAGGGTTACCCCTTTTATACACCACCAACCGATACCTACCTTTCTTACTCCCTACTCAGCCATCACTCAAATAAAAATTTCCTCATTCCAAAAATTTCTGAAATTCAACTTAAATTATAATTTTATTGCCCAATTCGGGACTTCATATTATGATGTACATTTTTAGAATAATATAGTAAGAGAGCAGAAAAATTTTTAAGATATAAACTATATATATACAAATGTATGTTGTATTATTCTTAATTTCTAACTAGTATTATGGTTAGTATGTGTTAATTTTATGTTCGTCTCTTAGGACTTATAATTTCAGAGATGCATTATAATTTCAGAATTTGACAACAATGGAAATCGAAAAGTTTCCAAAAAATGCAAACATTCATAAACTACAAATTTCGTAAACTATTATTTTAATAAAAGACGTTACGTCTTACAAAACCATCGTAGATCAAGTGAAGCTTCATCCACAGAGCAGGATTTTTTTTGATTAGGAGTACCAGATCTCCTAGGCCATGGTGGATAAAGAAAACTTTAAACCACAGGACAGGAATTTTTTTGTCAGGAGTACCAGATCTCCTGGCTCTTTCGAGACTTTTCTACCCCCGCAGGATATCGTGAAAAAGAATTTTTATTTGTTGTTTAGAAGTTTGTTACTCCTAACTCGAACGAGACTTCGATAAATAACAGAAAAAGAAATTTGTTTGATAGAGGAGTTTACTTCTCCTTTGTCGGACGACTAATTAAATATTTAAAGCAAGATTTATTAAATGTTGTCCAAAACTCGATAATCTACGACTTCTACACAACTACTTTCACCCACTTACGACCTTGACTATGAAGATTCATCGTGATGTCTTCTTTGGGAAATAAGCCTCTGGTGTTGATACGGCTGCAGTTGATGCTCCAGTTGATGTTAAAGTTGTTGTTGTTGAAGTTGCTGCTGTTAATTTTGTATTGTTGTTGGTTATTGCTGGTTGTACTTCTATTTTCTTATAGCTGATCTTAGCTTGTTGTTGTAAATTTATAATTTGTTTCAGGATATTGTTGTTTTATTTGCGATTGTTGTTGGTTATTGTTAGTTGTACTCCTATTTTCTTATAGCTGATCTTAGCTTGTTGTTGTAAATTTATAATTTGTTTCAGGATATTGTTGTTTTATTTGCGATTGTTGTTGGTTATTGTTGGTTGTACTCCTTTTTTCTTATAGCTGATCTTAGCTTGTTGTAAATTTATAATTTGTTTCAAGATATTGTTGTTTTATTTGCGATTGTTGTTGGCTATTGTTGTTTTTGCGATTGTTTTAGGCTATTGTCGTTGTATCAATGTTATAACTTGTTGTTATCAATTTATGATAGGTTTTTGCCATTGTTTCTGTAATTGTTGTTGTATTAATGTTACCACCTTGTTATAAATTTATAATTTGATTTAGACTATTGTTGTTATTAATTTCTAATTTGCTCTAGACTATTGTTGTTGTTTTTACAATTGTCTTAGGCTGTAGTTATTGTTTCAATGTTGTCACCTTGTTGTTGTATTATTGTTATCACCTTTGGTTTTAGTCTGACATTGGCTTTCTCAATGTTTTTTTTTTCCTCTCTTTCTTAATGTTTGCCAATGTTGCAGACTTTCTTCCTACAAACTATTGGACGTGTTTCAAAGATTTGGATTTTAGTTAAACTCTGAATTTAATTTGAAAAAAATTTCACTTTGTTGATTGTATGTATATTATTTTCTTTTAAATTCTATTGAAAAAGTAATTATCAGTGTTCTTTTTAAACCCGTAGTATGTCATTTATTGCATTTATTTAATAAATTATAGATTATGACGATTCTTTTTACACATATATGTATATTTTATAATACAATTAGTCCACACACCATTATCACCTTAAGCAGCAGAAAACACTCTTATTTCTGTAGCAAAAATAATTGCAGCTTGGTGTTGGAATTGGGAAAGTGTCTATTTCCTTCACACGACCAGTCCATGCCACCATCAAAAGGAAGGAAACCGCCCTCGCGTCAGTTACAGCTTGCTTTCGACTTTTTGTCAATTCTTTGACCGCAACCTACTTCACATTTAGGGTGTTGCCACATTACAAGCCACAGGGTTGTATTTGATGTATACCAGTGATCAGTTTCGGCTGGTAGTAAAATCTGGCAAATCCTTAGGGTCCGTTCACTCAGAACGGTACACACCTCCTTACTTGGGTGGTTTGTTTTTATCATATCAGCAAACTTTATTTGCTGATATGATAAAGTTTAGTTAACAAAGTCGTATTCCGGCATTTGATTCAATTTGAAGTCTCACACTTTTAAATCTTTCGCGTGGAACACGCCTTGCGACTTTCCTTGTAGATTCTCAACTTCATACAGGTTATGGCCCACAGCACGTAGTATGCGGCACTTGATAAATTTCTTGCATAATTTTGCCGAAACTTGCTTGGCAAAGTCAGATAGCTGAAAATTTCGTCGGAAAACCTCTTGTCCGACTTTGAACCTAGTCTCTCTGCATCTGACATTATATCTCTTCGCATTCGTTTCGTAACTCTTGTGTAAGTTTTTCCGAACATTGTCCCGTACGAGTTCTAAAAATTCATGCCGATTTTCGATTCTATTTTCGGAGTCTTCCAGTACATCAAGTTGTCTAGCCAGTTTATATGCCGACGCATGCGTAATCATGTTATGCCCGAATAATACAAAGTAGGGTGTAGTTCCGATAGCAGAGTGAACCGCTGAACGTAACGCGCATTCGATTTCGGAGAGGTGTAGATCCCATTCTTGCTGATTCGTCTCCAGATATGACCGTATAGCTGCTAGTACCGATTGATTAACGCGTTCGAACGCATTTGCTTGTGGAGCATAGTTAGCGGTTCTTATATGTTCTATTCCAAAAGAATTCATTAGTTCAGCAAACTCTTCGCTAGCAAACTGTGCACCATTGTCAGATACTAGTGTCTCCGGACATCCAAATTTATAAAAAATTTCACGAATTAAAAAGTCAATAACATTTTTCGAAGTAGCTTTCGCCATCGGTTTTAGGAACACATATTTTGAGAAATAATCAAGTAGGATAAAAATGAAACAATTGCCTTTCTTCGACCGGGTGTATGGTCCTAAAAAGTCTATGTAGACGCGCTGAAAAGGTCGAGCTACATCAGGTTCGCGTCCCATCGGTGGTTTGAGAATTGTATTGGCCGGTTTTGTCTCTTTGCAAGTCTCGCATCGATTTATATAGTCTCTTATCTGCACGTTCATGTGCGGCCAATAAAAATACTCGCGCACTCTATGTATAGTCTTGCCAATGCCACCATGTGAATCTTTGGGTGGCTCATGTGCGTTCGCAATCAGTTTTTCCGTGAGCTCTGCTGGAACCCATAGCTTCCATGCGTGGTCTTCTTGTGCTGCGTCTCCGGTATACGGAACCGTTCTTTTATATATGAAATGATCAATAATTTTTATATCAGGCAAAAGATTCTCTTCATTCTTTATGATTGTTCTCATGTTGCAATAATCTTCAGACTGAAAGGCTGGTGACGTTAAGTCAATCAACATGTGCGAATTATAATCAATCGCATCCATGGAATATCGCGATAGAGTGTCCGGCACAACATTTTGTGATCCCTTACGGTGACGTATCTCAAATGGAAAAGATTGAAGTTGCAGACTCCACCTGGCCAAGCGCCCGCTCAAGTCTCTCTGGGACATGAGCCACTTAAGGCTAGAGTGGTCAGTAATTATGACAAAGTTCATTAGCTCTATGTATGGACGGAAACGTTTTATAGCTAACACGACAGCCAAGCATTCACGTTCAGTAACGGAATAATTTCGTTGTGCTGTTGTTAACTTCTTCGAAAAATATGCGATTGGGTGCTCGCCACCCTCGTCGTCTTCCTGAAATAGGACTGCGCCTACTCCAATATCTGAGGCATCGCATTGCACAAAAAATATTTTATTGAAGTCGGGATGAGAGAGAACTGGACTAGCAATTAGACATTCTTTCAAACGATCAAATGACAATTTCGCAGATTCGGGAAAAGAAAATTTCGTACCCTTCTTTAGAGTATCGCATATCGGAGCAGTGATGGTGGCGTAATCTAGAATGAAGCGTCTATACCAACCAGTGGTACCAAGGAAGCTTCGAACTTGCTTCGCTGTAGACGGATAAACAAATTTCTCTATAGCTCGAATTTTCTCAGGATCAGGTTTGAGTAAACCCTCGTCCACAATGTAACCGAGATACTTTAATTCACTGCAACAAAATTTAGATTTTCCTACGTTAATAGTGAGGCCTGCTTTATCTAAGCATTGTGCGACTTCCGCTAGCAATTGAACGTGCCCCGAAAACTCTGCAGATACCACCAGCAGATCGTCCAAATAGACAAACTCTTTTTCCCTTAACCGTGCGGGAATAACTTTATCCATCAAACGACATAACCTCTGGGCAGCATTACACAGCCCAAACGGCATGACCGTGAAATGGTATAAAGGTCGTCCCGGCACAGTGAAGGCTGTCTTCTCACGGCTCGCTTCTGCCAGTGGTATCTGCCAGAATGCGTCCTTGAGGTCAATGCTTGAAATAAAGTGGGTATCACCCAAACGACTTAATAAACCTTCAATATGGGGGAGTGGATAGGCGTCTTTCACTGAGAGATCATTGAGCCGACGCGCATCCAAACAAATGCGTACTTTTTCCCCTTTCTGCACAAATGTGACACGATTATTCCACGGACTTTCGCTCGGCTCAATGACTCCCAGTGAAAGCATCCTATCCAGTTCCCCATACATCAGTTTTTGTACTGCAGGCGAAACTGGGTAATGTTTTTCCTTAATCGGGACAGCATTGCCGGTATCTATTGAATGGATTTCGAGCGAAGTTTTACCCAAACCCTTCCGAGTGAAACATGGAAACAATTCTACTATATTCTCCAAAATTTGTTGTTGCCTGACATCTAAAGAGTGCATACGAGGATACGTATCCCCCAAATCTTCATCAGATGCTTCTCCGCGTGTTGACAAACCGCTTATATCGAACCGAATTAAATTGAAAATCTTCATAAAATCAAGACCAAGGAAAAGGTTTAATTTTAATGAGGGTACTAGAAATAAATCGATTGGTTTCGTAACTTTATTAAACTGAATATCTGCTCTAACACGACCTATAATTGAATTTAACCGACCATCAGCTGTCCTAATGTGAGACCGAAAAGGGTATATGGTAAGTTTAGCCTTTTCTACAAAATCGAGACAATCTTTTCCGAGACATGTAACTGTAGCACCACTATCAAGTAGTCCTTGAATAGGATGACCGTTTATTTCAATTGTAGAATATATGCGAGAATCAGAGCCTTCATAAATGCTAGCTGACGAAATTTCATACCGCGTTTGTTTTCTTTTCTTGAATCGTTCTCTTGTTTTTATTATATTTTCCGACGGTCCGAAGATTCTATCTCGCGCTTCCTGATATTCCTGCATACGAATATGAAATGGCTTTAATGGTCGATGTGGCTGTGTTGACTTTCCGCATTTAATATTTTCCAAAATCTGTATAGGTGTTGCTTGACTATTGCTGTTTATCAAAATTTTTAAAGGTGTTGCTGTTTGCATATCTTCTACTTGCCTAGATGATTTAAGATCAGCTGACATTATTTTACTTTGGTTTATTGTTGATTGGTTTGGTGATTCTGGGTAGCAAGATTTTTGGAACGAGCCTCCAACCCAATTCGAGGTCCGTTCACACTCCTGTTTCCCTGACATGTTGGGCATGTAGGTGTGACCACATTGTCTAAACCACATTTGTAACAAAATCTTCTCCATTTTTCTTCTTTGCATTCCATAAATGTATGCCCTTCAATTTTGCAGTTCCAGCAAATGAGCGTTCTTTCTTTGCCAATGGCATCTACCGATACTGGCTCTTCGATTGAAAGATTCTCAAACCCAATTTCGTTAACTTGACGAATTGGATATCTGGAATTAAACTGTCGCTGGAGGAGATTTTCGGCCCTCCGGCCTTCTCGCCTAAAATGAGCTAAATCAGGAATGTTAACTGAGAACAGAAGTTGAGCCATAGCTATTTTTAAGTTGCCCTTCATAATTTTTACTAGATTCTGTTCGCTAATTGATTCACGCTGCTGATTTCTAAGACTCAAAATAACGTTGCAAAAGTCGTCAAAAGTTTCGGTATTCAGCTGACGTCTATCCAAAATTTTTCTCTGGATGTCAAAGTCGTCTTCATATTTGTGGAACTGCGACACCAATGCTTCTTCAAGCTCAGGCCATGTCGATAAGTTGTTCAATCTCCTTTGATTCCACAGCCATACCGATGCTGGTCCGCTTACTAAATCATGAAAAGATGCGATCACTTCATGCCAAGGACAACGATAAGATGCTTGTAAAGTTTTCACTTGGAACACGAAGTCTTCGACATTCGGTGGTGGTTTAATATTAAAAAAAGAGAATAAAAGATGTTAAGCCCCTATGCGATTTTTCGTCGAATTGGTTTATCATCACGATTTGCACTGTTTATTATTGATTTGAAAAACTAAATGTCGCAACAGGAAATCTAAAAACAAGACGTTTTCCTGGACTTACATTTAGCGTCTTCAGAAATATCGATGCCTTCACATTCGAAGCTTTTTAAAGTGTCGAATCACTGGACCAATAAGTCTTAGGAATGTGTTGAAATCGACTGTTGCTGTTTTACCGCATCGTTGCTAACAGACCTAGTGAAATGTCACAGGCTGCGACTAAACAAATAAGGTTTACCCAAAAATTAAATTTTTCTAAACAGTCAGACCGCTATGACGAACTAATCATAGGAACAACAACGATAAAAACCAAACGAAATATTGGTTTTCGTCTCAACTAGACATTAGTTTTCGTCGTTGCCCCACCTTGGGCGCCATTTTTTATCTTTCACGTATCTATGTTTATTCAATTTGGTTTCAAAAAAACAAAAGTAACGGAAAGAGCTCGAGAATGTTGAAAAACATTACTGCAATGAGACACTGTTCACCAAAGATATTATACACACAACTGACACACTGGCAACTTTTCAATTTGGGCACGGCTATGACTCGCGGGGCTTGGGTGTATGTTCGTTGCAGTTGTGTGAATAATGAAACCATGACAAGAAAAAAAAATTTGTACCAGTGCAGATGTACCTAAAGACAAGGAAACTTCTTTTATCTTCTCACAGTAGACTAGGTGTACTGTCTACTTTACCCACCCCTATACCATGGTAACCAGTTCAGATTAGGGTTACCCCTTTTATATACCACCAACCGATACCTACCTTTGTTACTCCCTACTCAGCCATCACTCAAATAAAAATTTCCTCATTCCAAAAATTTCTGAAATTCAACTTAAATTATAATTTTATTGCCCAATTCGGGACTTCATATTATGATGTACATTTTTAGAATAATATAGTAAGAGAGCAGAAATATTCTTAAGATATAAACTATATATATACAAATGTATGTTGTATTATTCTTAATTTCTAACTAGTATTATGGTTAGTATGTGTTAATTTTATGTTCGTCTCTTAGGACTTATAATTTCAGTGATGCATTATAATTTCAGAATTTGACAACAATGGAAATCGAAGAGATGAATTCCGAAGTTTCCAAAAAATTCAAACATTCATAAACTACAAATTTCGTAAACTATTATTTTAATAAAAGACGTTACGTCTTACAAAACCATAGTAGATCAAGCGAAGCTTCATCCACAGAGCAGGATTTTTTTTGATTAGGAGTACCAGATCTCCTAGGCCATGGTGGATAAAGAAAACTTTAAACCACAGGACAGGAATTTTTTTGTCAGATGTACCAGATCTCCTGGCTCTTTCGAGACTTTTCTACCCCCGCTGGATATCGTGAAAAAGAATTTGTATTTGTTGTTTAGAAGTTTGTTACTCCTAACTCGAACGAGACTTCGATAAATAACAGAAAAAGAAATTTGTTTGATAGAGGAGTTTACTTCTCCTTTGTCGGATGACTAATTAAATATTTAAAGCAAGATTTATTAAATGTTGTCCAAAACTCGATAATCTACGACTTCTATACAACTACTTTCACCCACTTACGACCTTGACTATGCAGATTCATCGTGATGTCTTCTTTTGGAAATAAGCCTCTGGTGTTGATACGGCTGCAGTTGATGCTCCAGTTGATGTTAAAGTTGTTGTTGTTGAAGTTGCTGCTGTTAATTTTGTATTGTTGTTGGTTATTGCTGGTTGTACTTCTATTTTCTTATAGCTGATCTTAGCTTGTTGTTGTAAATTTATAATTTGTTTCAGGATATTGTTGTTTTATTTTCGATTGTTGTTGGTTATTGTTGGTTGTACTCCTATTTTCTTATAGCTGATCTTAGCTTGTTGTTGTAAATTTATAATTTGTTTCAGGATATTGTTGTTTTATTTGCGATTGTTGTTGGTTATTGTTGGTTGTACTCCTATTTTCTTATAGCTGATCTTAGCTTGTTGTAAATTTATAATTTGTTTCAAGATATTGTTGTTTTATTTGCGATTGTTGTTAGCTATTGTTGTTTTTGCGATTGTTTTAGGCTATTGTCGTTGTATCAATGTTATAACTTGTTGTTATCAATTTATGATAGGTTTTAGCCATTGTAGTTTCTGTAATTGTTGTTGTATTAATGTTACCACCTTGTTATATATTTATAATTTGATTTAGACTATTGTTGTTATTAATTTCTAATTTGCTCTAGACTATTGTTGTTGTTTTTACAATTGTCTTAGGCTGTAGTTATTGTTTCAATGTTGTCACCTTGTTGTTGTATTGTTATTATCACCTTTGGTTTTAGTCTGACATTGGCTTTCTCAATGTCTTTTTTTCCTCTCTTTCTTACCTGGCGTTTACACGGGACAGTTTTGCTCCGACAGTAGAAATACATTCACACATTTTTACTACCACACTTACACTTCTCTCACTTGCCTCGCCACTGTCTCTGATTTTTCAATGACAGTAACTTCGGCAAGAGATTTGACATAAGCGGCCAGATCATGGCTGAACTAGTAAAGGTTAGCGCAATAGAACAACTGATTTTCCTTTCTTATGACTCCATCTGTTAAATTCAGTGTATTTTGTTGTTGTACCTTTTTTTTGTTTACTGTGTGTTCATATGGATCTGTGTTGAATTTGACGGTTAGAGTCATGAAACAAAAACTAAATGCCTGTTGTTGCTTCACACAATTACAACAAATCCTACTTCGTCAACCTCTACTAGTTCAGCCATCGACCATATCGGTGACGTTTCGTAGTAATTTGAGAAAAAACCGAAACATCGCAAACGACTTTAAAAAATTGGGAAT
The DNA here is from genome assembly GCA_963931995.1 of Phaonia tiefii. Classification (NCBI taxonomy): domain Eukaryota; kingdom Metazoa; phylum Arthropoda; class Insecta; order Diptera; family Muscidae; genus Phaonia; species Phaonia tiefii. Next base: position 77,448,163 of record OZ008370.1, read on the forward strand.
TATATTTGTATTATTTGAAAATTTTGCTAATTTTTACTGAAATATTTTTTGACAATACAAACATATAAACATGAATACATGTCTAATTTTGCAGAGTACATCAGTTCCATTGTAATTTGGAGAAGTAAGACAAAACACAATGGCAAAAGAGCGAAGAAACAAAAAATCAGAGCACGAAATTTAACGAAACGACACTGTCGGCGGTTGCTTAAAACTGTAAATACTATACAAAGATTCTGTTTTAAAACAAAAATAAATAAAAATGGAAATAATAAATGGTTTAATAACGATCTAAAAATGTTGAAAAGGGAAAAGGTCTTTAAATATCAATGCGCAATGTTTGAAAACACCGACGAAGCGTGGACTAACTACAAAATAACTAGGAATACATGTAAAGTTAAAATCGAAAATGAGAAAAATAAATATATAAATGATAAAATAAACAATGCACAGGACCAGAAAGAAATGTGGAGAATAATAAAAGAACTAGTTTTAAGAAAACCCAGAAAGGTAATAACAAGTGTGATATTTAATCAAATAGAATATACGGACAATTTTCAAATAGCCGAAAACTTTAATAATTACTTCGTCAATAGTATTAAAGAAATTAGAAACTCCATCGAGTATGTGCAATATGAAAACAAAATACCTGTGATAAATTTAAAGTTTAAATTCCGTGCAATATCTATAGAAGAACTTAAAACTATATGCAAGACTATTAAAAAAAACCCTGACTACAATAGAGTAACAATCAATATGATTTTGGATAACTGGGACATTGCTGGCAACATTATGCTGCAAATTATAAATAAATCACTAGAAACTGGAATTTTCCCAAATAGTTGGAAAGAATCTATGGTTACACCCATAGAAAAAGTTAAAAATACAGAAAGATGTGAAGAATACCGCCCAATAAATATGTTAAAAGCTTTTGAAAAAATCATTGAAAAGACAGTTAAAAATCAATTAGAAAGTTATATGGAACAACACAAGCTACTTTCAAAATATCAGTCGGGTTTCCGAAAAAAGTTTTCATGTGAAACAGCAGTCAACTATGTTATAAATAGATGGAAATTCACGAAGAAGAATAAAAAAATAATGGCGATTTTTTTAGATTTTAAAAGAGCGTTTGAAACAATCGATAGAGATATTCTACTACAAAAACTTTATAAATACGGAATTCAAGATGCTGAATTGAAATGGTTTGAGTCATATTTAACTAATCGCAGGCAATTTACAAATGTTAATGGCACGCTATCAAATGCTACGATAAATGAGTTTGGAGTGCCACAAGGCTCAATTTTAGGAGCGCTCCTATTTATTATATATATCAATGACATGGAAAAAGTTTTGGAGAAATGTGAAATTGTTCTATATGCTGACGATACGCTGATTTTCACTGAAGCGGACACGGAGGAGTTATGTCACGCTAACTTATCAAATGATATGGATAATATAAATAAATGGTTAAAAATGAATAAATTAAAGTTAAACGAAAATAAAACTAAAATAATGGAAATAAATATGAACACTAACATAACATTTAAAATTAACGATGTAATAATAGAAAAAGTTAATAATATAAAATATCTGGGTTTTCTAATAGACAAAGACTTAAAATTAAAAGAACATATTGAATATATATGTAAAAAAATTGGAAAAAAAATCGGGTTTTTTAAACGTATTAGAAACAAAATATCAATTATAACAGCAATAAACATTTACAATACTACGATTAAACCACATTTTGAATTTGGATCTACTGTGTTATACACATGCTGCTCAGAACAACAAATATCAAGAATACAAAAATTACAAAATAAAGCTATGCGCGCAATACTTAAATGCAATCGATTTACCTCAATAAAATATATGTTAGATACACTCAAATGGCTTAATATACAACAAAGATTAGAGCTAAACACAATTCATTTTATTCAAAAAATGAAAATGGGGGAGGCGCCTGATTATTTAGTAGAACAACTAAGATACGTCGGGGATGTTCAACCATACAACTTAAGAAACGCTACGGATTTTAGACTACAACGACCAGATAACAATACAATGCAAAGATCACTTTTCTACAAAGGATTGAATCTATACAACATGATGCCAAATTTTATTAAGAATGAAATGAATCCAAATTTATTCAGAAGAGAAATTGTAATTTTTATAAAAAATATTTAAATTTTTTAATCAGAGTTATTGATATAATTTGTAAAAAGAAAAACAAAACATATAATGTAATGTAAAGTATTAAAAATACTACTAATAAATATTCAATTCAATAAATATTCAATTCAATTCAATACTGTCTTTATAACTGGCTGGACGCGTACGTCACACAAACAATTTTTCTCTTTGTGACAACTAATACATATTCTCAACTATCTTGTCTCAAACTGTCCCGTGTAAACGCACCGTTAATGTTTGCCAATGTTGCAGACTTTCTTCCTACAAACTATTGGACGTGTTTCAAAGATTTGGATTTTAGTTAAACTCTGAATTTAATTTGAAAAAAATTTCACTTTGTTGATTGTATGTATATTATTTTCTTTTAAATTCTATTGAAAAAGTAATTATCAGTGTTCTTTTTAAACCCGTAGTATGTCATTTATTTAATAAATTATAGATTATGACGATTCTTTTTACACATATATGTATATTTTATAATACAATTAGTCCACACACCATTATCACCTTAAGCAGCAGAAACCACTCTTATTTCTGTAGCAAAAATAATTGCAGCTTGGCGTTGGAATTGGGAAAGTGTCTATTTCCTTCACACGACCAGTCCATGCCACGTTCACCATCAAAAGGAAGGAAACCGCCCTCGCGTCAGTTACAGCTTGCTTTGACTTTTTGTCAATTCTTTGACCGCAACCTACTTCACATTTAGGGTGTTGCCACATTACAAGCCACAGGGTTGTATTTGATGTATACCAGTGATCAGTTTCGGCTGGTAGTAAAATCTGGCAAATCCTTAGGGTCCGTTCACTCAGAACGGTACAACAGGGTACATAAAAATATATTAATAATAATAGGTATATTTGAATGTATATAAATTAATAATTATTTAATCGTTTATAGACAAAAATATGTACATACCTCGCAGTCTTGTTGAACCACGTAAGCTCCACTATCGTATGCTTTCTCCACCTCCCATCCCAACTGTATTTATCAAGCAGGTTATCCGTGAACATTGTGGGGCTGACATCCTCTGACACCTCTTTCAGTATATTTTCTGTGAAGAAGTATGTATCAAAATATTAAAATATCGAACCATAACTTTTAGTTTGTTGCTATTGCTTAAGCAAAATCTGGTGTGCCCAACTTCTGCTCTACCTCTTGCAGCGCTGTACTGGTTTGGAAAGGGAGCATGCTGCCGACTTCATCAATGATTTTGTCCTGAGTCTGGTCACAGAAACTTCCACTACTTTTTGATGGCTTTTAAATCCCTTATTGTTCATAATCATTGTCTTTGTTTTTTTGGATCACATAGATTTATTATTTTCCACTGTTTATTTTTATTCCACGATATTTGACGATAATGCACTTATAGGTAAACTAAATATTTTGCACTTTTGTCGAGGATCCAGAAATTTTACCTTTTAAACGTCAACAAATTCAAGTTTCCATCAACACTGACCAAAACTATACTTGTAGGGTTGTTTCACTCTTGCACATGCAGCTCAGTTTAAACAAAAAGGATGTACAAGTAGAGAAGGAAAAACCACGTAATTTGGCAACCCTAGTAGAAGAGAACCAAAAAAGTCGACGCGATTCACTCAAACGCATTTCTTTCCCGCGTCATAACTTGATTATGTCATACTTTTTACATTGTTTATGTAATTTTATTTAAATATGGTTGCAATTTCTATAGTTATATACAATAACATCATCAGAAAACTGCCCGTGTATTGAAATATTCAACGAAAAGAGTAAGAGGGCGAGCAGACAAACGACGCGCTTCACCCGTTTTCTTTGTTGGCATTCCATTCCATGAGTAAATTTTCTTCTCTATACAATAGTTGCTTTATAGAGAAGAAAATTTACTCAATTTAAAAAAAATTGGCTCTTGGTTTTGTCAGTTTTTTAAAAACTTGGTATGTTTTTGAAACAACTGAACCTTTAGCATTAGATTATTCTGTCAAATCGGGGTAGTCGGTCAAATTGGCTCACATTTTAAATCGATGAAAGCCAATAATAAGCCTGTTTGTAAAGCATTCGATCGAGAAACGTAGAATTATCTATCAGGTATAGTTGTTTAAACAGGTGATTTAATTTTTTACATGTAATTTTTCGTCTCATATGTATTTTGTTTTTATTCTTTTTTATTCTTGTATTGTTGCTATATATTTTTATAGAGTTTGACAACTGAAATGAATGAACGAAAATAAAATGTCTGTTGTTGCTACAATAACATCTGCTGCTACCATGTTTTTGTTGGCACTCGCTAAAAACCCATTACAGCAAATGTTGCCACTTTTCGTAGTAATAAGCATAGATAAAGGAAATAAGTAGATATCGCACTGGCGTTGTCAAGTACTACCTCTAGGTGCTGTGTTGTCGTTTTGTAACTCTCATTGACGTTTATTCAACACTGTGGGAAATTTGATACATAGAAAAAAAGTATAATTTTCCAGGTTGTGCTTTCGAACAACTAACTTAATTTTTTTCATTTCGTGTTCCCCATTTTCAAGTCCAAATTTAATTATTTTGATTATGTGTTTTTGTTTACTGTTATTGTTGGTGTTCGTTTGTGTTGAATTTGAGGACAACGGACCACAAAACAGAAACAAAATCCCTGTTGATGTTGCCTACCACACCTATTGTTAGCACCTGTTCTCAATACATCTTGCAAGGTATATTTTGTTTGGGATCAAACGTTGTAATTATTGCATTCAGCTCCATCTAGAAAATATCCCATTGAACAAAAAATTTCCCACGGCATGTGCGTATCTAGTTAATTCCTTTATCTATGGTAATAAGTGTGGATCGTTTTATTTGGAAAGTCATAATTCCATAATTAATGGAATAAAAAAAAATAACTTTTTTATTTTCAATCGAAAATAAAAATTTATCCTTAAAATTTAGAGATCTAAAATATATGCACGTAGTTTGGGACTGTCCGTGGAGGTGGAAAGTTTCTGATTGCCATTCACTTGGGAGTGGCCAGAAATGATTCCTTCATTGGGCAGTCCAAGCTGCTCACTACTTCCAGGCAGTATGTCCTGGGCAATGGCTTTTCGGAAACCTCCGTTAGCTAGCTAGAGTGAGAAGGCGAAACAAATGAGCATCAAATCAGGTTTAGTAGGTGACTGATGTCACTGAAGTTCATCAAACAATCAGGCATATTCTTTTGTCCTTAGAAGGCGGATGAGCCAAACATACGGGCCAACGGCAGATAGAAACTAAATGAAGAAAATCCAGGTTCAACATATCGCATCCTGGTCAGCGTCTGATCCATAATGGGCGGCTGCAATCAAATATCCTGGCAGTAGGTAAAATGCAAAAACACGGTGGGCTGGATTTGCCTCCCGCCACCGTTCATAATGGCAGGGAAAATACGTAAAAGAACAAGAAAACATAAACAACCCCTATTTGTTGACGACCCCCGCAAACGTTATAAGGACCACGATTTACGGATATGCACTTGGAATGTAAGGATTCTATACAGATCCGGTGCAAGTATCCAACTGGCAGATGTCCTCGAAAGTTATAAGGCTGACATTACCGCTATCCAGGAAATGCGATGGAGAGGACATGGCTGCACAAGAAAAAGAAACGGCGATATATACTACAGTTGTCATGAAAAAAAACATGAATTTGGTTGCGTCTCTAGGTTCAATCTTATATCTAGTCTCTAGGTTCAATCTTGTGAGTGAACGTATAGCCACAATCCGCATAAAAGCGAAATATTTTTATATTTCCCTAATTTGTGTGCATGCCCCGACAGAAGAGAAAGATGATGATGCCAAAGACATATTCTATGAGCTCCTAGAGGAAGCGTATGACCGCTGCCCTGGCCATGACATTAAGATTGTACTAGGAGATGTTAATGCCAAAGTAGGAAGAGAGAATGTGTTTAATCCAACTATTGGCAATTTCAGTCTACATGCTGACAGTTCCGACAACGGTATGAGACTGATTGACTTTGCAAACAACATGGTCATTAGTGGTAGAAGATTCCAGCATAAAGACATCCACAAGGCTACTTGGGTATCCCCTGATCAAAGAACTAAGAACCAAATTGATCACGTGGTAATTGATGGAAGGCACTCATCCAGTGTAATGGACGTACGAGTGATCAGAGGAGCTAACATCGATTCTGATCACTACCTGGTAGCAGCAAAGGTTCGCACAATATGAAGTAGAGCGAAAATCGTACGAAACCAGACGCAGAGGAAGCTGGACATCGGAACGCTTCAATTACCAGAGGTAGCCACAGCCTACTCAAGGAAGCTCTCGCAACTTTTGGCACAGAACCCACCCCCTCCCGACGACGATCCTGATGCGCAGTGGAAACCCATTTCTGACTCTATAAAAATTGCCGCAACAATCGTACTTGGTTTCGAAAAACCGCTTATCAATAAGCCATGGTACGATGAAGAGTGTCGCATTGCAAATGACTAAAAGAACGCTGCACGTATGGTAATGCTTCAGTCAATTGCAACGCGAGCTGCAACTGAGCGGTATAGGGAGAAAAGAAAGGAGGTAAACTGTCTCTTTAGGCGTAAGAAACGGCAGTGCAGAAAGCGCGAGAGTGAGAAAATTGAGACATACAGAAGGAAGAACGAAGCCCGAAAATTCTACCAAAAAGTTAAAAACGGAACTAATGGACAAGGTTCAGGGCCCCTCTTCTGTAAAGACAAAGACGGAAATCTCGTCGCAGATGTGCAGAGCATGTTGGGAATATGGAGAGAGCATTTCTTCGCGCTACTAGTACCTGAGATATCCAATGACGATGGGACAATCGATCACAATATGGACGACGACGTCGATTGCCTCCCTCCTAACCAAGACGAGGTCAGAACAGCTATTGCCTGGCTTAAGAACAACAAAGCCGCAGGAGCCGATGGATTACCGGCGGAGCTGTTTAAGGCTGGCGGCGATGAGCTGATAAAGTGCATGCATCAGCTCATTAGCTAAATTTGGTTAGATGAATGCATGTCCGGCGATTGGAGTCTCAGTGTACTACGTCCAATATTTAAAAAAAGGTGACCCTAGTATCTGTGCCAACTACCGTGGAATAAGCCTTTTATCCATAGCATATAAGGTTCTATCAAGTATAATGTGCGAAAGACTAAAACCAATTATCGCTGACCTGATTGAACCATACCAGTGTGGCTTTAGGCCTGGAAAATCGACAACTGACCAGATTTTCACGCTACGCCAAATCCTGGAGAAGACACACGAAAAACAAATCGATACCTATAATCTATTTATCGATTATAAAGGGGTCTTCGATAGTCCGATATGGGAGAAACTCTATGAAGCAATGTCTGAGCTTGGTATTCCTTCAAAACTCATACGCCTTTGCAGGATGACCTTGACGAACACCAAATCCGCAGTGAAAGTTGGTAAGTATCTTACCGAACCTTTCGAAACTAAGCGAGGCCTCAGGCAAGCAGACACCCTATCGTGCGATCTCTTTAACATCGTAATGGAGATCATTATGAAAAAAGCTGCAGTCAACATGAATAAAACCATCAGCAGCAAAAGTCACATGCTGCTCGCGTATGCTGATGATATAGATATCATTGGGCGCACAATTAGAGAAGTTACTGCGGTTTTTTCGAGAATTTAGAAGGAGTCAGCAAAAGTGGGTCTGGCGGTAAATGAGGACAAGACAAAATTAATGGTTTCAACGAACAGGGCCTCCACGCGATTAGACCAAAGCGTGAACGTTGATAACCGTTATAACTTCGAGGTAGTGGACGAATTTATATACCTCGGATCTGCCGTGAACAAAAACAACAACGTCAGCCTTGAGATCAAGCGGAGAATTGTGCTTGTGAATAGATGTTATTTTGGGCTAAGCAAGCACTTTATAGATAAAGCCCTCTCTCGAGTAACAAAAGTCCAGCTGTACCAGACTCTCATTCAACCTGTCTTGCTTTATGGCGCAGAATCCTGGGTCCTATCGCAAGCAGACGAAACATCTGTAGGAGTCTTCGAGAGAAAAATACTCCGAAAAATGTATGGCCCTATAGTCCACAACGGCGAGTATCGGCGACGCATGAATCATGAGCTGTATGACCTTTATCCTGACATTGACATAGTTAAGCGGATCAAGATAACGCGATTGCGCTAGCTAGGCCATGTCAGTAGAATGGATGAAGATGAACCAGCACGAAGGGTTTTCGAAACCGAACTCGAAGGAAGACGAAAAATAGGAAGACCAAGACTCCGCTGGAGGGATCAGGTTGACGAATCCCTGCGTATACTTGGTATTGCCAACTGGAGAAATAAAGCAAAAGATCGCGGGGTAAAAAACCCCACTTATTATTATTGAGGTGTTATTATTATGTTATGTTATTGATGTTATTATTTTATCCTTTTCATTTAGTTTAGGCATTTTAGTTTTAAAATTTTTTTTCTTAAATCAACTGATTCTTGAATCAGCTGCACAAATAGGACATACAACAAAAAATACAAAAATGGTGTGTTTACAACAGTTGTACTTATTTAGGAAAATGCAATACAACGTTCGACATTACGAGGGCTTGTGAAACCCCTAATTGTGAGAACGACGAAATGTATTTAAACTAAATTGTTCAGTTTTTCGGTTTTATATACATACATACATATGATAAATGATAATAACACAGAAAAGATAATATCATCGCATAATATTAACTTTATGTGTATAAAATAAAGTTCATTTGGCTTTTACGTATTATAGGTCCAATTTTTACGATTTACACACGATTTTAAGTACAAAATGTTAACTACCCATATTTGGGAAAATCCTATTTTAGGAGTTATGGGCTTCCAAAGTTCGGATATACGAGGAGTTATATATACATACATACATATGATAAATGATAATAACACAGAAAAGATAATATCGCATAATATTAACTTTATGTGTATAAAATAAAGTTCATTTGGCTTTTACGTATTATAGGTCCAATTTTTACGATTTACACACGATTTTAAGTCCAAAATGTTAACTACCCATATTTGGGAAAATCCTATTTTAGGAGTTATGGGCTTCCAAAGTTCGGATATACGAGGAGTTACTATATACTATTAAAACCCGTGTAAACGGACTTGTTTCGAAAATTTTTTGTATAATATGATACAAAATAAATCCAAAAAATTAAATGATAATTGTCGATATCTCGCTTAGTTATCGAAATATCGGCCGTTGGAATTTTCAAAGGTTATCGAAAATATTTTTTACATTTTCCGCAAACACATGTTGTGGGCATACAATTAAACGACATTTTTCGATAGCTCAGTTATCGAACAAAACAAAATTATTTTAAGCGAACCACAGACTTGTCATTCATGAGCATGAGCTTTGTCGATAACTTTTTATCTGACTGATGAATTTGTAAAAATATTACCAAAAAATTATGTGAACGTGATAGTGATGCGAGCAACTTCGATTACATTCTTATTTGCTATCAAGAAAGGCGGTAAATCGACAAAAAAACATCAACGATAGCTGATGTTCATGCTCACGAATAACAGGTCTGTGGTTCGCTTTAAAAATACGCGATTTTTTGAAATAATTTTTAGCCACAAAAGTAGCAGAAAGCTTTATATCACAAAAGTACTATGCCGAAGCCGGTGTTGGACCTACCCCAGAGGATAAACCCCAAAGGTCGGCCACGCAGAAAATTTTATAACACAGAAATACTATGCTGAATCGGGTGTTTGACCTACCCCAGAGGAGATTTTTCGTTTATTTATTTATCACCTATCAAAAAAGTGATGTTTGAGTTATCGAAAGAAGTTATTTAATTTTACATGTTTATCTTCTGATTTATAGCGCGTTTACATGAGTTTACATTATATGGCAAAAAGGTGTTTACATGAATTTTTACTCGATTTAGTTTTGGCGTTTGACATATTATAGTGATGGCAGGAGGATTTGTATGTATTAGTATCATTATTAATTTGTTGTACTTCTTTATTTGTAAAAATAACTTTTTATTTAATTAACTAGATTCTTATGTGGAATTTATTTAGAATTTCTCGAAAATTTGCAAGTATTTAAAAATAAAGAAGGAATGTAAAAGCAGCTGTTCTTATAACACTACCTATTATATCAATCATTTTGTACGTACTGTCATTAATGTACATGTTCAGTGAAGTACGTTTCCTTTACATTCCTATTTCATGATCACACAGGAGCAAATATTAATTGTGTTTTGTGAACTGAAAAAAATGTGTGATAAATAACGTTTTGCAAAATATTCGGAAATTAACGCAAGAACTGAATACGGGGCTTAATAGCGCGATTACATGCACTCCTTTATCATGATAATGAGATTATAATTCTACGCCAAAAAGGTGTTTAGATGCATTTTTACTCGATTTAGTTTTGACATTTTTGTATGCCATGATGGCGTTATGGAATTATACCAGGTGATGGCAGAAGGATTTGTATGTGTTATAGCGCGTTCACATGCACTCTTTTATCATGATAATATCGTGATTATAATTCTACGGCAAAAAGGTGTTTACATGCATTTTTACTCGATTTAGTTTTGACTCTTAAGCTGCGTTTATGCTGCATTCCAAATCTAAAGTTTCTTGAGATTTCGTCCAAAATCAAGGCAAAATCTAATAGATTTCCCATACATTTTGACAATTGGAAAATCTAGTCACTTCCTCGAATTCTTAAAAATCGAATGTGAATCAACGTATACAACTCTGTTTTTGAATTCACCAGGGATAATAGTAGTAGTTTTTACAACTGTTTACCAACACCATCAACGAATTTGACAAAGAAGAATAACAAAAACATCAACGACTTTAAATTTCTGAAGTTTTGTTTCAAATATATCTGAAAAAGCACACACGAAGGAAAAGAGGCTAGACATCGAAAATGATGTGCTGAATTGCAGTGGCTTGGAAGATGGTATCCAGAGAAGTTGACAGATGCATCGGCATAGCGGTGTGGCATTTCCTAGAAAATAAGCAAAAGTAAAATCGAACTCTAATTTCAAAAAATTTCAAAACATGAACTCTACGATTCTCTGGATGTTGATGCTGGGACAAGAGAACAAGTCACAAAATTTAGCACGACGTTTGAGTGATCATCCCGCTGTGACAAACAGTACTCGCCCAGGCTACAGTTGATGCACTGTCGCCTTATGGTATCACGGTTGAAATGCGTAGAATTAAATGGATTGATCAACATTTGCATTCAAAGGTTGATATCACCCCCAGAATTTGTGGAGATATGCTATTGTGGTAAACGCATATTGTTAGTGTGAAAAAGGTATGAAGTTAAATGAATATTTATACTTTAATGACTGGATTTTAGTATAAAGAGTAAATAAAAAAAATAAATGTAGAACATCCCACTACAGACCGTATTGTAATTTGGGCGATATCTCCAGTGAACGCAGGACAGCCATCACAAATGTTGGCACTGACTGGGGGCTTATACTAGAACATTATTACACCGAGGATGTTGCATTTTTTTTAAACCTGTTACAGTTGGTACTGGGAAGAGGCTGCCGCTGACTTGGTTAACTTTCTAAAATTTTGGAATTGTATTGAGGTGGTATATGCACTGACTGGAGGGTTTGGTACGCCGACGATCTTAACCACTTAGACTGAAAGGGGGTTATTATTTAATGTATATGAGGTCTTCGTGTGCCTTCAATTCTTGTACTGCCTATGTTTACTCAATATACAAATGTTTTTGTTTATGTGCGCTTTTACTTATTGAAATCTAGCCAAATGTCAAAATGTGGCAGTATAAACGGCTTAGATTTCGGTTGATGTTTTTATTCGAAATCTAATGATTTCGGAGTAGCATAAACATGCTTTTATGTATAACATATTGCCATTATTGAATTATACCAGGCAGGAGGATTTATATGTATTAGCCAGTGCTCGTAATAATTGGTCTCTTCCGTGCTTGTTGTAATGCGAAATTGTCGTGAGAAAACCCTCAAACTTCGTTCTTCTTTGGATTGCTCTTCGCAGTAAGAGACCGAATGGTGTATAACGGTCAACCCGAGAGCGAGAACACGAGCGAAATAAAGAAGATGGTTGCTGTTCAGAAACTGAGCGATTCTGTTTAATTTTTTTTGTCTTTTGAGTGAGCAGACCACGCAAACAAATTTGGGTGAGCATATTTTGCGAACTCTGGTATTAGTATCTTTATGCGTAGAAATAGCTTTTTATTTAATTTATTTTGTGTGGAATTCATTTAGAATTTCTGGAAATTTTGTTAATATTTAGGAAATAAAGTAAGATAATACAATCAGCTGATCATATAATGTACTGGTTCAGTGAAGAACGCTTCCTTTACATTCCCATTTCAGTTTCACACCGTCTTATACTAAAAATGCGTATACAACTCTGCTGTTGAAATGATTTGTGACATGATAATAACATTATCGAGATAGATTTACTCGATTTTGAGTACATCAATGTATGAGAAGTCACGTGATAATAGAGTGATTTGTCTATTATCGAGTCGATCTGCAAGATTGAGTGCATGTAAACGCCCTATTAGTTTCATACAATTCTGCCAGTCAGTAATTTTTTGTACTTCTTTATTTGTAAAAATAACTTTTTATTTAATTAACTACATTCTTATGTAGAATTTATTTACAATTTCTCGAAGTTTTGTAGGTATATAGAAAATAAAGAAGGAAAGTAAAATCAGCTGTTCTTATAACACTACCTTTTATACCAATCATTTTGTATTAATGTCATTTGTCATAATTGTCGTTAATGTACATGTTCAGTCAAGTACGTGTCCTTTACATTCCCATTTTCGTTTCATAAACACACAGTCTCGTACTGAAAGTGCGTATACAACTCTGGGGTTGAAATGATTTGCTACATGAGAATAACATTATCGAGGTAAATATACTCGATTTTGGGTACAAAAATTGTATGAGAAATCATATTATAATAGTGCGATTTGTCGATTATCGAGCCGATTGCAAGATCGAGTGATAAAATAATAATGCACCAGAAAAAATAATTTCATTTCGCAGTAAATATATTCGATAACTTTTAAAAATTTCAACAACCGATATTTCGATAATTAAGCGAGTTATCGAAAATTTTCATTTACTTTTTGTTTTGTTTATTTTGCATCATATACAAAAATGGAGCCAGACAAGTCAATTTACACGGATTTTAATGCACAGTAACCCCCGTATATCCGAAATTTTGAAGCCCACAACTCCTAAAAAAGGATTTTCCCCAAATATGGGTATTTAACATTTTGTACTTCAAATCCTGTGCTCTATCCCCTCCCACCAAATTTCTTTATTTTCGCTAGGGGACCTATAATAAGTGCTCCGTCGTACGACAAAGTACGACATCCTAGTTTGATGCTTTGCTTGTTTATTTTGATTTTTGACATCTGACTGGAATATTCCAATATCAAACGAAATGGAACAGACCTAGTATAGATCGGCACGTCCAATTTTTTTGTTTTCTTTTAGGTGTAGGGATCGTTATTTTAAGTAAAAAAAGTAAAATAAAAAAATCGGGGGGAACCCCTATTTTGGGAGTTACGGGCCAAGTAGCCCTTGCAGGGACCTATGTTGCTCGTACCGTGTGGTAGAACTTTTGGAAAATCGTTAAATTTATATTGCAATTAGTCGCCGGCCGTCTGGCCGGGCTCAGGCAAGGGGGTTAAAATTCCCTCTGTACCTGAAGTCAATGTGTGGCAAAATCCGAAAAATCACTCGATTGTTTTAAAAAAAGAATATTTTCTGGATATTTTTAAAAATCCGATATGTGGATAACTAAGACGGTTATCGAAAAAATGTATTTAATTTTTTTTGTTTATTTCGACTCGTTTTACACGAAAAAGTTGTGAAATCGGTCCCATAACACGGCACCACACTCGTAGTATCATCCTGTATGTCCGAACTTTGGGGGCCCACAACTCGGAAAATAGGCGTCGCCCCCGATTTTTTTATTGAATTTTTTTACTTAAAATTAAAAGTTCTATCCAATGGTAATAGTTTGGAGCCGAAGCGAGTTGCCGACCTATTCTAGGTTTAAGCCGAATTATTTGTTTAACACTTTCTCGATGTGAGAAGTTTTCACATAAGTTACAGAACATGGGTACAGCACATAGAAAATTCTCGACTTGTTCACGTCTTGTACAAAAAACACGGTTAATGTGAACTTCGATTTTGTGAGTGTAGTATACCCCTAGCTATCGATAACAAAGTAACGATTTTTTTAATTCCAACTACTTTGGTTACTCACTACACTGAAAAGGCTCGCCATTTTGTTTTGCAAATTTCACCACTTGGGTGCATAGAAAAATTTCAGAGAAGGGTTTTTATTGAAAGAAACGAAGATAGATTGTGTGCGTTAAAAAAATATATATTTCGGTTTGATTAAAGTAGGACTTCCCAAAAATAAATCACTCTTAATTTAAAGTGATAAAGTGCAATCACAACTGACATGCAACGAAAATGACATTGAATTAGTAGTACAAGTCTATTAAAACGAGATTCCAATTTTTCATTTTAATTGCATACGGTCGACGGGTTTGCGATGAGGAAAAAAAGTTCGTGTGTGTGTGTGTGCATGTAAGAAAAATATCTTCGCCTTTAGTGTGGTGAAAAAACAAAGTAGTAAATCAAGAGGTTTTATAGAATAAAATCAAATAGTTTCTTCGTGATCATTTTATACTTAAATAATAAAATTAGTAAATTTTGTAATATATAATAAAATAGTTGAATCGTTGTCTCGTGGCCGGTGAGACAAGTGAAAAACGCGACGTTGATATCGGTACCGTGAGTCTTCCAAATTGTGAACGGACAAAAAGTTCGTGTCTGTTCTGTTGTGTATTAGCAAAAATAAACACGAACGTAGCTCTTTAAATTCCAACCAACATAATTCAGTGAATGGAATTAGTCAAAGTATTCTATACAAAATTTATTTCCATTCACAAGCTAAATCTCTGAAGGAGTCTGAGCGTTCTATAAAGTAATGTAAGTTATATAAAAATATAGTGCTCTGAACGATAAGTACATTGATTCATTCATTAAAGCGAAAGAGCTTTTAGTTCGTCATTATTGATTTGCTGGAAATTTGGTTAGAAACACGTACAAAATATTGAAATTCGATTTTTCGCTACAATTGTTTTTGTCGCTGATACGTTGTTGTTGGCCCACAGTTCTCAAAGAAAAGTGTCAAGGTGTCAAAAGGGTGCTTTTCCATGTCTGTACATGTCATGTGTTTTTAGTTTTTTTAATATATTCATTTGTTCGTCTGTCCGCCTAGGAGTAGGGGATGTAAGTTATGGGGAAGAGGATAAATGGAATGATTTGTCTTCAATTAAATGATACTTTCAAAATTTTTAAGTTTTATATCACTACAAGATCTTAGTAGGTTTGTAATTTTTTTTTATTGTAATAGTAGTAGTTTTGCACTTTACTCTTAAATACAACGTGTGACGTACGAAAGGTATTCACCAAAATTGTGTATCAATGAAGCAAAGAAAGACGAATGAAAAACACGCAAAGCAAAAATCACATAATGTGCATTTGTGGATTTGTTTTTCGAATAGGGCGGTTATTGGTGTTGCCAGATGTTTTACACCTGTCACCTTATGCACCTACTGATGGTGAGTTTTTTATGGGAAAGTTTGTTTTTATTTGCTAAATGATAAAGCGACGTTTGTATTTGTTACATTTCGAACTTGATATTTAAGACTAATCTGGATCAAATTGCTAACAAATTGTCCAAAATTACGGAAAATAGGGATCAAACCTATGAAGACTATCTTGCTAGTGGGGGTAGGTAGAATACAGTTTTTAACGTAAAACTTAAAAACACAAAAGCTGTGCTGCCGACCCTTATTTTCGGAGTTATGGGTCTCCAAAGTTCGGATATATGGGAGGGTATTATGTACTAAGAACCGTCTTAAACGAATCGAACCTTGCTTTTTTTGCAGGCAGAGGAGAGCGTTATTGTATAAATATTGGACCTAATGCAGAATAAAATCCAAAGTATGTCACAAGAACTTTAAAACATGGTGGTTAGAGCATTACGATTTGGACATGATTCTCTATATATGGCATTGACCCATATATTGAATTAAAGCCATAGTGGATTCATTTGTACACTTCGAAATTCTTGATAAAGCTAACTATTTGAAAGGGAATACGAATAAAGTACATGCAACCTCCTAATATGTATTTTATTATTAAGATGCTGTGTTAACCGCCAATATTTCGCATTTGTTTTAAATTGTTTCTGGTTTAACTTTAGTGAAGTTTTATGAACTTTAGTATAGTTCAATTGGTAGACAAAATGTCATATCAATATTGTTCGGACGATTATCATCATACACAATTAGGCCCCAAGTTTTTTTTAAAACTTTTTTTCTTAAATTATACATTAAATAAATGAACAAGTTGAATATTCTTTTATAAGGCGTCGATATCTATTTTGATGAAAATCCGTTAAAATGAATTTAAACTTTTTTAAATTATGTTGGCCCAAGAAAAATTGTTTGTCGCGGTGGTATTATTTAGACCGCATCTTTGACCCAGAATTCCTTTAAACTATAGAATTTTGAAGAATATTGTAACTCCTTTGTGGCCGTCGGGACTCTTGTGCATGACACCAATTGTTATTCTGACCACGTAACAGAATCTTGCTATCGGTTTCTTAGCTACGAAAAAGCTTCTCAATACTCCGTTCCTTGGTTGGTTTGTTGGTACACGTGGTTGCTAAATATACTATTTAGCATCAGTGTTTTGGGACACCATTTTGGATACCACATCACTCCCGACAGTCTAATGTACAGTGTCTATATCCAACCTGTTAATCGGAGATACCTCATTACATCCCCTAGATCTATCTCGTGTATCTCAGTGAACTATCTATCTCGTGTAGGAACTGCAGAGGAGATGTTCCTCCGTCGCCTCCTCTTCTGCGTCTTCGCAGACACGGCAGTGGTCATTGTATGGAAGATTCAGCCGTCTTGCGTGATAATCGATTGGCCAGTGCCCAGTCAGCACGGCAATGAATGTTATATTCTGACCATGTGTTTCTGGATATGCGACACGTTTCTGTTCTATCCCATTTGGGTCAGAGATCTCTGCTCTGACCACCTAACATTTCTTTCGACGACGGCCACCTCGCTTAGTGACTACGACACTATCGAGTATTTAGCCATGAAAAATTTTCTCATACCGGTCGGAGGCGGTGTAAAACTGTAGGTCCCAATTAGTGAGTGTAAAACTACAAAGTCCACAGCTCACTGGTTGTCAGCTCACTGGTTGTGGGAAACCATTGTTTTTTATAAAAAGTTGTATCAATGGTAAAAATTCAATCTATACAGAAGTATATATAACCTTATGTTTGAGTTAACCAAACGGAATGGGTCTTATCAATTATGTTGGGTGTTGCAGCGCAGATTCAGTGTTTTTATTATTTTCTGCCTATTTCTATGGCTTTATGCCTTAAGTAATTAAAGTGGAATGTCCGCTGGAATCAGTGAGTTTCAAAATAGAAAGCGCAAAGATCGCTGATTTTTAGAATCTATTCCACTTCTATCATGGGATGTAATGGAAGGATACATTTTTTAAGGCCGCTGGGTTATAATGTGTCGAAAGATTCATTCAAATGCTTTAGCTTTTTGAAGTGTCGTGAGAGATTCTTAATTTCATATGACTTTCTCAGTCAACGATACAGTATGCGAAAAAAAAAATTTACATGGGGTGGGTTATCCAGGGTTCTATTCTGGGAACCATATTGTTCATCATTTACATTAATGATATGCGCGAAAGTGCTTAGAAATAGTGAAATGGTATTATACGCGGACGATACACGAATATTTATTGAAGGTCATAATGTTGAAGAATGTCGTGGTAAAATGATAAGCGACCTAGATAATAGAAATGAATGGTTAAAAATGAATAAAATTTAGCTAAACGAAAAAAGAAAAAAATTATGGAAATAAATATGATAAGTGAAATAAATATTGAACAAAATGGAGAATCGATAGAGAAAGTTGATCATATCAAACACCTTGACTTCATAGTTGATAAAAAAAAATTAAAATTCAATGAACATATCGAGAGCTTATATTCAATACCAGCTACACGCAAAAACACAATTTTTCAGGAGAATCTTTAAATAATTTTTGTATGCAGTACCCACTAATAATATTTAACAAAAATACTAGAAGAAAATTTACTTCAATCTTCGAGAGTTCGGAAAATAAACTGTTTTTTCCTTCTCCTGGAAAATTGTGTTTTTGCGTATAGCTGGTATTGAATATAAGCTCTCGATATAGAGTTTGTATGCAAAAAAATCGGCAAAAAAATCTGTATTTTCAAAAGAATAAGGAGTAAGGTAAAAATCTTAAAGGCAATAAACGTCTACAATACAATAATTAAATCACATTTTGAATTTAGTTCCACAATATTAACTTCAAAATAAAGCTATGTAATTTTGCGAAAATGCAACAGATTCACACCAATAAACGCCAGGCTAAATGGTCTAAAATATTGTGGGTGAGGCACAAGCATATTCACTACGGAATCCTGGTAACTTCAGACTACAACGGGTTACAACCTCCTCAATGCAGAGATCTCTCTTCTACAAGGGCCTCAAACTTTTCAATTCATTACCAAGTATAATTAAGAAGACACCAATAATAATGTCTTTAAAAACAATGCATACATATATTTTGTTAGAAATGAAATATAAATTTTAAATATTCAATGGACAATGTAAACTATGCGAACTAAGAGTAATATGAATACTAATAAATGAACTAACTAACCAAAATTACATTCGGTCAAAGGTGAAATAGTTAAGTAAGTGCTAAGTAACGCTAAAGAATTAAATAAAATAAATAAATGGTTTCCCATTACATCCCATGCAGGGACTGGGGAGAACTTCTCACAATCACTGAGCTGTGCGCTTTCCAGTTTTCACTCACTGATTGGGACCTACAGTTTTACACCGATTCCGAACGGTAATTTGAGAAGCTTTTTCATGGCTAGATACTCGATAATGTCGCCGTCACTATGCGAGGTAACCGCCGCCGAAAGAAAATTTGAAGGTGGTCAGAGCCGGGTTCGAACCCAGGATCTCATGTACAAAAGCCGCGCACACTAACCATTGCACCACCGACGGCCACAACGCTAAAGAATTAGCGTAGCAAAAAATGGCCCCGGCAACATATTGTAGGAACCATATTTTTTAAATTATTTTTTTTAAGTTTTAAAAGTTATAAAGCATTACTAACAAAATTTATCCAAAATTTACTAAAAAATTTGATACGTGTGGTACCTTATTGAGCAAAATCGTTGCCAAAAACTGGTGGTTTATACATATACAAAAAAAGTTTGAACGTTATGCTTTAAAAATGTTGACTTACAAACTAAGAAAATCTTGGCTATTGACCGAGTTTTAAATAAAATTCAAAAACGGCCGGAATACCCGACTTTTGGGGGAAATTCGACTTGTGCGACCTTTAAACCTCTTCCGAAAAAAGCTGAAAAAAAATCTCAGAAATACTTTACCCTATAAGCTTTCCACTCAAGCTTGAGCAACCACGAAA
This sequence comes from Phaonia tiefii, assembly GCA_963931995.1. NCBI lineage: Eukaryota > Metazoa > Arthropoda > Insecta > Diptera > Muscidae > Phaonia > Phaonia tiefii. The sequence goes on from OZ008370.1 coordinate 77,467,928, forward strand.
ATGGAAAAAAAAATTTTTTTGGGACACCCTAGTGTACATATGTAAATGTACATACATATATTAGGTACTGAAAACCGCATTTTGCGAAATTTCAATAGTAGGGGGCTCTCAATTCACTAGAACACTAGGAATAAAATCCAAAGGAGATATTGATAGGCGATAGTAGGTTAGCCAACACTGTTATTTCTAGGGACCGTAGTCGGAATGTGATATGTGTACAGTTTTTTTTTATATTTTCATTGGAAGTGTTAACACAAAGTTGGTGTATTTAACCATGCCAACCGGTTGGTCAGAGATTCACAGAATTTTGTTGTAAGTTGGTCAAATTGTTCGAGCGGCGCACTGCAGGCTGAATTCGCTCTTCAGCCAAACAGTCTGTATGTGGAATTAGTTTCCGACAAGCATATTCCCTAATACATATGATATCACAAAGTTTAAATTAAACTTAGGCAACCAAGTCCTAAACCCAATACAATGCTTTATTAAAAAAACAATTGGGTAGACTGCAAGACGGTATATTCGTCGTAGTAAAGAATGAGCTACGGTTCCTACTACCACTGTATTAACTTAAAGTGTCGTCAAGTAAAACTTTGAATGGACTAGTTGGAGAGTTCCATTTGAATTTCGAGAAATTTGCATTTTACCCCATGGCGTTTTGAGTTGTTATTGTGTGTGTATGCATGCATACCGTTGGAATGTTTATTGGAATTTGCATTGTAAAACAAACATTCGTAATCTAGCACTGTGAGGTGCGACTACTAGTGTCATCAATGTGGAGACAATGTGAACTTTTTTGTTTTGAATGGCGATCACGTTATGAAAAAAAAACATAAGTTTTTATTAGTCTATTGTGCAAATTGAAAAGAAGTGTATACAAAGGCTAAAGGCCAATATTAAGTACATATTTGTAAACAACCCTTTCGTAGCATAGATCACTAATTCTGATTCTGAGGCCGTGTGCTTGCTACGAACAAATACCCCTGCAAATAAATAAATTTCAGTTTTAGTCAGTAAGTCAGTCTGATGTTATAGGCCTCGAAAGTAATCCACTGGCTATCATCTGCCTAACGAGTTTTAATTTACAACACTATACCTACATGCTAATTATTTACAAATAAAATCGTGACAATCGGGACAGACATGGTCATAGGTATTAAAATTATGCGGCATTTACACAGACGCAATTTAGGGCATTTAGCGCCGTCTTCTGTTCTTGCGCAATTTTCGTAAGAACATTTGTCAGAGAGTTACAACTACAACATTTCCAAACAATTATCATTATGAGAATGAAAATTTTACAAGATCTGAATAGAGGGCTTAAATGTTAGAAGAAAACGACAACAATGGTAATGCTATAATCTAGTTGTGCGTCAACGCCTTATTAGACAATAGACAGAATACGGTTCTGAAGCAACTCGTGACTAACGAACTACAAACACTAAAGAAAACTCTAGTTACACTCGTTATGAATACAGGGACAGGTAATAAACGAGTATCTGGAGTTGCAGAAAACTGACCAACCACCAACGGTTTTCTTACAAAGCAGTTCCTCGTTCTTAATTGACCGTACTTTAATAAGTTTCAGATTCTACACTCCCTAACATATCATGCTGAATACTGGGTTGTATGTTTATTAGATACCGAATCACTTGAGTGCTCACTTGCTTATTGCAAGTAAGTTTTTTTATAACGAAATCTCTATTAACCATGGATAACCAATGTTAGTCGTTGCGACTACCATTATTTGGTAGTCCTTCGCAGGCTGAATAAAAGTAGCAAGTGATTCCATACCAAAACAAGTCAAAACTAAACCTAAAGTGATTAATTTTTAATTTTTATAAACAATAAGCTGTAGCTCTTTCGTTTTTTTTAATAACATTTAAATATTTCATGCTCCCAATAGTTTCTTACAATCAGTCCTCATTGTAGTAGTTTATCAATTTTATTTAATTTTGTTTAACTGTTTTTATTGTAATTTATCACTAAATGGCTTCAAATTGCAAGTCAATAAAGCAAGAAAAAAAAGTCCGATTTAATAGTCATAACGAACCTTTCCTGGAATAGGTGTACAATAGTGTTACTGGGTGAATATATTGGGTCATTATAAAGTCGATAGTTGATCATTTCCAGCCGTGAAGAAACCCAGACAGTATTACCTTGAAATAAAATTGTTTTCTTTTTAATAATTATATCCCATGAAGGTATAGGGTAGAGCTTCTACAACCAGTAAGCGGTCCGTTTTCTAGTTATACACTTACTAAATGGCACCTACAGTTTTACACCAGTTCCGAACGGTATTTTGAGAAGATTTCTCATGGCTAAATACTCGATAGTGTCGCCGTCACTAAGCGAGGTGTCAGCCATCGAAAGAAATGTAAGGTGGTCAGAGCCCGGATCAAACCCACATTATCCTGCGCAAAAGAGACGCGCAAATTGTCATTGCACCACCGATGGCCTCATATTTACAATCCTTTATTTCCATCCAACGATATACGCAATTCATAAATAATTACAATCTGGCAACAACAAATTTACCAGAGAGACCTTATATTAGAGAGTGGTGTAGTATTTGATTGCAATTTTAAAAGAAAATAACAAAAAAAAGAAAAAAAAAAAACAAAGAGCAAAAGCAGAAGTACAACTACGAAAAAAGTCAGCAGACGTCATATTGCAAGTCGACTACAAATAGTAGTTTTCTGAAAAATACAAACAAAAACCGTCTTTTTTTATTAAAAAAATTATAAACATTTCTTTCTTTATACAGTGTTTCTCTGAATTTTTGTCATACATGTAATAAGAATATCACAAGTTTTCTTTTCTCTGTTTTCTTACATTGCGGTGAATGCCACACGCCCGCACCCAAAAGACCCGGACAGACGACAAGAATAAAGTTCAAGAAACGCAAACAAACAGAAATATGTGTGAAACATGCCAGTGGTTGTCGCAGTTGAATACTATGCATTCATACAAATATACATATGTATGTACGTATGGATGGCTTGGAAGCAAAACCTGGTATCTGCAGTATTCTATCATTATCCAATATTAGAGATGCAGGGAAAAGTCTAAAAAGAGATTACGATTCGTTGTTCAGAGAATATTAATAAGTTCAAAAACAGTGTAGTGTAGTGAAAATTGAAAACTCCGAAGACTGCTAAAATGCCCAGATCTAAAACTGAAGATGTTTTCATAAAATTCTAAGACAGTCTTAAATATACAGATATTTAAATTATGCGTGAACAAGGGCCTTTTTATATTTTAGATGTTAGATATTATTTATTATTACCTTATTATATTATTTAAATTATATTATTAAGTGTAATAAATAAAAGAAAGACTTCCCCCCAGCCAACTACTGTAAAATAATTAACTCAATAAAAACTGTGCTATTGCTATAAATCATCATTAATCAGGTGGTGTCTGTACAGAAATGTATTTACGCTGGAAAATCCAATTTGGGAAAGAAAATGTTCGCATACAAAAGGGGAGACCATTCAAAATTTAATTAAATTTTATCCAAGGATACGTTAAGAAATATCTATACATAAAATAAACTATTGCACACGTACTCCCGTATTCATAACGAAAATTCACACTAAGTTCAAGGTGGGTTGAATCACAATAGGTTTCTCTATAAACACTGTCTAACTATAACATGGACATGTCTGTTTCAGCCAAATGCAACTATGGGTGTCATGATTGTTTTTAGTAAAACGACAGTTGCATGATGGAATTATTAGGTGGTAGCAGGAGGAATGTGTATGTATTAGTAACACAGAGATCTGTCAAACTCAGTTGATTTTTCAATTTTTTTCTTTCTTTCTTTAATTGTACAAACAACTTTTCATTTAATTAACAAAATTAGTATGTGGCCAAACTGGATTTATATCGAATTTCTTGAAATCTGTTAAGTATTTACTAATTAAACAAAACAAATTAGTTAAAATTTGACAGAACTCTGTACAACGACATGAAAAAACTTCGATCAGCTGTTCTTATAACACAACCTCATATTTCAACCATGGACAGTTGTTTGTCAAAATTGAGCATGTATTCGTTTACTTTGTAGCCACTCGTTGGGCAGTTTAGTTGAAGTGTTAGATGATATCCGGTGTCTAACTTTTAATTGTGAAGACGGTGGTTAATGTCTGTTATTTTTATTTAAAAATACGACTTGACTGCACTTTTTAAAAATAATCCAAACTACCTTGCCACTCTGTTAACTATATTGTTTGATGGAGATACGAGATTTTGCTTCCAAGCCTTCCAAATGTAGTGAAAACATAGTATGATAGCTTATAAATAATAATACAAATCTTATGAATAAACCAGTTTTAATTATAAAAACTATTTAAGTTGTGACAAATGTATATACTAATCTTATAAAAATGTAAATGACGAAACTTTCATTACTGTTCGGATTGCCTTAAGAATAGCTTCTCACATTGAGACCTTGTTGTCGATTGATATATCAATATGCTGTCCACTACTAAGTCAATTTTCAATTAGAAAGTTACTAAGAGTACCATGTGTTATTCCGCTAGATAATGCAATTAATTCCAGAAAAGTGCTTAAGTGTCGGTCCCAAAGTAAATTCTTGTTACATTTAGAAAGAAATGGTAAAATAAAATAAAATTTCTGTGAAAAAACTACTTGACTTTTTGCTTTATCCCGTATAACTTGCTTTCGTCGAAAGTAACCATTAGTAACATTTACATTACATACAAAGAGTACCCACCGAATGCAATTTCTACCCACTGAAACACTCGAAAATTACACTTTCAATCTCACGATAGGATTTGCCCATACTGACTTATGTATAAAACATTCACTGATTACAACCAAATCGCAACTAATATCAAATTTAGAATGCTAAACAAAAACTTTGGGCAAAAAAAACAAAATTGTAATGGTACTTCATTTCTGAAGTACTGAATTCTAAATAAAGGGAACGCAACTCTTAAATTTCGCACATTGATTTAAACTTTGTATGTTATGTGTTCAAATGAATATCTTTAGTTCTGGTTTTGATCATTCAGGAAGTGTAATAAAACTGCATACTTAGTAGAAAGTTTCCTTTTCTTAAAACTCCAAATTTGAGGGGTGTATTTAAACTTTAGTCCCGAACTGTAATATTTTACAGCTACTACTATTTTGCACGTCCCCTTTTGTTTAATATAATATAACAATGTCTGCAAATCCACCGATCTGTTACTTGTATGGCCTGAAAGATCGCTGGTCGCTGGACGAGATCAACGCTGCCAGGCTGGCCAAAGTGGATTGCAGGATTTCAAGAGACATATGGGCGGCAGTGGCCTCAGGGAGGACTAAGTCGCTTCTTCGACTGGACACTGCTGACTTGCAACTTCTCATTGGGGTAATCACGGGTCACTGTGATGCTGGAGGATTCAATCGCAACTGGATTGTGAAGGGAGTTGATTACTGCCGTGCTTGTGGTGATGATGAGGGGGTCGAGACCTTTGAGCACCTTTTATGTCAAAGCGCCGCCCTACAGCGTAGGCGTCGCCGTTGCTTTGGTTGGTCTCAGGCAGAGGGCCTGGCCTCTTTGTGCTATGTGGCCATTGAGGATATGATAGAATTCTCGAGGGGTCTGCTTTGAATCTGGGCAGACGATTCCATCATCTGATGATTTGTCTATTAGTTCTTTCTATCGCACTGGTAGTCTGGAATGGTAAACCTTGATCTATCTGCACATGTGGATGGTATTGTATATACTAATCGAGGCATATTAGGGGATATAAAGTTTATATATACTGGAACATAATTGATTGGTTCTTGTTTGTCCCACGTCTATCTATCTATAGGATTTTTTTCACTATTAGTGGGGCTCATCCCCTTCTCTTTCCCCCCTTCTCTCTTTTCTTCCCATACATGGACAATAATGGGTCGACCGACCTCCGAGTGTAGTGACGATAAAGCACTTGTAAACTGTCTTATATTGTCTCGAGTCCTAAAGCTAACAAAGTTTTGACCTCCCCATTTTGTTTAATACAATATAACGAATTCTTGCCCGAGGCTGCTACGATTGATTTTGAAGGGAACTTCCTTCTCCAACTGCGGCTACGATAATATTTTAATGCCTGCGTTTGACTTATCCTTACGTTCCACTCTGGTAAGGCGGTGGCTTAAAAATGGTTCTTCATGCCCCCTGACGTCGTGAAAATAATAATTACAGTAATTTGGGCCATCGATATTTAAATTCTATTTTTATCAGAAAAGAATACCACTTTCCAATTGTTAAATTGTTGACCCCGACACGAAATCCATTTCCGGTGATCTCCAGTAAATTGCATACATGTAACATTAAGTTGTGGTTTGGTCTGCAGTTTACGGTGCTTGTGTATTGTAAATTTGCTAGCGTTTAACCATGCATCACCTCCAATTATACTTGAATTTATATTGACGAACCCAAGACAAATAATGCAGTTTAGGTTTAGGATCTAATCAATGGGCAATCGCTGTTGATGCATCGTAGTTGTGACCCTCGCTTCTCTACTCTAGCTTCGTTAAACATTACTTCAGGTTGTCTGTATAAATATATTAGATATTGATGATATTTTTTTGATAGGCCTTTTCAAGAAGTCTTCAAGACTATGAATATTAAAATTCATTACATGAATGAAGTCTTTGGTACGCGTCTTTGAAAACATTTTCTTATACTTCTTTGAAAACTCAAAACTATTAGGTTTGCCTATGTACAAGCTGTGGAATAAATTTAAAATCTTTCATCATCAATCGCTAAATAAAACAAATTACTTCTTATTTATTTCTTATAGGAAATAAAACTGAAAGAACAAACGATTTGGTAAGAGAATAACATGAGCCATGCCTTCGGCACGACCTGGTAGTCTTAAAGATCCGGAAATAGCAGAATTATTTAATAAACATGATCCAGAAAAGATATTCGAAGATTTGCGAGAGATTGGCCATGGCTCCTTCGGTGCGGTTTACTATGCACGATGTAATCTTACCAAAGAAATTGTGGCCATCAAAAAGATGTCCTACACGGGCAAACAGAGCTTGGAAAAATGGCAAGACATACTCAAAGAAATCAGGTAAGCCACCAACCACTTTTCATTTATATATACGAAAATGATGATAGAAATACTTATCTTATACATAATAATTCTTGTAGATTTCTTCGTCAATTGAATCATCCAAATACTATTGAATACAAAGGATGTTACCTCCGAGAATCAACCGCATGGCTGGTTATGGAATATTGTGTTGGCTCAGCCTCGGATATTATAGAAGTTCACAAGAAGCCATTACATGAGGATGAAATCTCGGCTATTTGTGATGGGGTCCTTAATGGTCTTAGCTATTTGCATAGCCTGGGTCGTATACATCGTGACATAAAGGCCGGCAATATACTACTCACAGATAATGGTGTTGTGAAATTAGCTGACTTTGGCAGCGCAGCCATCAAATGTCCAGCTAATAGTTTTGTTGGCACGCCATATTGGATGGCGCCCGAAGTCATCTTGGCCATGGACGAAGGTCAATATGATGGCAAAGTCGATGTATGGTCGCTGGGTATAACCTGCATTGAATTGGCCGAACGAAAACCGCCATACTTTAATATGAACGCCATGTCTGCATTGTATCACATCGCCCAAAATGAGTCGCCAACGTTACCCGTAAGAATATGAACCAATATATTAATAACCTTTAAATCTTGACAAAGTGTAAATTCATTTTCACAATATTGTTAATTTAATTTGATATCCATATGCAGAATTTTAATAGTGGGGTGACTAGTTCTAGTGTTTGCGGGAACTACGAACTTTGCTCAATATTACGTAGTGTACAATGAGTATCTTCCGTGTGTTATATATTTTTTGTCCAATTTTAAAGTAGACAAAATCCTAGATCAACAAAAATAAACTGAATGAAATGACAAACTTAGGCCTATTCGAGTTAATCGTGATCGAATACGCAATCGAACCGACTCAAATACAGTACAATCGTCTTGCTTGGATTACAGCTCTCTTCCGGAATGATATATTTTTTGGAATAATTTTGAAATAAATAAGATATGAATTTAAGCGTTTAATTTTGTACTTTATCGTCGGGATAAGAGGAGGGACGGTACACATTATTCATGCCGCCTCTACAAAAAGTTCCTATAATGTTTTTTTTTTTACAAAATTGGAATGGATTTGTTTTTGCCTCAAACAATGTAAAAATAATTAATAATACTCGTACCCAAAATTGGGAATTCATAAGAAAAATGAAAAAATTAACATTTTGTGTGTGATTTCCTTCAGCAAAAAAAAAAAAAAAACTGTTTACAACTGACTGTTCAGAGATATGGAGTGACATTTTGTATATTTATGTTTCGATAACGACTGTCGAACCCAAAACGGCAACATTTCGATAGGAATTTATCGATCGAAATTCTAGCTCAAATATTCGATATTAACATTTCGCATTGAAATAAATTTAAACAAAATAGAAAATAAATTGACAAATATATGGGATTGTTCACAACTTGCGAGTCAATACAAAGGTTACAATTTCACTATCAAAGCATCTTCTTTAAGCCTGCAAGTCTTTTACGAAGTAATAAAATTCGTTATTTTTTATTTTCTTTTTATTTTACAGAAAAACGATTGGACTGATACTTTTTGCAATTTCGTAGATTTATGTCTCAAAAAGAATCCTGCAGAACGTCCATCATCGACGAAACTTTTAGGAGATCCATACGTTACGAGGCATCGTTCCGACACTGTTTTGCTAGAGCTGATAGCTCGCACAAAAGCAGCCGTTAGGGAGTTGGATAACCTCAATTATCGAAAAATGAAGAAAATTCTTATGGTTGATACCTGCGAGACTGAAAGCGCCGTTGGCGACACAGACGACACACAGGATGAGCATGCCGGTGGTGATAGTAGCAAGAGTAATAGTATTACGTCGGAACACTCTATACATTCTGTTGGTGTATCGGCGGCCAGTAGTCAAATAGTAAGTAATCCTTAACTATTTATCCAAGCCAACACTGGAGTTTGTACTTATTTTTCGAACTTTTTTACATTTACAGAGCTCTTCGTCGAATTCAATACCACCTTCATCGCAAAATCATATCGGTGGACATCAATATCAGCAACAACAACCACAGCATTTGGGTGCTATGAACTATCATCACCCGCACCATCAACAGATGCATTCGCAACAGCAGCAGCAGCAACAGCAACAGGCAATAAGTGGGGCTGTTTCGCGAAACTCTTCGCGTCATCGCAATTTGCCACCATTACCAAGCATAATGCACAACATGAACAATAATGTTACGCCTACCAATTCCACAGCTGTGGTACCAGCGCCTGTGTCTCACCAACAGCAACAACAGCAGCAGCACTCTATGCTATCCATGTCTATGGGTAGTAGCGGTGGTATGTCACAGCAGCAGCAATCGTGCGGAAGTATGGCCGGTGATCGTATGTCGCAACAGTCACAACCACCTCCAATACAGCCACGATATCTTTCATCGCCAGCTGCTGCTGCTGCTGTATACGCAGCATCGAACGAACATGGTCCAAATAATTTTGCCACCATACGTACTACAAGTATAGTCACCAAACAGCAAAAGGAACATATGCAGGTATTTACCATTATCAGATTATCAAGCAACAATGATCACAATGTTTTTATATCATCATTTACGTTGAGAAAATGTTAGAGTTTCATATCTCATTGGGAAAACCCTCGATAAAAGATGATATTCAATTGCGATTTCTTTTACATATACCAATTTCGATAATTAAATTTTAATATATTGTACCTCAAACCAGTAACCAGTGATTCTCGATGCGTATGCTTTATTTGTTAACTAATTTATACGTCCCTCCAACTAATATCCCTTCGTCCAGAGTCCGTCCGCTTTGACAAGTATTTGTGTAGAGAAGTTACATTTGTCGATAATATATTTTAACTTACTTAGCGGCTTAAGTGTATGTCTTACTGACATGGGAAGGTTTAGAGTGCTCCTTCTGAACACTCAACACCGCCCCCCTCTTTTCAAACTAACTAACTAATTTTTTCATCAAATGTCTAATTTTAATATAATCTGATATTTTGATTAGGGATGTTGATGGTAAATTGTAGCAAATGTAATGACCTAATTAATCACAGTCAAAATAAAGCCGAAAAGCTGTAATAAAGTAAAAAAAAAATTACATTTTGCAACTTTTTTACATTTATAAAACTGTGTAAAATAAAATGTCTCTCTTTCGCAATATTGAAATAGATTTTCATATTGTAACCAATCTTGACTTATTGAAATGACCGGTAATATATGTACACATATGTAAATAAACATACCTAGACGCAATCTTTTCGAGATAGATGACTGCGACTTTTATATTATAGATTGGATAGGTTACGTTTCAATTTTTAATTGACGTTTCGAAATATCCAACCAGTAGTCCTTTTTCTATATATGTTTACTATTAAATATTAACAAATAACAAACAAATGGGCAAAACACCTTTTTATTGTTTCAAAAATGAGTAAATTGTTTTTTTGTCCACATTTTAATAGTAAAGTTGCAACCTTGGTCTGACATACATTCCTAAAACCGATACTTGGGAGCCATTTCCAAAGTCGATACTAGTTAGCTACCACATTAACTATGAAAATTATAAAAATTAAGCAGGCCCTGTTTTTTTTTTTGTATTATGTTAACTATAGTCAGCTTCAATGCAGGACTGTGATTATTCCCCAATGTCTTTTGTGTTTTAGTTTTTTTTTATATTTATTTTACACATTCTCTATATTAATCACTTGCATTGATGATTTGTTACATATACAATTAACCAAAACAAAAAGTTTTGTTCTATATTCTAATTTCTATTGCATATTTGTATTTTATTTGTAATAGGAAAACTATGTTTTGTGTCCAACGTTGTGCGGAGACAGTAGTAATTGTACGATTTCATAGTCTCAAAACTAAACTCAAAAACTAAATCGTAAAATCAACACACATGTTTGCTATTAAAAATTAGGCAACCATACGAACCACAGAAAAATATGATGCCTTTTTGCAGATAATAATAAATTGGAAAACTAAGTAATTGTTATTCCTAATTTTTGTATAAAACTAATAAGTTTATAATTAATAACAAACATATATTCGTTCGTTCCATGCTCTTCATAAGAATACTTCTTTTTTCAATTTAGAATTAAAAATCATAGAAAATATTCATTGCTGAAAAGTGCTTCGTGAATGTTTTAGTGTTTGAAAATGAAGACGTACCTATAATGGAAAATTTTATGTTGTTGTCTTTGCTTTTACAAACAAAATTTTATACACGATATCAATCATAACCTAGTCGAAATTACCATTTAAAGAAATTAAAACACATTTAGTAATTTTATTTCAAATCAATTCGATGCTACTGTTGGAACGGCTTTAAGGAATGTGATTTCATTTGTCATCAAGACATCTTTTGACGAGTATTTGTTATTAAATGTCTGTATATGTAGATATATAACGTTTTCATTGAATCATGATTCCATGTAATTACATTCATACAATATTTAATTGTTACTTTTACTACTGTTTACAGTGACTTTTAGTATGTCTTATTTAAATGATTTAGAAACAAACACGTGACAGGTACAGAAAAACATGTCAAACAATCTCCAAATTTGTGGTCGTGAAGGAATTGTAGGAAGTAATGTATGAAGGATTCTTATTTCTTAAGAAACGAATTAATTTCAAATTTAGAAACGAAATGAAAACTAAAGAATTTGCTATTTGAAATATAGACAGTAATCCAATCTAATTTGTACTAAGAAGAATTGGCAAGGTATTTCAAAGCAATTTTCAGTAACGATGCATCATCTGCCTTTTATTTTGCTCCAACTGTCGTTGGTGGTAGATCTTTTTCCTAAAACTAAGAATGACTGGTAGGTACCCTCATATTCACGCCCGGCTATGTAAATTCGCATGCCACTAATTCTCCATGCTCTCCTTAGGACACATAACATCCATAGTCAACTAATGTAAATATAGTTCAATTTCTTACAAATCGTATATCGTCGCTGCGCCAACGAACTTTTCAGGAAAGCAAAAAAACTAAAATTTTCTTGGAACATTTGTTCTACAATTTGTCTTTGTCAGTAGCATAAACTTCGAAGGCGATGCAAATATCAAGAAATAAATACAAATGGTTTTCAATTGTGCAATAAAATTTTTTTCAAAAAATTACACATAACCATTTTCGTTGGCGCAGCGACGACATATTTAACATATCGTCCCTGTGCCTGCAACAAGCGCTATGTATATTGTTATAGCAACATTTGTAGTCCTTTACTTGACCACGAAGCAGTTTGCCGATATTTCCATAGGCTTACAAGTTACTAAAAGTACTGGAAAAGGGGTAAGCTGGAGAAAAAATGTTCCATAAATGTGATTTGGTTTCCTGAAAATATATTGGAACGATGTATTTCTGCATCGACATTCTAAAAGCCCTTTATATAACATAAGCAAAACTTGAAAAATACCAGTTTCTATCCCGTTAATTTTAAATTTTAGTGTCGCCAAGTTTTTGTCGAATTTATTAAAATGGGATGAACTTTGATTATTCCTTGTCTAAACTATTAAGTACATTCATAATTATATGGCTAAACCAATCATATTCTTTTTTACTGGTGATTCAGTTGGGTATCTAGAACGATAATTTTGAACAGTACCCAGTTTTGGCTAATTTTTTTGTTTTCTGTTGTGGTCGTTCTATTAGCAATTTACATTGAAATTATACTTACACATACATATGTTTAATTAGTAGAGTAGACGCACAAAATTCCCTAGATATTTTTTCGTTATCTGTTCGATTTTTGTCGATAAATATGAAATATAGTAAAATATATATTTTTTTTTTAAATTACAGGAGGAGATGCATGAGCAAATGTCTGGATACAAGCGAATGCGTCGTGAACATCAAGCTGCACTACTCAAACTCGAGGAAAAGTGCAAGGTCGAAATGGAAGCACATAAAAATGCTTTAGACAAGGAGTACGATAACCTCTTGCATAACTTTACAAGAGAATTAGAAAGACTTGAGGTTAGTACACAGTCTTCCCAGCACAATAATAAATGAACGATTAGACACTGTATTTCTTTATCATTTCGCCACAGGCCAAACATCAACAGGATTTGGAGAGGCGTTTAAAGCAAACAACAGCTGCCGAAAAGAAGTTACACAAGGAAATTTCTCTGAAACAAGAATGTGATCGGAAGGCGTTCGATATGCAACGTAAAAAGGATTATAAGGCTAATAAAGAAAGATGGAAACGCGAGTTGTCAATGGACGAATCGACACCGAAACGTCAGAGGGATTTAACTTTGCAATCACAAAAGGACAACCTCAAACATGCTGAGGCGCAAGAAGAACAACGTCTACTGACACTTCAAAAGAAATATATCGAACTGGAAATGCGTAAATTTAAACGAAGGCGTCTGGTAATGCTGCACGAACTGGAAGATCAACTATTAAGAGATGTAAATATAAGTTATATTTTTGAATGTACCTAATTTTGATTAAATTGCGTATCATCTCGACTTTTAGGAGCTGTGTAAGAAACAACAACAGCTAGAGCAAGCCCATGGTATGCTTCTAAAACACCATGAGAAGACACAAGAGCTAGAGTATCGACAACAGAAGAGTGTTCATCAATTGCGCGAAGAACAAGTACGTGATTTGAAAACAAATATATTCATACTTTTAAATCTAATACAACTTTTCTTAGATAAATAAGCAACACGATACCGAATTGCAAAATCAAAAGGATTATATGGAACGTGTCAAAAAGGATTTACTTCGAAAACACGCTCTGGAAATAAGGCAACATCCAAAAAGTCTTAAGGTAAGAGCTTATCATTCAACAATGAATTTGTTTGTGCATAGTTTACAATTTGAATGTCTCCAATTTACAGCAAAAGGAATTGCAAATACGTAAACAATTCCGCGAGACGTGTAAAACACAAACTAAACAATACAAACGCTATAAAGCCCAGATATTGCAAACGACGCCAAAGGAGCAACAAAAAGAAGTCATTAAACAATTAAAAGAAGAAAAACATCGCAAGTTAACGCTACTGGGCGAACAAGTAAGACTAATTTTCTTCAGCTTACGTATTTCACATAACATTTGTAATTTTTCGATTTTCCAGTATGAACAAAGCATTGCTGATATGTTCCAAAGTCAAAGTTATAAACTAGATGAAAGTCAAGTGATCGAGTGCCAACGTACCAACGAAATGTTGGAATACGAATTAGAAGTCTTAACTGCCTATCAAAATAAGAACAAGAAACAAGCTCAAGAACAACGTGACCGTGAGCGTCGAGAACTGGAAAATCGTGTGGCGGTTCGTCGTAGTGTTTTAGAGAGTAAGGTATGTAATTCTTAAAATAAATAGTTACCTTTTAAGATTGTTTTAATGCTTTGTGTTTTAAATTGTTCATTTCTAGATGGATGCTGAATTACAGCAGTTCAATCAAGAGCGCGCCGAAAGATTACGATTAATGCATGAAAAACATGTGAAAGAAATTGAAGCTTTTGATGACGAATCAGTTACTTTAGGTTTCAGGTAATTCTATTTATTTTCCTAAGAACCATTCTTTAATGCCGTTTACTAATTTACATCATCCCAGCACATTATATTATCACACTTCAATATTTATGTACATAACAAGCAATTTCAGTTAAGATATATGTATACAATTTTTACGACCGGAACTAATAATAGGAATAAATAAGAGAACAATTTCAAGTTTTAGCCAACCCTACAAACATTTCGGTTAATCATCCTGCAAATATCACGAAAGGTTTCAATAAAAACAAGGCAGAAGGGGGTTTTATTAAGCAAATAATAGTTCCGTTGAGCGACCGTTCACGTAGCTTATCGCGAATTATCTGACTTACGGATGGATCGTTCGCTCATGTCTGTTGATCCACTCGATCAATTGACTGTGTGTGACATTCGGCCCATGCTTACATTGGGTCGTCCTCGACCCAATCATAGTCATCCAATATATCAGTCAATCAATCTAAAATTAACACCCAGCTATTGGCTTTCCTCTAACGTGAGGCCCCAGTCTCCGACGCTCTCTGTAGTCGTTCGCAAGGAGTCTAGTATAACCTTGTTTGACGTGTTGAATATTGTAATCGAATAGTCCGTAGTATCTCTTGATATCGTTCAAAACATTCAGTACTGGAAGAGTTTAGCTATAAGATTTAGCTATATGATTTTTGCTAAATGGGGCGGACACTGTAACAACGTAGCATTTTCTTCGCTTATTCCGGACGAAAGTCCCAAATGGTCGGTATGTATCTGTCGAAAAGGTATCGGTTCCGGGTCATTTTTGCATAGAAATTCTTCGGGCCTACCACCTTTAAACAAATTTCAACATGTTCCTCCAACTGGTTCTATCATTCACCTTATCTCGCCAGTTTGTAATACCAAGGATACGGAGGGATTCTTCTGCCTGGTCTTTCCAGCGGAGTCTTGATCGTCCTCTTTTCCAGCTTCCATCGGGTACGTTATCGAAAACCTTTTGCACTGGATCATCTTCATCCATTCTAATAACATGACGTAGCCAACGCAATTGGCCTAATTTGATTCACCTAGCTATGTCCACGTCAGAATATAGATGATATAGCTCTTGGTTCCAACGACGTCGTTACTCGCCGTACTCCTTAACAGGACCATATATTTTACGGAGCAATATTCTCGAATAATCCCAGGTGTTTTTCATTCGCTTGCGATATGACCCAAATTTCGCAGCCATATGTCAGGACAGGTAAATTGAGAGTCTGGTATAGCTGGATTTTTGTCTGTCGAGAGAGGGCTTAGTTCCTAAACTGCTTGCTGAGCCCAAAATAGCATCTATTTGCAAGCACAATTCTCCTATATCCAGGATGACGTTGTTGTCCTTGTTCACGGCGGATCCAAGGTAGACAAATTTGGTGGCATGTCATAACGTCCAGGGTCACAATGTCGATGGACATTACGACACTATAAAAAGTGTCCTAAGGTCCATGGACATTATGACACTTTCCAAAAGTGTCACAATGTCCATAAAGTCGTTGTCATTGTGTCCATGGACATTATGATACTTTTTGGAGTGTCGTAATATCCACAATAATGCAAAAGGCAACACTTTTGCATAAAATGCCGTTACTCGTTTGTAGTTTGCTTACATTTCCCCAGAAAGAGAGGGACAGTTTCAATAGTTTCTTCAAGTACTTTGAAAAGCAGTGGATGATAAAGGTAAGCGAAAATATTACTCTACAAAATAATATAGCCGTACCATTACTCGCGCCAACCTTCTGCTCTAATTGCAATACTGTGGGGAGAACACACTGAAGAAAAGGCTGAGATAAAAAGTGTCAGGGTAAAGGAAATAAAAAAATCAGCCTCTTCTTCAGTGTGTTCTCCCCACAGTTGCAATTAGAGCAGAAGGTTGGCACCCAAAAATTAAACCAAGGGCACATGACGCTGCCAGACTTCTTTGATTGTATAGTTCATAAAGAAAGCAGAATTCTTGAATACAATGAAATTACCGAAGACACTGATGCGCAAGATGCAATAGAAACTGATAATATGGAGGATATTGATGTGCCACAAAGCCAACCAACGGAGGTACTGCAATGCATTATTTGCGCTAAAGAACCGAGAAATATTTTATTGCAGCCATGTAGGCATTTCAAACTTTGCTCTGATTGTTTCGAAACATTAGATGCAAAATCCAAGAAAAACAAATCAGCTTTGCTTTGTCCGTATTGTAGAAAAATTGTTGAAACGAAGTTAAAAATATTTCAATAAAATAAATAAAACAATTCTAGCACTTTTTCCTACTGTAGGAGTGTCCTTAGACGTTGTGACACTTTTGGAAGTGTCTTAATGTCCATGGACTCCAGAAGGGTCACAATGTCCATAGACGTTGTGACACTTTTGGAAAGTGTCATAATGTCCATGGACCTTATGACACTTTTTATAGTGTCGTAATGTCCATGGACATTGTGACCCTGGACGTTATGACATGCCACCGACAAATTCATCTACCACTTCAAAATTAAATCGGTTGTCGACGTTCAAGTGCGGACCAAGTCGACACCATCAATTTTGTCTTGCCCCCATTAACAGCAAGACCTACTTTCGCTGATTCTTTTTCGATTCTGCAGTAACCTCTCGCAAATTTCGCCCAATAATGTCTATGTCGTCAGCATACGCCAGCAAATACAGGGATGGTCTTGTTTGTATTTACTGCAGCTTTTCTAATAATTATCTCCATTGAGATGTTGAGGAGATTGCACGACAGTGTGTCGCCTTGTCTCAGTCCTCGCTTGGTGGTTCGGTGAGGTCTTTCCCCACCTTCACTGCTGCTTTGGTGTTCGTCAGCGTCATTCTACAGTGGCGGATAAGTTTTGCCGGAATCCCAAGTTCAGACATAGCTTCGCACAATTTCCCCCGTATGGGGCTATCGAAAGCAGCTTTGTAATCGACAAAAAGATGTCGATTTGGCGTAGCGTGAATATTTGGTCAGTCGTGGACTTGCCTGGTCTAAAACCACACTAATAAGGTCCAATCAGGATTTCAACAATTGGCTTTAGTCTTTTACATAATACGCTCGACAAAACCGTACACGCGATGGATAAAAGACTGATACCGCGATAGTTGGAACAGACACACGGATCACCATTTTTGAATACAGGACATAATACACTGAGACTCCAATCGTCAGGCATAGATTCCCCCAACCATATACTGCATATAAGTTGATGCTTGTGGGCTAGCAGTCCCTCGCCACCTGCATTAAAAAGTTCAGAGGGTAGCCCATCCGCATCATTACCTCCTGATCTTCAGTGGAAGAATCTGAGTGGAGTAGTGCTGAAAAGTGGTCTCTCCACTTTATTAGACCCGTTATTCGATCTTCTTACCCTGCGATTTTTCCGCCTAAATTCTCAGCCTCTCGTACCGCTCACCGCAGCACACGTTGTAACTGACTGTTTCGTTGCCATACGTGCAGCGTCTTTTTCATCAGTTGCAATGCGACATTCTTCGTCGTACTATGGCTTATACTTCTGCAGTTTTTAATGGGAGATGTGCTTCAACTGCGCATCTAAGTCCTCCGGAGGGCGCTATTTTGTCCTAACAGGAGAGTGAACTTTTGTTGATAGGACTTTCATATTTCCGGTATTTGCAGCTTGGCAATATCTAGTATTTTCCCGTGTTTTTCGCCGTGCTCAGTCTTTTGAGAACTTTCGCAGCCACCAGGTTATTATCCGAGTCGATAATCACACGTACATCCATTACACTAGAAGAGTGCCTGCCATCTATTACCAAGTGATCAATCTGGTTCTTCGATCTCTGATCAGGAGATATCCAGGTAGCCTTATATATGTTCTTATGCTGGAATCGTGTGCTACTAACTACCACGTTCTTTGCAGCGGCGATGTCTATCAGTCTTATTCCATTGTCGGATGTGGTATCATGTAGACTGATTACGGATGGTTGGTCGAAAGACACTTTCCTTTCCCAATTTGGCATTAAAAACGCCTCGAATGATCGTGGTCAGGGCAGCGTTCGTATCCTCCAGACGCTCATAAAATGATTCTTTGACCTCATCGTCTTTATCGTCTGTCGGTGCGTACACACAAATTAACGAGATGTTGAAATATTTCGCCTTGATGCGAATTGTGGGTATGCGTTCACTCACTGGGTTGAACCTACACCTACGACACCTACAGTCTCTTGCTAACTATAAATCCGCACCCGAATTTGTGCTTTCCCTAATGGCAGCTGTAGTAAATATCTCAGTTTTTCTTTCTGGTGCAACCATATCCTGTCCATCGCATTTCCTGGATAGCTGTGATGTCAGCTTTATATTTTTTCGAGGACATCCGCCAGTTGGAAAGCGGCACCCGTCCTGTATAGTGTTCGCACATCCCAGGTACATATCCTTAAATCGTAGTCCTTATAAAGATTGCGAGGGTCGTCAACACTTAGGGGTTTTCTTCGTTTATTATATTTTCCGTGTATTTTCATTGCAAAACCACCCCACCGTGGTTTGAATTTTACCTACTGCCTGGATGATTATGTTTCAGCCGCTCATTATACATCAAACGCTGACCAGAATGCAGTGTGTCGAAACTGGATTATTGTTTCTTTACTTTAGATCCGCCGTTGGCTAGGGGTGTTGGCTCTTCCACAGAAGAATATGTCCACTACTTCGAAGAGCTTCAGTGGCAGGGTCACCTAATAATCCTGAGAAGTATCAGTGATCGCATTACCAGTCAGTCTGCTTATTCGTTTCGCCTTCTCACTTTAGCTAGCTAGCGGAGATTTCCAATAAAGCTATTGCCCAGGACATACTGCGTGTAAATAGTGAGCTGCTTGGATTGCCCAATGAAGTAATCATTTCTGGCCACTCCCAAGTGAATGGCTATCAGAAACTTTCCACCTCCACGGACAGTCCCATGTCCGTTAACAAGGGTATATTCCAATTTGATATGCCTAGACTGTGGTGAGGATTCTATGTTCTTCAAACCGTTGCAAATTTTCATCAAAGTTTGATCTTGTAATTCCAGTGTTTAGGCCGTGCTAGACTGTTAGAGAAAACGTTGGATGTGTCAAAATTTCCATTTGGTGAGAGCGGATGGAATAGTGTAAACTTGAGAATGATTTGCAGACAACATTTTGCCAGATCTGTTAGATTTCTCTCATACATATATTGATTTTGCTCAATAAATAATGCGATCAGGGTTTCATTTTGAATGAAACGAACAAAAACAAAGAAAATGGCAATAAAAACATGTATTTTACAAATGTCGCTGTTCACAATTTGCCGTTTCCTGTATTCTAGTTTTATTTTAAAACTGTTGTATTTAGTTTTTCGAATGATAACGATTTCTGTCAAATGGAGGAGAGTTTCATTCCATTTCTCTCCGCGAATCGTTCCATTTGCTAACACGGCTTTTAGGAGCCAATCGACTCGATCCAAGAACATAAATTTAGAAATACTCGAGTGATTCGACGAAGTTCAAAATCTCCAACTCGTAACTATTATATTTGACCTTGTTGGGTGTTCGATCTACTGTAATTATATGTCTTCTCGGGAAAGGTGTAACAGTAACAAGTAACTTTCCCGTAAGTTCGATGCCCATCTAAGTTACTTTATATCTTCACAGATAAGATGTAGTTTCAGCAAAGCATTCGGGCTGGCTAGAAATAATATTGCTCAGCCTCTCTTCTTCACTAACAGAAAGGATAGATATAGATAGAATGGTTTCCAACCAAAAGTCGTCGTCCTCTACAACTAGCCGCTTTCCTCCCTGGCACATTAAGCGCGCTTGCTTATATATTCGCTTGTTTTGTATGAAGATTTAGCGAGAACTTAGCGACGAGAACCATTTTCGCTAAGTTAACATAAAAATTTTCACATCTTATTGAAAACATCTAAATTGCCATTTTCTTTGCAACTTAGCAAGCAACAATCGCTTGCTTGTAACCAAAACACGACTAATATGTTCCCACGTTAGTTCCCACGACGAACAGATCTATGCTCCGGAACGGCCCGAGTATCACTCTGCCAAGGATTGTCAACTCAGCAACAGCTGTATCAGCCACTTGTTTTTACCCAAGTGAGCAAATCATGCAGCAGGCTTGCTCAAGATATTATTGAAGCTGGCGTACACCAGAATCCAGGCTCTACTGCGATCTCGATCTGTTCAGTGTGTCACACCAGGATCAACCGTAACCCTACCCAGGTCCAGTGTAATGGATGCCAAACTGTCATCTTAGACGGAGCACTTGACTCGCCAATCACAGAATCTGGTCGAGAAGTTTCGTGGGGAGCTGTGGCCAATTACAGCAATCAGGTAACACTGCTACTGCTGTCTTAACACTCCTAACCCATGGTAGATATATGTACATCCTCAGACCACAATCTAGCAATGCCTGTCTAATGAGTATGCTCTATTTCCAACGGTGTTATATACAGGAATATAACATCAGCACAATGTAATTGCTATGGTGCTACATGAGGCGTTTGACAACTCTTCCTTCGCATAGGAACTGGAACAGTCGGCAGTCCAGTGGGGTATGCGATCATTACCATTAGTGTAATTACCCACGCCTGGACATCTCTCGCTAACTTCTCAATTAAGACCCACAATTTTAAACGAGCTTCACGCCTATCAGCTACACAGTTGCTAACGGCAATCCCTATGCTGCCCCGTCAGCTACTCAATTTCGGCATGTTGTCCCCAGGCACGCCGAATTTCAGCCGCAATCAGCGGTTACCCAGTTGCGTATTCTCAGCCATGCCCTACAGCTCCCACCACATCACGGCTGCACTCACCAGCCACTCAGTTGCATCTTGAAACCCCACAGCTGCTTTCGGCAGCTTCCCAATTGCCTCCGCCAATATCCCAGCAGCAATCTTTCGAGATTATGCAATTTAATTGCTACGGTCTTTAAAATATTTCGGAGATCAGACGCCGTTCAGGATAATAAGCCATCATTCGGAGAGACAGGGACAGAACTCACTGGGGCGAGCTCGCGTTTTTCGCCGAGCGACTCTCAAGGTTAAAAAATGTTTTCCCGTTACATCCCATGAAGGGATTAGGAAGACCGTGGGTCCGATTCCACCTCTGACCACCTTAAATTTCTTTTGAAGGCGGTCAACTCGTTTAGTGACGCTCACTAAGCAGCACCGTCGTGGCAGATGGCTATAACATCTGGAAAATTTTAGTATTAGTTCAAAAATGATACGGTCTACAATCAAGTCTATCTGGTATTGGAAACGGTAAGGGGCACATTGTCATTCCGTTTGATAGTACACATTACACGGATGCGAAGAAATTCCACATCAAATTCTACAGGCAATTTATTGCACAACTAACCAAGCAGAATAGGGCCAAGAGAGCTATAGTTCGGAGAACTAAGAATCTCAAACGAGATCTAGGACGCTGCTCTTTCACACCCAGACCCACTAAAGCTCTCGGTCCAGACGGCATGTTAATGGTAATGCTGAAAAAATTCGGACCAGTAGGGATTCGGCATACCGGACGCGTGGAAAATATCTTGGGTTCTTCCACTCCGAAAACTAGATAAACCTGCTAACCAGGGAGAGTCATATCGCCCGACCTCCCCCTTATCACATGTAGCAACGGTTTCGGAGTGTCTACTCTTCCCCTCCTGAAAGATCATTTTCAGCTCCCCGATTGCCAACATTCACATCGCACTTCGACGGCACAACATTACTACCCTCATCGGCAATGGTCTTAATCAGGCAGACCCGCTGTACGTACTCGATCCTGCGCCGGTTCATCTTGAACTCGTCCCTCTCCAACCTTACCAAGCGTTTGTTTGGTAACTATGACACAAGCATTTGTAGAGTTCAGAAATCCTGATATTGCAAGATAAAAATGGGTGTGCCACAAGGAGGAGTATTGTCACCCATATTCTTCTACATTTACCTTGCAAAACTTCCTGCACCCTTTCATGGAGTTAGTATTGTGCCGTACGCCGATGATTGCACGATCACCTCGGGCGTAAAAATAGATGACATATGTGCCAGCATTAACAGCTATCTGGTTTTTGGCATTTCATCTATCCAGTCACCTCAGCCATCAGATTCTGATGCAGAATAAGTGGTCATTCTATCAACAGGGTCCTTAATGAACACGCACACCAGATTTCGACTATTGAGAGGCTTCCACCAAGGCATACCAGATCTATTCTGTCGCAGCTTAGATCTGGTTGGAGTTCCATTTTGAATTCGTACAGATCTAAGGTAATTCCAGGCACATTTGACCCGTGCTCACACTTCCTACAAAGCCGTCATGACACTTCATATTTTTTTTAATTGTGATAGACCTACTGAATTGCCACCACTATACCTATGGCCAGACCCATGGAGGTGGCACAATATCCAGTGACACATAGGCCAAACACTTATAATTTTTGTTTTTATATCGTCCACGAAAGAACGTCTGGAAACAGTCAGTCTGTTACAGTCAGCCGTTTATTAACATATCGGCGCTCAAATTCTGATTACATTGGAATTTTCCGACCACAAAGCCATTAAGTGTCGTTTAACACGATTCGGGATTGCCTATATCCCTTCCAAAAAGTTTTCTTATCAGTGACCGACTGCTTCCGTGGTCCACAAATGATTTGGTAAATATGCCATTAATACGGATTGTCTTCAAAAGGCCAGACTTCGGTTATTGTGTGGTTTCATCAACTTTATTTACTGTGGGGCGCCGAGACTCATTTTTCTGTTGCATCCAGTTGTTAGTTTGTTGAGTTGACTTCGCATCTAGTTTTACATTGGGGTTCCGCACAGTCGATAGCATTGTGACCCATTAAATTGCAGTTAAAGCACTTAACCTCTAATTTGTCCTTCGTGTCTTATGTCATATTTTTAGTCGTTGGCTTAACCGTACTTACATATGTTAAGTTTCCAGTCGTATTGTTATAAAGGCAATAACAAAAATGCCACTCTTCAGGACTTCCAATCTTAACGAATTGCCAGGCATCAATCGACTCTTCTGATGAGGGATTAAACGTTGTTAGTAATGCTACATCACGTGCGTTTGTAAGTTGGTCCAAGCCAGGAGGCTCGTGTTGTCGATTAATCGTTGTCCGTGAAGTATTTCATGGACTCCACCTGGGGTGTAAATGTAACGTCTCGTGGTAATGAATTTGCGCCAGCATTATCATCCTGAATGTCCTGTGTTTATAACTTAGTATTCATGATATCTTCGTTGACGTTACTTAGATTATCCCCGTCATAATAACGTAGACCTGCGGTTGGTTTCTCTGACGTCACTGTAACATTTGCTCGTACAAAAACGTTTGAATGTTGATATGAGTTTGTCGTCGGTGTCTGTCTGATATGCGAGAAATGTGTGTTGGTGGCATGTTATTCGCCAAACGAATCGGTGTACGATTCGTCGATGCAAATATCTGCATTTCGTAACTTCGTACTCAAATTAAGTGTTTCTAAAATATAAGCAATTAACGAGGGTGACGTCATGTGACAAAAGGTGGACCTTTCTGTGGAAATGTCCATATTATTGTTGCATACAGTTTTTTAACGACGTACAGAGAATAAATTTGAAATTTGCTGTGCAGCCGGTTTTTTGCAATATGCACTCAAATTTTTGAACATTTAAACTTTTTTAAATTTGTTGACATATAAGTACTTTTAGAATAAACAAATTAAAAAAAAATGGTGCCCCATAACATCCCATGAAGGAATTGGGAAGAGCTTCTCACAATCAGTGAGTATGAATTTTTACACTCACTGATTGGGACCTACAGTTTTACACCGGTTCCGAACGGTATTTTGAGAAGCTTTTACATGGCTAATTACTCGATAGTGCCGCCATCACAAGCGAGGTGATCTGATTTTAACGGGAATGAAAATATTCATTCCAGGCATGCAAAGAAGCTGTCAGATCCAAAGAGGAAGCTTTCAGTAATTGGAAATTGAATAAAAATCCAACTACTGATATGCTGCGCAAGTTAGCTAGATCAAATTGTGCCAAGGTACTACGACGCGCAGAATTCCTGCATGAACAGCGTCTTCGAGCCAAAGTTATTTCTTCTCCCAGGGGAAGTAAGAGCTTTTGGTCATTTGTCAAGAGAATTAAGAACAATAAAAGTTCTTCATCTATCCCAACCTTAATTAAAAATGGCATAATTTATTCTAACCCGGTTGATAAAGCTAACCTTTTTGCCGAAATATTTGCAGAAAACTCCTCCCTGCCGATTAGCTCTCAACCACTCCCCGTCATCGCAAATATATCTAGCTCCATGCCTGAGATATTTTTTCGTACGCGAGGAGTTAAAAAGGTCCTTAAGGAGCTCAACGTAGGAAAGTCTCCGGGGCCGGATGGAATTCCGGCACTAGGTTTGAGCAAATGCTCTTCGACGCTTGCTCGTCCACTGCGCAACCTTTTCAGCCTGTCATACCGAACAGGTATTTTCCCTACTCGCTGAAAGGTTGCAAATGTGCAGCCGATCCCCAAAAAAGGAGCGGCTACTAATCCCAATAACTACCGGCCAATTGCGATATGTTCTACTCTCTCAAAGGTGATGGAGACCATGGTCAATTACCATTTGGTGAGTTACCTGGAAGTTAACAGTCTACTCAGTGATCGTCAATATGGGTTTCGCAGAAACCGCTCAACTGGCGACCTGATGGCGTTCCTCACGGAACAGTGGAATCGGTCCGTGCATAGACTGGGTGAGAGCAAAATAGTGGCCTTAGAGATTTCTAAAGCATTTGATAGAGTTTGGCACCAGGCACTCATATCAAAGGTTAATGCTTTTGGTTTAGGTAGAAACTTCTCTCGATTTATTTCGAGTTTTCTCAGAGACCGTTCAATACGAGTTGTAATAGACAGTATCTCTTCCGATGAGTATACAATTAATGCGCGAGTACCTCAAGGCTCTGTGCTTTCTCCCCCTCTTTTTCTTATTTTCATCAACGTCCTTCTGGATCGGACTACCAATCCCATCTATTCCTTCGCTGCATTGCACCACGCACACAACATTGCACCACCGACGGCCACTACTTTAAAAAGCAAAACTAAAATAAAGCCACATTTTATCTATAGCAGGCTAGGTTTTTGTATAAGTTGAGAAAGAGTATTCGAAGTATTTGTGCATCGATTCATGGTCCTTTTCTGTGCAAACACTTGAGCCAGTGGGAAGTCCTGATTTGCGTTCTTCGCGTATCGGGGATAAACTTGCACATTATATGTACGTCTCCTCAGTGATAAGGTTAGGTTTGAGTGGGTGTGAGTTCTGCCCAAGGAAGCTCACCCAAGTAGCAGTGATGCCGTTTTGAATAACCACGTTACCCTGAAAAGAAAAGAATGTACACACAGGGAAAAGATTAGTTGGAAATCAATTCAGTCAGTGGAAATTCCACGATAGTCTATATTTTGATTAGAATTCATAATTGTCAAACATCAGAATTATTTGTCGATGTTATTAGCTTTGTTCCCGTACGTACGTACTATTTTTGTTTTACTGTTTTTACTATTTTCTCGAATTTGAAAGAAATTTATTATTCTTTTCTATGGCAAAATGACATAAATTTCTTTCAAAATTGGAAAAATAGTACGTACGGAAACAAAGCTATTGATAGAATAACAATAGGTCTTACTAAATACAAGTTGCTACTACCGAACTTAAGTTGTATGTATTAACCAATTTGAGTATTTCTAAAACCTCATTCATCTGAAATGGAAGATACAACTAATAAAATGTACAATATTAGAATTCGTGTTCAAATATTAGTCACTGTAATCATAATTTAGTCTCTGTCACAAAAAGACTTGTTACAAAGTTATGTATTCGATTTTTCACAAGCTATTTCATGCGAATTGGAACATTTTGTGAGAAACACTCAGAAACCCGTAAAAATTTTAATTTTTTCGATTGGACGCGCCGTTTTCGATATATGTATAGAAATTTTTTCATATTTCGACCAAAAATGGGCCGGAATACGAACCCAGGTTATAAAAAACAATAATTTTGTTTAGATTAAAATATAAAATACCCAATTTTAATAAAAAATTATTTGTTTATTTTTTTTCTCTAAAAAATTCATAATTTTTTTTCTATAAAATTCACCAAATGGTTGTGACAGCCATCAAATTCAAGTAATTAGTTGAGCATACCAATATATTATTTGGTACAGCCGAATTAGTTTTTACATTTTTCGTTCATTCAACTAATAGAATATACACCACTACAGGATAATTTGATTGCTAGAACTACAACTTGATTGACAGATTACATTTATTTCTTGTTGCTGTGGCTTCAACTAAATATTTCAGTTCTTGCAATCAAAACTGAATTTCAAATCAATTGATATGCACAATATTTGGTGATACTGAACACAATTATTGGTAATCACAACTGAGTAATGTGATAGTCCAAGGAACCACCAAATTTTAGTTGGCTGTAAATATAGTGGTGACAACGAATCTCTTCTCTGTGTGTAATAAATTGCGGTTCCCACTTTACCCAATTAGTACTGTTAATGTATTTTAGAAGTAGACTGAGTTCAATACTCCCCAGTTCCTGTAATCCGGCAAAAGGGTGCTTTTCCAAAGTTGTCCTCTTTATAGTTGCCATGGCTGGGCACTGTAGCAGATAGTGTTCAAGGGTTTCCGCCATAACGTTTCCATCGCAACTACGACAGTAACGCCTTTGTTGTATTCCAATGTTATTAGCATGTCCACCAATCGTCCAGTAACCGGTTATGATAGCTGTCATTCTGGCTATTCTATTCCTGTTCAGTGTCATCAGGAACTCGGTGCTCGTACCGTCATATCTAGGCCATATACCCGTGATATGCGACAGGTAGTGAATTCTCTTCAGTTTCAGTCTGCCTCCTGGTGGTGAGTGGCAATCAATCACGTTACCCACCACTTTTAGAGGGCTTTTATTCATGTTTCGTCCATCCGCTTTTCTACTTAAACCTTTCCTGGCTAGTTCATCCACGGCTTCGTTTCCGGCTATATTCGTATTACCCGGAACCTACACTAGGGAAAGTCTCGTCGTGTCGCCGGTCTCGTCTAAAAGGCTCCTGCATTCACAAAACAGTTTCGACCTATTCTCCTCTGAGGATAGATCCCTTATCGCTGTTAGGCTATCTGAGAAGATTTTAACATTCTTCCTTACTATAACGAGACTTTGCAACTGACGACACGCCTCCAATATTGCCAGTACTAAAAACAGGCAGACCTATTGATAGTGTTATACCCAGTGACGTTGAGTAATGCCCAGCTCCTACTTCACTATCCATGTTAGATCCATCCGTAAAATGTTTATGTCAACATCCTGCAATGATGAGTAGTTCTTCCACTCTTGTGTGGACTAGCTAGCATAGTTTGTTCTTTCAGGTATGACCCCACTAGGCAAATTGTACAGAGTCGTACTATGCCCATAACTTCGTTAGGTCCAACATTTCAGTTCTCTAAGCCGAAAAACACTCTTTGCAACTAAATTTTTAGCAAACTGTTCAATCGCTAAAATATCACGCCAACGCAAGCTGTTCTTTGCACGGTTGACAGTTTTCTATCTTTCTCCAGAGCCGCAATATTAAGTTTCCAGTTGAGTTTCGGATCTAGATTTACACCCAGATACTTCGCCCTATATGACAACTCTTATTTTGTACCATTGAGTGAGGAGAGTAGCCGATATTGTGGAATAGTTTGCCAATTTGTGAATAGTATCAGTATATGTATAATAGTATATGTTCATCCAAAATTCTTTCTAGAGTCTTGAGTATAAATTATTTAGTATATGTATTTATTTATTTTATTTTTTTTTTGCTTTATTGACTTGTAATATTTGTGTCTATCCTGCGCAACAAAAGTCAGTCTTATAATTATAGCACAGGAATTACGAATTTTACAGAATAACATTTGACAATCAAATAGAAACGAGATCCATGATACATAAAATTCCATTAGACCTAAGTACATAAAACATGAATAATATCACAGAGAATATAAGTTTTTCTAATACAATAATAAATTACATTTAATATGAAATTGGAAAAGTTGGAAAAATTAGGTTTAAAATCGCACGATTTCACCATGAACATCGCATGACTATGGACACCATCAACGTCTTCCAGTTGCCCGATTTTCCAATTGTGCGTTGAACATCGCATGACTATGGACACCATCAGCGTCTTCCAGTTGCCCGATTTTCCAATTGTGCGTTGGAAGTTGGGTATTACTACCCTTGAGAATATACTCAATTCCCTCCAGGTGGGCTGGCTGGGATCCATGCATGTGCCCTGAGCCTGGATGGGAGGTCCTCCATCCGAACAACATCTAGTGTTGCCCCTGGCCGCAGCTCACCTATTTTTTTCACAGCTGCACGGTAACAATCTAGCCGCCGCTGGTCTCCAAACGCTATTGCCTGTGTCATAGTCAACCATGATTTTTCTATCTTTTTGTTTTAATACTTTCTGACCATAGGCAAGTATCCTAGGGGTTACTAGGGGTTTTTGCACCTACAATTGTTCACGGTGAAGGTAGAGCAAATGTGTCCATGGGTGATTTATAGAAGACGGTGTGGGCAACAGTAGTATAGTAGGGGTAAATTCTGTTACTGATTCGATTCGACTCCTATGATCCATCAAAATGGGTTTAAAAGTAATCTTACTACAAAGGGATACAACGGGTCAAAAAATGGTACGCACGTGAGGGAAACGTCAGATAAGTTTTGAGTTCATACCTTACTTTTAAAAAGTGTAAATGTACCGATCATGTGTTTGGCAAATATGTGTTTTTTTAGCTCAAATGAAATAAAATGTACCAACAAATTTTTTTGTGGCGTAGTAATTATTAGGGTATCGATCACGAAAATAATCAAAAGAAAAAGAAATCGCCTCGGCCGAATATGTATGCTCGTCAAAGGGTTACGGCAAACTTGGCAAAATTTTTAAAAAAACCGTTGGTTAATTTTGACAAAAATTTTTAAGAAAGGGAAACAGATCATGTGCTTCAGAAATTCTTTTTTACAATATAAAACTTGATATGTAATAATATATATTTTTATCAATTTGAATTTAAAGTTTCATATCTTTTCTCTATTTCAGCGCTTTGGCAATTGCCGAAGGATCACGTGAGACCTACCCTGACGAAGAGGGTAGTCTATCGGGTTCAATGATTAGTTTAGCGCATAGTAATAGTTCAACAAGTTTTCCGGCTGGCTCCCTATAGCATAGAAATGTTAATATAAAAAATGGATTTCATCATAATATTTTAAATAAAGATAATGTAATTATTGCTAGTTCTACGACAACAACAACAACCACCAACACAACATTCATAACAACAATAAATATAACTTCAACAACAACGCCGACAACACTTACAAAACGTTTTCGCATTTCGCATAGCGATGAATACCGATAAAAGATGTTGCCAATGATGCAGCCTCCACAACAAGTGTACCAAAACAACCACACCAACATCAGCAGCATCATGGAGAGTTTTGCTGTAGCAATAGCGTGCAACAGCAAATGTCGCGTACTTCAATCTAAACCCGTTTCAGGATGACGTCGATTCGATATCAGTCGGCGGAAATTAATGCTTTGTAAACTATACAACACTTATAGCCACATACACTCCACCACCCACTTTCCGCCCCTTGTTCTCTCACGCACATTCAAACACACAACCACTCACACACTCAGATCAATTGTCAATAACAATAATAAATCTAAAATAGAAAACAACAAGTGAAAGCAAAACCGATAAAACTATAAATCTCCCAAAATTGGTTGCGAGAAGGAATACTGATGTAAAAGTTGGAGAAGAGGAGCACATGGAGGAGTAAGAATGGTTAATAATATACAAACATATACATAAAAATAATAATATGATAATTAATTAATTAATATTATTATAATGATACTGATAACATTTAATAATTAACGCAACTTATTATAAAATAATTTATTTTTAAGTTAAATAAAAAATAACAAGAAAATAAACGCGTTATAAAAAATATTAAAACAAAATTGAAAAATAACCAGCATTATTGCAAGTAAAACATTTTTATTTTCTTTTTTATACTTTTTTGTACGAGAAAGTAAAATGATGAAAGTAAAAAAGAGGCAATATAAAATATAAAAATTCATACCTAAATATTACGCTAACTGCATCACAGTGGGTGGGCCATCTACTGGTTAATTTTAAATTTACATTTTATTTTATATCTGGTTGATTTTTCGATCTCACAACGTTGTAGGAAATACTGCTTCAGAGCTCTCTTCCATTGCAATGTTGGAAATAATTTGAAAAACGAGTGCTTTGTTGACATAACACTCCTTTTGATGGTTAGAGGCAATAAGTAACAATGACACTCTTTGAATATTTAAAATTTAATAAGGCAAACGCAATATGATTCTTATAGGAATATTTTCCGTATGTTACGAATAAATAATTTTAAAATGTTTCTATCACGTCACAATGTGGAGTAAAACAGTGTAGCTTAAAAAAGGTTCCCCGTTACATCCCATGAAGGGATTGGGGAGTGCTTCTCAGAACCAGTGAGTTGTGCGCGTTCAAGTTTTGCACTCACTGATTGGGACCTACAGTTTTACACAGGTTCCGAACAGTATTTTAAGATGCTTTTTTCATGGCTAAATAGTCGATAGTGTCGCTGTCCCTAAGCGAGGAAATGTAAGGTGGTCAGAGTAGGGATCGAACCAACGTTCTCATATACAAGAGCCGCGCACACAACCATTGTAGCACCGATGGCCACTGCTTTATACCAAAACGACATGACAAAGTTAAGTCTACAGTTCTTGTAACTCCACCTGTTGCAAGATAATTTTCGTCGAATATATCATTTGTAGAAACCTACGACGAAGAGTGTGAAATGAAACGTCAGAGGAGAGAAATTGTTTCTCTACTCTAATTTGCTCTATTGTCAGGTCCATAGAGGAAATTACAATAGAGTAGTTTATTCTCTCAATATTTTTAACTTCATAGGTATGGTTGCAAGTAAACATTGGATGATGGAAAGCATCGGTTCAATAATACCAGATAGAGGTATTAGTACAAAACGTCCAACAAAGCAACATCAACGGAATTTCGTGTTTGTGTGACAAAATAATTGTGTTAAATACAATACAAATGTATACCAAAGATAAAAGTCAACAAAAGAGTGCAAAATACATTTAAATTCTACAATTCTACACCAAAACGAAATGAAAAAGTGAAGTCAACAGTTTGTAACTCCACCTGGGGTAAGTTAATTTTCGTTGAATATCTCTCATTTGCACAAACCTACGACGAAGAGTATGAAATGCAACGTCATATGAGAGACTAAAATATTCTATTCTAATTTACTCTATGATGGAAAGACTTAGACCGGTACAGCGTCTACAAATTATTCAACTGTATTACGAAGAAGATCCACTGCTCTCGAGCAACATTTTGTTTAGCGATAAGGCCCATTTCTGGCAACGTCAATAAGCAAAATTGCCGTATTTGGGCTGAAGAGACACACGAAGTGTTTCAAGAGCTGCAATTACATCACTTCAAAACAACGGCTTAGTGTGGTTTATGAGCGGGTGGAATCATCGATCCATATTTCCTCAAAAATGTGGCCGTCCGGAACGTAGTTGTTGACGGCGTCGATTACGAGCCATGATATCTGATTGTTTGCTGCCTGAAATTGAGTCCCGCGATGTCGACAATATTTGGTTTGGTTCCGCTACCTTTCACACGCCCTGTGAAACCATGGCATATTCCGAGAACAATTAATTTCCCGCTTCGCACCGGTGAATTGGCCACCTAGACCATGTGATATCACATCACTAGTCTTATTCCTTTGGAGCTCCGTAAAGTGAAAGTCACATGGATAAGTCGGTTACGATTGAGGAATAGGAAATTAACATTACTCACGTCATTCGCCAAATGCCACTCGAAATGCTTGATTGCGTAATCGAAAATCGGAACCTCAGGCTGTACCATATTAGCCGCAGTAACGGTCAACATTTGAATGAAAATAAATGTATAGAAAAAAGTAATTATAAATGAATCACCCGTTAGAAGATGGTAACTGCTTTTCTCATTCTCTACTGCCTGGTATTATGATATATTGCCCAATTTGGCGTAGTGTAGATTGATGAGCGACTTAAGTGTTTTCCCTTATCAGACTTTTCGAGAGTAATATTCGCGTAAAGTAGCTGCGCAGAGGTGTATGCAGAGACACTGTTGTAAGATTGACTGTGATATCCAAAACTGCTTGAGGGTTACTTTTCGGGCATCTCAGACGCACATGACGGTAATCCTTTTAATTGTTCTCATCGGTTTCAATTGATCATTGTTCTTAAGAAATGATATATGTATGTAGATATCCTAAACTCCTCAATTTTACGTCTACGTGTAAAAGCGACGTGCACGTGTTTTAAGGTTTTAACTCTAGATTGCTCATTTCAAGGGTCTTCTGAATGCAGTTTGCATCAACACCCACAAAAAAACCCTATTAGTCGTAACCGAATTTAGTGGTTGGTCACATCCACATTAGATGCGATTACATCCGAATGAGAGGTTGTCACACCTGCATTGGAGGGCCTACAATAATGCCACAATTTAACCACCTAGGTTGTGAAGAAAATAGACATGTATTGGTTATAGCGCTTGCTTAGAATGCCACTTGTTTTGTATGGAGAGCTAAGTGACATTAAGCGATACTTGAAATTAGCGCTTCCATATATGTATGTCTTAAGCTCTGTATTCGGTTTTTATGAAATTTTCGTTGCCATAAGAAGTACGTGTATAAAAAATAACGAAAATTTCGTGAACCGAAAATTTCGCTTACTTGTTTTTGGGACCCGAATTTTGACATTTAGACAATTTTAACAACAAAAAGTAACATCACTTGCGTTAAAAATAAAATGGAGTGCGTAGAGGAATTATTAATGAAATATTTGCAAAGTAAATCAAAGATAGGTGATACCTCGCCGCAACAACATTTTATCTTGGATATATATATTGTGAATTAAGAGATAAGGAAGAGAGAATAAATATTTGCATTACTGATGTCATAATATGTATTAGAGCAAGACGCATATATACCATATATACCTATATATATATCATATATATTATGGATCATTTGGCGTTTTCGTAAACGATAACCGTTAGCTTGTAACGAAAACATGCATTCTACGTATTTATAACTTTCATATGGCAAATGTGTGCAGAGTTTTGGGGGCGTGGTATAAAAATTCTTAATTTTTCGTTGATCTTAATCTAAATTCGATCGTATTTATATAAGGTTTTGATTTTTTAAACAGTAACAATTGAAACGTATTTATTCAAGCGAGAAACCGTGAAAAACATTATTTCATTTGTAATGAAGCTAGCAGCAAATTATCGTGCATATATAAATCAGTAAGCATGTATAGAATATTTCATATAAAAAATTTGAAAACGTTATGAACAAAAAACCATAAGATAAATAATATAAACACTTTTTATAGATAACTTTTGAGACTCACCCTAGATACATACAAACTAAATTAGAAAATGTAATAGAAATTCATATAATAAAATAAAAGGAATATAAAATCGTATAAGGAATATAATGGATGTGTGATTAATGACGTGATTAAATGTGCGCTGCTTCATTAAAAATCTCTCCAAAAACTATCCATACAATTTGATAAAAGCTTTTAATTGTAATTTACACTTAAGCGGCATTCCGCGTTTACCGCGATTTCAACGCATTCGTGATTTCAACCCACAAAACATGTTTTGCGGACAAAAATCCTCTTTTTATGGAAATGAATCCCGAATAGTGTGAAATCGTTGTATGCTGAACATGGCTTTACATACATATGTACATCCTTAGAATTAAAGTGATTCCTGAATCCATTGGGCTGATTTGATTGAGCAATTAATCACACTCCTTAATAGGAATGCTTTGATTTTTAATATCTTATAACTTTTATGATTCATTTTAGTTAAACCTTTCGATTTTTAATAAACTTTTATTGTAAACAAATTTGTACACGAGTGGAGATGACTTTGTTATGGTTTGGTATAATTTTGTTATGGTCTGTGTTACCATTTGAATGAGACGATTACGTAACCATTTATTTTGTTTTCCGTTTTGATTCGACCATTTCGAATAATTAGATCTTAATTTTTAAATTGACCTCGAGCCTAATTATTTAAGAATTAAGATCTAATATAACAATTTATAATAAATATAATAATTTAAATTGAAACAAGAATAATTAATAAAATTAAAACAAACAACAACATGTAAACTGTATGTCTTTATGAATAATGAACATATAAAACGGAAAAGTAAGTAAGAAAATTTGGTCATATTAATTTCAATTGATATGGAAACGGCAAAATTAATTGCCATGGCTTTTAAATAGTCTGTTTTTGAATACAGCCTTAAAATTTTTGTTTTTTAAACAATTTTTGTTGTTGTGGGGTTCAATGTTCCCATATTTTACGTTTTCGATTGCCGTTTTAAGCCCGGTATTCAGTTTTTATGAAATTTTGTTGAAAATAACGAAAATTTCGTTCTCTTTTCATTTGCTTGGTACTCAGCTCTTAGCGAAAATTTCGTAGGTAAAATCAATTACAGGGTTGTTACGCTGAGTTATTTCGTACGAAAAGAATTGTTTGATAATTGTCTGGGATAATTTTGATCATTTTAACAACCAACAGCGCGTAGGTGAATTCTTTGACGTTTGGGAATAAGGTCTCAAGTCAGAAACTATAGTTTTTCGTAATGTTAATTTGAAAATTATTTATATATGAACTTTTCTGTCTTATTGCCTAAAGAGCAAATGATTACGATTGGCTGCAGTTGTGCTAGATTGAGGTTATTAATACCAAACGAAAGAGAGAAAAAATTGAGCTAAACCCAATCAAAAACTCAAAATCCATTTTTTTGACTTAAGACCTTATTCCCAAACATCAAAGAATTATAAATGAAATATTTGCAAGGTAAATCAAAGATATGTGGTAACTCTCCGCAAATTTCTTACGAAAATTTCGCCAGAACTGAATACGGGGCTTTAAGTCCGGTATTCAGTTTTTATGAATTTTCGTTGCCATAAGAAGTACGTGTATAAAAAATAACCAAAATTTCGTTCACTTTTCATTTGCTTGGTACTCAGCTCTTTGCGAAAATTTCGTAGGCAAAATCAAGTACAGGGTAGTTACGCCAAGTCATTTCGTACGATAATAATTGTTTGGGACCGGCATTTTGACATTTCGATTATTTTATTAAACAAAAGTAATACCACATGTATTAAAAATAAAAAGCCGTGCAAAGATGATTTATTAATGAAATATTTGCATGGTAAATCAGAGATATGTGGTAACTCTCTGTTACAAAATTTTCCGTTTAGAGATAAATGACAGAATAATTTCTTACCAAAATTTTCCAAGAACTGAATACGTGAAATCGTCTCTTTAGTCAGATTCTCGATCAGACTAAAGACCGGTATGCTTTTTGCCACAAAAACTTCAATGTGTCTACGTCAAACCTCAATAGAGTTTTAGGTGCGTGGCAGTGGTACGATATGAACTGATTTAACTGTTTTTTGATGTAAACAGTTTTTCAGATTTCGTCCTCAAAAATAATTTTTTTAGGAATTTTTAAATTTCGGATCGTTTAGTTCAATTATGTGCACAATAGGCGTGAGCTAGTTGAATGTACCGCAATAATTTACCAAACACAGGCAATGTGCTTTGGCTTACCGAGCTAGACGCTCTGAAGATGATGCTTCACAAACAACGTAACGATCGTCCAGTGAATGTGAGTTCGAATCCTAGCTGTGACTAGTTCAACATCAGAAACTGGTATCTAACTTCAATTTGGAATTCTTGGCAATGCAGCCATTAGAATCGAGTTTATTAGATATTAAAATTCGGAAATTAAGTTAAATTATGGGAGACACAAGTATTATTGAAGTCGTTCATAAAACTCTGGTTACAAATTACAATTGTGAATTAAAAGCGCAAGGTTCGTGTCATAAATTTAAAATTCACATGCCTTCCTCCTTTTTTGAAACAAACAGATCTTTTGGCGAGAAATTTACAGATGTTTTTTAAAATATATATGGTAACACGGGCGCGTGGGAAGTTTTCTTCTAGCATGTCACAGACCGACGAAAATTCGGTATCATAATTTGTTGCATGTTTGTGAAGGCTCAATAGATTCAATGATTGATTCAATGATTGTATTTAAAAATTTCATTTCACCTCAATTGATAGTAATACTAGAAAATAAAAAAAAAAACCTTAATAACAGTTTTTGACTATAAATTCTTTATATATGACCACGCCCCTTTGTCAAATCCCGACCATATTTGCAGCAGAACCAACATACCCCATTTTTTTCAAATACCGTTAGCAGGAACATAAATAATGGATTTGTGATTTGTATTGGAGGACCACGCCCCTTTGTCCAATCCCGCCCATATTTTGATAGTTCATTTTTGTCGTCGCCATTAGTTTGCCTGCGAAGTTTCAGCTCGATTGGATCACGGGGAAAGGGTTACAAATCAATCCAAAGTTTCCTCGGCAAGCATACATGCAGACAGGTGAAGTTAATATAAAGAATTTAAAAATACATGCGATTCAGAAACTAGTGTGGTGAGATATATCAACTGCACACATTCGACTTGACGATAACAATAAAATATACATGGACTTTAATGACCATCTTTTGATTTCGTATAGCAAAATAAATGTCAACCATTGTCTTTGTTCAAAGCATTACAAATACTGGGCCTATACGGCGTAGAATGTGAATATGTACACTTACCCTATTTTTCGGTATCTGTATACTTTATTTTTTTTCACAAATTTGTTTTTCACCTTTTTAAAATAGTAGTTTTTCTGAAAAGCCGTCGTGTAACATTCAAATATAGTTTCTCTAAATAAGTGAACCGGAGTGTACCAGCCATTTGCCGAAATGTATCCAGTATCACGCAGTAGGTGAATTTCCCCAAAGCCATCCATCAGACAATAACGCGATACAGCTTTATCGGTCTAACTACTGTCGTATACAACCAGTAAACTATACGCGGGTTCAGACCCCAGCGTTTTCCTATTGCCCTTTTCAAGGTATATACGAGTAGTACTATCACAACCATTTTAGTTATTTTCAGAATATTGCGGTTAAAGTGTAAATTCCTGTCGTGTAAAAGACCTAAGTATTTTGCGCTTTTAGAGATCAGCGGACGAAGAACCAGATTGATCACTTGGTAATAGATGGCAGGCACTCTTCTAGTGTAATGGATGTACGTGTGATTTGAGGTGCCAATATCGACTCGGATCATTACCTGGTGGCTGCGAAAGTTCGCACAAAACTGAGCAGGGCGAAAAACGTACGATGCCGAACACAGGAAAAGCTGGATATTAACAAGCTACAAATACCGGAGATATCAATGTCCTATCGACAGAAGCTCTCTCTCCTGCTAGAGCAGAATACCCCCCCTCCCGAAGACCCAGATGCGCAGTGGAAGCACATCTCCCATTGTTTGGAAACCGCTGCAAGGACTTAACTTGGCTATCAAAAACCGCAGAAGGATAAGCCATGGTACGACGAAGAATGTCGCATTGCAACTGATGAAAAAGACGCTGCACGTATGGCAACGAAACAGTCAGTTACAACGCGTGCTGCGAGTGAGCGGTACAAGAAGCTGAGGAGGGAGGAAAACCAACTATTTAGGCGGAAAAATGGCAGTGGGAGCAGAGAGAGAGAGAGAGAGAGAGAAAAAAAACCGAATTGGGCAGGATGAATGGTGAATCCCGAAAGTTTTTCCAGAGGGTAAGAAGATTGAATAAAGGGCCTAATAATTGGCTGCCCTCCTGCAAGGACGAGAATGGGAATCTGGTGACTGAGACGCAGTGTGTGCTCAAAATGTGGAGAGACCACTTTTCAGAACTACTCCACTCGGATTCTTCCATTGAAGATGATGGAAACGAGAATTCATTTGCAACAACATGATACACATTTGCGATATACGAGTTTATTTGGGGGAACTACATACACGCTTGTGATTAATAAATTAATGCAAATCAATCAATCAAAATATTGTTGCGGCAACCGAGCAATAAACGATTACTTTTCTTTGCGTGTGGTTTTATATGGGCAAACGGCTAACATGGTGTTGAATAAGTGAAGTGATGTTGAAATTAAAGTAATAGATATTATTAAATTATAAGGAACATCAAGGCAAAGTCTACAAAAACGATTGTTTAAATGTTGCCATATCATTAACAATTACCGAGGCACTGGCCTTAAAAACTTAAATTTCGAATTAAGCCTTATTAACATGTAATCACATTAAACCCCCCTTAGAAGGATGCCAAAATCATAAATATCCAATCCTCCATTGTGGAGAAACTCCATTTTAAACACAGATGAATCGTTAAATGTGAATGTTATTGTATGTCCAATATGATATTTTAATATCGACAGTGATTAATGTGGCCAGATTTCTTGAACAGCAAATGTCCCGTCGGACAAGCAATAGCAGTCAACGATGTGTACAAATCAACTGAATGCGAACAAAAAACGAGTATGTATATATGCGATTGATGATCTACCGATTGTATCAATTCAGGCACAACAGGTAGGCATCTGATGATGAACTTGTCACGGAGTTCGACTAGTCATGCCGGTGAGTGTAATTTCCTGAATGGCCTGTAATTCCAACAAATCCAATCATTTTTCACTTAGAAGATTATGTTTCTCACCTTATAAGCTTGTGTATAATCTTCCATACATTATCACATAAAAAACTATTTTTTTCCAAAAAAAAACATTACAATTTTTTTCAGAATGGGTTTTTTCAGAATGGGTTGCGTAATATAATTTTGGTCCCATAAAAAATATAGTTTTCAATTTTAACCAGAAGGTTCTGAAATATTATAGTATTTGTTGATTTTCCTTACATACAGTCGTAACTTAATAATAGGCGTGTTTTGGTCATACCTCTTGCTTACATATAAGTATAATCGTTTGTTTTGTATGATACACTTAGCGTAAACTTAGCCAAGACTTAGCGACACGAAAAATTTTCGTTTATTTTTTTTACCATATTCAACCCTATTCCATACTTTCTAATAATATGACTCATCACTAAATAACTGTTTTCTTTGGAACTTATAAGCGATAAGCGTTTGCTTATAACCAAAACACGGCCTATATTATCTCATTTGAATACCCATACAGGAAAAACAATTTTTTCAAAATACTTTGGTGTCGCCATTCGACAGAATTAAGATGTTTCAGGTTTAATAGCATTGATATCACGAAATTTATAAAATGTGAAGTTAAATCAATTGCCATCTGAGTATCTGAATAATATGCAAAAGTTTGCAAGCCTTCATAGAAAGCAATATTTTCTTTCTATATATCCCCATCACCATTATGGTACGGGATCTTATAAGTTCACGCTGAAAAATCAGTATTTTGTTGTTGTTTGGATGCAAATATAACGTGTTTGTAGCTTATCGCAAGTATAGTATACTTGTGTCCCAACACATTGTGTTTGCTAAACACATGTTGAAAACACAATGATTAATAGGTCATAACATATGCTTTTGTGACCCAAATGTGACTTTGTTTGTTGAAACCTGCTGAAAACAAAACCGTCAACAAAGCACCAAAAAAGCAGCACATCTTGAAATCATGAAAACAATGCTTGCAAACATATGCATGGTTCCTGCAATATGTTGCTGGGGCTCGAGTTATAATGGTTGTAACACCATGAAATATTGGAGATAGACACACATAAATATATATCGATCGGTTCAGAATCACTTTCTGAATCGATTTAGCAATGTTTGTCTATCTGTCTGCTGTTCATGTACGAGTAAATCTTGTGAACAAAGTACACGTCGCAAATATGATCCGATTTTCAAAACATTAGTTAATTTATGACAATCTGCTCCAGTGAGCTTGGTTGCATAGGAACTAGAGTTGGGTAGTTCATGAACTATATAGTTCATTTAGGGTGACCAGACATCACCACCACGAATATAATGCTCATGCTCGATGTGGAGGGTATGTTCGTGATTGATATGTCCGGGCACCTTAAATGAACGAGTTCGAGAACTAGTGAACGAGTTCGACACAAGTCTAATAGGAACCACCGAGTCACGTGTTTCGTCGGAATTGAACAAAGTATTTTACCAGTAAAATAAATCACACGAAATGAGTCATTGTACCAATAAAGCTCCGTGCAATCGCCTCCTGATGTTAAAAATATTAACTGATTACAACGAAGTATAGTACATAGCCTCTCCTTATGCCAACAATGATCGGTTGTAAAAAGTTGGTCATTTTGGACCCCGTTTCCATATAGCCCCTATACAAAATGTACCAACCACTTACAGAGCTTACAAATCTTCATTGATTTGAAAATGGCTTCAAGCATTGGGGTTTGAGGCACATCTGAGACTTGGGTCATATCGCAAGCGGATGAAAAACACCTGGGAGTTTTCGAGAGAAAAATTCTCCGTAGAATATATGGTCCTGATAGAGAAAACGGCGAGTACCGACGTCGATGGAACGCAGAGCTATATAGTCTATACTCTGACGTGGATATAGCTAGGCGAATCAAATTAGGCCAATTGCGTTGGCTAGGCCATGTTGTCAGAATGAATGAAGATGAGCCAGCGCGAAAGGTTTTCGATAACGTACCCGATGGAAGCAGGAAAAGAGGACGACCAAGACTCCGCTGGAAAGACCAGGCAGAAGAATCCCTCCGTATCCTTGGTGTTACCAAGTGGCGAGAAAAGGCGAAGGATAGAGCCAGTTGGAAGAATATGTTGAAATTTGTTTAATTAATACCGTGGCTCAAAATTAAAATGGGACACCTATTAATATTACTTATGTTCCCTATATTCTACTGAACTAACTAACTTAAGAAAACAAATTTATATAACGTTTTAATGCTAATGTGATGAGTTTATTGAAAATATAAACTGAAGTCATTTTCATTAGTACAAAAGTAAGAAAAAAAAAGTAAAGTAATTCATAGTATTAGGGTCAAAGTAATAATGGGACACGAATTAAAAAATAAGTAAA
The DNA here is from genome assembly GCA_963931995.1 of Phaonia tiefii. Taxonomy (NCBI): domain Eukaryota; kingdom Metazoa; phylum Arthropoda; class Insecta; order Diptera; family Muscidae; genus Phaonia; species Phaonia tiefii. The sequence continues at coordinate 77,509,602 of OZ008370.1, forward strand.
TAAGGTATCCTATTCAAAACTTCAATATTTTGTTGGGAGGCCCTTTTGTTGTATTACCGCTTTCAAACGTTGCGGCATCGATTCAACCAGCTTTCTGCAATAGTTAGGTGATAGTTTTTCCCATTCTTCCTTAAGAGCAAGTGTAAGTGTGTTTTTGTTGTTAATGTGGTGATTTTTTAATTTTTGTTCCAAAAAACTCCACACGTGCTCAATCGGGTTTCAATCAGGCGATTGTGGTGGTGTTTCGAGTACATGTGGGCAATTATAGAGCAACCAATTCCGAACATAATAAGCCTTATGCTTTGGATCATTGTCCTGGTAGAAATAGTACTGAAAGGTTACATCGCAAAATGTTTAGGTAGTACTTGTGGTCCATAATTCCTTCAATAATATGAAGATTCCCAGGACCAGCTGCCGAAATTGCACCCCATACCATTACTGACCCTGACCCGTGCTTCACAGTCGGTCGTAAATTTCTTTCGCGCAACTTTTCGTTCGGCTTTCTCCATACGTATGACTGCCCATCTGACCGGAAAATATTTTTATATCTTTTAATAATATTAAACACTGTAGATATTGGTCGGTTTACTATTTGCGCGATATCTCGCACAGATTTTCCAGACTTTGAGTGGGTAATTATTAATTTCCTCAGCTCTGGGGATGTTTGGGAACGACGTGGCGCCATGATGGATATTTATAACACAACTGACTGAAATATCCTATATAGAGTTCACTTAAAATGGCCAGCCAAAAAACAACATATGGTACCGTTATCTAAAGCTAAACTGAAAATGGTTGCCATCTGTCCCATTATTACTTTGAGGGTCGTGATCTGTATTATTGTGAACGAATGCTTATAAATTTATTTCAATTCAATATAAGGCAGCAATTATTTCCTTAAATAATAAACACTAACGTGGCAATATGAAATCATAAAAATAAAGTCAAAATTCCGTTACCATATTTTAAAAATAATATATATTTTACTATGTGGGTTACTGTCCCATTATAATGTTGAGACACTGTATGTATGTGTAAGACGTCTGACCTCATCAGGTTGTAAAATAGTCAATAAAAGTAAAAGAGAAGGGAATCCCTAAAAGTACCTGATATTGCCACGGTATCTGCGTTAGACAATAGCCTTAACACCCATCTTCTCCAGAGAAAGCAGAATACTAGGCGAAATACATCTTTGTAAGAAATAGGCGAAATACATCTTTGTAAGAAGGTTGTGGTCAATCAACCTGATATTGCTGTCAACCCCCAGTGCCGTGAGTGCTGCAGTTATTGCGATTAGATTTACATTTTTAAGGGCTCCCTCGATGTCTGAGAAAGTTACCATAGTACTTATGTATATTCTTTAACAGCGCGAGAATCTTCTATAAAGCTGACAAGATCGTGCAGAGCGGTTTCGGCAGATTTGCCCTTGCTGTAGGCGTGCTGTTGAGTCGACAGTAGCCTGTGATCAATGTTGGTACTAATATAGCTATCGTATCAAGTAATCTTTCGCAAGGGTTTCAAGACAAATTACGATAGACCAATCTGTCGGAAATCCTTAGGGATGGTAACCAGCTTTAGGATTGAAGACAACCTTATTTGTAACATACCTGTTGAAAGTGTCCCTCAACATTCCTTCCTAATGCTGCGTGAATAACAGGACTATGAGGCTTTCCAATAAAGTAAAAGCAAAAACTTTCCAATCGTATATTTTATCGCTTATGTTCTATGAGACAAGGGTAACATCAATCACCTCGTATATTTTTCTAGTAATAAAGGTAGGTTCGTACCCTCTATTACATATCACTCATAATCAGCCTTATTACGGATGTAGTTGTCATATTTCGACTACGACAGTTTTGTAAAAGATTAAAGGTAACACGGCAACTTTGTCTTTAATCTTTTACAAAACTGTCGTAGTCGAAATACGAGAACGACATTCGTAATAAGGCTGAGTGTATTCCATAAGTAAAACATCCCTTTCGTTGATGTCTGTTTTTTCCTAAACATGGTGATGTCTTCGCAGACAACAATAAGATCCCTGTTATTTTCCCTTTCCAGTGATTTTAAGCCTCCAGGTGGCGCATCTGCATCATGTGCCATATATACCGAGGCCAACCAGCAGTGCGAGTTCCCCAACTTCAGACTGGCTGCTACTACATCTTTGCTACTGAAAACGGGAAGATAAACATTAAGACTATTCCTGTCAAGTATACAGACCCCATGTCTTCCATTACCTGTACTTTGAAACAGCTGAAACCCAGATGTCCTAAGTCCAAGAACCATATCCCCACTCAAACATGATACTGGATTAGGACCAGATCTGTTCCTCCTTGCAGCAGAAGGACTTTTAAGGCGGCGGAATCAGCTTTAAAGTAGTGGAGGTTGATCTGCAGAATCCGAACCATGGTCAGGTTTCGCCACCACCGTTACATCCGCTTGGTCATCTGTATCTTAAAGCTCATCTTCAAGTGACTCATACGATCCCGCGATGAAGAGCTTCTTCTCTTTTAAGATCTTAAATGTGCAATAGTCAATTATTTTTAAATAAAATTGAAAACATTTTGGAAAAATTTGCATCTGAAGGGTTTTTTTCTTGGTGATTTTAATATTGACATGAGATCTGAAAATGTTCAGTCGGAACCTTAGCAAATTTGTTTGCAGAGTATAATACGTGGTCGGTCCCAAAACTAGCTGACCTAACAAAGAAGGCACAAAAAAGTTGGGAAAAATTGTCTTTATTTGTCAACATAATCTCCTTTTAGCGCGATACACTTTTCCAGCGATATTCAATAGCTTCGATACCCTGTTTATAGTAAGAACTGTCAAACTGTCAAACAAATCTTATAACACCGAGCCATTTTTTCAAGGTTGGAAAATAGTCCGAGGGAACTAAATCTGGCTAATAAGGTGCGTGATGAAGCAATTCGAACTTGAATTCATTAATTTTGGTCATCGCAATAGTTGATGTGTGGACTGGAGCATTGGCTTGATGAAACAACACTTTCTTTTGCACCAAATGTGGCCTTTTTTTCACAATTTCAATTATGCAATAAATTAGAATATTATTCGCCGTTGATGGGTTTTCCTTTCAGAAGATAATCAATAAAAACCATCCCTTGCGCATCCTAAAAGACAGACGCCATGACCTTGCCTGCAGATGGAACCGTCTTCGCCTTCTTTGGACACGATTCTCCCATTCCAGTCCATTGTTTTGGCTGTTCCTTTGTTACAAGTGTGAAATGGTGGACACATGTTAAAAAGGTTATAAATCGACGCAAAAATTCGGTTTTACTGCGGTGGACATTCCCAAACATTTTACTGACACATCTTCACGACTCTGTTTTTGCTCTATTGAAAGCAATCGTGGCACCCATCTTGCGCACTATTTTCTCATCTTCAAATCTTCGGTCAATATACGATGTATAGCACTTTTTGAAATACCTTTCATTTCAGCTAGCTCACGCACCTTCAGCCGACGATCATCCAATACCATTTTGTGGATTTTCGTAACCGTGTCTGACGTGAACACCTCAATTGATCAACCACTACGGTGTTGGTCTTGGCTGCTCGTACGGCATCGTTTAAGCTCTGCTAACCAATATTTTACAGTCGTAAAGGAAAGGAGTAAACTCCCCCAGAGTAGGATCTAGCTCGGATATTGCTTGGACCGAGACCTTTCAAATAGAAATATTGAATTACATCACGGTGACCAATTTGTTCCTTGTTCACAATTTCACTGAGATCGTTTACTTTCGATGGCTCCAATAAAACTACTAAACAACGTGGCGCCTTGAAACTTAAAACATACACACAGGGAAAATATTAGTTGGAAATCAATTCAGGCATTGGCAATTCCATGATAAATGGACATGTCTGTTTCGATTTCATTTCGGTTTGAGCTGAAATCGAATTCGATTTTATATTCCATTTCGTTCTATGAAGATATGGATAAGAAAGAGTGTGATAGAAAACGAATTACCGTGTTGATTTTCGTTTTTAAATCGAGTAGTCTTTGGGTGACGATTTTACAAAAGCACAATTCTTTCTTCGCAAAAAAAGTGAGAATTTGAGAATTTGAAAAGTTAAGAATTTGACACTTTATATCTATTTTTACTTTACTTTTACTTTTTTTTAGGGCAAGTCTAATGGGTTAGAAGAGTCACGCAACTTTTTTCTTTTAATATTTTCTTCTTTGTTTATTTCGTTATTTAATATTGATGATACTACCAAAACAAATGCCATTTTAATAAATAACTTATGAGCTAACACTAGTATTTTAATCCTAGTAATCCTGTAATCCTGTTGAGCAAACACTTGTTAAAACGTAAACAAATGCTCAGAGTTATTTTTTCGAAGGAATATGGTGGAGATGAAACAAAAGTGGAAAATGAAATCGATACGTTTTCAGTCACAACTAAAATCGATCTGTTCGTTTTGGTACTTCGATTTCATATTTTGATTAGAATTCATAATTGTCAAACATCAGAATTATTTGTCGATGTTATTGATAAATTAAAAATAGGTTTTACTAATTACAAGTTTCTACTAGCGAACTTTAGTTGTATTAACCAATTTGAGCATTTCTAAAACCTCATGCATCTGAAATGGAAGATATAACTAATAAAAAGTACAATATTAGAATTCGTGTTGAAATATTAGTCACTATAATCCTAATTTAGTTTGCCAGAGACTGACTAAAAAATTATGCCAAATGTCCTCAAAAATTTTGCCGTTTGCGAAACCATTATGCTAAAATTGGCATTTTAGTCTTTTTGTAATTCTTTGTCCAGAACACACAGTCACTCCAAGAAATGGGTGCTTATCTGCATTTGAAAATTTAAAAAAAAACGAAAACGGGACACAATAAGAAAGAAAAAAGTTTTTTTTGGATTTAAATCTAAATAAAAATATATGCATTTAGTTAAAATAAGACTAAGGATAGTATTCTAAAACTCCCGAAAGTGAACGTAAACGCGAACGCGAACGCCAAAGTCAAAAAACGGTAGTTTATACGTCACTTCGCGCTTTCGTTCGCTCACGAAAGCTGTCACTGACATTTGTGGTTTATAGAGTTGCCCAACTAAAATAAACAATTATAGATTAGAAAAATTTATCTAGAGAGAAATTCGCAGAATGAAAAAGATTAAAAAATTAGTTATACAGATTTTAAGATTGCTATTATTTGTAATACTGCAAATACCAACAATATTCACATAAAATGTTTAAAAAGCCTGTTATTTTCGGTTGCAATGTCAACTGATGTCTATAATTTTTTAAATATAATTATAATAGTTTTGCAACGCATTATTTATTTGAACTTTCCATTTCTAATTTTATTATTGTAAATAAGAATTTCAGTGAGTAAACAATATAATTTTGAATTATTTTTTAAAACAAATTTTAGCTCTGTCCGTCGATTGAATTTCAGCCAAAAGCATTAAAATACAAAATACTTCCATCTGCAATTTTTAATTTCTTCAACTAACGCGAGGAACTGAGGCGTGTTCAATTTGACAGCAGAAGTGATCAAAAAAGTTGCGCTGCGTTTTATATACTACCCATTAAATAACGTAACTCAACGCAGGTAGTTAACGTTTTATAAACTACCAAACCGACAATAGTAACGCGAAGTGAGTGATTCACGACTTATAGAATACCACCCTAAATATAATTAAAAGCGATTTATATTATATATAATTAATTATATAATTAAAGCGATTTATATTCTATAGAATCATTTTGTTATTATAGATTCAAGTCAGGCTGCGACACCCAAAATGCGGGATATTCGCGCATAAAGCGGGATAATCGCGCAAAAAGCGGGGTAATCGCGCTAAAATTGAGATGATTCGTCAGGTTAGTTATACCTTAACTCTTAATTAAAAAGAAGTATTATTTAAAATAGACCTTAAAAAAATCCATTATTTTCAACAATTTCTTTCAATCTTCTTGTAATAGAATTTTCCATGTTTTAGATAATTGCTTTTGGAATCCATTCAACTTATCCTAGATAGAGAACGTCTACTTCGCGGAGGAATCATAGTTGTATTATGAGTATTTGAATCAAACAAGTTGCCACAATAAATATTAGACGTTTCGATTTTGGATAATGTATAAGAACCAGTGCACACTGGGACAGATTGAAAAAATGACCGGACAAAATTCCAAAAATCGGAGCAGTAATCCAGATAAAATAAGTTACTTAAACAGTGGCCAATTAACCACTGAGGTCGAATATTAACTGTTTTGAAGGTTCCATGCACGTTGTTGATCAGGCAAGGGGCCCAAAGTTGAGTATTGTTTCAATACATGCATGCAGGCTAATTTTGGGTTATTTTTAGTAGATGTGTGTTATATGAAGGTTATGTTTCTGGTTGTTTTAAACTCTTTTTATTGATTTTGTGTTATAAGAGCTACGAAAATGTATATTAAGTTAATTTAATTTACTTAAGGTTTCTAGTTCAATTGCAATGAAAGCAGTTGACTAAAAATATTAAATTTTTTAATTTTTTGTGGACCGCCAAAAATTAGCACCAACTAGGAACAGCGCGCGATTTTCACTTCTGAATACTTTGGACCCTAACCGAAGTCACTGATTTTATTTCGTTACCCTTTACTACCATTTGCTGCAGAAAATTTTTTTTTTAAACTTTGCTCTAGTTTTTGATTTCAAATTTAAATATAAATTACTTGTGTAAGAATTGATTTTTTTCAGTGTAAATTCAAATACATTACTGTGTCGGAATTTAGGTCTGGCTGTACCATAAAATGTCAAACTAATATTTCGAAATTTCAAACTAAAATTTTGAAAGTTCCGAGGACGACGATGATGAATATGTCGAACGTAATGATATAGATTTTTTTAAACCAAGTTTATTTTTTTGTGGTCCCAAATAAATCTTGTATGGTTACGAAACAAACTTCTCAAACTTTTTATTTATTTTATAATTCCTAATAAATTTGGTAGAAAAGTTTAAAACGTTAAACCTTGTTAAGAAACTAAATTTTATGTGAAAAGGTAGAATTACACATGCTCTTCCCTCCGTTATGCTAGTTATCGAAATCCTGATCGAAAAATGTTTGCCAAAAATGAAATCGGGCCATCCAAAAACCTATGAAACGATACCCATAACGTTTTTTTTTAAATTTAACCCCCCCACTATAACTCCAGCCCCCTCCAACCAATGGAAAAAGCAATGCCAGAAATGAGCTCAGCACCCTCGAAAGCCTACCGACTAATGAGTTTGACACGACTAAAACCAAAAACAACGACGTTATTAATTTTGTCCGGTCATTTTTTCAATCTGTCCCAGTGTGAAGCCGGCGCTTTGCCGAAAATACACTTTCATAGGTATATAGGTCCCTTAAAATGTAGAATTGTACCACAAGATACCGATATATATTACAGCAATAGATTGTTCAAAAAAATTAAATTTAGAAAATTTTAGTACTGAAAATTATGCCGTTTACAAAACAATTGTGCTAAAAAATTACACTTAAATTAAAAAAATTTGCAAAAATTTTGGGGAAATTGTGCTAAACGGCATTTGGCATAATTTTTCAAAATACAAGTGCCAAAACCAAAAAAATTGTGCCAAAACGGCACAAATTATGCCAACATGGTAACACTGTCTGTCACAAAAACACTTGTTACAATGTTCTGTATGTATTCGATTTTTCACAAGAGCCCCTGTAGGAAGTCAAACACATTTTGAAGTAACTTCAAACTGGTTTTTTGATAACCACATCTAGTTGATTAGTTGTCGCCGACTCACTATTTTAACATGGGCATGTCATAGGCGATAGTCAATTGGTCATATCTGCATGACTTTTTAATTGGCTACTAATTACTTATTTTTCAACCAATTTATAGTTAATTAGTAAATTATTGTTTAAAAACCACTTTTTTTTTAATTCATTAGTAAACAGTTTTCATTCAGCCAAATTCATTTTTGTCCAAAAATATATACTTATAAATCTATATATATTATACATATTTATAAACAGAAATAATTTATACAATTTCATTAAATTTCATTTTCATTAAATGAAAATTACATTACATTTTATGACTAAAAATAAAAGATGTAATGAAAACAAAGTAAGATGAAAAATATTGGAAAACCATTCTTAATTGCCGCATTGTTTTTTCCTGGCACTTTTTCCACAATTCTGGTTTCTTAATTTTTGTTCATATATTTCTTTTATTTTTTTTTGATTTCCATTTTCAAATAATTATTTTATAATATACCAATATCACTTTTATTAATTTTATTTAGGGAGTTCACATGGTGTACTATTGTGTTGTATTTATCGTATATGCTAAAATAATACAACCGTTGTAAATATGTTGTTGGTATTCTTCATGTAAATATATTTTACGACTATACAACCTGAGCATGTCTGTTTTTCCAGTGTACTATGTTGTATGTTCAGTGTCAGCTGTTTTTTGTTTACTTTTTAATCAGATATATTGTTGTGTTTTGAAGAAATTTTGCATTTTTCTACAACATTAACTCAAGAATTAATTTAAATTGGTAAAATAATAAAAAAAGGAAATTGGACAAATGGAAGGAGAAGAAACTACTTCGGTAAATTTTTGTGCACAAACTTTTCACACAAAACCGTAAAATTTTTATCTTTTTCGCTTCTTGTTGGCATTTTTTAATATTTTTTTAATAATTTTCTTTTGTTGCTTGACGTTTATTTGACGTTTTTATGACTTGTGATTTAGCACATACAACATGCTGCTCACATGCATAAGTCATATGTACTAATTTGTTAAATATGACTTTACGACTTATGACTTTAGGAGACCATGTGAATTCCCTAATTATAATCTTTCATTATTTAAGTGTTTTTTTCTCACTTGATTAATATTGAGCACTATTTACCTCTAAGTCCTCGCTTGCTTTGATTGACATGTGACATTTGAATTGATGACATGCTTCTTTTGTTTTCTTATTTTCTTTTCATTTACTTATTTTGCTTTTATTTATTTCTTACGTTTGTTTCTTTGCAATATGTTTGGTTGATATCTGCATGAGATTTAAACCAATTTGAGATTTAAACCAATGTTTTTATCAACCGATTATTTTATTTACTACAGGGAGGCTTTGCATTTCAAGAGAAACTACATACAGTTGAATGTTACACGAAGACTATACAGAAAAACTATTATTTTAAAGAGAAGGTGATAAACAAAGTTGTGAAAAAACAAAGTGTATAGATACCAAAAACATACCATCCACCGAAGAATACATATGATCATAAATTGAGGTGAAGTGAGACTTTTAAACAGAATCGTTGAATCTGACGCCAATATTGAAGCCTTCGCAAACACATACAAACAATTGTGGGCACTTGACTGGAGGAACTAGCCCAATAAGCACAAAAATTTCGAAAATTAAAATGATTGAATATTGTTTGAATTTACACTTAAAATCAAATACAATAAACACCAAAATTCAAGTGTTTGAGTATTGCTTGAACTGAAATTTGATTTTAATCTTCGTTTTCAAACCAGTTTGAAGTTTTTTGAAAATATTTTACTTGAAATTGCCATCAATAATATTTGTCAGCTATGGGGATATTTAATAGTAATTTAATATTCGAATATATCGGAAAATGGACTAAATCAAAACCGGTGACTCTAAGGTCAATTCAAGGAATATGGTAAGTATTTATTTTGATTTCAATTAACAAATAAACAACATTTTGCAGCGCTTATTTATAGGACGAAGAAGTGGAAGAGCTTCAAAACAAACTCGTATTTATCTATCATTTACACATGGACTGCAATAACCCATTTAGCGGCCCAGAATCCAATATATACGAGCCATAAAATAGGTAAGTAGATATCGAGGACCTGATTATGTTAATACTAATTCTATCATTGCTGATAATCAAAGGACAAATTTGCAGATCCATCAGATGTAGCTCCATCAGATAACTTATAAAATTTGATATCTTAAATTAATTTTTATTTACAAATTAACCATTCGCTCTTCCTAATTTATAGCGTTATGTATGAATCATAACAATTTATATTCCACTTAAATATATGTATTTCTAATTACGGTCAATTCCAAGCAACTGTGCTCGTTCTAAATAGGGGTTGAAAATAAAATAGACGGCTTGAATTAGAGTATATTAATAATGATTTAAAGCTGGAATTAAAATGTAATTCCTTCCTTGAATTCTAGTGCATTGACTTATTTATTTTGACTTGAATTCAACTGTAATTCGAGCCTTGAATTCAACTGTAATTACACTTTAATATTCGAATTGAATTCAATGGTTAATTTCCCTGGAGATTGCTATTGTTTTACAGTGTTATTGAAGTATAATTCAACACTTGAAATTGGAAAATATGGCTGGAATTCAAGTTGAATTCAACTTGATTTCCAACACAAATGTTTATTGGGAGTATTGTGGATGAGACAAATTGACTTAAACATACATATGATACCCAGGGTAACCCATCCCCAGTTTTGATCGAAAATATGACAAATTTAGAAAGACTGTCTATATTTATTTTTCGATTGGACGCTCCGTTTTCGAGATATAGAAATTTTTGCATATTTTCGATAAAAATACGAACCTTGGTTATAAATAATAATAATAATAATTTTGTTTATATTTAAATATAAAATACATAATTTTAATAAAAAATTATGTTTTTTACTGCATCATCAAATGGTTGTGACAGCCATCAAATTCAAGTTCATAATTAGTTGAGCATACCAATATATTATTTTATACAACCGAATTAGTATTTACATTTTTCGTTCATCCAACTAATAGAATATTCATCACTACAGGATAATTTGATTGCTAGAACTAAAACTCGATTGACAGATCGCATTTGTTTCTTGTTACTGTGGCTTCAACAAAATATTTCAGTTCTTGCAACCAAAACTGAATTACAAATCAATTGATATGCACAACATTTGGTGATACTGAACAAAATTATTGGTAATCACAACAGAATAATGTGATAGTCCAAGTAACCGCCAAATTTTAGTTGGCTGTAAATATAGTTGTGACAACTAGTCTCTTCTCTGTGTGTATGTTTTATAAGGTTGTCAAACTACTGGCACTATCTATACGTCAGGTCGGCTAGTTTTGGGACCGCCCTCGTATGTGCGCGCATCACAATTTTCTCACAAGACCAGCCAGTGGCACTTCTTTAGATGGTGTATTTGAAAATGTTAGAGAATGTTTAGTTGTACATTGTATTTAAAATCGTTTTACTGATCCTAACTATATTTATTACGTATTGCAATCGAAAAGCTTATCAACCTAGAATATTATTGAAAAGTTTGGGAAATACATTGATGAAAATATATAGTTTAACATTAACATAACTGATGTGTCGGAGCAGTGTGCAATTTTAGATAATATTTTTAAAGATACAATTTCTTACAGTTCTGAAGTCAAAAGAAAGAAGTTGCTAAAAAAGAGGAAAAAGAGTTAGAACCAAGATGCACTATGGACTCAGATCAAACGAATTAGTATAAAATTTTAGTGGATGATTATTATCGGAAATGTATTTCAGAATTGTTTACTGATGAGGTGGAAGCTGTTGCGCATACAAATTTTTTCCATGAAACGATCAAACTGATATGCGAAAAAAATAGTTGTTGTTGAACAAGTTAAGTTGTCTGTTTCCAGTTGTTCTTCCCTGGAAGACATATAAATCAAAACTGAGTAATTCCCCTATGTGTCAGTGGAAGTGGCGATGGGGAGCAGGAGAAATTGTGCCACCTTGATTGAGAAGAGGTTGTTGCAACCGTATTGTTATCACCGAATTCGGGTTGCCACAACCGAATTGAGGTTGTCGTGACCGAATTTAGTCCTCACAACTAAAATTCGGTTGAAGCAACCTCGTTTCATAATTGATTCGGTTGTGAAAACTGATTCTTGAATTATATTCATTCTATCCAAATTTTCTAAAATTTCGGTTGGAAATTGGTACCAAATTCGGCTGGAGTAACCGAATCTGAATTCGGTTGTCACTACCGAATTTGGTATCAATTCGTTTGAAACTACCTAATTTGGTATAAATTCGATCGCAATAACCGAATTAACCGTTAAGTCGGTTGCAACGACCAAATTCGGCGTCAATTCGGTTGCTGTAAACGAATTTCTCATGAATTCTGTAGGTACAACCGAATTTCATTTTCAATTCAGTTACCACAACATAAAATGTATTTAAATGTATGTATTTAAAACTTGACGTTTAAAATTCTAAAACCAAATATTATATTACAAACTGCGATATCAACATTTTTGTGTGGTTATTAAGAAAGCTGAGTACAAATATTGTAATTATGATTTTTGTATTAAATCGTCTTATTTTGAAAAAAATGTCCAAGCAGATATCAACAGTTTTGAAGCTTTTCAAGGTCGGTCGATTGAGATATGCTGCAATCATCTGTACATGAAACGGATTAGCACCTAAATCAACAGATACAATATGCCAGAATTGGTCACCGATGGCCGGGACTTCAAGGTCGGTAGTGACGTTCAAAACAAATATGTTACCCTACAGATTACCTTATATTAATGACTTTATTTTCTCGCTATCTATTTTTTTATAAGAATTGAGGAAAATAAATAATTACTTAATAATAAAAAAAACTTTAAAAAATCATTTGTAACACTATTTAAATTTGTTTGTGAGAACCCCTAATGAGGTTGTATCAACCTCTAATGAGGTTGTGTCAATCTCTAATGAGGCTTTGTCAACCTCTAATGAGGTTGTGTCAACCTCTTATGAGGTTGTGTCAACCTCTAATGAGGTTGTGTCAACCTCTTATGAGGTTGTGTCAACCTCTTATGAGGTTGTGTCAACCTCTTATGAGGTTGTGTCAACCTCTTATGAGGTTGTGTCAACCTAATGGGGTTTTGCCAACGTCTAATGAGGTTGTGTCATTAGATACGATAACCTCTACATTCGGTTACGGGTAATTCGGCTGAATTGTTCTGTGAGTGTGGACGCAAATCAGTAGGCCTATCAGGACAGTTGAAAATGTGAATAGTGTCATGGGGGCTTTGTAGGCATTGTGGGCACTGATCAAATGTACCAGGGATTATCCTCAATCTGTATTAATTCAGGATAGAACTCCAACCAAATCTAAACTGGGCCAGAATAATTCTGGTGTGTGTGGGTATAAGCCTCTCATGCGAAATCGCGGGTGCATGTTCGTTCATTTATGGCCTCTGAGACTGCCATGTTGCAGAAGAATATGATGGTTGGAGTGACTGTGAAAATGACAAGCCAAAAGAAACTGTCTCGTTAACCACACGTTATGATGTTGCACTGAGAGCATCTTGGTCTCTTCATGTAAGTGATCCACGTTCGTCATTTGAGTGCATCCGGTTGCGATTCGAAATTTCCATTTCCATTTCCATTGAGCTTCACCTAGGAATGAGGTCCAACCCGGGGCGGCAGAGTTGAAGACCGAGCGACTTATAGCTTTAGAAGCTATTCTGCAATTGTCTTTAGAATCTTGTTACGGATGTGGACTTTTCTCCCAATGTGATCCGCATGCTTTGACAATGTAAGATTATCGAAAATGGCTCCGAGAATTTTGGGGTTACCGACTGTGTGTATAAATCCCTCATTTACAGAAATGTCGAGCTCTTTCCTTACTTCTTTGGTCAAAGAAGTAAAAAGAGTCACAGAAGACTTCGACGGATAACTGTTAATTCCGTTTGTGCAGAAGTCTAGTGAGGCTGGCCCGACAGCTGTTAATTCTGGTGCATATGTCGTCTAAGTTTACGCCCGAGGAAATGATAGCGCAATAATCGGCGTACAACACAATACTACCTCCGTGAATGGGTGCAGGAAGATTCGCAACATAAATGTTAAAGAGTATAGGTGACAGTGCTCCTCCTTGTGGCCCCTGAACCCTACAAACGTTTGTCTCCCAATGAGATAGTTACCAAGCCAACGCTTGGTAAAGGACGAGTTCAAGATGTCCTGGAGCAGGATCGAGTGATCAACAGTGTCGAATATTTTGGACAGATCTAAAGCTGCGACCACGGTGCGTTCAGCGGGTCTGTTCTGATTAAGGCCCATTGGTGCTGTGAGAAGTTATTTCATTTAAAACCATCGAAGTGCAATGCGCTTACCTGAAGCCATGTTGGTGATTGGCGATGATTGGGGATATACTCATCGCTTCAATGAACTGATCGGGCTGGGTAGGGGAGGTTGGGTCTGTGAGTCTGAAGCTCGCACATTGCTCGATGATGAACGTGAGCCCGCCACCGTGATTTTTCTCCGTCTCTTCGAATGAAAGTTTACACTAACTGGTGAGCTTAGTCTCTTGAACGGCGACTATAAGGATCTTAAACTGGTTAGACAATCCTTGGCCGAGTGAAACTCGGGTCGTTCCGGAGCATAGATCCGATCGTCGTGGGAAACATTTTTTGTTAATACTGATTACCAAATAAATAATTTACGAACCTTATCATATAGCGGAACGGCATTTGATCTCTGAAAAGTTGATACGCAAATAGTACATGTTCTTAAAAATATGCCGAAATGATGATGAAATAACAACAAAAATTCTCATGATACGGAATCTTTTGTGTCAATGTTATTGAAAGGAATATTCAATAGTATGGTTAAAACTTAAATTATCCTAAAATCTTAAAAGTTCACAAACTCATACCCAGACTGAAGAGTTGTAATGAGCTAAGTGCCAATTTGTATAGACCAATTATCTTATATCAATATATACATATATCAAGTTTTTGAGAAAATTATATTTAACCAGTTAAATAGCTATCTTGAAAATCATAGCATAATACATATTATTTTGTTAGTGTGATTAATTACATATGTGATGACCTTGATAAAGGTTAGACTTAAGTAAATCATTCGACCTATCTTAAATAGAAAATTAGAATTAATTGTCATTCAGGAATCTACAATAAAAGTTATGCAGAATTACGTGAATAATAGAAGTCACTACGTTCAAATTGGAAAAAGTAAAAGTAATTCAAAACTTGCAAAGTGTGGTGTCCTGCAGTACACTCGGTCCCCTGCTCTTCAAAATATATATCAATGATTTACCTAAGATTACGATTTTGGGAAAGTTTTTATGTTTGCAGGTTACACATCGTCACCTAAAATGCAAAAGGCCGTAACTACACTTTTTAATTTTTACAGGAGAAGGAATAAACGTTATAAATTAAAGACTACTTAAAATTTAATATCCAAATTTTAGATTCAAGCTTAGAGAACAAACACAGATTTGTTTCTGAAAAACAAATTAATGGAAAAAAGTAGTTTTTAAGAAGTTTTTATTTCTTCTCGTGTACAAAACTAAAAACTGTAGTTATGGCCTTTTTGCATTTTAGGTGACGATATGTTTAGGACAAGAGAAAATAAGAGAATATACAACTTATTGTCACTACACTCGGAGGTCGGTTAACCCATTGTAATTGCCCATATATAAAAAAAAAATAAATGGTTTCCCGTTACATCCCATGAAGGGATTAGGGAGAGCTTCTCACAACCAGCGAGCTGTGCGCGTTCTAGTTTTAAACTTACTGAGTGGGACCTACAGTTTTACACCGGTTCCGAACGGTATTTTGAGAGGCTTTTTCATGGCTAAATACTCGATAGTGTCGCCGTCACTAAGCGAGGTGACAGCCGTCGAAAGAATTATTAATTATTATTATAATTTATTATTAATTATTAATTATTTTTATATAGGAACCATTATCTGGAAATATTTACATAGATGGATGCAAACATCTATATATTTGGGTGCAAATAAATACATATTTGGGAGCAAAAATCTACATATTTGGGTGCAAATAAATACATATTTGGGTGCAAATAAATACATATTTGGGTGCAAAAATCTACATATTTGGGTGCAAAAATCTACATATTTGGGTGCAATAATCTACATATTTGGGTGCAATAATCTGCATATTTAGGTGCAAATATGTACATATTTCGGCGCAAAAATCTACATACTTGCGTACAAAAATGTACATATTTGAGCCCAAAAATGTTATGTTTTTGGGTGCAAAAATGTACATTTTTGCAGTTCCCCCAAAAATATACATGTTTCCTGCAAAATATATTTGGGACAATATGTTACAGTCCGTTTTTTTTCTGTGTGTGGTGAATCCACTTTGCTGTCCTAATAAAAAGTTGACCATTTTTAAGTCAACACAAATACTCCAATGATGTTCGTCATATTTGATTTTTTGCAGCAAAAGTGAAATATTTTGATATTCTTCTTTTAATTTTGTTGAATGGGCAATGGGAAGTGAACCATATTTATTGCCATTGTGTAAGAGGACACACTTAAGGCTTCGCTTACAGCTGTCTATGAAGAGGCGCCATTCATTTGGCTTGTATTCTGGAAGACCCATTGCGAGAATAAGACCTTGTACATCCGAACAAAAAACAATGTCATTTTCTGACTGAAAAAATTGTAGCAAATCTTTCTCTCTTTTACGATAGAACGTGACTTTTGTACCTGACGATAAACATTTTTTTTCTTTTAATCTAGAAGCCAATACCTCTGAAGATTCTTTAGGAAGTTCAAGATCCCTTATCAAATCATTTAATTCTTCCTGGATAAAAGTTTCTGGATTTGAAAACGATATTTCGAAATCACTGTCGCTATTCACTTCATTAAAGATTTCTTCAGGTGATTGTTCACGTATTGAACGAAATGTTGGAACAGGCACTTCCTCCGAATGGGGTAAAGGTCTTCTAGCAGATTCCAAGTCTGGATAAATCATTTTTTTTTGTTAATGCCACGCAAACTTACACAGCAGAAGTAACATTCATTGATATGATTTCTTGGTTCCCTCCATTGCATGGGCACTCCGAACTTCATACGTTTTCTTTCACCACTGACACACTGTCTCAAGTGTTCATAGCACATTTTGCAAACAATTTGGGGTATCCACGGCTTGTATTCATCCCTAATTTCCATGTTAAAGTATAAAAAATATGATCTTTTTATGAAATCTGATATAGGTTTTCTGAACTTTTTAGCTGTGAATTCGCCACAAATGTAACAAAACCCATTTGGGTCATTGGAACAACTTCTTCGCGATGAGGACATTGTATTAAACTGATTTTATTTATTCAAATAAACCGATTAGACTAAAAACAAGCACTCACAAGTTTTGATTATAGCGAATATTCAAAATTGACGTTAGATCAAAAACTACACGTAGCAAAAAAAAATTTAAATATTTTCAGTATTGTCAATGAACACCTAATACAAAACCACCAACGGTATCTCGGCACCAAACAGTTTTTCTTAATTTGTTGACCTGTGTTACCATACGGGCTCGTTTTATGGCATTTTTGTTCATAATGATTTGAAAATCATAATAAGCGATGAGGCTCATTTCCACCTCAGCGGGTACGTGAACAAGCAAAACTATCGCTTCTGGGGCACCGAAAATCCACGAGTGATGCACGAGGAGCCATTACACCCGCTTAAAGTGACTGCATGGTGCGGTGTTCACGCTGGAAGAGCCATTTTTGTAGAACGCCGCTAGTCAAACGACAACAGTGGCAATTCGACGAATTAGGGCTGGAGGACATGTAGTTCCAACAGGACGGAGCAACGGCACACACTGCGTGAGCCACAACCGATATTCTGAAGGCGGCGTTCCCTGGTCGCCTTATCTCTCGTTTTGGCGATTTGCACTGGTCCGCAAGATCGGCCGATTTAACCGTTCCAGAGTTTTTTTGTGGGGTTTTTTGAAGTCCCGTGTTTAAGTGAACAAGCCCGAGACCCTGGAAGCCCTCAAGGTCAACATTCGACACGAGTGCGAGAATCTGTCGCCCGAAGTTCTCGCCGAAGTGATGAAAAATGCCATAAAACGAGCCCGTATCTTCTCAACTTAACCAATGAAATTCTAAAGGTTCAAATAAACACAATAAAAAAACAGAATCGAAGTTTTTCATTTAGAAAACAAATGAGAGCCAAACAACATCGGATGACTTCTTTTGAAACACCTTGTACATACATCACCTGATAAGCCCTGATAAATACAAACAATACCATCCAAGATGAGGATCCATATGAGCAGGTTAAGGATTATCATTCCAGATTCCCAGTGGGGTAGAGAGAACAAATAGACAAATCATCAGATGATGGTATCGCCTGCCTGAATCCATGGCAGACTCCGCGAGAATTCCATCAAATCCTCAATGGCCACATCGCGCAAAATAACCAACCAAAGAAACGGCGACGCCTACTCTGCAGAGCCTGGCACTGACATAGAAGGTGCTCAATGGTTTCCACCTCTTCATCACCATAAACACGGCAGTAATCAACTCCGTTCACAATCCAGTTGCGAGTGAAGCTTCCGGCATCACAGTGACCCGTGATCACCCCAGTGAAGAGTCCCAATTCAGCCTTGTTCAGTCGAAGAAGGGACTTAGTTCTCTCTGAATCCACTGCTGTCCATATATCCCTCGAAATTCTGCAATGGTGATTTCAATGTTCACAATCACTCCTGGCTTTCTCATTCGAGCCATTCAACTCCGGAGGGCCAATACGCTGAGCTTTTTGCAGCACACAATCACCTTGTACAATTGGTAGATAAACCAACACACATTCCGTGTGTTGAAGGGCAAGTTTCTAACACTCTTGACCTCTTCCTAACTTCACACCCTGACAAGTATGAAGTTAATATTCTTGCACCTCTTGGAAACTCGGATCACTGCACGATTTCTGCATCATTTTCATATTCGAATCTTCCGACTGCTTCAAAACCAGTAACGAAGCGGTCCATATTTTTATATGAAAAGGCTCGTTGGGCTGAGCTCAACGAGTTCTATAAAAACTTCAATTGGAAACTCTGTTTTCTTGACAGTGATGTCGATGCTGCGGCAGAAATGGTGGAAAATATTATTTTAACGGGAATGAAAATATTTATTCCCACGAAAATAATTTCGATTAAATCATCTAATAAGTGCTGGTTTAATCAGACATGCAAAGAAGCTGTCAGATCCAAAGAGGAAGCTTTCAATAATTGGACTGTGGATAAAAATCCAATTACTGACGAGCTGCTCAAAAAAACAAGATCAAATTGTGCCAAAGTACTACGACGTGCTGAGTTTCTATACGAACAGCGTCTTCGTGCTAAAATTCTTTCTTCTCACAGGGGAAGTAAGAGCTTTTGGTCATTTGTTAAGAGAGTAAAGAATAGCAGTTCCTCTTCAATTCCAACTCTTACTAAAGATGATCATATATTTACTGACCCGGTTGATAAGGCTAACCTCTTGGCTGAAATTTTTGCAAATAACTCTTCTTTGCCGGATAGCAATCAACCACTTCCCGTGATTGACAACGTATCCAGCTCAGTGGCTCATATTTTTTCGAACACGTGGGGTTAAAAGGGTTCTCGCAGAGCTCGACGCAAATAAATCCCCGGGCCCGGATGGAATACCACCACTTGTTCTCAAAAAGTGTTCTTCGACGCTTGCTCGTCCATTGCGCAATCTCTTTAATCGCTCATACCGTGCGGGTATATTTCCTTCGCGTTGGAAAGTTGCCAATGTTCAGCCTATCCCGAAAAAGGGTGAGGCTAGTAACCCCGAAAACTACCAGCCAATTGCAATATGCTCTACACTCTCTAAAGTGATGGAGACCATGGTAAATTACCATCTGGTCAATTATCTGGAACTTAACAGTCTACTAAGTGATCGACAGTATGGCTTCCGCAGAAACCGTTCTACTGGTGATCTGATGGCGTTCCTCTCTGAACAGTGGAGTCGGTCTATTCATAGGCTGGGAGAGAGTAAAATAGTGGCTCTGGATATATCCAAAGCTTTTGATAGAGTTTGGCACGATGCACTCGTGTCCAAGGTTAATGCTTTTGGTTTAGGTAATAACTTCTCTCGATTTGTATCGAATTTTCTCAGGGATCGCACTATACGTGTTGTCATAGATGGGATCTCTTCTGACGAATATAGGATTAATGCGGGGGTACCACAAGGTTCTGTCCTCTCTCCTACTCTTTTTCTGATCTTTATTAACGACCTCTTGAGTCTTACTTCGAGTCCAATGTACTCATTTGCGGATGACAGTAGTATATGTCATTCATATTCATTTGATAGTCGGCCAAGTCCTTCCACGGTGTATGAGAGGAGACGGATGATGAATGACTCACTCAACCAGGACATTCGCCTGGTAACTGAGTGGGGTAGGTCGAATCGGGTCGAATTTAATGAGCGTAAGACCCAGTGCTGCATATTATCGCACAAGCGCACGAATGACATATCCCTGTCACCTATTTCTATGAATGGTGTGGACATTGAGGAATCAGATGCTCTTGAAGTTCTTGGCATGAAAATACAGTGTGATGTTCGGTGGAATGATCACGTATTTAACGTGTCCAAAAGAAGCTTTCAAGTGCTTAGGCTTTTTAAAGCGGTGTAACAAATTTTTCACCTCATCTGATCTCCTCAATATATACATTTCATATATTAGGCCGAAAATGGAATACAACTCTCATATTTTGGCTGGTGCCCCTAGGTCCACATTGGAGCTTCTGGACCACGTACAACGGAGAGCGATGATGCTTATAGCAGATAGCAGGGTAACCAACTCTGTTGCTTCCTTAGAGCATCGTCGAAACGTGGGTTGCGTATCACTTTTGTATCGGTATTTTCACGGTAAGTGTTCATATGAGATACACGCCTCTATTCCGGAGGTAAGAGTATTTAATCGCTCAACGCGCTTTTCCAGTAGTTCACATCCATTTGTTATTTCCTGGCCTGTGGATAGAACTACTCACTACAGGGAGAATTCGTTTTTTAGCCGTACAGTTCGTATGTGGAATAAACTTCCGGCGGGTGTATTCCCTAATTCTTTCAATATCGAGAGATTCAAATCAAACATTAACAAACACTATACCCTTTTTCCTCCCGCCTCTATCCCCACTTCCTAAGTCCAATACAATGCACGGCATTTATAGGGGGCATCCCCTGAGTACTGGTCAATGTGAAAAAAAATCTACTCTGGCAGATTTGCAAGATTGACTGCCTCTGCAAATCCACCGATCTGTTACTTGTATGCTAGGGTTAACAAATTATCCATAAATGGTGAAAAGACAAATTTTTTAAGATTTAGACCATATTTATTAAGTAAAGAGCCGAAAATAACAGTTTTTATAGACGGGAATCTTGTAACTGAATCGAACAATAAAATATCTTAGTGTTAAAATGTCATACAATCTTTCATGGGACATGCACATTGACATGTTAGAAACAAAAATTTCGTCTGCTACTGAAATTTTAGGAATATTTAAGATGAAACTTTCTACTGAAATCAAACTTCAATTATATTTATACCCTAATTCATTGTCGCCTTGTTTACATACCAATAGTATTTGCATGTAAAGACTCTGCCACATTTAAACCTTTGCAGACAGCACAAACCCAAACTTTTAAAATTGTGTATAATTTAAGAAAGGATTAGCCCACGATAGAATTATTTAAAAATTATGCTAGATATGTACTTCCTGTGAAGGGTATATATACACATATTTTTAATGTCAATGTTTAAATCTATGAATGGAGTAAGTAATAGCTCCATTGAATGTCATCAATACCATACATAAAGTAAACAAATAGATGAAGCACAAGTGTTGGGAATAGGTCTGTCTGTTTACTGCAATATTGTACAATATTGTACAAAGTGTTACAAAATGTTGTCTGTTTACTGCAAAACTTTTGCAACGAGAGAGCCAAAGAGAGAATTTTTTGACAGTTGGATGATAGAGAACTTGCAAAATGTTACTGGAGGAATTTCTTCTATCAAGATTTTGCAAGTTCGATCAGCTGTTTTTTATTTACATTTTGATTGCAATATTTTTGTGTGAAAAAGAAGAATAAAGTTGAAATTTAACAATGGCAGAGGTAAGTAGTTAGAATTGTGTTGATTTTTAACGTTTATAATAAATTATAATAAACAAAACATTTTACTTCATGCTAGAAACGTGCAAATACACAGTGCGACCGTGCGACACATATGCTAAAATTGTCTTGCTTTGTTATTTTAATTGTTTACACACCGATCAGCTGTTTTCTTGCAATATTTCACAAAATAGGTCTGTCTGCGTACACATATTTTGCATCATTTTGTGCAAAATGTTGCAAAATCTTGCAAAATGTTGTCTGCGTACTCCAAATTTCTTGCAGCGAGAGAGCGAAAAAGAGAATTTTTTGACAGTTGGAAGTTAGAGAACTTGCAAAATGTTGGTGGAGAAATTTCTTCTTGCAAGATTTTGCAACTTGTTTGAACAGCTGTTTTTGTTTACTGTTTGAATGAAATAATTTTTGTGAAATGAAAATAAAAATTTAAATTTAACAATGGCAGAGGTAAGTAGTTAGAATTGTGTTGATTTTTAACGTTTATAATAAATTATAATAAACAAAACATTTTACTTCATGCTAGAAACGTGCAAATATACAGTGCGACCGTGCGACACATATGCTAAAATTCTTTTGCTTTGTTACAATGCTATGCTAAAATTCTGTTGTTGTTATATGTAAACAATTGACACACCGATCAGCTGTTTTCTTGCAAGATTTCACTGGGTGCTGTCTGCGTACTTTTTGATATATTTTTAACCGAGAGAGTAAAATTGTTCTTACTCTCCCAAAAAAAGTTACTGAGTATTTGCTACTGGAAAAGTACGCAGACAGACCTAATGTTGTCTGTTTACTTTTTGGAATAGAGAAAAAAAAGAGCGTAAAATTTTTTTTACTCTCTGCAAAAAGTTACTGGATAAATCTTGCTGGAAAAGTAAACAGACAAAGCTAATATTTTAGTGTAATGGGTAATTTTTCTAGATGTCGTTGAAAGCAATAAAAGGGTTTAAAGATTAAAGATTAAAAAGACGTTCCGGGATGTTCATCTTTGGGCGGTCTTACGGGCTTTCTCCTATTGATATTCCAACACCGGCCTCGTGGCTTTGAAATAGTTATTTTTATAAGAAACAAATGCTATTATGTAAAATCACATAAATTTTGTCACATTTTCCATTGTTTAAATTACTCTCACAAAAATTACCTACAATTTTGAAAAAGTCAATGAGAATTATGGGAAACTTCAGTGAAAGTGACAGTAGTACAGGACAGCACCTAGTGAACAAAGTTGACAATGGTCGCGCTATATCTATTATTTCCTTTATCTATGGTCAATACTGTGATCAATATCAATCAAATACACCACATCGCCCAAACCTTATACCGTCACGATGCAGACTTGAACTGACAAAGCAAAAGATTGAGTATGCTGCACCTCATGAAACAAATTGGTAGAATATCAGATTTCAAATCCAACCTTAAAACTTATCTAATAGAAAAAATAGAAACACTCCTAAGATTGCTTATTGCATTCTACTAATGTGTGCAGTTTCTTTAATTATAATTCTTACTACATATGCATTATATATACATATGTATATACATATGTATATTATTATTTTTTTTTACTTTTGTGAAAATGTAACATTTTGTATTTTCATAATTTTTGGCCAATTGGTCTCTACCAAAGACTTCAAGGCGAACAGACAACAGCAAATTTGTATGAAATAAATAACTAAATAAATAAAAAAAGTATTCGCTGCAGAAACAACGCAATGATGAACATTCAAAAATACCTCGTATGCTTTTTTCCAGCAACGATACTAATAATCGGGTGAATCAGTGAATTAATACTTACATTTTACGAAAATACAAAAATGGGCAAGAAGAGCTTGCTAGATTAGACTGTTTCCCAAAAATTTTCCATTGTATTCTTTTGAAAATTTCCCGGAATTCCCAGGAAAGCGGGAATTGAAAATGAATGAAATTCTCTTACTAGATGTAGACTGATGTAATAAAATCAATGTTGGGGAATACATGTCTGAAAATTATGAAATTATTTTCGAAAAGTATTTGATAGTTGTGAATAATGGGTACACACAGAGAAGAGATTCGTTGTCACAACTACATTTGCAGCCAACTAAAATTTGGCGGTTCATTGGACTATCACATTATTCTGTTGTGATTACCAATAATTGTGTTCAGTATCACCAAATGTTGTGCATATCAATTGATTTGTAATTCAATTTTGGTTGCAAGAACTGAAATATTTAGTTGAAGCCACAGCAACAAGAAATAAATGTGATCTCTCAATCGAGTTTTAGTTCTAGCAATCAAATTATCCTGTAGTGGTGAATATTCAATTAGTTGGATGAACAAAAATGTAAAAACTAATTCGGTTGTACCAAATAATATATTGGTATGCTAAATTAAAGTAATTACTTTAATTTGATGGCTGTCACAACCATTTGGTGATGCTTTAACCCCTTATGAATTTTATAGAAAAAAGTAAAAAAATAACTTTTTATTAAAATTGTGTATTTTATATTTAAATATAAACAAAATTATTATTATTTGTAATCAGGGTTCGTATTTCGTGCCCATTTTTTTTTTATCGAAAATATGAAACAATTTCTATTTGTCGAAAACGGAGCGTCCGTCCAATCGAAAAACAAATACAGACAATCTTTCTAAATTTTTCATATTTTCGATCAAAAATGGGGATGGGTTACCCTGGGTATCATATGTTAATATGTGTCATCCACAATAATAGTTCCTCCAGCCAAGTGTCCACAATTGTCTGCATGTGTTTGTGAAGGCGTCATATTCAACCATTATGTTTAAAAGTCTCACTTCACTTCAATTTATGATAATATGTATTCTTCGCTGGCTGATATCTATACACTTTATTGTTTTTCACAACTTTGTTTATCACTTTCTGTTTAAAATATTAGTTTTTCTGTAAAGTCCTCGTGTAGCATTCCAATATGGGATAGACACAAAATTCTGTTTTCCAAAATTCTGTCTCACAAAAATTCAGTTTTTTTCCAAAAAAAAATTCTGTCTGACTAAAATTCTGTTTTACAAAATTCAGTTTTTAATAAAATTCTGTCTATTAAAATTGTGGTTTATGAGAAAAAAAAATAAAATGCCGTTAAATTATTTATTAAGAATTAAAGCCAGTTTATTATGAATATGAAATGTTACATATAATAACGTATGTGTATGGTTAGATATTTATTCGTTGGAAACAAATTATGAAATATGTAATAAATAATTAAACAGATTAATGGATTTTCAAAATCGATCTAAAAAAATTCATATCATTGAAAAACATATGAATTTAAAAGAAAACAAAAAATAACAAACATTAAATAAAAACACAAATTAGTTAAAAATCAATTAAATTAAGACAAAGTTAAAAATAATAAAAAATCATAGCAATTCAATTTAACTGATAACAATATTTAATTATTTATAAACTAAGTTTTTTGCTATTCTTTTTAAATATTGTAGTTTTCTTAAACGATTAAATTTTTTTACAATACGTGAAATATTTTTATTTTTACATTTCTTTTATTTTTTTTTAATTTTTCTCCATTCTCAATCTTTGGGACAATATATTGAGAATAGATTAATTCTCCTTTTAAATGTTGTACAATTTTGTAGAGTCCGCTTTTTTTTCGTCCAACTACAACACTCAAACGTCGGTGCCATGACTCGACATTGTTTGTAGTTTTCGGGTATTTTTCAGAATACTCGCAACCAAATATCGTCCAAAATTCAGGTGGGTATTTACGAGCGTTATAGACATAATTGGCCTCGAACCAGGTGGCCAATTTAATAATATCTTCGACTTCAAATGTTCTTCGGAGCTTCGAATAATATTTGGCTACCTTTTCGGGACGAACATACGCAAGCGCTTTTAAACATCTTACTTGCAGTGAGAAATTTTCGTCATTTCCGTACTTAGTAACCAATCTGAAATGATAATGTTGTACATATTACAAGTTCATTACTATAAATTATAAAAGTTATTAAAAATTCTTACCGTTCTTTTTGAATACGGCGCCACAATATCTGGGAAAAATGGAAAAAGCACCCTCGTATCTGCGACTCTGGAAAGCATTTTCTAGCTGCTGACACGAGACCAACTTCGAAGTCAGATATAATACGATTAGGCTTAAAAAAACTCCATATTCCAAAGCAATTTGAATTACGCGTTTAAAAAATGCTTCATAGAGTACTGCAGATTTTTTGGACATTAAGCAGAATAGGAGTGGGACGACCTCTCGTTCAATCCTTCCGTGAACGGAAAAGAGTTGGCGCATTATTGTGGGCACAACATCAAAAGTGCCGTCAACGAGCCAACAATCGCTTTTTTGTAGAAGTTGAATTGATGATTTTGTGCCGAATATAACCATATATTCATCTCCCACTTTCTCTTCTGCCAATATAAATAATTCGTTATCCAAAACTTGCGGCTTGCGGCTCTCTGAAAACTCCCATTTCATTCCGAGTGTATCCTATTTTTCGCTTTTGAGCGTACTTCGAGGGAAGGTAATCGCGACATTTTTGGTTTGTAATTACCACCGATTGGTGCACTATTTGACTTGGATTAAGGGGTTTGTTTATAGCGGCATATTTTACAAAAGTATTTGTTCTGCATATTTCCACTGCACTAGCAATAGGTTCGTGGGTATGCTTTTTTGGATATCTTATAAAAACATGCTCGTTATTTTCCATTGCTGTTATTATTCGAGAGGAACACTTATCTGGAATTCTTCTCGAGCACGTCCAATTAAAGGTTCCTTTTTGTCTTTTCATTTCCAAATAATAAAAATATCCGTTGAGACACAACATTTCTTTATTTTTATTAATTTTTAATAATTGCACTTTATTCATATTTATTTTTTTAAAACACGACACATTAAACAACACAATTGAGACTAATTTTAAATAAAATGCTGGAACATAATTTACTGTTTTTTTAAACAGTATTTTTTTTTTAAATGTAAGGGAAAGTTAGGGCAAAGTGATTTCTTAATTGTTTTATTTTTATGTATGTGTTTGTAATTGCATTTTCAGTTAAATTAAAAATTACTGGAAACAAATCGCGCGATTTTTTTCAAATAATTTTTTATTTAACTGAAAATGCAATTACAAACAGAATTTTGTGAACCAGAATTTTGTGAAACAGAATTTTGAAAAACAGAATTTTGGAAACCAGAATTTTGAAAAACAGAATTTTGTAAAACAGAATTTTGTAAAGCAGAATTTTCGTCGAACAGCATTTTGTACCCAACCCTTCCAATATACGTAGTTTCTCTTTAACAACAAAGCCACCTGTGAAAAATCGAATACATACTCGTAACTTTGCAACAAGTGTTTTCATAACAGAAACTAAATTATGATTACAGTAACTAATATTTGAACACGAATTCTAATATTGTACTTTTTATTAGTTGTATCTTCCATTTCAGATGACTGAGGTTTTAGAAATACTCAAATTGGTTAATACAACTAAAGTTACTACCGAACTACAACTAAAGTTACTACCGAACTACTACCGAACTTGTATTTAGTAAGACCTATTTTTAATCTATCAATAACATCGACAAATAATTCTGATGTTTGACAATTATGAATTCTAACCAAAAAATAGACTTTATCATGGAATTTCCAATGCCGGAATTGATTTCCAAATAATCTTTTCCCTGTGTGTATAAATAAGTCGCTGAAATTACACTTCCTTTACAGTCATCTGGAGTTTTCCTCCATAATTTATCGCTACAGTACAGAATCGGTTCAGTGGAAAAAATACCGCCCATATTGACGAGACTCTGCTGGTCTAACACAAACGATAAAGTAAAATCATAACTTTTTTTAAGAAACATGTAAAAACACAAAAATGAGTTACATACGTATGTATATATGTATTTACTTGCAACTTCACATTACTTAAAATATAAAAAAAAAATAAAAAAATAAAAAAAAAAAACTATCCAGTATGGTTCACTGCATGTATCGTAAATTTGATTTGCCAGAAACGGAGTTCTTGGTATACGTTTAAAAAACACCGCAATTCTGCTAACTGCATAGAAGAAGAGCATGTGCGATTCTTGAAAAAGAATGCATTACAGCTAAAAGGCTTACTTGGGAACGTTTTTTAAATTCTCTTAATCCTATAATTGACGTTAGAATTCTATGGAGTAAAGTTAAAAGTCTGAGAACTGACAAAA
Source organism: Phaonia tiefii (assembly GCA_963931995.1). Lineage (NCBI taxonomy): Eukaryota > Metazoa > Arthropoda > Insecta > Diptera > Muscidae > Phaonia > Phaonia tiefii. The sequence continues at coordinate 77,537,727 of OZ008370.1, forward strand.
TTGACAACTTCCCTATGCTGGATATAAATGGTGTTTTAGTCTCTCACCCCCAAGATATATCTGAACGTTTCGCCACCCATTGGTGCTCGCTGAGTTCTGATGCATTTTTGGATCAGAGCTGATATCTGCCAAATATGCTCTATCAACCCGTAATCTTCCAATTTCTGAATATCAAATAGTCAACTTGACTACACCAATAACCATTTTTGAGCTCAACGGTATCCTGCGGGAACTCAGAGGTTCAACACCAGCTCTTGACAAAATCACATACACAATGGTTAGAAAATCTCCGGATGTACTTAAATTCCGTCTCTGTAAACTCTACAATAACATTCTATCTACCGGAATATATCCATATGATTGGAAAGTTGCCATGTTATCACCAATCCCTAAGCCTGGAAAAAATCCAAACCATCTTGATGGATACCGGCCGATATCATTACTGCCGGTTTTATTCAAAATTTTTGAAAAAATACTTGCCAGACGTCTAATTAATAGTACTAAGAAATTTATGTCAGACAAACAGCATGCATTTAGGCCAAGACACGGAGTACATAGCTTATGTCATCAAATGGAGGAAACCCTAAGGAACAATCTTAAATCAAGAAAACATTCCGTCGTCCTCTCAGGGGACATTGAGAAAGCTTTTGACAAAGTTATTTACACACATATCATTATTGAATTGCACAAATGGGGAGTACCTACAATTATACTAAATGTAATCAGATCATTCCTTACTGATCGTAGAATTATGGTTAAAATAGATGGCTTCTTTTCCAAACTATATCCATTAGAAAATGGACTGCCACAAGGCTTGCCTTTATCAGTGATCTTGTACACAATCTATGCAAATTCTCTGGCAAACGCTATTGAAAATCTACCTGGTACTGACTACGTCGGCATTTATGCTGACAATCTCTTTGCTGTCGCCTCCAGCAGTACAACGGAAATGACATATAGCTTAAATAATCTCGCGGAAACAGTCCAACAATGGGCACTGGAGAGAGGTGCAATCATACCCACAGAGAAATCTGAAATTCTTCATGTATGCAGGAAAAAACGCTGTCAATGTGATGAAATTCAACTACGTGACCACTCTGTTAGAGTTTGAAGCCAAATGCGCATTTTAGGTATCATATTTACAAAAAATCTTATATGGAACGTTCATGCCCAGCTAATTGCAACAAAATTAGGAAAGATCTTGAGACTGATTTGTTCAAAATACAAAGGACCTCACATTGACACTGCAGTGCGTATATGTAGATCATTAACATATGGCACTATACAACACGGTATAACTTTATACGGATGGACTTCGAAAAAAAAACACTGATTCACTGAACATATCTATTAATAACTGTTTCAGAACTGCAACAGGTCTCCTACGGTCGACACCTATAGAATATCTTAGAGTGGAAGGCAATTTTCAGAATTTTATAAATATACTGGAAAAAAGTTCTGCAAACTTAGCATCCAGATCTATTGTTAATTGCTCCGATGGATTGCATCACATATTTTGGAAACATTTATATCCATCTTCCATTGGATATAATGTCGGTCTTCTTAAAAAATGTAACATTAATATTCCTGACAAACCAGAAAATACATTTGGTACCCAGCAAAGAATTATTTTCGACTATTCGCTTAGCACCTTTGTTAAGGATGATGTTAACCCCCACATTTTCAAATCTCATTTGGCTGAAAAGATACAAGAATATGCACCAGATACATTTCTATTTACTGACGGCTCCTTCCAATCCGGTAAGACTGCATACTCTGTCATTGAGCAACAACTTGACAATTCATTCAGAACTGTTCATCAAGGTCGACTACCTGATAACTGTGGCATTTTTATTGCCGAAATTGCAGCCATTAAACACGCAGTAAAATATGCATCTGAATCCTGGCAAAATCCTTTGATTTGTACCGACAGCCTCAGTGCTGTGAAAGCACTTAAGAGGGACAGAAATAATTTCAATGCTAATATCATCGCGGAAACCGGCCTTCCAGTCCCTGTCCGAACAATGTGGATTCCAGCTCACATCGGCATACCAGGAAATGAATACGCAGATATAGCAGCCAAGGATGCAATTGCTTTCCATAACATCACAGAAGTTCCTTGTTTTCCCGGAGTAATCAAAAACCAATTTAGAGCCATTGAGTTGAACCAATGTATTACTTTAGCTCGACTTAGAGCTGGTAAAACGCTTTTCAACACACAACACTATTATACAAGAACTAACCCATCTAAATGTACATTTTGTGACGTGACTTTGTCAATTCCGCATATATTAACGGAATGTAACCACTCAAAGCTAGATAAACCTCTTACAGAAATGTTGGACTGTGCGAATAACAAGATGCTTCCGATGATCAAGAACAGCCTTATGAAGCATAAAATCAATGAGGTTTAGACCAGATTTCACCGTCAATTAAACTCACTTAGAATAGTTTCTTCATTGAATTAAATTAATTTATTTCCTTTCCACGGCGGGCGCATATGGTCTCTGTTACCCCGCGCCTCTAAAAGAATAAAGTATTTTATAAATTTATTTGTAAAATATATCTAAATAAATAAATAAAAAAATAAATAAAAAAAAACTATTTGATATGTGTTACTCAATATTTAGATCCGCAACAATTTTTTTGTTTACGGATACATTCTTGACATAATTTTTTCTTGCAATGGTAAAATAAAAATCGGATAAATTGTCATCTTTCATGTGTCGCCAACAACGTAGGATAATTAGAAGTGTTTTTCTATTTAATTTTAATAGATTTAAATTTTGGGCTGTTTGAAATTGTTTTTATAAAAAACTTGAAAACGCGCGCGAAAATAAAAATTACACCGGTATTTTCAGATCTTACTTTACAAGTGATTTTTATTCTCATTAAAATGGCTTATAGCTAAGACAACGATAGAAATTTCCAAGCGGACAGACAAACAAAGAAAAACGACATTAAGTTGTGACAATTAACGCGAATTCATTTAGGAGGATAGAATAGGAGTGTTGGGAAATAATTCATCCTGACCACTTCTTCGGGATGCGAGTCTTGCGGCAGCGCTCGTAGGCCTTCCCCTATTAAGAGGTGTGCTGGTGTAAGCGCCTCCCCGTAGTTTGGATCGTTGCTGAGGGGGGATATGGGCCGCGAGTTGAGCACCGCTTCTACCTCTACCAGCACGGTTGCTAATTCTTCGGCAGTTAGCAGCACGCTGCCGACCGACCGTCTTGACTAGCAGCCCATTCGCAGACTTGACGGCTGCCTCCCACAGTCCGCCGAAGTGCGGCGCTCGGGGTGGTATAAAGACGAATCCGATCCCCTTCTCTGCTGCGAATGACACCACCCGATCTGACTGCCCTCGGAAAGCGGTTGCGAGCTCTCTCAGCTCTCTGCTGCTCGGGCGCCAAAATGCTTTTCAATGTAATTTAATAGATTTAAAATTGGGGTTGTTTGAAATTGATGGTATAAAAAAATTTAAAGCTAGTTAGGAAATAATTCATCTTAAAAGAACACATAAAAACATTAACAAAAAGTGATCTGCGCCAACAAGAAGTATTTCAAAAGTTTTTTGAAAAATTTAATCTTTGAAACTTTATTGCTCTCTAAAAAGTCGGTGGCGCAATGGTAGTGTGCGCGGCTCTTGTGCATGAGGACGTGGGTTCGACCCCTACTCTGACCACCTTAATTTCTTTCGACGCCGGTCGCCTCGCTTAGTGATGGCGACACTATCGAGTATTTAGCCAAGAAAAAGCTTCTCAAAATACCATTCGGAACCGGTGTAAAACTGTAGGTCCCAATCAGTAAGTGTAAAACTAGAAAGCGCACAGCTCACTGGTTGTGAGAAGCTCTCCCTAATCCCCTCGTGGGATGTAACGGGAAATCATTTATTTTTTTTTTTTAAAAAGATAACACAAGTACGAGATAAAAAAGCTGTAAACCCATTTTTAGTCCACTTGGTCCCCCGTTTCAGACGTGTATCTACCACTTCATGTTTAACGACGTTTTAAAAGTTATAATAAGGTGATAATCTGCAATATCGGTCCTGTTCTGTATACAGAATCCAGACAAACATAAAACGTTTCAGAATATTTGGGTTTCTGTAAAACAATTCAGAAAAAAAGATGTCTTTTGAATTAGAATGAAAATGCCTTGTTCAGAACAAAACTTATTCATGTATTAAGAATATCAAAATTGTAGAATTTTTATTCTGAACGAAAATTCTGATTCAAAATGATTCTGTTTGCAGAACAGGGCCGATAAATTACTTCCTAAAAAGGATTTGTGCTATTTTTTTGTAATTTACTTTTTGCTGTATTTACGAGACTCATGGGCAGGAGTAATTAGTCTCTCACTATTCAGAAAGTGATATATTTCTGTATGTTACAAACATCAGTACCAACTCATAATTTCCTGTTAGGTTAAAAAACAATCGGTTTCAGGCGATGTACTGCGAATACTTACGAACCTTTTGTCTTTATAGAATTACACAAACTCTTAGGTAAAAACGGATAACAATTGACGACAAGCAGTGGTCGCAATAGTGACGAAACAGGTCCATGTGTCAAATGTTCTTAATTTTGTCACATTTCGTTCTTATGTACCAATGATAATGCCCTGACTCGATTTGGGGATAATCGATTTATATCTATGTATATATATCGTTATTGATTTAAATACAAACTTTATTCAATTAATTTTAGTATACATATATATTTGGACACAAATATGTACAATGTACATACACAATACATAGCATATTGATTCTTTTTAACTTATAACTTAATTGCATAGCCAGCAAAAAACACTGTCCACGCCCTTCAGTTCAGCAGTAAATTATCTAAAAAGGTATGTTTGTTTATTATATTTGTGGTAGCTATGACAAATTGAACGTTGTTATCCTCATCACGGGCTAGAAATCTTAATGCAGCTATTTCGGCGAATGTGCAACCGCCAACAATGAAAATCATAACGACTCGTGGAATGTTTAAGGCAGAACCTTCACTGGGCGTTGATGAATGCCTTCCGCCTATGCCAATCAAAGGAGCTTGAAAATCTTCAAACGTTGGTCCGGGTAAGTTGTTAATTTGACTTTTCAGCGATTGCCAACCTAAAGGTTTAAGAGATTGTTCCACGATTCTGGCCATGAGGGGAGCATAGAAACTGTGCACATAACTAATATCTGTAGGATTTACTTCGATGACATCTTCAACAGTCAAATTTAAAGTCTATCCAAAGAAAATAGATGAGAAAAATGTAAATTTGTTACAAATGCAGTATGTTAATGTACCTTCCTTAACACAGCGTAGGCACGAGACTCAGATTGTGTATAAAGTACTCCAGCCTTTTCTAGGTTACTTATTTTTAGCAACACTTCAATGCCGTAAACATGCGCCAATTCACGTTTATAGTAATTAAGAACCTGAATAATATAGATGGACATAAATTAAAACTCAATTAAAAATATATATTATTATTAATAGTGACAGAAATAAGATCTCTTTTTGTAATCACATCGCTGACTGATATTTGGAGGTTTTTAAACTGGAAAGTAATCGAACTTTGTCATTTACCTTTAATTGAAAAATCAATGCCAACAGTTAATCGAAAGCCGAAAAAATAATTCGATTAATCGGTTAGAATTGCATATATTGAAAACAAAAAATGTAACCATAAAATCAGATTTGTTTTTAATTTAAACTCAGAGCATTAACTTAAAAACGGAAAAAAGCAAATTCATTCCATTAAAGATAAAAATAATGTACACATTTATCATCTTCTCCCTAGCGGGAGTTTTTTATTCGAACTGTTTTTTTAACATAAGCTTTCCAAATTTACCTTTATATGCTATATATTCAAAAAAGTTTAGCACGAAAGTTTTCCAATGATAGCAGGACTGTCGTCATAGCTGTTTCGGATCGTGGGAAGATCTTCATCAGCAGACGGTTTTGGTATGCGTTTTAGTGAAGCCATCCAAACTATATACATATATCGAAATACTCATAATAATAATAATAATTCCTTTATAGATATCCCCGCAGTTTGCCAAGCAACGGTAGTGTGGGCCGCTTTTGTTCATGAGAACATGAGTTCGACCCTTACATTTCTTTCGACGGCTGTCACCTCGCCTAGTGACGGCGACACTATCGATAATTAAACCACTAAAAAGTTTCTCAAAATACCGTTCGGAACCGGTGTCCAATCAGTAAGTGTAAAAACTAGAAAGCGCAGAGCTCAATGGTTGGGATAAGCCCTCCCTAATGTAATGCGAAACCATATTTTTTGGAAAAACTTAAAAAACAGGATGTGAAAATCCCTCAACGGAAAAGATTAAAGTTGCGTTGAACCTCGCGAACTTTAAATAATAATATTGTTGATGACAACCTTTGGTTTCGCTGTTTTCTAAATGACTTATGACTTATTATAATCTTGTCCGGTCTCTAACAACCCCGGGGGTCAGGGACCTTACAAAACGAAGATAACATGTATCGCCAACCAGTTCGATCTTCTGCTTCATCTCTCCAGTCGGTAATACCAAGTGTACCCAGGGATTCGTCAACTTGATTCCTCCAGCGGAGACTTGGTCTTCCTATTTTTCGCCTTCCTTCAAGTTCGGCTGGTTCGTCTTTATCCATTCTACTGACATGGCCTAGCCAGCACAATCGCTTTATTTTGATCCACTTAACTATGTTGATGTCGTGATAAAGCTCATACAGCTCATGGTTCATGCGTCGCCGATACTCGCCGTTGTGCACTATAGGGCCATAAATCTTCCGGAGTATTTTTCTCTCGAAAACTCCCATAGATGTTTCATCTGCTTGCGGTAAGACCCAGGATTCTGCGCCATAAAGCAAGACAGGTTGTTTGAGTCTGATATAGCTGGATTTTTGTCTTTCGAGAGAGGGCTTTATCTCTAAAGTGCTTGCTTAGCCCAAAATAACATATATTCGCAAGCACAATACTCCGCTTGGTCTCATGGCTGACGTTGTTGTTTTTGTTTACGGCAGATCCGAGGTATATAAATTCGTCAACCACCTCGAAATTATATCGGTTATCAACGTTCACGCTTTGGTCTAATCGCGAGGAGGCCTTGTCGTTGAAATCATTAATTTTGTTTTGTCCACCTTTACTTTCAAACCCACTTTTGCAGCATACGCGAGCAGAATGTGACTTTTGCTGCTGATGGTTTTACTCATATTGCCTACAGCTCTTCTAATAATGATATCCATTAAGATGTTAAAGAGACCGCACGATAGGGTGTCGCCTTGCATGAGGCCACGCTTGGTTTCGAAAGGTTCGGTAAGATCCTTACTTACCATCTTTCACTGCGGATTTGGTGTTCGTCAAGGTCGTCTTTCAAAGGCGTATGAGTTTTGCAGGAATACCAAGCTCAGACATTGCTTCGTAGAGTTTGTCCCATATCAGGCTATTGAAGTCCGCCTTATAATCGACAAATAGATACCAGGTGTCGACTTGTTTTTCGTGGGTCTTCTCCAGGATTTGGCGTAGCGTGAAAATCTGATCAGTTGTCGATTTTTCAGTCCTAAAGCCACACTGGTATGGTCCAATCAGGTCAGCGATAATTGGTTTTAGTCTTTCGCACATTATACTTGATAGAACCTTATATGCTATGGATAAAAAATTATTCCAAGGTAATCACCTTTTTTAAATATGGGACATAGTACACTGAGACTCCAATCGCCGGGCATGCATTTATCTAACCAAATTTTGCTAATGAGCTGATGCATGCACCTTATCAGCTCATCGCCGCCAGCCTTAAACAGCTCCGCCGGTAATCCATTGGTTCCTGCGGCTTTGTTGTTCTTAAGCCGGGCAATATGATCTCTCCATATTCCCAACATGCTCTGCACATCTGCGATGGGATTTCCATCATTGTCTTTACAGAAGGGAGCCCTGAAACATGTTCTGGGAATTAGTGCCGTATTTATAACTCAATCAGACTTTTTGACCTTATAACTCTCTCTGTTAACCGACTCTTGGGTTGTAGTTTCTCAAATTTTGCGCATTTCCGATCTCTGTTGTTTTTTTTTTCAAAATGTTCAAAAATCAATATCCTACCTTTCTCACGCATTTGTTTAAATTACGTACGTATCAATTAATAATTCCTAGAGTGAGGGGTTATATACGTAGGTCGTTTCAGGTGAGAATATACAGATTGTTCAATTTGTTTCCTTGCGCACTACGAGTATTTAACTTCACTAGCGCTACGTATCGCAAAACGCTTCTTCAACACTTTGAAAAAATTACGCAGTAGTCAAAATCCTTCACTTATGTGTAAAACATCAATCGGTGTGATGTTAGCGTCGCTTGAAAATACGTTCTGGATAAACACAATAACTTGGAATCAGAATTTGTATCCCGTTTATTTTTTGGTCACTTTTTAAAATTTGATTTTTTCACAGGTTATTGTCTCACATTTCACAGTTAAATATTACAACAGATTATAATTTGAAATCAATACAAGTTATACACCTAAAACCCATTTTGTTTTCTTAAAAAAAATCAACTTAACCAAAAATTACATCACATCGCTAAAAAATACTAGCGGCGCGTAGAGCAAATGCTGTGTTTTAAATAAATACATGAAAGGAAAAAATCAGGTGCTGCAATTGAGTCTAGAGTCTACTTAAATAACGATACCAAGAGATACTAGCGTGTGACCTCTACTCCTGACGTCAATCTATGTTATCCTGATGGTAATAAATGATTTTTATCGCTAGAACTGTTGATTAATAGCTAATCCAGAGGTTCCACCAGCTGATGAATTTGGAATATGTAAATTTGTCATACCACGCTAAGGTCGATATATGTATACATTTCTGAGATTTTAGTGGTAAAATGAAGCAGCCTTATAGAGAAATTTATCTATTTTCTCTAAGTAATAATTTTGGCCAAAAGGCTTAAAATTAAATAATTATTTTCCCATAAAATGTATGCATGTTTTATATTGTTACTATCGTAACATAATAATGGTGTGTTATATTTTGTTCTTAGTACGCATCTTTCTCATTTCTTAAGATTTACAGAAATTCTGCCCAAATGGCGATATAATACATTTTGAATTTTTGAAATTTAAAATGAAATTGAACGAACTAACGAATCGGTCAAAACTAAAACGTAAATAAATATGTGTTCATGGTACCAATAAGGAAAGTCCTTTACAAATTTATTAAAAGAAAACATGAAGAATGAATATCCTAAATAAATATCTAATTTGCCCTATATTATTCGTATTATTTAGTTTTTGGTTTTGACCGATTCGTGTGCCCGTTCAAAACCGTTTTATGAAAACAGACAGTTAATACAACCAATGTGTCTTAGATGTAGTAAACTACAAACCTACTAAGGACTTGTTCTTAGAGAATTTTTGCCGTGGTTGAAATCACACATTAGTAATAAAACTGTCTATTCCAGGTTATAACAGTTCGGAATGACCGTGTTGATATGGAGATGGTTTGGCCTTTATATTTCCAACAGTTAAAGTCGGCAATAATACAAAGAAGATTCACAGCTTGGAGTTGTAAAGCATCGTTTTTACAGGTACATTTTCCACTGATCGTTTATACTCATGTAAGTTATAAGTCTGTGTTATCGACGAACAGTCAATTTTATATTCCGTTTCCGTTTTTATGCTGACTCCATGTACTTCTCGGTCGATTAATGATCACAGTATTTATTTATAGGAATTATATTGCAATCAACTATGGTAAACTCTTATATAAATGCAACCGATCTTTAATTTCTTTCTTACTAATAACTTGGGCCTTTCAACTTCCCCGCCGTTTCCGAATGCATTTTTGAGAGGAAGCCCTTTTCAAGCCTAATTACTCGGTATTGTCGCAGTCACTAAGCGAGGTTGGCTGTTGCCGAAAGGAATGTAAGGTGTGCAGAACAGGAACGAAAGGTGTCGAACTCTAGTTCTCCTGTGCAAGAGCCGCGTACACTAACCATTGCACCACACACGGCTTTCATCTTTTAAAGATATTATTCAAGCCCTACACACATAATCATATACCTGTGAGTAGTAACATTATTTATCCGGATAAAACCCATGTAGATGAATGAAGCACCCATAGGCGGCATTCAGGCATACCGTGATTTCGAAGTTTTTAAGATTTTTACCTACCAAATATATATTTTACTGTTTTTACTGTAAATTTTGATGAATATACCTTTACGTTCCAGTGGCGAAAAGATATAGACAACTTGATTTAAAATCATATTTGAAGAACTGATAGAAATACGATTTTCTGCAAAAAATATAGCCTTATATTGTTTATGGTGTGCAAATGTTTAGTGGAATATGTAATTATGTTGAATTGTGTCGGGGTCACCTATGATACTGATAGCATTGTTATCAACCTAGACAATCTAAATAATTATTATACTTCTACTTCAACTAATGCACAAACTTGCTTTATAATCTAAAAATATTTTTCAACCTCGGTGATATTTTTGTTTGAATATCCATTTGCACATGCAGCAATTAAATGAGAAAACTATAATTCCTGATTCGGTACAAAAGTTCACCATTGCGTAAGATGATTACAAAAACCTATTTATGTACTTATGTATGTATGTACTTTATGTATTAAAAAGTGCACAATGATATCTCTCACTATACGAGTAAATCCCTTTTAAAGAGAACTCCATCAGGTATACAGCAGATGTAGCTTAATCCAAGTATAACATTTTATGGGCACTTTTTAAAACGATCTTAGGAATTAACACATGAATTAACAAAGTGTCCCAAAATCCACGCAAGATTGAATTCTGATTGCATTCTTTTTGAGGCATGTAACACCGTATTGTTGAAACCTCATCTTGTTCACATCCATATCATGTAATTAAGGAACAACAAAACTAGATTGTTATTCCACGACAGCACCATTAACTATAACCAGCCGCATTTTCGAAGAAGAATGGTCAGATCAAACCCCCCAGTCCAAAATCTACACCAAACACGATGTTGGTGTTGACACGGTGTTGCTTACGGTATCCAATTTTTACTTTGTTCGAGTAATCGAGCAACTCGAAAATAGGTTATCTGACTTACTCGAACAGAGTAATATTTTTGATGTGTTAACATCTATAGACACGGGTAGGGTATAATCTAACAAAGTCAACACATGCAAACAACACACAGCGTTATCTACGTCGAAGCTATGCAGCGTTAACATTGAAAATAATATGTGGTTGTTGTACAACAATAGTCTGCCTGAAAATAAGTATGATGGTATTGATGTAGCGGCAGCGAATGGTTTTATTAAAAGACGTAGTCTTGCTACTCGTAGGCTTACGAACATAACACAATGTATGTACATGTGTATGTTGCTTTGCATTCTCTTTGTTTTTTTTTTTGTAGGAATTAAACAAAATGTATTAAGCAAGAAAATAATGACACATGAGCTTGCACTTGTCTTTAAATAAATTATTAATTCATTTTATAGTAACATTGACTTTTGTCTGCCTCAAAATAATTTTAGACAACTACTATGTAATTTAATTAATTAGTTAAGTTTATTTTGTTATTCTTGTTAAATAGTGATGTAAGATATTTGCTGGTCTGTAAGGATATATGTAATTCCATAGACTTAAATAAAAGAAATTAAATGAAATGAAATATTATTTAAATGAAACGTCATCATATGATTGAACGCTGTTTTTAATTTTCCGATGTAACATTTACTACTGTGTTCATAAAAATCAAACAGGTACTATGTAACAAAAATGTGTTAAAACATCGCTAGTGAGTTCGAACACTCATTGTTTATTTTTTAAGACTCGAGTTATTCGAGTGAATTGATTCTTTTGCAATTAATAGAATTAAAAAAAGAAATTTAAACAGATATAGTAACGTCTTATTAAATGAAACAATATAAACCACAGTAACAATTAATATAAATTCATTAAGCGACATAAAAACCTTTACTCATGATGTATATTGTTCACCTTTTATATTATCTCTGTTCAATTCGCCCCTGTACATGTTTTCCACCTTTGTCAGCACTCAATATCAACATGTTGTCAATTTGATCCAAAAATTTTGTCGTTTCCTCCACTGTGTCAAGTATCGCCTTGTCCCTTCGACTCAACCCCGTGTTACTCAAGTGACTCTCTATGAGTGAAACTAATTTGGTTCTCTAGATTTCCTGTCGCTCTCTGTCATGTGTTGTCCGAATACAATCTTCTCCCTCTGCGATGATCTCAAAAAGCGGGAAAGTTGTCTTTGTATGCGGCAATGCATATTTGGGACCTACCCAGCGGGCAAAAAACCGAGCCTTAGCGACTGTTACGCTAAATGCTCGCAAACGGGCTCAGAAGCGAGTATTTACTGGACCAAAACCGGGGGAGAAATTAAACTCGCCCAAATATTCGCAAACTGGTTTAAAAACGGGTGCTAAACGGACGAAAAGAGAGAAACATTGTTGTCGTTGTGTCGTGCGCCAAACAGAGGCACACACGTGCAGGCACACGACACAACAACAAAGTTTTGGCTATTGCATTTTGTTTTATTTTTCGTGGTGTTCTCGCAAAAGATATTGCAAAAGTGTCTCAAACGAATCTCTTGCAAGACATCGTAAACGAAACTTTTACTGCCACAAACTGAGCGACTGATGATTCATTTTCCGATCGTTATCGGATCTGTTTTCGAGAGTTTTACCCGCAAAAGTTTCGCGTAACTCTCGTATGCGATATCGTATACGAAGTTTTGGTCCGCTGGGTAACGACAGTAGCCATTGAACGTTCGTCGGTATGTTCTCCCCCGTTGTATTCACAAACCATTCGTCGTTGTGTGTAATAATCATTCCCTTAACTCTCAGAGGACAAAATGTTAAGGGAATGAATATTACAGACAAGGCTGATCTAGTAGAGGTTAACGCAGTAGGATTTGTTGTACTTGTAGGCACCAAGAACAGAGATTTTGTTTTTGTTCTATGAGGCTAAATCCCGGTGGCGAACGTCATGCTGATCCATCGTGAAAAGTACTGACAATGTTAAATCATCAATGACAGACGCATAATTTTCTTTGTTGTCATACATAAATTTTTAAAGCAATTGTCCAAAACATCATAGATGATCCAACTTGATTTTGTTCAGTAGGCGTCCGCTTATTAGTGAGTCCTAACAGACAATATCAACGATATTCATGCATGAGTTTTTATGTAATTCGACACCATCCCAGAGATTCGTAGGAGACAAACTCACTTTACCTCTTCTGTGAATTTTTCTTTTATGTGTCGTTATATAATTTTTTTCTGATGTTTCATAAATGAAATTTTATGCTATGGGTTTTCATTCCATGCCCAAAGTTACAACACAAAAAGATTTATTTTAAAAACATTTAAACATTTTTATTTAAAAATTAAGTCACTAATTCAAAAATTGTTAAAAATATTATAATAAAAAAAAATAAAAAAAGTTGTACTATAAAAAGTAATTTTTAGATTGTTAAATGTTTAATTGATTGAAGTTTCTTGGCTGTCCTGATATTTAAAAAATCGTTAATTTTAAATGATACTAACTTTTCAAAGCCGTTGTTAGGTTCGAATACAACTTTATTGCTTTCTTGCCTTTGGTTCCATCATAATTGTACTGGGAAAGTAAATTCGGATCAAAAATTATATTTCTTTAGTCACTTTTATAAAAACACTTGACTGAGAACTTTACTAAACTGAAGAAAAATGACACTTAATCTTAAATTGAAGAAAAAAAGAACGAAAAGAAAAAAAGAACCATTATATTTTTGTCAATAGTTTATGTGCAGCAGAAAAACTCATCTTTACAGACAGTGTTGCTAAGTTTCCATATTCGTCAATGCGTTGACAAACAAAAATATAATAATACGTTATTCTTTTTTCCTTCAACCATTAACGAATACTTGTAGCAGACAAATTCCAGCAGAGTTTCAGCCTGGTATCGAATAATAACAGACAATGTCGATTACTTTCAACTTTCTTTTATAAGGTGAATCTTCTAAAAAAAAATGTCTACAAAACTGTCTTTAGCTGTGTCGTTGTCACGTACATTCATAGATGAGAATTTCATAGATAGATGAGAATATCAATATGACAAAGTCGCTCAAAAAACGCAACCGAGATGTCAAGTTCAACACAAATACATATGACCAAACAAAGTAATCAAAAAAGTACAATAACGAAATACAGTGAATTTGTCAGGGACGATTACAGATGTACAGGGACGATTACAGATCGAAGATGAACAATATTTTGAGGGATATTTGTACATATAGACGTATCAAAAGAGACCCGACGAGCAGCTTACGGAAAGAGAACAACAGATTGGTGGAGAAATTATACAATCGAGAATTGCTAAATTTGACGGAAAAGAATAGACTGACCAAGAGGTTTGGTGCACCATCCAGGATATACGGGATATAGAGGGAAACCCCCTTAGACCAATATGCTCAGAGATCAACTCACCAGGCTACGGACTTTATAAGTATATGATCAGTAGACTTAATAATTTGACGAAGGACTCCAGATATATGTAATGTCAAAAATGCGATTGATTTTAAATCGAGAATTGGGAATATCAGAATAGATGATGACGAACTATTGATGTAATTCGACGTGGTGTCCCTGTTCCCAAGTATATATTAACACATACAACGGACAAATAAAATTCACGATGGAAGAGGAAAAGGACAAAATATTACCATACCTGGACTCTGTCGCAATTCGACAAGGCAACCTGCTCAAACTAGATTGGTACCAGAAGACTACAGCGTCCGGAAGACTAATTAACTTCAATTCTGAGCACCCTACAAGAATTATTATCAATACGGCGACAAATTTCGTAAATAGAGTTCTGAAGTTCAGCGATAAGCAGTTTCATGTGGAGAATAAAAGGAGAAAAAGGGAAATTCTTGGGAAAAAAAATGATTTCCCGGCCAGAACAGTAAATGGTCTACTGGATCGGAATGGACACACAGGACAATTTATGGAACGAGGACAAGACCAACCTGACACAACCCCACCGAAAATTTACAAATCCCTGACGTATATACCTGGTTATTCCGAGAGACTGAAGCATTCCGATATCTATGACAAAGGGTCACAATACCCTGAGCAGATTATTTAGCCGGACAAAGTCCAAAGTGACGGAAAAGTTTAAGTCTAATATTGTGTATCAGATAAAATGCAATGGGGATAAGACTGACGTATGCCAAAAGGTATATGTTGGCACAATGATGACAATATTGAAGACAAGGCATCCTTCCCACAGATCAGATTTAAGGGCCACCTATAACTGTGCTGCGACGGTTCATAATCCACTGTGCTGCGACGGTTCATAATCCTAACTTTGATGACGTTGACATTTTAGCGAAGGAGACACATTACTTACGAAGACTCACTCTCAAAATGCTGCACATAATTAACGTTCCCTCGGGGGAAAGACTCAATTTCAAGACCAACAATGATCGATGCGCTCAATTTTATCGGCACACAATAGGCAGACACAGGGAAAACGGACAATAGTTGACGAAAGCTTGCACACTGCGTACTGTTAATTTGTTTTTTTGTGATTTATAATACATGTAATTATTGGCAATCGTTTTGTGATCAATATGTTATTAATGTTAAATATTTTTGTATGTAGAACTCTGAGGATGATTAGCGATGCTAATCGAAATATTGGGAAAATTTAGTAAATCTTGGCAAAACAGTCGAACCCGCTGGTATTTTCATTTTATACCCTCAAGCCAAATTAATTGGACAGAGAAACCTTTACTCACAAAATATTTATGTACATATCCGACCGTATATTGGGCCTGAGACACTTAAAGAAGATTGAATCATGTCTTATACTGGTATTTTAGGTCACTTCTTCATAACGTATATGGGAGTAAAGTTTGCCATTAGAATTATTAGTTAATAACTATAATTATTATCATTATATATTATTGGCTATAGGTGCTCAATAGTTATAACAACAAATAACCAAAATTTGTATATGTGACTTGCTCCACGAAAAGGGACCTCTGCGCCGAAAAGAAGTTATTGAGAAAAACGCGTTTAAAAAAGGGCTTCGTTTTTCCGCTACAGAAAAACCACCAAAAAAGCGTGTTAGGAGTAAAAAAGAGTAAAATTTTGATATTTTTGTAATTTTGTACCTTTGATATGGAACTTTTTTTTAAATTTCAAATATTATAATATATTTATATTTATTTATATCACATTTTTCAATTTTTTCATTAATTATGTTCATCTTTACAGGTGATTTGTAAAAAAAACTTGCGGTTTGCGGCATTTTTTTCCTATAAGATTCACTCAAAAAGTAAAAAAAAAATATTTTCGGCGCAGAGGCCGTTTTCGTGGAGCAGGTCACATATATTATTTATCTGGTGCAAATGAGGAAAAACTATCTAAATTTGGATGGAATATGCCCGTTGTTGGTAATTCCGAACATTACCTTCTATTTCACCAATTTACAAATATTTATTTTTGGTCTGCTTCAGAGATCTTATGGGTCGATTATCGATAGCAACCGAACCTCAGTCAACTGACAACGCCACTGAAATAAAAATTAGTATTATGTATGGCAACTTTGGTCAGTTGCCGTAGATAACAGTGTTTCCCGTCGATATCAGAGTTTTGACACTTCACCAACTGTAAATAATGTAAACAAACAATAAGCGTGTTTTGGTTACACCGCTTGCTTATATATTCGCTTGTTTTGTATGAAGCACTTAGCGAAGACTTAGCGAGAACTAAGCGACGTGATTCATTTTCGCTAAGTATAAAACAAAAAAATTTTGACATCTTTTACCGTTTTTAACCATTTTTCATATTTTTGAATAAAATGACCTCGCTAAAAAGCCGTTTTCTTTGCAAATTAGCAAGCGATAATCGCTGGCTTGTAACCAAAACACGACTAATAAATCTAAAGTGTGTGAGAAATAAACATGTCTTTAGGAAGAAAATAAAAAAAACTTTTCAATAATAATGACAAGTTCTGTGGAATTATTTATTGACGAGGAAGACAAAGTACAAAACGTGGCATCTATTAGAAGACACTTAACCCTCTGTATCATAGTGTAGACTGTAGGCAACATACCGTTCAAATGCCTCAAAATTAATAGAAATAATTTCTTTAACGTAATCGCGCACTGTATCCCGTTGTTTACACACTGAGCTAACAAACTTGTACAACAAAAAACAATTAGGTGGCACTAGTTCCTGGAAATTGGCATTTCTTTATTGACTGTCGATATTTACGAAAAGCGCTGGTTTGTTGCGATTTAAAAAAATAATAAAAAATTGTTCTGCTTGTGTTTTGTGTGTTACTTTGATATAGTCGAGAGGTAAGTGTTTGAACTTTATTGTGGAATATTATTTTTGAACACTTTTTATGTTTTGTTGGGTTTTTGTTGGCAAATAAAGTTTGTTGCCCCTAGGCCAGGGGTCGGCAACCTGCGGCTCGCGAGCCGCATGCGGCTCTTTTGGTATTAAGATGCGGCTCTCCAGTTCCATGCACAAATTTTAATAATTTTACTAATTTATTTTCAAATCTCATAAAAAATAGTATACTGGAAAAAAGCTTTAAACATTCCCTTCTTCCATTATTTACTCTTTTACTCAACCTATGCCTTGCTTGAAGAAGTGGTTTGTTTCGAAAATAAATTACTTCTGTTTATCGAAGACATGGAGAGCGGTAAATTACTTCATTTCGAAAATCTGAAGCAATATCGCGACGAAGCCAATGTAACTATTGACACGAATTACTTCAGCATTACGATAAATAAAATGAAGGATGGATTCGCTGAGAGATTTGAACAATTCAAAACAAACACAAGTACTCTGGCGTTCATAGTGAATCCTCTCAACACAAATGCAAATGAGATCAACATTGAGCCATTTGGAATTGATGCTGGTTCGCTTCAAATGCAATTGGTTGATTTGAAAACCAAACAGTTGTGGAGTGGTAAGTTCACAGAACTCAAGAGCAATTTAGAAGAGTTGGAGGTTCAGAAAAGCATGAACGCTACGCTGCACAAGTGGACAGCTCTAAAAGAAATGCCTCGAGTTGAGACACTCATATTTGACGCATGGAATAGTCTTCCAGAATGCTACAGTGAGGTGAAGAAGTTGGCATTCGGAGTACTGACGATCTTTGAGTCAACATATTCGTGCGAGCAAGCGTTCTCTTGCATGAATATAATAAAAAGTAAAGCAAGAAGCCAACTAACAAATAAAAATCTAGAGGCGTGCTTGAAACTGAAAACAACGAGTTATGATCCAGATTTAACCAAACTTTCAAAAGACATGCAAGGCCAATGCTCCCATTGATGATGAAATATTATTCAATAATTATAGTCATATTACTTGATTACTTATTTAATTATTCTAGCAGAGCTAGATAAAATACTTTAATATGTTTTGTGCCAAACATTTTTATGTTTTTATATGAATAAATATTATTTCATATTGAAATCTAATTATTTGGAATCAGAAATCAAATTTTTATACCTAATCCTAATCAAATACCATAACATTGAAATAAAAATGTAAGTGGCTCTTTAAAAACTGGGAAATTTTGTAAATTTTAGCTTTTGGCTCTTCCGTCACAAAAGGTTGCCGACCCCTGCCCTAGGCTACAGCAGGCAAAAAGGTTACAATTTTGTTTGACACCTGTTATGCTGAGTGTTACTTGTCTTTATGTTTCAGGATGTCTCGTAAGTAGCCCCTAAGTGACGACCAAATTATTGCTACTCTAATTGATCTTGAAGATAGTGAAGATGGCTTAGATTTTGATGACGACAGCATTGCCGATCCCGATTTTAGACTGAATTAGAAGACGATGCTCCAGAGATAGATATTGATGTGGACTACATAATAGGAGCTTTAGAAGTGAATGATGAAAGCCCTTCCTCTAGCACTGAACCAGCAACGACACACGAGAGCACTGATCAACCTTCCCAAGCCAAGAATCCAAGAAAAGAGACTAAAGAGAAGCCAGCCAAACTGAATTTACGCTGGAAAAAGAAGAATCTGGAGTTGAATGCAGGGCAGCTCATGTTTATGGGAAACAAGACGTTGGGTCCTGATCTTCTTGAGCTAGACACTCCCGAACAGTTTTTCTTCTATTTGTTTCCAAATGAGCTAGTCAATAAACTTTCTGAGGAGACTAACTTATATCAAGTGCAGAAAGATCCCAATAGCGCTTTTCGGATAAGTGCAGAGGATGTCCGGCAATTTATGGGTGTGGCATATATAATGTCTCTCATCCAATTACCTAGAGTTACCAACCACTGGAGACCAATACTTGGAACACCTCTTATACAGGAAACCATTACTGTAAACAAATTCGAAAAAATTCGTCAAACTTTGCATTTCAACGACAATAGCAAAGACCTGCCTAGGAGCAATCCTGATTGTGATCGGCTATACAAAATACGTCCAGTGGTGGGCTCCTTGAATGAGGCATTTAGTAAAGTCCCAATGGAAGAGCACCTTTGTGTGGACGAGCAAATATGCTCCACTAAAGCACGGAATACGTTGAAGAGATACAACCCTAATAAACCGCATAAGTGGGGATTAAGGTCTTTGTGTTGAGCGGTGTTTCGGGCTTCGCCTATAAAACAGAAATCGAAACAGGCAAAGAAAATGTCGTTCTACAAGAGGAGCCAGATTTAGGCGCCTCATCTAACGTCGTCATGAGGCTAGCGCGAATGATTCCAAGGCACAAGAAGTTCAGACTATATTTTGACAACTATTTTACGTCTCTTCGTCTAATGGAATATCTGGCCAAAGAAGGCATTCTCAGTCTCGGTACTATAAGACGAAATAGAATAATGGATTGTAAGCTGTCATCAGAAAAGATAATGATGAAAAAAGAACGAGGCTATTCAGAAGAATACGTAGCTGACGTCAACGGGATCGATGTCGCAACTGTTGCATGGAAAGACAACAGAATCGTCAATCTGGCTTCCACCTTTGCTGGGCAGAAACCTGAAACTGATGCTCGAAGATGGGACAAACAGAATTCAAGGTATGTGTACATAAATCGGCCCAATGTGGTCGGAGAGTGCAATCGACATATGGGTGGCGTTGATCTCCTTGACAGCATCATGGGTATATACAAAATTCGGATCTCACAATGGCAAATGCATGGATACTTTACAAAAGGGTTGCCGAATACAAAAAGCTTCAATCAAAACGCCAGCAGATTTTCGTCTTGAGGTTGCTGTAACCCTTTGCAAAATGGGTACAAAACCTAACTTATTTAGTCGACGTTCGCTGCAGAGAGAGATTGAGACGAAAAAGCACAAAGGACCTGCTCAGCATGTACCTCCAAAAGCAGTTCGTCAAGACCAGATTGGGCACTGGCCGCAATGGTCTGATAAGAAAATCAGATGCAAGTTTCCGAAGTGCGTTGGATTTACCCACAATGTATGTGAAAAATGCGGGGTAGCCTTATGCTACACCAAAACCAAGAAGTGCTTCAGAAACTTTCATCTTTCGTAACATGTACTACAGTATTATAGGTTTTGACCACTTACCTCAGTGTTGCCCAAGAGCAACACTCCCCATTTGTGTAATTTTCTTTTCAAATAATAAAAAAAAATAAAAATCAAAAAAGACGTGTGATTTATATTTTTGTTATCATCTCCAATGCAAAAAATCAAACAAATCGCAGTTCATGAGTGATAAGAGGGTTAAGAGACAACTCTAATCCTTTAGAATTGCCGGCTACACTGAGTGAATGTTATTGCTGAGAATAATTGTTAATAAACAATTCCATTTTAGGTTCAAGGCATATTTTCGTCTTCCAAAAGAAGAAATAGTTTATTTAGTGGATATTGTGCAAAATGACTTCAAACGAAGTCATCGGGCGACAGTAATACCCCCGCTCTTAAAAGTTTGTGCAGCTTTAAGGCTTTTTGCGGAGGGAAGGGAAGAAGAAGTGGACGTCGGTGGTGCAATAGTTAGTGTGCGCACCTCTTGTACATGAGATCCTGGGTTCGATCCCTGCTCTGACCGCCTTAAATTTTCTTTCGACGGCGGTCACCTCGCATAGTTACGGCGACACTATGGAGTATTTAGCCACGGTGTAAAACTGTAGGTCCCAATCAGTGTGTATAGCGCACAGCTCACTGGTTGTAAGAAGCTATCCCCGATTCCTTCATGGGATTTAATGGGCAACCATTTATTTATTTTTTAAGATTCTAAAAGTCGCATGGCGACGACTTCAACCTTGGCATGGCTCACCCTAAGTTGTCGGTTACTTTGAAGGAAGTTGTGAATCTAATTGACTAAAACATTTGTAAGATGTGGATTATTTCAAAACTGACGGAGGAAAAAAAGACCCAAAATAAAATCAGGCTTTACTAGAAAACGAAGTTTCCTGGTGTTGTCGGATGTATAGATGGGACACACGTATAGGGTTTTTCAACAAGAGCGCTACAAAAGTTTTTTTTAAATAAAACGAACCCTGTTTTAGATACCAATGAAATTCTTTATTCCTGTGAAAGTACGTTCGATGCCATTATGTATGGAACTCGATTTCTTTTGCATGGCCACCACGGGCACGCTTGCAGAAGTCCAGACGCTGAAACCAATTTTCGACGGTTTTCAAGCATAAATCGGCCGATACTGCTGCAATTTCACGTTCGATATTCGTACGAAGTTCATCAATCGTCGCTGGCTTGTTGGCATAGACCATAGACTTGACGTAACCCCACAGGATATAATCTAACAGCGTCAAATCGCACGACCGAGGCGGCCAATCGACTGGGCCATTTCGTGAGATAACTCGTTCACCAAACTTGGCTTCCAATAAATTGATTGTGGCATTCGCTGTGTGGCTTGTGGCGCCGTCCTGTTGGAACCACATGTCCTCCAAGTCTATATTATCAAATTGTGGCCAAAAATATTCGGTTATCATTGAACGGTAGCGATTCGCATTCACAGTAATGTGCCGGTCTTGATCATCACGGAAGAAGTACGGCCCAATGACGCTGCCGGCCCATAAACCGCACCAAACCGTAATTTTTTCGGGATGCAATGATGACTCATGGATTACGTGTGGACTGCTGTCTGACCAATAACGCATATTTTGCTTATTGACGAAGCCATTCAGCCAGAAATGAGCCTCATCGCTGAAGATGATTTTCCGATGAAAATCCGAATCATTTTCAAGTTGTTGCTCAGCCCAATTCACGAACATACATACGACGCTTATGGTGGTCAAGCGGCTTCAGTTCTTGCGTCAATTTGATCTTGTAAGAGTTGTAGGCCAAGATCTTTTCGCAAAATTCGCCACAAGGACGTCACAGAGATGCCCAACGCTTGAGAACGACGTGTGAGAGACACATTTGGGCTTTCTTGAACTGAAGCCTCAGCGGCAGCAATATTCTCGACACTATGGGCACTCGTTTGTCTCACTGTCACGGGAACATTTTGTACTGTGCCTATGGATTCAAATTTTTCCACTAGACGCTCAATTGTTGATCTGGTAGGACGATTATGACGACCATAAATTGGACGTAGCGCTCTTAAAGTTGAGGCCACTGACTCCAAATTTCGGTAGTAAATTTTAATAATTTCGACTCGTTGTTGGCTCGTATATCTTTCCATGATGAAATGGCAAACCTTACTGAAGAGAAAAATATGGCGTCGTTTGCTGTGCCTATCGATTTACTTTTGTAGTGTCTCT
This sequence comes from Phaonia tiefii, assembly GCA_963931995.1. Classification (NCBI taxonomy): domain Eukaryota; kingdom Metazoa; phylum Arthropoda; class Insecta; order Diptera; family Muscidae; genus Phaonia; species Phaonia tiefii. The sequence continues at coordinate 77,560,431 of OZ008370.1, forward strand.
GTTGAAAAACCCTTTACGTATCATTGAAGCGAAGGAAGAAGATCGCCATATATACATAAATAAGAACGGCTGGTTTAGTTTGAATGTTTTGCTAATAACATAATAATAATTATTTTCATAAATGATCTAATTGTAGATGTGCGACTACGAAATGCGAATCAGGTATGTTGACGCCAGACAACTTGGTTCATGGGATGCAATGGGAAACCATTTTTTTTTGATGTGACGTTACGTTACTTAAATTTCCTCTGGAAAATTTTTAGTTGAAATTGTTATCATCTTATTTAACTTTTAAGATATATTTCGCTTGTTGAAAAGACATTTTAAGCGAAAAATATTTTTTTTTAAATAATGATTAGGACAACAAGATGAGATAGTAGATAGTTATATTAAATTATAGTTCTAGTTGCAGTTTAAAAAAGTAGAAAACTTGTCCACTTCCTCTGAGGAAATGTATATTAAATTAACACCAAAAATTTTGTTTCGAGCACATTCATTAAATAAAAAGGCATTTTCTAAAATTAAATTTTTGGTTTTTGTCATCTGCCAAACTTTTCGTTTTATCATCACCCGCAAGTTGCAAAAAAATTCAATTCAAACACCTTGCAACCAAATTCAGAAACAAAAGCGGGTAAACTTCGAGCAATGAATTTTTTTTTAAATTGGGAGCTGCATCCATCCGAAAAAACATAAATATTTTGAAATTTTGTCAAAAAGCAATAAATATCGAACTTATTGTGGCTGAGTTTGTCACTGATTACACTGTGATAGTTTTTGACCCGAAAAAAAATGAACTTTGATGAATCCTTTTCGAACTATTAGGGGGGAGTCCCCTGAGTGCGAAAGTACATTTGGAAGTGTCAGATTGGCTCCAGTTTTTGAGAAATCGGTATATATGTATATAGCTAAGTCTGCACTATTTAAACAAATTTTACCGGCCATAGGCCAATTTTTTTTTGCCCTAAAAGGGCTTAAAAAGCTTATTGAAATAGAAAAAACAAATCTTCGCGCTCGGTCCAACTTCTTGAGATATGGGCCTTTAAAGCTTGAGTATATAATTGGCCATATCTCACATATTTATGGTCCGATCTGGTTCCGGTGAATATTATTACAAAGACCATTAAAAATTCTTTAAATCTGCATATAAATATATTACATTTTATTAACCCATTGGGGACAAATTTAAAAAATACGATTTTTTAACCTCACTTTTTTGCTAAAAATCTGATTTTCTCAAAAAACAGCCCTAGTAAACCTATTTTCTACCTAGACTCAGGTTGTAGGCAACACTTCAGGCTTTGTTTTAAGGTATAATACTTCGCATTAACCCTTCTAAGACCGGAGTTGGATGATGAAGATTAGCATTATATTTATGTAACGGTTATTTTTAAAAATTTTTCATTTCTTTGAATTAATTAACTTAAAAAAAAACGAAAAAAATATATAAAAGTCCGATATTTTGATTTTGAAGCTTAACTTGAGGCCTTGTATTTCAAACTTTGAACATAAATATCTCCGGTCTTAGAAGGGCTAATTCAAAGTATTATACCTTGAAACAAAGCCTGAGGTGTTGCCTACAACCTGAGTCTAGTAGAAAATAGGTTTACTAGGGCTGTTTTTTGAGAAAATCAGATTTGTAGCAAAAAAGTGACGTTAAAAAATGGTATTTTTTAAATTTGTCCCCAATGGGTTAATAAAATGTAATATATTTATATGCAGATTTAAAGAGTTTTTAATGATCTTTGTAATAGTATTCACCGGAACCAGATCGGACCAGAAATATGTGAGATATGGCCAATTATATACTCAAGCTTTAAAGGCCCATATCTCAAGAAGTTGGACCGAGCGCGAACATTTGTTTTTTCTATTTTAATAAGGTTTTTAAGCCCTTTTAGGCCAAAAAAAAAAATTGGCCTATGGCCGGTAAAATTTGTTTAAATAGCGCAGACTTAGCTATATCCATATATACCGATTTCTCAAAAACTGGAGCCAATCTGACACTTCCAAATGTACTTTCGCACTCAGGTGACTCCCCCCTAATAGTTCGAAAAGGATTCATCGAAGTTCATTTTTTCGACTATCACAGTGTTATCGCATAGGATTTTACTCCGCCAACCACAAAGCAACGCAAGTAAAAATGGTAACTTGACGGTAGGTGAAGTGCGAGCTCTGTACCTCAGTTTGAGAAACTACCCTCTACGAAATCAATTTGAAGGACTAGATCTCTTGCTTTCATTTTACCGTTTAGCAAACAAGTGGCGTTTAAAAAAGAGCAACTGTGCATCTAATTCGTACAAGAGATCAGATAGAGAACCTTCGGTGTGTGTCACCGCAATCCGGTCTTCCACTTTGCGCCAATGTTTCCATTCAATTGTTTTATCCATTAATGACAAATATTTTAGGGGCATTAAATCATTTTTCACATCCTTTACACAATTTCTGAAATTACTCGTCATACATTTTTCGTTCTCAATGTTGCAACACACTGTTTTAAGAAAAGTTTCAAAATTGGATGAAAATGATTTTATCATCTCTGCACAGTTTGTCAAATTATGTGCAAAATTGAATTGGTCGACTTACTAACATAGTCAATGTTTCTCTCCCTTTTGTATAATTCATACGACTCAGAAACAGTCAGCAACATAAAGCGCTTGGGCACTATTTCCAAATTGACGATTAATGTATCCTTTCGCCCAGGAACTTAGATACTTATGTATATCGTCTTGCAAGTAAAACTCGTTCATAAATTAATTTTTTCTGTTAATGTCGATTCACTCTGTTGTTCCGAAGGTGACGGCCCATATTTTGAATAAAGGATGACAACGATATGTGCCCTTTTCTCCGGATCGACAGGCAAAGATCTGTTGGCCTAACATAATGCCTTTCCTAAGGTTTGCTTGCATCTATAGGGCTGAATCGCTAGCGCTAGTGTTGTTGTCTTTTACGACTTTGTTCGTTCATATTCTCTATTTTATTCCCCTTTGATAGCAACAACTTTTCCCGATATCTCGCTGCTCTTTCTCTTGCCCTTTCACGGTTAATCTCCAATCTAAGTGAATCTGATTTTAATTTTTGCCTGTAAAAATAAATAAATGGTTTCCCATTACATCCCATGAAGGGACTGGGGAGAACTTCTCACAATCACTGAGCTGTGCGCATTCCAGTTTTCACTCACTGATTGGAACCTACAGTTTTACACCGATTCCGAACGGTGATTTGAGAAGCTTTTTCATGGCGAGATACTCGATAGTGTCGCCGTCACTATGCGAGGTGACCGCTTCCGAAAGAAATTTTTTTTTAAGGTGGTCAGAGCCGGGTTCGAACCAAGGATCTCATGTACAAGAGCCGCGCACATTAACCATTGCATTTTTGCATGTAGTGCTGTGAAAAACTTTCCTTGCAGTCGAAGATTCCATCTGCATAAACAATAATTGAATGTAAATTTAAAATAAACAAAATATCGCCTAAGACGTTACACACTTTTGAAATTTATTATAAAATTAACTATATGTTTAGCAACCGAGTTTTTTTTTATTATTATTAGTTTACTTTATCAACCTCTGTTAAAATGTAAAATTTCACGCAATTACGATCATCAACGAGGAGATACTGAGAAGAAATATTGTTTCCTGACGTGACGTTATGCTAGAATCTCATTAAAAGCAAATAAAAATTTTACCGTTAATTGATGTGTGTGAAGATAAATTCCGAATTTAACTAACCAAGACACAAACCACTTCGTTTACAGAATTATGTTGTGGAGTTAGCAGACCAATGTTAATGTATGAAATACGATGAGTAGGTATAAAAAACGGACTTTTGGACGGTCTGTGAGCACAAAGGCAGCGAAATTCATAAAATAAACAGAAAACAGTTTGAGTTTAAAATATTTGAAAAAACTAATGCCAACAACTTTCGAGATGCACATAGGGCGTCAATAAAAAAAATGGTATTTCTTTCTAAACATATATAGCTGATATACATAAATATAACTTTCCTCGTCAGCTAAATCTATGTCATTATCCAAGGCCCGACACTAACTTTCCATATTTAATATCAATTTTACTCAAAACACCTTTAGTTAAATAAATTATCCACTTTCTGTTTTTAATAAACTACGCAATAATGTATATCCCACTATATCCAAACGAAGAAAACCTCGTCAATGAGACTTATGTCCAGACGTAGCCCTTGCTTAGTAGATTTAAACTGGCTACTCATTTTCATGATAGACACCTTCGGAATATGAAATTTTTCAATTTCAAATATTTTCCTATTTTAACATTTTCGCCCACTGTGTCCAAACGAAGAAAACCTCGTCAATGAGACTTATGTCCAGACGTATCCCTTGCTTAGTAGATTTAAACTGGCTACTCATTTTCAGGATAGCCACCTTCGCAATATGAAATTTTTCAATTTCAAATATTTTCATATTTTAACATTTTCGCCCACTGTGTCCAAACGAAGAAAACCTCGTCAATGAGACTTATGTCCAGACGTAGCCCTTGCTTAGTAGATTTAAACTGGCTACTCATTTTCAGGATAGACACCTTCGGAATATGAAATTTTTCAATTTCAAATATTTTCCTATTTTAACATTTTCGCCCACTGTGTCCAAACGAAGAAAACCTCGTTAATGAGACTTATGTCCAGACGTAGCCCTTGCTTAGTAGATTTAAACTGGCTACTCATTTTCAGGATAGACACCTTCGGAATATGAAATTTTTCAATTTCAAATATTTTCCTATTTTAACATTTTCGCCCACTGTGTCCAAACGAAGAAAACCTCGTCAATGAGACTTATGTCCAGACGTAGCCCTTGCTTAGTAGATTTAAACTGGCTACTCATTTTCAGGATAGACACCTTCGGAATATGAAATTTTTCAATTTCAAATATTTTCCTATTTTAACATTTTCGCCCACTGTGTCCAAACGAAGAAAACCTCGTTAATGAGACTTATGTCCAGACGTAGCCCTTGCTTAGTAGATTTAAACTGGCTACTCATTTTCAGGATAGACACCTTCGGAATATGAAATTTTTCAATTTCAAATATTTTCCTATTTTAACATTTTCGCCCATTGTGTCCAAACGAAGAAAACCTCGTCAATGAGACTTATGTCCAGACGTATCCCTTGCTTAGTAGATTTAAACTGGCTACTCATTTTCAGGATAGACACCTTCGGAATATAAAATTTTTCAATTTCAAATATTTTCCTATTTTAACATTTTCGCCCACTGTGTACAAACGAAGAAAACCTCGTCAATGAGACTTATGTCCAGACGTAGCCCTTGCTTAGTAGATTTAAACTGGCTACTCATTTACAGGATAGACACCTTCGGAATATGAAATTTTTCAATTTCAAATATTTTCCTATTTTAACATTTTCGCCCACTGTGTCCAAACGAAGAAAACCTCGTCAATGAGACTTATGTCCAGACGTAGCCCTTGCTTAGTAGATTTAAACTGGCTACTCATTTTCAGGATAGACACCTTCGGAATATGAAATTTTTCAATTTCAAATATTTTCCTATTTTAACATTTTCGCCCACTGTGTCCAAACGAAGAAAACCTCGTTAATGAGACTTATGTCCAGACGTAGCCCTTGCTTAGTAGATTTAAACTGGCTACTCATTTTCAGGATAGACACCTTCGGAATATGAAATTTTTCAATTTCAAATATTTTCCTATTTTAACATTTTCGCCCACTGTTTTCATATTCCGAAGGTGTCTATCCTGAAAATGAGTAGCCAGTTTAAATCTACTAAGCAAGGGCTACGTCTGGACATAAGTCTCATTGACGAGGTTTTCTTCGTTTGGACACAGTGGGCGAAAATGTTAAAATAGGAAAATATTTGAAATTGAAAAATTTCATATTCCGAAGGTGTCTATCCTGAAAATGAGTACCCAGTTTAAATCTACTAAGCAAGGGCTACGTCTGGACATAAGTCTCATTGACGAGGTTTTCTTCGTTTGGACACAGTGGGCGAAAATGTTAAAATAGGAAAATATTTGAAATTGAAAAATTTCATATTCCGAAGGTGTCTATCCTGAAAATGAGTAGCCAGTTTAAATCTACTAAGCAAGGGCTACGTCTGGACATAAGTCTCATTGACGAGGTTTTCTTCGTTTGGATATAGTGGGATATACATTATTGCGTAGTTTATTAAAAACAGAAAGTGGATAATTTATTTAACTAAAGGTGTTTTGAGTAAAATTGATATTAAATATGGAAAGTTAGTGTCGGGCCTTGGATACTGACATAGATTTAGCTGACGAGGAAAGTTATATTTATGTATATCAGCTATATATGTTTAGAAAGAAATGCCATTGTTTTTATTGACGCCCTATGTGCATCTCGAAAGTTGTTGGCATTAGTTTTTTCAAATATTTTAAACTCAAACTGTTTTCTGTTTATTTTATAAATTTCAAATTGTCCAAAAGTCCGTTTTTTATACCTACTCATCGTATTTCATACATTAACATTGGTCTGCTAACTCCACAACATAATTCTGTAAACGAAGTGGTTTGTGTCTTGGATAGTTAAATTCGGAATTTATCTTCACACACATCGTTAATTGATATTTATTTGCTCATTTGCTGTTATTTCATGTTTAGTTGTTGTAGAAAGAGTTTTGCTATAATAGTCCAATTGCATAATTACTCTGAGAAATGTAAATTGTAAAGAGAAGATGCTCTTAGAACTAAACAAAACTGAGAAAACATGAACGCATATTTTGTAGCCCGATAACACACCATCGCAACTAAGGAAAACTAGGAATTAATTTTGAATATTTCTCTTTAATAATATATGTACAAAAAAAATGTTGGATAACTTTTAATTTTTCGGTCAGGGTGGACCTTTCTGTGGAAATGCCCATATATAAAAAACCAATGAGAGTTCGAACTCACGGGAACAGGTACCTTTTTTGTTACACGGTACCTGTTCGATTTCTATGAATTCGTTAGTAAATGTTACATTGGAAAATAAAAAAACAGCGTTCAACCATATTAATTAATACTTAAAATTATTTAAAGACAAGTGCAAGCTCATGTGTCATTATTTTCTTGCTTAATACTTTTTGTTTTATTCCTACAAAAAACAAAGCGAATGCAAAGCAACATACACATGTACATACATTGTGTTATGTTGGTAAACTTAAGAGTATCAAGACTTCGTCCTTTAATAAAACCATTCGCTGCCGCTACATCAATACCATCATACTTATTTTCAGGCGGAGACTATTTTTTGAACAATAACCACATATTATTTTCAATGCTAACGCTGCAGACTAAAACCAATTATCGCTGACCTGATTGGACCATACCAGTGTGGCTTTAGGCCTGGAAAATCGACAACTGACCAGATTTTCACGCTACGCCAAATCCTGGAGAAGACACACGAAAAACAAATCGACACCTATCATCTATTTATCGATTATAAAGCAGCCTTCGATAGTCCGATACGGGAAAAACTCTATGAAGCAATGTCTGAGCTTGGTATTCCTGCAAAACTCATACGCCTTTGCAGGATGACCTTGACGAACACCAAATCCGCAGTGAAAGTTGGTAAGGATCTTACCGAACCTTTCGAAACTAAGCGAGGCCTCAGGCAAGGCGACACCCTATCGTGCGATCTCTTTAACATCTTAATGGAGATCATTATGAGAAAAGCTGCAGTCAATATGAATAAAACCATCAGCAGCAAAAGTCACATGCTGCTCGCGTATGCTGATGATATAGATATCATTGGGCGCACAATTAGAGAAGTTACTGCGGTTTTTTCGAGAATTGAGAAGGAGTCAGCAAAAGTGGGTCTGACGGTGAATGAGGACAAGACAAAATTAATGGTTTCAACGAACAGGGCCTCCACGCGATTAGACCAAAGCGTGAACGATGATAACCGTTATAACTTCGAGGTAGTGGACGAATTTATATACCTCGGATCTGCCGTGAACAAAAACAACAACGTCATCCTTGAGATCAAACGGACAATTGTGCTTGCGAATAGATGTTATTTTGGGCTAAGCAAGCACTTTAGAGATAAAGCCCTCTCTCGAGTAACAAAAGTCCAGCTGTACCAGACTCCCATTCAACCTGTCTTGCTTTATGGCGCAGAATCCTGGGTCCTATCGCAAGCAGACGAAACATCTGTAGGAGTCTTCGAGAGAAAAATACTCCGAAAAATTGATGGCCCTATAGTGCACAACGGCGAGTATCGGCGACGCATGAATCATGAGCTGTATGAGCTTTATCCTGACATTGACATAGTTAAGCGGATCAAGATAACGCGATTGCGCTGGCTAGGCCATGTCAGTAGAATGGATGAAGATGAACCAGCGCGAAGGCTTTTCGAAACCGAACTCGAAGGAAGACGAAAAATAGGAAGACCAAGACTCCGCTGGAGGGATCAGGTTGACGAATCCCTGCGTACACTTGGTATTGCCAACTGGAGAGATAAAGCAAAAGATCGAACTGGTTGGCGAAATATGTTATCTTCGTTTTGTAAGGTCCCTGACCCCCCGGGGTTGTCCGAGACCGGATAAGTAAGTAAGTAAGCTAACGCTGCATAGATTCGACGTAGATAACGCTGTGTGTTGTTTGAATGTGTTGACTTTGTTAGATTATACCCTACCCGTGCCTATATGTAGATGTTAAACACATCAAAAATATTAATCGAAAAAAAAATTACTTCAGTTTCATAAATTGAACATAAAGTTTGAACTTTCTCGAGCAAAACAAGGTATGGTTTATAAAAATTAGCTGACGAATGAGGAAGTTATGCATATACTCCTGTTATCCTAAATCGTTGGTTCTTATTCCGAAACTCATTTCTTTCGGACGATTTGTATTCAAAACGGTTGAAGCATAAAATGAAAGGTAAGTTAAGAATTTTCACAAACCTCCACTCGAGAATAAAAACAAATCCATATATTTTTGCAATGCTTATTTAAAGCTTGAAAATACTCGTATGTATCTTATGTTATTATTTCAGAATATGAGTTCCAAGCATAAATTGAGAGTACAACTAAATTTGACTTCATGTTTTTCTCTTAAGTCTTCGAGAGTCCGCTTCGCGTATCAATGTCCAAACGTAATCGCCCATCATGTCTGCATCCCAAAAGCCATGATATCGCCGTTTACATAACTTAATTCATTTACATAACTTAATTTTTCCCGGAAAAAATTTAGATGCGAATCGAGAAAGTGAACATTTAACGACTAACAGAATATGGCTAAATAAGCAATTAGAAATTTTATAAGAATGCTTCGAAAACTTCCTTTTTTTATGAGCTCCTGGACATTTTTTTTGTAGTGCGGACTTTTAATGTTGCCAACAAAATTTGTGATATGCAGCTTCGATTGGTGATAGAAAAGATGGCAAATTTTCATCGATCAAAAGCTTTTCCCCCTCTTGGCCAGCAAACACACCTCCCTTGATTTTTGTGTACGAAAGGTTTTTAAAAATACACCTAAACATAGGCAAACGCAACACCTTCTTTGTCCAGTTTTTTAATAAAATGCATTATTAATCTCAACTTTATATCCATACTATCATAAGTTTCCTTAGTATTGACAGTGTGAGCAACAGGGATTGATGGCGTTTTGTTCCCATTGTGCAATATAACGGCTTTCAAACTTTCTTTATTGCTGTCAATGCCCAAACGCCACTCTTGAGCAACAAGAGCTTGGTACAGTTCTTTTAAAAAGTTCAGATAAGTAAATAATTGCAAAAGGAAATGTTTTCTTGCTTTTGAAAATAGTTTGCAAATCGCTCGTGACGAGCCCTGTAGACGGTAACTTAGACATCTTTAGACAAAAAGCCACATTTTTCATCCGAGAAGCGAGTAGCTCCGACTTCTCTTTTGTCAGTATTTCCTTTTGCTTTCAAATTCAAAATTACTCGGTGCTACCTGGTCCTCTGAAAAACTCACATCTTTACAATCTACGTCAGAGTGGGTGGATGGTGTTGGTGGATGAGCAGCTTCTGAAGAAGAGTGATGGAATGGTGACGCAATGGATGTCTCCACATCATCGGCGTTAAAAATTTCATGTAACGGCTAAAGCAAAAACCCTATTTAGAGACTATCATATGTATTGCTGATACGCTGCAAAGTTTTACCTGTTTCCAATAGATCATTTATTTGGGGTAGGCTAGTAGTAATGAATCTGTGAAGCTCGACGTTATTTCAAAATAACCAAGATAGCATTTTTGCAACTTGTCAGTGAAAGCTCAAGTTTTGTTACGGCAAAAACCGCAAACATTGCAAAAATCGTTTGGCTTGTTTACATATTCGAAATTACGAATGCGCTTACTCATACTTCACCAGTTCAAGAAAAACCCGTATAAATAAAACACTAAATTCGGTCTTTTAAATTTTTGGAGAAAACACACACCACGTAGCTTTTGGTAATTTCCGAAAATCCGATTAATGAAGTCGATAAAAAGAGTACAGTTTCTGAACGCATCCGATAATGCGTTATCAAAAATGTTCTTATCAACGAAAGGAAGACGCGTCAAAATATTCCAGTAGAGTACTAGTTTCCAATGCTCTGCGGTAAACCCTAGGTTAGTAAAGAAACTAACTAAAATTCCTAAAATGCAAAAATTTACCATTTGTAGTGTGCTAATAAAAAATGTGTAACTCTACCATTTCTCACCCAATTTTTATAAACAATGGCTTGTTTTGCTCAAGAAAGTCCAAACTTTATGCTCAATTTATGAAGCCGGATTAATATTTTGTATGTATTTTTTTTATCCCCGCTAGACGTATAGGTGTAGTCTGTGACACATGCTATTTAATACTTATATTGTCGTTCTTTCATAAGTGGTAAATAAGTATAGATGTTTTTGAAACTGCTCGTTTGCAAATTTAAGAGCTGTATTTTCATATTCAATTATTATTTTCTCGATCTATTCGATTAATCGGTATATATTACTCGATTAAATTTATCACTCGATACTCGACCAAATGTTTGACACAAATTGGTTCGATTTATCGATTGGATACCCTAGTGTTGATGCATTAGTTTCAAAACAATCACTCGACTATTTTCTAAACCCAAAATGCGAACATTTTGACGATTAACAGAGTTATCAAAATGAAAATGTCGGAGTCATCAAATGAAATATTTTTAAAATATTTCTTAACAATGAAAACGCGTTGTTCTTTAATTTGGAATTCCATTTTTAATAGCCCTCAGCTGTTTTTTCTTCAACAACAGTTTACCGCACACATGGCACGAAATTCAAATGTTGCGTGAATTTTCGGGCAATCTTTATAAATCCAGGAATTTAGAATATCATCATCTTGATTATTTTTTTAGAGAGGTTTCAAGTAAAATTCTGCACTCAGTTTCCTATGAAAAACTTTTCTTAGACTATTTCATTCTTTTCTTTTCATACCTTATCTTTAAAACCAGATGCCGCAGCGCATTGTATACATATAAGACGTAACACATTTCTCAAATCCATTTTCTTTCCAATTAGGTCTTCAATGTAGGAGCTTGGTTTGTCGATATCTTCGCACATCATAAACTCTTGCTCTGCTGCCAAATCATCTGTAAACTCGTACATATCAAGTTTCTTCCTTATAAGTTCCGCGATTGTAGTGTGGTTTGCCACCGATTGCTTTTGCACCATCAATGCGGGTAACTTATCAACTAAACGTTTCATTTCTTGTACGGAATTATCCTGAGATTTCGCAGTCATTTGGGAACTGATTTCTTTAGCGCTGCGAGACAAAGTCTTACCAACTTCATTAAAGTTTTTATTACGCAGTTCTGCGTATAAAATTTCACTCGAATTCAAGAAGAATGTTTTGTTCGTTGTCGCTGTTGTAGTCCTTGGCGATCCATCACTTTCGGTATCGTTGGCAAACAAATCTGCGGACATTGTTAATTTATTATTGCGAATGCCATAGAACTCATCTATAAGCCCTTCGTAGGTGAGTTGAGTTGCAAAGGAGCTCAGTAAGTCGATTTGACGGTCTAACAATATGATTTGATCGATGGTACCTCTTTCACCCGTTGACAGTAGTTTTTCTTCGGCACCGAACTTTTTTGTTCTCTCCCATACTCCTTGAGCCATTGTTCCCTTACCGTAGATTTTTGGTATTCGTCCATAAATGCGCTGCAATTGAACTAGTCCCAATGCTGCTTGGTATAGACTTGTGGGATCACCGTCTACGGTAACATCACGGAGTGCTGAGTCACATTCCATAGATATGACATCCTTATCCATGGGATAAAAGTTCCATGCTAGCTCTTCTAATAGCTTAAAATTACCATAAACTCCTTTGTTCTCTAAATGCTGTACACATACACACGAACGCCTCGGTACAAAGAAGACGTGGAATTTTGGAATTTTTTTGGAATTTTTTAAAACATGACCGGCAATTATATCCATAATTTTAATTACAGGCCTTACTATGTAGATTATATTTTGGACATCTTTAGGCATACATATCTCTTTTTCAAGTCTAAACAACTTTATATCACGATCGGGGAACAGGCGTGGCGGTGCAATAAGGCCTAATGGTCCAAATAGGTCGTCGTCTAGGACAATCGCCTTAGTACCGTCGACTTTTTCCAATAACTTCACCAGCTCGCGACTTGCGGATTCTTGGAGCAACTGCAAGTTCACTCGCTGGCCCTGCAGGTAGGAAAACATGATGAAACAACACTTCTTTTATCAAGCAACGAAAACTTCAGTTTAATGATAAGAATCGGTAAACATGAGCAGCTGTTTTTAAAGTAACAATTCACAATGGGATAATATTACTTTAGCTACCTCTAGACCCAACCAGTCGATTCCGTAAAGCGGTGCTCACACGATACATATCATCATAGATAAAGGAAATAATAGATATAGCCCGACCATTGTCTACTTCTTTCACTAGGTGCTGTCCTATACTACACTGAACCAATTGTCATAGGTGAAATCAACGAACAATTTTAGTAACATTTAAAACGGGAATAATGTAACGCATCGAAGGAGCCATATTAGACCCTCAGTAACTAACTTTTAAGTCGGTTGAGCCATATACGTCTGTTTGGGTGGCTGGCCAACACGATAACTGGCGTAAATATATACCGATCACAACGAAATTTTGACAGTGAATATTATTTGTCCAAACTAAGTTTAGGATTGAAAATGGGCGGTTTGTCCACACCCCTTCTTGTACCTCCCATACAAATCGACACATTTAGTACAAACTCATATTTCTTCTAAAACATTTCTGGTAGATATGATTAGCCTCAAATCACGCATTGGTTAATAATCTGTAAATATCTACTTAGACCCCTTTCACACTCGGCAAGTTACTTGCGCAAGTCTCTTGCCAAGTCTTGGTTTGTTGATGACAGAGGTAAGGTCGGGTTAGGGGAATAAATTTGAGGTACAGACTTTCTTGTACTCGGAAAGTTGAAAACTGACTTGCGCAAGTAACTTACCGAGTGTGAAAGGGGTCTTAACTGGAGAAAATGGGCGAGATTTATTTATTTATTTATCTCACAGCTACAATCCTCAATAGGATACCGCCGGTAATATATTTTCAACAACGTTATAAAATTTATATTATATACGTAGTAGACATAACATACAATACTTAATAAAATTCAAATACATTTAACATAAGAAAAAGAGTAGAGTACAATTAAAATAATATGAAGAAAATTTGTAAAATTTAAAAAAGAAGAAAAATATAAATATAAAAATGTTAACATAAAATAATTAAAATGAAACTAAATAGTTAAAAAATAATACAAAATACAAAAATAAAAAAAACTTATAATTAAAACAGTAGCAATACAGGAGCTGGGACAGGAACATCTGGAACATGAGGAACAGGAACAGGAACATCAGGTGGAGTAGAACAACAGGGGGATGAGCAGGAACAAGAGAAATGGTAAACAAACTCCACAAATTTTAGTGGAATGATTCACAGGAACTTTAGGATAAAATCATAGGAGATAACATAGGCAGTCACATCTGCAGCAGGAACGTCGCATCAATATGTGTGGAACGATAAACAGGAACATAAAAATAGCATAATGGGAGATAAACAGGAAGAGTAGGGACTTGAAGATCCGCTAATGATCCATCCATCTATTCAGCGTCAGCTACAATTCATTGTAGAATTCAGAATTTATAATAAGATTGATTAATAGAAGCAGGACTGGTTTATCAGAGGAAAATGGTTGGCAACACAAGCTGGATAATAGTTCCCGATTAATTACAAATTAAATGTTGCTTAATTATATTCAAAGAATCTGAAGCGGGTAAGGAATTATAGATCTCATTGTAAATGAGGCAAACGCGTCGAAAAGGATTCTAGTAATCGTAATTATAACGGACAGTCTGTAGTTTTATAGGATAGAAATATTGGGTTTGTCTACACGGATCATTAAAATTTATTTGACTCACGAGAAAATTTGAATCTATACAACCCCTAATGAGTTTTACAATAAACGTAGCATCTATGTATACATATATTACGCTAAGGTATTTATAGTGTAATTATTGTAACCGCTTCTCCTCCTAAACTAAAGGTCGCACAGTCAAGTGCGATACACCGTTGGAAAGGTAGTGGTCTGAAGGGGTGCACTAAGCATTAAAATTTAGCAAAAGTTAATTCCAACAGTGATTTAAACCGGATTTAATTAATCCTTAATCCCTCCATCTACCGGCGGTAGTGGCATCATTTGAACTGGTGAATTTACATTGGTGGTGAAATTTTATTTAATTTGCTTGCTTTTTTAAATACATCTTTTAATTAAGTCTCTTTTTTGGCAGGACGAAGTCTGCCGGGTTTGCTAGTTTAACATATACCTGCGTTTTTCAAGTGTAGGAAGATCAATAAGCATCAGTCGATTTTTATAAGGTGGCAAATCATCCATGTTCCAACCGAGACCACGTAAAGCAAAAAGTAAAAATTGTCTTTGAATTGATTCGATGCGGTCTATGTAATAGACATTATACGGACATCAAACAATACAAGCATATTCTAATCCAATTCTAACGAGAGAGACAAAAAGACGTTTAGTGACGTACGGATTAGCAAATTCTTTCTCCCTTCTTTTTATAAAAGCTAACAGTGATCTGGCTTTGCCTATACAGGAATCAATATGAAGATCAAAACGCAACTTTTGATGAAGAAGTACTCCTAAATCCATGAAGGAAGACACATTTTCCAATATATAAGAACCAATAAGGTAATCAAAATTCAACGGTGTACTACGGCAAAACGAAAGCTTTTGCCACGCCCATTCTGGTACCTCCCATACAAAAGCTCGGTCGTTGACTGGTAATTCAATCCGATATGTCGCGTGAAACACTTCCGGCCTTAATAAAATTAAGTTTAAGGCTTCACGGCATCAAACGCCAATCACCGATTAAGACAAGAGTGATTTTGCCATGCCCATTTTGGTACCTGCCATACAAAAGTTGGTTGCGGTCCGGTTGTTCGGCACAAAATGTCCCGAAAAACCGAACCAATACATACACCCGACTGAAATTTATGTACTGTTAACTAATCAACTCATTCAAATTGACGAAATTTCATCATATGAAATAGTATAGTGTGAGCGTCATCCCGAAAAACCGAACCAATACATACACCCGACTGAAATTTATGTACTGTTAACTAATCAACTCATTCAAATTGACGAAATTTTATTAAATTGGCGAAATTTCATCATATGAAATAGTATAGTGTGAGCGTCATTTACAAATATAGAGATATTTCAGTAGTAGTGTGTCATTTAGGAATATGATTTTGAAACAGTTTTACTTACTTTTATTGACTATTTTACAACCTCATGAGGTCAGATGTCTTACACATATTAATTAAACAAATTTCAACATATCCCACCAACTGGCTCTATCATTCGCCCTTTCTCGCCGGTTGGTAACACCAAGGATACGGATGGATTATTCTGCCTGGTCTTTCCAGTGGAGTCTTGGTCGTCCTCTTTTCCTGCTTTCATCGGGTACGTTATTGAAAACCTTTCGCGCTGGTTCATCTTCATCCATTCATGGAATTGCCAACGAAATTGGCCTAATTTGATTCGCTTAGCTATGTCCACGTCAGAATATAACATGTCCTAGCCAACGCAATTGGCGTAATTTGATTCGCATAGCTATGTCCACGTCAGAATACAAATTCTATAGCTCTTGGTTACAGCGACGTCGGTACTCGCCGTTTTCTCTAACAGGACCACAAATTTTACGGAGAATTTTTCTCTCGAATACTCCCAGGTGTTTTTCATCAGCTTTTGGAGTTTCGGAGCCATATGTCAAGACAGGTAAAATGAGAGTCTGATATAGCTGGACTTTTGTCCGTCGAGAGAGTGCTTTGTTCCAAGCAAGCACAATTCTCCCATTTATCTCCAGACTGACGTTGTGTCCTTGTTCACGGCGGATCCAAGGTAGACAAATTCATCTACCGCTTCAAAATTAAATCGTTTGTCAACGTTCAAGTGCATACCAAGTCGAGAGGTTTCTCTAGTCGTTGACACTATCAATTTTGTCTTGCCCTTTTGATCCACCTTCGCTGATTCTTTTAAATACTCCAGTAATCTCTCGCAAATTTCACCCAGTGATGTCTATGTCGTCAGCATACGCCAGCAACATATGGCTTTTCGTGTTAATGGTCTTGTTCCTATTTATTGCAGCTTTTCTCATTATTATCTCTATTAACATGTTGAAGATGAAGATGACATTTTCAGTAATTACTAACGCAACGTTCAGGTATAACGAGATATCGAAGTTTTCGAGATTTTAATTAACCAATCACATGTTTTTCCGTACAAAAATCAGCTGTTTATGGAAATGAAATCCCGAAAATTACCTGATCGCAGCTTAATAAATATCATTGAACTAAGCAATATTAACAAACATTTTTGCAATAAAATATTAACGTATACATTTACGTGTTTTAAGGTACATTGCTCAGCAACAGGAACTGGAAATCTATTAGTGACTGTTGCGGTGACAAATCGGCATTAAAATTCCATGCCACTACCATCTGGTAACCACCCCCCATCTGACGCAACCGACCTAAGATGTTGCCACCATAGATAAAGTAAACAAATAGATGAAGCACAAGTGTTGGGAAAATTTTAGTGTAATGGGTAATTTTCTAGATGCAAAGCAATAAATGGGATTTTTTTGTTCCCAAAAAAAAGTCAAAAAATATGACAATAAAAATCTAAAATTTCATATCAAAAGAAAAAATAATTTTCTACAAAAATATCGAGAATATAAGAATACAACACGATACTTCAAGTAGAATATCTGATGGCCATCGAATTGCAAAGCCATGTCACCACTGTCTATGTCCTAATAAATTGGTTCTTCCTTGTTGAGAGTCCTCAGACACTCTAACGGTTTTGGCATCTGCAACCACAGAAGTTGCTACAGTTTTTGACCAGGGAAGTTTTTAGATTAAAAAGGCGTTCAGGGATGTTCATCTTTGGGCGGTCTTACGGGTTTTCTCCTATTGATATCCCAACACCGGCCTGAGGGCTTTGAAATAGTTTTTTATATAAGAAACAAATGCTATTATGTAAAATCACATACATTTTGTCAAATTTTACATTGATTAAATTACTTTCATACAAATTTCCCACAATTTTGAATAAAGAATTATGGAAAACTTCAGTGAAAGTGACTGTAGTACAGAACAGCACCTAGTGAACAAAGTTGACAATGGGCGCGCTATATCTATTATTTTCTTTATCTATGGTTGCCACTACTCTTTTGCTTGTAGCTTCATGAATAATGGAAATACGTTGGTATATATGTTGGTATGTGTGACAAAATTACATTTCATCTAAGCAATCTGTTCCCTGCACATCGTTTTTGCCCTTCAGAGCGCTGGACCGGTTCCAAAGGGTACTTTCACCTATCACTAAGGGACACTATTAGTCTTTTTACCGGTAAAACGACCGGAGATTTTAACATGTGGTGGTCGTAGAAACGGTCAATTGACCCCCTATAGATAAGTATGGGACAGTCTGTTTGCCGATGCTACAGTATCAATCCCGTGTTTGATACCGTCGTACCAGTTAATTAACTGGTGAATACGGTCTGGTAAAATAAAGAGTGCCACAGTATCAATCCCGTGTTTGATACCGACGTACCAGTTAATTAACTGGTGAATACGGTCTGGTAAAATAAATAGTGCCACAGTATCAATCCCGTGTTTGATACCGAGGTACCTATTAATTAACTGGTGAATACGGTCTGGTAAAATAAATAGTGCCACAGTATCAATCTCGTGTTTGACACCGAGGTACCAGTTCATTAACTGGTGAATACGGTCTGATTAAATAAATAGTTTAGTACTTTACATCTAATTTCCCCTGATAAACCAGTGATAAATTACTAACATGTATGAATAAGACACAACATAACCATGTTTTAATTTTAAAATTGTTAGCAATATATTTATATATAAATTGTTATCAATGTAATGTAATCAAACAAACCAAAACGACATTCATTATTATAAATTAAATAAAAGTTAAATTAATTCATTAGTTAAAATTAAATAAAAGTGAAATTATTTCATTATTAATAATTAAATGTAAGTTCAATACTTAAAAAAACTATTTTTTTGTAAAATTTTTTTTTTTTTTTGGAGAAATATGTCCTGACGTAGTTGGCGTTCTGGTGAACGCGATTCAGTTGAATTGCGTCTGAAAGTGGAAATGATTGTAAAGATTTTACTCAGTTAAATAATTATTATATTATTAATTAGTTACCCAGTACGTGGAAAAACTTTTCCACTTGCTTCAAACCCTTCTTTCCGTGGTTACCATCGACATTGTATTGGTCCACTAGGTCCGAGCTTAGCACGTATTTAAGATTTTTTTCACCCCTTGGGGTTGAATATATGATCTTATTATGTTGACCTTACAAAATTAAATAAGAACAAATATAAAAATATAATTTGGAATAAATTCAATATTTACATATAGCACACGGTTTTCGGAGGATATTTTCGCATTAAGAGAAAGAAGATCCTCCTCAGTCTCTATGGGGAAAACAGTGCGAGCATCCTTTAACGTCTGGTCTCCATGCTTCAGAAGATTTTTTAAAAATATATTTTGCTCCGCCTGCGCTTCCACCATAAGTTTCATTTGTCCTGTACAAAAAATAGAGAAAATTGTTTAATTTATTTTCTAAGTATCGTATGTACTGTACATATATAACATTGATAACACTGCGAATACCTTCAAGTCTGTTCAGTTTTCTGTCCACGGAAGCTTTGAATAGAAAAATAAGTTTTGGTAAAAAATTAAGTATTTAAAAATTAAATAAAAAATAAGAGTACCTCTAATGGCCAGTTTTTAAGTCAGTGGTGATCTTCGCTTCTTAGTTAAATTGTGGTTAAACATCGAATTGTGTTTTTCATTGTTTAACTATGATTTAACCACCCAATGTTGGTTGGTTAACTTATAGTGAGAACCATATTATTTTGACAATCAAATTACTGAGTGTCAAAGGGAGAAATAAAGATTGTATAAAATACATGTTCCAGATTTGCGTATTTTTACACATACGTTGAGTCTAGATCGTTAAATTGTTGCGCCTTATAGTTTTTTACACATTTTTGTTAAAATGACTTCGATTTTATGCATCTATTTCTTATTTTACATAATTCCATTTTGTTTGTTCCCCTTTGTTGTTTTGGTATTTATCCAAAACTCACCACTGAAAAACTAAATGTAAAGTTAACCTCTAATTAACTTAGAATTAAGATTAAGTAATCCGATAGTTAACTACCCATTTAAAAACTAGCCATAAGTTCATCAATTTTTTTTCTCACATCTACATCTACATTTTTTATCTGAAACAAAATAAATATACTTATTTGTTTAGATGAAATGACAACTGCACTTACCTTTATTTTCGTTATTGTTGAACGAATGTTGTTTTAGTATTGGGGAACTGTCGCATCCAGACATTTTCGCAAAATGACCGTAGTATGAGCTAACAGCATTTACAAAAATAAACAGAAAGAATAAACTAATTGAAAATGTAATCGAACTATTAAGTATATATTAATAACATGAATGAAGCATTGGTATAAATAAAATTTCGTTGTTGTATTGAAGTGCTACTGCCTTGCAATCCAAATCTTTAAGTTCAACGCTTTCTTCTACACTATAATCCGTGGGGTCTGTTAAATATATTCCCAAAGTGACTGACTTGCAAGGATCAGCATAGAAATTACGCAAATTTAAAAATCTGTGGCCGATAATAGCACCACCATTTTCTTGGGAAAATGATTTAATTTTGAAGGGTACATACCCTTTAACATAACAGTAGTTATCTGGACTATTTGTATATAAGGCGCATCCACGAAATAGGCATATACATATATTTTTTTGTGAGTTTAGGACCGTTTTGTCTTTGTGGAACAGAATACGTTTGTTCTTCTAAATTCCTGTTTATCTGTTCCAATATTTTATTTGGTTTTTTACCATTTTCTTTAAAGCCTGCAAATAATTTTCAAAGCCGTATGAAGAACCCACAGTAGGATTGCCCACCAGCTCGACAGACTCTTTCACATGCAGTAAGCTGTGCACATTGTAAGAAATACAATTTTCTTCAAAGAACTTTTTTTGAACAAACAGGTTGAGCAATGTTTGTGCAGTCTCTAAATTAGAAAAGTGGTATTTTGGACAGCAACGGAGTCTATAAGCAACATGTAACAAAATGAACTCGTAATACAAGTCATCGTGAATTTCATTTCTCAGTGCAATGATCTGGAAGGCCGGTGTTTTATAAACCACTGTTTCAGTTTTTCAGTCAGACATGCACTCTTACAACTTTGCAAAACCTGTACATTTTCATCAACACTACCTATGTATAAATTCGTTCACAGAACTACCAACACTGGATGTTTCTTTAACCTCATGCCCTACATTCATAAATTTTTCCAAAAGTTTTTGTTTTTCTCGTTTTATTTTTCTCTGCAATTGTCGTTTACTCATATTATTTACCTTTTGTTTAAAAAATTTCTATTAAATTTGTCACACTTAAACTTTTCACTTTTTTTTTATGTGTCTTGCCAAACGTCAGAACAATATTTTTATTTAAATATTTTAAAATAAATGAATAACTGATTATTTTTTATAGAGAAGTAAGAATGAAGGAAAAATTGCCACGACAGAACAGAAAAGTGTGAATTGACATCGCGAAAGATAACGTTGAGTCAGTAAAATAACCGATTTGTTGTATACAACCCAAGAATAAATTCGACTGTCTCTTCATTGCATACCAAAGGGACAGAAAAGTGTAAATTGCCCCTGGTGTTGATATCGATGGGACATTTCTACGACCGGTATACATATGTTTTAAAGCTCAAGAAAAAATTTTTTGTCTCAACATAAGATCACAAACAGACAAAATAGTGTGAATTGTCCCCTCGATAGATTACCTGTCATCAGTAAAATCTACAGTTCATAGTGTGCATCTGAAGAAATATGGGTCAATTGACAGAATAAAACTGCAGGGTTTTGTTTGCACACGTCACCAAACCCAACATGAAAGGCAATACACACATACACGAGCAATGGAAAGCAAATTAACGGCTGGCAACCACCAAACTAAAAGTAAAATAGTAAAAGTGAGAAAAAAAGTACAGGCATAGGACATTTCGCAAGTCATTCCCCAATTTTACTCACGATTTCTGGAAAGATGAACATTTTTGGTAACCATCAGAGGACGAACGAGCCTCCGTCTATAGCGATGATAAAACAGTCAGCGGCACTAGCGCCATACCGGTGTTAAAAGAGACGAGAACCGCCGAAGTCCAGGTGCCAGTAAGTGCCTTTCGCATTCATAGTACTCGGGGGAAACGTAGTGCAAGGGGAGATTTCAGGCTTACGCGCACTTCACGGCCAACAGGTATATCCAAAGCATTGAAGTCCTCCCAAGTCATGAATTTTTTTGGCAGAGAATATAATATATCGGCGACAATAGGTCTGCCTGCGTACTTTTCCGGTAGCAAATACTCAGTAACTTTTTTTGGGAGAGTAAGAACAATTTTACTCTCTCGGTTAAAAATATCTCAAAAAGTACGCAGACAGCATCCAGTGAAATCTTGCAAGAAAACAGCTGATCGGTGTGTAAACAGTTGAAATATCAAAGCAAACGAATTTTAGCATATGTGTCGCACGGTCGCACTGTATATTTGCACGTTTCTAGCATGAAGTAAAATGTTTTGTTTATTATAATTTATTATAAACGTTAAAAATCAACACAATTCTAACTTCTTACCTCTGCCATTGTTAATTTCAATTTTTATTTTCATTTCACAAAAATTATTTCATTCAAACAGTAAATAAAAACAGCTGTTCAAACTAGTTGCAAAATCTTGCAAGCAGAAATTTCTCTAGCAACATTTTGCAAGTTCTCTAACTTCCAACTATCAAAAAATTCTCTTTTTGGGTCTCTCGCTGCAAGAGATTTGGAGTACGCAGACAACATTTTGCAAGATTTTGCAACATTTTGCACAAAATGATGCAAAATATTTGTACGCAGACAGAGCTAATAGTACTAGTATAAGCCATATTCAGTCATAACAGCCACCATCGACCAGGAAATAGCAAGTACATCAACTCCTTCATCAATTACACCAACTCATTCATCTGTCACCACGTTCATCACCATCATTAGAACAATTATGACCAAGTAATACACCCACCCATTAAAGACAAAGGTATGTCCGCTGTTCATTTATCCCCGGACTTACGAGTACCACGGACAAAGTTAGGAGAAAAGCTTAGAAAAGTGCAAATGTCGAAAAATGAAAAGATTCCTTGAAGAAAATCAAAAACCGAAGTTTCCTGAAAAGGAAAAATAAAAAAGGCTAAAAGCTTCTAAGAATAAATGACTAAAAATTAACTTTTCCTGAAAATAAAATCAAAAAAATCAAATGCCTGAAAAAATGTACTTTTCCTAGAAAAGAAAAGAGATGCTTGAAAATTAACCTTTCGTAAAAGAAAAATTTAAAAATAAAATGCCTAAGTCCAAATATAGAGGCTAGAATGAAACATAAAGGCAAAGAGGAAACGGCAATGGCAAAGTTGTAAGCATTGAAAATAGAAACAAAAAGGCTAATGTGAAACGGAAAGAGAATATTGTTAGGCTAGGGTATAAATAAAAGGCTAAATATACCAGGCCAATTGGTCAAAATAATAAAAACTAGAAGTGTAAGAATATGTAAAAAGAAAGTGTGGACGAAGGTGGTAAAATTGGTTTATAAGTAGAGTAATTTTGATTGAAAATCGTTTGAAATTTTGAATTTGAAATTGACGATCTCCTGGGTCAGACTGTGAATCCAATCTACTCTTTTGCCGATGACAGTAATCTCTGCCATTCTTATTCATTCGATCGTAGGCCAAGTCTTCAAGAGATTGAAGTCAAACGCCGGACAATGAATGAAACACTCGACCGCGATCTGGTGTCCATTGTTGAATGGGGTCGAAGGAGTAGAGTAGATTTTAATGCGAGTAAGACCCAGTGTTGTTTGTTGTCGCATAAACGTATTGCTGACCCAGGTGTGTCGTCATTGTCTATGGACGGTGTGGATATTGATGAATCAGACGCTCTTGATGTTCTGGGCATGAAAATACAATGTAATGTCCGTTGGGCAAAACATGTATTTGAAGTGTCGAAAGATGCATTCAAGTGTCTAGGCTTTTTGAAGCGGTGCAAGAAATACTTCACTCCATCTGATCTTCTCAATATCTACACCACCTACATCAGGCCAAAGATGGAGTATAACTCCCATATATGGGCAGGTGCTCCTAGGACTTCTTTGGAGCTTCTCGACCGTGTCCAGAGGAGAGCGACGGTGTTAATAGGGGACAGTAGGGTATCCAACTCTATTGCCTCCCTTGAGCATCGTCGAAATGTGGGTTGCGTGTCACTGTTCTATCGATATTTCCACGGTATGTGTTCCTCGGACATCCGTCAACTTATGCCGGACGTGAGGATATTTAGCCGAAGTACGAGGCTTTCCAGGAACTCTCATCCGTTTTTTTATCGAGTGGCCGATTGACCGCACTACACACTATAGAGAAAATTCGTTCTTCAGCCGTACAGTCCGTATGTGGAATAAACTTCCGGCTAGTGTATTTCCCACCAATTGTGACATACAAACATTCAAGGCAAATATCAACAGACACTACTCCCTCTTTCCACCCTCTACTACCTCAATTTTCCTTCGCCAACACAATGCACTGCATTTATAGGGGGCATCCCCTGAGTGTTGGTTTGATAAAAAAAAAAAAAAAAAAGAATAATAATCCCTCAGCGATTATGAAATAGTTCGTCCATCTAGTATAACTTCATCCACATTCGCCTGTTAGTGTTTAAGTGAAAATTAAACATAACTAAGGCATAGTGAACAAATAAAGTGAATCAAAAGTGGTCTAGAAAGTTTCAAACAGAATAGATTTGA
This sequence comes from Phaonia tiefii, assembly GCA_963931995.1. Taxonomy (NCBI): domain Eukaryota; kingdom Metazoa; phylum Arthropoda; class Insecta; order Diptera; family Muscidae; genus Phaonia; species Phaonia tiefii. The sequence goes on from OZ008370.1 coordinate 77,584,915, forward strand.
TCATATTGTGAGACATTCGAATCCAAAAGTGATAAAATAAAAGATTGGAAAGAAGATAATTTCCTGTTTCAGTGCCTGTTTGCGTACGTTATAATTTAAGCTAAAGTATTAGAAAATTGCAAATGTGAATCTGTGCATTATTGTTGAATTCGTAAAAGGCACTGCTCGTAAAAGGCACTGGTTAAGCGTACATTCGGCACGTATAGCATCCAAATGACCTTCGGACTGTGGCTTAATTTGACGAAATTTCTTTTGTATACCTTTATATTAATTTTCATTGATATATATATTTATATACCCATACCGCTCATGCGATTTACCTCTGAGCACATAACCCGCACGCGTTAATCTAGGTCGGACCTAGCCAACGATATCGGGAAGTTTTATCGTGCAGTTTGTCGTAAAGTAAACCTAGGCCACAGGGCCTCAATTGATAAGCCATCAGGCAGTAAAGGCACGGGCCTATATGTCGTGTTTCATCTATTTTTATCCGGGGCCTTTATGAAGGCAAATGACTCCGGAAACGGTAACGTATATTTGGTGCTAGCTTTTGTCACCGTGAGCATCTTTAAGATTAATTCACTTTGGCTTTAATAATACTAAAGATTTTAAATTTGAATGTTACTTTAAGAACAGATTTAGTATTACATTAAAATTAAGCGATAAAGATTAAAAATAAGATCATGGTGATAAGATATTGTAAATATATGGATTTGTTAACCCATCCGTGAATACTGGCTGTAGTCCAACACACTGTACGCATCCGTCCGTGTTTATCGCGTAGTAAATTACGAAAAGTTAGTTAAATATTTAAGATACCGAAATTATTGGAATAAAGTTATATAATGTTTATTGAACTTTTCGTGCGTATTAATCCGCTGGCTTAAGCCAACAAAGATGGTAAGAAGGCAAAGCAGTAGTAGGCTTCGTTTGATAACATCTTTTTGGGACTCTGGGTATGAAACAGTAGGGGCTTCGTGAGGGTGGGCTACACTGACAACAACACCCGTCAGTGAAATTTTCTCGGCAAAGAAGACCTTTTCCCTATGTTCACAAAATCTTTTTCCTTTTTAATGTTGGGCCAATACAAAAGTTATCTTGCTCTATTTTTTGTCTTTTCTATACCCAGGTGTGATTTGTGAATCTCACTCAACATGTTTTGTGTCAGACTTTTTGGAACGAAAACTCTGTCCTCAAAAAATACCAATCCATCTTCCACAAGTAATTTCATTCTGTTTTCCCATAAGAATCTAATACTTTCAGAGGTCAAATATTCGTACAGTAATTGAGAACTAAATGATGTCTTTCTGTCTTCACTAACATTAATAGTATGTACCATATCATGCAAATCCCTATTTTCCTCCTTCATTTTGTTTTCATTATCAGCCCAATCCTCAATAACAATTCCCCGGGAAATTTTTCCCTATTACTTGTACCCCTATTCTTAATAAAATCTACCCGGGAATTTTTTAACTTCGAAATGGGAATCATTATACTTATTTTTTGGTAGACTAAGATAATAGACAAGACTTTAGCCTTTTATTTAATTTATAATTCTCACCAATAAGACATTTAAGTTCAAAGTTTTGAAATACATTTGCCACTTTTTCACCAAAATTAAAAAATTATTTATAAAAAATCGTGCGATTTAACACAAAAATACTATGAACTTTAATTTTGAACTTTAATATCTCTGGTCTTTGAAGGGTTATAGGTGAATATTATACCCGAAAAAAGTAAAGGTATTGTCTATTATCGGAGCCTACAAAAAAAAAAAAAAAAAAAAACGCATTTTTTGGAAAAAAATTAATTTTTATCATAAAGTGAGGTTAGAAAATTGTTTGTTTTAATTTGCCCCCCAATTGGTTAATATAAATAAAAATGTTTATACATAGATTTATAGAGTTTAGAAAGACCTTTGTAATGATACCGATTATAACTAGATCGGATAATTAATGGCTGACTTATACCCGATTATATATTCAAGCTTTGGAGGTTTATATTTTGGAAAATATCACGTCCTATCCGACCAAAAAAAAATAGGGCATTTGGTGCTAAAGTAAATATGTTCCCTTATTGTACTTACAACGTTTGCGGCAGCCCAAGTGAATTCGTCGCATCGCGTAACTATCTCCTTGCAAACATTTGTTGTTGCTTCTCCTACTCCCGGTCGTTCTTCTGCTATGTTAATTAAGTTTTATTTGCTTAAAATGATTTGCATTTAACAACCAAAACCAAACCTCATAAAGCAAACCAGCTGACTTGGAAAATTCGTAATTCTCTCTCCCTTATTATGCTATTCCCCGTCTGATTTTATTCCCGGGAAAAATTAATTCCCAGGGAACTCATTTCCTTGAGAATATTTAGAATTGGGCTGTATAGCTTCTTGAGAGCCAATCGGCTAGGTACAAATAATTTTCCGGCAAGTAGCAGAAGTCTAAACAATATTTTTCCAATTTCAACTTCATTGATGGTATCTTATGATAATCCGTCCGCATTATACTTATGGTCTGTTATTATTTTCAGTTTTCTTCCATAAATGTAATTGTGGAAATCGGGATGCAAAACACACAGGCCTCTTGTTCTGTAATAACGCACATCATAGACCGCTTTTTGATGCATCCGTTTGCAGTACAATATCCAGGATATTATATCCTCTTTGGTTAGTTGGTTGAAAAGGCTGCAAGACAGCACGCTGTCTAGCACACTTAGGCTAAAGAAGCCCATTGTGATACCTGCAGTTTCTCTATAACATCTACTGACTAGTCGTCTAGCCAATTTGCCTTTCAATGAATATCCTGTAGGGCTACGGTGCTAACTAAATGTGTTCCGAATATCCTACTTCTCAGTCCTGCCAGATCAGGGTAATCCAAGAGAATGTGTTTCGTCGTTTCCTCGTCCTCTTCCATGCAGCATCTACATAGAGTGGAGTTTCTATGTCCCAATCTTAGGGCGTGATTTCCTACAAGACAATGTGCCGTAAGTGTTCCTATCATTGTGGATAAGTAGTTGCCTTGTCCTCTTCCTTGTCCTAGCTTGTTTGCAAGTTGAAGTAAGTCTCCACTTGTCCTTGAACATATTATCGCCCCACTGCCTGATCTGCAAACGGCATGTAGAGATTGGCATACTAAAACCTTTTGCCGGAAGAACCTGTGTCGTAGTACCCTGTCTAGCTACGCAATTGCCTTTGCAATCCGCTACTCAGTTGCCTGGAATGTCGTTGTGTCCCGGTACCCAGATGAGCCTGATATCAAAATACTCTGCCATCACCCTAAGTGATGAGTGACATTCTTTCACCGTCAGGGACGTAGCAAACATGGCTTCCAGGGATTTTATGGCAGCCTGGCTGTCTGTGTAGATACATATTCTCCGGAGGGTTGTGACACTACTTTTCAGTAGTTCAGCAACCTCCAGTATGGCGGTAATTTCCGCCTGAAATACATAGGCAAACACCTGGCATTCGGCTCTCTCCAATTCAAGAAGCAGTTCATTGACAGAAGTTAACCATAATAGTGGAGACAGAACTCCCCCTGCGGTGTCCTCCTGTTAACGTTCCTAGCAATTGTAACATCACCCATCTATCCACCAAAAGCTTCTCAATTAGGCGTGTCACTAAGCTGTCGACTCCTAGATTCTGTAACTACCTGAGAATCGCCGAAGGTTGGATGTTATTGAAGGCTCTCTCGATGTCCAGGAAGGTCCCCAGAGCGAAGACCTTATTCTCAAGAGAGTTTTCTATTATGCTGTATTTAGCTGTTTTTTACGAGCACGCATCTTAAGCGTGCAGTCTGGTTGGTTCCCTCAATGGATTCACAGAAGTTCCGCCAGGATTTTCGTTTGGCCTTTCTGATTTCACCTTCATATAGATTAAGACTAATCTTGTAAACGTCCCAATCCCTTTGGTCTCCGTTCTTTTTGGCCTTGTTGAAAAGCCGCCTAATGGACGATCTTAGATACTGAAGTTGAACGTTCCACCAATGAGGTTTTTTGTTACCCTTGGCAGCATTATAACCACTGGTCTTACAGGATTCATTGAGCGTATTCCTGCACGCATCAGTAAATTTGCCAACTAGTTCTTCCTGCTCTGGCACATTAGTCAGAATATTCAGATGGTTACCTAAGAGATTCCTTAGGCGCCCACGATAGACGTTCCAGTCCGTTTTTCTATAATTTTTAAAAACTTCCTTTCTCAAAGGTTCGATATTTATGTGGAACTGTAGATATCTAGGATTAGAAAATGAGTACGCTCCAATCGGATACAGTTACATAGTCGTAGCCGAACAGTAAAGTTAGGTCTAGTACTTCCCTCCTAACCGAAGTTATGAAGGTCGGTTCCTCGCCTCTATTACAGATAGTCAAGGTTTCGCTTATAATGAAATTAAAAAGAGACTCACCTCGATAATTGGTGCATATACTCGCCCATATTGTGTGGTGGGCTTTGGCATCGGCACCTATAATGACGCTACAATTCCGTCTTTTTTCCTCCGATACAATACCCCTGACGCACTTCGGAGGGGGTGATTCAGGAAAGTCGTGCGCCATGTTCGATGATACTAGCCAGATGTCCCGCTGGCTGTTACCAGCGAGCCGCTAATGACGGTTGTATCACTATCACTAAAATTCTGCAATAAAAGAGCATTCAATTTGTTTTTAATGAGTATGCAAGATCTTGCCCTACCTGGGGTTGATAGGACGAAGGTCTTGTATCCATTGCACCTGATACCACATATACGATCATTGACCGTCCATGGTTCTTGTATCTGGGCCACATCGGCTCCACCCTTCGCAAGATGGAGAATGAGGTTGGCAGATGCTGCCTTACTGCGATGAAGATTTATCTGCAGGACTTCCATCATCTACAGGATCTTCAACTCCTGGTACCTCGATCACGGTTATCTCGTGATCACCCTCGCTAGTGATGGACAGGTCGATGATGCTGCCACTGTCGTCATCCAGTAGTGCTTCTTCAGCATCTACCGCCGTTTCAGAATGCTTTCCAGCATTTACATCTGTGATTTCCGACTTCGACTCGACCAGTTTGCCACTCAGCGTATCCACTTTGTATACCCTGAGGGGTACTCTCATGAACCCAAACCGAATTTGGAATTTGGCCTCCTCTAGGGGTTTTAAGGAATCCGAATTTGAAATTTGGCCTCCTCTAGGGGTTTTAAGGAATCAAAACTACCTGCCGGGAGGTTCCTACAGGGTCCTCAACTTTGACCACCTTCCAATCCTTTGCAGGAATGGAGGGATTACAGTGGTTGATTATCTTTAGGATCTCCAGTGGGTCAGTAGTGAGTTTGACGGGACCCAACCCCTAGCCCTAGGTCTAGAAGGTATATCCTTCCTATCCGCGGCTTTGAGTTTGGCCTCTGGCCAAACCTTACCTACCCGACTCATGGCGGACTTATACAATCGGGCTGCTCGTTCATCAGAGCAGCCGATAAGTTTAAGGCTCCCCTGAAACCATCCCGCGTCTTCGCAGATTTGCACAGGACCAGGGTTGTCGTTGACGATGTCCATGAACACCATAAGAAGGGCTCCTTCTACGAGGCGCCATTTATCCTTGGGGATACGTCCATCCTGGGAACCTTCATCCAAGACGCCAATGATTAGGCTGTGCTTCGCGACATCCCTAAAGGACCTGCCGAGCACTGGGTGGCTTTTATGCCTCTTAGATGAGAGACCAGGTTTTGTATCCTCCTCCACTGAACGCTGTCTCTTAGTAACAGCCAGTGGAAGCTTTGTCCCTACAGACTTGGACCCCTCACAGACGCCCTTAACCCACTCCAATGTGTTTACCTGTGCAGGAGTGCGTGCGGCGACTGTCCGTGCGGAGAGTTGACTAACCAATCTAGTGGCCAGTCGAAGATCAGCTCTCCGCTTTCGGAAGGGGCAGATTTTTAGTTTTCCCCGTAGTTGCGAAGGGTTGACCACCGCCCGCATTCGTAGTTGCGGAGGCTCCCTTGCGTGTGACCGCAGAAGACTTACGAGCACTAGTGCTCGAGGAAGAGCCAGTAGGCTCGGGGGAAGTCATGGCCGAAGAGTTTTTATTAACATTATTCATGTTGTTTGGGCCTTAACTTGTAGCCGCTATCTACGTCCGTAAAAATGCAATGTGTTCAAAAAGAGGGGCCTCGTGGTTGTCTATGAAGCAGGGAGTTCCACGAGAGGGTTGACACTCCGGCTTATGGGAGTCTTCAGAGCCAGGCCGAACCAAAAAGGGAGTCATCTCAACCTCACCATTACAACCAACTTAACGGTGACGAATTTCGAACGTACTACAAGACTTGCCAGGTTTTAAGGAGGCGGAGACGAACAGTACCTTAGCCACGAGCCATTTCGACAGAGTGGCACCTCTGCCTACTCAGGTCACAGAGCACAGGACGTCAGCTCGAGAGCAGAAAATCAAATAGTTACGAAAATCGTGAACCAGGGTCGCAGCAGAGTCCGTGCCAAAGAGGAAGATCATTTAGAGTTACTCAGGATGCACCGCGAGGAAGCGATCTTCACTGCAACCCTATATCCTCTTTACAATCAAAAGATAACAAAGATGGTGCATTTATTATTGATTTTTTGATTATATTTAGACACTTTTCATGATAATCTTCTCACACATACTCTACAGAAACTTATTCTTATTCCGCCCAAGTTCGGGATGTAGTCTCGCAAATAATTAACAAACCCCATTACATTCTGTAATTCATTTTTGGACTTCGGGGGATTTATATCTCCAATTCCCTTTAGTCGACCCTTGTTACATTCTCTGCCATGCCCAGTTATACGATGACCCAAGAAAACCACCGCTTTAAGCATGAAACACATAGACGACGACAGGCTACCGACCACAACCTGTCAAAAATAAAATACATGCGTTTATATGCAAGTAAATATTTTGACGACGGCAAGGCGACACGACTGCAGGTTGTTGTCTATGCTACTTATGTAGCTGTAGTTGAATTAAACTAATTTCTATTTGTGTGGGCGACAATCAACAGGTTAGAGCTGTCAATGCCTGAAGTGGCACCACTGACAGAATAATCAACTGTTTTCACAATTTTTGTTATGTTTGTAATAATATTTATTAAATATTCTCCAGACATTTTATTTTCTTCTATCACAAATAACACAATAACACAAACGTCAACATTACAGATGAACTGTTTACTTTGCAGTTGCCGTCTTGAAAATAATTCAGTAGCTGCCACACGACTACATTTGCAGTCAGCGGCATTTGAGTCGTGTGTTCATGTAGCCTGTCGTCGTCTATGTGTTTCATGCTTTAGTCTGTTTCTACACGTGCAATTATAATTGCTGCAATTCATGAGTTCGTTGGAGAGAGAGGTAAGAAGAATGGAACGAGGAAAAAACTTGCATGAAATCGGCAATTCTTTCAGTTCATCTCATTCGTAATTTTTTAGTAATGGCGGCTGCAGAATAATTTGACATTTCTTTTCATTTACTCATTCGTAAAAATTTCTCACGTATAGTCTGCATATGTCTCAGATTTATACGAATGTCAGAAGCAGGAATAATAAAAACCAGAATTGCACAAACAGAATTGCGTGCGTGTAAAAGCAAATTGCAATTCCAAAAGGGAATCATGAAGAATTGCAGCAATTACAATTGCACGTCTAGAACCAGACTTAGTCTTCCACTGTATTTTGTCTAACAGCGTTGCCAGAGACCGACTAAAACATTATGCCAAATGTCTTTATTGGAATTCTGACCCCAGAACACTTACATACCCTCTAAGAAATGTGTGCTCATCTCGCTTTTAAACAGTTGTTATACGTTAACCGTTCAGCTTAAAAAGAAGTATTATTATGGTTTTAATTTTGTATAGAATTAAGAATTTCTACAACAACAACGAAAGCCAAACTACGAAAGCGAAATGAATTCGTAAATGCCATTTCGTAACGTTTTGCTTTTGCTTCTATGACTTTCGTACGTTTTGGTAAAAACGAAAAAGTGAATACATACATTCTTTTCGAACGAACACCTGGCAGCTCTATGAGAAAATAATAGACAAAACAGAAACGGGAAAAACAAAATAAGGGAAATTTGTTAGAAACTAATAGAAAAAATAACTTTAGACGAATGCGAACAATTAAAGTGCTGTATTAAACATAGAAAGGAGTATGCAAGGAGTTTCAATAGTAGCAGTTATCGAGCACCAAGGGAGTCAGTATTTTGTTCAAAAATTTAACCGGCGAAGTTTAGGAAACTCATCAACATATATATATATATATGTAAGTATGTATGTGGCAATGTTGTGCAAAATCGTACGTGGCAACGCACAAGTATGACAACTTTTTGCGTTGTCGTTGTTGTGTTTCCACTACGACAGTTTTGTAAAAGATTAAAGATAACACGCCAACTTTGTCTTTAATCTTTCACAAAACTGTCGTAGTCGAAATACGAGAACGCCATTCGTAATAAGGTTGACAAAGTAGTCGGAATATCAAATTTTCTGTATCAAAAAACTGTTTTCGTACGAAATTATCTTAGCATAACAACCCTGTAATTGATTTTATTCACGAAATTTTCGCGAAGAGGTCAGTGAGTACCAGGCAAAAATATAACGATATACCGGTAAATATACTGTAAAAATAGATTTTTCAGATAAATTAAAGGGAGAAAAATGTTTCAATTCAATACGAAAAATTGTGCCGGTTGCATAAAAAACGCACTAAAATTAATAAAATTGGAAGCGGCATAAATTATGCCGACTTGTAACACTGCGAATAACAACAGCTCAAACAGCTCTTCAATACGCATGTTTTGAGATCCCCCGCCAAAAAAATTTTTTAAGTACATCCTAATGATCAGTATACCTGCAATTTTTCCGTTTGTAAAATTAATTAAACAAAAAATTAAAAACTTAAAATAAATACTATTTATTATTAAAATATTGTAATCCTAAAGCATTTTGAAACTATTCATAACCAGTATATAAACCGAGTATAATATAAATAGAAGCAAAACTAAATAAACATACAATATAAACCCTGCGAATGTATTTTTTAGTAAGCGAGAAAGATTCTTGGCTCATAGTACTATTAATATTACATATCTAATGCTCTGTTAAATTCATTGACCATTTTTGTAACGTAGTTGTCTTTTTCTTCGATTTCTTCTTTCAGCAATGCACGCAGAACCTGTAGATTCGGCATTGAATTGCAGTCACGAATGTTAAGTAGCGCTTTAAAGATCGTCTCCCAAAGGTTTCGATTGAAATAACGGGGTACATGTGTTTTATGCATCCAAATGCCGCTCGGCTTTTGTGCTATCTCCATATATTTGCCAAACAGTAAGACATGCAAGACACCAGCTAAACCGTAAATATCCAATTGATATGTCCATGGTCGTTGCTCACGCATCTCGACACATTTAAAATTATTGTCAGTATGAACGTAAGAGAATGTTTGATTTGGCTTAAATAGCTTCATATCAATGGAAACGCCAAAATCTATGAGCTGTAAGGCACGTTCTTTTGAAGGATATTTCAATCTGTTAAGAAAATACACAAAAATTCATTAAAATAATTTAAAAAAAAAAATCCGTAGAAAATTGGTATCATTCATACTTGTTCATAAGCAAGAAGTTATCAGCTTTTATGTCAGCATGTATTATACTAATTGCATGCAAGTGATCCATGGTTTCCAATAATTCGCATGCCATAACCATCACAACATATTCGTCCACATTCTTTAGAGTGTGCTTCTTGATTTTATTGCAAACGGTTATTAAGGAGCCGTACTGGGAAAATTGCGATATTAGTATACTGCAATTATTACCAATCAGAGCATAATCAACACTCATAAAAGCGGGTAGCTAAATTAAAATAATGATATTGTAATTACATGTGTACAATTTGTCCAGACGAATTTTATTTACCATTTCATCAATTCGAATACGATCTTGTATCTCCAGACATATGTAGTATTCCCATAAGTTCGCAGGTTTTTCCTGTTTTAAGGCAACCTTTTCACCACCAACCACTTCCTTACCACTAAAAATAAAAAAATTATAAATAAAAATATTCCTATACATATACTCTTGCCTGCAGAAAATTAAAATATTCAATTTAAAGAAATCGTAAGGTAACTTACAAAAATACAGCACCATATGCGCCCTCGCCAATTAATTTTGTTACTTCGAACCCAACGTTGTTAACCATTATCTTTGAATTGGCCTTTAAACGATGTATACAGCCAACCAGCATGCAGTGGGGTATGCTTTTTATATAATTTGTAAATTGTATTTGCTCTAGAAAAGCATTGATTAGGTCTACACTAAAGGGATTCACATTTGGGTCCATTCGACCATTCTCTACAATTTGGAGTGTCTGATTTAAGTCGGTTTCAGAATGCGTGTAACGATTATTGGCGGGTGTTTTAAAGGGCTCATTATCTTCGACATCCCAAACATGAACCTGTGCTTTTGGTGTTTTAGGAGTGTGGTTGTAGTATATACTCATTTCGCCAAGATTGCCATCTTCAACTTCATTGATAATATCAGATTCTATGTGTCTAGGATGCTGCTGTGATTGTTGGTGTTGTTTTTTCGCGTTATAAATGGCGTCTAATTCCGATTGGTTGACATCAATGCTGAATCGAGAGGCACTCATCGTCGCTCTGGTGGACTGATTTAGAAAACCCAATTTTGGTCTGGGCAAATTTGCAGCAACTGTTTTTGGAGGCACAGACACTTCTTGAACGCGTTTAGATGATTCCAGGGATGATGATGACGTCGAGTGCACTTCATCTTTGATATGAATGGAATCCTCTTGTATTTGAAAATATTGTTTGGAGGGAAATGTCGATGGACCATGATTTGGCAGCCATGTGGAATTTCTAATCATACTAATATTCGTGCCAAACATTTCCGTCTCAGCATTAAGTTCGAAAAACTTTTCGCTTCCAGACAGTTTTTTGCCTTCTTCTACTGACTTTTTCGACGGATTTGGTGGGTGGAAACTCAGGTTAGTCTCTTTACCGGCAGTGGATACTATTTGCATGATATTGTTTGATGGTGCTTTGGAAATTGACTTGTGACTTATTGATTCCTCAAGATATTTAAGTGTCGAATTATTTCTACTGGGTTGTAACATGGATATCTCTTTCACATCCATTGGTACTGGCGGTGGTTCTTTAATTTCCGAAAAGTCTTTCATAAATGTGTCTGTTAAAATATTTTTCAAACCTGATGGCTGACCCTCGATGTCATTTGATAGCGGCTGCTGTGTTTCCGGAATGCAGGAAAAATCCGGCAAATATGATGATTGTAGGGCGTTTCTAATCGGATTTTCTTGAATTATTCTACCGGATGTTGAGTGTATGGGCTGAGATTCTGCTATGAAAGAGTCGATGTTTATAGTGGGCTGGGTTTCCGGAACGTGGGATAAATCCGGCAGATATGATTGATTTCCTGGGTTTTGTTGCTGTTTTTGTGGCTGGCCATCTTCTATAAGGGAAAAGTCCGGCATAAATGAGTCCCGTAAAACTGACTTGGGCTTTACAATTTTGGAGGGGACTGGTTTCGGATGTGTGTCTGTGAAGTCCGAGATAAATGAATCTCTTAAACCGCTCTTTGATTTTTTAGTTGCTAGACTTGCGAATAAAGGTGCTCGATTAGGTTCAGCTTTCTGCAAGTCTGGTGTTAATTTATCGCAAAAACGTTTTGAATCCATTTTTAACGGAGTTCTGTTTTCTGCTGCTATACGTATTTGTGCATGAGAACTTCTTTCCAAGGGAATAAAAGTTGTGGCTCTTCCGAGTTTTGGTGGACTCTGGCTGAAAAATTCGAAAAGGTCGTCTCTGGATGTGGTTTCCATTTTACTGGGTTCTTTTACGGGCAATTGAGGCAAGGTTTCAGTCCTGTCATCCTCAAACCTGGCCGGCTGAGGAGGTGCCAACAAAAATGTTGATATGGTTTCCGTTTTATCCTCTTGATATCGAGCAGGCTCAACTGGCGCTAAAAGTATTTTTGAAATCGTTTCAGTTTTGTCTTCTTGAAACTTAATTGCTGGTGGAGGTGCTAGAATCATAGCAGATATTGTTTCTGTCTTGTCTTCTTGAAATTTCACTGGTTGCAAAGGGTTAAATAACACATTCGTTATTGTTTCCGTTTTGTCCTCTTGAAAACGTACGGGCTTAATTGCATATACTGACGCAGTGTCTTCTTTCTCCTCTAAACGTGAAAAATTCCCAACGTTTTTTACAATCCTTTCCATTGGATCTTCAAAGTTTGAAAAATCTAAACCAACACTTCCTTTACATTTACAAATAACTGGTTCAGATCTTACCATCGCAGGAGTGCAAGGTGGAGACTGCTTTTTAAACCGACAACTATCGTTTTTACCTACGTTAGATTGATCTCCTATTTTCATGCTGTTTAGCTTTTCCTCTACAGTGTCTGATGACCCTTCTAACGTTCTTTCTTTAACTGTGTCGAGGGTGGGCACATGATGGCTGCCAATAATAGTTTGCGCTTGTGATTCATGCTCAAATTCAGGAGAGCTAATGGTGGACTTTGTTGTAGTACCCGTTGTTTGTGTACTTTGTGTTGTACCATTTTCTGATGTTTCGAGAATAGTTGACAATTGTTTTCTCTGAGGAGAAAATGCTGTAGGAATAGCGAGTGGGAAATTTTCATCACTGTGATCAGTTGCAGGTAATGTAGTAACGGGTTGAGGTTCTTCTTCCTTTTGATCAAAAGTCGGTGGGAGTATTACGGTTTCTTTAAGAATATTACCAAATTGCCTTTGGGGATCTGATTTTGGCTTGGGAGTACTAACGCTTTGGGCTCTCAGGAAAATATTAAATGTTTGAGTAGAGCATGATTCATCGGGATCAAAGTATCCGCCACTTCCACAATTTGTGTCGGGTTTTGTAACGTTGTTGACCGCGACGTCCTCAAATATTTCAAAATGTAATTTACTTGATTTGACCATGACACCTTGTGGAGGATTTACATTTGTAGGCAACGCTGGAGTTTTAAATTGAAATTCGTCATTCGATTCAGCGACTTTTGGTTTGCCAACAAAACTCTCATCTTGAAAAATTGTAAAAGCTTCGGAGCTGTGAGACTGGGCTTCCTTTGGTGCTTCCAGTTCACCATGGCACGGAAGTACTGGTAATATTTTATGTGTCTCAATCTCTTGCCCATTGTTTGTCTTTGAAGGCTCTGGATCTCGCTGACGAGACTGTTTAGACAATAATTTGGGCGTCTCAATCGTTTCACGATCTTCAAAGATGGCAGGAGTACAGGACTGGTTACTACTTGTTGTTTGTTTCTCATTTTGGTTACCTTCCTCCTCATTTTCTTCGACACTTGCCGGTATTATAGATACTTTTCGTGTAGCTCCTCTGCCATTAGCACAAGGCGCCATTGATTTTCGCATTGGATAGAAGCTTTTACGTCTCTCCACCTTTTCGCTTGAAACACAAATTGTTTCCTCCATATCAGTGAGTTTTATAATAGTTTCATTACGTTTAATTCGCATGGCCAAAATCTCTTCGTATTGGCGTTCAGTTTTTTTCTCTTCATTATATATGTCATCAAATGGCAATTGCAGGCCTGGTACTTTGTGCGGCACAAAGAATTTATCCAAATCCGTGAGGGTTTGAGGATTTGATTGCTTTACGAAATGCGGATACTGACGTATGTTGTAATGTGGTCCACAACTCCAGTACAATTCACGTTTTTTAGTAAATATATTCGAAATGCCAAGTTTTTTAAAAGCTACATACGCTTTAAATTCCTCAGGCTGAAATTCCATATTGGGCCTTGGATATGATTTACATTTATTGTATTCTGGTATTGTATTTCTATCGGGTTTCTCCTCTGTTGTGACTGGAATAACCCAGTCAGGCTGTGGCCTATTTCGGTCACAGAAATGGAGTGAAATTTTAATAGGGTTATCAAACGTAGATTGTTCTGGGTTCATTGGAATTGGTGGTATGCAAGGTTTTCTGACACACTCTTCTTGGTGTACATCGCCGTCTTCGTGTATTTCGAAGCCAAGCTCATTTGTTATCTTAGTTTTACTAAATAGTTTCCCCTTCTTATGTGGCTTGCTCCATGGTCCGGGTTCTTTAAGGTTTTCCTGATCACGTTGAGCGTCCATTATTGACCGTACAACTGATCTGTTCTCTTCGTTTGTAACTGCTGTTTCAGTCGTCTCAGTAGCGGGAAACGTTGAATTATCATTTGGACATTTGTTTTCTTCGCTGAAAACTTGAACTCGAGAATTGTTGCGTTGATGTGAAGATGATGGACCGTCACTCTGTAAAAAAAGTGTTTTCTTTATTCATTTATATCACTTATTTTATGTAACAGAGCCATTAGGACTTATACGGTTACATAATGTTTCTACAATGATTAAGAAGGAGCTTCTAGACCTAGAAATGTGGAAAATAACTTTAAATTACGTATACAATTAACATTTCGACTCCTGGCTTATGGCCTGTTCCCCGATTTCGAACGAAAGCCAGTCACTAACATTCGACTCAATTTGGATTCCTTTAATCCAACACTTTCGTTCGACATACTCTGTATTTGTTCGCAAATGACAGCAGATTCGAAATTACAGGAACCCAAATTTGTACTGAAAAGTTTTGATAAAGTTTATACTTTCATTCGACTTGAAATGATACGATTGTGGAATGCAAAAAAACGTTGTTTCGACTAGAACACGAACGAAAGCTTTTAGTTCATAAATTGTTTAAAAATGAGAAAAATTATGCTTAAAAATTCAATGTCAATTTATTTACTTATTTCAATAACCGATTCGATATGTACGCTAGAATGTGGTATACTGTCCCCTGATCTAAAGACACTATTGACCTATCTACTGTCATTACAAATTATCTCTTTTTTATTAAATAGCAACAGCTTCTAGAGACTCCGGGATTTGATAAATTCAAGTCACTTCTGTTCATCTTAGATTGTGTTTTACTCGTTACTATTGTCGTCGAAAGTCAGATACGGGGACTTTATGCGTTTTTTCTGCCAGAATTTGGACGCAATACAAATAAAAATTCAAGTAAATTGTTGCGTTCTTCATATTAAAACTAATTAATTGCATATAAAGTTAATTTATGTCATAAATGCCAATAAAATCAAATTTAAAATCAGTTTTTTCAATTCGCCAATCGCTTAGTTTCTTTGAAATTCTATCCTGTATCAAATTTGCAGCCTGGAGGTCGATCAGCTGTGTCATCGAACCTCCTCTAAATACAGTGATAGATTTTGAGATAGATTGTGACAAACATCCGGCACTTAAATACCATTTAAATGGAGAATGGCTAACTCTGAAACTAATGGCCAGTTTCACAGTTGAAAAATGCTCCATTTAAATGTACTTTAAATGCCCGATGCTTGTCATTTAATATGAAAATTTTCTGTGAGGAAACATGAAATTCGAAGCAAAACCAACCTAAGAGCTTCTTATTGAATAATAAAAAAAGAGCACTAAAAATTGCAAATGTAGCTAATTTAAAATTTACTTTTAATAACCTAAACATTTCGTAATTTTGTAGAGCCAAATCTCAATTAATTTTATTTTTGGCAACGAATTTCCATATTTTGTTGAAACTTAATTATTAATTCGTCTGTTCTTTGAAGGCGGATGAGCCAACACCCCTGGCCAACGGCGGATCAAAATTGAAGAAACCAAAATCCGGTTTCGACACACTGCATTCTGGTAAGCGTCTGATCCATAATGGGCGGCTGAAACATACAGGTCATACATACATCACGTCGATATGGTTTTAAATCGCCGGAATGTTCTGCAAGCAACGATTTTGCAAATCACGTGATATAAAATCGCTCAGGAAAATGACGGTGAACACAGATCACTTGGTTGTTTTATGCAAAAAATTTATTGTAAACCTTTTAATAAATTATTAGAAAACATAATTTGAATCGTTTTTTTCTTCTCTTTTGACGTAGAATACGTCTTACCTTACGGTATGAGGAGTCATGTGAGGTTTTTATTGTTGTAATCTTTATTTCATTGAATTTGAGGAAACGGCTAGATGAATTTTTTTAAAATTTTTTTTGTAGGTAAATGAAGATGTTATCTTTCGTTTGATATACATTTCAGATTGGTTGATATATTTCTAGTATTTTAATTTCTCAAATGAAAATTGTTTAAACACATACACTCAAACATATGTGTGGTTTTCGGTTGAGTGTTTTTGGTTGCTCAACATTGCTTAGGAACATGTATCTAGTAAAAAGTGAAACGAACAGCAAGCTAATGTTGCTTGGCAACATGTATCTAGTAAAAAGTGAAACAAACAGTAAGCTAACGTAATAAAGCTTTTTTGCGAAAGCTTCAATAAAGCTGTTGTAACATTAATTTTGAATTGTAAAGCGTAAAGCTTTCACACAACGCTCGAATGCTAATGCGAAGACTCGATAAGGTAATAGGGCGGCCCTCTCAACATTCGCAGAACTTATTTCAATAAAAATATTAATTAAAATACATAAATTAAATTAAGTTTAAAAAAATTGAACATAATATATTTTTTTTAAACGGACTTGAATCAAATGTCGTTGGTAAATATAAAAATTACAGCAGACAGTTGTCCAAGGCCTTCAGCCACGGACTGTCCCTGCAGGCTGTGTCAGAGACACGGCCATTAAGTTTAACATAGAATACGCCATCCGATAAGACAGAAAACATATATAACAATAAATGATAAATAATATAAGCAAATGAATTTATTGTTATATATGTTTTCTGTCTTATCGAATGGCGTATTCTACGTTAAACTTAATGGCCGTGTCTCTGACACAGCCTGCAGGGACAGTCCGTGGCCGAAGGCCTCGGACAACTGTCTGCTGTAATTTTTTTTATTTATTTTTTTTGTATTAAAATAACTTATTTTAATAGAAAAATATATAAATATAACACTTTCTAAAAATTATGGTTATTTTGGTTCACATTTGTTCATCATTACTCTTCTGCTTTTCGTGATTTTCTGTTCGTCTTTACCTGTCCCGTGCTTTACTTTTCCGAGGATGAAAATATTAATAATTAATAAATATATTAATAAAATAAATAAATCAGCGGTTCGCTTGGTGATTTCGAAACATAAAATAACGCCGAAAAATATAAAATCACGTGATATTCAGAACAACTACAAATCAACGGCGTGATCTTAAAATCGTCCGTGGTTTAAAATTGTCGTGATATCAGAACAGGCCTGATAATCACCCTGGCAGTAGGTAAAATGCAAACCACGGTGGGCTGGGTTTGCCTCCCGCCACCGTTATTTTGGCAATGAAAATACACTATAAAATTAATGAACAAAGAAACCCCCCAACTGTTGACGACCCTCGCAAACGTTATAAGGACCATGATTTAAGGATATGTACCTGGAATGTGCGAACGTTATACAGGACTGGTGCCATTTTCCAACTGGCGGATGTCCTCGGCAAATATAAAGCTGACATCACAGCGATCCAGGAAATGCGATGGACAGGATATGGTTGCACCAGATAGAAAAACTTCGATATTTACTACAGCCGCCATGAGCGTAAGCACGAATTTGGGTGCAGATTTATAGTAGGCAAGAGACTGCGACACATAGTTTCAAGGTTCAACCCAGTGAGTGACGGCATAGCCACAATTCGCATCAAAGCGAAATATTTCAATATCTCGTTAATTTGTGTGCACGCACCGACAGAGGATAAAGATGATGAGGTCAAAGAAACATTTTATGAGCATCTGGAGGAAGTATATGAACGCTGCCCTGACCACGACATTAAGATTATTCTAGCTGATTTTAATGCCAAATTAGGAAAGGAAAGTGTCTTTCGACCAACCATCGGTAATCACAGTCTACATGACACCATCTCCGATAATGGAATAAGACTGATAGACTTCGCCGCTGCAAAGAACATGGTAGTTAGTAGCACACGATTCCAGCATAAGGACATTCATAAGGCGACCTGTATATATCCTGAGCAACGGACGAAGAACCAGATTGATCACATGGTAATAGATGGCAGGCACTCTTGTAGTGTAATGGATGTACGTGTGATTCGAGGTGCCAATATCGACTCGGATCATTACCTGGTGGCTGCGAAAGTTCGCACGAGATTGAGCAGGGCGAAAAACGTACGAAGTCGAACACAGGAAAAGCTGGATATTGATATTGACAAGCTACAAATACCGGAGATATCAATGTCTTATCGACAGAAAATATCTCTCCTGCTAGATCAGTCAGTTACAACGCGTGCTGCGAGTGAGGGGTACAAGAAGCTGAGAAGGGAGGAAAACCAACTATTTGGGCGGAAAAAATGGCAGTGGGAGCAGAGAGAGAGTGAAAGAACCGAAATGTGTAGGATGAATGGTGGATCCCGAAAGTTTTTCCAGAGGGTAAGAATATTGAATAACGGGCCTAATAATGGGCTGCCCTGCTGCAAGGACGAGAATTTGAATCTGGTGACTGAGAAACAGTGTGTGCTCAAAATGTGGAGAGACCACTTTTCAGCACTACTCCACTCAGATTCTTCCACTGAAGATCAGGAGGTAATGATAGTGGAAGATAGTGTAGATTGTACCTCCCGCAACCAAGACGAGATTAGAACGGCGATCTCCCGCCTAAAGAATAATAAAGTCGCTGGTGCGGATGGCCTACCCGCTGAACTTTTTAAGGCAGGTGGCGAAGGACTGATAACCCACATGCATCAACTGATATGCGGTAAATGGCTGGGGGAATCTATGCCCGACGATTGGAGTCTCAGTGTATTATGTCCTGTATTCAAAAAGGGTGATCCGTGTGTCTGTTCCAACTATCGCGGTATCAGTCTTTTATCCATCGCGTATAAGGTCTTGTCGAGCGTATTATGTGAAAGACTAAAGCCAATTATTGAAACCCTGATTGGACCTTATCAGTGTGGTTTTAGACCAGGCAAGTCCACAACTGACCAAGTATTCACGCTACGCCAAATCCTGGAAAAGACCCAAGAAAAGCAAATCGATACATACCACCTTTTTGTCAATTATAAAGCTGCTTTCGATAGCCCCATACGGGGAAAACTGTACGGAGCTATGTCTGAACTTGGTATTCCGGCAAAACTGATCCGCCTCTGTAGAATGACGCTGACCAACACCAAATCGGCAGTGAAAGTGAGGAAAGACCTCACTAAACCATTCTGTACCAAGCGAGGACTTAGACAAGGTGACACACTTTCGTTCAATCTCTTAAACATCTTAATGGAGATAATAATGAGAAAGGCTGCAGTAAATACGAACAAGACCATTAACACGAAAAGCCATATGTTGCTGGCGTATGCTGACGACATAGACATCATTGGGCGAAATTTGCGACAGGTTACTGCAGTATTTTCAAGAATCGAAAAAGAATCAGCGAAGGTGGGTCTTGCTGTTAATGAGGGCAAGACAAAATTGATGGTGTGAACGACTAGAGAAACCTCTTGACTTGAACGTTGACAACCGATTTAATTTTGAAGTGGTAGATGAATTTGTCTACATTGGATCCGCCGTGAACAAGGACAACAACGTCAGCCTGGAGATAGATAGGAGAATTGTGCTTGCAAATAGATGATATTTTGGGCTCAGCAAGCAGTTTAGGAACAAAGCCCTCTCTCGACGGACAAAAGTCCAGCTATATCAGACTCTCATTTTACCTGTCTTGACATATGGTTCTGAAACTTGGGTCATATCGCAAGCGGATGAAAAACACCTGGGAGTTTTCGACAGAAAAATTCTCCGTAAAATATATGGTCCTGTTAGGGAAAACGGCGAGTACCGACGTCGCTGGAACGCAGAGCTATATAATCTCTATTCTGACGTGGACATAGCTAGACGAATCAAAGTGGGCCAATTGCGTTGGCTAGGCCATGTTATCAGAATGGATGAAGATGAGCCAGCGCGAAAGGTTTTTGATAACGTACCCGATAGAAGCAAGAAAAGAGGACGACGATCAAGACTCCGCTGGAAAGACCAGGCAGAAGAATCTCTTCGTATCCTTGGTGTTACCCACTGGCGAGAAAAGGCGAAGGATAGAGCCAGTTGGAATAATATTTTGAAATTTGTTTTTAATTAATATGTGTAAGACGCCTGACCTCATGAGGTTATAAAATAGTCAATAAAAGTAAATTAATTATTAATTTTAACTCTCTAATATACGTGTTTTTTTTTAAATTATTTGAACCAAATAAAACTAAAATAAGCCAATGCCACGTATAGTTTAGTCCACCGAGTAATACTTTAAGAGTGTGCACTAGTTGATTTTTGTACTAACGAGTTCCGAGACCTACGAGGAAAACATATAGAGAATGAGAGCAATCTTTGATTTTAAAAATTTTCGTGTTAATTGGGATCTACACAAATATCTTTACTCTAACACTTCATTACATTTTGATTTTTTTCACTGAATATCCCTTTTTTAATCGATTTAGATGGCAAAACTTACTCCCAGTTTTTTGTACTTCTGGCTCGACACTCGGCGGCAGAAGTTTGAAAATCACACCCCGCAACCCAGTCCCTATCAACGAGTCTTCTTTGATAGCACATTCTCTATTTGCTCTCCAAGTACTAACTGGATCAGCTGTCTCATCGGTACCCCTTGGTTTAGTCAGTAGTAGGGATGCGCGATTAATTGATTAATCAGGCACCTGATTAATCGAATAACTGATTAATAATACCAAAGACGAATACATACATAGATACATTTATTCTCTCATCTGACGTTTTATTTCACACTCTTCGTCGTAGGTTTGTGGAAATGAGAGCAATTAAATTTAAAATTAACTTACACCAGGTGGAGTTACAAAATATGTTCACTTAACCTTTTCATGTGGTTTTGGTGTAGAACTGAACAATTTAAATGTATTTTGTACTTTTTTGTTGACTTTGATCGTTGGTATACATTTGTATTGTATTTAACACAACTAGTTTGCCACAAAAACACGAAATTCGGTTGTTGTTCCTTTGTTGGACGTTGCTTACTATTTCTTCTATCTGGTATTATTGAACCCATGTTTTCTACCATCCAATGTTTACTTTACACCGTACCTATGACGTTTAATTTATTGAGAGAATAAATGTATCTATGTATGTCGGTGGTGCAATGGGTAGCGTGCGCGCCTCTTGTACTTAAGATCCTGGGTTCGATCCCTGCTCTGACCACCTTAAAATTTTTTTCGACGACGCACATAGGAGTATATCACATGTAAAACCGGACAAAATTGAAAATAGTGGTTAATCCTATTGCACCCAAAATTATTTTTTTTTTTCCTACGATAACCGTTTTATCAAAAGGCAGACCCCCAACCCTCAACTCCACCGCACATGCACCACAACATCAGTCGGAACCCAGTCATCGTACTGTACGCGTGTCTTTATTCTCGGCGCTCCCATTTATGTTTATCAGATTTCTATGCTAAAATGGCTTCGTGTAGCAAACAACAGGAGATAAACTATTCGGACATGGATATATAAGGTAAGTACTATATACTGAAGTATATTTTATTATGTTTCTTCCAAATTTTCTACTTGTATAGTCATAAATAAACAGCGGCTTTTTTTGACGCGTTTTTTAAAGAAATTTGAAATACATTAGTGTTTGTGTTTATGTGTCCCGCCTTTTCGCCTCAAACTTTTTATGTGGGCATAAAATGTAGACTCTAAGGAAGTAGAAACATGAATAAAAAGTCCCCCCAACGTACCCCATATTTTTTTTATAGTACTTCAAACTGTATGGGGAAGATTACAATTACATTGACAAAACTAATTTTTTTGTTTTCTTTTGTCATAGATCCTTCGGAAAGAGTGAAAAAATCACCAGAATGGAGCTTTATAATATTATTAAAGAGTTCAAAGGAAAGATGATTGAAGAAAAATTTTCGTTGTTGGAAGAAAGACTTGCGCAACTAACTTCATGTCCGCCTGAAGCAACAAGTGTTCTTACCCGTTTTTTGAAATATTTCAAGACCAGTTTCAAAGAAAGGTGGTCGGCAGCCCGTAATACTGATAAGAGATTCGTATAAAAGATTATGGAATGGCTTAATGTATCACTGGAACTACCTGCTTGGACCCACAAAGCAGGCCGACCAATGAAAGAATTCGGAGAATTGTGTGATCGAAGCAAGCGTCGAAGAACAAAAGAATTACGAGACCGGGTACCTGTTTCGGAATTGACGTACGCTGCAAGCGTGAGTCAATATACTTCGAGAAATGTTGATGCGTCTAAGATTATAAAAGAAATTACGTCAACGCCTATCAGAGCTAAAACGTTCCGAAAAGCAATATCGTCAGCTAAAAAAGTTCCAATGGCGAGAAAATACACACCACAAGAAGCATTAGCGTTATTTGTAGAAGGTAATTTTACAAGAGGGCAGTGGGAATTAATACAAGGTGACCGAAAAGAAATGTATCCTTGCTATTCGCTTTTACAAAAAGCGAAAAAGGAGTGTTATCCCGCCGAAGACGATAGCATAAAAGTTACAGAAACTAGCTTTGAAGTGGAACTTCAAGCTTTGCTGGACCATACGGCTTTGCGACTACTTCAGTATTTAAAAAATGTGATTGAAACATTATCAGAGTTGGAGAAACAACATCTTACCTTAATATCAAAATGGGGCTGTGATGGATCTAATCAGACACAGTTTAAGCAGACATTTGCCAACCCTGGCGACGATGATGCCAATATATTTTTAAGTTCTCTTGTACCTGTGAGAATGGTAGACAAGAAAAATTGTATGGCAAAATCCAGTGCCTTCTTCAGTGAGATTCTGTCGTCCTATCCGGGCCCGGTTCATTAAAGAAACAAAGGATATCACAAAGGAAGAAATCACCTATATTGAACAACAAGCAAGGAATCTCAAAAAACAACTGCTATGGAAGATTCCGTTAAAATAAATCATACCATTTTGCTCACAATGGTCGATGGAAAGGTGTGTAATGCCGCGACTGATACGGCTTCAACAATGAGATGCTATATATGTGGACAGACCTCTAAGGACTTCAACAAACTTGAAAGAAGTAATGTTTGTGAATAGTCTATGAAATTCGGACTCTCCATTCTGCACGTGAGAATTCGCTATTGTTGCACTTGGCGTACAAAGCGCCCTTACAGAAGTGGCAAGCCCGAACGGCAGAAGACAGAAATGTTTTGAAAGAAACAAAACAGAAAATACAAATAAGCTTCAAAGAAGAGATGGGCCTTCTTGTTGACATACCCAAAGTCGGTTACGGCAATAGTAACGACGGAAATACGTCGAGAAAATTTTTTGACAATCCTGAATGCTCATCTCGGATTACTGGAATAAATATAGATTTGATAAAAAGGTTCCAAATCATTCTCGAAGTGATATCAAGCGGATATGATATTGATCCTGCAAAATTCAATGACTTTGCTCACACAACTGCCAAACTGTACGTGGAACATTATGGTTGGCATCCCATGTCACGTACAGTTCACAAAATTCTTATGTATGGCGCTCAAGTAATATCAAGTCACATTGTACCTATCGGACAGCTATCAGAGGAGGCTGCTGAAGCACGGAACAAACATTTCCGTAAATATTGCGTAGACTTTGAAAGTAAATTTTCAAGAGTGGACTGCAACAGAGATATTTGAAATAGGTTGTTACTGACATCTGATCCCTTCATCAGCTGCAACAGAATAAAACGGAAGAAAAAAAGCAAGTCCTTTTCCCAGGAAGCTATTAGTATGCTTCTTACGAAAACACTGAATTCTGACAGTTTCCACGATGAAGATGATGAGGACCAAATCACCTGTAAACTCGCAGAGAGTGATTCAGATTGACTTTTTTTATTGTTTTTCTTTTTAAATAAATGCCTTATTAACTTTTATTGCATAAAATAGCAAAATAAAAAATAAAATAATTTTGTCCGGTTTTACATGTGAAATACTCCTATGTGCGGCGGTCACCTCGCATAGTGACGGCGACACTATCGAGTATTTAGCCATGAAAATGCTTCTCAAAAATACCATTCGGAACCGGTGTAAAACTGTAGGTACCACTCAGTGAGTATAAAACTAGAAAGCGCATAGCTCACTGGTTGTGAGAAGCTCTCCCCGATTCCTTCATGGGATGTAACCAGTGTTGCCAGATAAAGTCGGCCACAAATCGTCAAATTGGAGGTGCAGAAATCGTCAAAATTATTTTTCGAAATCGTCAAAAAATCGTCAACATTAAAAACTGCAATTGCTGTACCAAATTTCAATATTTTTGTGGGGGGAAAACAGTAAAACAAAGCAATTAAATCAATATGTTATAGTAATATTTTTAAAATTCATATATCTTTATTTAAACTCTATTCCGAAATTTCTTCAACTATTGGTCAAACGACGAACAGAGTTGACAAATATGTGTACGAACACAATCGGAGCGATAACGTAGGGGGTGCAAATTTTTACACGAATTCTTATGGAAGAAAAACAAAAGCTGGCATTGGACGACGCTTCTGGCGTAAACGACAAAAATTAGAATTCTTTTTATTTCCATGGCGTCAAGACGCAGAATGTTGGCGGCTTAATACAAAAATGGGTATGTGTTGGAAAACGTTTTTCTATTTTTCTGACAATTAAAATTAAATTATTTAAAATTTCTGAAAGAAATGTGAACAGGAATTGTAAATTTATATTTTATAGGGAAAAAAATAAGAGTCGATGCAGTTCTTGTCCTTCATGAATAATTTTCATTAACCCATAATTGGCTGACCACCGATTCAATTGTGTGAATTTGATTAAACGTCACACAGATAATATTTAGGGTATTTACATACATATGAATATTATTGACACGGTATGTTTTATACATTAATATCGTATGTTTTTAATAGTTCTATACTTCCTCAGTCCGCCTACAAAAATGAAATCTAGATAATTCTATTATTTCAGAAATAGTTCCATTTGTGGGGAATTTTTCTACCCAAGGGATATTGGTTAAAGTTAATGTTTAAATATATATAGCTGTCGCTCTTGCGTTACCAACAATTTCAATTTTGGAATAGACTAAAAATCGTCATTCCAGAAGCTGAAATCGTCAAATCGTCATTTTATGTTTTTGTGACTAAAAATCGTCAAAATGACGATAAATCGTCACTTCTGGCAACACTGGATGTAACATAGAGTAAATTTATAGTAGAGCCGCCATTTGTCTCATCTACGTTTCCTTTCACACTCTTCGTGATGCTGTCGGTGTGATAGAGAGATGTTTGACGAAAAGTGATATACACCAGGTGGAATTACAATAACTTCTTGCTTTAATTTTTCATGCCATTTTGGTGAAAAACTGTGAAATTTAAATGTGTTTTAAACTTTTTTATTGACTGTTATTGTTAGCATACAATTGTGTTGTATTTAACACATTAATTTTAACACACAAAACGAAATGACGTTGTTGTTATTTTGTTCGTTGTTTTGAACCATTGCCTCTATCTGGTATTAGTAAAGCAATTCTTTTCAACATCAAACGTATACATCACACGAGGACAAATGTCAGAAATTTGGTGAGTGAAGATTTTCTCTACCCATATTTACTCTATGGGATGTAATGGGAAATCATTTATTTTTTTTTATGTACATATGTATGTATGCGTCTATGGGTTTGTGGCTTTGATAGGTATTGCCTCATAGTACTTTCAAATTCATAAACCTGTACAGTATAAAATGGTTGAAACCCAAAATTGCCAGATATGAAGGAAATGATGTTAAATGTAAATTGGCTCATGCTTTACTCATGCCTCATGTTTTATATGCGACTGAGTTAATTTCGGGTACAAGTGCTGAGAATGTATTAAGACTAAATCGATCTGTTAATGTTATTGCACGTTTTGTTTTTAATGTTTGTAGAAAAGATCACGTTTCTGAATACGTTAGGAGGTTTCTGGGATGTTCATTTATTAAGTTTGTTGAATTCAGGAATGTACTTTTGTATTACAAAGTTGTTAAGAGTGGTATACCAGCTCCTTTGCGTAACAATTTTGTTTTCTCTCATTCGAGTAGGAGACCTCAGATTCTAATTCCAAGAATCTCAAACTCGTTATTTGAAAAATCATTCGTGGTACGGATTGCCAGACTCTGGAATCAACTACCCAATGATATGCGACTGTTTACGCACTCCTGCAATGTTTTTAGGTCGAAACTATTTGAACATTTGTCTAATTTATAGAATTAATTATTGACGTGAGCTAGACTATATACATATAAGTATTCCCTGACTTTTCCCTATTAGTATAACTCCTATTTAATATAACTCTTTAATGGATCAACTTTAAAGGTAACATTTTTATTTTTTAAGATAAAAAAGTCAGTGGATTTTTTTTTCTTTCAATTACCATCTTTTTTAATTTGGAGTTGTTCCTTTTTTCAGGACTGTTTTATTGTTATGCTTACCTATGACGTATTTTTGATTTCACTTTTTTTTTATTTACATGGCTGGGGAGCCAAGGTAGTTATGATTATTTGTAGATTGGTCTTATTTTTGTATATAGATATTAGATTTTTTTTGTATAATTTGTTTATTGAGTATAAATTTATTCAGGACTATTAATTGTAATATGTTATATTGGCCTTAAAGGCTTCTTTCTGTATTACATAACGAATTGCAAATAAATAAATAAATAAATAAAATAAGTACAATTGCCAATGGTGTTGAAAGTTTTTTAAATTTGCATTTGGACAGAAAATTCAAATTAAACAACAAATTATAATTATCATATAATTAATTTGCCCCATGTATGACCACAAGTGACGATGTTAATAGGAAAGTTTACAAAGTCACAGATCTTCCATATAAATGCTTTATTGATACATGCCCTCTTACCTTCCCGGGTAAGAGGAGGCACCTGTATGGTGGACACGGGAGTTGTGTGCTCTGCGTAAGTCCACTAGGAGAATCTACACTAAGGCCAAGAAGGAATTGGACTGGACGGTGTACAAAAACATCCAAGAGGGATCAACTTTTCCAAAAATCCAAAATTTTTGTTTTCAAGGAAATCGAAAAAAACAAAATGTAGACAATTTTCGAAATTTTTTCTAAAATGTACCCCACAGTGCGATTTTCAATGATGATATGTCTCAGTAATCATTGACCTCTTGCCTACATAGGGGTGTTTACAGAACTTAAAAATGTTTACTAGATCAAGGGATATTGAATTTTGGCCTATGGAATCCACTGTTCGATGGCACCTTATTAATGTCTGTGGATGAATGAAGTAGGTGTGGCAAGTTCAGAATGTAACAGTTTGACTCCTAAACAGAAGTTTTGGCAATGGAACATATTAAAAATTTGAAATTTTGTTCCAAAAGAAAAGGAAAAATATTTTTCTATAATTTTGAATATTGTACCCCAAATCGGATTATTAAAGCAGTGTACCGGTAACATATAATACCTGAATTAGATAATTCAGTGATAAAGACAGCAGATGCAGTTTTAGAAGAAATCGCAGACTGTGGTGATACTGGTATCAACAATAGGGATGAAAATGGTAGCAAGATACTTATGCGAAAGAGAAAGATGAGTACAGCAAAGAGCTTCTGAGGAATACTGTTTGGGACTAGCCACGTTTAACTCTGAATTATTTCCGATCAATAGATTCAAAGCCAGAAATGGATACAGACAAAAGGAAGAATCATCTCAGCCAAGGAAAACCGTATGTTACTAAGCGAGTTGAAGAACGTGTTCCGAAACCCTTTGATTTTAAGTGCAAGTGTCGTTATAAGTGCCCAGAAAACTTTTCAGAAGAAGAACGCAAGCGACTCTTCCTGGGTAATTGCGTGAAAATCGAGAAGTGCAAAAGGACGTTGACAATCGGATCACGAAGTGCGAACAAATTCAATTATACTGTGAAACCCAAACAGGTATGAAAGGATTATTTTTTAAATACTTTGAACTTGTCAGACGGCACAATAAGAGGGGCCAATATGGGCAACAGAGAAAATTAGACGAAGAGACAGGTGCACTTATCAAAAAGCACATCGAGTCATTTCCAGCTATTACACTCGAACAAAAGATCAACGACTATATCTGGCCTCCAACTTAACAATATCAAAAATGTACGATTTATTCAGAGAACTCCATCCGGACGTCGTCGTTAAAAAAACCGTTTATCACCGAATATTTTGCAATAATTATAATTATTCTTTCCAACGTCCAAAAAAGGGGCACCTGCTTAACTACACGGATGCTACACGGATGGCTCAAAGCTAGGAGAAAAAACGGGTCTAGGATTCTTTATTGAAAATCCAGCAACCGAATCCCACCTACGGCTCCCGGATCATAATACGAACTTTCAGGCGGAAGTTCGGGCGATTACGGAGTGTATCAAATGGCTCGGCGATAATACAATCCCAGCCGAGGCAAATATATTCACGGATAGCCAAATGGCAATAAAGGCAATATCATCAGAAACGGTAAAATCTAGAACGGTCCTTGACTGTAAGAAGGTGATAAACGACTACTCTATGCACGGCAGACTCAATATCATCTGGGTGCCGGGGCACAGCGGGGTATTCGGCAACGAGAAAGCGAACCTCCTGGCAAAGAAAGCCAGGGAACTCCAAACGGTAAGCCTAGATGGAGCGAAACCCTTTGGGGTGACGAAGGCTGAGTTAAATAAATGGGCGGAGTCGGCACATATAGCCCAGTGGAACCGGGAATCAGTAGGCAGGATGACAAAGATCCTATGGGGAGACCCAGATGAATCGAGAACAAAAGGTTTGCTGAAACTGGGAAAAGCCGAAATGGGCAAAATGATGGGAGTCTTAACGGGGCATTCGGGATTACGAGCCCACCTATACCGTATTGGACTAGTGGCGAACAGTGAGTGCAGGGCATGCATGGAGGACGATGAGACGTTGGAGCACTTCTTATGCCACTGCCCGGCCTTCACACAAGC
Source organism: Phaonia tiefii (assembly GCA_963931995.1). Lineage (NCBI taxonomy): Eukaryota > Metazoa > Arthropoda > Insecta > Diptera > Muscidae > Phaonia > Phaonia tiefii. The sequence goes on from OZ008370.1 coordinate 77,613,833, forward strand.
TAGATCCAGATATCTTTCGGATAGTACGATACCGGACATGACCAAACTTATGGGTATGGACTGGAATAAACTAAGGAATTTCGTGAATAGCACCGAATTCCTATAAGGGACATAGTGAAGTGAAGTAGTAGGATAATCTTAGAGCGCACAACAGGTCGAACTTAGCGGCTTAAGTGTATGTCTTTACTGACATGGGAAGGTTTAGAGTGCTCCTTCTGAACACTCAACACCACGCCCCTCTTTTCGAACTAACTAACTAACTAACTAACATGCGAGACATGAGGACAAAGAGTGCATTCTGGAATTATATGATGAACACATCTTAAATAAGACAAAGTTCGCGACGTACAATAACACATTTTATAACAGTGGAGATAGTTATTGTTTCCTGTGGGATGAAAATCAGGGTCAACGAGGATCGGACGAAATTGATACCACAATATTGAAAATGAGGATCATGTTAGACGAATCGGTAACGGATGTTATACTATACACAGACTGCTGTGGGGGACAGAACAGAAACGGGTTCATTGCTACACTTTTGATTTATATGAACAATACTTTGAAGTTAAATTCGATCACAATTAAGTATTTCCAAAGCGAACACACACAAATGGACGCAGATTCGATGCACTCTGCAATAGAACATGCGAAGAGGAGTATTTGCATATATTCGCTAGACGAATGACCAACTATACTTAGACTAGGAAGACGGAAAAGTCCCTATGCTGTAGACAGGCTTCAATTCTTTCATATCATTGATCTCAAAGCCATTTTTTGCGAGGTTAGGTCATAGCTTTAAGAAAATTATCGACAATGACTCGGTTAATTGGCTTAAAGTTAAGTACCTCTATGTGAACAAATGTCAAAAAAAACCATTATTATACAAGGAGGAATGGTATGGAGACTTGAAAGTCATTGATATTGGAAGAACGCGAAAGAAAAAAAAATGAGGTGATAAATTTTGTAATAGAAAGCTGGATGATCTCAACAATTAGTGAAAAAAAAGGAAATCCTCGTGGCTCTCAGTCATTTTTTTTCAATTTACAAGGACGAAATAGGCGTAATTATTTAGATGTAGCAGAGGAAGAGAAAGAAGACGAATGAATTTCTACTTATTTTTGATTTACATAATACATTTAATTAGTTATAATTTTTTGTTTTCTAATAACACAAATTGCAAAGCAATGAATATGTGCCAATGAATTACCAAAATTATGAATTAATAATCTGAGTTTGTTAAAAAGATTACACTGTTTTATCATGTTACAAATGGATATTATTGTGACCAAATATTTGAATTCGAAAACAAAGGTAAGGTTAGCTTCTAAATATGATTAATGTTTATTAGTAGCATTAATAAATTGTCATTATTGACGTTCCAAAATGGGCCGATCTAAGTATCGCAATCATGAGCGTCAAGAAAGAATAAAAGAGCTGAGGTAAGGATTCAGAAGCTACATACAAATTACTGACATAATTGGATGCTTAAAGAAAATGGTGGAGACCGGAATAAAATATAAGCCTAATCCGGGAAACAGAGGGAAACCCTGAAAATTACAGAACATTTGGAACCAAAAATATTGCTCCACATAGAGTTCGGCTTTTGTTACCTCTTCCAGCCTTGAAATGCAATACGATCGGGAATTTGACACCTCAACATTAAGAAAAATTGTATCTATTTCTATCCAAACGTAACGTTCAAAAAATGTTGCATATTGCTAAGGAGCATGTGAAATGGCCCGTACGCAAATGGCGAACTATTTTGAGGACAGCTGAAACAAAAGTGAGCATGGTTAATTATGATAGAAGTAATCTTCCTGTACGAAGACCTTCCAACACCGAATTCCGGCCCCAAAACACAATCCAAACAGTTAAACATGGTAGCGGAAACATAATGGTATGGGGTTGTTACTCTTACAGTGGGACAGAACCTTTATTCCAAATTGAACTGATATTATACCACTATATTAAAAAACATCATGATGCCTTGTGCTGAATGGGAAATGCCGCCTCGATGGGTGTTTCAACATAATATCAACCGCTAACACACATCGAAGCGAGCAAAAGCTTGGTTTGAAAATAATAGTGTCATAGTTTTAAGATGGTCTATGCAGTCGCCGGGCTTAAATCCTATTGAGAATTTGTGGAGGGACATTAAAGTGTACATCAAAGGAATAAACCAATTTAATAAGGATGAGTTTAGGCAGGGCGATTCTATGGCACAGCTGATCGAAAAGGTACTAGGCCAATGATGGAGAATGAGAGAGCAAAGAAGACAGGAACTAATTTTAAATATTGTTTATTGATACTAATGACACCTAAATTATGTTTTATGTTCTTTGCATTGAACGAAAATACATATTCCCTTTGATTTTTTCCCCGTTTCATGTAAAATTGGTAAAATACAGCAGCAAATAAAACTCTAGGAAATGGAAACTCTTAAGTATTTCTCTATGGTTTAGGGCACTGGTACAATCGGCGTGGATAGCATTCCACTCAAAACCTTTTAAAGACTTGTGGATTCAATGTCAAGGGGTTGCTTAGCTGTGATAAAAAAATATTAAAAAAATCAAAAAGTACTGAAATAATATAAGGGATGAATGAAACATACATTTTATTTGACACAGGTATTTATTCTAGTTCAGATGATGTATCGCGATGACTATTATAATTCACAAGCAAAACGGGACATTTTGAATTATTTTGATTTATACCTAATGATTTACTTTTAGATTCTAAAATTTTATATTTAGTTTTTAATTGAACAATAAAAAATAAAAGTTATAAACAAAATTTAATTTTTCTACATTTGTTTTTGCTTTTAAAATGTTGATTAGTGTTCTCTATTTCAACGCACACAACTGTATAATTATTGAATAAAACAGTGTATACCATACAAAATAAAATAGTGTATCAGGTACATCATACGAATTCTTTAAAAAATAAAACAGACTATGTGGCGCACTTACGTTATGAATGACATAATAATGGTCTTGAAGGATGCGTAGAATAAAAACCCTTGGTCAGTGTATAGAACAGGAACGGTATTATGTATTCGTAGAAAAAGCCAGTATAACGAATTTATATTTACCGCGATATTGAGGGTTTAATAAACACCCGATTTGACAAAAACTTTAAACTCGATTTTCTCAAAACCCCAAAAAAATTATACGCTACCGTTTTCAATATTTCTCTATTAGGCTGGAATTGACTAATGACTTCGGATAGAAGACATACAATGATCCCCAACCTCCACCAAATTTTACACACATAATCTCTCTATAGTTCGGATATTATTTAATACAAAAAACACGAGGGTGCGCAACCGCGAATACTTTTATTACCTTATTTCAAAAAAATGTCTAAGGGTGATGCTTGCAGGATCTTTGGGCGTTTGCGGGCACGCCTTAAAAGTTATCCGATCGGGAAAAATGTTGCACACACCAGTTTTTGAAGCAATGAACAAAACTGGGGGGAGGGAGCTTAACTTTTTCAAAGTAAAAAAAGAGCCAATATATTATATTTTAGCAATAAATTATATTTTGAATATAAATAAAATAGAAAAGTTATTGACATCCAAATATTTTTGTACAGTAACATATATTTTTTTTTTTTAATTCTAATTTTATGACCGATTTTGTTAGTTTTAGTTAATGTATGCGAAGTTCATACTACAAGCTTACAAGGTCAGGAACATTTTTCTAAAGTGAAAAAATCGGCCCTGTTCTGTAAACAGAATCCAGACAAACATAAAACGTTTCAGAATAGTTGGGTTTCTGTAAAACAATTCAGAAGAAAAATATCAGTTTTGAGTTAGAATCCAAATGCCTTGTGATTTTAAAAACAAATAATTCAGAACAAAAATATTTCATGTTTTAAGAACATCCAAATTGTACTTTTTATTCTGAAAGAAAATGCTGATTAAAAATGATTCTGTATGCAAAACAGGGCCGAATGGTTAGTTTTGTTGGAATAATAGACAGTTCACTTTAGAAAAATGTTCCTGACCTTGTAGTATGAACTTCTCAAACATTAACTTATTTGGTTTGAACTATAATGACAAAGCATTTCCAGGTATTACTAGCAACAATAGGTTTTTTGAAAGAAAGAGTTGTTTGCCAGTAGTTTATTTTGTGCCGTCACCTATTTCTGTCAGCCAGTGCTTTGCCAGTACTGATTTTTTCTACCAAAGGTATATCGATGCGCAAAAAAGCAACTAATTGTATTTAATTAATAATATGCATAATATTTATATTATACTAGTAGCAATTATGTCAATTGGTCTAAACCATAATGAAATTTAGGATTGTGTAAATCATTTGGAATCACATAATTGTCAGACGTTATTTAGAAGTAATCGAAGTACAATCATTGCTAAAGCGAACAACAGACTACATGAGCGTGAACATCATCTATCGTTGAAGTTTATTGTCTGTTTACCACCCTTGTTGATTCTAAATAAGAATGTAATCGAAGTTGTTCGCATCACTATCATGTTCACAAAATATTTTGGTAATATTTTTTCAAATTCGTCAGTCAGATAAAAAGTTATCGACCAAGCTCGTGCTCATGAATGACAAGTCTGTGGTTCGCTTAATAACCCAACTGGCAAAGCACCATTTCTCACAGGTGCATCATTGGACATGACCGATCACACAATTATTGTAGAAAAACTCAGCCTTATTACGAATGTCGTTCTCGTATTTCCACTTCGACAGTTTTGTAAAAGATTAAAGATAACACGCCAACTTTGTCTTTAATCTTTTTCAAAACTGTCGTAGTCGAAATACGAGAACGACATTCGTAATAAGGCTCACTATTTTCTTTTGTGTTGTGAATTCATGTGTTTACACTCGGTTGATAGGAATGATGATGTTACAAGTATTTGTACAGTGAGTAACGGGGTACTCCAGTTCACAGAATTGATATCTCTACTGATCATCGCGCACATAAATGATGAGTCTAACTGGATAATTAGAATTATATGTCTTACTTTTTGTCATAGTACGGAAAGCGCTCTTTTTCTGCTCGCTCGCCAATGTATAATTCACGAACGAGCGTAATATTCAACTCGCTCAAGATTTTTCTTCACCTCGGTCGCGGTTTTAAAAAGTAAAACTCGCGAGCTAATCAAAACTTTAAATATCCGAAAATATAATTCGCTCAAAATTTTAACAGGTCGAAATCGAGAGCGAGTTTAAAGATTAAAGAGAGCAACATAATGGCGATTTCGTTTCTGACAAAAATGCAACATTATTTCTGCAGTTTGCCCTAAAATTGCGTTTTTGTGTTCGTTTGTGAAGAAAGTGCAACCCTACTTTAAGGTTTTGTTTCATTTCTGAGAATGTTGCACTCAAAAAGTGCACAAATTTTGCTTTTTCTGCCCCCTCAGCGGGTCTCGGCCCGATAAAATGGCTCAGTTTCTGTCATATGGTTTGTTCTTTATCCTCGCTAAGTTAATTTGTCTACCTTTGGTGAGGGGCGTTAAGCTATTTTAAGCGGCTTCAGTTAAAATCGATTAACTTCTCAAACGAAGTGGTTGAAACATTAGTTTAGCGGGAATATCAAAAAAAATATTGTTGTTTTTGTACATTGTCGACCAGTTAGTACTAAGGGTCGATTATAAAATTGCTTAATATAGCTTAGGACTCTATATACACTGTCGAATATTTTAGATGAGCGAGGTAAATAAAACCATGTTAAAAAATCCAAAGGAGGAATACATTTGTCAGAAAATGAAAATGCAATGTTCGTTTCTCACCCCAAAGAAGGCACAATTTTGAAAGGGGGAGTAACATTTTTTAAATGTCGCCTCATACAAGGGCAACATTATTTTTTAGAAACGAAATCACCATAAGACTATCGAGCGCGAGCCCAAATCTTTAAGTTGTTTTCATACCTACCAACTCTGACAGTGTGTGTGTGTGTGTGTGTACAATCTTTAATTGCATTGTTTACGAATGAATTATGATTTTATTTACGAATATTTTTGATTTCATGTTGAGGAAATTGGGAAACAAAATCGACATTATGTTGCATGATAATGATGATAACAATTTGTTAATTAGTTTCTTCGATGTATTTGGGAATCTCATAATTAAATGTTATATTCCCTGTGTTGAATTAGTTTGGCTTGAGGTCACAAAATGAAAATACCAGCGGGTTTTGTGTTTTTTCAAGATTGCTTAAATATTCTCAATATTTCGATTAGCATCGCTAATCATCCTCAGGGTTCTATATAGAAAAATGTAACATTAAACACATATTGATCACAAATATGGATTTTAAATTAGCACGTTTTACTTTAGATTTTTAAAATTATAGAATGCCTTCAAACTTACGACCGATTTTTACAGCTCTTAAAAACATAGTTAAATATTGAGCACTGGTAATTTTGTTATTACTTTTGGTCAACTCAGTTCTTTTTAACAATTTCTTTGAAAGTTGGACATCAGTTTTATAGCCTTTGCCGGTGTAGGTAATTGCTTTTATTTAAAATTATTTCTTTATTTTCTTATTTTGTATTTTTGATCTTTTTTTAACATTTAGCCCCTTTTTTGAGAGCTTCTGGCAACAATGCTCGCGATCGAGAACAAAGAAGTAAAAGTAGGCAAACCGGAAAATACAATTTTTTGATAAAAATCATATTCACGAGTTTGAATCTTTTAAATTTGCATTTTGAATTTTTAAACGTCCGAGTTATTGAAGATTCGGCTCGCGAGTCGAGTTTTTCCGTACCTTGCTTTTTAAACATACGCATTAGGGATGTCAATCGGGATTTCCACGAAAAATTGTATAACATCGGACTAGTACGATTAAATGAGGCTGGAACAGCAGAAAATTCGCTCCAACTTGTTGAAGGACGTTTATTCAATTTGTCATTTGCCGAAGATATTGCCGGGTTTATATCGGAGCGCCGTTAATGGTAAATATTGAAAACTCACAGCCCCAGAGCAACAATTGTGCATCCATCTCGCTATATTTGACTTTCTTGTTATAAAAAAAAGACACCTACTGTTGCAGGCTGAAAAATGAGTCCGTTTTATTGTTTGGATGCAAATATTACGCGTTTGTAGCTTGTCGCAAATAGAAAGTAGTATACTCGTGTCCAAACACAATATTACATTTTAGAGACACAATGATTAATATGTTATAATATATGTTGGAAATATGTATTATTCATCGTGTGCAAACATTTATGTATATTATATTGACAACACTCCTTATGTATTTCTCATCATATGGTAACTTTGCTTGCAAGACATTTTCTATGAGTCTAGTAGTTGTCTTATCAGTCGTCAAGCATCAGAGATCTATTATAAATTAACACCAAACATTACATCGAATTACTTTATTGAATATTCTAAATTGTTTAGTCACAAACTCTTTGAAATAAAGACTAAATCAAATAAAAACAATAATAATATATGGTTTTGTGACCTAAATATATATTTGTTTGTTGAAAACTGCTGAAAACAAAAACGTGACAGACAACAAGAACCAAAAAAGCAGCAGATCTTCAATTTATGAAAACAATGCTTCCTGCAATATGTTGCTCGGACAGTTATTTTTTTCAGCGAGGGCCATTGTTGAATTATCTTCTTTAGAAGATGACATGAATTACAATCTTTCGACATTTATTTAGCAGAGACAAAAAATTACAATTCAGAAAAATCCCAAATCAGACCACTAATGGAAAAGGTCCGAGAAATATGTTAACCTTTTCGAAAAACTCCAAAGGAAAACAGCTCATGTTAATTTCAGATTGAAAATCCACCCTGGTAAAAGGGTGTTCAAAGATCTAAAACAATATCTGATAAAGAATTTAGGTTGTTGCGTAAAACTATTAAAGTTCTCAACCCAATAAAAGAAGCGGTCGAAGCATTAAGACGATCGGATATGGACCGCTGGAAAACAGATGCTTCTTTTGGCATTCTTTATGAAATTTCATTGAAAACTTCGATTCTGTTTTTTGAGCCTTTAGAATTTTATTGGTTAAGTTGAGAAGATGATATCGGTTAAATGGGCGCCGTCACAATTGATTACCATACGGGCTCGTCTTATGGTATTTTTGTTCATAATGTTTTGAAAATCATAATGAGCGTTGAGGCTCATTTCGACCTCAGCGGGTACGTGAACAAGCAAAACTATCGCTTCTGGGGCACCGAAAATCCACGAGTGATGCACGAGGAGCCATTACACCCGCTCAAAGTGACTGCATGGTGCGCTGTTCACGCTGGAGGAGTCATCGGGCCATTTTTTTTTCGAGCACGCCGCTGGTCAAAACGACAACAGTGGACGGTGCGGTGCGCGCTATAGGGCCATGTTAACCGAATTTTTTCTGCCGCACTTGGACGAATTAGGACTGGAGGACATATGGTTCCAACAGGACGGAGCAACGCCGCACCCTGCGCGAGCCACAACCAATATTCTGAAGGCGGCGTTCCCAGGTCGCCTCATCTCTCGTTTTGGCGATTTGCACTGGCCCGCAAGATCGCCCGATTTAACCGTTCTAGAATTTTTTTGGTGGGGTTTTTTGAAGTCCCGTGTTTACGTGGACAAGCCCGAGACCCTCAAGGTCAACATTCGACACGAGTGCGAGAATCTGTCGCCCGAAGTTCTCGCCGAAGTGATGAAAAATGCCATAAAAAGAGCCCGTATGGTAATCAATTGTGACGGCGCCCATTTAACCGATATCATCTTCTCAACTTTACTAATAAAATTCTAAAGGTTCAAATAAACATAATAAAAAAACAGAATCGAAGTTTTTCATTTAGAAAAAAAATGAGAGCCAAACAATATCGGATGACTTCTTTTGAAACACCGTGTAATTTAAGCGACGAGGTAATACAACGAGGAAACAAATAAATTAACGAGGAACAATCTACTCAAATCTTTTAAATTTTTTAAAACATCCAAACATGTATTCTGGCTTTGATGACTGTATGAACGATAAATATATCATTTAAAATCTGAAATAGAAAAATTAATATATCGCCTTAAAAAAGGCGTAGACAAATAACATAACGACAGTTGTCGTTCAAAATACCATTGATTTCAACGAAAATATTGAGGAAGATCAAAATGAAAATGTTTCTATAGGCAACAAATGTAACGACGTCTTGTAAACATTCAATGCAGATCAATCAATGTTTTTGTATCAGGTGGAATAAAAAGCGATAATTTGCAAGCTGTATATACTCATAGTTTTCTGTTGACGATTTTACCAACAAGCATCGATTGTGACATATGTTTTTCGTCAGCAGCATTTATAGCTAAAAAAAAATTAATTCGAGATTAGTAGATTCCACTTTTGATGCTCTAATTCTGTTGCGGGCTTTCCTAACAAAATAATTCCTTTATTCTTATATATATTACAGATATGTATATAAAAAATAAATTGGCTTTTTGTTAATGTGTATGCCTAAAGTTATAATGAAATACCTTTTGTTTTGTTCAATAGTTATTTGTTTTTTGATTCTTACACTAAACCTGACAAATAAGCGTCCGGAAAAATTCCGGCCTCCCGGGATTTTCCTTTTCAATATCCTGAAGCCCGGGCTTTTTAAAACACAGTCCCGTTTGACAGCCCTAATACGCATGTGTATTCCAACTTCTTTACAATTTTGAAAATGTAACCCTATTATATTAAAATTTTCCAAAATGTAAAATTGCATATCGTTTTCATTTCTAGGGTTAATTTTTTTCTGGGTTAATTTTTATAGGGTTAATTTTTTTCTGCAATTTTGAGTCTGAGCCATAGAACGATTTTTGTTGCGAACCAAAGTCTTCAACTCCTTTTTATTCGGCGCTACTTAATGTGCATTATAAAAAATAATTGACCTAACGCAGACCACGAGGAAACTCCACATGTGCTACTGCGTAGAATTTGATTCTTAAAATAATACACTTGTTACATCGTTTTAAAATTCGTAATTAAATTTGTAGTTTTTGAAATTCCAGCTGTGTATTCGTATATCAAAAACTCGATTTTGGAGTTTGCTGATGTTACGTCTTTTTAGATTTTAGTCATAATTTCATTTAGATATGTATTTAAAAAAATATCCTAGAGTACATCAATTATACTAACACGTACTTACCTTCACTATCCCCGGTGTTATATGTTTAATTGCTGTGCCCGTTCGGGTACTTCCAACTAATTGCTTACGCCGGTGACCTCGCAACGACGATAGTGCCAGTCTTCGTTCATGCAATTGACGGGTTGTTTCTTCCTTGATGTCATCATCATCTTTATACATTAGACGTTGCGCTACAGTAAATCCAAAGTGGTGGTGAGCCTCTTGGAGATCTTCCAGAGGTTGAGCCCGACAGGAAATACCACGACGAAATATTTCATCAGCCTTGCGAGTGTTTTCGACCAGATCATAACAATATGCCCATGCTATATAGAAATCAGAAACCATAGTGCCAATGCCAGCATTATATAGTTGCTGATAACATTCTGCTGGATCCTTAACACTATCAATCTGAAAGGATAACAGCATCAAAGTATTTCTATTAATGTAGGCAAAATTAAAAATTAGGGAAAGATAAAAAAAAAACGAAAAATTAAGAATAAATGTCGTTCGGACTCATGTGAATTAATAAAAAAAATCAATATATGTACATTATTTTCGATAACTTGCTTAGTTATTGAAATATCGAAACACATTTTAGAAGGTTAATTTTTGATCTTGGCAGGGCGGTATCCACAATTAAAAAAATAGATCAATGGTCCGTGTTCATATCACCTGGGTGCCGAACACGACCAGATTTTTACACGTACATAACACGAATGACATTCACATTTCAATGATTGAATTGCACCGATCACTGATTGAATAGATAAAAGAATCCCTGGCGATCGGACCAAAACGGCTTCACCTATAAAAATCCTAAAAACCGGTCCACGCAGACAACTGCACAAAAAGAAAAACTATTCCGAAGCAGAGAAGCAGGGTTGGACCTTATGTCCGAACGCCAAGTTTTTTTTTCATATTTACAAATTTTAAACATTTCGATTTTCGTTTTTTGTTTTTGGAGTTCCGCCTGCCAAGTACATATGCAAAAAAAATCACCAAAATAAGGGGAAAATAGTAAATTCAATTTTTCGATAACTTAGGTTAATGAATACTCAAGTTGAAATATGAAGAAGTCAATCATTCCAACACAATTTAAATAATACAGAGAACTACTACCGAGTATTTTGGTTAGAAAGCGTACAATAGAATGTAATATTAACAATGTAGACATAATAAAAAGTATGAATGTATGTACATATGTAAATGTATGTAAAGGGTTTTCCAATTTGAGTGATATGATTTCTTAAAAAAAAAACACACTAATTGTTAAGAAAATTCAAATGTTTTTATTTAATGTGAAGTACAATCGATACAATTAAGTTCTGGATACCTTCTGAACACTCAACTCCGCACCCCTCTTTTCGAACTAACTAACTAACTAAGTTCTGAATAAAACGTCTTTCAAATGGCCTCCATGTCGTCTTTTGCAGGAACGATTTCGATGAACCCAATTTCCGAGCACTTTTTCCACTAAATCAAGTCGTATATCATGAATAGACGTTCAATATTGACTTGAAAAGCTTGAAGAGTGTCTCGTTTATTGCTAAAGACCAATGACTTCAAATAACCCCACAAGAAATAGTCTATGGTGTTAAATAACAACTTCTGGGAGGCCATTCAATGTCACAATTTCATGAAATAATCGAATCTCCAAACTTTTCTCGCAATAATTCGGTTGTTGCATGTGCTGTGTGGCACGTTGCCCCGTCTTGTTGGAACCAGATCAACTTCCGCCAATTTCAGCCATAAAAAGGTGGTTATCATCGATCTACACCGCACTCCATTGACAGTAACGGTGTTACCAGCTTCATTTCGAAGAATTGCGGTCACTAGCAACACTTGCCTGAACGGCAGCAATATTTTCATTATTTCGAGCGGTTCGTTGTCTTATTGGCACTTGAACATTATGTAAAGAAAATGTATGCTCGTAATTTGCAACAATTCGACGAATAGCGAGCACAGGTGGACATTATAAAATGGCAAAAGCGCACGAAAAGTTGGAATTGGAGAAGGATCATTTTGATAAAAATATTGAATAATTTGTAAACGTTGTTCTTGCGTATATCTCTCCATGATCCAAATGTAAACATTACTCAATACAATGAAAAAAAATACAGATCATGACATACTACAAATGGCCGCAACTTAACTTAGACACCATATCACTCAAATTGGAAAACCCTTTTATATTAAAGGAGGCTAGTATTCACATAAAAGAAAAATATAAAAAGCAAACAATTATTTTACAACCTATGTATAAGTAATTAGTTTTAAGTCACAAAGATGTCCGAATTATACCATTTAACAAAATTCATTTAATGATACAGCATGAATATGTTGAAATATGTAGATGTTTTCGGAAGGTTAAAATAGACAAGTTAACATTTTTCAAACTACAAGGTAGGGCATTATAATACCGATCAATCCTAACATGAAATGATTTATCCATGTGAAAGGTTATTTGAGGTATTACCAAATTTCTAATTCTCGAAGAATGTCTGTGAATATTTCACACAAAAATAGAGGACACTTGTTTTTATAAGTTTTATAGAAAAATAAAAGAGACATAAACTCTATGAACTTCCTGAAAGTACATCCTAGGAAATCAACTATATAAGGGGTTACATGGGTATAACGATTAAGCAAATACACGTAATGAAGAATTGAATTAAACGCCAACTGCACATTCTTTATATTTCGCCTGCCAGATCCAGAGTATACCTTAAGACAGAATAATAAATTGGGCATAATTAGAGCATGTGCCAAGGCCTTTTTTGAATCTGACAGGTAAGACATTTGACGACACTCCATTTACAGAAACAAACTGACTTCTTAAACAGATATGCGACGAAATTAGACTACACGCGCTAGTACTCATACCGTAGTCTCCAAACAATTTTCCTACCAGGATACCATGATCCATCCATTCTGTCTAAACATAATAGCACACATATTTTTCTATCGTAGACATTTTTTCTTATTGCATCAGTAAGGCCAACTAAAAGTGATGATGTACTTCTAAGATTACGAAAACCGCATTGACAATCAGCTAGTTTAGACTCATTATCCAAAAAGTCCAACAACTGCTGTTTAAGGACGTGCTCTACTATTTTAGACAAGACTGGCAACAGCGAGATCGGTCTCAAATCATGAGAATCTTCGCAAGACTTTTTCTTAATAGGCCTTACTCTAGCTAATTTCCAGTCAGTTGGGAAGTAGAGGTCATAATGATAGTGTTGACCAAATGTAAAAAATTATACGAAATATATGGAAATATAACTTTTAAAAATATTAGTGAAAATCCATCGCAACCAGGAGCATTACACTTTATACAGGAAAAAGCGCACATCAGTTCATCGACTGATATTCCGCGGAAAGAAACCCATTAACTTCTCCTGGATTATCAAAAAAGCTGTACACGTCAGTTGGATTACTAAGTGGGTTATTTATAAACTTTTTATTCAAGTCATCAGGATTGATATGGACATTACCATTACCCCAACAATCCAGTATCCCTAAAAATTACCCACATCGGCCTACTGCCACTTGCACCTTCAAACCGGATGCATGAGCTTTCATTTTCATTTTTCTCACAAAATTCTTGGTGCTATATCTCAATTTGCAAGAGATTTTCTAACTAGTTTCATTAGGAATTAGGTAGGCTGTATATGCAAGATCCCTCATAGAGCAAAGATATTGTATTTCTGCTGATGAATTAAACCACCTTTTATCATCAAGTTCTACAGTTCTTCTCTATGGTATCGTAGTTTGGTGGAGATCCCTCGAAAACAAATATATCCTGAATTCCTTGATGAAAATTCAAAGATCAGCACTGATTAGCGTTAGTGGGGCTAGTGCTATCCTGAACATCTGTACTCCTGATATCATGGCCGAATGGGCAGCCGCTACATCCCTGGTGAGAATCCCGTAAAAACGGACTACTGTATCCCCTACCTTTTACCAGCGACAAATCTAAGGACTTCTATTCCGAACAGGAATACCTGGGTAAAGTCACTGGAAGGGGATACCAGTAGTATCGGATTTTTCACGGATGGATCAAAGTTGGACGAGCAAGTAGGCTATGGGGTCCATTCACCGGACCTAAATATAAATATCTCCTTCAAGCTGACTGATCACTACATAGTTCAGCTGATCGATTAAATAGGCTGGGGCATTTCCCATCTTCATTTTTTGGACAAAGTTTAGTGTGTTTAGTGTCAGTCTTTGTTGTATATTTAGCCATTTCAGTGTATCAAGCATTGTTTGTATCGGAGTATATCTGTTGCATTTTAATATTGCACGCATTGCCTTATTTTGGAGTTTTTGTAGTCTTTCAAGTTGTGTTGTTGTGCAGCAAGTGTACAAAATTGTAGAGCCAAATTCAAAGTGCGGTTTTATTATAGTATTGTACATATTTATTGCCGTTGTAACCGATATTTTATTTCGCAAACGCTTAAAAAATCCAATTTTTTTGCCAATTTTTTTACATATATATTCAACGTGTTGTTTAAATTTTAATTCTTTATCGATAACGAATCCGAGATATTTAATTTGCTTAACCTTTTCAATTGTTTCATTATTTTAAAAATTAATTACAGTTCATGTTTATCTCCATTATTTTAGTTTTACTTTCATTTAGTTTTAATTTATTCATTTTCAGCCAATTGTTTATGTTGTTCATATCATGCGTTAAATTGTCTGTACATTGTTCCTCTGTATCTCCTTTAGCATATATCAGTGTGTCATCAGCATACATAACTATTTCGCATTTCTCTAAAATATTGGGCATGTCATTTATATATATTATAAACAGCAGCGCTCCTAATATTGATCCCTGTGGTACCCCATATTCATTATCAGTTTCATCTGATTTAACACCGTTTACCTTAGTTATTTGTTTACGGTTTGTCAGATATGATTTAAACCATTGTATTTCGTTTTCTCTAATCCCATACATATACAGTTTTTGAATTAATAATTCTCTATCAATAGTCTCAAATGCTCTTTTGAGGTCCAAAAAAACTGCCATAATCTCATTTTTTGTGTCAACATATTTCCATTTATTTATCACATAGTTAACTGTTGTTTCACATGAGTATTTTTTCCTAAATCCGGATTGATATTTTGATAGCAAGTTATTTATTTCCATATAGTTTTCAAGCTGCTCCTTAATGATTTTTTCCAAAATTTTTTCACACGTTTTCAAAGTGTTTATTGGGCGGAACTCGTCACATTTTTTTGTTTTATTTATTTTTTCTATAGGCGTTATCATTGAATACTTCCAGTTTTCAGGAAAAACACCTGTTTCTAGGGATTTATATATAATATTAAGCATATTTTTACCAATTATGTTCCAGTTATCTAAAATAATCTTAGTTGAAACTTTGTTGATGTCTGGTTTTTCTTTTAGACCTTTACATACGTTTTTAAGTTCAGTTAAAGATATTGCTCGGAATTTAAATTTAGATGTTATCACCGGTATGTTGTTTGTATATTGCACGTTTTCTATTGTATCTCTTATTAATTTTATACTGTCAACAAAATAGTTGTTAAATTTGTTAGCGATTTGGTAGTTATCTTTACACTCTCTATCATTAAAAATCACAGTTTTTATTATTGTTTCCTCTTTTTTTAGTACAAAGTTTTTTATCTCCTTCCACATTTGCTTTTGGTCTTTGGCATTATTTATTTTATTATTAACATATTTGTTTTTTTCATTTTCACTTTTATTTTTATACATATTTCTTGTCTGTTTATACTCGGCCCATGCAAATTCTGTATTTTCTGTTTTGGCGATCTCGTGTTTACTAATTTTTTCTCTTTTAAGTATTTTTAATTCTTCGTTGAACCATTTTTTGGTATCATTTCTTGTATTTATTATTTTTTTGTTTGTACATTTTTTAACCGTGTTCTCTAGGCAAGTGTCAAGTTTATTAGCGCATTCATTTACATTATTATTCTCGTTATCTTTTAATATTGCACCGAGTTCTCTATTAAATAAATCATTTTTATATTTAAATATTTCAACTGTTTTTTTATTTATTTGGCTTTGATTTTCGTTTGTATATTAAATTTTTATATCTATTGCTTCATGATCTGCTATTTTGTTTGCATTGTTATTTCTTGTTGAGATGTTACCATTATTTGTTATTACATAGTCTATTATTGTCCTCGAGTTTTGTGTGATTCTAGTATATTCGTTAACTATTTGTTTTAGTCCATTATCATTTAAAATACTTTCTAATCTGATCTTGTATGTTTCTTCTTTGCTCCAATCTATGTTAAAATCACCTGCTATTATTATATCGTAACTTGTTTCACATGTATCTTCGATTATCCGTTCAAAAACTTCACAAAATTCCGCTTCACTACTACTTGGTGATTTATACACCGCCATTATTACAATTTGTTTATTTCCGAGTTTTGCCATATATGCACTAATCCAATAACTTGAGTCGGAAGTCTTCTCACCGATTTTTGTAACATTCCATTGCTTTTTAAAATATATAATAACACCCCCTGTTCTGTTAGAATTGGAGTGTGTATTATATAGATCGTATTCTTGTATTTGTATTTCATGTTCATCAATATCTTTTGTTAAATGGGTTTCTGTGAGTATTATAAAATCTGGGGTTTCTTCATCAACAATTATTTCCAATTGGTTGTAGTTATTAACTAATCCGCATACATTTGTGTAAATGCCACGTATCTCCTGTGGTTGTTACAATATAAGCCCCAACCTCTTCTTCTTCATCTCAAGCTTATTTTGGTATACTGGACATTCTTTATTCGATGTGGCATGATTTTCATAAGTCCCATATTCAGCCTTCTATTTGTTCTTATACAGTTTATACATTTATATAATATTTCTTTATTGCATTCTTTGGATTTGAGGTTTTCATGACATTTATAACAAATTTCTTCATTTTTACATTCACCCGCTTTATGGTTATATCCGAGGCATTTAAAGCATTGAATTATATCCGTTCCATCAAATATTCTGCACTTTTCCCACCCAATGTTTAGTTTTTGTGCTTCTTTATGTCACAACCCTCCGGAGAATATTTATCTACACAGACAGCCAGGCTGCCATAAAATCCCAGGAAGCCATGTTTGCTACGTCCTTGACGGTGAAAGAATGCCACTCATCACCTAGGTTGATGGCAGAGTATTTTGACATCAGGCTCATCTGGGTACCGGGACACAGCGACATTCCAGGCAATTGCGTAGCGGATGCTTTAGCTAGACAGGGCACCACGGCACAGGTTCTTCCAGCAAAAGAAGGTGTTATTAATATGCCAATCTCTACCTGCCGTAAGGACAAGTGGAGACTTACTTCAACTTGCTAACAAGCCAGGGTCCTCTGGCCACAGGTGGACAGGAAGAGGACTAGGCAACTACTTAACTTGCCGAGAGGCAGGTTATCCACAATGATAGGAACACTTACGGGGCATTGTCTTGTAGGAAAACGCCCTAAGATTGGGACATAGAAACTCCACTCTCTGTAGATGTTGCATGCAAGAGGACGAGGAAACGACGAAACACCTTATCTTGGATTGCCCTGCTCTGGCAGGACTGAGAAGTAGGATATTCGGAACACATCTAGTCAGCACCGTAGCCCTACAGGATATTCCTGTAGGTCTTATAGATAAATTTATTGAAAGGGCAAATTGGCTGGACGACTAGTCAATAGTTGCTATGGAGGATACTGCAGGTATCACAATGGGCTTATTTAGCCTAAGTGTGCTAGACAGCGTGCTGTCTTGCAGCCTTTTCAACCAACCAACCAACAGTTCCCCTTTTAATGGTTACAGCAGAATGAACTCTGTTGAAAGCAGACATAAAGACAGTTAATTGTTCGTCAACATTAGAGGTAGAACACATTGTGGCCGTCGGTGGTGCAATGATTAGGGTGCGCGACTCTTGTCTAACATATCTTTCGACGGGGGTCACCTCGTGACGGCGACACTATCGAGTATTTAGCAATGAAAAAGCTTCTCAAAATACCGTTCGGAACCGATGTAAAACTGTAGGTCCCAATCAGTGACTGAAAAATTAGAAAGCGCATAGCTCACTGATTGCGAGAAGTTATCCCCTATCCCTTCATGGGATGTAATATATACATGTACGAAAAGTTCCATTGGCAAACAATGAACCGCCGCTTCCTGGCTAATGGACTTGTAATCATAATACTCATACAACTGTTCCGTACGATGCGCTCAAAATTTGATTAAAGTAAAGCGTGCCTAGAAATACTCGGACAAACTGTTCCGAGAACAAGATATTATCTGGATTCGACAAAAGAAAATCATCTATTAAAGACGAGGATGATGAACAACATCAAATTGTGTCGGCTTGCTATTATGATGGACGTGGACATTCAGCCTTAAACATAAATTTCGAACAGAACTAGAACCTGACAACTCGAAGAAATTATTATTGAAATGATTACAACATTGGACTAACGCACTACTAAACTCGCAATATCACTTTCTAATAAATCCAAGTCTCATGGGGTAGGTACTCCACACCTATCAACATTTTACAACCACAAGATACAAGTTCAATGAAAACAGACTCCACTACACCACTGGTCTCTATTTCATCCGAACGAGAAAATACCTCATCAAGTTGCCCGCAAGGATCATGCTTATCACAACACTCTTCAGCACCATATACATATATACAACGTTCCCAATTGTAAGGACATTAAATTTCGCAGATGGCACTTCGGTTCTTAGAAGTAAATGTCAAAGAGAACAAATATACTTTAAGGACATACAGTGGTGGTCATACAATTAGAAACGATGTTTTCAAAGTTACATTTCTTTTCACAACTTATAAAGTCTTATAGTGTCTCCCTTTTTGGAAACTCCCGTTATATTCTTACTCTAATTCAATATGTAGTTGGATATCTACATATTAACAATAATTTTGAAAATTTCTCACAATTGCGAAAACTGTAATGACACGTCTTTCTGAGGGTAGACAGATCTTAAATTTTATTGATTTTCAATGTAAGTTTTTTTTTTATTTTTTTACCAACATTTTACTAATTAACAATTCAGTTCACATATCTGTGGTGACAAGGCATAACAGCATAACTCGAGTTATGCTCAAATTAAATTTTTCGAGAATCGAGCTGTATATATCGTACTGCACACTATATAATCCAAATATGAATAATCCAATTTGTAGTTCCCAAGATATTGGAAAAGATTTATTACCAAATCTCGATCAAATTTACAAATGAAATTTGAACCCTTCAAAAACTCTCCTAAAAAGTTGCAAAAATAGACATATGCTGTTATGCCTTGTGACCACAGATATGTGGAAAAAAATGTCATGCACTCCACCAGTACGCAAATTAATTGTGCGCTGCTATCAAATAGAAAAGCAATCAATTTCATTCATAGCAAACCGTTTTGCTGTTTAAAAATATTATTTTTGGGGCAATAAGATTATTTCAAAATACTCGAAGTTTTAAGATCCCTAAAAGAAGTCCAACGCCAAGAAATCCAACTCCATATGACGATAGAGTTATTTGTAGTCAGTAAAGCCAATCCATTTTTGACTTGAACCGAAATTAATGATATTGCAACGCCATAAATCACGCAGAATATTTCATGTAGCACCATTAGACGTAGATTACAAGTAGATGGTCTGTCTGCATGGATTGCACAAAAGAAAGCAAAACTATTGAAAAACGTTTAAAATTTGCAAAGCACCTGCAAAAACCGCTTAATTTTTTAAAAAAGAATACTCCGGAGCGACGAAAGTTTAATTTGTTTGGTTCGGGTGGAAAAGCTTATGTAAGACGGCCACTAAACAAATATTCTGGAAAATGTAATGGATCCATTTTCGTTTGAAAATATGCCAGTTACATATATTATCCAGCAGTACAACGATCCTAAGCATACTTCCTGAGTTGTGAAGCAATAGCTTATGGATATGAATACCAATTTTTTGGTCTGGCCACCACAAAGTCCGGACTTAAATCCAATTGAAAAAATATGGGCAAATGTCGACCGAGGTTTAAATTCAAAAATGACCAAAATTCTCGAAATATTGAGGAAATTTTGGAATCGATACCATCCTCGCGATTCCGAAGAAAGTTTACCACGGAGATTGGCCGTTGACCATACAAAAGGTCTGTTTGAGAACGTGATAATTTGTACAATTTATCACATTTCTTACTTGATAGTGTTCGTTTACTCGATAAAATCAACAACGAGAGAGCCAGAGAGTGAATATTTTTGACAGTTGAATGATAGAGAACTTGCAAGTTTTTACTGGAGAAATTTTTGCCAGTAAGAATTATCAAGTACGAACATATGTTTTTAAACAGCTGTTTTATTTAAATAAACAAAACTTTGAAAACAAAGAAGAAATTTAACAATGGCAGAGGTAAGTAAGAAAATACATTTGTTGGAACATTTTAATAGAATTTGTTAATAAACTAGATTCCCAACAAAGTGCAGTGTTAACAAGTCAACAAATTACTCTGAACATAGGGAAAACAATGAAACGAAAAGCAAAAAAGAAAACATGAATCAGCTGTTTACAAACAAATGTTGATTACTTGATACTTTTTACTGGATGTCGTTCGTTTACTTTTTGCGATATTTTTTACTTAGAGAGTAAAATCAGCCTTACTCTCCCAGTAAAAGTTACTTGATATTTTTTACTGGAAAAGTTCTCAAACAGACCTAAAGTATTAAGCTTCCTTGTATTATTATATTATATTTTTCTGTAAAATGGGGTTAAAATATAGTTTTTGTCGCAATTTCTACCTAACTGCATGTCCATCGACTTTTTGAGATCTCTAAGAAAATGTAGTTTCCATTTTTCAGGAATATAGCTAGTTACCGAAATATTTGTGGAAAGTATATCAATGAGTGAGTCTTACTCACAATACTAAATATTTTCGTTTTATGGAAGTAATTCTGTTATACAATACAAATTCTAAAGTGGCGTTTCTAATTGTATGACCACCACTTTAGCTCCAATTTTTGTTTAAGGGTCAAGGGAATTGAATTTAAATATGAACAAGATACTAAACTTTGGAGGGGGTTCAAATTCCCTCTGTACCTTAAGTCGATGTGTGGTAAAATCAGAAAAGAAAAAAAATTCTACGCTTTCACTCTTAATTTCTCGGGATTTTAAAGGGTTACAAGACAAATAAAGTGTCATATTTTAGCTGGAGGGCCCACCATTCTGACAGCATTCAATAGAGATAATAGCCTTTTTTCAGAAAATTTGTAAAAGGGTATAAAAGTTGAATATCATGAATTGGCTCGCAATGGGTTAATGAATCGTGGATATAAATACCATAGACTAATACATACCTAGATAAACTTATTCTCTCATCTGACGTTTCATTTCACACTCTCATCGTAGGTTTGTGGAAATGAGAGCAATTAAATTTAAAATTACCTTACACCAGGTGGAGTTACAAAATATGTCCACTTAACCTTTTCATGTCGTTTTGGTGTAGAACTGAAAAATTTAAATGTATTTTGCACTTTTTTGTCGACTTTTATCGTTGGTATACATTTGTATTGCATTTAACACAACTAGTTTGCCACAAAAACACGAAATTCGGTTGTTGTTCCTATGTTGATCGCTGTATACTATTGCCACTATCTGGTATTATTGAACGCATATTTTCCACCATCCAATGTTTACTTTCCATCGTATCTATGACGTTTAATTTATTGAGCGAATAAGTTTCTATGGTATGTATTATTCTATGTCAGGAACATCAATTGCAGCACCTGCTGTCACTAATTGTATTTGTTGCATTATGAATGCGTTATCTGAACCCCACAGATGTAAACACCACTCGGGGAAAACTGCCTTGAGTACCTACAAGAACAAATGTAATTCTTCGTGTTTTTGTCTCATTCCCTAATTTTGTTTCTTATAATTTTAGGACCCACACCCCAAGTCCTGCAATTCAGTCTCAATACGCATACACCCATAGTACAGACACTTAACTTACATATTTTATGTACATTTTAATCATACGACGATCCTGGAAATATCGTTCATCGCTTTCAAAGTGAGATAGACATTTTGCAAGCACCTCCTGCAATCCTGATTCTTTGCCAGCCGATGGAAAACTTTGTTCTATCCATTCAATATAAGTAAACCAGGCACTCAGTGGATCCTCGCCAGTATAGTTATGTATTTCCCGCTCAAGTTCCTTTCGCTGGACCATCAGTTCTTGAAGGGAATCAACTTTTATTGACGCCTGCAATATACTTGGATTTCGGCCCTGAGCCAAGGGTTGTATGTTTTCTTTGGCCGCGTCGAAGTCCATCTCACTGGAGAAATTTTGAGTCGCTTACTTTAAAAAGGTACCTTAGTACAAAACGCAATATATTAATTAGTTGGTTGATCGCGGAGATTATATCCAACAAAGGGCGAACAAAACATCAAATGCGCTAAATTCAAATTTTAATGTTTGCGAAGTGAAGTTGGTTGTGGTTGGCAACTGTTCATGGTACAAATAAATGGTAGAAGCACTAGCCCAGCTGATTTTAACTTTTTTCTGGAGTGACTATGAGTAAGTTTTCCTCTTATGTCAAAGTTTGTTTACATTTGGTTTCTGCAACCCCGTTCGCCAGCAACTGCTGTTTTTGAAAAATTTTCTCTGTAAAAATCACATAAAAACATTTTAATTTTCACATTTAAGCACTTTCAGAATATCAAATAAAACAGAATCATTTTCTAAATGGCACTTTTCCAATTTTGTCAACAATTTCAGTATTTTTCTATCAGCTGACTTGACACAATAAAGACACTGAGCAAAAACAAAATGCCTGGCATGTTGTATTTGTTGTCGTACTGCATCAACCATTCTATTTGTACCATGCAACTGTTTGTGCCATAGAATAATACATACCATACATTGGTAGAAGCATTAGCCCAGCTGATTTGAACTTTTTTCTGGACTGAGTGTAAGTTTTTCTCTTATGTCAAAGTTTGTTTACATTTGTTTGTCTGCAACCCCCGTTCGCCAGCAACTGCTGTTTTTGAAATATTTCTCTTCAAAAATTACATAGAAACGTTTTAATTTTCACTAAACACTTTCAATATATCAAATAACACTCAATCATTTTCTACATTGAACTTTTTGCAAATTTGTTTACATTTTCATCAGTTTTCTATCAGCTGACTTGATACAACACAGACACTGAGCAAAAACAAAATGCCATAGTCTAATTATAAAGTCATCGCATGCGGTCAGCTGTTCAGACTTTTGTTTTTGGTTTGTTTATGTTTTAATCGGTGTTTGTTTTGATGGCACTTAAGTAGTGTCAAACTGTTTCATCTTTTGTTTTGATTTGTATCATTCTTTATTAAACGTTAATGGTGTTGGTTGACAACTGGAAAGTGCCGTCATAACAATCAAAACAACAAATTTCTGTCAAAATCGTTTGTTTTTACAACAACACGCCATGCTTCGACTTTATTATTAGACTATGAAAAATGCCTGTTGTTTTTGGCTTGCATCTAACATAGAATAATAAGTTTGTTCCTTTACTTTTCGGGTAAATGAGAGTAAAAGCAAAATTCACTGTCAAATACTCAAATTTACCCAAAAGTAAAAGAACGCAAAAAACCACTTTTCTTACCCGAAAACAAATGTCAAAACAGAAAACATATGCTTGACAACAAATCTTTCATATCATGTTAATTTTCACTGTTCATTTGCACACTTCCCATCTTCTTTAAATAAGCACTCTCAAAGCAATCACTTTTCAAGTTAATAAAATTGTAAATTCAATAATTTTTTTTCACTTGCGTTATTTTTTTTCACAAATAATACATATGTTTTTATGTTGACGTTTCGAACAGCTGATTGTTTGACACTTTGCCCAAACTTACCCGAAGAAAAAACGTTAAGAGAAACAAAAAGTCGCTCTCATTTACCCAATTTTTGCGTACGGGAACGCTTTTGGGTAAGTTTGGGTAAATTTGGGTTCCCGCGGGATCCCGCGGTAAAGTAAAGGAACAGACATAATACATACATAGATAAACTTATTCTCTCATCTGACGTTTCATTTCACACTCTTCATCGTAGGATTGTGGAAATGAGAGCAATTAAATTTAAAATTACCTTCCAAGTGGAGTTACAAAATATGTTCACTTAACTTTTTCATGTCGTCTTGGTGTAGAACTGAAAATTTTAAATATATTTTGCTCTATTTTGTTGACTTTTATCGTTGGTATACATCATAGAATAATACATACCACCGAGTAATACTTTAAGAGTGTGCACTAGTTGATTTTTGTACTAACGAGTTCCGAGACCTACGAGGAAAACATATAGAGAATGAGAGCAATCTTTAATTTTAAAATTTTTCGTGTTAATTGGGATCTACACAAATATCTTTACTCTAACACTTCATTACATTTAGATTTTTTTCACTGAATATCCCTTTTTTTAATCGATTTAGATGGCAAAATTTACTCCCAGTTGATGTGTTTTGTACTTCTGGCTTGACACTCGGCGGCAGAAGTTTGAAAATCACACCCCCCAACCCAGTCCCTATCAACGAGTCTTCGTTGATAGCACATTCTCTATTTGTTCTCCAAGTAGTAACTGGATCAGCTGTCTCGTCGTTACCCCTTCCATTGAACAACAACTTTTTGGACAGAGTGAAAAATATTTGTGGACTGACTTTGGAAATTCCTGGACACTTGTTTCACAGACCTGACAAAATTGTATTGATTGAGATTGGAAGCGACGGGTCTGGGTCACATTTGTGTTTATTCCATGTAGTGCCCTTTGAATTTGGGAAAAAGTTTGTAGAACAAAAACTTTTTTCATATAGTGAAAAACAATTGTTTGGCGTAACGATCCTCTAATTGATTTTGCCTACGAAATTTTCGCAGTGAGCTGAGTACCAAGCAAATGAAAAGTGAGCGAAAATTTTTGGTTCATGAAATTTGCATTACTTTTTATACAGGGTTTAAAGAAGCTTTGTGTTTATTCTTCATTTTGTTTTCTGTCAGAATCATTTGGTAACTTGATCACTGTTTAAATTCCCAACTTTTGCTGTTTAAACAGCAATCTACTATTAACCTTAAAAATTAATTCAGATTTTAAATTATGTGTAATCGTTGATCAAAGATAATTTTCCACTAGCAAATTTAAATGTGTGTGAAAATTTTATAGCAAAATGTTTGGTTGTTTTATCTACACAGAAAAAAATGTCGAGGTAAAACTACATAATATATTAGTACAATTTTCCTAAGTGCTAAGACAACATAGGGTTTGCTAGGTTTTACGGCAATGTTACCGATAAACTAAGGTTTTTGTTATGTTCGAAAATTCACCTAAAATCTTAGGAAGTACTCTGTGATATTTCGTAGATTTACCTACAAAATAAAGGTTATTGTTCACACTTTTTTCTGTGATTTATTAACAATTACAAAATATTACATCCACCAAAAGATAGGTTCATTTAGACATGGCTCTCACTGTAAACAAAGTTACGAATTTCTGGGTTCCACATTTGAGATTGTAATTACAAAATTCTCGATGTTGTTGAGTCATTTCTATAAAAGCATTAAACAAAAATTCATTAATATGTGAACAGTATATGCATATTGGAATATGTAACATCACATAGTGTCGCCCTCATCTGAGATGTCCCATTTTCAAAACTTTTACATGAATGTCTGATGAGTGCGTTTCGAACTTGTCATCGCTGTACATAAGCATGTTTTTGGATCTTCTAGGTTAATCGGTTTCTTGATTGAAACATCCCTAAAATCGACATCGATGTCTCTTATTTGAAACATCGATGTTGTAAAACATCGATGATTTGAGGTCGATGTCGCAGCACTACAGCGAGGTGTATACACCCCCCTTGGGTGTATATGTCGAATTAATTTATCCCGGGTGTCGTTACCAATTTGCATGTGGGTACTAAAACATGATTGCCAGATCAAAATGTGTGATAGTTCAATATTTGGTAGTGTAGCGTAAAATAAATAGTAACCGAATCAATTAATGAATTGGGTTCTGTTTTGAATTTTGTTTCGAAAGAAATATAAAACGATATAGGAGAATATGGATTATGTAATGTAATGTTACATCTAGGCGAAATTATACTCCTTGTAAAACAGATAGCTGAGCGTCATAAAAGAGATGCATATTGAAGCTAGACAAAATTGGAAATCGTTATATGGGAAGCAATTATGCCCAAGCCAGGTCATATAAAATTATATCGATTTTAGTGTATTACTGACCGCAGTTCAAATCGGATGCTCCAAAAATTGTTGGTCCATAAAAGGAAAATCTTTTTTGAAAGTGACGGAATGTAAGTAAACGAAAAGTATTATATTGCACAAAAAGCATGTCGTGCTTATATCCCTAATAATCCCAGAGTGAAAAAGGAAATATAAAAAAAGAACAAATACATATTGCGGAATCATTAGGATTGGACTACCCGGATCAGTGCAGAAAATCCCGTCACATTTGGTTATAAAACTGAAGAATGTGAGTATGTGGGAGGTAGATATTGCAGTAAAGATTGTAAAAGTATGTTTTTCAAATATATATATATTTTTCTCCATCTGGAACAGAGCCAAACATCACGGTAATTTATGTGAAGGACATGAGGGTACAAAAGGGATCCACCAATTCATCAACATCGTATCCGATCCGAAAAAATCGAGAATTCATAAAAAGCCCAGGTAACCACAGGTATTTCTACGGTACGTTTCAGGCTTGATAAATAAGACGAAATAATATAAATATATGTCGTAGTTTGGTTGTCTATTTCCACCAAATCATCCTCTTGAGCCCTCGTTATCGTGGCGCGTGCCTTGCGTTTCCTCGACATCGACATTTTTCAAACTCTTTGTTTCAGCATTACCTTTTGAATGCCCGAATTTCACAATATGCTCGAACAATACATACACATATTATTGGCACGCGTCTTCCAGAAGCTTCTCAGTTACGCACTATATTTCTCTCGCTCTAACACATTGTCGGGCCGAGGCTACGCAGAAGAGACAACTCTGTTGGGCTCGCAACAACCGTGTGTTCGTTTAAGACAGAAGGCACAAGAGGATAGTAGCGAACATAAAGAATACGCAGCAACTGTCATCTCTTTTCTTCTTCTTTTATTACTGATGGTACATTACATTAGAGATGGTACTTAAATGCTAGTGATGGTATTTAATGAAAGATATGAAATAATCGATAACGATGCGACACGGCCTTCCTGACTATCACACGTCCTCGTATGTTACAAAAGTCTTCAAAACAACATAGCAGATTATGTCAAGTTTAATCTGAAAAGATCATCAAATTTACAGGTTAAATCAATCGTCCATATTTTAGCTTTGTTCTTGTCGAACCGTACTTTGTCATATAAAGCGTTCTTACTTATATTTTCTTTCCCCATTTTCCTTACAAAATTTTTATCAACTTTATTGTCATCTTCAACTATAGGTAACATATTAAATGGCCTTGCCTCTTTTCCAATTAGTGATTCTAGAGGACTAGATTTAGTTATGCGATTCGTTGTACAATTTATGGCTAATTGTATTTCGCCTAAGGCGTCTTGCCAAGATCGTTGACTACTTTCGACAGCGGTTAACATGTGTTTTAACAAACTCATAACGCGTTCTACTTGCCCGTTTGCGCGACTGGCGCCTGTTGCTATCAAGTGTAATTCTAATTTCTGCCTAGTACAAAACTCACTAAAACTCGATCCAGTAAAAGATCTACCCTGGTCTGCAATGATTCGTGCCGGTACCCCAAATACGGATATTGCTGACTTTACAGCGTGTATAGAACATTCGGTATTAATATTTACGGTGTGGTATAGATAAACAAATTTAGTAAACGCATCTATTTGAACTATAACATATTCATTTTGATCCTTTTTACCACTTAATTTACCAGTGATATCGATATGTATCGTATGCCATGGAATGTTCACCTTGGGTATAGGGTGAAGTTCAATTGGTAACTTTCCAGATGGAGGTTTGGTCAGTTTGCAAGTAATGCAATTAACCACGAATTTACGAACGTATTTTGCCATATTTTCAAACCAATAAAATTCGTACATTTTGTCCAACGTTTTTTCCCAACCAAGATGTACAATAGCCTCATGGACATGATTCACTACGGACCACCTAAAGGAGCTAGGGACAACTGGGAGACACCTAGTTTTGCCATTTCTTTGGATTTTACGAAAAAGCATTTTTGAGCGTATTTCGTAAGTTTTTGCCACACTCTCCGCAAGTTCATTATTTTGAATTTTCGAAATAATAAACGACGTCTCTGAATCCTTTTGTTGCTCGGCAAGGAGCCAGTTGTCTGTTATTTCAGCCAGCAGAACACGTTTATTTTCCGGACTTGTATGAGCATGGGCAGGCATTTCAGTTGGTACCGGATTACGTGAGAGGAAATCAACGTGAGCCATTTTGGCTCCCGGTCTATACTGAATATCAAAATCAAACGACTGCATGTATGCCCACCACCGATGAACTCTTGGCGTGAGTTCAATTTTATTCCTCGTAGCTTTCAGGGAATTACAATCGGTAAAAACAGTAAAATGTCGGCCATGCAAATAGTGTCGGAAATGTTTCATCGAGTTAAATACGGCTAACGTTTCAAGCTGGTATCGAGCTTCAGTAGACGACGTTTGCTTGCTAAAATACTCAATGATGCGAGGCTTATTGTCAATTTTATGGAGAAGAATAGCTCCATAACCATCCATACTGGCATCAGTGTGCAGTTCTATAGGATACTGGGGATCAAATATAACAAGTACAGGCTCATCTTTTAGTGTTTTTATAACCGCTTGACGTATTTGCTCATGCTCGGATTTCCACTGGAATATTCGATTTTTGCAGGTGAGGCCATACAATGGTCTCATTATTTCAGAGAACTTAGGTACAAATTGCCGAAAATATGACGCTAAACCTATGAATTGTCTCACCTGAGTAACAGACTGTGGAGGAGGTAAGTTAAGCAACGCGTGTATTTTACGTGGATTGGGTCGAATTTCACCATCTTTAACTTGAAACCCAAGATACTCAACGCTTGATTTTAAGAAAGAACATTTCGCCACGTTGAATGAATAACCAGCCTGAGATAAAATTTGCAGAACCGTCTGCAATCTCGAAACAGCTTCTTCCTTTGTCTGTGAAGTAATCATAATATCATCCATATACACGATGACATATGAATGGGCAAGCTCTCCTAATGCTTTCATTACCGCACGTTGGAACACAGAAGGTGCATTCTTTAATCCGAAAGGCATGGTCAAAAACTCAAATTGGCCCTCGGGAGTAACAAATGCTGTTCGCTCAATTGAATTTGGGTGAATAGGAATTTGGTGGAAACCGCTTGCCATATCCAGACATGAAAAGTACTTTGCGCCACGCAACCTAGAGATTTGATCGTTAATTAGCGGTAAGGGAAATTTTTCAGATACGGTATTTGCATTTAATGCAAAGTCTATCAGATCCATTTTTCTTTTTAACAAGAAGCATTGGGCTGGCAAAAGGGGAACAGCTAGAGCGTATAATATTCGATGCCAATAGTTCCCTAATTTTGTCTCTTACAACTTCCCTTTCCTCGATACTAAGCCGATATGGGCGCCTTTGCACAGTCTTATTAGGATCAATCAAGCGTATTTCCAACTCACCAGTTGTGACTCGGCTTTTCGGAAACCCGTCTATTAACGCGTTTGAAAATTCAATTAAAATCTCTAACAAACTTGACTTATCCACACCACACAACTCGGTATCAATATTGGCAAGACCGGCACGATTATTCAAAGTAGAGAGAGTGTACACAGACTTTGTCCTATATAGTTCGACCATATTAATTGCTATCTTAACACCAAAATTCTGAGTTAATATTTCACGGCCAATTATAATATCATAATTAATGTAACTGTTAAGAACTACATGAAAAATAACTTCAAGAGAATATCCACTGATAATGACATTTGACAAAATTTGTAAAGTGCTTGTCACTGTATTATCTCCAATACCCTTTAAAACTACAACATTATTGATTCGTATGCCCGGGAGTCGCTGAGACACAGATTCCTTTATAAGTGAACACTCGGCTCCTGAATCAAAGCAGAATGGAAATGACTCACCAGATGAGATAAGAGTACCAATTGGGTTGGCTACATGACACAAGTTTACACGTTTCTCATCCATTTTATTTTGAGTGGCTGATTCCCGTCGTCCAGTACAAGCCGATGCAACATGTCCAGGAGCTCCGCACTTGTAACAAATAATTACTCTACTCTTTATCTCGGATGAACGACTGGAATTTGGATTAGATCCTTGCTGTGGCTTAACGTTGTTTTTCCTCGAACGGCAGTCAGCAAATTTGTGACCCATTTTTCCGCAGAAGTGACATTTAACGGGTGCGTGCATACGCTGTCTCTTAGCTGCAGAATTTTCCTCGACAGGACGCTCTTTCCTTTTACCAAAAGCAAATGCCCGTAGCTCATTTTGCAATTCGTTACGTGTTCTGATGTTGGCTGTATAAACCGTACGTTGCAGTCTAGTATCGATATGGGCAGCATGCGCCAGAACAACAGACACGGCGATTTGTTCAGTATTCAATGACTTCCATTTTGCCATAAGTGTCGTTATTAATCGACTTCCATACAGAGAAAGGCACTCGCCGTCTTTTGGACTACCATTGAGAACATTAAAAACAGTAGCTGCTGAAGTTTCGTTGCCGTCAAATTGTTGCAAAAACAATTCCTTAAATCCGTCCCATGTCATTCCAGAGAAACAAATTTGTGGCAGCCAGTTAGAAGCGCTACCTTCCAGTGATTTGCTTAAGGCAATTAGCAAAGCACTGCCATCCAGAGGGTTTTCTGATAGAATAAGGTCCACCGTGGAGCACCAAGCAGCTGCACTAGCACCAGCAGAGTCGGAATTAAACTTTGGCAGTACAACTGCTTTATATTCGCCTGGCATTGACTGCGAGTTTTTAACTGCGTTTATAACTTCGATTAGATTACGATGCTGTGTTTCCAAAAGCAGAACAGACAACTCTGTTGGGCTCGCAACAACCGTGTGTTCGTTTAAGACAGAAGGCACAAGAGGATAGTAGCAATAACGAACATAAAGAATACGCTGCAACTGTCATCTGTTTTCTTCTTCTTTTATTACTGATGGTACATTACATTAGAGATGGTACTTAAATGCTAGTGATGATATTTAATGAAAGATATGAAATAATCGATAACGATGCGACATATATATACATCCGTGATTTAAAAAGAGGATGATATAACAAGTATAGAGACTAAAATAGCAACCAACATAATATATAAATTAAATAAGTGTAGAATAAGTAATTTTAAGATATATTTTTTTAATAGCTTAATGTTTTTTGTTTGCAAATTGACTTACCGACGAAAAGAGTTTGTTGTACGGTTATTTTGTTGACCGTATTTGTTCCCATAATCCAACTAAAACAAGGGTGTTAACTCTTTTTTTGTCTCTCAAAAGAAGACAAACAAAGGGTCAGCTATTTAATTGGGCAATTTTACCAATAAACCAATAAAATTGCACGTTGGCGAACCATACGGAAATTTGCCGTGCATATTTGTAGATTTACACAATGCAAAAAGGCAATTTACTGTGATTCAAGATGTGAATTTGTGCAGAATGTACAGTGCATTTTCGAGTACATTAATAAAAATGTAATAGACAATCATCTGTAAAACTTTTGAAATAAACAATTATTTAAAGCAAATTAACAAACCCACATCAAAATTTAACAGATTTTGTGTATATCTCATATTTTATCAAAGGGTTTATTCCGACAGCTCTGAATATCATCGACATGCTGGAAACTACATCAACGTTTGATATAATTGTTCACTTAACTCTAATGCAGCTAAAGCATTTTGGTTTATGCTTTGGTTTGCTAGCCAGAGGAAAGTCTAGTAGTATTTTGTTTTCTCCCATCTTCGGCAAAACGGACAACCTCTGTTCAATTGTGATTGCTGATCCACCTTGGTTCTATTCACCAGATGGGGATATCGTCTAAGAACTTTTAAGATAATCTTGGTCGTTTTTCAAGTAGCTTGAATTTGTAATAAATCCTATATAAATTTAAAATATAATGTAACTGTAGATCAATTAATGTGGGGATGGTGATAGAAGGTATGTGGTGAGTGGTTTTGGTGTTCTTGGGTCACAAGCAAAAGAGGGAAGACTCCGTGACCATGGTAGAGTTGGGCCAGTTGGGGATGGTCATCTATCACCCAACTCTTAACTTGAGTTTTCGGAAAGTTCATTTTCGTTTTTTTATTATTGGTATTGTTGTTTAGCCATACAATTGTTGCGAACAAGGAGCTAGTGTAGAGAGATGAACACACTCTCGACAGATATCTCGCGAATAGATAGCTGGTCGGTTTTTATCCTAACGCCGAAAAGGTCTCGTAACGAACGATATTGTTAGCAACAAAAATCTGTGTGTTAATGAATGAATGCTTTAATTAAATTTTGGTTTTGGAGTATACACTGAAATGAATCAAATCCACCTACAATAACTTCTGTATATAGCCCTTTTACATTGGGTAAATCTACGAATATGTAAAACAAATTTCCCTGCGGTTTATCAACGTAACATTGCCTACGTTTATTGGTAATATTGCCCAATTAAATAGCTGAGCCTATGTTTCCCAGTGCATTATATGGCTGATATCAGACCATTTTGCTCATTGGGACATACAGTGTCGTTTGCTGCGACCTGAGTTATTCCTGCGGGGATGCGAATTTAACACCCAATAAAAACCACGGCAATATGCGTTTATACGCGGTAGGGTAGAAATAGGGTTTATTTCTAAAAAAATATTACAATTATAATAAAAAAATCAAACACAAAAAATATCACACTACTTACCGCAGTCTTTATCCCCAGCAAAAAAGGGACTTAAAAAAACTCAAACAAATTATCATTATAGGCAAACAATAATAACAAATTAATGATCATAAACAACCAAATGCTAATAATATGACAAAAAGGGCAAATGAATAAACAAAAAAAATATAAGTAAATATAATAACAAACATGAGCATCAGCGACATCCCCACCCCCGTGGATCGATTCACTCTTCGAAATCCAGAACAGCAAGCTTGGATACGGGGCGCCTAAGGACACCAGTAGACTTTCGGACATCAGCTCGACGTATAACTCCATCACTTCCCTTGAATACTTCTTCTACGCGGCCTCTCTTCCATTCTCAGCGGGAAACAGCTGGATCGCCTATGAGGACCAAATCACCAGGAGCCACAGGTTTTGTATACTCGCACCACTTGGACCTGCGCGTTAGTGTAGGCAAATACTCAACAATCCACCTTTTCCAAAAGTGGCTCGTAGCTGACGAGATATTCGGCACTGCTTTTTAAACACAGCTGGATTATCGACGACTGTTCCCTCTGCTGTTTGCGCAGTACTCGAAAAATGGTTAGGCGTTAATGGCTCCTCATCCTCATGGCTGACAGGCAAATGAGTCAATGGATGAGTCAATTAGATAAATTTATAGGGTGTGTTCTTTAGGGGCCACTTCTTTAAGAGTCACTCGTAGAACCTTTTTGACACATTGAACCATTCGTTCCCATATGCCATCTTCTGCCGGATTATGTGGGCAATTGAACTGCCAGTCTATGCCCTTTGAAGACAACTCATCTTGGATTCGAGCCACGTCAAAGACTTCCTCGAACCGCTTAGCCTCTTGGTCGACACCAACAAAATTCTTCCCATTATCACTGCGAATCTTCAATGGGGTACCACGCCGATTTATAAAATTTCTTATTGCCAAGATACAAGCATCTGTTGAAAGGTCAAAGGCCACCTCCAAATGCACTGCTCTGATAGTTAGGCAGGTGAACAGAGCTACCCAGCGCTTTTCATGGCGACGTCCAATAGTTATGTTGACTGGTCCAAAGTAATCCACACCAGTGTATGTAAATGGCCGCACATATGGAGTCAGTCTGTCCGTTGGCAAGGGACCCATGTATGGCGGTACTGGAGTGGTACGACGAATTTTGCAAATATTGCAATTTGAGACACACTTATTCAGAGCACTCCTAAGTCGTGGAATCCAAAACGTTGTTCTTATTTCACCCAATGTAGCTTCAAAGTTTTGAAGTTTCATGTTGCTATGCACATGAGCCACAATAAGTTGGGTCAGGTAATGATTGGACGACAAAATGATGGGGCGCCTGGAATCTAGTGGTAACCAGCTGGCAGCATCGATACGACCATATACTCGGAGACAATTGTTTTCATCAATATATGGTATTTCGGTATTTTACCACCAGATCTTAAAATTTTGAAGTCGTCCGCAAAACTCTCCTCTTGTGCGAGCCGGCAGAGAATTGTTTATGCACATCGCAATTCGATAGTAGTCAGGCAAGCTGTGTTATTATTAATCTTTCACTTACGGCAGCAATCAACAAATCTCAGTACCCATGCCATAGTACGTTTCAGCCTGAGAAATGAAGAGAAACGATTAAAATCAATGATTTATTTATTTTAACCAACCAGTAATGATTTTCAAATTTAACCAACCAGTAATGCAAATTTAGGGCGCAGTTCTTCTTCGCAGGAATCATCTTGTACTCTAGAAACAGGCGTTGGCCAAACATCTTCGTGGCTATAAAGAAATTGAGGCCCCTGGAACCATCGTGTCTCATTAGAAAAGTCAACTTTGCTTTTCATTCTGGTAGTCTCATCTGCAACATTAAGATCTGTGGGCAACCATCTCCAATCATCCGGGCGAGTGGAATCCAATATTTCTGTTATTCTATGGGCACCAAATGGCTTATATCTTCTGCTTTCAGATCCAATCCAATTTACAACAGTTGTAGAATCACTCCAACAAATACTACGGGCAACTTTGAGTGAGTGTTCCTCCAATATAGTGCACATCAATCTTGTTCCCAATACGGCAGCTTGTAGTTCCAGTCGGGGAATGGTCATGGTCTTCATTGGAGCACATTTAGACTTAGCTGCAATAAAGGAGAGACCAATTTCTCCACCAGCTATTATATATCGCCAGTATGACACGGCACCAAATGCGTCTTCACTGGCATCGACAAATACATGTAGCTCCAACACACCAGGCATACCATTTCCAAAATAAAAACGTGGTACATGGACATGAGCAACGTTATTCAGCTCCTGCCGCCAATTATCCTAGATGACTTCTAGTCCCTCAGGCAACTTTTCGTCCCAACGTGTGTTGCTTCTCCAAATTTCTCTCAATAACAATTTTGCAGTTATCATGAAATGGCTCAAAATCCCAATTGGATCATATACGGACATGATAACACTGAGCAGCTCACGTTTTGTGGGATACCTTAGGCCCGGATGCCAATACATGCCCAGAATTTTTTCTACGGATGACTCAAATTCATTTAAAGCTCCTTCAAAACTGACGTTCTGATCCGAATCACCTTCAAGAGCCACGATCACATCCGACGAGTTTGATATAAAACGACGCAGTTCAAAACCAGCAAACTTATGTATATCACGAACTTGCTTCGATATTTCGATAGCTTTTGATGTGTTGTCTAAACTGTCCACAAAATCGTCAACATAATGGTGATCCAATATTGACTTCACGGCTCTTGGGAAACGATCTCGATATTCTAGAGCATTTTTCTCCTTCAAATATTGGGCAACACACGGCGAACAGGCAGCTCCGAAAGTCACAACGACCATTTCATAAATATTTGGTTGACGAATTTCATTTTCACGCCACAAAAATTTCTGGGAACATCGATCTTCTGGAGCCACGATGATTTGATGGAACATTTCTTTTATGTCTCCACAAACACCTACTGCACCAACCTGAAAATTGAATAGTACTGAAGGCAACGACTTATATTGTTGAGGGCCTTTCAATAATTTTGAATTTAATGAGACTCCTTCTACCTTGGCAGCAGCATCAAACACCAAACGAATTTTTCCTGGCTTATTGGGATTAACAACTCCAAAATGGGGTAAGTACCATGTCCTCGAGTTATAAGCTTGAACCTCATTTGCTGACAATTTCCTTACATACCCGTTCTTCTCATATTCAGCAACTATATTTTTATATGCCACGCCAAACTCGGGATTTTTCTTCATTTTTCGCTCCATGCCATAAAGGCGTGGATCTTGGCAACACAGTAGTCTGGATTGAAATCTTCCGGCAACCCTCTTTGTAGAACTTTCCAAAGTCTTCCGAGCACGTGCATTGTCCTTTGACTCAATGACTGGTAGAGCCTTGACGCCAAAATGTTCTGTCTCAAAATAACTTGCCACCAAATCATTTAAATTGTCCGGCTGTGCTGTCAGCAAACAAGTGCGGGCTGTAGGGTGACCTCCATCCATTTTCCCGAAAACGATCCACCCTAAAGTAGTGTTGGCAGCATATGGACCAGCTTCCTCCAACGGAACTATCTCATCGGACAATCCTAAATGGCAATGGTCCAATCCAATGAGAAATTTGGAGCCACATCGCCATATGAGGCTATAGGAATGCCATGATTCTTTATCAAGTCCGCATTGAAACTCTGATTGGGCAACTTCAAATTTGAAACACCATAAACACATTTTAAAGCATATTTCCGTTGCTTATTTATACCACTCACATGAAGATCGACGACTATGGCTACCTCTTGAGACGATTTTCCACCATACCAGCTGAAATTTAATTTGTTTTGTCTTCCCTGAAGTCCAAGTTGTCTCACCTGTGAACTATCCATCATAGTGACCGATGAGCCTTCATCCAAAAGAGCATAAGTCTCCACAACACAATTTGGCCCATAAAGTTTCACTGGTAGCACTCTAAACAGCAATTCACTTATTTCAGTTATGCTTGAGACACAACTTAAAACTGGTTCACCAATCGGACCACTATCAGCTGATAATACATTTGAGGTATTATTTTCACTTGAAGCTTTATGTTTCCTTTGGCAATTATTCACTTGACGCTCTTTACGCCGGCGGCAATCTCTGCTTGAATGTGCTTCATTAAGGCATGAAAAACATAACTTCAACTTTTTCACTTCACTCCATCTATTCTGCACACTCAGTGATAACAATTTCTTACACTCAAATGTTCTATGTTGTCCTCGGCAATGGGGACACTGTATCTCTTTCCGTTGAACATCTGATGTATAAAGAACCACTTTCTTTTTTGACTCACTGTTGTTTGAGTGACTGGTACTTACACTGGTCGTTTGAATACTCCGTACCAAACTAGCGACACCTTGGAGCCAATTGCTAAAATCCATAACAGTGGGCCACTGGCGTATATTCGCTGCATATTGGGCCCAATCTAAACGGCGGCTCATGGGGAGCTTCTGCACCAACTCTTCCATCAAAGTTGGGTTTGACAAATGCTAATGCCCATTTGCATTTTCTAAAAAGGCGGCTAAATTTCTCACCTTGACAGCAAATGGTATCAGCTTATCCACAGCATTCTCCCCAATTGGCAAAATTTCTCGTACTTGTTGCAGCTGGCATCTTATCAACAAATCCGGGCGACCATACTGTAATTTCAATTGCTCAATAACAGTGGGAACATTATTTGGATGGATAAGCAGAGACTTGACGCACTCCCGGGCCTCACCTTTCAACGCCTTTTGGAAACGCAAACAATTTTCAAAATTGCTGTACAAATATGCGGCCGTTGAGTGATCAAAGGCAGATGAAAACATCGGCCAATCTTCTGGGGTGCCATTAAATTCCGGTAGATCAACAATTTTCCTCGCTGTCGGCACTGAATTCTGCATCTGATACGGCGCTGGCAGCATCTGATACGTCGCTGTCGGCTGCTGCAAATTTAGGGACAGCGCTGCTAACCGATGCTGCTGATTTCCATAGCATGGAGCCACTGTAGCGCCATTACTTGCAAAGGAAAATGGCGATGGATCCCGACGATCTAAAATTTCCTCAGCTCCACTGCTATTGGAACTACCGGCGACACTGTTAACCGACATAACTGGCGCTGTGCTCCTCGATGTTGTCATACTTGTTGAAATGCTCAAGTTATTTGTAGTTGAAGCCGCTTTCAGGGCTCGTTGCGCATTTAAAAGTTGCGCCTGCAAAACATCGATTTGATGCTGAAGGCTTTCCATGGCTGGCTGGGCAACTAAATTGGAGCTAGAGGTCATTACACCTGACGCTGGAGTCAACGGTATATGCGACAGCAACATATTAGGGCCAGGATTATGTTTACCTGACGCCGTCTGAATCGTCTCGGCAGTGGCGAAGAACACGGATGATGTTCCGGCAGTAGAGGAACTTGTATTGGGCTCCGGCGGCATATGGGCCACATTCACAATTTCATTTTTTCCGGCAGGCATGGAAGTGATGAGTGTACTTACTGAGGAGGGCAACGAATCTGTAATTGTCAGGTTCCGCGGGCTTCTTCTTGGAGGTGAAGGCAGCATGGACATCTAAATGGCAATCGGCAAAAAAAAAACAACAAAAAATCGCACAAATTTTGCGAAATAAAATTTGTCGCTGGCTGTGACCTGAGTTATTCCTGCGGGGATGCGAATTTAACACCCAATAAAAACCACGGCAATATGCGTTTATACACGGTAGGGTAGAAATAGGGTTTATTTCTAAAAAAATATTACAATTATAATAAAAAATCAAACGCAAAAAATATCACACTACTTACCGCAGTCTTTATCCCCAGCAAACTGACTTAACAGCAGAGCAACTGCTTTGCTGGAGCCCTACATTGTACTTGTTTACAAAACTTAACAGTTCCTTTCCAACACAACAAGTACAATGTAGGGACAAAGGGGGACCTGCGGTAAGTCGTAAACAAATGACAAAAAAGGGACTTAAAAAAACTCAAACAAATGATCATTATAGGCAAACAATAATAACAAATTAATGATCATAAACAACCAAATGCTAATAATATGACAAAATATGAATAAACAAAAAAAAAATAAAATATATCGCCTATGAGTACCAAATCACCAGGAGCCACAGGTTTTGTATACTCGCACCACTTGGACCTGCGCGTTAGTGTAGGCAAATACTCAACAATCCACCTTTTCCAAAAGTGGCTCGTAGCTGACGAGATATTCGGCACTGCTTTTTAAACACAGCTGGATTATCGACGACTGTTCCCTCTGCTGTTTGCGCAGTACTCGAAAAATGGTTAGGCGTTAATGGCTCCTCATCCTCATGGCTGACAGGCAAATGAGTCAATGGATGAGTCAATTAGAGTCAATTAGATAAATTTGTAGGGTGTGTTCTTTAGGGGCCACTCTTTAAGAGTCACTCGTAGAACCTTTTTGACACATTGAACCATTCGTTCCCATTTGCCATCTTCTGCCGGATTATGTGAGCAATTGAACTGCCAGTCTATGCCCTTTGAAGACAACTCATCTTGGATTCGAGCCACGTCAAAGACTTCCTCGAACCGCTTAGCCTCTTGGTCGACACCAACAAAATTCTTCCCATTATCACTGCGAATCTTCAATGGGGTACCACGCCGATTTATAAAATTTCTTATTGCCAAGATACAAGCATCTGTTGAAAGGTCAAAGGCCACCTCCAAATGCACTGCTCTGATAGTTAGGCAGGTGAACAGAGCTAGCCAGCGCTTTTCGTGGCGACGTCCAATAGTTATGTTGACTGGTCCAAAGTAATCCACACCAGTGTATGTAAATGGCCGCACATATGGAGTCAGTCTGTCCGTTGGCAAGGGACCCATGTATGGCGGTACTGGAGTGGCACGACGAATTTTGCAAATATTGCAATTTGAGACACACTTATTCAGAGCACTCCTAAGTCGTGGAATCCAAAACGTTGTTCTTATTTCACCCAATGTAGCTTCAAAGTTTTGATGTTTCATGTTGCTATGCACATGAGCCACAATAAGTTGGGTCAGGTAATGATTGGACGACAAAATGATGGGGCGCCTGGAATCTAGTGGTAACCAGCTGGCAGCATCGATACGACCATATACTCGGAGACAATTGTTTTCATCAATATATGGTATTTCGGTATTTTACCACCAGATCTTAAAATTTTGAAGTCGTCCGCAAAACTCTCCTCTTGTGCGAGCCGGCAGAGAATTGTTTATGCACATCGCAATTCGATAGTAGTCAGGCAAGCTGTGTTATTATTAATCTTTCACTTACGGCAGCAATCAACAAATCTCAGTACCCATGCCATAGTACGTTTCAGCCTGAGAAATGAAGAGAAACGATTAAAATCAATGATTTATTTATTTTAACCAACCAGTAATGATTTTCAAATTTAACCAACCAGTAATGCAAATTTAGGGCGCAGTTCTTCTTCGCAGGAATCATATTGTACTCTAGAAACAGGCGTTGGCCAAACATCTTCGTGGCTATAAAGAAATTGAGGCCCCTGGAACCATCGTGTCTCATTAGAAAAGTCAACTTTGCTTTTCATTCTGGTAGTCTCATCTGCAATATTAAGATCTGTGGGCAACCATCTCCAATCATCCGGGCGAGTGGAATCCAATATTTCTGTTATTCTATGGGCACCAAATGGCTTATATCTTCTGCTTTCAGATCCAATCCAATTTACAACAGTTGTAGAATCACTCCAACAAATACTACGGGCAACTTTGAGTGAGTGTTCCTCCAATATAGTGCACATCAATCTTGTTCCCAATACGGCAGCTTGTAGTTCCAGTCGGGGAATGGTCATGGTCTTCATTGGAGCACATTTAGACTTAGCTGAAATAAAGGAGAGACCAATTTCTCCACCAGCTATTATATATCGCCAGTATGACACGGCACCAAATGCGTCTTCACTGGCATCGACAAATACATGTA
Source organism: Phaonia tiefii (assembly GCA_963931995.1). Lineage (NCBI taxonomy): Eukaryota > Metazoa > Arthropoda > Insecta > Diptera > Muscidae > Phaonia > Phaonia tiefii. The sequence continues at coordinate 77,654,779 of OZ008370.1, forward strand.
GCTCCAACACACCAGGCATACCATTTCCAAAATAAAAACGTGGTACATGGACATGAGCAACGTTATTCAGCTCCTGCCGCCAATTATCCTAGATGACTTCTAGTCCCTCAGGCAACTTTTCGTCCCAACGTGTGTTGCTTCTCCAAATTTCTCTCAATAACAATTTTGGAGTTATCATGAAATGGCTCAAAATCCCAATTGGATCATATACGGACATGATAACACTGAGCAGCTCACGTTTTGTGGGATACCTTAGGCCCGGATGCCAATACATGCCCAGAATTTTTTCTACGGATGACTCAAATTCATTTAAAGCTCCTTCAAAACTGACGTTCTGATCCGAATCACCTTCAAGAGCCACGATCACATCCGACGAGTTTGATATAAAACGACGCAGTTCAAAACCAGCAAACTTATGTATATCACGAACTTGCTTCGATATTTCGATAGCTTTTGATGTGTTGTCAAAACTGTCCACAAAATCGTCAACATAATGGTGATCCAATATTGACTTCACGGCTCTTGGGAAACGATCTCGATATTCTAGAGCATTTTTCTCCTTCACATATTGGGCAACACACGGCGAACAGGCAGCTCCGAAAGTCACAACGACCATTTCATAAATATTTGGTTGACGAATTTCATTTTCACGCCACAAAAATTTCTGGGAACATCGATCTTCTGGAGCCACGATGATTTGATGGAACATTTCTTTTATGTCTCCACAAACACCTACTGCACCAACCCGAAAATTGAATAGTACTGAAGGCAACGACTTATATTGTTGAGGGTCTTTCAATAATTTTGAATTTAATGAGACTCCTTCTACCTTGGCAGCAGCATCAAACACCAAACGAATTTTTCCTGGCTTATTGGGATTAACAACTCCAAAATGGGGTAAGTACCATGTCCTCGAGTTATAAGCTTGAACCTCATTTGCTGACAATTTCCTTACATACCCGTTCTTCTCATATTCAGCAACTATATTTTTATATGCCACGCCAAACTCGGGATTTTTCTTCATTTTTCGCTCCATGCCATAAAGGCGTGGATCTTGGCAACACAGTAGTCTGGATTGAAATCTTCCGGCAACCCTCTTTGTAGAACTTTCCAAAGTCTTCTTGTCCTTTGACTCAATGACTGGTAGAGCCTTGACGCCAAAATGTTCTGTCTCAAAATAACTTGCCACCAAATCATTTAAATTGTCCGGCTGTGCTGTCAGCAAACAAGTGCGGGCTGTAGGGTGACCTCCATCCATTTTCCCGAAAACGATCCACCCTAAAGTAGTGTTGGCAGCATATGGACCAGCTTCCTCCAACGGAACTATCTCATCGGACAATCCTAAATGGCAATGGTCCAATCCAATGAGAAATTTGGAGCCACATCGCCATATGAGGCTATAGGAATGCCATGATTCTTTATCAAGTCCGCATTGAAACTCTGATTGGGCAACTTCAAATTTGAAACACCATAAACACATTTTAAAGCATATTTCCGTTGCTTATTTATACCACTCACATGAAGATCGACGACTGTGGCTACCTCTTGAGACGATTTTCCACCATACCAGCTGAAATTTAATTTGTTTTGTCTTCCCTGAAGTCCAAGTTGTCTCACCTGTGAACTATCCATCATAGTGACCGATGAGCCTTCATCCAAAAGAGCATAAGTCTCCACAACACAATTTGGCCCATAAAGTTTCACTGGTAGCACTCTAAACAGCAATTCACTTATTTCAGTTATGCTTGAGACACAACTTAAAACTGGTTCACCAATCGGACCACTATCAGCTGATAATACATTTGAGGTATTATTTTCACTTGAAGCTTTATGTTTCCTTTGGCAATTATTCACTTGACGCTCTTTACGCCGGCGGCAATCTCTGCTTGAATGTGCTTCATTAAGGCATGAAAAACATAACTTCAACTTTTTCACTTCACTCCATCTATTCTGCACACTCAGTGATAACAATTTCTTACACTCAAATGTTCTATGTTGTCCTCGGCAATGGGGACACTGTATCTCTTTCCGTTGAACATCTGATGTATAAAGAACCACTTTCTTTTTTGACTCACTGTTGTTTGAGTGACTGGTACTTACACTGGTCGTTTGAATACTCCGTACCAAACTAGCGACACCTTGGAGCCAATTGCTAAAATCCATAACAGTGGGCCACTGGCGTATATTCGCTGCATATTGGGCCCAATCTAAACGGCGGCTCATGGGGAGCTTCTGCACCAACTCTTCCATCAAAGTTGGGTTTGACAAATGCTAATGCCCATTTGCATTTTCTAAAAAGGCGGCTAAATTTCTCACCTTGACAGCAAATGGTATCAGCTTATCCACAGCATTCTCCCCAATTGGCAAAATTTCTCGTACTTGTTGCAGCTGGCATCTTATCAACAAATCCGGGCGACCATACTGTAATTTCAATTGCTCAATAACAGTGGGAACATTATTTGGATGGATAAGCAGAGACTTGACGCACTCCCGGGCCTCACCTTTCAACGCCTTTTGCAAACGCAAACCATTTTCAAAATTGCTGTACAAATATGCGGCCGTTGAGTGATCAAAGGCAGATGAAAACATCGGCCAATCTTCTGGGGTGCCATTAAATTCCGGTAGATCAACAATTTTCCTCGCTGTCGGCACTGAATTCTGCATGCTGCAAATTTAGGGACAGCGCTGCTAACCGATGCTGCTGATTTCCATAGCATGGAGCCACTGTGGCGCCATTACTTGCAAAGGAAAATGGCGATGGATCCCGACGATCCAAAATGTCCTCAGCTCCACTGCTATTGGAACTACCGGCGACACTGTTAACCGACATAACTGGCGCTGTGCTACTCGATGTTGTCATACTTGTTGAAATGCTCAAGTTATTTGTAGTTGAAGCCGCTTTCAGGGCTCGTTGCGCATTTAAAAGTTGCGCCTGCAAAACATCGATTTGATGCTGAAGGCTTTCCATGGCTGGCTGGGCAACTAAATTGGAGCTAGAGGTCATTACACCTGACGCTGGAGTCAACGGTATATGCGACAGCAACATATTAGGGCCAGGATTATGTTTACCTGACGCCGTCTGAATCGTCTCGGCAGTGGCGAAGAACACGGATGATGTTCCGGCAGTAGAGGAACTTGTATTGGGCTCCGGCGGCATATGGGCCACATTCACAATTTCATTTTTTCCGGCAGGCATGGAACTGTTGAGTGTACTTACTGAGGAGGGCAACGAATCTGTAATTGTCAGGTTCCGCGGGCTTCTTCTTGGAGGTGAATGCTGCATGGACATCTAAATGGCAATCGGCAAAAAAAACAACAAAAAATCGCACAAATTTTGCGAAATAAAATTTGTCGCTGGCTGTGACCTGAGTTATTCCTGCGGGGACGCGAATTTAACACCCAATAAAAACCACGGCAATATGCGTTTATACACAGTAGGGTAGAAATAGGGTTTATTTCTAAAAAAATATTACAATTATAATAAAAAATCAAACGCAAAAAATATCACACTACTTACCGCAGTCTTTATCCCCAGCAAACTGACTTAACAGCAGAGCAACTGCTTTGCTGGAGCCCTACATTGTACTTGTTTACAAAACTTAACAGTTCCTTTCCAACACAACAAGTACAATGTAGGGACAAAGGGGGACCTGCGGTAAGTCGTAAACAAATGACAAAAAAGGGACATAAAAAAACTCAAACAAATGATCATTATAGGCAAACAATAATAACAAATTAATGATCATAAACAACCAAATGCTAATAATATGACAAAAAGGGCAAATGAATAAACAAAAAAAATTATAACTAAATACATTAACAAACAATAACAATAACAGCTACGAACGGCAATTTGCACACCTTTTACATGACTAATTACACCATAGTGTCGCCGTCACTAAGCGAGGTGACAGCCTTCGAAAGAAATGTAAGGTGTTTAGAACAGGGATTCAACCCATGTTCTCATGCACAAGAGCCCCAAACATTGCTATTGCACCACCGACGGCCACCCAATGTACTCTACTCTCTTTTTATTTACTTCAAATAGTATTTTAATTACTTTTGTTTGTTTGTTAGTTTCATTCGATCACACAGTTTTGCTTTATTGCAAAATTAACTTTATAACGAGTAGTTGTATAACATTGCAATGTGTACAATTTAATCAACTCGAGATTAAATGAAAATGGCAGATGAGCTCAAATGTGCTTGGTCGTTATAGTGGAACGAAAATTTCATAAGAGCTGAATACGGGGCTGTTGTATAAATGCAGAAAATATGCTATTGTGATTGGATACAATAATGAGAGGTTGCAGTGTTGCCAGAGTACACTTTAGGTGTTTTGGTAGAAAAGGTGCTAGGTGCTTTTTAGCACATTATGCAATTTTTTTTAGCATGTTTTAGTAAAAGGATTGTCATATTTGGCACTAACATCAACCACATTTTTGGATTAGTTTGGTAGAATAATTCTTTGAAAATCAAAGATATATAAAATAAATAAATAAATGGTTTCCCGTTACATTCCATGAAGGGATTAGGGAGAGCTCTCACAAACCAGTGAGCTGTGCCCGTTCTAGTTTAATACGGCATTTACACCAAACAAGATAAACGCATTTTCGGGATTATCGACGTTTTTTCTTATGGAGTTTGTTATTTATAATCCCGAAAAAGCGATAATCTTGGTAGGTGTAACTGCAGTTTTACACTCACTGATTGGTACCTACAAATTTATACCGGTTCCGAACGGTATTTTGAAAAGCTTTTTCAAGGCAAAGGTGTTCAGAGCAGGGATCGAACCCACTTTGTCATGCACAGGAGCCGCGCACACTAGCATTGCACCACCGAAGGCCACAACACAGATATACCTACATCTACACAACAATAAGAGTGAGCAAAATGTACAAGAAAAGCTTTAAATTTCACACTTACTTTTACACTTTTAAATAAAAGCTTCCTAGATTAAAATTTAAAACCATTTTTGGTCATTAATGAAGCGAAATTATGGAAATTATCATAAATAAGCGAAATTATGGAAGGAAAACAATTTAGGTTTGTTTCTTTACTTTACCGCGGGATCCCGCGGGAACCCAAACTTACCCAAACGCGTTTTTTTACTCACAAATTGGGCAAATGAGAGCGATTTTTTGTTTCTCTTAACGTCAAAATGCGTTTCTCTTTTTACCGAACTTACCCAAACTTTTTCTTCGGGTAAGTTTGGGCAAAGTGTCAAACAATCAGCTGTTCGAAACGTCAACATAAAAACATATGTATTATTTGTGAAAAAAATAACACTCGTGAAAAAAAATTATTGAATTTACAATTTTATTAACTTGAAAAGTGATTGCTTTGAGAGTGCTTATTTAAAGAAGATGGGAACTGTGCAAATGAACAGTGAAAATGAACATGATATGCAAGATTTGTTGTCAAGCATATGTTTTGTGTTGTGACATTTGTTTTCGGGCTAGAAAAGTGTTTTTTTGCGTTTCTTTACTTTTGGGTAATATTGAGTATTTGAGAGAGAATTTTGATTTTACTCCCTCTTACCCGAACTTTACCCAAAAAGTAAAGAAACAAAGCTTTTTTTTAGCTTTGAAATATTTAGAACTCTTCTTCCATTTTGCATCCTTTTTGAATTTTTAACACCTTTTTTGACAACTTCTGGCAGCACTGAGCGGGTGACAACCGTGAGAAATAAAAAAAGTTTATTGTCCAGAGGCCCAGAGAGAGAGAGAGAGAGCGACGGTAAACAAATTGTGGGAATTAATTATTTTTGTTGTTCATCCAATTGCAAGGAATATTTTAACAGTTAATTGAAGAAACAAAACAAAGGCTGAATATCAAATCTCTGGAAAATGATTGTAACCACAATGACAAGGGACCCCATGAGGGCAACTCTTAAAATGCTGATCGAACACTCAAAGTAAGTAATTTGCAAGCAAAACAACAGTTGTGCGAAACATCTGCGAATTTGTAGCATAATTAAGCCAGAAGTTGTAACATATGTAGCTTCAAAATCGAGGTGTGTTGTTGGGGTTTCCTACCTTGAGTTAACGTAAACAATACCATAAGAAGAAGGAGTATTCTTCAAGAAAACCACAAGTGTTTGTCTATTTCTTCTTGCAGCGCAACTTTCAGCTCCGATGATGTGCTAAGAGAATTTCGGGTCACAAAGGAGAAGCGAAACGATCGCAGGCTTTTAAAAATCTTAGAAGTTATATCGAAAAATCAACCCAAACAGGTGGAACATTTACAGGAAGCGGCAAAACTGTTGGAAAAGTATGAGATCATTGAAGTATATTCCAATTCAAAACATTTCCTGCTAACTCTTTTTTTTTTGTAATGCAGAAAAGATCCCTTTGATTGTTTGATGAGTTTCCTGGATTTATATTCCACCAATGTTACGATGCGCCAGAAGGACTTGGCAGCCTCGACGCCTATGTTAACAAAACCGGTGTTTAGTAATGGCGGTGTAGACAGCGTTTCCGAGGTATACAACAATTTCCATCTACTGGTAAACGAATAGATAAACTATCACTTAATTTTCAGATCAAGGAACGCGTTGTACAAGCAGCCAGTAGCGGCTTAAGCCGTAGATCCCAAAACAACAACTCAATTGTTAGCGCTACTGCTCTCGTGTGTTCATCGCCTGTGACCACTACAACATCACCGTCATTGGGAGCCCCACTGTTTCCTTTATCAAAAGACAATCAACGGTCCGATTCGCTCTGGGAATTCCATAATATTGACAATTTACAATTCCAACAAAGTAATATTTCGGCTATTCCCATTGCCAGCCAAGAGAATCTTTTACTTTATGACTTGATTTACTGTCTGACGGGAATACGGGGTTCCTATATTACGCCAGAACTGGATTCCCAGCATGATGGAGAAAGTACAAATGTGATGTCCGTGCTGAAATTTAATGTTTCCGACCAAATCCACAGTTCACTGCGTGACATTGCCCAGGAAATTTTACCCTTGGCATCACATTATACATGCATACAGCAATTTATACAGAAAGCAACATTTTCGAATTGCAGTCAGGTGTTGCAGGCTCTAAGTGAAGCCTTGAACAATTTGATACACGATTATTACGTGAGTACATAATAATTGTTTACAATGTATTATTTATGCTTTGTGGAGATTTAAAGTAAAAATTTGTTTTATTGTCCTTGTAAAACAGTATATTTCATAATACCAAACAATCAGTACACTGTTTCACAGTATATTTTTGGGGCATGACCAAAGTTACATAAATATGTACACCAGTATTTATGTTACAAAATTGTGTATTAATTTTTCCATTCTTTGGTAAATATCAGTTTAAACGGACATACAAAGTTTATAAGGATAAGGTTCCATCATTTTAATTTGCGACTAAGTTCTATCGTTTTAATATCAGTACCAAATGGCAGGAGGAATTTCCTTCAGACTAAATTTTGGGATTTTGGCAAATAGTACAAGAATATTAACAGAATGTCATGTTTATATTTATTTATTAATCAATTACTGCCCCTCTATGACTACATATTGGTAGAAATACAATTCACAGACAAATATAATTCACAACTAGTACTTTGAGTATTATATCGGGTGTTTTTTTTAGAGGTTTGTTTTTCGAATAGAGATAAAACTGACATTTTGTGGTCAAATCTGGCAACTCTAATGTCATTTATGTTCAGTTTGGTTTGCCATTTCATCATGAACAGGTTGACAAAAGAACAACGCTTGCAAATCGTGCAAATTTATTTCGAAAATAATGGTTCAGTTCGCGAAGTTTACCGCAAGCTCCGTCCATTTTCATCGCAAAATTTTGTTCAGTGATGAGGCTCATTTTTGGTTGAATGGCTACGTCAACAAGCAAAATTGCCGCATTTGGAGTGAAGAGAATCCACATGAGACCCTTGAGACGCCATTACATCCACAAAAACTGACTGTTTGGTGTGCTCTATGGGCTGGTGGAGTCATTGGGCCATACTTCTTCCGAAATAATGCTGGAGAGGCAGTTACCGTTAATGGAGACCGGTATAGAGCCAAGATAGCCGACTATTTTGTTCCCGAATTGGATGGCATGAATGTGGATGAGTTGTGGTTCCAACAAGACGGCGCTACATGCCACACAGCGCACGTCACAATCGATTTATTGAAGGAAACATTCGATGAGCGCATAATTTCGCGGAATGGACCTGTCAATTGGCCACCAAGATCGTGTGATTTGACACCATTGGATTATTTTCTTTGGGGATATGTGAAGTCGCTCGTCTACGCCAACAAACCAGAAACGTTAGGGGAATTGGAAGCCAACATTCGTGGCGTTATTGCCGACATACGGCCCCATATGCTCGAAAAAGTGGTTGAAAATTGGACCTGTAGAATTGGCTTTATTCGAGCCAGCCGCGGCGGCCACATGCCCGAAATCATATTTAAACATTAATGGCATAAAATTATCCTTCCAATAAAGCCAAATTGATGGACATTAAAACGATTTTCTTGTGTTTTATTTCAATTCGAAGTTCTATACCCCTAAAAAAAACACCCGATACTTAATGTTTACTGCGATAGTACATAGAAGCGATACACAGCTTTAAGAAATACAAGTTATACTGAAACTAAAATACACAACTCTAAAAAAAATCAGCACGATGAAACTACGATACAGTATTGTTGGGAATAATAGCGAGATACTTTAGAGTATATACTTTTGTTTTTTATTATCCTCCAAGCCATTTATTATACTGTTTCGAACAACAATATACATATATTATGGTGTTTACTGCACTGTTAAACATATTAACATGCCATCATTCCAGTTAATGAGTTACATTTTTATAAATTCGAATTTAACAAAATTTGCGATATTTAGTGTACTTTTCGAAATAAAAACTATTTTTGGTTTTCATTGTATCTATCTGAACATATGAACTATTATGTTTTATGTTTAATAACAGTTATTGACGAGTTTTTAAACTAAAAATCATTGAGTGATTTTTATTTCATCGTATAAAATATATGAATCGGTCAATGACTATTTCTAAAGCACTGCTCAAACTAATGCGGCTGCCTTGCGGAAATAGTGTCGCTTCCAAATCGCATAGTAATTTGTTGCTGTTATAATAACAAAATAGATTTCGATTTGGCTGCGACACGGGATTGAAAATGGGAATCGACACATTTAGTACAAAAATCATGTTACTTCTAAAACTTTTTCCTGATAAATGTGATTAGCTGTAAATGTCTACTCAACTGGTGAAAATTTACTAGGCTGTCACGCCCATTCGCTGGGTGATGGTCCGGGTTATTAATCGCGTATTTGGCTTAATTTCATCACGCGACAGCCACCTACTACAACAATAGCGATTTTGCCGCCCATTTTGGTACCTCCCATACAAAAATTGTGTGATCGGCTGGTTGTTCGATAAGATACCTCCCTCAAAATCGAACCAATCTCTATGAAAATTGGTATTAGACAATATTCTTCGTCTCAACATTATTTCATTGTATTTATTGTAATATAAAAGCCAACTTTGGCCAAATTAAAATATTACATAGTTCATTCAAAACAACTTCCAACATCGACTTCAAAAGTAGTTTTAGGTCATTGTTCGCAAAAACGTTCTAAGATACGTTCTAAATATTCTAAAATTGGATTTAAATTTAAATTTAATGCGCAAAAAGTTATAGATCACAGCAATAACTACAAGAGTATTTCCCATTCTTCGGAAATAGATATTATGGACTAATAAGAATTAAGAATTGTCACCTTAAATATTTTCAATAATCAATTTTCTGCCAAGTACAAAAACAACTTCCTCTTAAATACATTATAATTATCTACGAATACTCTTAAATTACATGGTAAATTATTCCAAATTCTAGCTACTCTAATCATAAACGACTTCTCAAACAACAGATTTATATATGCTTGGAATCAGAATTTGAATGTTTCTAGTAGATCTCGAAAAAATAAAAGAGTTACGCAAATTAGGTGGCACCGAAGTACAAATAAGCTTATAAAAGAAAAAAAGCAGTCTCGATCCCACAAATTTCTGAAAGCTGCAGCATAAGAATTGTATCACGTAAGGAGTAATACGTTCCCTCACTTTAATATTAGAAACAAAACGAACTATAGCATTCAAAAGTTTTTGCAATCTAAACAATAACATACTCGCGACATTAAAAGGCAAAGTGCAACATTATGTTTGACATGGATGGGCAAATAGTAATTTACGTTATAGAGTCTTCGTAATATAAATGTTATCCTACTAAATAACGAATCAATATGTTTCCCAAAATCCAACCTGTCATCTATAATAATGCCCAGACATCGCTATGATCCACAAACTGCAACCTTGATCTATCTATACTAACATTTATCTCGTATCCAGAACTATATCAAAAAATCATACATTTGCTCTTAGATAAGTTAATCTTAAATTTATTCGCAGTCATTCATGACGAAACATTATTTAAACAAGAATTTGCATCCGCTTCCAAAACATCCAAGAAATTCTTGTCACCGCTAAACAATAATTGGACATCATCCGCATTAATATAAGGCGTACATCCAACAGAAACTGCAATATCAGCAATTTTATTCAAATATAAAAAATTAAATTGGTCCAATAACAGAGCGGTACACCAGAAGAAACACTACGGATATCTGAAGTTTTTCCACTAATATCAACAAATTGTATACGATCATATAAGTACGATGACATAAGATTGCATGCTGTTTTAGAGAACTTAGAAGAGTACAGTGGTCTATGCAATCAAATGCTCTGGATAAATCGAGAGAGATTAAGAGCGTAGTCATTAACATTACTCCTAATCTTATCAGTCATCACCACCAGCAATGAGGAAGTACTGTAACCTTTTCGGAAAGCGTATTGACAATTATCTAATAAGCTGTTCTGATTTAAATAGTTTGCCATCCTTAACTTTAGCAAGTGTTCTACCGCTTTAGACATAACTTTTTTTTTAACAAACTTGTTGCCATTTAAATGTTAAACATTTTATTTCCAAAGTTTAAAAGTTTTTGTTTATTATTTTTTATGTAGAGCAGTAATGCAGTTAATGTACTTACAGTTAAAACAAATGGCAATGATAATAATTAAAACCAAACAGTGATATCTATAAAATGGATATTTGCGTTAAGAAAAAAAGACTCTATTATGATTTATTGAATCTGCTCCAAAGGAGCCTAACAATAAGTATTTGAATCTTATATTCTAAACGGGGTTAATCCAATTATTAATATTTAGATTGATGTTGAAGCGGGCCTCTGTATCGTTGCGTTTGGGATTTCTTGGTTAATTACAGTGTTGGGAAATCCCCTCTACGTAGACGGGATGAACTTGTTGTTATTCTTAGATTTCTTGCTAGAGCGTTTGTGTGTTGTGAAAGTTTTTGTTGGTGAATTTGTTTGATGCGGTGGATATCGTCCTTTATTACAGGTATTTTTAAATCTCTATGTATTATGTATATGGTGGCCGTCGGTGGTGCAATGGTTAGTGTGCGCGGTTCTTGTACATGAGATCCTGGGTTCGAACCCGGCTCTGACCACCTTCAAATTTTCTTTCGGCGGCGGTCACCTCGCATAGTGACGGCGACACTATCGAGTATCTAGCCATGAAAAAACTTTTCAAATTACCGTTCGGAATCGGTGTAAAACTGTAAGTCCCAATCAGTGAATGAAAACTGGAAAGCGCACAGCTCAGTGATTGTGAGAAGTTCTCCCCAGTCCCTTCATGGGATGTAATGGGAAACCATTTATTTTTTATTTTTTTTTATTTATTATGTATATTGAACTCTTTGAACTGAACTCTTTGGATAACTTCGATGTTACTTTTACTAGCATTGCCCCATAGTTGAGAGCCGTATGCCCAAATTGGCTTAATTACACTGTTGTATATTTGAACTTTGTAGGTTTCGAGTTCGAATTGAGTAGCCAATGAAGTTGATGAGTTTTCAATTTAATCTGAGTTTTCTTAGCTTCAAGATGTCTTCTCCACGTCATCCTGCGATCAAGGTGTATACCTAAGTAAGTAATTTCGTCACATAAGGTTTTTGTGTTTAGAGTAAACGTAACTTGTTTACTCTTTGTTTCGTTTACTCTTATTCTCCAGTTAGCAATCCAAGTTTCTATTGTTTGGAGATGGTCGCTAAGAATTTTTGCGGCGGTAACTGAATCTTTATGGCAGCTCAGTATTGCAGTATCATCTGCAAAAGTGGACGTGAGTAAGCCCGTACTAGTTAGGATGTCAGCTGTAAAGATAAGATAAAGAACTGGCAATATACCTATAGGCCTTAAGCCCTCCAAGCTACTCTTGAAACTTTCCAAGAAGTTGGAAAGGAAGATGTTGTAATAATAGTATTAACAATATGTAAAATATATCCGCTAATTGCAGGAAGCTACAGCTTGAAAAATCTCAGCGGAATACCATCAACTCCAACAGCCTCTGATTTCATCAGATTAAAAACTTCTAAAAGCTCCATCTCTGTCATAGTACTGAAGGAGAATCATGAATCATTATCCTCATAATTGAAATCAAAATAGCTAGGAGCAACACTAGATATATCAACAAAAAAATTATTTACCTCATTCACATTGTAGTCCAAAAAGTCTCATCACGTTCTAAATAGCCAACATTACATAACTTTCGCCACACTTCAGCGTTGTTCCTCCCTTCAAATGACTTAATACAATTCCTTTTTTTAAATTTTCTAATCACAATTTTAGCCTTGTTACGATATTTGCAGAAGATACGCCAACGAACAATTGTCGGGTTTTGAAGAAAAGCTTTATAAGCAAGATCTCTTAAAGACATCATGTGTAAGATTTCTCTTGAATTCATCCAATTTAACTTAATCTCCCCTTTGCCAGAAAAGATGGGAACGTATGAAAATGGGCCATTTAAAAACGTATTTATACTATATTTAGTCAAATCCTACTCTTATATAAAAAATAGTGGTTTTGCCACTCTCAATCTGGAACCTCCAACACATAAGTTGGGCGGCTGTCCGGTTTATCGACACGATATTTCGTAAACCACAACGATCTGAGCGAAAGTTGGTACTGTGCAATGTTTTGCTAAAAGATAATAAAATAAATAAATGGTTTCCCATTACATCCCATGAAGGGACCGGGGAGAACTTCTCACAATCACTGAGCTGTGCGCTTTCCAGTTTTCACTCACTGATTGGGACCTACAGTTTTACACCGATTCCGAACGGTAATTTGAGAAGCTTTTTCATGGCTAGATACTCGATAGTGTCGCCGTCACTATGCGAGGTGACCGCCGCTGAAAGAAATTTTTTTTTTTTTTTTTTTTTTTTTTTTTTTTTTTTTTTTTAAGGTGGTCAGAGCCGGGTTCGAACCCAGGATCTCATGTACAAGAGCCGCGCACACTAACCATTGCACCACCGACGGCCAAAAAAAAGATACTAAAAGATACTTTGTGTAATTTAAACTGGACTACTGTGCCACTCCCGTTTTGTGCCGCTCATACAAAACTAGGGGGGCTTTCCGGTTGATCGACACGATATCTCCCGTAAACCACAAACGATCTTAATGAAATTTCGTACTGGACAATATTCCGTTACAAACTACTGTGTAATTACAAATGAACAACTTCGCCATGCCCATTTTTATACATCCCATATAAATAGAGGGCAGACAATAAAACGTACAAAAGTTTTAAAGGGCATATTAAAAGCTAATATACTTTCGTTGTCTTGCCAATGAACAATATTACGATGCCTATTGCAAAATTTTTTGTTATATCATAAAAAATTCCATTTTAAGTAACAGAAAAAATCAAAACCAAAAATCAAAGTTTTATAGTTTACCAATTTAACATTTTATAGAAATCAAAGCCATCCACACAAGGTTAGTGGAAATGAGAGCAATTAAATTTAAAATTACCTTACACCAGGTGGAGTTACAAAATATGTTCACTTAAATTTTTCCTGTCGTCTTGGTGTAGAACTGAAAAATTTAAATATATTTTGCACTATTTTGTTGACTTTTATCGTTGGTATACATTTGTATTGTATTTAACACAACTAGTTTGCCACAAAAACACGAAATTCGGTTGTTGTTCCTTTGTTGATCGCTGCATACTATTGCCACTATCTGGTATTATTGAACCCATGTTTTCAAAATCTAATGTTTACTTTCCATCGTACCTATGACGTTTAATTTATTGAGCGAATAAAAGTTTCTATGGGTATGTATAATTCTTGGTTATTTTGCTATGGTTCATATTTTAAAAATTTTCTAGTTTACCCAGTTTTTATCAGTTCGATATAAATTTTAAAAATAACACGAATCTTAAAACAATAATATGACAAGTGTTATTTGAGGTATGCGACGAAATTTGATAAATTTTGGAAAAATTAATAACGGCTAAACTGTTGAACGGATTCGTTTGTGATGTGGTAAAACACACTGTATGGTTCCTGGCTATGTTTGGCAGTGATTGGACAAAGGTGCGTGGCACCGCGCATAAAACACAATATTTTAAACAATACTATCTCATGCTCGGGTTAAAGTGCGAGGATGGGATTATTACTTATATATCGCACCCTGAATACAAAACAGTCACAAATCAAAATTTGCAAATTTTCAGCAGAGACGAAAAACTGAATTTGTTAAGTACAAAAATGTATGAAAATTCTCAATAATAGACACATCCATACGGAATTTTTTTGATGAAAGGGAAGAGGAAATGACAAAAAAAATTTTTGCAGCGGATAGCATTGGTCCTTGGTTATTGTTTTTAAGCAAAATATGAATATCTGAAAATTTTGAGTTATGACTCTTTTGTATTTAGGGTGCGATATGCTATTGGTTCTGCCACTCCTGCTTGTAAAAAATTTAAATCTTTACATCGGCTGAACTCTTAAGCCGACGCTCTTGAAATTGTTACTATGGTATACTATAGCGTGGTGTCTGGATACACAGGGCCGAGATTATACATAGGGGCGTGACACCGCCCATGTAACACAATATTTAAAACGATCATATTTCGGGCAGTATTTAAGGTATGCAGATGAGATTTGCACCACATACGATTGGTTTACAATACATTTTAATTTATGGGAAAAGTGGGAGAATCGTTTCTACTTGTGAAAAATTAAAAATGATATTAACATTATTGGAAGTATGAAGAAGAGATCTTTATGGGATTAGGAAAAATTAATTGATTAGAGCATGATCAGGCAGTTTGACCTTACTCAGACAAATTTTCTAAGGCAACAACCACCGTATGATACCCCAAATACGTAACAACTTGAATTGGCGTTGAATTTTGAGCCATATCAATCAACAAGATGAAGAAAACTAGGAACAACACACAAAATTGTTCAGCTGTTGTACGTACTATAGTCTTTCAAACGCCGTCTGATCCGAATATTTATTTATGTATATCGCCTGTCATATAATAATCGTGTTTTGGTTACAAGCAAGCGATTATCGCTTGCTAAGTTGCAGAGAAAACGGATTTTTAGCGAGAAGTAATTTTATTCAAAAATATGAAAAATGGTTAAAAACGGTAAAAGACGTAAAAAAATTGTTTCAACTTAGCGAAAATGAATGGCGTCGCTAAGTTCTCGCTAAGTCTTCGCTAAGTGCTTCATACAAAACAAGAGAATATATGTATAAGCAAGTGGTGTAACCCAAACACGGTAAATAAGTCTGTTACTTACTTTTTGGGTAAATGGGAGTAAGAGCTAAACTCTCTCTCAAATGCTGAAATTTACCCAAAAGTAGAGAAACACAAAAAACACATTTCTTACCCGAAAACAAATGTCAAAACACAAAACATCCATGCATAGAATAACACATACCATAGAAGGTTTTATTCGCTCAATAAATTAAACGTCATAGGTACGATGGAAAGAAAACATTGGATGGTAGAAATATGGGTTCAATAATACCAGATAGTGGCAATAGTATACAGCGATCAACATAGGAACAACAACCGAATTTCGTGTTTTTGTGGCAAACTAGTTGTGTTAAATACAATACAAATGTATACCAACGATAAAAGTCAATAAAAAAGTGCAAAATATATTTAAATTTTTCAGTTCTACACCAAAACGACAGGAAAAAGTTAAGTGAACAAACATATTTTGTAACTCCACCTGGTGTAAGGTAATTTTAAATTTAATTGCTCTCATTTCCACAAACCTACGATGAGAGTGTGAAATGAAACGTCAGATGAGAGAATAAGCTTATCTAGGTATGTGTTATTCTATGCATACATGTATTATATTTCATCCCCCAAAAGTGTAAAAAGTGAAAAAAGTGTAACAAGGGCAAAAATGAACAGCCACAGAAAACTGGACTTACGTTTTTACTATTGATTTGCATACTTTCCATTTTTTAAATAAACACTTTGAGCGTAAACACAATCACTTTTCAAATGTATAAAATTCTAATTCAAATATTTTTCTATTGCGTTAATTTTTTCACTAACAAAACATATGTTTTCGAACAGCTGATTGATTGTTTGACGCTTTACCCAAAATTACTCGCAGAAAAAGTCTGTGTAAATTTGGGTAAAATTTCCCAATTTTGGAGTGAAGAATCGCATTTAGGTAAATTTGAGTAAATTTGTGTAACTTTGGGTAAAGTTGGGTTCTTTATCCAATTTGTGTAATAAATATAATTTTACTAGGAGGGTAAAATAATTGGTGAAAATAACAAAGCTCGGGAGTCTTTTTTGGTTGGGAATCCCAATTTGAAATACATTCCTCGTGCAAAACAGACTGACAACTTGAAACATTAAATCAGAAACGTGCTTTCAATATTTTGAATTATCAAAAGTAAATTGTTGAGGCACAACTTAATGAATCAGTTTCCGAATAGGCGGCGACAAAAGCGGTTCCAGAATATGCAATGAATTATGACAGCGAGAATTATTCGACTTATTCGAATGGAAGTTTGAGTCGCCGCAGAATCTGTGTCATTCAAATCAAATTTAAACGCTACTACATTAACATATCATTTAAATGAGGCGCAATGGCCAGGGTAGCGGCAGTGTTGGGACCACTCACTCACTGATAACTACTTGAAGGATGGACCCATACGCAATGTTGTGTATGATCGGTTCTAGACTTCGGTTATTTAAATAGAAGAAAATTGACCATTTGGCGGCATCAATATTATGATTTTTAGAGATTTGTAACCAAAAGTGTAAACAGGACAGGGCAACATTGTGTCAGATGAGTACAAAATAATTTGGAGGGTTTCAAATTGAATTCAGTTGATTAAGCCGAACTTAATACAGTTCCTACTAATACTGTGCTGCGCCTGCACAGTCCATAAAATCCAAGCATGTATAGTAGGGTAGTCACTTTTTTTTTAAAACTTTTTTCGAATATTACAATGCTCTCGCAATATGATATAAGGCATTCAAAAATATGAAGAAGTGCGTCTTTACTTTTTTGATATTGCAAAAAACCTTCCGCACCAAATGCATTACTTTTACTCAAACCAGATTATTTCGGTTTTATTTTTTTTGTGATTTTTAAAATTTGAAATATTTTTTTTTTCGATTTGAATCTTTCTTAATTAAGTTTGGTTGTGGCCGTCGATGGTGCAATGGTTAGTGTGCGCGGCTCTTGTACATGAGATCCTGGGTTCGAACCCGGCTCTGACCATCTTCAAACTATCGAGTATCTAGCCATGAAAAAGCTTCTCAAATTACCGTTCGGAATCGGTGTTAAACTGCAGGTCCCAATCAGTAAGTGAAAACTGGAAAGCGCACAGCTCAGTGATTGTGAGAAGTTCTCCCCAGTCCCTTCATGGGATGTAATGGGAAACCATTTATTTTTTTTTAATTAAGTTTGGTACCCTAATTACGAATCTGTTCGATCACTGTTTAAAATTGGTCTGAGCAAAAGTTTCACTTTTTTGTGATTTTTAAAATTTAAGAAATTGTTTTTTCGTTTTAAACTTTTCATGTGGCTGTTCTTAGATAACTTTGGTACGCTCATTATGAATCTGTAGTTCGATGAATAATTGGTCATTCAGTTTTAGACATGTCATGAAATTTGCCAAATGAACAGTTTTGCTCAAACTACAAGAAATATTTAAAAGGAATTTTTTTTTATATTTTAAAAATCAGAAAAAAAATAAAACTGAAAGTATCTGGTTTGAGTAAAAGTAATAGCATTTGGTTTGGAAGGTTTTGTTGCAATATCAAAAATGTAAAGACACAGATGTTCATATTTTTTTATGCCCTATATCATACTCATACATAATGAAAATATACAGAGAAAAATATGATGAACAAAGAAACCCCCTAATTATTGACGACCCTCGCAAACGTTTAAGGATATTCACCTGGAATGTGCGAACGCTATACAGAACTTGTGCCACTTTCCAACTGGCGGATGTCCTCGGAAAATATAAAGCCGACAGAGGATATGGTTGCACCAGAAAGAAAAACTGCAATATTTACTACAGCTGCCATAAGCGAAAGCATGAATTCGGGTGCAGATTTATAGTTGGCAAGAGACTGCGACACCTAGTTTTAAAGTTCAACCCAGTGAGTTAACGCATACCCACAATTCGCATCAAAGTGAAATATTTCTACATCTCGTTAATTTGTGTGTACGCACCGACAGAGGATAAAGACGATGAGGTCAAAGAATCATTTTATGAGCGTCTGGACTATGTATACGAACGCTGCCCTGACCACGACATTAAGATCATTCTAGGCGATTTTAATGCCAAATTGGGAAAGGAAAGTGTCTTTCGACCAACCATCCGTAATCACAGTCTACATGATACCACATCCGACAATGAAATAAGACTGATAGACATCGCCGCTGCAAAGAACGTGGTAGTTAGTAGTACACGATTCCAGCATAAGAACATATATAAGGCTACCAGGATATCTCCTGATCAGAGAACGAAGAACCAGATTTATCACTTGGTAATAGATGGATGTACGTGTGATTCGAGGTGCCAATATCGACTCGGATCATAACCTGGTGGCTGCGAAAGTTCGCAAAAGACTGAACAAGCCGAAAAACATTCGAAGCCGAAAAACATTCGAAGCCGAAAAACATTCGAAAAGCTAGATATTGGCAAGCTGCAAATACAGGAAATGTGAAAGTCCTATCAACAACAGTTCACTCTACTGCTAGGACAGAATACCATCCTCCTGAGGACTTAGATGCGCAGTGGAAGCACATCTCCCATTAAAAGCCGCAGAAGTACAAGCCATAGTACGACGAAGAATGTAGAATTGCAACTGATGAAAAAGACGCTGCACGTATGGCAACGAAACAGTCAGTTATAACGTGTGCTGCGAGTGAGCGGTACAAAAGGCTGAGAAGGGAGGAAACCCAACTATTTGGGCGAAAAAATCGCAGTGTATGAATAATGAATCCCGAAAATTTTTCCAGAGGGTAAGAAGATCGAATAACGGGCAGAATAATGGGCTGCTGTCCTGGTGGCTGATAAGCAGTGTGTACTTAAAATGTGGAGAGACCACTTTTCAGCACTGCTCCGCTCAGATTCTTCCACTGAAGATCAGGAGGTAATGATGTGGATGGGCTACCCGCTGAACTTTTTAAGGCAGGTGGCGAGGGACTGCTAGCCCACAATCATCAACTTATATATGCGGTATATGGTTGGGGGAATCTATGCCTGACGATTTGAGTCTCAGAGTATTATGTCCTGTATTCAAAAAGGGTGATCCGTGCGTCTGTTCCAACTATTGCGGTATCAGTCTTTTATCCATCGCGTATACGGTTTTGTCGAGCGTATTATCTGAAAGACTAAAGCCAATTGTTGAAAACCTGATTGGACCTTATCAGTGTGGTTTTAGACCAGGCAACCAAATCCTAGAAAAGACCCAGGAAAAGAAAATCGATACATACCATCTTTTTGTCGATTACAAAGCTTCTTTCGATAGCCCCATACGGAGAAAATTGTACGAAGCTATGTCTGAACTTGGTATTCCGGCAAAACTGATCCGCCTCTGTCGAATGGCGCTGACTAACACCAAATCAGCAGTGGAAGTGGGGAAAGACCTCACTGAACCATTCTGTACCAAACGAAGACTGAGAATAATCGGCCTTATTCCCGTTGTCGTCGTCGACTTCGTCATCAGATTTTTGTCAACTTTAGAACGTTATAAATGTGTTGTCACATAGACAACAACAAAGTTTTTGATGTCTATGATCCAAAAACAACCCTCTTAAAACATTACGCCAATTTTTTTTATTTCTAAATGCCTTCAAGTCGCCATTAAAAATGGTGTCGATATTGTATTGACGTCGACGACGACAACGGGAATAAGGGCGATTGAGAAATGCTGCAGTAAATACGAACAAGACTATTAACACGAAATACCATACGTTGCTGGCGTATGCTGACGACATAGACATCATTTGGCAAAATTTGCGAGACGTTACAGAAGTGTTTTCAAGAATTGAAAAGAATCAGTGAAGGTGGGTCTTGCTGTTAATGAGGGCAAGGCAACCGATTTTATTGTGAAGTGGTAGACGAATTTGTCTACCTTGGATCCGCCGAGAACAAGGCCAACAATGTCAGCCTGGAGATAGATAATAGAATTGTGCTTGCAAAAAGATGCTATTTTGGGCTCAGCAAGCAGTTTAGGAACAAAGCCCTCTCTCGACGGACAAACGTCCAGCTATATCAGACTCTCATTTTACTGTCTTGACATTTGGCTCCGAAACTTGGGTCATATCGCAAGCGGATGAAAAGTACCTGGGAGTATTCGAGAGAAAAATTCTCCGTAAAATATATGGTCCTGTTAGAGAAAACGGCAGTACAGACGTCGCTGGAACGCAGAGCTATATAATCTATATTCTGACGTGGACATAGCTAGGCGAATCAAATTAGGCTAATTGCTTTGGCTAGGCCATGTTATCAAAATGGATGAAGATGAGCCAGCGTGAAAGGTTTTCGATAACGTACCCGATGGAAGCAGGAAATGGGGACGACTCCGCTGGAAAGACCAGACAGAAGAAGTGGGAGGAATATGTTGAAATTTGTTTAATTTATTTGTTTAATTAATATGTGTAAGACGTCTGACCTCATGTGGTTGTAAAATAGTAGTTAATAAATGTAAGTAAGTATATTATACTTCGAGAGCATTCGCTGCAAAAAATAGTGACTAACCCTAATGTACAGGTAAGCATGCTGTTGTGTACTTCGGAACTGCACTATTTGCTAAAGGAATTTGGAATGGAATTTTGTCACTGACTTATTTTTCCATACCTATTTTCTGATTTTTCCATACCCCATCTGGTACCTCCCATACAAATCGACACATTTAGTACAAAATCAACTTCTAAGACTTTTCCCGGTATATATTATTAGCTTCAAATCAGACAAGGGTGACTAGGCTGCCAAGTTCATTCTGGTACCTCCCTCATAAAAACTGGGTGGTCATCCCGGTTATTAATCACGTTAAACACTTCCGATCTTAATACAATTAGGTTTATGGCTTAGGTATATTATGGCTACCTCCCATACAAAGTTGTGTGGCCGATAAGGTAATATTTAGTCAAATGCCACTTGTATAAAAAAATTAGTGGTTTTGCCACCCCCTATCTGGTACCTCCCATACAAAAGTTGGACGACTGTCCGGTTGATCGACACGATATCTCGTAAACCAAAAAGATCATAATGAAAGTAGGTACTGAGCAATGTATTGTTAAAAGATACTTTGAAATTGAAAATGGATTACTGTGCCACGGCCGTTATTGTACCGTTCATACAAAAGTTGGTGGCTTTCGGCTTTCCACAAACGATCTTATTGATATTTGGTACTTTGCAATATTTTGTCAAAACTACTGTGTAATTACAAATTAACAACTTCGTCATGCATTACAAATGAACGCCTCTCATACAAATTTTGGGCGGCGATTGGCTGGTAGTTACGATAAATCCCCAAAACCACCTAGGATCCTAGAGATAACATTAAATAATATTTTGCGCAATGCCACTTTGCTATCGAACATGGGCGCATTTGCCAACCCCATTCGTGTAACTGAAGGACGAATAGAAACCGTTTTTAATGGACCCAATGGATGAGTTAGGGCGAGGGTATGTTTAAGTCGGTTCACCCGACTGCAATTTCTGTACTGATTTATACAGAAAATTTTATTTGCTTTTGCTTTCACAATAAAGATTTGATTGTGACACAATTTCACAAAATGTCTTGTGAAAATAACGCCAAGAACACCATTGTTGTGAAAATTTTTCGGAAATTCGGAATGTAGAACATGGGCGTATGTCACAGTTTTTTTCCTTGTGCCGCCATGTCCTGTCCATCGCATTTCCTGGATAGCTGTAATGTCAGCCTTATAACTTTCGAGGACATCTGACAATTGGATACTTGGACCGGATCTATATTGAGTTGTTACATTCCAAGTGCATATCCGTAAATCGTGGTCCTTATAACGTTCGCGGGGGTCGTAAACAAATAGGGATTGTTCATGTTTTCTTTTTCGTTTTTGTATATTAACTACCATTATGGACGGTGGCGTTTTTTTTTGCATTTTACCTACTGCCAGGATATTTGATTGCAGCCGGCCATTATGGATCAGACGCTGACCAGGATACAATATGTCGAGTGTATGTACAGTAAAAAGAATTATTTCCAAAACTGCACATCTGAAACCAGGGGGTTCTATGCCACAGCTGATCAACCTTAGAGTTGGCGAAACATGCACAATAAAGTAAGAAAGAGAAATAGCGATAGATGACTGGAAGTGTGTAGGGTTGCTCAAAGCGTTTTCACACATTTGCCTTTGTGCATTGAACCAAAAGTACAAAACTCATCAACTGGGAGTATTGTTTGTGATAATTAAATCGAGGAAAAAATGGATAACAAGTGAAATAAAGAAAAATGTAATGAAGTGCTAGAGAAAAGCTATTTATAGAGATTGCAAATAAAACACAAACTTAGTCTGGTTCTAGACGTGCAATTGTAATTGCTGCAATTCTTCATGATTCTCTTTTGGAATTGCAATTTGCTTTTACACGCACGCAATTCTGTTTGTGCAATTCTGGTTTTTTATTATTCCTGCTTCTGACATTCGTATAAATCTGAGACATATGCAGACTATTCGTGAGAAATTTTTACGAATGAGTAAATGAAAAGAAATGTCAAATTATTCTGCAGCCGCCATTACTAAAAAATTACGAATGAGAAGAACTGAAAGAATTGCAGATTTCATGCAAGTTTTTTCCTCGTTCTATTCTTCTTACCTCTCTCTCCTACGAACTCATGAATTGCAGCAATTATAATTGCACGTGTAGAAACAGACTTATTAAAATGAAAATTTTTCTCATTCTGCATGGGTTGCCAAGTCTATCCAACTTTTCCAGTGATTTTTCTTTGTTTCGGGTCCAAGAAAACAGCTGTTGCAGACTCTATGTATATTACTCTATGTCTGAAACACATAAAAGTAAAAAAAACACCTAGATGATCTCCGAAGGAACATCGCCTTATTTTTTTACCGTTCCAACATGACGTTGAGTAGGGTGTGGTATCGATTTTTTTTTTCGGATGAAATAAAATTTAATTTATAATCCTATAATTATTACCTTCATGAAGAACACTTACTGGCCATTTACATAGACGGATAGGTGGTGTTATGGTGTAGGGAGCTATTTCGTATTTTGGCACCATAGAGCTGCCGTTTGTGTCCTCAAGAATGAATGCGATGTCGTATAAAGCTATACTGGAAGAGGCTTATCCAGAGGAGAATTCAATTTTTGGAGACTTGAGTGGAGCCAGAGCCATTAAATTGTGGATTGAACGTCAAGTCGTTGAGGTGCTAATCTGGCCGTCGTACTCGCCTGACCTCAACATTATTGAACACTAGCGTTTTGTTTTACGCGCGTTTGAAAAGCTCTTTGTTGTGTTTTGGACTATAGTGCGCATATGAAGAGTGGATTCTGCTTAATTTGTATTTGCTTGAAAGACAATGGAAAGAAAGGATGTTGAAGGATTAAGGGAATTAAATTAAAGTATATCAATTAAAGGATAATTCTACAATAAAAACATGTTATAAGTATTTCAGTATATCTTCTGATAATAAATCAAAATTCTGCAGAATACACGATATTACTTCCATCTAGGCCTTTATGATCTACTAGCAAACCCGGCAGACTTCGTCCTGAATTTTAGTCGGGGGAAATAATAAAAAAAAGAATAGGCTATAGCACTCCGTTATAACATAGCATTCTACTGGTGAAAGAATTTTTAAAATCGGATGAGTAGTTTGGAAGATTGCCCCCTACATGCAAACTAACAAACTCACAAACATTTTCTCTTTATAATATTAAAACCCATAGAATTCTTTTCTCTACTTCACTTATAACACTACGACAGCCAAAATCGGCGGGGGTTCTGGCTACCGGGAAAAGTTATATCGGTAAAAAAAAAAAGTTATACGTCTTCCGGCGTTACTTCTGAATTAAGTGTGTAGCAGCTAAAATTTTATTTTGTTCAAATAAATAAATATTTTCCCCTTAAGGGACTGGGGTCAATCTTCTCACAATCAGTGAGCTGTGCGTTCTCTAGATTTACACTCACTGACTGGTAATTACGGTTTTGCGCCGGTTCCGAAAGGTGCTTGGGAATGTTTTTCATGCCAACCGTCGTCCAAATCCAACATCGAAATTCGAAAATTAACGTTCATATTTTTAATTATTCCGTCATTCTGGAATATCAAATAAATATTCGTATTATATGCAATTAATTAGTTTTGATTTGAAGAACACAGCAATTTTCATTCATTTTTACTTGTATTTGCTTGTATTACATCCACATTCTGGCATAAAAAAACTGTACCAAAACTATCGTTAACCCAGTGACTTCCAACGGGAATTTGTTGGAACGGAAACACTCATTGCTTCTCTTTAGTATTTCTCTATTCTGGTATCTCATAAAATGGAACAATAGCCATAATACAATCCTGAAGATTATTTAGATTGATAACAAAAGTCGGACGACTAATTCTCTTTAGTAGTTATCCTCCTTCAGACGATTTCTTTAGCTATTACGCTGCAATATATTTCATGTGGTTTTGAATTCGAAATCTTTGAAATCCTTGTGTTTTGTCTATAATATGTTTAAATAATTTTTTTTGTTTCAGCTTCTTCTGGCTCAATTGGAGTCTGAGTTAAATGCTGGAAATTTGACATTACACAAAATGCTGTTCTATGTCCGACCGACATTGAATACAATGGAAGTTTTAGCTGGTGCAGTTTCGCTTATAGTCGCTGTATGTATTTATCTACAATACTAGAAATTTATAGATATTTTATAAGAAACTCTCACCTCACAGAAAGAATTGCGTGGTGGCCAAGCTTTAACATTGCTGTTCAATCAAATAAGCTCACTAACCGGCGATGAGGAATCACAAAAATTTATGATTCAGCTAACACAACGGGCAGCGGTGCCATACATGAATATATTACAGCTGTGGATACAAAAGGGTGTCATAAATGATCCACAACAAGAGTTTTTGGTTGAGGACAATGAAGTGATACGTAGAGAAGAAATACCAGAGCATTATTCCGCAGATTATTGGGAGAAGCGGTAAGTGTTCGTTTAAATAATAAATGCAAAATTAATTTTATGATGTCATTATTTTGTTTAGTTATACAATACGCCGCGAACGTATACCATGCTTTTTGGAAAAAGTTTCTGATATTATTCTACGCACCGGAAAATACTTAAATGTTATACGGCAATGTGGCAAAAAGGTCGCACCACCTCAAACGATGCACTTGGAATTTTCACCCACCAATCAAAACCACATTACGGTTATCCAAAATGCGTATCGTTTTGCTTCAAAGAATCTGTTGGAAGTTCTACTTAAGGAAAATGATTTAATGGGTCACTTAATGTCTGTCAAACGTTATTTGCTACTGCATCAGGGTGATTTCATAACTCAGTTTATGGATGCCTGCGAAGATGAATTAGCCAAAAACGTTGATAAAGTTTTGCCAATGACTTTGGAAAATCTATTGGGTTTAACCTTACGTCTGTCGTCGGCAAAACATGATCCCTATAAAGATGATGTGCACTGTGAATTATTAACGTACGATTTGGTTACACACATGTCGAAAATTATGAAGAATGAAGAAGGTGAGTCAGTGACTGAATATATTATATTATTTACCTTTTGCTTTATTGGCCTCTATTTGATTTCTGTTTAATAAAGAATGAATGAATGCTTGGTGCCATTTTCTTAACTTCCAGTTAAAGTGCCGATTAGTTAGTTATTTTGAAAAGAGGGGTGCGATGTTGAGTTTTCAAAAGGAGCACTCTAAACCTTCCCATGTCAGTAGACATACACTTAAGCCGCTAATTCGACCTGTTGTGCGCTCTGAGTTTACCCTACTAATTTACTATATCCCTTATAGGAATTCGGTGCTATTCACGAAATTCCTTAAGCTGTTCCAGTAAATACCCACAAGTTTGGACATGTCCGGTATCGTATTGTCCGAAAGATATCTGGATCTAGCTTGTGTTACAGCTGGGCAGTGGCATAAGAAATGCTCCATCGTCGCATCGTCCTCCATGCATGCCCTGCACTCACTATTCGCCACTAGTCCAATACGGTACAGGTTGGCCCGTAATCCCGAATGCCCCGTTAAGACTCACATCATCTTGCTCATTTCAGATTTTCCCAGTTTCAGCAAACCTTTTGTCCTCAATCCATCTGGGTCCCTCCATGGGATCTTTGTCATCCTGCATACTGACTCCTGGTTCCACTGGACTATATGTGCCTACTCCGCCCATTTACTCAAGTCAGCCTTCGTCACCCCAAAGGGTTTCGCTCCATCTAGGCTCACCGTTTGGAGTTTCCTGGCTTTCGTTGCCAGGATTCGCTCTCTCGTTGCCGCTGTGCCCGGGCACCTAGATGATGTTGAGTCTGCCGTGCATAGAATAATCGTTTATCACCTTCTTACAGTCAAGGATCGTTCTACATTTGACAGTTTCCGATGATATTGCCTTGATTGCCATTTGGCTATCCGTGAAGATATTTGCCTCGGCTAGGTTTGTATTATCGTTGAGCCATTTAATACGCTCCATAATCGTCCGAACCTCCGCCTGAAAGTTCGTATTATGATCCGGGAGGGGTAGATGGGATTCGATTGCTGGATTTTCTATGAAAAATCCTAGACCCGTTCTTTCCCCTAGCTTTGAGCCATCCGTGTAGCAGCGAGTCCCATTTGGCATTTGTGCCAGGGTCCCATTCTGCCAGGCGTCTCTAGTTGGTGTTAAGGTCACGCAATTCGCCTTAACCCTTATCTCAGGTATTCGGTCAGATTCACTCGTGTCTTGCGTGTACCCGACTAAGGCCCCAATTATCCGTTGGTGTTTTGACGTAAGATCCCTGTTGATCCATTCACCTGTTGCTTGTAGGCGTTGTGCCGCAAGGGCGGCCTCGTAAATAACTAATCTCGATCTCGATACATAAAATAGTCTCCATGGCTCTTGTCGAGGTTATCCTTATTGCACCGCTAATACCAATGCAGCACATTCTCTGAACCCTCTGGAGTATTGTACGGGCCTGATTACGAATCTGAAGGGCCAGTGTATTATATTCGGTTTGAGGCCCCATTTGGATCCTATAGCCCTTCTGCATAGCGACCAGCATCGGTAGGCCTTATTGGACCTGTCCTCTACGTGGTGCTTCCAATTCAGTTTACCACTAAGTATTTAACCTTTTAATCGTCTTTCCCAGAAATCGTGGCTCTTCACATTCTGAGATTTTCGTCTTCCTTGTGAATAGACATATTTCCGTTTTGTCCAGATTTGCATTTAGGACCCTTGGCTGTGCCCAGTCATACGCTATACTCAATGCCCTCTCGGCGTCTCTGCATAATTGATTAGGATTCTTTCCATTAAGAAGTATTATAACGTCATCTGCGTAGCAAACTGGTTTAAGGTCCTTCTTCGATAAGTTTCCTTAGGAGACTGTGTATTGTGAGGACCCATAAGAGTGGTGATATAATCCCTCCCTGTGGAGTGCCACCTTGTACCCTGTCTCTAATAATTACATCATGGGAAAACTGTGGTTCTGATTCAGTCTTTTAACGCCCGATCCACCATAAACTGGTCTAAGGATTTGATAGGTGTTTCGGTCTGGACATTATTGAACGCTCCCTCAATATCTATGCATACAGCGAGTGTATATAGTTTGTCATTGACAGATTGCTCTATGTAGTAGGTTACCTCATGAAGTGCGGTATCTACTGATCTGTCTTTGCATATGCGTGTTGCCTAAACTTCAGCATATCGTTTGGTATTCCACTTTTACCATGTCGTCCACTATTCGCTCCAGGGTTTTGAGTAGAAACGAGGTAAGGCTAGTACCGATTAACTGACCGGAATTTTAGTTTTTCAGGCGATGCTTCGTATTAAACATATTGGGCTTCTTATGCGCCAGTTAAATTAATTTAAAATTACATGTACATTTTTGAAGCTTTATGACAAAATTCATTTTCATTCATAACATTCCCTTAACTAAGTAATGAAAAAATAAATTGTGTTAACAGACAGTAAGCGTGTTTGGGTTACACCGTTTCCTTATATAATCTCTTGTTTTGTATGAAGGACCTAGCGAAGCGTTAGCGTCATGAACATTTCTACATCTTTTAATATATTCAACCCTTTCCATATTTATGAATAATATGACTTATGGCTAAATAGCCGTATTGATTGCAACTTAGCAAGTGATAATCGCTTGCTTGCAACAAAAACACGACCAGTATAACGATACCAACACTGCTAACCGGGTATGGCTGTTAATATTTATTTGAAACATTATTTGCACTGTCTGAACTGTTCTGAGTTTTCTTGAATTGCTAGTATTTTATTCCTTATTTTAATTTTTATAGAAGAAAATAGCTGGCTATGTCAATTAACATCTAAATTTAATGCAGTCGAAAACATCAATAATACTTAGTACATGTCTTTCTCTTGTAGAATATTGGCAAACTCATGATCGTTTGGATTTGAATGGTTTGGAGTGTTTCGCTTTTCGGTATGAAGTCAAGTGGCCCGTGTCGTTGGTATTAAATCACATTGCAATTTCCAAGTATCAAATGCTATTCCGTCAACTCTTCTATTGTAAACATGTTGAGAGGCAATTATGCAAGTAAGTATGAAATCAATGTTTTGGACCAATTATAAAAAAAAAAAATTGTGTACCAACCCCTTTCTGCATTTGTTTTCCATTGTTCTACTCATTTAGAATTTGGAAAGAAAATTCTATAGCAAAAAAGTTTTCACCGCAGGCGGCAGAACTTTAT
The DNA here is from genome assembly GCA_963931995.1 of Phaonia tiefii. Classification (NCBI taxonomy): domain Eukaryota; kingdom Metazoa; phylum Arthropoda; class Insecta; order Diptera; family Muscidae; genus Phaonia; species Phaonia tiefii. The sequence continues at coordinate 77,684,108 of OZ008370.1, forward strand.
CGTTCAGCATTTACGCTGCGACAGCGAATGATGAATGCTGTACAAAATCTGGAATATTACATGATGATTGAAGTAATTGAACCCAACTGGCATATATTTATTCAAAATATGAGTAAGGTAATGTGATATTTATATTTAACGTGAACGGAAAAAGTGAAAAATTATATTGTTTCTCCTTAAAAACATTAAAATTTTAAAGCATTTTAGGTTTTAGTTCGCATACAAAAGTATTCAATCTCCGCTCTGACCAACATTCATTTATTTTGGCGACTATCAGCTACATATCTCAGTGATGGGCACTTTTCTCAGTGATGGCGATGATCATCTTTCTCTGTTACACTTGTGAAATATGCCATGATAAATCGTTTCAATGTTATTGGTTTGGAAGAAATTTTCCATTTTCCATTTTCTGCCACTTTGGAACTAGATGTCGATCAATTCTAGACAATTTTTAATATTTTTCAGACTAGTGGCTCTAAAACTAGCTCATATTTTAGTAGTCCACGAACTATTTCTTTTATCTAGTTTGACCCTTTGAGTTTTTATAAAGAGTGATTCATTTAAACCTTTTTTTAAATTATAAACAACACACTTCAAATAGGATTGGTTGTCGGAATATTGATTATAACCCGTAAGAATAATGGGCGACATTTACTTTTTAAAGATAATTTCATTCAATAGTTGGTCCATTCGGAAGGTTCGATTGGAACTTCCATACGCGAGTAATGTTGACTTCCAAGTCTTGAAACGTAGCCAGCTTATCGATGAAGACATTTGACTTCACATAACCCCAAAGAAAATAATCCAGATGTGCGATATCACACGATCTAGGCGGCTTTTTGACAGGTCCAAAACGCGAAATGAGCTGCTTACCAAAATTAGCACTGTCGCACTAGTAGCACTGTCTTGCTGAAACCAAATATTGCCGGCGTCACGGGTTCGGTAATCATGGTGCGGTAATGCTCGCCATTGACGGTTATGTTCGGTCCGTTCTCATTTTTAAAGAAATACGGACCGATGGTTGCACCAGCCCATAAAACACACCAAACAGCGAATTTTTGTGAATGTAACGATAGTTCGAGAATCTCTCTGGGTTGTCCATCTGTTTAAGCATCCATTTACCTAGAAATGTGTCATCCCAGAGTGTCATATGAATCCGTTTCGAATTCGAGACGGACTCGTTTCTTCGTACTTTTTATCAGAATCGGCAATCAGTTACGGAAACATAATGAATCCGTTTCCGTATGTAATTCCTGCCGAAAAAGCGGATCGTTGTTCTACTTTTTCGGATCCGTCTCGAACGGACTTCATATTCGAATCAGTGTCGGGTTGGTTTTTTTCAAATAAAACAGATTCCAGACAGATTCACTTTTATCAATTTTTACGGATTCGAAACAGATTCGTTTTAATTTTCGTTGTCAGCCAATTTTTTGTTTCAGTTTTGGTTTTGTAGCAACTCAGATATGAATCTGCGACATTACATCTTTTATTCAAATACATCTGCCGCCAAAAGGTGAGGTTTGGCGGGGGCTAGGGTCGGGCATCCCTTGAAAAACTTGTTCCCTTCTCAACATTTTAATCTCGCAATTTAAAATTTTACTGCACAAACTCGCTTTCGCTTTATTATGTTTCTTCAAGCTCGTAACGGGATCTAGCAAATCGCAATTTCTCTTTTTTATGTTTATACGGACCCGTAACGGGATCGAAACGGATCCGCCAAATCGCAATTTCACTGATTCGCATTTTTATATTTTTACGAACTCGTAACGGATTCGCCAAATCGCAATTTCATGATTCGCTTTCTATGTATATTGTTTGGGGCTCGTTATGCTTTCGAAATGGATCCGCTAAATCGCAATTTCACTGATTCGCTTTTTATGTTTTTACGGACTCGTAATGGGTTCGAAATGGATCCGTCAAATCGCAATTTCACTAATTCACTTTTATATATTTGTACGGACTCGTAACGACTTCGAAACGGATTTTACAAATCGCAATTTCACTTTTGTCGAACTCGTAACAGGTTCGACAAATCACATTTCGCTTTTTTATGATTTTACGGACTCGCATCCGTTTTTGTGCACATTGGCATCATATGGTGCTCGAAGTGCACGAAAAATATTTTTCACAGAAAGCTGATTTTTGTAAAACAGCTGAATAATTCGGAGACGATGGTGGAGTGTTTCCATGATGAATTGTAAAAACAATACTGAATACAAATAAGATGACAGTATAACACCAGTGATCTGTGATCTGTAGAAAATAACAACTGCGGAAAAACCTCCAAATGAATCACTCGCTACATCTTTTATTCAACTCAATAAATTTAGCATATAAATAAAATTCAGAATACTCAAATTTTTATAATTATTTTATTGTTGTAATAACCAATGTACTTATCTATTCCAAAAAGGTGGAGAATGTCGATGAAGTTCTTTCGTTTCATCAAGATTTTTTGGATTCCTGTTTGAAGAACTGTATGCTTACCGATACGACATCATTAAATCGTTCCATATTCAAAATGTGTAATATTTGCTTAAAATTTTGTGAATTCATACAGGTGAGTGTTAACAATAATCATTCTAAAAACTTAGCTGTATTCTTTTTTCAATTACATTTTCAAAGTTGTTGTTTTTTCGTTACATTGCACATTTTTTTACTTGTTCCACAATTTCACACGATTTTTACGTTTTTCCAACTCTAAATACAATGCAATTTTCAATTTTCTATTTTAACCACAATTTGTGTTACCAATACAATAATTTTCTAAATTTGTATATTTTCGTATTGTTTATGAATAATAATTATAAAAACAAATGTCTTGTAATTAAAACCATCCACCAACTCCAAAAAGAAATCGCAACGCTTCTTTCTCGATGCCGAACTTACTTCCATGATGTGCGATAGCAATGACGAGGATAACTCCGATTCAGATTATGAATTTTCTAGTCAAAAACCACAGGTATTTCTCTGTCACACACAATCACCAATGTCAATAAACTGCATTTAACGTAAAGTGTTGTTTTTGTTTTGAGTTCTAACAAGTTTCAATTTTAATTTGGAAGATTTTTGGTTTTTAACAATTACATATTTTCTTTTTCTACAACTTGATAACAAGTTATAATAAATAAACTAATTATAATTCTATAATTGTAAATGCATGTATAATAGTGACTAAAATCATTTTTAATTTATAATTTGCGTAACATACGATATTTCAAGTATAGGCGAAAATTGCACAATTTATAGTTCGAAATTTCACTTTGTATCTAAGTTATTCACGAATCTAAGAATTCGAACTAATATTTAAAATTTTATATTTTATTTAAATTGTACAATAAATTTGACCACACATAGTTAAAACATTTTAATTCAAAAATACTGCTAAAGAATTACGTACTTGTACTTAATACAAAACACACGTGAGACGAAAAAATATTAAAAAAAATCCGCCTACTAAAGAGTCATTAAATTAATAAAATTTAGCCTAAAAATCAGTTGCTAATTATACGATGCTACACCCTAAATATTCTTGTGAAATTGCCCAGATGCAGACCTGTTTAATCTCCCCAATAAAATCTGCACGGTACAATCCCATTTTTAATAGTCCCTAAACAACTCCGGTTATAGTTATAACATGAACAGTTTCACCCAGAAACATTCAGTATTTACTAGGGTACCCATTTAATCGGGTTTTTTTGATTAATCGGTTAATCGTTAATCGTAAATTTCAATCTGACAATTAACCGAACAAAACGCAATCAAGTTATTCGATTAATCGATTATTCGACTAAAATAAAACAAAAAAAGAACACTGTTCAAACATTGTACTAGGCACATTTATTAAAACAAAACAAAACGTAACAAAAGCAACTTCATTATAAAGTATATGTAGGTATAATTCACAAATCGTGGTTGCGCAACATGAAAATTAGTGACTTGTGGTACCAAGCCAACATTAAAAACATCTCAAAGTTTGGACCCAAAAGTGCCAAGCTTACGGGTACCTCCCATACAAAGGGTAGGGTCGCTCTGAAACTATATCGCACTATAACACCCTATTGGATTGATTAATTTTTACACAAATTTTGCCAAACGTAATTTTCTGACTATTATCCTTATTGTATTTAGTTTGAGCAGAATGGGACCAGGCATTTTGATACCACCCATACAAAGTCGCCATTCGGTCTTGAAATTTCATCAGACTATTACACCCAATTTAATTAACCAATTTTGAGACAATTTTTTTAAATTATATCTATGAGCCAAAGCACTGTGAGACGTTTCCTCCCAACAAACTATCAAATCTGTTCGAAATGTGTGTAAAGTTATGAAATTTGTTCGCAAATCGTTGTCATATGAGTTGCCACATTGTAGGAATGTTTTAAGACGGACTGCTTGCCATAAACACGTGCTTATATTTTATTAATCGATTAATCGCACTGATTTATTCGAGTTAATCGTTAATCGAAAAATTTTATTATTAAAATGTTCGCTTAATGTTATAGCACGATTAATCGATTAACCGGATAATGATTAATTGAATGGTTGCCCTAGTATTTACCATTCATATTGAAATACTGAAGTCTACTCTCGAAAGATCCTTTTCATTGGTGAATTCGTTATACCCCTGTCAAATATTTATATGTATGTGCAATGTATCATGTTGAGCTTTGAAAACAATTTTTTTTTGTCTTCTTTAAAATTATAAGAGAACATATTTTTTCATTTATTTTTTAGAACTAAAAAAAGTGTTTGATATATTCTTCATAGAAAATATTTATATATGCTTAAATTTAATTCTTATTCTTATCCCATTAAAATATGTAATTAATATGACATTAAGTTGAACTTGTGTATAAGAACTTGTTGTAGCCTTCGCGGCATTGAACTCACTAAGTTGCTTAAAGTGGGCATGCCAATTTTCTCCCATTCTGCCAATATTGCTAGTTTTAGTTCTTTAAGCGTCGTATACTGCGTCGTCATTGAAAACACCTTGGCGGAAAGTATCCCCCAGAGGTCTTCAATTGGGTTGAGGTCGGGACTTATGGCTGGCCACTCCAGTAATGGAATATTTCGGGAATTAAAAAAATCCCATGTGAGCCGAGCAATGTGGATCGTGGCGTTTTCTTGTTGAAAAGTCCAGTTATCTCCATATAATTCGCTAGAAAAGTCAATTAAATTGTTGTCTAACAGATCAACGTATGCTACCGCATTCATTTTAGTTGGGACAAAGCATATTTCTGACTTCCCTCGTGCTCCAAATGCAGCCCATATCATAAGAGATCCACCACCGTGTTTTCGCTTGTAGCACGTTTGCCGAGGATGTCGTAAATCTCTCCAATATTTATGGTGACCATCAGGTCCGTCCAAATTATACTTTTTCTCATCACTAAATATAACGGTTTCAAATTCGTCCTCCCAAAACTTGTCATTTTCTGCAAAAGCAATACGCGCATTTTTATGGCGCTGGGTTAAGCGTGGTTTGGCCATTTTGCTTTGGTACCGAAGACCTATGCTGTCCTTTAGCAGTTGCTGGACACGCTGTCTCGTTACATTTAGACCCAATTCCACCTTTATTTCCCTACAACTCATATTCTCATTAGCTGCTAAATGCCGAATGCGCCGCTTAGTCCTCTGGTCTACAGTTGGGATGCGTCCACTGCGCTTAATACAACCATAGTTTTCGGGGTCTTTGAGGAAATTCGAAACTGTATTGCGATGCTGATTTAACGCAGCTGCAATCTCGCCAATTCCTTTACCTGCAAGTCGCATTCCAACAATTTTTCCGCGCTCCTCATCCGTAATAGGGTGGAGCGAAATTTTTTTTTTGATATCAATGAGCTTGGGAGCGCAAAATTTGCTACTGTATACCAGTAGATTGTGATAAATTTTTTTTTTAATTTTGCCAATTTTTAAAGGTGCCACAACGACCTTGATTGTTTCATAAAATGAGGTTAATTGATATATTGTATTAATTGTTTTAATTACTTGTCGATATCACATTTAGTTTAACTTGAGCCAAAAATAAGTACTCAAAGCTAGGAAAAGGACCACAGAAAAAAATTAGGACAGTGTCGTCGTCTTTTGAGGTGCCACAAAGGGATCCAAATTTGGTAAAAATAAGGAAAATAACATTTAATTAAAATTAAGTTTATATTTCTTCTACGGAAGATAAGCTCTAGCCTATCTCTTATAATTTTTATTTAGACCTATTAAACTAAACATAGACATATTCAACGACAGTGGCGTACATACATAAAATATATAAACTAACGGCCTTATTCATAAAAAATCATTAAATTAGCTCTAAAGCAGTCATCAGTTATTGAAAGCTTTAAGATTTGGGGAAGGTTTTATTAGTACCGTATTCATAATGAGTATTTTAACCAGGGAACAGATAATTGACTGACAACCCTGTTTTATGTATTCTCACAGTGCTTGTGATGTAAAAACAAGATGAACACTAACCGATAGACCGAATTAAATTTTTTTTTATTAAATGCGTCAATGCATTTTTGCAAAATTTTAAACATTAATGGAAAGAACTATTCAATAAAAATATCAATTAATGTTTCCTATATTCATAAATTTGGAAGAAGTGTTAATAAATCATATTGAATTGGATTTCAGTTTTGGGTACTCAAATATAAAACCGGATTATAGGTTGTAGTTTCAATGTTTTTATTTTATCTACATCACTATGTAAACAAAATTTTATTTTGGTTAAAAATTGGAACGAAACAATTTGGTTGCTTAGAAGGATAATGTAATAACACTATAAACTCTGAAAATATACACAAAAAATTCCAATTGTTTATAACGCATAAATATTTAAGTACGGCACGCGCGAAATGTAAAAAATTATTTCTTTTGTGTATTAATGCGGAAAAATAGCCTTAAAGAAGGGTTAAACGTTCAACAAAAATGGCGACGTTAGAGAACTCTTTAACAGACGAATTTTTCGATTATGAATACAATTTTTGGGCTTTACCTTCTTAAAGCTTTAACAAACCTATGACAACTTTTTATGAATAAGGCCGTAAATTATTGAGAAACAAAAGATTTCAAAAAACACATTTTTATCATTTAACATTTAAAGTAATAAGTTTAGACTACTACATAAGTTTGTATTCCGATTTCTTATTATATCGTGGCATGATAGATCTAGACATCAGTCTCGATCGAATGTAGCCATCTCTTTCTAAGTCTCCTACAGCTGCTGCAGCTTCTGTCACCAAACGGACGCAGCGCAGCGTTCGACGGCTTGAGTGTGACACACAAGTTTGGGAAAAGTTATCATTTCTTCGCCGTTAGTTATGTAATTTTTAATTTCGGCTGTTGTAAGTGATCTTGTTAAGGGAGGTTCAATATTTTTAAAAGACTCATGATCTATCATCTCGTAGTATTCTTGGGCATCAAAATTTAACACGGGAACTTTAAACTGTCGTATTGAATTAGGCTTCTGTTGCTCTCTTGTACGTATTATTCGACAAAGGGCAAGTTTCCGAATATTTGGTCTTTTATCTTTAATCATAGCCAATAATAAATTCTCCGGGTGCGCGAAATAGGCGTTTCTTTGGATAACTGGATCAACTACATCCTTCAAATGTTTTGGAAGATATCTAGTTAAAAATGTGAGTTTCCACAAATGTCTTGGAACTTCCCAGCAAGCTGATTTAACTTTAATACTAAACCAGACCGGTGCATACACTTTTACTACATATGTAGCTAAAATGATCAGATTTTGTGAGGGTTCGTTGGAGGAGACATATAAACGAAGTATTCGACTGGCAGTTGTGAGCCAGTGGGAGTGTGATATTGGTCCAGGTTGAATATTGGCCAGATCTTTATTACATTCTCCCGATATAACAGCAAGAACCATCTGATACAGATATTTCTGATCATTGTTTAATTCCTTTAAATCAATTTCCGGCAGTGGAGATCCTACATGTCCTTCAATTGGTTTAAATTTTATAACGGCCTGAGCGCATTCTTTTAAAGATTTACCAATTGGACCACCAAATGATTTAGGACCATGTGTTGCGCCGTCTAGACTATTGAAGATATGTCTTAGCGGAAGCTCATTTGTGTGCAGCAAGCACACAAACCAATGCAGAGATTTGTTGTAATGGAGCTCTAACTTTCATATCAAACCATTTTCATAACCGGTATTGACATTTGTTCCATCACATCCTATAGCAATTAATTCTTGAGTGTCATATTTTTTCAGTAAACAGTAATCGGTAATGGCGTTTGAAATATTAATAGCATTTCCAGACGGAGGAGTAACATGTCCGAAGTATTCGGAATTTGGTTCCCGAAGAATGACAATATGTTCTTCAATAGTTGTTACCGGATGATATACATAATAGTTTTTCTGGATGGATCTTTCCTTCCATCGAAATAAATAGATCATTTTCCCCGGAATCACACTGGAATTTACTCCGACATTTCTGTCTCTCACGTCTAATTTTACTGCGATCGATAATAGGCGCTGTATCGTTTTCATGAACAATGCCTAAATCTTGTAATAACGCAGAAGAAACAGCAGCAGCACCACGGTCAGAAAGACCCCATCGATCACATTTGGCCATACGTGGAAATACCAGATGAAGTAGAGGGGGTGGTAATATTTTCAAATAAATGCAAGTCTGAATTCATAGTTAGATCATCTAACAGACTATCACCTAACTCCACGTATGTGTCTTTATCGGGTTTGTCAAATTTCTGCATTTTAGAACGGTTGGCTTCTTGTAGGGATTGTTCTTGTTTCAGTTTTCTTTTTTTCCCGTTCTTGGAGCTGTTTTGTCGTTTTGTTATCAATAGTCGTGTTTTGGTTACAAGCAAGCGATTGCCGCTTGCTAAGTTGCAAAGAAAACGGCAATTTAGCGATAAGTCATTTAATTCAAAAATATGAATAAGGGTTGGAAACGGTAAAAGATGTCAAAATTTTTTTGTTTTATACTTAGCGAAAATGAATCACGTCGCTTAGTTCTCGCTAAGTCTTCGCTAAGTGCTTCATACAAAACAAGCGAATATGTAAGCAAGCGGTATAACCAAAACACGCTTAAAACTTGCTATCATCATTTTTCTTGCAGTTCTTTGGTCTAGTAGAAACAATCTTTCCGTCACAGGAACTTTTTTGTTCTTTTCGCAAATGCACTTTTCGCAATTTTTACATTTGCATGAAGCAATGCCGAACAAAACTTTCGATTTATCTTTAAATTCTTCGGTTTTCTTTATAAAACTGGGAATATTGGATCGTTGTTTGAAAGGTTTCATAAGATTTCTGTATTTACAGTGGTAGTCAAGGATTCTTTCAATAATGCGTTTAGTAGATATTATAGGTATGGACGCTTTCTTCCAAAGAGTTTCAAGAGAAGGGACGATAATTTTGACTACTTCTGAAAACGTAGGCTCCTTTAACTGACCTTCCAATTTCAAGTAGTTACGTGTAAATATATACTGCCTCAATATATCACCATATGTGGGTAAAACATTTTCATTGAATGGTACTCCAACTCCAAATAACGGACAGTTACTATCTTTTGAACGCGTTAAAGTTGCCATTTTATTTGGTATATTACTTGCCCTAATCTGAAACAAAAGAAATATAATTATAAAAGAAATATACATAATTATATAATAAAAGAAATATAATTATATAATTAAGAAAATGTAGCAGCTAGTTTTGAAATTAAATTAAATTTGTCTATGTTCTGGTATGGTCGAGCTTGGAATGCTGGAAATGGACTTAGCTCGTCGGATCGGGGAGGGTTCTTGACCTTACGAAAACATTTGCTACTAGCAAGAGAAAAAAAAAATCATTCCAAGACTTGGTAACGAAACATGTAAATACTCCAGAGAATGGTTAAAATCATCTAATTGATATAATCCTATTGCTTCCAATTCTGCAATTGCTGTTCATTGCATAGACACTCAAATTTACCCACCCTTCTTCTTTAAATGGTTTTGTGCCCTGAATTGTATAGACCATTTCCCTATTTCAAGTTACAATTAGCTTACATTATCCTTTATACATTTTACCTTGCAAAATCTCATTCCCAATTGAAAATATATCTACTCCATCTTCAATGTTGTCTATAAATTCATTTATTTACAAAAATTAAATCTAAAATTCTCTTAAAAAGTTATTAGGCAATACGATTGTAATCATGATTTACGTTATTAATTCGAGCGTGCAGATTATGCACAGTAGTCATATAAAAAAAAATACTTTTGAAAATATATATTAATATATGTTATTATCCATCGAATGCATGTTTCAAAATTATAAAAGAAAGGCAAACTTACATTGGGTGATCCTTAGGCAAGGATATCGATAATCTATAAATTCAATTGTTGTTTATATCATTCATGGTTGTTTATATTATTTTCCTTATAAAATTTTACCGCCGCATTGAGCTCAATCCGTAGGTTTTTGGTAGTTCTATCTGTAATTATGATAGAAGATAGATTGATTAAATATCAATTAAAATAAATTTATCGTCATTGAATGATAATTCCGTACATAAGCATAAACTTTAAATCCAATGTCAGTATGCTATAAAAAAATTTACAATATAAATCCAAACATGCTAGATATTATGTACTATACAAAAAAAGCTTATATGAATGTACTTTTTTATGTCATGGTATCTATTAGTTAAAGCTGATTAGTTAAGACTGAGCAGAACTCATTAACACTGTTAGAAGTTAATTATAACTAATATAAGAAATTCGTGCAGAAGTTTAACATTACAATGTTATTACCAACTTGTCGCTCTCTGTTGTAGGTCACCATTTACATGAAGGTCGTTTAATATCATCGATCTTGGTGACAGTAACATGGAAGTCTTCTCTTCAAATCCAAACAAATCGTGTCGGTGACGTGGCGGCGCTAATTTGTCATCCTTCCAGAATAAGAGTTTTGATGACGTCACGGCTTATTGTGATGTTTTTATATTGACCATTGAAAACTAGCACAGTTGGCGCACAGTGTTACAAAATAACAATTTTATCAGAACGGTGATGATGAGATTGTGGTTGCATTAAATTTGTATGCAATGTATGTATGTATGAAGAATCAGACCATTTATCACTGATGCCTTAGGAAGTTATTGTCATATTTATATTTGATGATTTTTTATTTCTTTTTATTTCTTTATTTTATTTCATTAGCTTAATTACGCTTGGTTTAGGTTTACTAGCTTCGTTTTGCTGCTGCCTGGATGAAAAGTTCGGCAGTATTATTTATTGATACGCGAACTTATTTTTGGATGAATTTATCGACCGTCCCAATTCCACATGTTGGGGTTTTTGCATTAAAGGATTTGTTTCTTTAATTTTATCGTATTTCGCGTATAATACTGCGAATGTTACTTTCTTTAACACCATTTATTTAGAGATTTTCTTTATAAGTTTTATAATTTTTTTAACACTTATAGATCAATTTTGATGTAATTCTTCCAAATTGTCCACGATCTTCGACCTTTTTTTCTGATCTCCAGCGCAAGAAGAAAGAAAACGGAAAGAGATCATTTGACAGCTACCGATCTCAAGTTGTTCTCAATCTCATCTCATGAAAACCATATGATCTGAGTCTCCAAACAGTTATGAGACTTAGTACTAATGTCAACCTTAAGAGATGATGTGGCTGTATTTTGTAATTTTTTTTTGTACTTAAATCAAACTATTTAGTGAAATTACCAAGTTCGTAATACGACTTTACGAAAACTAGCTGACCACTTTGATTAAAATAAGAGAAATGTTTTGCATGCTATAAAAAGGGTTATAATAACAACTGATGCACTGTATAGCTAGAGAAAAGAATGACGTAAAAATGTCAACGAGTTAGCATTGTGGAATTTCACGATATTTATAAAAAAAAAAGTGCTACATAAACGAAAAACTGGAAAATATGTGTGATTTTGGTGGTCAATCTTCGAAATTCTGTAATATTGTGGCACCTCAGCACAATCTGTTTGAAATTATGAAATTTTTTTAGGGCGTTACTGATAGCATAAATTTTTATTTTTTGGCTCAAGTTAAATCATATTTTGAACGAAACACAAATTGCATAAGCATTGATTTTTTCGTAATTTTAATTTTTTTTAAAAATTTTAAGGTCGCCGTGGCACCTGAAGATATAATTCGATTTATTGCAAATTCTAAGGGCACAATCAGTATACGGAGTAACAACTTTTGAGCACCCAAGTCTCTTATCAAGTTTTGAAAAAAGTCCAAAACGCTACATTTTCGCTCCATCCTAATCCGTAAGTTCACTTCCACGTGGCATGTTCAACTAGAAACAAAACTGTGAATAAAAAGTTTCTTAGAATATATTCATAACGATCACTTTACACACGCACAGAAAGATATTTTATACTAAACACCCGAGAAAAATAGAGTTGTTCACTTTAAAGTGTCAGGAACGCGACTGCACATATAATTATTTTCTATTGAATTGCAAACTTACAGCGATAATCAGATAACGGAACTACGAATAAAGTCCAAAAGAGAAAAAGTATATGACAAAGAGAGAGGCATATTATCGAAAAAATTTAATATGGTCGACATTAAATTACAATTAGTTTTCAAAAAGAAAGAAAAAAAAATTATTTTGCACATATAAATATTTGACAGCGGTATTTGTTACAGCCAAAAAGCACCCAACAATTTTATGGATTTCTCTTAGGGTAGTATTCTAAAAGTCCCGAATGCGAACGTAAACGTAAACGCCAACGCGAATGCCAAAGTCAAAAAATGGTAGTTTATATTTTTTTCTTATTCTTTAAACGAGCTTAAGATCAATTATATGTGTTGCTTATTTATCTCCAATATTTCGTCTCCACATTGGGCGACTTCTTCAGGGAACAAATATTATTATGTGTTAATAATTAAAGAATAAGAAGAATTTCAATTGAAGATCTGACTGACATTTGTGGTTTATAGAGTTGCCAAACTAAAATAAAAAATTATAGATTAGAAAAAGTTATCTGGAGTGAACTGAACACAATGAAAAAGAAAGTTGGCTCTATTTCAATAGATCAACGGATTTTTACTGAAATTTTCAACAATATTTAAGGAAGTACCCATAAAGAGTTTAAAAACCTAGTTTACTTTGGGTTGAGCTGTCGAATAAATTATCCAATCTATATTAAATTAGTTGTCTGTGCAAGAAACTCGTGTCATTTTGCCGCATTTAAAATGTATTGGTTCTTTTCTTTTATAATGTCCACATCAACTGTTGTTTATAATCTTTTTTAAATTTAATTAAAGTAGTATAATTAGGAAATAATGGGTTGCTAACGAGTTCGTATTTGCCCCTCCATGTGCAACCCATACACATCACCATGGGTAATGGGGAAAATAATGGGTAGTTACCCACGACAATGGAGAATTACCCATTACCCACAAGGTAATGGGGCAAATAATGGGTAGTAACCCACGACGATGGGGAATTACCCATCACGATTCACGAATGGGTAAACGGCCTGGTAGCCCACCCCATTTTTGATCGAAATATAAAAAATTAAATAACATTTCTATATCTCGGAAACGGAACGTCCAATCGGAAAAATAAATATTTTTTATTGGTTTCTATGGTTTTTCATCGTGGGCGTCGGTGGTGCAATGGTAGTGTGCGCGGCTCTTGTGCATGAGAACGTGGGTTCGATCCTTGCTCTGACCACCTTAAATTTCTTTCGACGGCGGTCACCTCGCTTAGTGACGGCGACACTATCGACTACTTAGCCATGTGAGTGTAAAAAATCTGTGAGTGTAAAAGTAGAACGCGCACAGCTCACTGGTTTGTGAGAAGCTCTCCCTAATCCCTTCATGGGATGTAATGGGAAACCATTTATTTTTTGACGTAGAATACGTCTTACCTTACGGTATGAGGAGTCATGTCAGGTTTTTATTGTTGTAATCTTTATTTCATTGAATTTGAGGAAACGGCTAGATGAAATTTTTTAAAATTTTTTTTGTAGGTAAATGAAGATGTTATCTTTCGTTTGATATACATTTCATATTGGTTGATATATTTCTAGTATTTTAATTTCTCAAATGAAAATTGTTTAAACACATGCACTCAAACATATGTGTGGTGTTTGGTTGAGTGTTTTTGGTTGCTCAACATTGCTTAGGAACATGTATCTAGTAAAAAGTGAAACAAACAGCAAGCTAATGTTGCTTGGCAACATGTATCTAGTAAAAAGTGAAACAAACAGTAAGCTAACGTAATAAAGCTTTTTTGCGAAAGCTTCAATAAAGCTGTTGTAACATTAATTTTGAATTGTAAAGCGTAAAGCTTTCACACAACGCTCGAATGCTAATGCGAAGACTCGATAAGGTAAACCTTTTTTAATATTAGGGCGGCCCTCTCAACATTCGCAGAACTTATTTCAATAAAAATATTAATTAAAATACATAAATTAAATTAAGTTTAAAAAAATTGAACATAATATTTTTTTTAAACGGACTTGAATCAAATGCCGTTGGTAAATATAAAAATTACAGCAGACAGTTGTCCGAGGCCTTCGGCCACGGACTGTCCCTGCAGGCTGTGTCAGAGACACGGCCATTAAGTTTAACGTAGAATACGCCATCCGATAAGACAGAAAACATATATAACAATAAATGATAAATAATATAAGCAAATGAATTTATTGTTATATATGTTTTCTGTCTTATCGGATGGAGTATTCTACGTTAAACTTAATGGCCGTGTCTCTGACATAGCCTGCAGGGACAGTCCGTGGCCGAAGGCCTCGGACAACTGTCTGCTGTAATTTTTTTATGGTTTTTCATAACGTGGTCCCATTCGTATGCTAGATTTTATTTTTTAAAAAGTCGCCAAGAAATGAAATCGCCAAAATAAAAAATAGCTATAACTCGGAAACGGTGCGTCCAATATAAAAATAATAAACTGCTTACCTTCACACGATACTTTGATCAACGGATGTCTTTAATCACTATATTTTTTTATAATCGCTATAACTAACATTTTTGGTATTAAAAATCGCTAAAACTCCCTATATTTCGGAAAAGGGGGAATCAAATGGACAAAATAATTAATTTTTCCGGATTTCTAAGGGATTTTCAGAAAGTGGTCCGATTCAACCGGAAGATTTTTTTTAAAAAAAGTCGTAAAAATTGGAAAATCGCTAAAATAAAAAAATACCTATAACTCGGAAACGGTGAGTCCAATGACAGAAATAATACATGTTTTACATCATCAAGAGGCTTTAACCAATGGATATATTATTTAATACGGCATCACTTAAAAAAAAATCAATAAAACTAAAATTTAGCGAGTTAGGATTTTTTTTTTTAAAAAAGTCCACGAAATTATGTATGTATTTGAACTTTTCATTTCTAATTTTAATGTTGTAAATAAGAATTTCAGTGAGTAAACAAAATAAAAGTGTTTGTAAACAAGTTGTTGTCAAAATATTATTTGTTATCTTTCGATTCTCAAGACCCAAAAATACCGTTCATTGGATTACTCACAGTCCTAAATGCCCATTTGAAAAAAGGAACATTTTTGCTTGTAATTATATTTTTTTCTAATTTCGGCTTTTGGTTTATCAAGTTTTGAGCCATGCCAGAACTCCTGCATTAAAAATCAAAGTGCTGAGCTGGTTGCTTTTTATTCCTAATTAGATAAAAATTAGAAAGTACTTATTACTCGTATAAACAATGAAATGCAAAATACTTCCATCTGCCCATCCTCTTTCGAAATTTTTCTTTCAATATATAATTTCTTCAACTAACCTGAGGAATTATGGCGGGATGAATTTGACAGCTGGAGCGATCGAAAACGTTGAGCTGCGTTTTATGAACTACCCACTACCGAACTACCTGAAACAGCTGTAAATTATCAAAACGACAAAATTGACCCGAAGTCACTTGATTCACGATTTATAGAATAACGGCCTTATTCATAAAAAGTTGTCAAAGGTTTATAAGGCATTTATAATATCACATTAGCCAGCAAATAGTTTCGTTTCAACTATTAAAATTGTTGACCAAAATTAACTTTTCTTTACATAGTGATGTACATACGATATCTAACAACAACCCACTATCCGGTTTTCTTTTCGACTACCCTAAAAGTAAATCCAATTCGATAAGAATTTTTGAAATCTCTTCCAAATTTAGGAAGACAACAAATATTAATTACTCTGAATATTTCATACCATAATGTTATGAAAATGCATTGACACATGTAAATAAAAATCTTTTAATTCGCACTATCGGTTATTGTTTATCTTGTTTGTACAACACTAACCCTCCGAGAATACATAAAACAGGGTTGTTAATCAATTCTCTGTCCCCTCCCTTCAATAAATCATATACGAGTAACTTTCAATAACTGAAGAGTGTTTAAGGGGCTCTTAGACCTGTGGATGAGTTGCTCGACTTCAAGTTCATATCAACTTCGATAACTAGACATCAACTTCGATTTTGCTCTTACACTCTCAAACTAGTTGAGGCAACTTCATTTGTTGTCAGATGTCGAAATGAAAGGTGGTGAGCGCACTGCGAAAATATCACAAATTTTACGAAAAAACGCTATTTTTATTTTCTTTAAATATTTATAAATAGCACTACAAATCATATTTATTTAGTTTATATTTTTCCGATAATGTTTAATTTATTTATTTTTTGGTTCATTTATTAACATTTTGCCGATAATGTTTCCTTATGAACGTTTCTCATCGAAATGCGTATGAAAGTTGATGCAACTTCCCCTTACACTGATGGATAAGTTGATATCAACTTCAAAAAATCAAAATCGCTTTGATATTACATCAACTAGTTTGTACAAACCACCAACTTCACCTTACACCATGGATAAGTTGATGTATACTTGAAGTCGCTGCAACTTATCCACAGGTCTAAGGGCCCCTTAAGAGCTACATAATTTATTGTTTTTTGTTTTGTGAATAAGGCCGTTGGTCTATTAGTTTAATTAACATTTGAATGTTAACAGTTCTTTTCATAGTTCTGTGAAGTTAGTGGAATGTAATGTTAACGCATCTCATTTGGAAATTTTCTAAAGACCATAGCTTTGTTCGTACTCGAAAATCTGTGCAAATTTTTACTGCATCGTGATCGTTTAGTCCAAACGGCCAGTAAATGAGAACAGTTCAATGTTAGCGATTTTCCAAAATTTGGTTGGAGAAATTTTAACCAACAAAAATTTGCAAGATAAAACAGCTGTTTGAGATCAGCTGTTTTATGTAAACAAAGAAAATTGCAAAATAAATTAACAACGGCCGAAAGAAGTACAGATTAATATTTTAATTAAAATATCACTGAAATTTAGATATATGTAATATAACTACAAGCCAAAATGTGTGTAGGTAAAGGATAAAACTACATCAGCTGTTTCTTTGCAAATTTTTACTGGACGTCGTTCGCGTACTTTTTGTGCAAATTGGAGTAAAATCGTTCTTTCTTTCTTTCTTGCAAATTTTTACTGGGAAAGTAAATGAACATAGATATCATCAGTGACTAAGAAGTGACATGTGAGAGTCCCTGCTTACTTGTCGATCCACTCTCATACAAAAGACTTCATAACACCCCCTGAGACTTTCATACATTAGGTAAAAAGTCAGCTGGAATTTTCCGCAGTTTGTCAATAGTTGCGATCATCAAATAAGAATGTAATCGAAGTTGTTCGCATCACTATCATGCAAAATTTGTTGGTAAGCTCATGCTCATGAATGACAAGTCTGTGGTTCGCTTAAGAGTCAGTCATGACATAGTGGTGACAATTCAATCGTCTTACCATAGAGGAATTAAGGATAGAGTAATTTATTCTCTCAATATTTTTAACGTCATAGGTACGGTTGCAAGTGAATATTGGATGGTGGAAAGCATGGGTTCAATAATACCAGATAGAGGCAATAGTACACAACGTCCAGCAAAGTAACAACAACCGCATTTCGTGTTTTTGTGGCAAAATAGTTGTTTTAAATACAATAGAAATGTATACCAACGATAAAAGTCAACAAAAATGTGCAAAATCCATTTAAATTTCACAGTTTTATACGAAAACGAAATGAAATAGTTAAGTCAACAGTTCTTGTAACTCCACCTGCTGTAAGTTAACCTTCGTCGAATTTCTCTCATTTGCACAAACTTACGACAAAAAGTGTGAAATGAAGCGTCAGCTGAGAATAAAATACTCTATCCTAAATTCCTCTATGCGTCTTACATAGATGGTCAGCCCGTTCACAATTTATGTCACTTAGGGCAAAATTAGTGACATGTCACGAACATGTCTTATATAAAGTGTCAGATCCGACTGACATTGTTCGAAGGAAATTATACTAGACAAATTTTCCAACTGGGATACGTTTGGTTTGAATGTAAAGATGTATTTATAGCTCCTGAAAGAAGTAAATCATTTGGGACATCAACTGGCGTTTCCACTGTTGAAGATACAATACTGACAGTAAAGAACAGACCGCGGCCGGTAAATCTCCGTGAATTTCGAAGTTTTTTGAAACTCTAACCGTACTACAGGCGGTTTATTCCATGTTTCGCCACGGTAGCTGTCAATCTTCTCCTTAAACAACCCAGAAGGGTAGGCAATTTAGAAATCGAAAATAACATATTTCTCCAACCAGTTCGATCTTTAGTTAATTTCTTCCTGTTGGTAACACTAAGCCCTGCTGGTATTCTTCCACCTGGTCTATCCAGCGAAGTCTTGGTCGTCTTATTATTCAATATCCTTCGAATGTCATTCTCGCTGGTGCATTTTGATCCATTCTACTGACATTGGCTAGCCAACGTAATCGCGTTTTCTTTCGCTTAACTACGTCTATGTCGGGTTACAGCTCGTGCACACTGGCAGGGTGGCTGATGAATATTGCTACATTAAGAAACTCAAATAACTTTTTTTCATTGTATGGAATTCATTTTTCTTTTATTCATGTTAAAGCTCATTAAATTTTTTTTAAATATAGCTTAATTAGTTTTAAAAATAATGGAATTTAAATGCCCCCGCTCGTTGATGCATGTGCTGCATCTTACTAAAAAGTTGTTCTTTACTGATTGGAGAGTTGAGACAGGAATATAAGCAATTGGTTCTCGAATGGATTGCTTTAGTTCATTAAAATTTGTTGGTTTTGCTTCGTAGACTTCCTGTTTGCAATAACCCCACAAGAAAAAGTCAGGTGCAGTAAAGTCAGGCGACCTGGGGGGCCAACGGAATGTGGAGTTTCTGGATATCAGCTTATTGGGAAATTTTCGTCGCAACTCTGTCATAACAAGCCGGGCTGTGTGAGGAGTTGCACCATCTTGCTGAAACCACACAGAGTTGAAAGAAATTCTCATTCGGCGGAATTCTGGATAGAAAAACTCTCAACGTGCTCAAGTAACGGTCTCCAGTAACCGTAGCGGTGTGACCGTTTTCTTCGAAGAAGTAGGGCCCGACAATGCAACGTGATGAAACTGCACACCACACTGTGACACGAAGTGGATGCAATTCCGTCTCATGGAGTATCTGTGGGTTGGAAGCACTCCATATTCGACAATTTTGTTTGTTTATGTTGCCGTATAAATCCACCATTTGAAGAATATTCTGGCAAAATTCCAAGCGAATCGGGAAGTCTGCTGCGTTCAGTTTGTTAGCTATAATACAAGGTGGCGCAAAAGTAATCCTCCTATCAGAAAATGCTATAAATTTTTCGATTGGCCCCTAATGTCAGTTCTGTTTTGACATTTGTGTAGTAAACACATGCGAAATACACGTAAATAAACAATGTTACGCTACACTGCTCCAGAACGCGGAATATTGCTGACTATTTATTTGACCAATAATCGGTCGGTGACTTTGGCACAACGTGAATTTCGTCGCAGATTTCCTGGCCGTTCAACGCCTACTGGTGAAACACTGCGACGTTTAGCCGCTCGCCTCGAAGAGACTGGCACAACACGAGATGCTGCCAGGCGTGGCAGACCCCGGAGTAGCCGTTCTGCAGAGAATATTGCTGCTGTAGCCGAGGATGTCATGGAAGCGCCGTCGACATCGACCAGACGACGTGCCACGCTACAGAGCAATGATCAACGAGTTCTTTTTGCCGCAACTTGATGAATTGGGATTGGAAAACATGTGGTTCCAACAGGACGGTGCAACGGCACACACTGCACGTGCCACAACCGATATGCAGAAGGATGCATTTCCCGGGCGCCTAATCTCCCGTTTTGGCGATTTGCACTGGTCAGCAAGATCGCCTGATTTGACCGCTCCAGACTTCTTTTTGTGGGGCTTTTTGAAGTCGCGGGTTTATGTCAACAAGCCTCAGACTCTTGCAGCTCTTGAAGACAATATCCGTCAAGAATGTGAGGACCTATCGCCGGAAGTTTTGGCCAAAGTGATGGAAAATGCCATAAAAAGGGCTCAAATGACAATCAACGCCGCCACATGACATCATATTCTCGACTTGATGTAAAAAAAAATTAAAAGACCGAATAAAAATAATCCACAAGAAGAATCAAAGTTTTTAATTTTTTTTTAAATTACAGCCAAAAAACATCGGAAGTTTACTTTTGCGCTACCATGTATTATATGGGAATAAGTCCAAATCTTTGTGCATAATTGACTGCAATGACTGTCTTCTTATACCCATTTGAGCAGATAAGCTTCTTGTCAAAACTCTTGGATTGTTTTGTATGGCAGCAGCTACAGCAGCGATTGTTTCCTCCGTCCGAACTGAAGAGTTTCGATGGTAAGGTCTTCTGTTGACTGTCCCATGCTCGGAAAAATTGTTAACAAGTCTCATTAACAGGTCTCTCTCATCTACTCGGAGGATTGCCGCCAAACGTGCGCCTACACTCTCTTTGCGCCGAAACTACGGACTCCAGTGCGTGATAGCGGAGTCGGTAGTTTCTTGTTTCAAGTCCCAGTTATCCATTTTTGTTAAATGTAAAAATCAATCTGGAAAATAAAAAAAAATTAACCAGATTCATTAAATAGAAAAAGAATTATTAAATTGTTTTTTGGTAGCGGCTTTTATCAGTCACTCTGTATAACGTGTTTGTAGCTTGTCGCAATTATAGTATACTTGAGTCCAAACACATTGTGTTTGCAATTCAATATTACATGTTTGGGACACAATGATTAATAGCTTGTAGTATATGTATTTGTAGTATATGTTTGTTGAAAACTGCTGAAAACAAAAAGGTGATAAACAATAAAGAAACAAAAAGTAGCAGATCTTCAATTCACGAAAACAATGGGGGCGATATTTTTCAGCGATATTATGGCGTCAATACTCGCCATTCACTATTGTAGAGCCATATATCATTTTTCTCTCGAGAAATAGATGTAATGTTTCATCAGTGTTCGGTATGACGTAAGATTCTTTGCCATAAAGCAATACAGTTTGTATGAGGGTCTGATAAAGTTAAAACATTCTCCATTTGATTCCTATGCTGACGTTATTGATGTTCTTGCCGGTAGATCCGAGATACGATAACCGAATTCCGACATTTCCCCGAAATTATGATGGTTATCAACGTTCACATTTAACTCCAATTGGGTGGATTTTCTGCATGTCGAAGCTATTCATTATTTACTTCGAAACCCATTTTTACTGATTCCTTGTCGATTTCGAGAATTCTGCTGTTTTGCGAACAGAGGTTCTTCCCGCCTGGAACCGGCGATAACCGTTGTAACTTCGAGGCAGTGGACGAGATTATTTACCTTCAATCAGCCATAAACAATAGTGCCAACCTAGAAATCAAAAAGAGAATTAAATACCTACATAGGTTTAATAAAGTCCTCTCTTGAGAAACAAGAGAACTAATATAGGATAATTCAACCAGACCGCAGATTTTATTTTATAAATAAAACCTAACAAAATTTGTCGAAATGATTTTTTCATTTCATCGTGTTTCTTAGTCTGGCATTTATGTATGAAACACAATATCCGTTAAATGCCCACCACGACTCCTCTGGCGACACAGGATGCGCATTTCCCCGAATTTTTGGCATACTTTGAAATAGTGTCAAATAGCAAAAATTTGGGCGGCCAGTTGACTGACCTCTTTGTTTCGTGATATAATGCGTCCTGGGAACTTCGTTCGCAATAGGGCCATTGCTTCATGCGCTGTGTAGCAAGTGTCACCGTGCTGTGGAAACTAAAGCTGGGATCACACGATTTGTACATTTGTACAGAAAATGTCAAATTTAGATTTGTCCACATTTACGCATTTGGATATCGATGTGCAAATGATTTGTTTTGTGATCAGACGATTTGGCTATTAAACATCCAAATGATTTGTCACACATTTGCACACAGCAGTAAAGTGGCAAATATTGTCAAATTCATTCACACGATTTAATAACCATTTTGACATAAACAATAAATCAGCTGATCAACTGTCAACCATTCTGTTGCATCTATAATATTGTAAAATTAGAAGTTAAATAAACAGCAATTGTGGTAACGCAAAGGCAACCGAAATTCGCTGCAATTATATACATTAGCTATTATTTAAAACTGGGAAAAAGTATGGAAAAAAGGCATTCGTAGAAAGAAGAAAAATGTAAAGCAAGGAAGTGTATGGTTGCGCGATTGCCTCCTTAAAAGGTGCACTGACGGTGCTTATGAAAAAGCGTTGCGCGAGTTCCGCGAAATAAATAATCAAAAACTATTTACGTATGGACGAACCAACTTTTAATGAACTGCTTCAAACAATTTCTCCATTTATAAAAAAAAGTACGGTTGTCTATTATAAAATACAATCTTTAACATATTTATATTCATTTAAAGGCATTAACTTACCAAAATATCTTACGATCACCAAATATTTGAAGGAACATCAACCAAAGCACATTAAATAAAGCAATAATCAAAAGAATTTTGCTTTAACTTGTCAAAAACAGATGATTCTGCTCCGCGAAGAGCCAGTGTTGCCACTGTCTCAATATGGTCCACCCAAGTTGGGAACAAACCTAGGATAACCCAATCTCTCGAAACAATAAAATTTGTTTTGAAATGAGTAAAACACATTGTTTCAAGCGAAAAAATGTAAATAACAATTTCTACGCAAACGCATATATTCGGAGTTGTTGGCCTCCAAAGTTTATATATACAATAAAGTAATGTGAAGTGCAGTTGGTAGAGCATATGAAATTTCAAGAAAAAACAAAATTAAAGGAAAAATTAAGAACTCAAGTACTGAAAAATTTGGTTGAATGGACCGGTCCAATAAACCGGTGCAATTATTTTTTTCTTTTTCGTCCGTGATTCCAGTTAAGTAAATTTATAATACGTACTATGGTGTTCTTGAGAAATTATCGTATTTTAAACGATTTATTTTCCCATAAAAATGGGAGCAGTGTTTTTTTTTTGTAATAGGTGGCGCTGCAGTTGATATATTTATAAAAATCGTATTTACCAGCCGATTTAGAAAATATTTAAAATATGCTTTAGTTCACAAAAGTAGATTATTTTGATAATATTTTGTTTAATATAAAAATGTATTTGATGACGTTTTATTATAATTTTGTATTGCAAATTACAAAACCACATTTATTATGGTTACAACAAGTTACAAAATGTTCACGTCAACATTTTGAAAGCTATTTTGAAACGAACAGCAAACATTGAATTTTAACCAAAATGGGAAAGAAGCTCACAACATTACTGCTCAACAATATTTGTCTATTTGGCACTGACATTTGTCATCAAGTGGCAAATCAGATATTCGGTAATTTTCATATATTTGATTTGGTTTCTGTGGCAGCACTGCGTTCACACGATTTGGCTATTAGGGTTGTTTTTGGTTTGCCGCAAGAATCCAAATATTTGGCTATTCTGATAAATGACAGATGAAATTTAGCGATCATATGGTTTGTCTATGAATATGACAAATTTTTAGCCAAATGTACAAATCGTGTGATCCCAGCTTAACGGAAATAATGACATTGGGAAAAATTCGAAGAGTACCGATGTATGTACAACGAGTTTATATCTAGAAAAGAGAGTACGTACGCGAGAATGCCTGAACGTGATATAATTAAGCTGATTTACGAGCTTAGTATCAAATACTTGGGCATTTACTGAGAACTTCGGTGCTAGTCGGTGTTATTCTGAAAGGATATGTATATTTTAAAATGGTTTTACTTTTGAGCTTGTTTTGCGTAGAGAGAGGGCAATCGACAAGCATCTGAAAAATTGTTCACTCAGCTCACTTAATATTTGTTTATTTTTATCAAGGTACGGAAAAACTCGACTCGCGATCCGAATCTTCAATAACTGGCTCATAAAAACGATATTTATCAAAGATTTTTACTTCTCAGCTCG
This sequence comes from Phaonia tiefii, assembly GCA_963931995.1. Taxonomy (NCBI): domain Eukaryota; kingdom Metazoa; phylum Arthropoda; class Insecta; order Diptera; family Muscidae; genus Phaonia; species Phaonia tiefii. The sequence continues at coordinate 77,708,443 of OZ008370.1, forward strand.
CTCGCGAGCGAGTTCTACATACTTTTACTTTATTGCGCTCGATGGCGTGCGAGTCGGAAATATTTTCGGAGCGAGTTTAGATCGAGAGAAAAAGAGCGGATCTTCTGTTGCAAAAAAATTAAGTAAAACTGACTGTGGACAGTTTCATTTAAGATGTTGATAAATACAAAATCGGGTCGACAAAATTATGAATATAGGAAACATATTTTCCTATAGCAAATAGCAAAATTTGCTAAATCAAAATTTACAAGAAATATAATATTTCATTATGAGATTCCGAAAAACATCATAGAAACTAATTATCACATTTTTGTATCATCATTATCATGCAACGTAATGTTGATCTTGTTTCCCAATGTCCTTAATTATATAAAATAAAAAAATTCGTAAATAAAAACAATCATGGATGATTTTCTTTTTATTTATTCGGCCTTTTTATTGGTACTTTTTCATTTTATTATTCTAGCTCAAGACCGTTTATATCTCTATAAATAGAGATATAGTTTTTTTTAAAAAGAAGTTGTTTTGCAAATGCATCCTCATGATTCCTGGCAAACCTTATAGGTACTTCAGATCTAGCCACAGATCTTCATCAGCGCTTATTTGGAATGCTGCTTTTGAAAAATTCGTCAAACTAAATGCAAACGAAAACTCATCTGTTTGAAAAACATCGCAAGCAAAACATACAAGAAAACAGTTACAAACAACTTCTTTCCATCTCCAGAGAACCATCGGTCCCCATTAGAAATGATTTTTATTGTTGTCTAAAAGACAACACAATGTTTACAGGCAATTGTTAATTGCCTGCTGTTTCGTCGTGCTCAACGTTTATCAGGGATGATTTTCTTTTTATTTATTCGACCTTTTTGATTGGTACTTTTTCATTTTATTATTCAAGCTCAAGACCGTCTATATCTCAAACCGCTGATGAAGATCTGTGGCTAGATCTGAAATAGCTATACGGTTTGCCAGGAATCATGAGGATGCATTTGTAAAACATCTTTTTTAAAAAACTATATCTCTATTTGTAGAGATATAGACGATCTTGAGCTTGAATAATAAAATGAAAAAGTAAAATCAATCACTCTTAGCAAAGCAATCAGAAAATAAACACACGCACTGTCAGAGCTGGTAGGGTTGAAAACAACTTAAAGATTTGGGCTTGCGATCCGATATTTAATTTTTAAACTCGCTCGCTATTTCTGCCTGTTAAAATCGTGACCGAGTTTTATTTTTAGATCTTTGCTTTGAAATATTTTTGGTGAAAATTTGAATTAACCAGAATTTAATTTGGAGGGTCAAATTTCTTTCTTTCTAACAAAAATGAAATAAATCAGAAAAAGGTAAATTTTATTAAAATTGCATTATTATTGGAATACACCATAGCATTTATAAACAGCGAAAGGAAATAATGAAGACCTGTGGCGCAAAATATGGGATGGGAATTTTTCGAGAACGATATAGCCTAGAGAATACAAATATGTATGTATGTACAGTAGTGGACTAAAGCGGATACAAGAATGTTGACTGGCCCGTCCCACTAATATACTCAAACAACCCGGTTTGTAGGTATTCTTTAGTATTGAAGGATTTTCCATTCAAAAAGTTTTGCAGACTCTGGAATAAATGAAAATCCGAAGGTGCCGGATCAGCACTATAAGAATTGATATAGCATCACTTCCCATCCGAGCTCCAATATTTTTTCCCGAGTCTGCAAAGAAAGCGTTGTCGTAATGGAAACCAACAGCTTTGCAATTTACCAATTCTGGTCGTGTTTCTTTCAGTGCCCCATAAAGATTCGTCAATTGCTGACAATAGACGTCATAATTTATGGTGGTTAGGAAGCGGTTCAAAATAAATTACTCCCTTAAAATCCCACCAAATGGACAACATTACCTTTTTTGGTGCAGTTCAGCCTTTGATGAAGTTTGAGCGATTTCATCGTGTTTGAATCAGGATCTCTTTCGGTTGACAAGAATCTAATTTTCATCTCCAGTGGCAGTGCCTATCTAAAATGTATCTTTTTTGTTGCGTTTGAGCAATAAATCGCAAGTGCTTATCCTTAAGATCCTTAAGATCGTGCGGAACCCAAATATCGATCTTTTTGACAACTCCAAGCCGTTTGAAAGGGTGTTCAATGGTCGTGTGCGACTTCTTCAGCTTGCATGCAACTCTCGAACAGAAACGTGCCGATAATATTCGGTAACTGCTTTGATTTCATCTTCATCAACCTTATTTGGCCTACCGCTCCTGTGGCGTATTTTTGATCGTTAAATTTCCAGAACAAAATTGTTTGAAAGCTTTGCCATGTTAACAGCTTCGGTTAAAGCATTCAAACCATACACGTCACAAATACGAGGGTTGCTATTTATGTTTCGGGTCCAGCAATAAAAAACAATCATTCATTATTGGAAATGGTTTTATTGTTTCTCAAAATATTCTCATATTTTGCATGCGCTCAAACCAATTTTCGAAGCACTTTTCCACTCCGGTTGAGACACTTCCAAAACATGGGTTTTGAACGCTTCAACAGCTGCTTCGGGCGTAGCAAAACTTTGACCTGGCAGTAAAGAGAAGTCACTGGATGCCAAATCAGGGCTGTAAGTCGGATGACCCATCAATTCGACATGTTGAGTGCCCAAATAGCCCATTGCTTCAGCTGATGTGTGAGAGCTCGCATTGTCCTGATGCAAAATGATCCGTCTTCCCTTGTTGTTTTTTCCATATTTCTTCCAACACTGTTGGCTAACAGATGGTGGTATACCATTAAGACTTGACCGTCCTATATTCCACTGTGGCCACTTGCCCGGTTAAACCCAAAAAAAACGCGATCATTTGCTTCGATGTGCTTCTTCCACGATCAACTTTTGTTGAATTTAGCTCGTATTGAAATACACATATGGTCGATTGCCGTTTTGTTTCGGGCTCATATACATACATAGATCCATGATTCACCATTTGTGACGATGTTATACACTGCATTTGAGTTACCGTGGTTGAATTTTTTCAACATTTCTTTGCTCCAATCGACACGAGCCTTTTTTTGAGCATTCGTCAAATTATGTGAGATCCAACGAGAACAAATCTTTTTCACGGCCAAATGAATATGCAATATCTTATTGATGCTAGTGATTCTAATGCCCAAGGAAGCCTCAATATCACGGTATGTCACATGTGGGTCTTGCTTTATCAGTTCACGCACAGCATCGATGGTTTCCGGCAAAACGACCGAAGTTGGACGACCTTCACGAAATTCATCCTGGAGCGAATGTCGTCCGAGACTGAACTCTTGGTACCAGCGATTTACAGTGGTTTTTGATGGTGTTTCATCACCAAAAGTCGAAACAAGTTGATTGAGACACTCTTGTCTCTATAATCCACGCCGAAAATCGTTAAAAATCATCGCACGAAAATTTTCACGGGTAAATTTCATTCTTTGACCGAGATGCATTTTTCAACACACTGTAAATACAACAAATAGTGCTCGTAACTGACAACCTTCTATGTATGTTTATGCTAAAAAGTTTCAAACTTTCCAATGGATGTTCCAGTTTTCATCTGGCAACATTACACGCTGAAAAATCTGTCTCTTTTTGTTGTTTGGATAAAAATATAACGTGTTTGTAGCTTCCCGCAAATATAGTATAAAAAAATAAATGGTTTCCCATTACATCCCATGAAGGAATTTGGGAGATCTTCTCACAACCAGTGAGTTGTGCGCTTTCTAATTTTTCACTCACTGATTGAGACCTAAAGTTTTACACCGGTTCCGAACGGTATTTTGAGAAGCTTTTTAATGGCTAAGTGCTCGATAGTGTCGCCGTCACTAAGCGAGGTGACCGTCGTCGAAAGAAATTTTTAAGGTGGTCGGAGCAGGGATCGAACCCAGGATCTCCTGTACAAGAGGCGCGCACACCACCCATTGCACCACCGACGACTTGTGCCCAAACGCATTGTGTTTGCTATTTAATATATCATAGGTTACAATATACAAGTATGTATTTGTGACACAAATGTGGCTTTGTTTGTTGATAACGGTTGAAAACAAAAACGTGACAGACAATAAAGAAACAAAATGTAGCAGATCTTCTATTCAAAAAAACGTGCTTGCAAACATGTAGATTGTTCCTGCAATATTTTGCTGGTGCCGGTTTTTTTCGGCGTGTCGTACTGCCAGAACCCAAACTATAAATAGCAACTCTCGTATTCCGGTGTGTTTCCGCAGTTTTTTGATTTTTCGGAAATTAAAGGGAAAGATATGACGAAAATGCTAATTTTGATGGTCCACATTCACAACACGATTCAAATGAAAACTGACCACTGAAAGTAATGTGACGTATCACAAATTTAAGCGTAAAATATCATTATATAACAAAGAATTTATTCAGTTGATCAAAAGCATTTTAAAAATAACTGGAGCACCATATATATGAGATAACCGAAGTTACTTTTTTGCCAACCCAATATCTAAATTATTTTTTTATTTCCAAACATATACAAATTAATATATAACAATGACAATCACTTCGAAAGAAACTACTAAAGTCAATATTTATATTGATGCGTTATAATAAAAAAAAATCACTACTTTTTATTCCGATGATCAAATATAATTAAAAAAATTTAGGTTGAAAAATAGCACTACATTCAAAAATCACCACTTAAGGAAATAACCCCTGGGCCCCACTGCGTACGTGCCTGAAATGAACTAAACTTAATTTATTTTTGAATATTATGGCTTTATTAGAAATAATATGTACAGTGGTGGCCAAAACATATGCCATAAGTTTGTAAGATTGTACCACAAAAAGGACAATGATATTTCAATAAATAATAAACGGCATTAAGATTTTTAAAAAAAATCAGAATGTACAGCTTTTGTTTACATTTCCATGTTATCGGCATTTTTATCGATAAATATTAAAATCGATGTGGACAAAACATATGCAACTCTCCAATTTTGTTTGAAATAACGTCGTTTTTATAATTATTTTGATCGCTGTTCTTCAAATAACTAATTAGAAAGCCTGTGTAAAGAGATTTGTAGGAATATTCAGTATTATTTTGTTATTTTTTCCTACTGAAGCTAAAATAGAGTTCGTTTTAAAATGGCGCGCGATAAATTCGGATTTGAGCTCAGACGGAAAATTGTGAATGCTTATTCTTGTGGAATATCACAGAAAGACATTGCCGAGAAATATAATGTTCATAAAAGTTCAATATCTCGCATTATATGCTACTTTTAAAAAAACTTCAGAAATTTCTATTATGCACCGAGGTGGTCGACCGCGCAAGACAAGTGATCGGATGGGCAATTTGATCATCACACACGTGAAATAAGACCCATTTATCTCTTCCTCCAAAATAACTGCAAAATTCAAATATCAGTTTCTGGCCAAACATATCTTAGACGTCCTTTCCAGGCCCTCTACTCGAACGAAGTCCTACGAAGAAACCGCTTATATCAAAGCGTAATGAGAAAAAGCGTTTGGAGTTTGCTTAAGACTATTTAAATTGACCAGGAAGTAAATGGAGGTCTGTCTTGTTTAGTGACGAATCAAAATTTAATATTATTGGCAGCGATGGCATGTGTTACGTACGAAGACTAGTAGGAAAACGGATCGAAGCACTTTACTGCAAAAAGACGGTCAAGCATGGAGGGGGAAGTGTAATAATGTGAAGCTGCTTTTCTGGTGCTGGTCCACTGCATAAAATTGATGGCATTATGAACCGATGTGTGTAGAAGGACATTTTAGGAAGGGTAATGCTTCCATATGCCGAGTACGATATGCCGAGTACGATATGCCATTGTGGTGGCTCTTCCAGCAAGACAAAGACCCCAAACACTCATCAAAAGTGGTTAAATAGTGGTTTGGTGAAAATAGAGTTACAGTTATGGAATGGCCACCACAATCGCCAGACTTAAATCCCATCGAGAAACTCTAGGAAATCATAAACCAAAAAATTGAGTGGGAAAATTGTACAAGATGTGATATTTTGTTTCGACGATTGAAAGATGCGTGGAAATCAGTCCCAACAAGCGTCAGTGAATATGTATTTATATGTTTTGTGGTGCAATGGTTAGTGAGCGCGGCTCTTGAACATGAGATCCTGGGTTCGAACCCTGCTCTGACCACCTTCAAATTTCTTTCGGCGGCGGTCACCTCGCATAGTGACGGCGACACTATCGAGTATATAGTCATGAAAAAGCTTCTCAAAATACCGTTCGGAATCGGTGTAAAACTGTAGGTCCCATTCAGTGAGTGAAAACTGGAAAGCGCACAGCTCATTGATTGTGAGAAGTTCTCCGCGGTCCCTTCATGGGATGTAATGGGAAACCATTTGTTTTATTTATGTTTTTTCATACATTTTTCTAAATATCTATGGAGTAGATCCCTTTTCCTCATTTTTAAAGCAAAAAAGTATAAAATTTAAAACAAAAAATTGCTAGTTTTATTTTCAGAAAATTTTTACGTAATATTTCGTAAAAGATGTATTTTGGTTGCATTTGTTTTGCATTTCCCATTATTTATGTATCAGTATTTCATTCACTGGCTTCGTAGTATCTCAACCTGTCAGTCCAGTTTTCTAAGACTGTTGGCGATATCTGGTCCTGATGAATGGCTCGGACGATATTAGCCTTCAGGGTGTGGATCGTTTATGGATTATTCGCAAAGGGGTCAAATCGCAGTTCCGAGGCGGCCAATTGACATCGCCAAGGCGGCTGATATTACAATTAGCGAACTTAGTGCGCAAAATATCAATTGTTTGATGAGATGTGCCACATGGAGCTTGACAACCAAATATTATCCAAGTTCATGTCTTCCATTTCAGACCATAAAAAGTCCGTAATCATGGCTCTGTAGCACTGGCATTTGACTGAAATGGCATTTCCTGGACCATTTTCAAAATAAAAAAATGGACCAATGATGCCACCACTCATTGGCTTCTTGGCTGACGTGCGGGTTTTCCGATTCACAGATCCGACAATTTTGTTTGTAAGTAAATATTAAAGTATTGCATAAATACATTTGTAATACAGTGTATAGTACTGCACTCGTTGAACGGGTACACTGAAGCGAGAATTAGTTAAAAACAAAACGATAACGTCAGTGATAGCATCCAAAACGGTTCGTTTAATGACGAACACATATTTTCACCAACGTCTCTACACTGAAGTTCTTGATTCGAGCGAATATATTAAAAATAGCAAGAGAGAACTCAGAGTAGATTGTCTCGAGAAGTGAGCAGGTTTTCGAAAAGCGAGCAAGTATTCGAAAAGTAACCAAGTTTTCGAGTATGTAGTTATGATTTGTTCGGTGTATGCATACACACATGGTATACAGTTATAATTATTGATATTTTTTGCTTTGCAATAGAATGGAATTAAGTGCTTAATAAAAACATTTCTATTAATTGAATTTTTTTATTTAAATTAAATTATCAATGTAGAATGGTAAATATAAATGAATTTTGAAAGATAAGAATTGCATTTTTTTATAGACATAAAAAGCTAAGGCTAAAGTTAGAAATCATAAGGTATAATATTCTTTTCAAAGAAAAACTGTGCAAAATAAATGGATTTTGAAATTAATATTGACTCGTTTGTTTTCTTTGCATTTAGTCAAGGGGTACCGATGAGTCAGCTGTTCAATTTAGTACTTGGAGAACAGATAGAGAATATGCTTTCAAAGAAGAAATGTTGATAGCTGACTGGAATTTGGCAAAAATGTTCCGCAAATAATCAACTGTTTTTCACTTTTGTTTTATTATTTTCGTTCGTGGTCGCGTTCTTAATTTCGGGTATTTTTGTGAAATATTATATTAAAAAAGTGGTAAAAAGTGATTAAATTAATAAAAAATATAACAACAAATCAAATGCAATACGTTTATTCGGTGGAAGTAAATGAAATACGACACAAATCGTGGAAATCAATCTTCAAAAAAAAGCATTTTCACATTTTCTTTTACTACGCTATACTCTATATGTTTCCCATGTATTCCACGGAACTCGTTAGTACAAAAACGAACTAGTGCACACTCTTAAAGTATTACTCGATGGTTTTCGAGTCTTTGGTTCTCGATTACTTTTGTCATACTAGTCATTTGTCACTTAAATCAAACATTTCAGTGCGGTTGTGATTGTTTTACCTCTGATTTGCTCTCACCCAAGAAAGTAGCGGAACTTCAGTTTTCTATTTAAAACACGTTGAGTAAGTGCAGTGAAGTTAATGAATGTGTATCGCTGTTCTCGAATACCAGAAAACGGTTCCCATGCAATGGTTTAGTAAATATACTCCTCATAGGTCAGTAGTTGCTATGGATATTGTTACTAAATCCAGGATTAAATGGGTGTCGGCAGCTTCAAGTCGCCCTGTCCCAACTGGTATCCCCAGCGGAACTTCTTGATTTGGCAGATCTATTCATCTTGTGGTTGGTAAAATTATAGGCTTCCGATACATTCCTAAGGGTGCGGGATACAAGAGTGGTGTTTATTTCCAAAGCGGAAATGGACTTTTACACAGCTGCTAGAGGTTAGGCATATATGTAAGTCTATCACCGTTCCTACTAAAGACATTGGAACAGCTGACAGATAGACACTTGTGGGCGAGTATTGATGTAAGCTTGTTATCAGCATGCGTGCTTCAAGGCTAGATATACAGAGACAGCACTGCATGAACTAGTAGGTTACATAAGGAAGTCGTTGACTGCTAAGGCGTATACGTTCGTAACATTTCTTGTCATTGCGATAGAATTGGCGCTGTCGACCCTTAAGGTGGACGTGAATCTTCTTTTGGCTTGTATAGTATGAAATCGAAATTGATTCAAATTTAAGGATAACTTTTCAAAATAGTACTGAGAATCTGAGACCGATTTTCTTTTTAAATATGGTTCTACTACGACTCTTTGTTGAGCCAGAGAATACCAGCGTTTTTGGTTCTGAAATGAAAATGCACACCAAAACATCACATGACAAAACAATTAAAACGACGTCCAACATTTAAAAAAAATGGGTTTTACGTTGTTTATTGGAAACGCAAAAATATTCAGACATTTGTTTATCAATCTATTTTGTTGTATGTACTAAGTTAAAGGGTATCGGAACAGATTCACCTCAGCGTTTATATACTAAAATTTACTTACTTATTATATTGATTAGTTTAATTTGATAAATATTTAATATCGACATCAAAAACTTAATTTTTGAAATTATTACTGTTCTTCTGCTCTAATTTCTCTTTCTTTTTTACAGTCCGAGTCATCGATGGCTCCAACGGATACATTTTCGGAACGAGTTAAGCGTTTCGATTTGGAATTTACCGGGCTGCTAATTGGCCTCCTGAAGCAGATTAATGATGTCGCATCAGACAATCCATCGGATCGTTTTATTAACCTGGTGCATCGTATTAATTTCAATTCATTCTATAATGAACAAATGGATAAATTATGTGCTAAGGACTCAATGATACAAAATCACCAATTGGTTGATTTCAATACATAATAATAAACTCACATATCATCCATCCCTAAATCCATTAATTTATAATGTGAAATGCCATCAATATACTATGTACTCGATATACTCCTCCTCCTCATCTTGCCATTGATTTTAATGTTGAACCCACCATACACAAATGTACTTGTTTGTTTGTCTATTTCGTTCTAATCTGCACAAATAAAATTTGTTGAAACCTTTGAAATCAACATCAATGGAAAGGATATTTAGAATAAATCATCGGTCTTTTTGTTTTGTTGATATTTTGAATTTAGAATAAATTTCTAAAATGGAAATGTATAAATTACTATTTCCAAATAGATATGAATGAGTGAAATGTACGAGGGTCATCAGGATGAAAATAGTGCTGACACTTGAATGAGTAGCCAAAAATTGGAAATCTGTTTTAAATTGTATTTTTATAATCTCCACTACCGTATGCTATAATTACACTGCTTTACAAATTGTAACTTTGGAAAAATACCAAAATTACGCTGGCATAGCTACGAATAGTGATAAATCGTTTAGTATATAACTACTATAAGCATGTTTATATTTCCCGCAAAATTATTTTTTCGACTATTTTGTATCGGGAGCAGCTCAAAATAACTTAGATCCCCATACAAAGTGGTCGAAATATGAGTTTAGAGGGAAAACCGACTTTGTCTAATAGTTGTCGGTCGGTTGTTATTACAAATGTGCCACATCCGATCCGATTTCCTCCAAGGGCAACTAGGTAACCCCTTAAAAAAGGTAAGTTTCTTTTTTACAATTTAATCTTTAGATTTGGACGTATGACACCGTTAGACAAAACACACGTTTTTCGTGCACAAAGGGTCGAATTAATTATATGACTATTAAATTTGTAGTTTAAATTGAATTACCTCAACAAATGTAAATTCAAATAATGTAATACAATGGCCATTGGCAATTGTACTTATACGGCATTTACCCCGACCAAGATTAGAGCCTTTCGAAGGTTAACTCCGTTAACCCAGAATTTATACAATTTTAATCTCTAAAAACTGAAGTTTAATTTTTCCTCATTTTAAACTGGTGTACAATTTGATGCAACTCTTCTAATTTCTACAAAATGCAACCATAATAAAAACACAAAAAATCAACTGTTTCACAGACGGAAGCCGAAAGAAAATTTTCAGACTCTTCTCCGCCGCCAACATTTTTTTGGTGCTCACGCCGCCGACGCTAACCTGCCGCGAAAAACTTCGTTAAAAATTTTGGTTTTCACGTATTTTACAGGGGGTTCCGATGAAACAGCTGTTCGACTTGGTACTTGGAGTACTACAGGGTGGACCATAGGTAGTAGCGGTAACTCCCATAACCCACGCGACGTGGCTTATCGATCCGTAAACCTTGATGCGTTAATTAAATTTTGTACGAGAATAACGTTTCATCAGCACGAATTATGCGTCAGAGAGACGTGTGAGGGATGCCCAATAGGGTGTCTCATTAATAACAATCTGTTTTTGCTCAAGCTTTATTTGACAGCTTGTAGGGTAAAGTAATTTTGAGATTTTTTCAGATTTTCCCGAAGAGGTCGCGCAAGCCGAATTTCAACCCAAAAATCTGGTATTCTGGACGGTTTTTGAATTTTTCTTAAAACTCGGTCAATAACAAAGATTTTTTTAGTTTATAATTCAAAATTTTAAAGTAAAACATCCAAACTTTTATTGTATGCATAAATCACCAGTTTTGGCAATGATTTTGCTCAATAAAGTACCATGTATTAAATTATTTCGGAAATTTTGGATACATTTTGTAAATAACGCTTTATAACTTTTAAAATCTCTATGAACATTTAAAAAATTAATGATGCACTTTAAAAGACGGATAAATTCCAAGCAATTTTGTAAAATTTTGAATTTGCAGTTACTGTTCCAGAGTTATAGTTACTGTTATAGACTTTATCCGTCTTTTAAAGTGTATCATTTTCAATTAAATTTTCAATGAAATTACAATAGTTATAAAGCGTTATTTACAAAATTTACGAAAACACATGGTACCTTATTGCAAAATCATTGCCAAAACTGGTAGTTCATGCATATAGAATAAAAGCTTGGACGTTTTTCTTTAAAAATGTTGAATCGTGGTCATTGACCGAGTTTTAAGTAAATTGCAATAAACGTCCGGAATACCCGATTTTTGGAGGAAATTCAACTTGCGCGACTTCTAAACCTCTTCGGAAAAATCTGAAAAAATCTCAAAAATATCTTACCCTATTAGCTTTGCAATTAAGCTTGAGCAACCATGAAAATCGAAAAAGAGAATTTTTTTGGGACACCCTGCCCAACTGCAAAGAACGCCGCCCTCTATTGCCTGAATGTTTTCATCAGACCGGCTCGGACGAATCACAGTGGTTCACAATCGATTTCCATCGGCCAATATCTTGTGATCGAGTAAATATTTTTAAGTTCAGTAAAAAATCAATTGTAGGCAAACAGTCAAGGATTATTTGGAGAGACTACAATTAAAAATCGGGTATATTTTGTTTACTTTTCGCTTTTAAAGAAAATAGGAAATCATTTTTTTTTCTTTCAATGTTTTTTTTTGACATTTATATATTTTATTGACGTAATTGTTGATCATGCTTACAAATTTTTTTATTTTTTTCGTATTACAGAAATACGCTGTTTTCGGATATTCAAAATCGTAAAAAAATTATTTGGTTTTCGACTTTATTGAACTATATCTCATACAGTTTTGAGATATTCCACTCAACTTTCATTCAACAAAAAAGTTATTAGTTGCTTGATAGTGGTTATACTGGCAACCACGACTTTTTGGTTTATGTATAGTTTTTAAAACAAAACAAAACGTTCAGCTGAACGGTAAGGAGTCAAAAGCTGTGGCTCTAGAGGAAATTATATTTTTTTTTGTTAAATGGTTATGTTTATAAAAATTTGTGATAATACAATATTATTTATACATATAAAAAAATTGTCGCAGCTCGGGTTCAACTCAAAAAAAAAAACGAAATTAGAGAAAAATATATGAACACGAAAAATATATATGTACATATTTTTTTGTCGGACGGACCAATGTCCGAAAAACGAGTCAAGTTACAGATGGGTAGAAACAGCAAAAGAAAGGTAGTTTGATCACAAATGTAATGGTGGCTTTATTTTTGTAGAGCGATATCTGTGGACCCAGATAACCCCAATTTACCATATTATAGTGGGCCTTGAGAACTGGGACACCCCAAACATTTAGCGTGGGCACTCAAATTAAAGGGAATGATGCATCTGTTTCACTGCTAGTCATTTTAAAAGCTTTCAAGAATAATTTTTCAGACTTTAAACAAAAACTTACTGACTAAAGAAAAGGCTAATTTCGGATGCTTTTTATCACGTTTTGAGCAGCGCCCGAACTGTGACAATTCAGCCCAAGTAGCCAGTTATTTGCTCTGAAAACATCAACCTGTTGCTTCAATGGGCTGTTGTTCCAAATGAAGTCATCGCGAATAGAGCCGGGATGTCTGGCGTCAACATACCTTATTCGCACTTAGTATTCGCACATCTACGTTTAGATCATTGTTATGGAAATGATTGCTATATTATAATTACTTACCACACTGAAAGAAAAACCTTCATACCATTAATGAATTCTTACATTGCATCAATGGAAAGTGGCATTGTTTTTGAGCCAATGGCGGGCTTCATTAATGCTATGAACAATGTTACATTAAACGAAAAATGTTTCATAGACCTGAAATTACTGTAAACTTTCTAACCGGAATGAAACATTATCATTGTAAAGGGTCCGCCATCTAACGTTTTTTTTCAACTAGTGCGTATTTCGTGAATGGTAACACTTAGCTCATGTCTGATTTGACAGATAATTAGTTTTATCCTTCCGCTGAACGAATGTGGTTGTGTATACGCTTGAACAACGCTGGGAAATATTGCGACATTACTTTGAAAATCATGGTAATGTTGCAGAATGTGTGCGAAAATTGCACACGGATTTTGGAAGAAGAGAAGCATCGTCAGCTTCGTATGTTCGTTATCTTGTGAAAAGAGTGAAAGAAACTGGCATCCTCATCGATAAACCAAAGCGATAATAAACCATATCGATAAACCAAAGATAAGTGTTACGCCGACAAGCCAGAGACAATTGACGCTTTAAAGGACAATATTCGTGAAGCCATTGGTGAAATACAGCTGCACACAATCGATAATGTGCTTAAAAATTGGACCGATCGTGTAGGCTACTGCATGGCCAGCCGAGGCAGCCATTTGAATGAAATTATTTTCCAGTATTAACCGGAAGGATTGTACTTTCAAATAAAAAAAGAAATTTGAGAAAATATTCAGTATTTTTTTTTATAGCATTTTCAAAAAAAAAAGTTATTTGGCGGACCCGTTATTAAAGAAATATGTTACATTGATATCATAAACCGTTTCATTGATGTAATGAAATATGGTCATTGATGTAATGAACATGTTACATTGATGCTCTGAACATGTTTCATTGATGCTATGAGCATGGTTCATTAATGCAATGAACATGTTTCATTGATGGTATGAACATGTTTCATTGAAGGTCTGAATAGGTTTCATTGATTATATGAACATATTTCATTGATGGTATAACACGTTTCATTAACGGTATTGTTTCATTGGATGGATTGTTGGTATGAATAGGTTTCATTGATAGTATACTATGAACAGGTTTACATATATGAACAGGTTTTCAAGGTATACAAGCCGATCGATGACTCTCATAAGAAAGGCAGAAGAAATAAAAAATATTTATGTATGTACATACATACGTATGTAACAATGCTTTTGCAATTGCTATTAGGAGATGCTTTGAATTTCACATTGCAATTTGTTAAAGGTCCGTCTTAAACTAGAGCGTCGTCCAACGACGTTTATCCAAAAACGTCCTTTGGATATTTTCAACCGAAATACATATGTACGTATGTAGTATGTACGTATATCGTAATATTGGCACAATTAGATTGTAACATATGACCACAATTTCGCATAATGCTAAATACATATTTAGTTTCCACACTGAAAGAAAAACGCTTCATAGCATCAATGAATGGGTTACATTAATGGGTTTACGTTGATACAATGAAAAGTTTCTTTGATGCTATGAAATGTTACATTACTTCAATGAACTCCTTCATTGTTGCAGTTTTTGAATTTGTGGACCGTCATTAATGCTAAGAAACCTTTTACATTGATGGAATGAAGTATGTTTTTTCAAGTAAATATGGGAAACTATAGAGAAAAATTGAGACATTTTATCGACATTGTAAAGTAGAATCTATTAAATAGGCCATTCTTTACATTACACACATTTTATTGAATTTTAAAATATTTTTTCTAAAAAAGAAATAATGAAACATTTTTCTTTAATATAATGTACCATTTCATTAATATTGAACGATTCATTAAATTGGTTAAAGGATAATATGTATGTAGGTACGCTTTGTATACATGTATGTATTTATGTATTATTTATGTATGTATGTATGTACAGTAGTTGTGACACCATATATGAGTATGAGATAAGGAATAAATAAGAAAAAATAAAAGGCTGAAATGCACAATCCATCAAAATAAAAGGGATTTCAAAAAGCAAAATTATTTTGTCGGCCGGCATTTTTTCCAAATTACATGATTGTGTGGCAAAAGTTAAAATTGCATTTAGTTATGGAAACTATCTCAGTGCACTGAAAGAAAAACGCTTCATAGCATCAATGAATGGGTTACATTAATGGGTTTACGTTGATACAATGAAAAGTTTCTTTGATGCTATGAAATGTTACATTACTTCAATGAACTCCTTCATTGTTGCAGTTTTTGAATTTGTGGACCGTCATTAATGCTAAGAAACCTTTTACATTGATGGAATGAAGTATATGTTTCATGTAAATATGAGAAACTATAGAGAAAAATTGCAGACATTATATCGACATTGTAAAGTAGAATCTATTACATAGGCCATCCTTTACATTACACACATTTTATTGAATTTGAAAATACTTTTTCTAAAAAAGCCATAATGAAACATCTTTATTTAATATAATGTACAATTTCATTAATTTTGAACCATTCATTAATTTGGTTAAAGGATAATATGTATGTTGGTACGCTTTGTATAAATGTATGTAATTATGTATTATTTATGTATGTACAGTAGTTGTGACACAATATATGAGTGTCAGTATGAGATAAGGAATAAATATGAAATAAATAAAAGGCTGAAATGCAGAATCCCGCGCCATTTAAAAAAAAAAAAAACCCGAAAATCGAGCAAAATAAGGGGATTTCAAAAACCAAAATTTTTTTGCCGGCCGTACCTATGGGGACCCACAAGGTCCAAAGAACGGGTCCACGCAGGGACACTTATATTTGTAAATTTTCCCAAAAATCAAAAAATTCCGAAATCCAAAATTTGCAACAGAGATATTCCTCTCCCTGTCCCCGTCACAGAAAACCTAATAGTCGAAAAAAATCGTGCCACAAAAAGCCCGAACTTTGGAGGCCAATAACTCCTAAAATAGGGATTCCCTCGAACTTTTGCATTTTACATTTTTTGCTTAGAATCGTGTGTTCTATCCCCCTCCCAACATTTTGTTCGCCCCAATCTGACCATACCAGCAATGAAATATCTTCATACTATCGATGAATTGTCTTCATAGTATCAATGAAGTCGGTTGTTCATACATCAATGAAACCCGTTCAAACTATCAATGAAATATGTTCTTACCGTCAATGAAACGTGTTATACCATCAATGCAACATATTCATACCATCAATGAATCCGGTTCATACCATCAATGAAACCTGTTCATACTATCAATGAAACCTATTTATACCAACAATGAAACTTGTTCATACCACATTTTAATACCGTCAATGAAACGAGTTACACCATTAAAGAAATATGTTCATACAATCAATGAAACATATTCAGACCTTCAATGAAACATTTTCAAACCATCAATGAAACATATTCATTGCATTAATGAAACATGCTCATAGCATCAATGAAATATGTTCGTAGCATCAATGTAATACGTTCATTACATCAATGACTATTGTTCGCGCAGAAAACTATTTATTTTAATTTTAAATAAAAAACAATTTAATTTTAAATTTAATGTTTAATATTTCATGTTTGGTGCTTCAATTGTTTTCGACAACTGATTTTACAAATGTTTCTTATTGTCGCGGGCCACAAAATCTATCAACATAGAATGACAGTTAATCTGAATAGAGAATCCAAAAGAAATAACAACAGTACAACGGCTGAATGACCAAACAGAGCAAATGACTTCGTCAGCGCTATTGTTGTTGTTGTTATATTCTTTTGCATCGATAATGTAAACAACAAGCAACAACATGTGTTGTATGTTGTTGTTGCGACAAAATTATTAGAAATTAGTATTAGGGTGGCCCGCAATTTCAATATTTTACAAAATTAAACAAAATCAAAAATTAATTTTATGATAGATGTAGGGCGATCTGACCCAACAACTATGTTTCATTACATCAATGAAACGGTTTATAATATAAATGTAACATATTTCTTCAATACAATGATAATGTTTCATTCCGGTTAGAAAGTTTGCATTAATTTCAGGTCTATGAAACATTTTTCGTTTAATGTAACATTGTTCATAGCATTAATGAAGCCCAACATTGGCTCAAAAACAATGACACTTTTGAAGGTTCTTCTTTCAGTGTAGCGTAAGAAAATAACCGTTCCACAGGAGGTAACGGCATGTTAAATTTTATAAAAGTTTGTTTGATAGCTGGATATTTTGACAGGCATTGCACTGATGTGTCCTTATCTGCCAGAAAATTGAGTACTTATAAAATATGTCATTTAAAATGTTGGTTCATACAAATTAACAAATACTTCTTATTCTTTAAACGAGCTTAAGATCAATTATAACGGGGTTTTCAATAAGAGCGCTGCAAAAGTTTTTTTTAAATAAAACAAAACCGGTTTTAGATACCAATGAAATTCTTTATTCCTGTGAAAGTACGTTCGATGCCATTATGTATGGAACTCGATTTATTTTGCATGGCCACCACGGGCACGCTTGCAGAAGTCCAGACGCTGAACCCAATTTTTGACGGTTTTCAAGCATAAATCGGCCGATACTGCTGCAATTTCACGTTCGATATTCGTACGAAGTTCATCAATCGTCGCTGCCTTGTTGGCATAGATCATAGACTTGACGTAGCCCCACAGGAAATAATCTAACGGCGTCAAATCGCACGACCGAGGCGGCCAATTGACTGGGCCATTTCGTGAGATAACACGTTCACCAAACTTGGTTTCCAATAAATAGATTGTGGCATTCGCTGTGTGGCTTGTGGCGCCGTCCTGGTGGAACCACATGTCCTCCAAGTCCATATTATCCAATTGGGGCCAAAAATATTCGGTTATCATTGAACGGTAGCGATTCGCATTCGCAGTAATGTGCCGGTCTTGATCATCACGGAAGAAGTACGGCCCAATGACGCCACCGGCCCATAAACCGCACCAAACCGTAATTTTTTCGGGATGCAATGATGACTCATGGATTACCTCATCGCTGAAGATGATTTTCTGATGAAAATCTGAATCATTTTCAAGTTGTTGCTCAGCCCAATTCACGAACATACGACGCTTATGGTGGTCAAGCGCCTTCAGTTCTTGCGTCAATTTGATCTTGTAAGGATGTAGGCCAAGATCTTTTCGCTGAAGCCTCAGCGGCAGCAATATTCTCGACACTACGGGCACTTGTTTGTCTCACTGTCACGGGAACATTTTGTACTGTGCCTATGGATTCAAATTTTTCCACTAGACGCTCAATTGTTGATCTGGTAGGACGATTATGACGACCATAAATTGGACGTAGCGCTCTTAAAGTTGAGGCCACTGACTCCAAATTTCGGTAGTAAATTTTAATAATTTCGACTCGTTGTTGGCTCGTATATCTTTCCATGATGAAATGGCAAACCTTACTGAAGAGAAATGTCAAAAGAGAGGGAAAAAATATGGCGTCGTTTGCTGTCCCTATCGATTTATTTTTGTAGCGTCTCTGTTGAAAAACCCTTTACGTGTTCCTTATTTATCTCCAATATTTCGTCTCCACATTGGGCGACTTCTTCAGGGAACAAATATTATTAATAATATTTAATAATAATATTGATAATAATATTTGTTATAATAATGGCCAGTTTTTCAGTCAGTGGTGATCTTCGTTTGTTAGTTAAATTGTGGTTAAACATCGAATTGTGTTTTTTAGTCATTGTTTAACTATGATTTAACCACCCAATGTTGGTTGGTTAACTTATAGTGAGAACCATATTATTTTGACAATCAAATTACTGAGTGTCAAAGGGAGAAATGAAGATTGTATAAAATACATGTTCCAGATTTGCGTATTTGTACACATACGTTGAGTCTAGATCGTTAAATTGTTGCGCCTATATAGTTTTTTACACATTTTTGTTAAAATGACTTCGATTTTATTCATCTATTTCTTATTTTACGTAATTCCATTTTGTTTGTTCCCCTTTGTTGTTTTGGTATTTATCCAAAACACACGTTTTTTCCCATAAGAATACAAGGGTTGCCAAATTAGTTGACAATATGGCGACTTACATTAACTCACCACCGAAAAACTAAATGCAAAGTTAACCTCTAATTAACTTAGAATTAAGAATAAGTAATCCGATAGTTAACTACCCACTTAAAAACTGTTCATAAGAAGAATTTAAATTTAAGATCGTGGAAAACTTTATATAATTAACAAATACTTTATAATTTTATTGTCCAAGCTCAAGGCCATTTTATAACTCTATTAATAGAGATATAGTTTTTTAAAAAGGAGTTTTGCAAATGTATTCCTGTGATTCCTGGCAAACCGTATAGCTATTTCAGATCTAGCCACAGATCTTCATCAGCGGTTGTTTGGAATGATGCTATTGAAAAATTCATGAAACTAAATGCAAACGAAATCTCATTTGAATTGAGAATTCACTATAATGCAAGTGTTCGAAAAATATCGCAAGCAAAACACACAAGAAAACATTTGCAGAAACTTCTTTCCATCTCCAGAGAACCATCGGTCCCCATTAGACATGTTTTTTTGTTGTTGTCTAAAAGACAACACAATTTGTTTTTTACATACAATAACAATTGAATGCAGTTTCGTCGGCTCCACTTACCCAAATTCATCAGGGAGGATTTTTATTTATTCGGCGTTTTTATTTGTATTTTTTAATTTTATTGTCAAGCTCGAGGCCATTCTATATTTCTATTAATAGATCTGATGTTTAATTTCACACTCCTCGTGGTGAGGTCGGTGTGATAGAGAGATTTTCGACTTCCACCAGGTGGAGTTATAAGAACAGTTGACTTAAATTTTTCATATCGTTTTGGTGGACAACTGTGACCTCTTTCTCATCTTTATTGTTAGTGTATTGTTAGTGTACATGCTGTTGTTGTTTTCTTGTTGGATGTTTTATTCTGTGTCTATCTGCTATTATTAAAGCAACTCTTTTCAACATCCAATGTTATTATCACACCAGTACCCATGTTCTGTAACTTATGTGCAAACTTCTCACATCGAGAAAGTGTGAAACAAATAATTCTACCGTTTCTCGACATGTGAGTAAAAACTGTCTGTAACAGAAAGCGAGAAACAGCACCACTGATTTCGTTTGATATTGGAATATTCCAGTCAGATGTCAAAAATCAAAATAAACAAGCAAGGAATCAAACCAAGATGTAACTAGTACAGGTGGAAGCGTTAGAACAACTGATTTAATTTTGTCCTTGTCTTCGTGGTCCGACGGAACACATATTTTAGGTCCCAATCCCGAAAAAAAGTTAACCGCAATAAGCTAAATAGACATATTTGAGAAAAATTATATTTGCAAATTCCGGATATACGGGGGTTACTATGTGTTAAAACCCATTTAAAGGGGCTTGTGCTGCAGCATTTTTGTATATGATGCAAAATAAACAAAAAAAACAAATGACAATTTTCAATAACTCCCTTAGGCCCAAATTTTGACTGGTTATTTAAATTGGGTATCAGTTGATTTTGATTCGTGTGTTGATCTGACTTTAAATACGAAAAGAGTTTTTCAGTGCTTTGTCAAATAATCTTACTACCATGTGGCAACAGTGGCAAATGTTTCGAAAAATAACCAGTGTTCATACATTTCTCGGCTAATCATTACAATGCATCAAACTGACGCCATTTGCAAAACAAAATTGAAGTGATAAAATACAAAATATTTAATGAAATTGTAAGAGATTTGGGCAGATATAAATTTCTAACCGCACTACGAGATAAATGATACGTTTTTATTGTTATTTCAAATAGGATGGTGATTATAATTGTTCACATTAACAATTAAATAAGCTTTGTGTTTGTTCTTCTTGTTGTTTTCAGTCAAAATCATACGGTCAGATGCCCAACTTTGACTGTTTAAACAGCAATCACCTATTATCCTAAAAAATGAATTCAGAGTTTAAATTATGTTTGATCGTTGATCAAAGATGATTTTAGGCCTAAGTGTCCCAAAGCCATACTAAGGGCGAGTTTCTCACTCGTCATTTGAAAAGCTCTATTTAAAAGCTCACAGACATTTTTCATATTAAATGACAAGCGTCGGGCAAATGTAGAATTTTGAACTGTGAAACTGCCATAAGTCATCATTTTACATGAAACTATTTTTTGTGATAAAAAAAACATTTATTTTGACGTAGAATACGTCTTACCTTACGGTATGAGGAGTCATGTCAGGTTTTTATTGTTGTAATCTTTATTTCATTGAATTTGAGGAAACGGCTAGATGAATTTTTTTAAAATTTTTTTTGTAGGTAAATGAAGATGTTATCTTTCGTTTGATATACATTTCATATTGGTTGATATATTTCTAGTATTTTAATTTCTCAAATGAAAATTGTTTAAACACATACACTCAAACATATGTGTGGTTTTTGGTTGAGTGTTTTGGGTTGCTCAACATTGCTTAGAAACATGTATCTAGTAAAAAGTGAAACGAACAGCAAGCTAATGTTGCTTGGCAACATGCATCTAGTAAAAGGAAATTTACACAGGTAATTAAAAAAAATTACAGCAGACAGTTGTCCGAGGCCTTCGGCCACGGACTGTCCCTGCAGGCTGTATCAGAGACACGACCATTAAGTTTAACGTAGAATACGCCATCCGATAAGACAGAAAACATATATAACAATAAATGATAAATAATATAAGCAAATGAATTTATTGTTATATATGTTTTCTGTCTTATCGGATGGCGTATTCTACGTTAAACTTAATGTCTGCTGTAACAGACAACTGTCTGCTGTAATTTTTTTTAATTACCTGTGTAGTAAATAAATACTTCGTTCAGTAAAATCATTTCTATCGTCAGGTCAGAAGGGCCTCTGTGAAAACGTGATGAGTGACAATTTTAATTACAGCACTATCGTCACGAAAATCATAATTAAATACAATATTCTTTGCAATGTTACTTGGGATATCAAGTGTTCATCGGAGAAGTTGGGAAACCTTATAAGTATTTCATATACTATACATACATATTTTTGATACAATTTATGGTATAAGGCTGAACAATAACGCTACTGCAAAAATTACAAACTTTCTCAAAGTGTATACCTATAAAAGAATTGATAATTGTAAAAACTCCAAACAGAAATTTCTATAAAAGTACGGAGATTGGTTAAAGTTGACGCTGTCAATGACAAGACAAAGAAGAAGAAACGAGATGAAATTATTAATATATTTAACAAGTTTAATAAGATATAGTTTTAAATCGTCATTACTAAGAACTCACCTCACAGATGCAGGTCGAATAGTGGGAGCGTTACCAACAGCCTCGCCGAAAGTTAAAAACGAACGGTAGAAAGTACACCAACTCCAAACTCTACTAAGGACTTTACCGAGGAGTCGCGCTGGCGCTAGTTCTAAACTTGGGGGTCTTGAGGAGCAAATATGATATTCTAAGGAAGGCGCTTACTGAAAAATGTTGGGACTTTTGACGTCCACGATAATATTGCAAGCTACCAGAGCTTAAATTTTACCGTCCGAAAAGTTTGTTCATGATACTAGTGCGTGAATTAATATCTCCCATCTTCTGGAAAATACTGCTTCAAGGATAATATCAGAATTTTCTGTTGAAGAAATTGGCAAATGCCATAACTCGGAGCTGACTTTAACATGTAAATGGGGCTGTGATGGATCATCTGGGTTTTTTGAATGTAAACAAAAAAGTGGATCTGATGCAGATTTCTCAAAAATTTTTATAGCGTCACTGGTGCGAATAAGAATGCGCTTATAGAATAACTCACCAACATCTTCAACTGAGTCTTCGTTTCAAGATATGTAGTAGATTAATTCACCACCTGGATTTGCTGACGTCTCTAGTGAAGTCACAAATAATAAAGACAATTTGGAATATAACCACTTCATTTAAGAATACGATTTATGAAATATTGCTTACACTTGTCTTACGATCCTAAATGCCGTACAGAACCACGAAACCAAACTGTTCATGTTAAGGGTAATACAATTCTGCACAATGTGAGAAAGGAAGAAAATTTTCGAATATGGGTGATTCCTTGGAAATAACGTTTTTTCGGATGGTGAAATTATTAGTTTTTAACATACCTCGGATGTGATTTTTTTTTACAGTTTTTGTTTATATATACTACTATAGTGTATACCAACATCTATTGTACTACAACAATTTAAAACATTTATCAATATATTTTATACTATAATTTTCAGAATTGCCACGATTCTGCCATCCACGGTATTGACATTTCATATTTAAATTGACTTCATTCTATGCCAAATTGACGTGAGATAATTTCCTTTGAAAATCACATTTCGATGACTAAATATCGAACAAATTTCGTCACTAGGAGGGCGAGTATTATATTGCGCAATAAAAAAGCGGTACCATGGTATTGACTGCTAATTTTGTGACTTACCCTTCGTAAAGAAAACACTTCACTCCAATCGATTCAATGTGGATAAATCTGTCAGCCATTGATGTAAACATAACATTTGATATACAATGGTCGAGTTCTCACAACGAGGGCGCCTTTATACCCATCCAACATGGCGCCACAGCGGTAAAACGTAAATGTACGATATTAGGCAAAAATGCGTGGACAAAGTTTAGATCTTGTTAGTCGGGCCTAAATAGGAGATTTACGCTCGGTAAATACATGAAAATATCCTCTATCTAGGCAATTTCAATGACCATAAAAAAATATCAATCCATCCTGCGAAATGAGGGAGTGAATATAGTATAAACCTTGATTTTTATGAAATGGACACGCCACGGTTCTGATATTTTCATTAGTTTCTGTATGTTTCTATCGAATAAGCGCGACGCAGGTGAGAATATTGTTGTGGAAAATCTTGTGTACCATAAAAGTATTGAAATTACGCGATTATTTATTTGCCGTCCCTTAATTACATGGAAATAAACGTGATGGACAAAGAAAACGTTATTTCCAAGGAATCACCCATATATGGATAATTAAAGATACTTGGACTGATTATAGATAATCCCCTATATGGATATGACAGTACTTGATACTTAAGTTGAAAAATAGCACTACATTCAAAAATCACCTGATATGGAAATAATATACAACAAAGTTATATTAGCTGTTATTAATGGCAAATAAACGATTAATGCTGAAAAGTTTGACGAATACGTTTACGCAGAGTATAATATCTACTTTCAAAAAGTCTTCCAATGATACCAGGGCTGTCTGTATAGCTATTTCGGATCTTGCCAAGATCTTCATCAGTAGACGTTTTTGGTATGCTTTTCGGTGAAGTCATCACAACTGTATGTATAGAAACACTCATCATATTAATGAGAATTCCTTTAAACATACGTTCGAAGAATACCAAGCACTAACATTGGAAACACTTTCATGCACAACTCGTTTTTTTACATTTGTCGAAGTTTTGCCTTTCAGGAAAATTTATAAATTTCTATAGGTTTCTTGAAAAAAAAAATAATTAAAATACTAAATGAATCACTGCACCTTTTCGGGAAAATATTGTGTTGTTTACATGTTGAAAAAAAATTGCAACTTTGAGAAGTCCACATTTCCAATCGGCTTGAGATAACTTACAAATCTTTACAGTGTATTCTTTACTCAAGTATTCCCAATTTACTGATGTTTTCAGAAATAATCGTCCCCCACAAATAGCCGAGATATTAACAAAAAACTGAAAAAAGTCAATGAAAATATTATAAATTTTCAACATTGATTGAGAATATCTTAATAACTGTAAAATATAATTCAAAACACTTATGGGCAGTTTCACAGTTGAAAATTCTCCATTTAAATGTACTTAAGTGCCCGATGCTTGTCATTTAATATGAAAAATTTCAGTAAGCTTTTAAATTGAGCTTTTAAATGACGAGTGTGAAACTCGCCCTTAGAGTGTTTTTTGTTTGTCTTGCATAGTAGATTCTAAATCGTTGTAATCGGCCTATAAGTGTGGAAGTAGCAGGCTTTGAAATTTGCAACAGCGCCAAAGTGGTGAACTTTGACACCCTAGCTCAAACTATGGTGGTGCATGGTACGTCTGAATGGCATATTCGAAAGCCTGACTCCTCTACAAATATCTGGTACAGTACAAAATTATCAGAACAATACTTTGAAAGTGGTGATATTATTACCGTGGTTTTTCCAATTGGCCCCACTGTGCGTAGACAACTACATACAATAGGTACCCATCGTAAGCACCTAGCGTAGACACCGAATCTAAACATGCGAAATGTCGATCGATATATCTGCTGTTGCCGAGAAGCCATTTGTGAATGTGACATAGAATGAAGAAAGGGACATAGTAGTGGTCTTCATGAAAGCTCGAAAGAACCTCGTAAACTCGAAAACATCGTAAACTTGCACAGCAAACGTCAAAAATCGTCAAACAAAAACGTCAAACAAATTTCCCATACAAAGCGGCTTGCTCAAAAGTGGAAAATTTTCGAGGCAAATTTGCTGCGCAAACGTGGGATGGAGAAACTTGTAAACTTTTGACATTTCGTTGTCATCTGACTAGGATAGATAAATAAGGTGATAGCACTAGAACAGTAGAAAAAGTACACATACTTAATACATGCAATTGCTACTGCTACCACCTTATGTATCCATCTTGGTCAGCTGATATGGTTTTGAGCACAACTACGCAGAGCAACTTTACCTGGTGCCTCATGCAATGGTGCGAGGGAAACTTGCGCTGAGCAAAAGTTCTCGGCTTTCACGTTTGCATGAATGCCGCTAGTGTGTCAAAAATTTATTGGCATGTGTTATCTTGAAACTGTTTTCGCACACTATGTCCCAATCTTCATGTTAGGTCACATATAGAAATGACTTCACGACAACAGCAGATCTATCGATCGACTTTTCGCATATTTTTATTCAGTGAAAGTACGAAGGAAACCACTTTTGAGTTTTAATTTCCGCGAGAAAATAAACTCTTGACAAATTTTGCAAAAGAAACGGAGTGACAAAAGAATTCTGACATCAACAGATGTATTTTTTATAAAGGCAGTAGGAATTACGCTAAAGCCTTCTCTGCTTTCGCCGAATTTCCAATAAAAAAAACACCTCAATTTACATTTTTAAACCCTCACCTATAGGATGGTGTACCGGGGGGAATCTGGTACCTCCCATACAAAAGCTTGGTGGTCATCCGGGTTGTCAATGAGATAAATCGAGTGAAACACTTCCGATCTTAATGAAATTAGGTTTTAGGCTTCATGACATCAAACGCCAGTCACCGATTACGACATGGGTGATTTTCCCACGCCCTATCAAGATAAGTTGTGCGGAAGGCTGATTGTTCGGCAAGATAACTCCCGCAAAACCGAAACAATCTTTATGAAGTTTGGTACTAGACAAAATTTAGTCAAATGCATACAAAAGGTGGGCTGATGACCGGTTGATCGACACGATAACTCTCGTAGCCTACAAGTGATCTTAATCAAATTCGATACTCGGCAATGTTTTCCTACAAAGTAAAGATTAACTACTGTCCACGCCCATTTTCGTAACTCCCATACAAAAGTTTAGCGGCTTTCCGGCTGGCCGACTCGATATCTCCCGCATACCACAACCGATCTTAACAAAATTTGGTACTGATCAATATTTGACCAAATTTGCCAATATTCAATAGATCTCGGTCGCAATGGATGATTTCGGGCGAGGGAATGTTTAAGTCGGTTCACCCAACTGAAATTTCTGTACTGGTTCTAAATATTGTGACTTTTTTCTGTAGAATATTTGTTTACCTTGTTCACTGTTGTCACCAAGCATCCTGAAAGTGTAAAACTAAATAAAAAAAAATGTCGATCGGGAGCCGTCATCTAAACAAGTCGATAACGACTGACATGATCCAAATATTCCACATTTTCATCAAAATCTGTCGATCACAATACAATACCGGAGTTATATAAATTTATTCAACGTTAGTGATGATGAAGAATTATTGATTCCTGAACGGCGACAATATAATATGTATGAAAGATTGGAACTGTTGCAAACATATTGCATTTGATACGACCGAAATTGCAAGATAATACTAAAAGGTGTGTTCCAGAATATTTTTAATATAACAATAATGTAAATAGAAGATTTATTTGTTAGGAGTCGCAATGTTACGCCAATGGCGAAGCTACTGATCGCCCTACGGTTTTATGCATTAGGCACTATGCTCATATCAGTTGGGGATTTTTCTGGTGTTTGTTAAGCTACAGTTTCAGTTATAATTCAGCGAGTGCCATTTGCCATTGCTTCGCTGAGAAAGGCTTTTATCAAAATACCACAATCCGATGAAGAACTGTCCATAGCCAGCTACGCCTTTTACAATATTGCAAAATTTCCACGATCCATTGGAGCGATTGATTGTACTCATGTGAAAATCCAATCTCCTGGTGGTGATAATGCGGAGCATTTTCGAAACAGAAAAGGATTCTTTTCACTCAACGTACAGAGCGTCTGTTCGACTGATTTGAAATTTTTGGGTCATCTCATGATCAAACTATTTTCAATAATTCGGTATTGAAGATGCAGTTGGAACGAAAAGATTTCAAACATTATATCCTTATTGGTAATTCTGGCTACGCAGTCACACCATTGCTTCAATGTAGAAATGAAATTGAACAACTATACAACGAGTCAATAATAAGAACTCGGAATGTTGTAGAACGGCAATATGGAAGCGACGTTTTGCAGTTTTGTCACTTCAAATGAGGGTAAAAGTAGAAACAGTCCAAGATGTGATAATTGCAAAAGCAAATCTTCTTAACATAGCCGCAGATTTTAACGAAGAGATTCCACGAGATGCACTTGACGTAAACATCCCACCAGATGAAGCTGTGGGTGTAGTCCGAATTGAAGTAGACAGACGTGACAATATTTGTAAGGTATTATTAGCCGATTATTTTCCGGCTCTTCTTGAAGCAAACAGATCATTAAATAATAATTTGTGAGCATTTATTAGTAATTGTATAACGAAAGTCGTTTATTTTATCAGTCATAAATATATTTGGTTCAAATGTCATGCACATTGCACATAATACAGATCACATTTGTTTTGATTTCAATTCAGCTTCCAATATCTGCATTCTCAATGTATGCTCTTCAGCCGAATACATCATACGTGCTCCAAACAAGCGTGTTCCAATTGTTGCTCAAAAATTTGTTTTTTCAAGACCGCAAGGTTTGCAGATGTTCCTAATTCATGTTTAGATGCCTTTGAAATCTTCAAAAATTATTTTTTTTTGGTACGCAGCATGGCAGGACGGTATATGCTCCAATCCAACGGAGATTCAGTATTATTATTTTCTACGGATTCTTTTTCATTTGGACTGACAATATATTGTTTATCATGGCACCGTTCTCATCCACTATATCAACCAAATCCTCTGATGATATAATCATTGTGCACGGACCATCAACATCGATTGTACTGATAATTTGATCGTCATTGTTTCTGATAGAGAATATCTGATTAGTTTTTTTATATTGATCGCAATGGATAAATCCTATGAAAAATAAAATGTACCTAGCTGGCAAGCCGTCAACACTTACGTCGCTCAATTGACCAAGAACAGGATTATAATTTTCTTTATCTTTCGGTGCTGGACCTCCACCAGTCATAAGTAATTCTTTCCGAGCATTTGCTTTCGTCTTGCGCAGCGTGCGTTTTATGTTGTTGTACTTTTCTTTCAATACCATTGCTGTACAAATATATAGAATAAAAAATATATACAAGAATGCATTTTGATGTGAAAATAGTGAATTCGATAAAAATACTCACTATGTTCGTTTCAGAAGATGCATTGAACTGTTGTGCCAATTTTCCCATGCCGCAACCTTTTGGAGAAATTCACAGATCGTTGCTTTGACTGTGACATTTTCTCAAAAAAACAACGAAAATAATGAGTAATATAGGCAAAATAATCATGAATAATCATGAATAACTCACTATGAGCTGCCGACAATAAACAGGTGTTACCGAAAAAGTTAACCATTGATTGAGGTTAGTGATTGATTTGACTGATAGACTGGAAAAATATTGGCATTTTTCGATAACCTACGGTTTGTTAACCGAAACCGAAAAAAATGTTGAAAAGGCGCAATTCCTTACCACCAATTTAACCACACTTGAACAGACCGGGCGGGCCTAAGAACTAAAAATGTATCACAAATTGTAGGACAACAACTTTCCACATGTATCTCGTACACACATTGATTCATTTTAGCCAACGGGTGGATGTTGCATGGATTACAACTCAACATTTGCAATTGACATTTGTGCAAGCTGTAATTTGCCAGTGTGTGTGTGTATGTGAGTGTTTAGGGGACTATGAATATCCTCGTAAAAGTTTCCAGAAAGCGAACATGATTATGGTTTTAATAATTCTCTTGCATTTCGGAAAAAATATTCGAAATGCAAAATCAATTTCATGTTGTGAAGTTAGTAAAATTGCCAAAAAGTACCGCAGATACATCAACGATTGAGGTTTAAATAATATGTACAATATACACACGTCAAAACACATAAACTTTAGTACTGGCATATAAACGTATTCTAGTGGAACAATTGACAAGGCCTTCTCAAAGGCCGTTCTTTTACGTTCGAAAAACATTCTATCACCCAATGTAAAGAAATGCATTCCAGAAGAGCTTCTTTATATATGAAAATATATCCGCGATGCAGATCTTATCTCGCTTCGCTAAGAAGAGATGTCAGAAGGCCTTCTTTTAAACAATTCTAACTTTCACAGTCATCCCAATCTTCTTTGTTAAGGCATTCTATTAGATAGATCTAAGAAGTATTCTTGCATACCTTCTCTTCCAAACTGACTATTATTGCTTGCATTCTAGAATGCCTAATTTTGCATTCTTGAGAGGCTTTTTTTGCGTCTGCCATATAATGCGCTCAAGAACGAAAGACCTTGCAATCCAATCCTACCCTATGTAACTTGTCTAAGAGTACTGAATTTATCAAGCATATCCAGTAGCACAAAAAGAAGGCCTTATGTAAGGCCTTCCTATTCTCGCTGGCATGTGTATATACATGCGCACACATGACAGACCGTACATAGATCATTTGTCAATTATCCTTTATGTTGTTCATATGGAGTATATGTGTTGAATATCCATGTGTGCGTTAGATGACTTGATGTATTTGTGATTAAACAGCACCAGATTTTAAATTATGCATTTTTGTTTTTCGATAACCCATCGAACTTTAAAGACTTGACCCAGGCAATGTTTTGTGTCATCTGTGGATAGTGGTTTGCTAGAGCTGCAGGGGTCATGTTGCACAGTCGTAGCATATGCTGACAACCAGGCAATTACAGTATAAGGAAATACCCTTCCTGATTTAGAGATGGGCTCCAGGACTTAATATCTAAGTGGGCCAAGGAGAATGGCTGCGTACAAATCCGGAGAAAACTGAGATCGTGCTCTTTACCGGGAATCAGAACGTTTCGTATATTCAGTCACCCTGTGGTAGACAAATTTGTCTAAAGGATAATGTAAGATATTTAGGTGTGATTCTTGACAGAAAGCTCAGTTTCAAGTCAAACACTATGGATAGGATTAGTACAACTACAGTGCTCCCATAGGTGTGTAAAAGGATCATCGGAGGACGATGGATCCCATCAGTACTGTACGCAGGATTTTATTTCGTGGGGCCCAGCTTGATATTTAAGTTAAAAAATAGCACTAAATTCCCCCCTGCGTACGTGCCCGGGTCCCACGGTACAATAATTATAGTTGTAGTCAGAACTAGAAGGCATTTGGATTTTGTTTCATTCGCTTCAGTTGTCAAACTCTACACAAATCCATACCAACAACTCAAGAATGCAAAAGAGTAGGAAAACAAAATACATATGAGTTTGACAACTGAAGTGAAAAATCACATGAAAAAAGCAAAATCAGTTGTTCAAACGACTTTACCATGTAGATATACATAATTGTACCATGAATAACATACAAGACAATAACATAGAAGAATGTCTGATGACGACAAGGTAGTAGGTCATTTCATCGAGTTCGAGTTGCTTTTGCATTAAGGGGCCCTTAGACCTGTGGATAAGTTGCAGCGACTTCAAGTTGACATCATCTTATCCATGGTGTAAGGTGAAGTTGGTGGTTTGTACAAACTAGTTGATGTAAAATCAAAGCGAAAATAAATAAATAAATTAAAAATAAATAAATTAAACATTATCGGAAAAATATAAACTAAATAAATATGATTTATAGTGTTATTTATACATATTTAAAAAAAATAAAAATAGTGTTCTTTTCGTAAAATTTGTGATATTTTCGCAGCGCGCTCACCACCTTTCATTTCGACATCTGACAAGAAAATTAAGTTGCCTCAACTAGTTTGAGAGTGTAAGGGCAAAATCGAAGTTAATGTCTAGTTATCGAAGTTGATGTCAACTTGAAGTCGCTGGAACTTATCCACAGGTCTAAGAGCCCCTTTAAACAAACACTATTTAAACTTAGTTTGCTGCATGGTCTATAATCTGCAAGTCTAATTTGGTCTCTCATTCTACATCATTCGCTAGTACCTTTTCGATTAGCTGTGCCATACAAATTTGATAGTGTTAATGTATATAATTATACAAATTCCAACCATGTTGAGGTAAAATTACATAAACAATGCAAAAAGTATGAAATAATCATGAAATGAAGTGAGAGAGAAATGCGCTTGAGTGAATTATTGACACTTTTTGGTTCTCTTTCACCAGGATTGCCAAATTGCGCACATCTTCTGGATGTCTAATTCTTTATCGTCTGAGATATCCAAAGAAAATTGATTGAATTCAATACACAAATCGTGTATTGAAATATTCAATGAAGAGAGTAAGAGAGAGAGAGAAGAGAATGACTAGGGTTTCACTCGTTTTGTTTGTTGACATTTGAGTGAAGAGAAACGTTGGTTGTCTATTTGAGAAATCCCCTGCCCGTATAGAAACAACAATGACGAATTTTGTTAAGTAATTCATGATTGAAAAGATTACATGAGGGTAATAATATTTAAAAAATTCTACCATTTGTTTTCTTATACTCTTTTTATTGAACACCTCTGTTAAAACAAAGAGAAAGATGTTTAAAGGAATAAAAACTTAAATCGGCAGACAGTCAGTCACACAATGAATTTGGAATATAGTGGGAGAATTTTTTTTAAATAAAGCCGGTTTTACGCAGCTAAAACCGAAAACCAGTTATTGAAATGATTGTTAATCAAACAAACCGCAAACTGCGTGTTAAAAAAGCTTTTATTTAAAAAAAATTGAGAATCGGTTTTATTTTAGGTAAAACCGGGTTTTTCGAAGAAAATGGTTTCCACTTTGTTCACAAAACCATTATTTTAAATAACCGGTTTTCGGTAAACGAAAACCGGTTTCGAGGGTTTCAATGAAATGCCACGCCGCCATTTCTTTCGCCACGAATCCAATTTCAGAAATACTATTTATATCTACTCTATAATAGGAGCATCTACACCAAATTTCATGATTCTAGGACCAGTCGTTTTGGTCAGAATGCTGATTAGTCTGATTTAATTACTCGTAAATCTAATTCATCTAATTCATTTGAATTAATTCAAAATAAATTCAATTCAAATGAGTTGGAAATGAATTGCAATTCATTTTTCTAATCGATTTAAATTACTTCAAAATGAATTCAATTCAAATGAATTGGAAATGAATTGTAATTCATTTTGCCAATTCAAATTTGAATTGCAAATGAATTGCAATTCATTTGGCAAATTCATTTGAATTGGAATTGAATTGCAATTCACATTTGCTAAATTCATTTGAATTGATTCAAATTCCATTCAATTCTCTTTTTTTGTGAAAAGAATTAATTGAAAATTTTGCTAATTCGTAATGAATTGAAATCAAGAAAGAATGATTCAACTTACAGCACTGCACCGCACCTAACCGAAATTTCGAAAAATCCCAAATTTTTTTAGTTTTTACTCCAGGAGGGGAACATACTCTTCAAATTTCATGATATAGGTTCACGTATTTGGTCACAACGGTAATTTATCTGATTTAGTGCCACGCCAATTTCTACCGCCACTGATTACAATTTCAAAAAATCCTGAATTTATTTTTCATTATTGTCTAAGAGGAACATCCACACCAAATACCATGATTCTACGATGACGCGTTTGGTTAAAACGGTAAATTCTCTGATTTATTGTCATGCCCATTTCTATCGCTCCCACCCCAAATTTCATGGTCCTGTCTACAGCCGTTTGGTCAGAGTGATGACGAATCACCGTATCAACCAGTAAGTCAGCCACTAAGCAATTAAATATATGTATAGAGTATATAAGTAGATGATAGATTTCCTACCGGCAGTACCACACTGTGAAAATTTCATTACAATCGGTGAATCATTATGGACGGTATAACAAATATAACAAAAAGGGGTGTGGCCCCACACACTTTCCACAAAATAGTTATTTTTATTGTACTATTTTTTTATTGCTCTTGAGATATAAGCGACTCAAATTTCGATTTCTGTGGGCGGGATTTCTGTGGGTGATAGAGGCCCGACCGACAGTATCACACTGTGAAAATTTCATTAAAATCGGTGCATTAATTTGCCCGATATAACGATTTTGTAAAAGGGCCGCGACACCGCCCACTTTCCCAAAAAAAAGTAATTTTCCTTGTACGACCAACATATGTATCAAAGCTTATCTTCGTAGCTCTAGTGATTTTTGAGATAAAACCATTTAAAATTTCGAGATGTGTGGGCGGTGCCACACCCTTTTTACCCTTTTGCAATCCGAATTTCCAACAATCCCTTCTTATCGCGTGTCTACGTCATAAAAGGAACCTACATGCCAAAATTCAAGATTGTAGCTTCGGCCGTCGGGCATATTCTTTTGCCCTTAGAAGGCGGATGATCCCAGCATATGGGCCAACGGCGGATAGAAACCAAAATTACAAAATCCAGGTTCGACATACTGCATCCTGGTCAGCGCCTGATCCATAATGGGCAATCAAATATCCTGGCAGTAGGTAAAATGCAAAAACCCGGTTGACTGGGTTTACCTCTCGCCATCGTTCATAATGGCAGTGAATATACAACAACGAAATATTAAACATAAACAACCCCTATTTGTTGACGACCCCCGCAAACGTTATAAGGATCACGATTTACGGATATGCAGTTTTAATGTAAGAACTCTATATAGATCCGGTGCAAGTTTCCAATTGGCAGATGTCCTCGAAAGTTATAAGGCTGACATTACCGCTATCCAGGAAATACGATGGACAGGACATGGCTGCACAAGAAAAATAAACTGCGACATATACTACAGTTTCCATGAGAAAAACACGAATTTAGTTGCGGATTTGTAGTTGGCAAAAGACTGCGACATCTAGTCTCTAGGTTCAACCCTGTGAGTGAATGTATAGCCACAATCAGCATAAAAGCGAAATATTTTTATATTTCCCTAACTTGTGTCCATGCCCCGACAGAAGAGAAAGATGATGATGCCAATTACATATTCTACGAGCGCCTAGAGGAAACGTATGACCGCTGCCCTGGCCATGACATTAAAATTGCTAAAGTAGGCAGGGAGAATGCGTTTCATCCAACTATTGGCAATTTCAGTCTACATGCTGACAGTTCCGACAACGGCATGAAATTGATTGACTTTGTCGCGGCAAAATACATGGCTACTTGGGTATTCCCTGATCAAAGCACGAAGAACCAAATTGATCACGTGGTAATTGATGGAAGGCAGTCATCCAGGGCAATGGACGTACGAGTGATCAGAGGAGCTTACATCGATTCTGATCACTACCTAGTAGCAGCAAAGGTTCGCACAAGATTAACTAGAGCGAAAATCGTACGAAACCAGACGCAAAGGAAGCTGGACATCGGAAAGCTGCAATTACCAGAGGTAGCCACAGCCTACTCAAGGAAGTTTGGTACGATGTAGAGGGTCGCACTGCAACTGATGAAAAGAACACTGCACGTATGGTAATGCTTCAATCAATTGCAACGCGAGCTGCGACTGAGCGGTGTAGGGAAAAAAGGAAGGAGGTAAACCGTATCTTTAGGCGTAAGAAACGGCAGTGGAAAAAGCGCGAGAGCGAGAAAATTGAGATATACAGAAGGAAGAACGCAGCCCGAAAATTCTACCAAAAAGTCTAATGTTCGTTTTTAAATCTTTGCATAATATTGGCCACCGCACCATATTATTTTCTCAGAGTCAATCAAATTGCAACACAAGAAGCCAATCGGATCTACGGATTCCCAGATGTAGATTAGAAAAAACAAAACAACGCATTGATTGTATTGGTGGTGTTAAATACAACGATTTGGCATCATCTTTAAAATCCATTAATAACATCTCCATAACATCTTAATGGAGACCATTATGAGAAAAGCTGCAGTCAATATGAATAAAACCGTCAGCAGCAAAAGTTACATGCTGCTCGCGTATGCTGATGATATCGATATCATTGGGAGCGCAATTAGAGAAGTTACTGCGGTGTTTTCGAGAATTGAGAAGGAATCAGGAAAAGTGGGTCTGATAGTAAATGAGGAAAAGACAAAATTAATGCTTTCAACGAGCAGGGCCTCCACGCGATTAGACCAAAGCGTGAGCTTTGATAACCCATATAATTTCGGGGTAGTGGACGAATTTATATACCTCGGTTCTGCCGTAAACAAAACCAACAGCGTCTGCCTTGAGATCAAGCGGAGAATTGTGCTTGCGAATAGATGATATTTTGGGCTAATAAGCAAGCACTTTAGAGATAAAGCCTTCTCTCGAGTAACAAAAGTCCAGCTATACCAGACTCTCATACAATCTGTCTTGCTTTATGGTGCAGAATCCTGGGACTTATCGCAAGCAGATGAAACATCTGTGGGATTCTTCGAGAGCAAAATACTTCGGAAGAATTATGGCCTTATAGGGCACAACGGCGAGTATCGGCGACGCATGAATCATGAGCTGTATGAGCTTTATTCCGACATCGACATAGTTAAGCGGATCAAAATAACGTGATTGAGCTGGCTAGGCCATGTTAGTAGAATGGATGAAGACGAACCAGCACGAAGGGTTTTCGAAACCGAACTTGAAGGAAGGCGAAAAATAGGAAGACCAAGACTCCGCTGGAGGGATCAAGTTGACAAATCCCTGGGTACTCTTGGTATTACCAACTGTAGAGATAAAGCAAAAGATCGAACTGGTTGGTTAAATATGATATCGTCGTTTTGTAAGGTCTCTGTCCCTTCCGGGGTTGTTGGAGACCGGATAAGTTAAAAGATTTGCCAACAATAAAGAGGTGGAGTCTGCAGTTGATGGCTATTTTACGGAGTTGGACAGTTCTTACTATAAACAGGGTACTCGTATCGACGCTATTGAATATCGCCGGAAAAAGTGTATCAAGTTAAAAGGAGACTATGTTGAAAAATGGGGAACATTTTTACCAAATTTTTTGTGTCTTCTTTGTTAGGTCGGATAGTTTTGGCACCGCCCTCGTACTTGCATTAAATTTCTCTCCTATCGTGACAACAGTATCAATCAATATAGTTTTTTAAGGGTGCATGATAAATTTGGGCAATAGCCTGATGATCTGGGTCCCCAAATTGGAAATTAATGCAGGCAATTTTTCAATTCTCGTTATATATTGGCTAGTTTGTCACATTCATTTCACTAATGCACGTTCAAGTTTATACATTGATGGCTATATTTTTACTCTCTATGCTATGTCCTTCCCGAAACATTTGCCTCCGATATTTTGCATTGCCGGCATTCAGTATTTCCTTACTTTGTTTATAAATGTTATAGTGTATTTCAAAAATAATAAAATTTTTAATAAAATTAACCTTTTTTATTTTGTTAGAAAGGGGTTGGGTACAAAATTCTGTTCGACGAAAATTCTGCTATACAAAATTCTGTTTCACAAAATTCTGTTTTTCAAAATTCTAGTTTCCAAAATTCTGTTTTTCAAAATTCTGTTTCACAAAATTCTGGTTCACAAAATTCTGTTTGTAATTGCATTTTCAGTTAAATAAAAAATTATTTGAAAAAATCGCGCGATTTGTTTCAAATAATTTTTAATTTAACTGAAAATGCAATTACAAACACATACATAAAAATAAAACAATTAAGAAATCACTTCCCAGCCAGCATTTGGATGATTGAATTTTCAGCAGTCATCTAACTGGCTCATTTTTGACTACTTTCGGTGATTGAAAACTAAGTTTTCATGTATTTAAACAAAAGAAACAGTCAAATATGACTATTCTTTATGATTGAAAACTGAAGATATTTTTTTAATCATTTTCTGAGTCATTATTGATTACACTAGATGACCAAAAAATGATAATAACAAAAATGTATTCTTGGTTAAAAAAAAATAAATAAATATAAATCATTTTTTACTCATTATATGTTTAAAATATGATCTACGTGCAGGTGCTATCATTTTTTGGTAATTATATGATTGAAAACTGATGTTTGTGTTTTATTAAAACAGTTATACCGGGACTTTTATATCAAGTTGAAAATTTGAGAAGTTGAAATAAAATTTATATTCATTTAGTTTTGTGATTCATAGTGAGAAGTTGTGGTCTAAAATTTGAGACATTTCTAAAAAAGGTATTAATAAAAACAAAAAAAAAACAATTTAAATATATTGAAAAAATGTCAGCCAAAAAAATAAGGCGCGTAGCTGTAAAAGAAGCTAAAAAAATTATGCCAAGCAATCCTGAAGTTCAACAAGATATGGAAGAGCAGATTGAAACGTTTCCAGGAAATACTAATAGTTTTGAGGCATTATTTAACAGTGATAGATGTGAAAATGAATCATCATCTTCCAACAGTGATAGTGAGGAAGAAGATCCTAACATATGTGACGAATTGGCTAAGTGGACAAGTGACTTTTCGATAACTTTTGCAGCATTAAATGCACTGCTATTCATATTAAATAAATGTAAAATTAAAGTTCCCAAAGATGGTAGAACCATTTTAAAAACGCCGACTGAAGTTGTTAAAAGAAATGTTGGCGACGGTGTTTATGTCCATTATGGAATTAAATCTGCTTTGACAGATTACTTGGTAGTAAATCAACATAATTTACCCAGCATAACTTTAGATTTCGGAATTGATGGTCTTCCACTTTTTAAAAGCAGCTCAAAGCAGGTATGGCCAATACTTGGCAGTATAATAAACACCAATTATGTCTTTCTTGTTGGGGTCTATGAAGGCACCTCAAAACCATACTGTTCAAATAAGTTTCTTGCTGAATTCATATCCGAATTAAATACTATTAAAATAGAGGGTTTAGTTTTTGATGATAAATATTTTAATATACTTGTGCGATGTTTTGTTATGGATGCACCTGCTCGTTCTTTTATACTAGGTATAAAAGGGCACAGTGGATATTTTTCTTGTGTTCGGTGCACAGTAAAGGGTCGAATGGTCAAAAATCGGCTTACTTTTCCTCCATCTAATGATGCAGAACTGAGAAGCAATGAGTCTTTCAGAAATCGCTTGCAACCAGAACATCATAATAAGCAAACACCGACACCATTGGAGTTGCTTGATATCAATATGATATCGCAGTGTTCGCTAGATTATATGCACATAGTTTGTTTAGGGGTGACGCGTACTCTTCTGAAAGCATGGATTTACAAAAGGGTGAAATTTTTTCTTTAGTTTCATTTAAAATCGATTCACTTTCAAAGCAGTTGGTTTTTAATGCTAAAAATATTCCAAAAGAATTTAATAGAAAGCCTCGTAGCTTAAAAGAATTAGACAGATGGAAGGCCACAGAATTGCGCCAATTTTTATTATACACGGGTCCTTTTATACTGAAAAATATTTTAAGTCCAGAAAGATACTATCATTTTCTGAAACTCTCCTTGGCTTTAAGAATACTTCTGGATGAAAAGGACAGCAAAAACAATAATTTGTGTGCTCAAAAACTATTGAGGTCGTTTGTCCAAGACATATCTGTTTTATACGACGACTGTTTCTTAACCTTCAATTTCCACTGCCTTCTACATATACATGAGGATGCTATGCTTTATGGTTCCTTGGAAGGACTAAGTGCTTTCAAATTTGAGAATTATCTCCAGAAAATAAAAAGAAAAGTAAAAAAAGCAGAAAGTGTAGCTTCTCAAATTTATAAACGGCAAGTGGAAAATAGTTATCTGTTGGAAAAATCCGAACAGTCAGTTACGATAGGGAAATTAATCAACGGCAACATAGAAAATGTTAATTTTAATGGTTATTTTTTTTCGTTACGCAACCCAGATTGTTTTTGTTTAGTTTTAAAAAATATAGTAAAAATTACTCAAATAGAAAACAACAATAATGCTATTGTATGCCACGGAAGGGCAGTTAAAAATCTTGCGCCTTATTTTGTTGAACCCATTGCATCCAATGAATTTCATATATATTGGGTGGCTGACATTGAACTTGATAATGAAATAAAATTTTCTAAAGATGATATAATAAAAAAAATTGTATGTTTAACTTGTGTAGAAGAAAATAGCTTTTATTTCACCCCACTTATAAGCAATGGCTCAGAATAATGATTATCTCAACACTTCAGGAGAATTCTCTTATTCTTCCAACAACAATTTAACAACACGTAAGTACAAATAAAAGACAATATATTAAATTGTTTGTATGAATAATATTATTCTAACATTTATTATATTATTATTTATAATTTCATAATATTATTCATTGAGTATTAATAATCAATTTATATACATATATAATAGTACAAAATGTCTATGTTCCGCAAAACATTTCTTCATCCAATATACATACTTATTGAGCTGAGGGATGAAGTCAGATCCTTAAAAAGTTTGTTGGATACAAGCAATAAAAAGATAGATGTGTTAACAGAAGAAGTACAGCAAAACAGAAAGACAATTGGAAAATTAACAGAGGAAGTAATTTCTGTAAAATTAGAAAATAGAAAGCATCACAATTCAATAGCCTTTAAGAACAACCCGAAATTTGACAAACTGCCTTTTATGTTGAAGGATGATTTGAACGCTTTCAATAGTGAATTGGAGAAAGACAAAGAATTCTTGGATGATTTTGTAAGTATATTGAAACGATGTATTCCTTCCCATATTTTTATGTTACTTTTTCTTTTGTTTTTTTTTTGTCATAGAAAAATTTTATTGGAAATATTGGTGGCGATGGACAGACGCAGTTCCTTAGAAGTTCCATAAGGAAAGTATTTTCTGATGAATTGGCTTCTCAATTCAGTTGGAAGGGAACCAACGAAAAACCAAGCGCTGAGAAGTTGTTTATTACAACCATAGTCATAAGTAAGATTTATATGAATTTAAATAGCAATATGATTTTGTATTTAATATGTTTTGTTACAGATATTTGCCACCAGAAGTATAAAGCTGAAGCGAAAGAAATTAATGGAATTCTCCAACAACACTTTGTGCATGCTAAAGAGCGCCTGCAAAAACGTAAACGCCAATGTAAAAATTAGTTATAGTTTGTATACATTAAGTTTTTATTTTCTCTTTTGCTTTTTTAACTTAAATTCTATTTAACTTTTTTTTTTACTTAAATTTAATTAACTTTAATAAATGTAATTAAAATGGAATAGAAATAAATTAATATTACAAAAAAAAATTGATTTTAAAATTATTTCACATTCAATCATAAAATGAATTATAATTATAGTAATATCTGACTATAAAATTGGGGCGAAAATGATTTTAAATATAATCAAAAAATGATTGTATATGACTTCAAATATGATCATAAAATGATTTCAAATATGATCATAAAATGATTTCAAATATGATCAAAAAATGATTTCAAATATGATCATAAAATGATTTCAAATATTACCACAAAACGATTGCCAAATTAAGTAAAAAGTTATATCAAATACTCGTAAAAACTGATTTAAAGCATAAATCATAAACTATTCTGTAGGAATAGTCATTGCAGGGTACCGTTTCCTCACGACTGGAGAGTAACTTACGACTAAATAATGAGCGCATATTCGATTGTTTTAATCATCTAGAAGAGTCAAATGTTACTCATTTTTGTTTAAAATTTTCACGAAATGCTGGCTGGGTTTGCCCTAACTTTCCCTTACATTTAAAAAAAATACTGTTTAAAAAAACACTTTGCAAATTTAAATAAAACTGTGTGTTTGGTCAAAAATTATGTTCCAGCATTTTATTTAAAATTAGTCTCAATTGTGTTGTTTAATGTGTCGTGTTTAAAAAAAATAAAAATGAATAAAGTGCAATTAATAAAAACCAATAAAAATAAAGAAATGTTGTGTCTCAACGGATATTTTTATTATTTGGAAATTAAAAGACAAAAAGGAACCTTTAATTGGACGTGCTCGAGAAGAATTCCAGATAAGTGTTCCTCTCGAATAATAACAGCAATGGAAAATAACGAGCATGTTTTAATAAGATATCCAAAAAAGCATACCCACGAACCTATTGCTAGTGCAGTGGAAATATGCAGAACAAACCCCTTAATCCAAGTCAAATACTGCAACAATCGGTGGTAATTAC
Source organism: Phaonia tiefii (assembly GCA_963931995.1). Taxonomy (NCBI): domain Eukaryota; kingdom Metazoa; phylum Arthropoda; class Insecta; order Diptera; family Muscidae; genus Phaonia; species Phaonia tiefii. Next base: position 77,750,090 of record OZ008370.1, read on the forward strand.
AAACCAAAAATGTCGCGATTACCTTCCCTCGAAGTACGCGCAAAAGCGAAAAATAGGATACACTCGGAATGAAATGGGAGTTTTCAGAGAGCCGCAAGCAATAGATGAAATAGATTACCTTCTAAATCTATACGTTTTGGATAACGAATTATTTATATTGGCAGAAGAGAAAGTGGGAGATGAATATATGGTTATATTCGGCACAAAATCATCAATTCAACTTCTACAAAAAAGCGATTGTTGGCTCGTTGACGGCACTTTTGATGTTGTGCCCACAATAATGCGGCAACTCTTTTCCGTTCACGGAAGGATTGAACGAGAGGTCGTCCCACTCCTATTCTGCCTAATGTCCAAAAAATCTGCAGTACTCTATGAAGCATTTTTTAAACGCGTAATTTAAATTGCTTTGGAATATGGAGTTTTTTTAAGCCTAATCGTATTATATCTGACTTCGAAGTTGGTCTCGTGTCAGCAGCTAGAAAATGCTTTCCAGAGTCGCAGATACGAGGGTGCTTTTTCCATTTTTCCCAGATATTGTGGCGCCGTATTCAAAAAGAACGGTAAGAATTTTTAATAACTTTTATAATTTATAGTAATGAACTTGTAATATGTACAACATTATCATTTCAGATTGGTTACTAAGTACGGAAATGACGAAAATTTCTCACTGCAAGTAAGATGTTTAAAAGTACATATGTTCGTCCGGAAAAGGTAGCCAAATATTATTCGAAGCTCCGAAGAACATTTGAAGTCGAAGATATTATTAAATTGGCCACCTGGTTCGAGGCCAATTATGTCTATAACGCTCGTAAATACCCACCTGAATTTTGGACGATATTTGATTGCGAGTATTCTGAAAAATACCCGAAAACTACAAACAATGTCGAGTCATGGCACCGACGTTTGAGTGTTGTAGTTGGACGAAAAAAAAGCGGACTCTACAAAATTGTAGAACATTTAAAAGGAGAATTAATCTATTCTCAATATATTGTCCCAAAGATTGAGAATGGAGAAAAATTAAAAAAAAATAAAAGAAATGTAAAAATAAAAATATTTCACGTATTGTAAAAAAATTTAATCGTTTAAGAAAACTACAATATTTAAAAAGAATAGCAAAAAACTTAGTTTATAAATAATTAAATATTGTTATCAGTTAAATTGAATTGCTATGATTTTTTATTATTTTTAACTTTGTCTTAATTTAATTGATTTTTAACTAATTTGTGTTTTTATTTAATGTTTGTTATTTTTTGTTTTCTTTTAAATTCATATGTTTTTCAATGATATGAATTTTTTTAGATCGATTTTGAAAATCCATTAATCTGTTTAATTATTTATTACATATTTCATAATTTGTTTCCAACGATTAAATATCTAACCATACACATACGTTATTATATGTAACATTTCATATTCATAATAAACTGGCTTTAATTCTTAATAAATAATTTAACGGCATTTTATTTTTTTTTCTCATAATGAAAGGGGAATAACATATTTCAAAAACCAGAATTTTAATAGACAGAATTTTATTAAAAACAGAATTTTGTAAAACAGAATTTTGTAAAACAGAATTTTGTAAAACAGAATTTTGTAAAACAGAATTTTAGGTCAGACAGAATTTTTTTTTGGAAAAAAAAACAGAATTTTTGTAAGACAGAATTTTGGAAAACAGAATTTTGTGGCTATCCCGTTAGAAAGAAACAAATTAGACCTCCAAATTAAATTCTGGTGAATTATTCAAATCAAAAAAATATATTTACGTACGTGCCTGCCCGAGAGTGATCAAAATATAAGTCCAAGCTTGTGACACAGCTCTGAGATCCATCCAATATACCTTTTGACACACAAATGTCAATTAAGTCAGGAACTTTGTTTATGTCTGTGGGCCCATAAGTTAGAGCTCCAGGAGACTATATTTAGATTTAAGTTTACGATGGCATTATATAATTTCCTACCTTTTGGGGCTGATAATCGCGAATCCCATGCTATGTGTTTAATATTATAATCGCCACATGCTAATAATCTGCTTCCTAATGCATTGAAAAATGTTTGATAGAATGGTTTTTTAATGTAGAATTTGATCCTACTCATATTCACGCGTGATTCACGCAAAAATTACTCACAAAAATAAAACAGTTTTTTTACATGAACCACTTGCTTTATATTTAAATCAATATTAAAAAATATATGCAACACAATGTTCGTAAAAAGTATGTTGTTAAATAAAAGTTAATTAGGATCATATTCAGGAACGAGACACCAACTACACTTAAATGTAAATCCCTAAGTTAAATTGAGTGTCGTTTTTAATTAATTTAGCAAATAAACTAAGCCCTTTAATACAGGAACAATATATTATCACCTTCATGTCAAAGAAGTTTTCCTCTTATTTTCATTAGTATTCTTCCAGCCGGACAATGGGACCAATTGCAAAATAAAAGGGGTAATAATATCAGAAATTCTAAATTTTTGGTCAGAGTATTTTAGAATGTACTGGGTATTTATAGGGGATGAATATTCTATCTAAATTGCACCCTGTTTCAAACGCTCACAGCATGTAACTTCGAACCAGATTTTTGTTTTTAGATTCTACTACGCAGCACAAACAAAAAACACGCAGAGACTGGCCGTTACAAAGATAGTTGGAATCAAAAGTATAACATTTAAATTTTTGCACTGACATAGTTTAGTTTTTTGCTAATAACTTGGTAATTTTGAGTCAAAATGAAACATTGACAAAACGTCATCCAATTGTAGGTTTAACAAATTGTTAAAGTTTTCTAAACCTCTCGGGAACGACGATCTCTGAAAGTTACAATTCTTTTCATCATGAAAAAAACGGAATTTGTTAGAAAGGGTGCCAGCACAAATATTAAATATTAAACCTAAATAAGTTTGTGTTTTATTTGAAAACCAATGTAAATAAACAAATTTTTATAGGTGGAAATGCTAAACTTAGAGTCGGAGTCATGCTCAATTTATACGATTCCAACTCCGACTCCAGGCACATATCCCAGACTCCGACTCCACAGCACTGCATTCTTGGGAAATTGACGAAAAAAATTAAAAACGATTTTTTTTTAATTGTACCCAAATTCACTTTGAATTATATAACAACGTAATACCGCAATCTTGTTACTTTTTCACATATTATAGGCCAATAAAGGTTTAATTTAATGCAAGTAATATTACTTGATAAATAGTGACACAACAAGTGTGAGATTTTTACTCCCAAAAAAATCTGTTATGAAAATTCGAGTTTTTTAAACATTGAGCGTTGCTGATCAAGATTATGCGTACTTTGCCTTGTAGTTAATATCATTTCAGTTAGAATTTGGTTTAAAAAGTTTAAAAATCAACAAGCAAAACTTTTCCAAACTCAAAAATTTTAAGTTTTGTTGAAAAATCATTAATTTTCTGCCAAGGGTCTCTGTAGGGTAAATGCCCAAAAATTTGTTTATATCTTTCTTTTATATTTTTCTTCGAACAAAATTTTCTTCAGCGATGAAGCACATTTCTCACTCGGTGGGTATGTTAATAAACAAAATTGTCATATTTGGCGTTCTGAGAATCCTCAAGTAATTGAAGAGAGGCCATTACATCCAGAAAAGTCACTCTTTGGTCCGAAGGTGTGATTGGACCTTACTTCTTCGAAAACGACGATGGAACGATTGTCACCGTCAATTCGGAGCGTTATGGTCATATGATAACCGATTTTTTTTTGCGCTATTGAAGAATACGACTTGGAGAATATGTGGTTTCAACAAGGCGGTGCCACATGCCACAAAACTCGAGCGAATATGGCTTTATTGCAAGAGACATTTCCTGGCCGCGTAATTTCTCGTCGTGGCGATATCAACTGGCCACCAAGATCATGCGATTTAACACCATTAGACTGTTTTTTGTGGGGCTACGCGAAAGACCGTGTTTATGCAGATAAACCTTTAACTCTTGAGCACTTAAGAACCAACATTCGTCATGTTATGGCTGAGATACCGCCCAATATATGTCAAAAAGTGGTCGAAAATTACCTCAAAAGAATCAATGCTTACAACACTTCGCGTGGTGGTAATTTAAAGGATGTAGTATTTCACACATATTAAACCTGTTTTTTTATTCCCCGCTAAACAAATTTTTCGACGACTATGTATGGGGAACTAAGCGATTTTAAGCGGCACTCCATACAAAGTTGTCGAAAAATTACTTTAGCGGGGAATAAAAAACAAGCTTAATGTCAACGTTCAAACTTTATAATAAAAAAGAAAAATCGTGAAAAAAAATATTTTATATGTCTTTTATTTACGTTTACTTTTGAAACCGCAAAATGGATAACCCTTTATAAGGCCCATTTGGAAAAACCGATTGGAAAACAAAATAACTTCCAAAAAAAATTAAATACTTCCCACAAAATTTGGTTGTTTTTCCATATGAAATAGCACCCAAAAATGTGTGAAAAAACATAGGAGATTATTTCATTCATCGTTTGAGGGTTGTATACTTGGGGGGTATTTCATGGACCGGTTTTTGGTTTATGCGGCTCTGTAGAATCTCAAAAACGAAAATCATTTAAAACGGGTCCTGTAGCAAAACGTACGTTGGGTGCCTCTAAATACCAGATTCTGAAAGCCTGACTCATTCCCTACAAATAGTTAGTACATTGTAAAACAATCGGACCTATAGTGTAGAAGTTACGATATTATTATCACTTTTTTGCAATCGGTCCCACTGTAAAACGTATAAAACCTCCTTCGCTTCGCAGAATTCCTTGAAATACAGAAGATTATTAACGACGCTTTGTTAGAGGGAAATGCTATTAGAAGACTTCAAAAAATACTTTGTGTAACAAAGTACTAAGAAAATCGAAATTAAATGATATAAACCATTGAAATATGCATGACTCAACCGAAAATAGTGCTCACGCACACTCACTCACGCAAATATTGGACTCACGCACGATCCGGCACGAAGATTTTTTCGCTACTCTCGCTCATGCACGCACACGTGAACAGAATTTGGTCCTGCTCACGTCCACGCGTGAATCACGCCAATCACGTGACTCGTACCCATCTCTAGTCCATGTAGGTCATCCACAATAGTATTTGTTAACTGATTTGTTAAAAAGTGTTGAGTCTGGGGATGTGTAATATTATCCCTGATTAGAATGGCCGATCCTGCATGAGCTTTCCTAACCGGATGATTTACGTTGTGTAACTTATATTGAGACCCAACATATGCGGAATAAAGTCGCTTGGCTGTTCTTGATGATTAGTTCGGTTTATACGAGTTACACTTGCATAAGTACTTTCCCCAGTGGGGACAAAATTGCGTGAAAGGAGTTAGAATTCTACATGCGAGAAAAATCGTTTGGAATGATTGCGAATGTGTTCAAAACAGTGTATGTTGGTAAAAAAAAACTTAGCAAGGGCTGAAAAACTCAAAACTTTAAATTCAAAAAAATTGTGCATCATTGAGAATATATGTATTAAAAATAGTGCATGTGGGTAAAAGCGCAGGAAAGGGTAAAACTTCAAATTAGAAGGGCATTAGTTTCGAATGATTGGGAGTGTGTTAATAAAAGTGTAGTGGCTAAAAAATTGTAGACTTTCAAAAAGAGTCAAATAAGGGTACAACTTAAGAATGCAAGAAAAATTACATGAAACGATTTGCATTTATTAAAAATTGTATTTGTCCTTAAAAAGGGTACAACATGAATATTCGAGAAAAGTTTTGATTTTAAATATTATAAAGTATGTGAATAAAATGTTTCAAAAAAGGGTGAATTGTAAAAATGCCGGAAAATCGTTTGGAATGTGTTAAAAATAATATATGGGCATTTCCACAGAAAGGTCCACCTTTGATATATTACATCGCCCTCGTTATTTGCTTATATTGTAGGACCAGCTATCTTTCCCTTACTAAGACCCCTTTCACACTCGGCAAGTTACTTGCGCAAGTATCTTGCCCAAGTCTTGGTTTGTTGATGACAGAGGTAAGGTCGGGATAGGGGAATAAATTTTGAGTACAGACTTGCTTGTACTCGGAAAGTTGAAAAACTTGCCGAGTGTGAAAGGGGTCTAAATATAGAGCTACTTATATTCTGTGGCCGTCGGTGGTGCTGGGTTCGATCGCTGCTCTGACCACCTTAACTTTCTTACGGCGGCGGTCACCACCGGCGGACACTCTCGAGTATTTAGCCATGAAAACTCTTCTCAAAATACCGTTCGGAATCGGAGTAAAACTGTAGGTCCCAACCTGTGAGTGCAAAACTAGTAAGCGCACAGCTCACTGATTGTAAGAAGCTCTCCCGAATCACTTCAAGGGTTGTAATGGGAAACGATTTATTTATTTATATTCTGTATTTAGTAAAAGACTAGAAAACAATCGAACACATGGTCCTAAAATATAAACAATAAACGAGGGTGACGTGATTGATATACATAGGTGACATTTTCTGTGGAAATGCCCATGTGTGGATAAAAAAAGATAGAAAAGTAAAAATGCTTACAATTTTAAAATGCGGGTATAATCGTTTGGAAAGAGTTTAAATGTGCTAATAGAAGTGTATGTGGCTAAAATGGCGGAAAAATTGCAAAACTTTTGAAGTATTACCCCTCTTTATACCTTTTTTTACAACATTCCTAATCTTTTCAAATTATTTTTCTCGCACGTTGAAGTTTTACCCTTTTCGCACCCCTTTTTACCCACATTCACAATTATTGCCTCATTCTAATCATTCCGAACGATTTTTGCCACATTTTGGACATTTGAATATGGATCAACTATTTTATACACGTGCTGCACAAAACAACAAATTGAAAGACTGCAAAAACTCCAAAACAAATCCATGAGATCGATTTTAAAATGTAATCGTTACACGTCTACAAGATACATGCTTGATGCGTTAAAATGGTTAAATATAATTCAAAGACTTAAACTTAATACTATCCTCTTTATTCAAAAACTTAAAAATGGAAACGGAGCGGAATACCTAATAAGGCAACTTCAATATGTCGGAGATGTACAACCATATAACCTCAGAAATGCAGAAGATTTCAGAATACAAAGGGTGGCTACAACTGGTATGCAGAAGTCGCTATTTTATAAAGGGCTAGAACTCTATAACAAATTGAATGCCGATATAAAAAATGAAAGAAATATTAATAATTTTAAAAGGAAAATTGTATTTTTTATTAGAAATAATGAAAACTGAATTTTTGTTATATGATGATATTTTTTTATAAATGGAATATTTTTGTAAATGAAAAGTATTTAAAATACTACTAAATAAATAAATAATAATAATAATAATAATAAAAATTTACCCTTTTCCCTCCTTTTTACTTTTTTCTGCCCCCATTCACAATTTTTACCACATTTCTAATTTTTCCGAACGATTTTTCGCTCAAATTGAAGATTTAGCGCTTTTTATCCATTTTAGACTCACATTCACAATTTTTACCACATTCCTAATCTTTCCAAACAATTTTTGTCGCAAAGTTAAGTTTTACCCTTTTTGCCCCCTTTTTACCCGCATTCATAATTTTTACCACATTTCTTAACGTTCCAAACTAATTTTCTCGAGCTTTGTTGTTTTACTCACATATACTATTTTTAACACATCCATAATCATTCGATATGACTTTTCTCGCATTTTACAGTCTACCCATCCTTTCAAAAAATTTTCTCGTATCATAAAATTTTGCAATTTCCCAGTAGGCCGTGTCTTGAAGACATCATCAAAGTATCGTGGACGACCATGTTAAGTCTTGAAAGACATACTGAGGACATCCCTAACAAATCGACAAAGACATTTTCATAAAATGTCACAGAAATTCTTGATGACAAGGTAAGCGACATTGTGAATGATATTGTCGTTGAGGATGAAGTAAGTGACACTGTTAAAGATGTTGTCGTTCACGATGAAGTAAGCGACATTGTGAATGACTATATCATTGGGAACAAAGTAACCGATAATTTCTGCTATATTGTATTTTTTGTACTACTTTTTTTTACAATTGACTGCAGTTTTATTAAATAATCCAGCAGCTTAAATAATAATTTATTATATTATTGTATTTCGTTGTTTAAAAATAAAAATAAATAAAAATAATAATTCAATTATTACAAATAAAAGTATTTGTATGCAAACAAAATAATTAGAATTTAATAAAATAAAAATTGTAATAAAATAAATATATGTAATAGAATAAGTAAAGATCGTCCTTCTCGATCTGAGCTTCACATTCAACTGAATTGATTTGATTCCACTTGTTATTTTTTTATTTGTTTGTGGCTGTTTTTCTATTGTTTTACTTCAAAATATTTAATATATTTTCAAGAGAACTAGTCAAACAAGTTTTATCGACGACAATGTACAGGACATCATCGTTCACAATGTCGTGTTTACAAACAATTTCTTAAAGGCGTCTTTGAAGACAATGCCACCATAGACACTGTGGCCTGCTGGATTGTTGCCTGGTACGGATAGAAAGGACACGTAAGGAATCGAGATAGAGGATTCAAATGTTCTTCGACATCATAATTCAAAAATGCGCAACGCTAGTGACAAACATCGTTTTTTGAATATTGTTCATGTAATATTTCGGCTTAAAATACAAATTTTATGAAGCCGTAACAAAAAATTGAGACCTACGAGGGTTCCCTCCTTTTGGGATTTTAATATACTCGCATATGTCTTTAATTCTGCAAAGGAATCAATTAAAAAATATTTTGGAATTTCGACTCACGAATCATTATTTTTGAATTAAATCGGGACCGAGCAATATTTTAAAATCTTTGAAGATTAAAATTCGGATGCCGAGCTTAAAATAAAACTCGGGAATTTAAAAGACTTAAATTGTGAAAGAACTAAAAATTAAGCTCCCTTACCGATTTAACTTTTTCCAGCGAATCGGAAATGGATGAATCTATTCATAAACCTTACAGTATTTTGCTAGACTAAATGGGGCAAACTATTCACATTTAGTTTATTTTGCGAACTTTTGTTCATAAATTGCAAGAATTTGTTCTTCTCATAAATACTTTTAACAGTTATCAAAGAATTTAAGGAACTATTTTTTCCTGTGTGGTTGATATTTCAAATGACTTGGATTTTACAAAACTTTACTGGAGCCAACGAAGTGTATGACTTTAACTCATTTAAAAGGTGTCTCAGTAAGAATGCACTTTTTAATTTTAAAATGTTTTTATTTGATTGTAACGAAGACATGTTCCGATTAAATATGGAATAAAATATCCGTCAGATGGCCCACAAGGCTCTGTTGATAGGCCATTACTCTTTCCTTGAAATTTTCCATGACTTTTTCACAGAGATGTGGCTGTTCACACCGATGTCGCGTTGGATCTCGGATTTGAGCTCAGGAATTGTTTCTGGTCTATTCACATATACTCGCGATTTCACAAAACCCCAAAGAAAGAAATCGCACGGTGTTAAATCGCATGATCTTGGTGACCAGTATATATCAGAATTTCTTGAGACAATTTGTTCTGGAAATCGTTGGTGCAATTAATCGATTGTTTCATGCTCGGTGTGGCAGGTGGTGTGGTAGGTGGCGCCGTCTTGCTGAAACCACATGTCGTCCATATCCATGCCGTCCAGTTGAGGCCACAAGAAGTTCGTTATCATGTTCCTGTAACGAATGCCTTTCACAGTCACTGCAATTTCGTCCTCATCTTCAAAGAAGTAAGGGCGAATCACACCGCCTGACCAAAATACGCACCAGACAGTTGCTCGTTGTGGGTGCATTTTTTTCATGGATTTTACGAGGATTTTCTGAGCCCCAAATTCGACAATTTTCTGTATTCACGGAGCCATTCAGATGGAAATGCGCTTCATCGGAGAAGATGACTTTGTTCAGCATAGCTTCCAAATTTTTATAATAAGTTTAAACCATTATAACGCGTTGTTCTTTCGTTTAATAATCGGAATAAACATATGTGACAGCTGCCAAATTTTCGAGATGCCACTTGCACAAAAAAATGACACTAAATTTAAAAAGTGCAATCCTATTGAGACACCCTTTATTACCTGTTTCTACGGTTGCCATTTGTATTTTGGCTCCTGGCAATACTAGTGTTACCAGATGCAAACTGGAACTTCAATTGGAAAGTTTGAAATTTTCACCATAAACATGCATAGAACGTTTTCACTTGCCACCACTATTTCTTGTATTTACAGTGTCTTGAAAAATTCACCTGGGTCGAAATTTGTAATTAACCCGTGAAAATTTTCATGTGATATTTTTTTACGATTTTCGGCGTAGATTATCGATAAAAGAGTGCCTCAAGCAACCTGTTTCGACTTTTGGTGATGAAGCCCCATCAAAAACCACTGCGCGCAAAGAAACAAACGTTTTTTGCTCGGTTGCCGCAAAAATACTTTGATTGATTTGTATTAATTTATTAATCGCAACCGTTCATGTATTTCTCCCAAATAAACTCATATATCGCAAATATGTATCATGTTGTTGCAAACGAATTCTCGTTTAAAAAACAAGTTTAATAAACGTTTGCGATAACTGAAATTAGCCATTTTTCAAATGAGAGCACAGATTACAAAGAACGTAAATTTCTCTCATTTTGTTGATTGTATACACAGTCTTATCCACTCGTTTGGCATACACATAAAAGTGATCACACAGTCTAATGCTTCTACCTTGTCAATATTTCTTGGATGGACAATTGACGCGTTGTAGTTTGCTGCGCATTTAGTTGTTATTTGAATGCAAGTCGAGACAGACGTGTAAGTAGACATTGAAAAAATAGACAAAAATGCCAACTTTTTACAAAACCAACTTTATGGGTAAAACCAAAATCATAAAAGTTGGAAATTTAAACAAAAAAGAGCTTATGGAAGTTTTAATTACAATTTGGTTGCTGTAACCGAAAGAACAGTTGGTGGAACCGTTTTTCGTTTCTCGCAAACGTTTTTCAAGCTCTAATTTTTCATAACTCGTTTACTGCAAACGTTTGTCAGTTTGGAGCAACTACAACTCGCTTGCTGTAACCGAAACAACAGTTGTCGGAACCGTTTTTCGATTCTCGCAATAGTTTTTTCACCTTATATTTTTCATAACTCGTTTGCGGCAAATATTTTTCGGTTCTCCCAAACGAAATGACATGTATGGATTAACAGAAGTTCGTTTCTCCCAACTACAGTCCCCAAACGAACTTCAGTTATCTGAGATTTCGTTTGGGAGGATCGAGTTGTTTCTTTGCGTGTGAAAATCGCTGGTACCAAGTGGTCAGTCTCGGACGCCGTTCGCTCCAGGATGAATTTCGTGAAGGTCGTCTAACTTCGGTCGTTTTGACGGAAACCATAAAGTCGGATCTGATAAAGCAACACCAACAAGTGACATACCGTGAAATTGAGGCATCATCCTTGGGCATTAGTATGACAAGCATCAATAAGATATTTCATGTTCAGTTGGCCGTGAAAAAAATTTGTTCTAGTTATACAAGGTGGCGCAAAAGTAAACTTCCGATGTTTTTTGGCTGTAATTAAAAAAAAATGAAAAACTTTGATTCTTCTTGTGGATTATTTTTATTTGGTCTTTTAATTTTTTTTACATCAAGTCGAGAATATGATGTCATGTGGCGGCGTTGATTGTCATTTGAGCCCTTTTTATGGCATTTTCCATCACTTTGGCCAAAACTTCCGGCGATAGGTCCTCACATTCTTGACGGATATTGTCTTTAAGAGCTGCAAGAGTCTGAGGCTTGTTGACATAAACCCGCGACTTCAAAAAGCCCCACAAAAAGAAGCCTGGAGCGGTCAAATCAGGCGATCTTGCTGGCCAGTGCAAATCGCCAAAACGGGAGATTAGTCGCCCGGGAAATGCATCCTTCAGCATATCGGTTGTGGCACGTGCAGTGTTTGCCGTTGCACCGTCCTGTTGGAACCACATGTTTTCCAATCCCAATTCATCAAGTTGCGGCAAAAAGAACTCGTTGACCATTGCTCTGAAGCGTGGCACGTCGTCTGGTCGATGTCGACGGCGCTTCCATGACATCCTCGGCTACAGCAGCAATATTCTCTGCAGAACGGCTACTCCGGGGTCTGCCACGCCTGGCGGCATCTCGTGTTGTGCCAGTCTCTTCGAGGCGAGCGGCTAAACGTCGCAGTGTTTCACCAGTAGGCGTTGGACGGCCAAGAAATCTGCGACGAAATTCACGTTGTGCCAAAGTCACCGACCGATTATTGGTCAAATAAATAGTCAGCAATATTCCGCGTTCTGGAGCAGTGTAGCGTAACATTGTTTATTAACGTGTATTTCGCATGTGCTTTTTACACAAATGTCAAAACAGAACTGACATTAGGGGCCAATCGCAAAATTTATAGCATTTTCTGATAGTAGGATTACTTTTGCGCCACCTTGTACTTTGACGAATGGTAAAAAAGGCTCGTGTCGATTGGAGCAAAGAAATGTTGAAAAAATACAAACGCCATCTGTTTGCTAACAGTGTTCGACGAAATAAGGCAAAGCAACAAGAGAAGACGGATCATTTTGCATCAGGGCATCACATATCAGCTGAAACAATGGGGTATTTGAGCATTCAACATGTCGAATTGTTGGGTCAATCGTAGTGAAAAAAGTGGTTCGAAAATTGGTTTGAGCGCATGCAAAAGTGTACTGATTTTCACGGAGAATATTTTGAAAAACAATAACACCATTTCCAATGATAAATTATTGCTGTTTTTATTGCTTGACCCGAAATATAAATAGTAACCTCGTAATAATTGCGATTTAATAAAGGGAAGTATTACACGCGAATATATTTTCATATGTTTATATTCAAATATCTCATACACCATCCCCCTGCAGTCGAATAATTCCACTCAGTTCTCAAACAACTCCCTCAATGCGTGTATTTTTATTTGTTTAGTTTGAATCTTTTGTAGTTGACATTTTTCATTACTGCAATTGTTTGCATCATGGCACGACAACAATTGTCGTTGTTGTCATAATGTGGGCGTTTACTGTAATTCACAATACTCCCGCTTAATTGAACAATAAAAAACGGATTTGCAGCAAAATGATTTTCACACAAATGCCAATGAATCCGCGAATAGTCAGGAACAATGTTGATGTGGAAACACCTTATATGTTTGCAAACTTCGAATTCAATAAAAAGCATCCCGTTGTGTAAAATTAGGAAGCTCTCTGGTTTGCGCACACAAATTTCGAGGTGTGAAATATGCCACTTTCTCCCAACATTGGCTTGTTGGAAAACGGTGCGTGCGAGTTCTCCTCCTCGTCTTATAGTGGTAGGAAAGGTATTCACACAAATGTATGTAGTATCGTAGTTACCACAAACAAAATATTCATGTGACACAGTTTCATAATTAACGTTTGCCACTCTCCTCTGACGTGGTTGCTCTAATAATTGGACATGGCGTGTTGTTTGGTGAACACGCCAGTCATTCATTCCTACCATGTTCGGGAAGAATAATGCTTTCTCTTGGCTGACTATGCCAGCCAGACAATTGTCGGTACGTGCCAACAACAAATGAGTGCAAATTGTTGTCACGTGATCACAAAATGAGCTATTTAAAGTTGTTCGGTTACCTGCCAGCTGGAACTCATGCCACTGGAGCGCCAGTCCTTAAGGTAATTTTGTACAAACAATAAGGAAATGTACATTAAGTCAATACGGAGATGAACTTTGACTGCCAATCACAGCCAAGTTAATGGAACATGGTTGTTTGGTACTTACGGAATAGTTAGGTGTTAAAGATGTAATAAAGGGTGTCCTAAAAGGTGCGGCTGATTTTAATTTCTCGCCATTTGTGGGATTTACGGATATGCACTGGGAATGTTAGAACACTATACAGATTCGGTGCCACTATCCAACTGGCAGATGCTCTCGGGAATTATACGGCTGACATTACTGCTATTCAGGAGATGCGATGGATAGGTCATGGCTGCACAAGGAAGAAGAACTGTGACATAGTATACTACAACTGCCATGGGAACAAGCATGAATTTGGTTGCGGATTTTTAGTTGGCAAAAGACTGCGAGGTTCTGCATCTCAAGGTTCAACCCCGTAAGTGAACGTCTGGATTGCCACCATCCGCATAAAACATATCGGTAATTTGTGTACATGCCCGGACGTGGGGAGGGACGAAGACACCAAGGACATGTTTTATCAGCGGCTAGGGGGAATATACTACCGCTGCCCTGGCCATGACATAAAGATTGTTCTAGGTGATTTTAATGCTAAGGTCGGCTGAGAAAATGTCTGAGCCAACCATCGATAAATTCAGTCTACCCGCCGTCATTTCCGAAAACGGAATGAGACTGTTAGATTTTTCCGCGTCGAAAAGTACGAGATTCCAACATAAAGACATCTACAAGGTTACCTCAATATCCCCTGATCAACGGACGAAACCCAAATTTATCACCTGGTAATTTATGGAAGGCGAACTACTAGTGTAGTGGACGTACGTGTGATTCGTGGAGCTAATATCGATTCGCATCACTAGCTGGTGCGTCGTACGAAACCAGACATATGGAAACCTGGCCATCGAAATGCTGCAATTGCCAGAGATAGCCACAGCCTATGCAGAGAATCTCACTCAGATACTGACATAGAACACATCCACACCTCATGATCCTGAAGTGCAGTGGATGTACATTTCTCACTCTACTATTTTTATTTTTTTTCTTTCACTTCCATTTTTCCCACAAATATAAAAAATTCCCTTCCGAATATAATATTTACATAATTGAAATAAAATGGAATGTCAAAAAAGCCTGAACGTGGAAGCTAAAGAAATCAACATGAACATGAAAGCAAGTTCAAAAGAGAATTGACAAAAACTTGACCAAGTAAAATTGCCGTGTGTGACCCCAGACTAAGTAAGCTAAGAGGCAAGTTTTGGTATTATTTTTTTTTACATTACGCGTTTTGTAAAACTAACCTCAAAAGAGAGTGCAAGACTAACGATTGACGATGTTGTTATATTTTGGCAACAAGCTCGTATACCAACTCGCGATACTCATAAATGTGTTGGAAAGCTATTTAAAACTTACGAAGATTGGAAAAACTTTAACAAAGTGAAGGTGGAGAAAATGACAGCCGGAATGAACAAAAAGTTGATGTTTCATTGGAGCGTTAAACAATCGTTTTGTTATTGCGGCTACCGATTCATTGACGATGATGTGAAATGAGGAAGATAAAGAATTTTTGGGAAAACAGTGATCTTGGTTCAATGTTGGGAATTGATATGAAATTAGCATCCAATGAAGAAAGATCGAAACTGAGAAAAGAAAAGGAAGAAACGCGAAAATTGAAATATGGAAACAAGAAACAGGTAAGTAATTTGATTAGGGCTTTTGTGGTTCTAATTGTACAATTATTATTTGTCATGGAAATTAAATCTTCTCCCCTTTATAGTTCGCCGTGGAAGTGAATACGAAATTGAAGCTGAGCCTAAGAATATAGAGTAATGATTTAGACGATGAATTTGAAGTTCTCTTTTCTTTTCTAGTTAAATACCAACGATCATTTAGTGGTTCATTGGGACGGAAAAATGTAGCCCAATTTAGTCGGCAGATCTAATGTGGATCGTATAGCAGTTCTCGTGAGCTACAATAGAACAGATAAGTTTTTAGGTGGTCCCAAAATTGAATCTGGTACCGGAAAAGACATCGCTGAAGCTGTTCATAATACTATAATCGAATGAAATATTTCTGAAAAAGTTGTAGCCTTGAGCTTTGATACTACTTCCACAAATACTGGCCTTGAACGAGGTGCTTGTACTTTTTTGGATGAACTTCTCGGTCAAAAACTCATTAATTTTGCATGCCAGGAGATTTCCCATAAAAAGGTTTTCTAAAAGAAATACGATAAAAGTGCAGCGGAAACCCTCATTTCAACCGATTCGCTGAATAATGGAACAACATGAAACGAAATGAATTCAGAATTTCAGATTCAAAATTTGTTAAATCGAACATTTCCGACGATGACTGTGAACAAATCAAACAGTTTTGCCGATGTAAGATCAGACAGACTTAGAGACGAGGCGATTATGAAGAACTCTTGGAGCTCCCGATGACATTTCTTGGTGGGAATGGTTGTGCTTTTCGCACATGTGGTGCAACATCTCATGCAAAATTCATGTGGAAGGCAATTTACTGTATTGTTTTTTTGTTTCAATTTCAGTTCAAGATAACTGCAAGTGGGATGAATTGTAATCGATATATTGCCAATTTCGTCGTTAAACTTTATATTAAGGTCTGGTACGGATGCACAAGGACTTCTATTCCGAACAGGATTACCTGGGAAAAGTCTCTGGAAAGGGACACCAGTACTATCAGATTTTTCACGGATGGATCAAAGTTGGACGAGCAAGTAGGCTATGGGCTACATTCACCGGACCTAAACGTAAATATCTCCTTCAAGCTGCCTGATCACTGTAGTGTATTTCAGGCGGAAATTACCGTCATACTGGAGGTTGCTGAACTACTGAAAAGTAGTGTCACAACCCTCCGGAGAATATGTATCTACACAGACAGCCAGCCTGCCATAAAGTCCCTGGAAGCCATGTTTGCTACGTCTCTGACGGTGAAAGACTGCCACTCATCACTTAGGGTGATGGCAGAGTATTTTGACATCAGGCTCATCTGGGTACCGGGACACAGCGACATTCCAGGCCATTGCGTAGCAGATGCGTTAGCTAGACAGGGTACTACGGCACATGTTCTTCTGGCAAAATAAGGTGTTAGTATGCCAACTCTACCTGGTGTTTGTAGATCAGGCAGTGGGCCGATAATATATTCAAGGACAAGTGGAGACTTACTTCAACTTGCAAACAAACCAGGGTCCTCTGGGCACAGGTGGACAGGAAGAAGACTAGGCAACTATTTAACTTGCCGAGAGGCAGGTTATCCACAATGATAGGAACACCTACGGGACATTGTCTTGTAGGAAAACACGCCCTAAGATTGGGATATAGAAACTCCACTCTCTGTAGATGCTGCATGGAAGAGGACGAGGAAACGACTAAACACCTTCTCTTGGATTGCTCTGCTCTGGCAGGACTGAGAAGTAGGATATTCGGAACACATTAAGTTAGCACCGTAGCCCTACAGAATATTCCTGTAGATCTTCTGGACAAAATCATTGAAAGGGAAAATTGGCTAGACGACTAGTCAATAGTTGCTATAGAGGAAATATAGAGGCTTCTTTAGCCTAAGTGTGCTAGAAAGCGTGCTGTCTTGCAGTCTTTTCAACCAACCAACCAACGGATGCACAAATTCTATTGAATGTGCTAATGGGAATATTTAATGCGGCAATTGAAAACTTAAAGAATAATTTGTGGTATTGAACTCCCGAAAGAGTAGGACTAGCATTTTCCGATCCGAGCGTTTAACTGCAAATCAAGCAAAAAATGTTGAATCATTTGGAAGCGAAGTCTCCCGCTGTACATATCCAAAATTTCACTACCTGTTGACATGTTATTTGTCTAATTTTGTCTCGTATAAAACAAAGAGTCTCTATCAATTTTGAACTTCAAACTGACTTCTTCGATTTAGACCCAACATTGTGGAAAGCCAATGAGGAATTCCTTCAAAATGTATTTGTCGCAGAGCGTGGAGTTACATTTATGAAAGATTTTAACCGCATTTTATTACTTATTGCTCTTATAGAAAAATATTTCCATCACATACAAAATCATCGTTGAATGCATAATCTTGAAATTTATAATGTTTTCCTCACTTGAATTAAAACATTCTACGCTGGAAAATAATGGCCCAGCAACATATTGCAGGAAACATGTACATGTTTGCAAGCATTGTTTTCTTGAATTTAAGATTTGCTGCCTTTATGTTTCTTTGTTGTCTGCCTCGTTTTTGTTTTTCCTGTTTTCAACAAACAAAGCCACATTTGGGTCTCAAAAACATATATTATAGTCTATTAATCACTGTGTCTCAAACATGTTATATTGAATAGCAAACACGATATGTTTCGGCACAAATTCAGTATATTTGCGACAAGTTACAAACACGTTATATTTGCATCCAAACAATAAAAAAATACAGATTTTTCAGGGTGTAGATTTACAATTACGGAATCATATTACTGGGGATGATATTTATTAAGTCGGTTTTTTTATTAGTACTTTTTTATTTTATTTAATCAAGTTCATGCTTTATTTATAGTTTTCCAAATATCTTTTGGAAAATTTATCCTCATGATTCCTGGCAAACGGTATATGCCACGAGGGTGGTGCCTAAACTAGCCGCCCTAACAGAGAAGCCACAAAAAAGTTAGCAAAAATTTTCTTTAATTTTCAACATAATCTCCTTTTCGCTCGATACACTTTTTCAAGCGATATTAAATAGTTTCGATACCCTGTTCATAGTAAGAACTGTCAAACTCCTTAAAATAGCCATCAACCACAGACTCCACCTCTTAATTTCATTTTTTCAAGTTTGGAAATATAAAATGGTCCGAGAGAACTAAATCTGGCGAATAAGGTGCGTGATGAAGCAATTCCAACTTTAATTCATTAATTTTGGCCATCGCAATAGTGGATGTGTGAACTGGAGCATTGTCTTGATGGAACAACACTTTCTTTTTCGCCAAATGCAGCCTTTTGCCCACAATTTCGCCACTTATACGCTGCAATAAATTAGCATAATATTCGCCGTTGATGGGGTTTCCTTTCTGAGGAGAATCAATAAAAATGAGCATACGCATGCCAAGAAAACACGCCATGACCTTGCTTGCAGATGGAACCGTCTTCTTTTCACATGATTCTCCCATTCCAGTCCGCTGCTTTGACTGTTCCTTTGACTCAGGTGTGAAGTGGTGGACCCTCATCCACCGTTATAAATCGACGCAAAAATTTGGCTTTATTGCGGTGAAACATCGCCAAACACTCTACTGAAATATCGTCACAACGTTGTTTTTGCTCTATTGAAAGCAAACGCGGCACCCATCTTTCGCACAGCTTTCTCATCTTCAAATCTTCTACTTTTTGAAATGCCTATCATTTCAGATAGCTAACGCACCTTCAGCCGACGATCATCCAATACCAATTTGTGGATTTTCTTAACCATATCTGGCGTAGACACCTCAATTGGTGGACGATTATGGTGGTCGTCTTGTTATTTACAACTTTTGCGCCTTTGGTGTCCCCAACTGAAAATTTCAGGGAAAAATTTTCGTAGAAAATTATAATCCTTAAATGTCCTTTTTGACAGCACTTGTTTAATTGTCTCGAAAAAAAAGGATCTAATTGACCCATAAAGAGAGGAGCTAGAGGGTTAATATCTTCCTCATAAATTATCCTCATAAAATTCCAGAATATAACTCTGAAAATAAGAATTCTCTCAGAAATTAATTATTTTTTTTCATATACGTAGAATAACGCTCCCCTCGACCAAAAAAGGGAAACTTTGACCCATTGCAAAAAAAAACTCAGACCAGCTGGACTATAAGTTTATTCCACAAAAATAATCTGCCCCACGTGCCCTTCCAGGATTAAAGGGTCGCTATTCTGTTCCAATCAAAAAGTCTTAGTTTGTTGGACAGTGTTTTTAACACAGCGACAAATTTCATCAATAGAGTATTACCCTGCAAACATTTTCGATCGCGGAAGAATAATCTGCGAATCGTGTGGAAGATGAATTCACGTGAATGCATCGTCATCTGCGATGCATCGGCGAATGCTGAGTCGTGAGAAAATGTCCGGTGAAATGCGAATCGCCTTGTTGATTTACAAGCGAATCGCCATGTTGATTTACAAGCGAATCGCCTTGTTGATTTGCAAGCGAATCGCCTTGTTGATTTACAAGCAAACGGCTTTTTGATTTGCAGGCGAATCGCCTTGTGGATTTGCAAGTGAATCGCCTTGTGGATTTACAAGTGAATCGCCTTGTGGATTTACAAGCGAATTATTGTACATGTTACTGTTTATTATTAAAATTTTTAAAATATTTATTAATCACCCTTGCCACAACACAATAGAAAAGAAACTTGCCACAACACAATATCACAACATTCACTGATCACTTCAAAAACTTAAATGACAATTTTTCAACTTTTGTTTGTTTTGACCTTCTTAATAATATCCCGTTATAATACATCGCCGCAATGAATCGCGCATACATCGCGGATGTATCGTGGATTCTTCTGCCCAAGCGATGACAATAACAATATATTACAACTAGGGTATTCATCATCTGCCTAAGCGATGAATTTGTATTGATCGCCAGGAAGAATCGCTGATTCTTCGCAAAATCATATGCCTAAGCGTTCATTTTGTTATGATCGCCAGGAAGAATCGCTGATTCTTCGCAAAATCATCTGCCTAAGCGATGAATTTGCATTGATCGCCAGGAAGAATCGCTGATTCTTCGCAAAATCATATGCCTAAGCGTTCATTTTGTTATGATCGCCAGGAAGAATCGCTGATTCTTCGCAAAATCATCTGCCTAAGCGATGAATTTGTATTGATCGCCAGGAAGAATCGCGGACTCTTCGCATAATCATCTGCCTAAGCGTTCATTTTGTTATGATCGCCAGGAAGAATCGCTCATTCTTCGCAAAATCATCTGCCTAAGCGATGAATTTGAATTGATCACCAGGAAGAATCGCTGATTCTTCGCAAAATCATCTCCCCAACTGAATTGCTTTTTAATGATCGCCAGGAAGAATCGCGTATTCTTCGCGCAGCATATTAATCTTCCAAAACTCGTCCAAATGTTTGCAGGGTAACTATCAGCGACAAGGAGTTTCATACGGAGAATAGCTGTATAGTAACGGAAATTCTTCGGAAAACTGATTTCCCATCTAGGACTATAAAAGATTTACGAAATCGAAACAGGTCTAAACGAAAATTTATGACTACAGACCAAGATCGACAGGACGAGAACCCACCAAAAGTTTACAAATCGCTGACATTTATACCTGAATATTCCGAGAGACTAAAGCATGGCTTATAGAGCTAAAAAAGGTGAAAATAACATGGTTCCAGCAACTGAATGGCGTGCTTCGCTTGCATATTCAAGATATATGTCCGTGGAAACCCATTGCCACGTTATTGTTTTTTAAGGTATATGATTTATATTTCTCAGTCTGTAATGATTTGACTCACAATTAGTTTGATCTAATAGTTTGAAAATAGCATTTTAAGTCGGTTGCTTACCTGAGAGCCTCTACCAAAGTCTGCTCTCAATATTCTGTTATAGACCCATGATGCACGAAAAACTACTCATTGAAATTAGCAGGTACACTCACAGAAAAATTCGGGTAAGACAACCGAATTAGCCGTAACCGAATTTAGAGGTTGTCACAACCTTATTGGAGGCAGTCACAACCTCAGAAGAGATTGACACAACCTCATTAGAGGTTGACACAACCTCGATAGTGGTTCTCAAAATCGAATGAAGATAGTGTCACAAATGAATTTTGAAAGCTTATTTATTATTAAGTAATGATTTATTTTCCTGTATTCTTATTAAAAAAAATAAGGTAATCTTTAGGGTAACACATTTGTTTTACACGTCACTATCGACCTTTTTGGAAGTCCTGGCCATTATGGGTAAAATCTCCAATTTTGGCGTGTTCTATCTTGTAAGGAAGTGAGTTGTGAAATACAGTACTAGAATTCATCAAGTTTCTTTCGATTTAAAATTTATTTCGTTCATGTGAAAATGCTTTGAAAATTGATTCAATTTTTAATGGAGGGAAACGTAGCAAAAAAAATTTTGTCTATTGTGCATAAAGGAACCGTTTGAAGAATACAAAATTTGCGTTTGTTTAAAACATTTTTGGACGAAATATTTTGCTTGATTTGGAAATACCCCATTCCTTTTTGAATATGTCTGATTGCCCGCTTAATTGGACCGAGTGTCGCGGATTTCGACGGCCTTGTAAGGAGGAGAATTAAGTTTGATACAACTGTTACCGTCTTTTAACCGGAATTTTCAAGTAATTGAGAAGCATATCATACCTCTTAATTCCAATCGGACTGGCTCGCATTATCAGCTACAATTTCAACCACGTTTGTTTTTATAATTCGATTCAATTTTGCGGCAGCGAAGAATCTGCAGGATTTTCATCGCAGTCTGGAGGTGCCAATTTACATTCAGTTCTTACAGCAGTGCAGATGTGAAAGCTACCAGGAGTGATCATATAATTGTGCAAATCTTAGCATCTATATTTTTTTTATTTTGTTTTTTTGGGGGTGTGAACCCTACCCACCTTTATTAACATCGTTGTAAGATTTTTATAATACACCTACTTTACATCATCAAGTACCAAGATTCGACATAAGGCCTGCTGTCATCGTTGGACCAACTAAATAGTGAGTTAAGTTAAAACACTTTCCATTACAACATATTGCGTTAAAACGCAATGTTCCGGTTCAAATCTTAAAAAATCAGTTAATATTTATTATTATTTAATATTGTCTAAAATTATGCAGAGTTTTTTTGTTTGTTTTATTTTTCTCCTCCCTCCTTTACGCTCTAGCATTTACGTCATTAGGTTTCAGCTACCTTATTTTCATGTTTTTATAGCGAACTTGTTTCGCTTTTCAGGGCCCAAGAACACCACCCCAATTTCCCTTAGCACGGCCGGTTTTCAATAGGTCCTAAACTGCTGCACACACAGATGATTGCAGAATATCTCCAAGGAAAGTTTCAAAACCGTTGATATCTGCTTGGACATTTTCTGCCAAATAAGACGAATTAATACAAAAACCATAATTACAATATGTTTACTTACCTTAAAACCAGTACATAATCATACCCTCACCCTAAGTCATACATTGGGTGGGAGTTCCGTTAAAAACGCCCATACTCAAAACTGCCCATACGCCCATCTTTTGTATGGGAGGTACGAAATTGGGCGTGGTACAATAATCAGTTATTAATTATATAGTAGCTTTTAGCAAAATATTGCCTAGTACCGAATTTTATTAAGATCGCTTCTAGTTTACGAGAGTTATCGTGTCGATCAACCGATCATCCGGCCAATTTTTGTATGGGAGGTACCAGAGTGGGTGTGGCAAAACAGTTAATTTTCTATAGGAGAGTTTTATTTGACTAAATATTGACTAATACAAACTTTCATAAAGATTGGTTCGGTTTTACGGGACTTCTCGTGCCGAACAATCAGACGGCCAAACAACTTTTGTATGAGACGTACCAAAATGGGCGTGGCAAAATCACCCTTGTTTTAATCGATGACTGGCGTTTGATGGCGTGAAGCCTTGCACCTAATTTCATTAAGATCGGAAGTGTTTTACAGATTTATCGTATTGACAACCCGGACGAACATCCTGTTTTGTATGGGAGGTACCAGAATGGGCGTGACAATCTCGCCCATTTCCTCCAATTAAGTAGGCATTTACAGATTATTAACCGGTGTGAGAGTTGAAGCTAATCACATCTACCAGAAAAAAGGTTTGAAAGAAATATGATTTTGTACTAAATGTGTCGATTTGTATGGGAGGTACCAGAAGGGGTGTGGTCAAAACGCCCATTTTCAATCCCAAAGTCAATATTGGCAAATAATAGGCACTGACAAAATTGCATTGTGATCTGTAAAGATTTACGGCAGTTATCGTGTTGACCAGCCAGCCAGCCAGACAGAGTCTAAACGAATTTCGTCCTAAGATACTAAAGGTCGAATATGGCTCCTTCTATGTGTTAAATTTTTTAACGTATTAAATGATATATATCCCCATCCATATGGGTGAGGGTATAAAAATCTTGATATCGCTGCGACAGGAACAATTATACATTCTGTAACTTCTTGTAATATAATATTTGTTTTTATAATTTTAAACGTCAAGTTGAAAATGAAATTCAGTTGTAAGTACAGAATTCATGAGAAATTCGGTTACAGCAACCGAATTGATGCCGAATTCGGTCGTTGCAACCGACTTAAGGGTAAAGTCGGTTATTGCGACCGAATTTATAGCAAATTCGGTTGTGACATCCGAATTGATGCCAAATTCGGTTGTTGCGCCTGAATTGATGCCACATTCGGTTACTTCAACCCAATTTGGTAGCAATTTCGGTTGTCGTACCCGAATTATTTGGAAATTCGGTTGTACCAACCGAAATTTTGGAAAATTTAGTTGATATAATCAATATATAATTCAAAAGTCGGTTGTCACAACCGAATCAATTAAGAAACGGGTTTGCTTCAACCGAATTTCAGTTGTGAGGACTAAATTCGGTCGTGACAACCTCAATTCGGTTGTGGCAACCCCAATTCGGTGGTAACAGCCGAATTTACGGTTGCTACAACCTTTTTTCAACCAATTAGTTCTCTGGGTGTACGTACCTCACTTAAAAATTGCTTTGGCATAATAATAGTTAAGCATCTATTCACAGAACAATATTGACTTATGGTTCTTATTCGGACACGTGCATAGTATCAAAATCTCATAATTCAACCTAAATCCGTATGTATGCAGGTAACAGGAACATTTTTGGGCATGGTAGCATAACCCTTTTTATAAACCCTTAATCCAAAAGTACCTATCAGGTAATAGATTATTCCAAAAATAGTTTAATCCCTGGATTAGTCTACGACTGAAAGTTGGTGCAACAAGTACTGAAAACATGGTGTTGAACAATTTAAAATTATTTTTGGAATTTTGGAAATCAACAAGACTAACGTTTTTCGCGGAAGCTGCTTTAGAAGAACTCGATAGCTTTTACGGAAATATTGAGAGAAGTGAAAGTATAAAAAATATCCTTTATCTGATATATGCAAATATTAAGGCAAAATGGATAAAATTCAATCGAACCATTAGGAAAATAAACTCCAAATACAAGGACGACACCATCCTGGATACATTGGCAGAAGATAAACCCACCACATCAACCGGAGGAGCAAAAAGATGGTAATTTTCATAAGAAAGAGGAAACTAGTCGATGCCACCAATGTATATTAAATATACAAGGGATAATGAAAAAATAGGTCGGAGATTGCTAAATATGTTGCTGATGCAAGCCCACTGCGAATAAAAAGGATTAAGGAAAGCATTTCCACGCTCCCAAACGCACACATTAAAAAGTATGGTTCCGAAGAAGCTTTGGCCTTGCTTATGGACTTAGAACTTTTGAAAGAGAAATATGAGATTTTTTGTTTTGATTATTTATTCGTCCATAAAAATTTTACAATATTTCAGTTCTTATCGTATATGATTACATTTTTCTCTAATATCCTCGGACAGTTCTAGAGTTATCTTCTATTTTGTTAAGTTAAATGACTTCGGCCAGCCCATTTATTTTCTTTCAGATGTGTTGTACCTTGTTTTACCCGGATACAAGCATACGGAGTTTACGGAAGTCTCTGTGAAAGCCAATCTGCAGGATCTTATGGGCCATACAGCAAAACGGCTTTTGGAGAGTCTTTCTGAAAATGAGGTGGAAATTCTTCATAAGAAACTGACACTGATCAGTAAATGAGACTGCGATGGATCATCCGGACAAAACGTTTATAAGCAAATGATATCTTCCGATGACGCTACAATATCGGACGTAAATATGTTTATGGCATCTGTAGTTCCTTGCGGCTAAAATCAGATGTTTCCCTACACGGGAAAAAATCACGGCCGTCATCAGTGCATTATTGCTGACCAATAATGTTTCAGTTTGCAAAGGAATCGGCAGAACTCATAAGGACCACGGTGAAGGACATTGAAGAACATATAAGCAAGATTAAGCCAATAAACCAGCAAATTGGAGAGCGAAAATATATTGAATTTAGTTACGAGTTCCACCTGAACATGGTTGACGGAAAAGTCGTAAACGAACTGATAGGAACAACCTCAACATTGTCATGCCCGTTTTGCAAAAGTGTCAGAAGAACTTCGGTAAATTGAACGATTCTACAAACGAGGAGAATTACGAATATGGAATGTCACCATTGCACGCAAGGATAAGGTGTATGGAGTTCTTGCTAAAATTGGGGTATACCCTACCACAAGAGGAGGAAAACTTCGATGAAAATACATCAATTAAGCATAAGGAAAAGATCAGAAAGAAGCAAATACAGGATGCATTTTTTTAAACAAGTTCGACTAAAAGTAGACTGTCTCAAGTTCGGATACGGAAACTCAAACGATGGAAACATTTCTAGGAGATTTTTTGAAAGTGATGAGGCAGTAACTGGAATCACTGGAATTGACAATCAAATCGTGAAAAGATTGGGAACGATCTTGAAGGTTTTAAACTGCAAAGAAAACGTCAATTCTACAAAATATGGAGAATATGCATCGAAAACTGCATCAGTTTTGGCGGAAATGTATCCACAGGTGAAGTTGACCCATAAAATATTGGCGCATGGCAAGGATATAATTGAATACCAGTCTTTCTCAATTGGGAAGGTTTCTGAAGAAGGAGTTTCTTAACAAATTATATAAAAAACATAGATTACAGAACACGTTCAAAGCATCAAGGATGAGGCAAAATGAGGACCTCTTCAACATGTTGACAGCATCTTCCGATCCACTTAGTTCTTCCCTGCGGCATGTGAAGTCACGAATACAGCTAGGAACTAATTATAGTTTAGAAATGATTAGTCTTTTAGATATACCTTCTCTTGCACGCTGAAAAATCTGTCTTTTGTTTGTTGTTTGGATGCAAATATAAGTGTGTTTGGAGCTTGTCGCAAATATAATATACTTGTGTCCGAAGACATGCTATTCAATATTACATGTTTGAGACACAATGATTAATATGTTATACTATATGTGTTTGCTACCCACATAAATTTATGTTTGTGATACAAATACACCTGTGTTTGTTGCACTGTCTATGCTCTCTCGAGAGCAAGAGAATACAAGAGGGACAACGAGAGAGTCTATCTTGTAAGTGTATCTGTATTTTTGCATTATTCTCATTATTGCAGATGAAGTGTTTCTTATTTTGCCTGATGTATTGCGTTTTAGTTTCATGCATTCAGTCGTCAATGGTTCATCGGACAGAGGATATCAAAAGCACTTGATCAGTGAAAAAAGAATAAACAAAGTCTCGGACTGCTAAATGGTTTCTGATGTTACTTTGGTTTTTGTGTATGTGTTTCGTATATATGTATGTGTGCTACCAAAGTGAGAAATGATTTTGAGGAAAGAAACTCGAAAGGGCAACAACGTGAAGCCCTTTGCCTGTCCGAGCCTTTACTGAGAAAATCGGAACGGCGGACCATTTTTGAAATAAGTGTAATAAAAAAAACACAAGTAATTAATCCACGCTTGCTTTGCATGAACTTGATTTGTATATAAATATCTTGCTTGGTTACCAACGCATAGTGATAACCAACGCATAGCTGAAACCTTCTGAAAACAAAAATGTGAGAGATAACAAAGAAAGGAGAAGCAAAAGAGCAGCAGATTCTCATTTCATGAAAAAACAAATAATGCATTCCATGCAAATTAATGTAAAAAGGGCCGTTTTAAATCTATTAATTATTTGTATTAATTATTTATAAATGTGGATGTATATTGTGGAAATTAATTATATTAAATAATACATATGTATATATTGAAATCGAATAATAATTCGTTTCTAAATAATATTATATATGGGAGGCAATTCGCATATGTTTCCACGTAAGTATATGTGGGATTGGGGGAAACACGCGAATGCTTCCACGTAAGTATATGGATGTTTGGGATGAAGAACGCATATGATTCCACGTAGAAACACATATGTTTGTCAGTAAACATGATACTGTTTGCATTTAAATACAAGTAGGTTTGGGACTTGCAAACATTTGAATGGTTCATGGTTCCTGCAGAATATGTTTGGGAAAATATGTTAGAGAGGCCGTTATTTTTCAGCGTGAATATTTTGCAGAAAATTTAAAAAAAAATTACTTTTTTTTAAATTGGTGGGTAATAATTTTAACACATAAAAACCTTAAAAGAGAACTTAAAAAAATCAAGAATTTGTAAAAATTATTTTTTAGTTACCATAAAATTGATTTTTCCACAAATTTTAACATTGATAATCCATAAGTAAGTATCTAGAATGGCGTTGCACCCTTTCCAATGCTGAACAATTATTTATCATATGCCATTTAAATTATTCGATTATCTTGTTTGGTTCAAAATATGTGACTTGCTCCACGAAAAGGGACCTCTGCGCCGAAAAGAAGTTATTGAGAAAAACGCGTTTAAAAAAAGCTCTAAGCGGAAAGCTCTAAGCGCGTAAGCGGAAGCTCGTTTTCCGCTACAGAAGAACCACCAAAAAAGCGTGTTAGGAGTAAAAAAGAGTACAATTTTGATATTTTTGTAATTTTGTACCTTTGATATTGAATTTTTTTTAAATTTCAAATATTATAATATATTTATATTTATTTATATCACATTTTTCAATTTTTTCATTAATTATGTTCATCTTTACAGGTGATTTGTAAAAAAACTAAAAGACATAGAAACTTGCGGTTTGCGGCATTTGAAAGAGCGTTTTTTTTCCTATAGGAATCACTCAAAAAGTAAAAAAAAAATTTTTCGGCGCAGAGGTCCCTTTTCGTGGAGCAGGTCACATACATGATTTTTGTAACGAAAAAACTCAAATGGCGCCATTGTGTGTCGGCACTACATTGACGAAACTGAAGGCTCGACTATCGTCACACAAATCGGATTTTAGGGCTACGTATAAGCATATGGAACAAAACACTGTGCCACGATGGGCCATAACCCTAACTTGGTTGACGTTGAAATTTTAGCGGAGGAGAACAAGTACTTCCGACGATTCACTCCCGAAATGCTGCACATAACTGACGTTCCCTCAGAGAAAAGAGTCAATTACAAGAACGATATTGACCGATGAGCTCAAATATATGTATATACATACATACAGTAAACAAACACAGGAAGAAAAACTTTAGTTGAAGAAAGCTTGCAGCCTAAATGGGACCACGTTCTTCTTTTTTATGAGTTATAATACACGTAATTATTGTCAATTGTTTTAGTGATCAATATGTTATTAATATTAACAAATTTCATATGTAGAACTTGAGGATGATTAGCGACGCTAAGTATCTAATAAATCTTGAAAACAGTCAAATCCGTTGGTGTTTTCATTTTCTGACCCCAAGCCGAACTAAATCAACACAGTCAAAATAAAGGTTAACAATCAACATCGTAATATACATATGACAAATATTCAAAATTTATCAATTGTAGCTCAATTTTTTGAAATTTTGTACGTTTATTATTTTTGCATTTTCTTTGTATTTTCGATAAATCTTCTTACTATGCACCAGAAAAGCTGCACAGAATTTTCAAAAAGTTGTTTTCAATCGTCGGCTCCGATACAGAAAAGGTATAAAAATAGGACTGGCATCGGATTTCACTAGGAGTGCTACAAAATGCTATCTCTATTGGTAGAGACATGAGATTAGAAATAAACTCAAGAATAGACGTGAGATTCATTATGTATGTATGTGTTTCACTATTATTTCCCATCGCCACTATTATTTTCCAGCCATTAATACTGCCAAACGATTAACATCTTCCGGATAGTGTTCCTTCATCTATATCCATTTTATTGTTTCTCAAATTTGTATTAATATGGAGTCGGAGTCAGGCTGAAAAAATCGATTCCAATTCCAATTGATGTTTCCTCGAATTCAATATTGCATGAATGTTCAACAATTACAAACGCTGTATTGAACGGTCAGTTTGGTTGTTAAATTACTACTCGTGCTCTAGGACGGTTGCTTGGACGTCCATAGCATTCATTATTCAAAGAGAAAAGTTAGATACATAAATACATGTATGCACGTATGTATGCATAACATTGAGCCCAAAGAGTAAATCCATCGAATATTTCCAGAACGAGTTTCGATTGTAGTCAACCGTGACAGTTTTATTTTTGAAGCAAAGTTTGCGAGAAAATACAAAATATTTAGTTCGTTGGTTACGTGAATGGGCTTTAAAGGAGACTTTAAAATGCAAATAAAATTAAAAACAAAAATACATTTAAATTTTACTCTGACGGTTCGAGGCTATAGCTTTTTGTTCAATTTCATCACTTTTATAAATATTCATAGACTGTAAAACTTTGAGGGTTTTTAATCTGCACTGTTTTCGGTACCTCATATATTTATCTAAAGGTTAAAGAATTCATGAAGGATAGAACTTTATTGCAAGAATTTTTCACAAATGCTATGCTATGCTTCGCAACCCTTAATGGAGATAATCGCTTTTCTTGTATCCAATAATAAATTTATTTCGTTTACAACTCTATGTCTAATATGTTGTTGTGCGCACTCCTCTTCTTTCCTTCATATTTTTCATTTATCTACAGTTCTTTCTAGGACAAAGACAGTGGAACACCACTTACTATACTACTTGAAAACAAATTCTCTTAATTTAATGACAACTCTAAATCTCGGGACAATGAGAAACAAAATCTCTTTCAGATTTCATAAGTTACTTTATTATGGATGATACAAAATCGCCATTCGATTTATTCTAAAATATTTAGGCATAATTTCGCAAACTAAAAAACGAGTCACTCTATTGCATGGTGTGGTAATATTCATTCAAAACAGCAACTTATTTAATTAGATTTCAACAAGTGTTTATTTATGGTTAATAATTGTATCACTTTTTAGGTATAAACTCTTTCAATTCACCTGTTGTTCACTAATCTTTGGCAGAATATATGTGAGCGTTAATTCAATTTGCTAAGCTCTCGGCGACAAATTGTGATTTTACCACTCATTTGTTTGTTCGAACACATATAAAACTGAGTTATAATTTATGGCCGATCTTAATCGTCGACACAAAAGCACCCAACAATTAGCGCCGAACAAAGAAGCTGCGCGTTCGCTATCCCAAGAGACATTCTTTAAGTATAACAACATATTTTTATAATCTCTGCAGAAATACACGGGGACAGACTGGGCTGGCGCGGCTGGATGGTTGAAACTTGTGCTTGAGATATGTAGCAACGGCAACGCACTGGATAAACATTTGCACATACATATGCATATTTACAAATTAATATTGTCTGTCGGTCCTTTCTCTGGCAGCATAAGTATTTGTTTTATTTTACCTGGTCATCGTCACATGTTAAAAAGGGTTAAGGTATAATTCAAGTGCAACCCATGAGAACTCCTTTAAAATAAATGAAAATGTAGTTAAGTAGTAATCGAAATGAAGGCGAATTTGAGATCTCCAATAGGATTGCAAGCAGAGTAGTGGAGTTTCCCTACGATGTTGAAAACTCCGACTCCAACTCCGCAAATTTTAAATTCTGAACTCCGACTCAACTCGAACTCCGACACCACCTTCACAAATAAATCAAATGTATTTACACAAATTTTTAATTCTGAATTCCGAAATCAACTACACAAATAAATACATTTATACAAATTATAAATTCTGAATTCCGACGCCAACTCCAAAACCGACTCAGACACCCCCTGAAAAATGTTTATTTTTTCCTTTTTTTGATGCAAATATAAAGTGTGTTTGGAGCTTATCGCAAATATAGTATATTTGTGTCCAAACAGATTATGTATAATATCCAACTTACATATTTGAGACACAATGGTTAATATATTATAATATATGTGTTTATGATCCAAATACAGCTTTGTTTGTGGTACAAATACAGCTGTGTTTGGTCCACCGTTTACTTCACTTTTATTGGCGCTAGGCTCTGACGAGATCACAATATTAAAAGAGGGACAAAGAAAGATAGTTATTAGCATAAGTTTATGATATTGCAAGTGTATAACTGTATTTTTGCATAATTCTTTCAGTCAGTGACTCATAAATATTCCTGAATGCATGAGTAAATGAATTGCGTGATTCTTATGTTCACTGGTCTGTCGCATTTCAGTTTCGTGCATTCAGTCGTCAATCGTTTGTTTGGGAGGAAACACATGAATGCTTCCACGTAAGTATATGGTTGGTTGGGTTGCAACACGCACATGACTCCGTGTAAAAGTATGCATCTTTATTTATGCAAATTACGAATTTCCAATTCCGACGCCGACTCCAAGCCCGACTCGGACACCAACTACACAAATAAACCTTACGTATTTATACAAATTTTAAATTCGGAATTCCGGCTCTAACTCGACAAATAAACCAAGCCTATTTATACACATTATAAATTCTAAATTCCGATGCCGACTCCGAATCTAACACCGTCTCCGACACCACATCCACAAATAAATAAACTAAATTTTTAATACCGACTCCTTTAATTCCGAAATAAATCAATACAATTTTTACAAGTTTTAAATTCTGAATTCCGACTTCGACTCCACAAATAAACCCACCATATTTATACTCCGCCACCATCTCCACAATAAAACAAATGGGTTTATACAAATTTTAAATTCTCAATTCCGACTCCAACTTCATGAATAAACCAAACGCATTTAAGTGTTTTTTTATGGTACCAATTATGAAGGAGCACGTGGATATAAAAATTATGAATTCTCCTAAATTAATAATATTCATAAATTAGCGCTTCAATTTTTTTTGTAGGTTACACTAAATGAAAGCTTGTAATTTTTCCCACGAAAATATCCATGGTCAAAATTGGGCCTCAACTAACTGAGAGCAGTACCGAAGGTGTTTAACTCTCAGATAACTGAACTATAAGAAGATAGTATTTTTGGATATTTGAAGGTCATTATTATACGACCCAAAGATGGCGCCAAAATATTACATACGGTATAACATACACAATAAAAATGTACATGTTTCTCTAATTTGTAGGTACTCATTAAAAAAATACCCATTAGTAAAGTTTCTAGAAAGGTTTTGTGAGATATCTCTAAATAAATAAATGGTTTCCCGTCATATCCCATGAAGGGATTAGGGAGAGCTTCTCACAAACCAGTGAGCTGTGCGTGTTCTAGTTTTACACTCACTGATTGGGACCTACAGTTTTACACCGGTTCTGAACGGTATTTTGAGAAGCCGAGGTGACCGCCGTCGAAAGAAATGTAAGGTGGTCAGAGCAGGGATCGAACCCAGGATCTCATGGACAAGAGCCGCGCACACTAACCATTGCACCACCGACATTCTATCTCTAGAACTAGAATAATACAGTGAAAAATTTAGATTCAAAATTAGAGTGGCTCAAAATGAGCATGCTGTTGTCGGTGGTACACGACTCATGTACACGTCGACATGGCTTCGGTCCCTGCCCCGACCACCTGATATTTATTTTGAAGTTCATCGGCTGTGCAGTTCCCCGGTTTCACCTGGACTTAATGACAGCTTGACTGTCAGAGAAAATATTAATTACGACTTTAGACACAACATTACTACTTAGCCATTGCGCTACCACTCTAATAGCTTAGGTTTCTGCCTGGTATACCCTACAGTTAGCAGGCTATTTTTGAGTTGACAAATTTCGTGATTGATTTGAGTATTAATTTTTGTCTGTGAACTACTTGTGTTGTCATCAGTTCCGGATCTTTCATCTAAATCGGAGTTGGCGGATATGTCTCGTATTATTATTCCGGGAAACAGATGGCGAGATAATTCGTTCGCAAAATCTGGCTGTGACTGTTTGCTGGGTTTAGTGACCATAGACAGAAATTGAAAAGCCGTTTAGTTTGTAATTCTGTGTTGTAATATCAGTTGTGTAAAAATTCTTTAAAACCCGGTAAATCGACTTCAAATAGCTGGTGAAACCGGTTATTTAAAAAAAAAAGATGCACGGTTAACCGAAACGCGTTCATGGAAAAGATTTTGTGATGTTGTCTCACTTGGAATCACACAGACAACATTTAAGCATGGAATCTGCTTACGATGAAAGATCTTGAGGGAGCAGTATGGATGTAGATCTCTTGGAAAAAGTAGGATTAATATAATCTACCACTTTCGAGATCATATCGATTGTTGTGAAATTTAATTTGTTAATTCATGACGTCAAAAACTTGATTCCCGGACTAATGGTCTTCAAAGATATCACACAAGAGACAAGGCAACATGTGATCACGTTTATTGAATATTACACGGAACAGAAAGACGTTCCACTACCGGCCTGAATGCCGAACTTTCAAAATTATGGGACAAACATTTAAAACAGTTCTTCATGCCACGAATCACGAAATACCACCACGTCAAAATTGACGGGGATAAAGTGCAATGCAAGACATTCGCTATTTTGGAGCCCGAAGAGATTTCGATACTATGGAAGGAGTTCAATTCTGACTCTCTGCCGAATACATTACAACGAAAGTTATTCCCAAATTGCGTTATATTTTCAAGTTTACAGCTCAATATTGAGCTGAATTTTGAAGTTACCAGTCGATTTCACATACCTTTATACTTAAGAATCGGGCCTTTCTTCATCCCGGTCACATATAGATAATACAATAAAAATAAATACAGTAGCAGTAAAATATTTAAACAATTTAATATTACAAGGCTTGCAGGTTATATTTCTGACCTAATAATGAAAACATCAACTAATACTCGTATTTATTTGTTTATTGTTTTTAAAAATATTTTCGGTGAAGATCAATACACTTTTGCATTGATTGATTTTCGAAACACGTTTGCCACTCCGAATGAGGAGCTTCAAAACATGCGTTTTAAACTCATCAACCGCTTCTTCCGGCGAAAAAAAAAACGTTGACCGCGCAATTAGTTTTTTTTATGACCAGGAATAAAAAGAAACCATTAGGTGCCAAATCGGGGGATGGAATGCCCCATCAAATCAATGTTTTTGGTGGTCAAATACACGTTGCCCTGATGGAGGATCGTTCTCATTTGGGGGTTCGTTTTCTTTAGTTCAACAAAAACTTCTGGCAAATAAATGGTTGTGTTCCATCCAGCATCGTCAGTACTCTAATGGAACTGTTGCCACATGACCAGTAATGCCGAATAAGCAGGCCACCATTTGCATTGAAGTGCATGGTGTGCAATCAACTTCTGTTGTATTTGGCTCGTCTTGGAAGACCCATACAGTCGATTGCTCTTTAGTCTCAGGTTCATATCCATAGATCCATACTTTGCCGCCTGTCGTGATATTATAGAGGATATTGAATTATTTCAACATATCCTTGCATCAATAAACCCGAGGCTTATTTAAGCGATTGACAAATTATGTGCTAGCCACCGCGAGCAAATATTTTTTACGGCCCAAAGTTCATGCAATATTGAATGTATGTGAGTGAAAGTATTGCCCAAGCTTGCCTCTATCTCAATACCAGTTCACGCACAGCATAGATTTTTCTGGCACAACAGCCAGTGCCAGATTAACCCAAATGGGGGCCCTATGCCATTCAAATTTTGGGGCCCCCTTTTTTTACTAATTGTAAAATTATTCTTTATTTATGCATTTATACCTACAATTTAAACAGCTTATTCATATCATTTAATTTTTTTTCTGACAAATTACATATTTTTTGATTTTACAAAATTAACAGTATAGTAATTCATAAAATAATCTTTGGACATCTCTTTAAATAAGAAAACGAAAAAAACTTTTCTCCTACATTTCAGATCACTAAAATCATTAATTACATCTTCAAAATCAATTTGACGAAGAACATCCGCCGTTTGCTCGTTTTTTATGCGTTTCAACTTTGAAAAAGAGCGCTCTGTTGTACAATTTGTAATCATAAGAGTTAAAAAATGCGAAGAGCAATGTCAACGTTTGGGAAAACAGTTTCAATATTATCTCGAATCAAACTTTCGTAGAGTTCAGAGTGAGTGAACTTAGGTTTTGATGGAAATTTTGATTTGATAAAATCGTGAAACTGTTTAAGTTCAGGATAAAAATCTTACAAGTCATCAGGGTAAAAGTCAACTAAACCGGTAATTTTTTCGCGGTACTCATTTTTTTGTCAAATTAAAGTCAGCCAAAAACTAAAATCTCTTCGAAATCTCTAATTAAACTTGGGCTCGTCCGTTGATTTCGATCTTAAGCGTATCGATAATTACAAGAAAACCGTTGACACGAAAATAGTCTCGCGGATTTAATTCAACTTCTGGAGCATTCCCATCGTTTGGGAACTCGCTATGCAACATTCGCATAATCCGTCTCAGGTAAAATTCATCTGGCTTTGTTTTCAAACACCTCGAATTTATCTCTCATCTCATCTAACAAATTTTCTGGTGATGAGTACATCAACGCGCAGGTTTCCAGATCAATCTTTTCAGACTGCAATGCTTTGCTCGTTGCCCGAAAGTTATTCAAAATATCGCTCCACAAAACAAACATAAATATTAATTCAAAGGTTTGAATACGATACATTCGATACATTCAGCTTCGTGTCTACAGTCACTTTTTTGTGAAGAATCATCAGCAATTTCATATAATGCTGCTAGGATTTCGTTGAAAGATTTAAGAGCTGCCTCAGTGGCGTTCGCATGAGCTTCCCAACGAGTTTCGGATAACGATTTCAGTATTTATTTTCTGGAATGTTTTGTTTTCATGATTATTTAAATAGCAACGTGAACATTTTTCATTCAGTAAGAAAGTAATAGCCATTTACAGTAAAAACTTTTGTGAAAAACATGATTTTATATTATTCAAAAAAATATGTAAATAATTAAAAAAAAAAATTATTGGGTACATAAGTTGTTGCATTTATATACTATAAGCTGCAATAAAATTTACATTTTCCAAAAAAAAATTAATTTTGACACCTTTCTAATTTTAAAAAAAAAAGTTTTTTTTCTATACTACAGTAGTAATAAACGCATCGGATTTTCTGAAAATTTTTCAACTATTTCCTTTTCAATCATCTTCCGATTCTCATTGACAAATTTTCTGTGCATAATCGTGCTCCTCAACCACGTTTTGACTCTACGAAGGGTACTAAAGGAACGCTCCACAGTTGCTGTTGTGCACGGTAAGGCACTCAAAATAGAAATATATTTCGTTATCGAAGGTAGAAATTCGTTTGTATCCTTAAATAGGTCAATAACTTCAATATTCTTCAAGTCTTGTTCGCACAAATTCTTTTTCTTCCACAGATTGTACCACAGAATAAATTCACCACCGAAAATCGTACTTGTAAAGAGGTCGTTAGTGAGTCCAGATACGGAATAATTAAAGATCGTCGCCAGTATTCATTTTCATTGGCTGCTGGAGGATTACTTCTGTTTTTTTGTTTTTCAGCGAAACGTGGCAGAGACATTTCTACTCCTAGATCGGTTGTTGTCATAGAAGATTTGCCCATCAATTCTTCTGTGATTCCATCTGCATTTATACGATCATTTTTAATCACGCCCAAAATACTTTCAATGTGCTGAGCAACCGCTATAAAATCTATCGACCTTGCTTGCAAAATGTTTGCTGTAGGTTCCAGTAACGCCGAATATTTTGCAATTGTCATTAAAGCAACGATAAACACTGGCCTCGTCACCGCAGAATACAACTGGTATGCAGACTTTCTTGTGCTTGAGTTTGCTTCTATTGGCAACTTGTCTAAAGCTTTCGCAATATCAGTAAAATGTTGAGAAAATTTTCTGATTGCCTTATACTTTTTCGACCATCTTGTTTCACACAAGCGTGATATATTAGGCGCATAATTTCTACGTGTTGTTGATTCGCGGAAAAAGTTGCTAACATCTTTTGTCGTCAAAATAGTATTCCCTATTTCTGGAACCAAGTTTACGTCATTAACATCAAGATTCAGCTAGTGGCTAGAGCAATGGAAATACTGTGCGCGGGTATACTTTTTTCTTAAAATGGCTTGAACTCCGCCTTCTTTACCTGCCATTGTAGAACAGCCATCGAATCCAACGAAATATTCTGGTGTGAGTTCGTTGTTAATCAAAAATTTGTCCATTTCTGCAGCAATGGTGGAAGCGTCTTGTGATGTTAGCTCTATAAATCCAACGAATTCTTCTCTTAGTATTTTTTATCATAAAACCGCAAACCAATCGATAGCTGCTCTTTCCAACTATATCAGCTGCTTCATCTGCTAATACGGAGAAAGTATCAGCTTTTTTAACAGCGGATATAATATGACATTTTATAACTTCACCGCCAATTTTTATCAACTCATTTTGAATTTGTGGTGAGGTATAAATTGTGTTCCGTCGGCATTTTTGTAGATGGCTTTTCAATACGGTGTCACCAGACTCGATCCTCATGTTTATTAAATCTAATAGAACGCCTCCATCCTGTTCTATGCCCCTGAGTGGCATATCGTGCGTTCCGCAAAACACCACACATGAAATAATTGATGATATTATATTTCTATTGTCTTCTTTTTGTTTCTCGTGACTATTTTGTAACTGCACATCTTTATGCACATTTTCAGTAAAAGCCTTTGCTGCAGCGGTTGCAGTCAGATGAAGGCTTGTGGTAGCATGCTATTTGCAGTCTTCATGAACATTTTTAAATTTTACAAAAGGCCGAATCATAAATGAACCTAATACTCCTCGGACAGATCCAGGAGCTGGTGGAAACAGTACACAGTACTTGCAAAGAGCACCTTTTAAACGCTTGGAATAGACTAGCCACGGTGTATACTGGTTTAGCCAAGCATAGTTAAATTTTCTTTGTAAGCTTTGTGAATCGTTCCGAAAATCATACTTAACTTCTGGCACCCATGGTCTGAGCAGAATTTTTTTTTCAGCTGACAATTGATCGTTCAACATAACGCCCCACGTCATTTATGAGGCATCCATCATTTGAATCGATTTCTATACTGAGTGTAGAAGGCGCTTCATGAGCAGACGATAGTGGCAAATGAGTATTATCGCTGTTATCGCGTCCACTACTACTTTCACGATTCTTTTTCCTCTTAACAGATGAGATACCTTCAAAATGGTGGCAGAAGTAGCCAAATTATTCACAGAAATGCTATGATGAAAACATTAATGGGAAGCTTACCCTTTCCAAAAAAGGTTATAATATCCATTATGTTTTACAGTCCTCGAAGGCACTTCTGAATTTGTCTGGCTTGCTAATGGCTATGTTGTCGCCACTCACCGGTGTGTCACTTTTGTAGATTGGCCGGAATACCGTGCCAATGATTTTTACCGTCCTGTTGTTGTTAATGATATTATTGGCCGGACTGCCGTGCCGATAATCAGTAGTTTTCTTGTTGTAGTTGCTGTCAAATTTGACCGGACTGCCAGGCCAATCATCTGCTGCCACTTGAATGAATGCTGACGGGTAAAAATATGGGTGGTTACCCGGTGTCCAACGGATTGGTTGAAAGCCCATCTACGCTCCCAATGAAAAACTGGTTTTATTTAATTGTGGTTTAGTTTTCACTTTTTTTAATTTATCTTACGTTTTATTGGTTTATTTTTGTGTTAGTAAGGCAATTGGCACAATGTTCGCTCTTATTACCACTTATTGCCACTTTTAATTAACTTGAACTTTTACTACTACTTTCCTTTATGACAATGTTAACTTCTCATCAAATTTTTTCCGAATGCCTGTCATTGTTTACTTTTCGTTTGGCGAGGTTTTAAACCCCTCCGGCGGCAAGAAAAAAATTATCGTCGGTCAAAAATAACAATTGACGATGCTAGTGCCGCGTAGTTGCGTAATTGCCTACCACTGATTTCTGTAGGCCGATTAGCGACATCAACAGGGATTATTTTTCTATTCACAAAGAAGTAAAGAGTAAATAGTTTATATTTGAATACAAAACTTCCACATACTTACTTACGTGAACATATTTTATGCATATATGTGATGTTCCACAGGAAAAGGGCCCTTATCTTCCCAAACCAAATTTTACAGGAGGACTAAAAATAAACGCTTAGGTAAATTCTATCGGTTTTCAGGTTTTGGTTGTTAACACTGCCCACACTCGTTCCGAGCATTTTGCAATCGATTAAAAGTCGATTATTATATCGGAACTACCAAAAAAAAGAGAAAATGTCAATTCTTGAACCACATAATCATAGAAAATTTAAATCTTTGAACCTCATAATATCGAAACTTGAGATTATCATACTAGAGTTTCAAAGTGCTATAACTAATCTAATTTTTGAAATTTTTGGGTTATTGAGGTGTCTTTTTATTCAGAACCATGTGTAATTTTAGGAAATCCAAAAAAATGGATTTATGTATTTTCACATATGTATTTTCATATTTTGGTACTGTTATGGGTATAAAATAAATATAACGTAACTTTTTTAGAAGGTTATGTAAATATATGTTTGTAATAGAGCTGTCACGAATAATAATTTTCCAGAATTTTGACTTCATTTTGGAAGCCGTAGGGGGGGGGGGGGGCAGCTGCCCCTACCTGGCTACGCCCATGACTGCAATCAATCGTGTCAATACCTCTTTCCAATAATTTTTCACTCTCTGGTACTCAAGTTGAAGGTTGTCGGAAACATCGTTACAGTTCAGTCGCCTTTGAATGTACGTCAACATACATTCTCTGTGAAGAAGTCCATTCTCGTGTTGATGTAATAAGACCCCTTTCACACTCGGCAAGTTACTTGCGCAAGTTAGTTTTTCAACTTTCCGAGTACAAGCAAGTCTGTACCTCAAATTTATTCCCCTAACCCGACCTTACCTCTGTCATCAACAAACCAAGACTTGGGCAAGAGACTTGCGCAAGTAACTTGCCGAGTGTGAAAGGGGTCTAACAAAACATTTCATTAAATCCAGCGCTGGTGAGTTTGTTTTATCTTTGGGAGTGAAAAGTTTGCACACGTAACAATAGACGCAACCAGTTGTTGGAGAATAAATCAGCCATTCGCGTTTGAACTGCTCTTGATTTGCCTTTTTCCTCAAAACGTGTTTTTCGAGCTCTTGAGCTCTTGATTCTGCATCGTAATACCTACGAGACTTTGGGCACATGCTTGGGCCACGATTGATCCAATAATTAAATCACAGCAGAGCCGACGAATGTTCGAACATTTGCATAAACGCACACATTTTTTCTGCCTCTCTCGATGAAACCAACCTTATATAAAAAAACAATACTTTTTTACAAAATGCTGTTTTTAGAATACTGAAATACTGTTATTGAGAATACTGGGGGGTGGGGGAGAATACTGTGAGAATTTTATTCTACCCCCCATGCCAAACCGCGCGATATAGAACTTCGTTCTAATAAATAAATTGGTTGGAAAAAAAATTAAATTTAAAAAGCAGGAAAAAATTAACTTGAAATTAAAAATTGCATTGAATAAAAATCATATCAGATTTTCGTGGGGGCCCCTGCTCGTAGGGGGCCCTAGGCCATGGCCTAGTCCGGCCTAATGGGTAACCCAGCACTGACAACAGCCGATCATGAACGACCTGCACGAAATGTATCCTGACGTCGGCCCCAATTAAATACCGGGTTGCCCATATTCGACGGACCCATCTGGCAACGCTATAACTTTTGACAGAGATGTCAGATCGCTTAATGACATACCGCGTTTGAAGCGTCAGTCCAAGCAGATTTTTACCATGCAACAATACACGCCACGCGAGCGCTCTGAAATAGTTGAAATTTACATTCAACAGAACAAGTCAATTGTGAAAACTCAACGTGCTTTTAAAATATTAAAAAATGTGAGAAGTGCGCCTTCTAAGAACACCATTAAGCGTTTATACGAAAAATTTTCGACTGGTGAGGCTCTTTCTAATCCGAAGAGGCCAAATAAAAGTCGACCAAGGCGATCGGCCGAGAATATCGCTGCCGTACGAGCCAGTGTTGAGAGGTCCCCAAGAACATCCCAAAAACGCCGTTCTCAGCAGTTGGGCATGGCTCGGTCCACTTTACAACGGATTATTCGCGTTGAATAATTGGAACAAATTAAATGATTAAGATTGCCAACCGCCAAATTTTTATTTTTTTCTTTGATTTTTTTAAAAAAAACATGGGTCCGTCGAACATGGGCAACCCTGTACATTATACAAATTTTTCACAGTAATGTTGGATGGTTCATCATCGGCATATAAATATTTAAGTTCATCAATGCAATGCTCCTCTTGATAATCCATACAAAAGTTGGTAAAAATAAAAAATTGCGTCCCATGACATCCCATGAAGGGATTAGGCAGATCTGTGAGATGTGCTATTTTTAGTTTAACACTCACTGATTGGGACCTACAGTTTTACACCGGTTCCGAACGGTATTTTGAGAAGCTTTTTCATGGCTAAACACTCGATAGTGTCGCCATCACTAAGCGAAAATAAATGTAAGGTGGTCGAAAGAAATGTAAGGTGGTCTGAGCAGGGATCGAACCCACGTTTTCATGTACAAGAGCCGCGCACACTAACCATTGCACCACCGACGGCAGAAAATACTCGAGCTAAAATCTTCACGAGTTAATTCTGAGATGCAGTTTTCGAGTCACTGAAAAAACCAGAAATAATGCTCGCACCTCAACATGTTCTGAATAGCGTTAAGTTAAACACTGAGACACATTCCAGATTGCGTCTGGCAACCCTAAAAATTGACTTGGCCAGAAATATAAATGGCAACCTTCGCATACTTAAGTAGTTGGGCTTAAATTCTTGTTTTGTGTCAGATAAATAAATGAATATAATTTTTCTCATTACTTATGTATATATTTCGATTTAAAATTATTTCTTAGAAGAATATTTTCGATTTCGTTTGAGCTATACAGATCATTTGTTTTCTGCAGTTAGGACAAATATAAACAGTCGGCACAGGATTTCAACTAACGTTGGCGGATGATCGTTTCGAAGTTTGTGATTCCTCTCATCAGCGCCTTTTCTTGTTTATATTGTCACTAACTGCAGTTGTCGGTGTCGTTTTTTCTGTTTTAAGAAAAATCCTGATCTTTATAGTTCAAAAGAAATCGAAAATATTCTTCTAATATATTTTTTTTTGTTTAAAAATGTGTATTTATTAGATACAAAAACACTTAAAAATAGAATCCCGAAAAATTCCGAAATCCCGGGGTCCCGAAAAATCCCGATTTTTTAAATCTCCCGATTAGCATCCCTAGTACTAAAGACGACGATGGCCGCAACGTTACGATCAATGGAGCAAGGTGCGGTCAATGAAGCAAAAGGTCACGGATATTTATTTGCCAAACGGAAGAATTCGACTTGGTTGACCTGTGGTTTCAACAGGACGGTGCCTCACTCCGCACTGCACGCAATACAATGAATCAATTAATAGACGTGATTTGGCAATCAAT
The DNA here is from genome assembly GCA_963931995.1 of Phaonia tiefii. Taxonomy (NCBI): domain Eukaryota; kingdom Metazoa; phylum Arthropoda; class Insecta; order Diptera; family Muscidae; genus Phaonia; species Phaonia tiefii. The sequence continues at coordinate 77,793,182 of OZ008370.1, forward strand.
TAATCTCAAGTTATGACGCAGAAGGATAAGCCATGGTGCGACGAAGAATACCGCATAGCAGCTGATGAAAAAGACGCTGCACGTATGGCAACGAAATAATCAGTTACAACGCGTGCTGTGAATGAGAGGTACAATAGGCTGAGAAGGGAGGAAAACCAACTATTTAGGCGGAACAAATGATAGTGGGAGCAGAGAGAGAGAGAGAGGGAAAATACCAACATGTGAAGGATGAACAATGAATCCCGAAATTTTTTACAGATGGTAAGAATATCGAATAAAGGGCCGGATAATGGGCTGTCCTCCTGCAAGGACGAGAATGGGAATCTGTTGACAGATAAACAGTGTGTGCTTAAAAAGTGGAGAGACCACTTTTCAGCACTACAACACACAGATTATTCCAATGAAGATCAGGAGGTAATGATTGTGGAAGACAGTGTAGCACCATACGGGGAAAATTGTACGAAGCTATTGTCTAAACTTGGGATTCCCGCAAAACTGATCCGCCTCTGTAGAATGACGCTGGCAAAGACCAAATCAGCAGTGAAAGTGGGGAAAGTCGTCACTGAATCATTCTGTTCCAAACGAGGACTGATGCAAGGCGATACAATTTCCTGTAATCTCTTCAACATCTTAATGGAGATAATAATAAGAAGAGCTGCAGAAAATATCAACAAGACCATTAACACGAAAAGCCATATGTTACTGGCGTATGCTGACGACATAGACAACATTGGTCGAAATTTGCGAAAGGTTACTACAGTATTTTCAAAAATCGAAAAAATCAGCGAAGGTGGGTCTTGGCTGTTAATGAGGGCCAGCTAAAATTGATAGTGTCAACGTCTAGACAAACCTTTCGACTCGGTCCGCACTTGAACGTCGACAACCGATTTAATTTTGCAGTGGTAGATGAATTTATCTACCTTCGATCCGCCGTGAACAAGGGCAACAACGTCAGCCTGGAGATAAATATGAGAATTGTGTTTGCAAATAGATGCTATTTTGGGCTCAGCAAGCAGTTTAGGAACAAAGCCTTCTCTCGACGGACAAAAGTCCAGCTATACGAGACTCATTTTGCCTGTCCTGGCATATGGCTGCCAAAGTTGAGTCATATCTCAAGCGGATGAAAAACACCTGGGAGTGTACGAGCGAAAAATTCTCCGTAAAATATATGGTCTTGTTAGGGACAACGGCGAGTACCGACGTCCAAGAGCTATATTATATTCTGATGTGGACATAGCTAGGCGAATCAAATTAGGCCAATTGGGTTGGCTAGGCCATGTTATCGGAATGGATGAAAATGACCCAGCGCGATAGGTTTTCGATAACGTACCCGATGAAAGTAGGAAAAGAGGATGACCAAGACTGGAAATACCAGGCCGAAGAATCTAGGCGAGAAAAGTTGAAGGATAGAACTAGTTGGAGAAATATGTTAAAATTTGTAAAATTGTTTACTTGTTTGTTTGATTAATATGTGTAAGGCAACTGACCTCATGAGGTTGTAAAATAGCCAATAAAAGTAAAGTAAGTAGCTCGTCAATTTGTCGACTCGTTCGTGCGATTTGATCCTACTAGTCTATTTTTTGGTGGGGGTTCGTGAAGTCTCTTGTTTAAAGGGTCAATCCAACCACGATTGCTGTCTTGTAAGACAACATTACATTGGTAAGATATCGGCCGAGATGTTGGAAAAAATGTGCCAACATTGGATTCTCAGAATGGGCCATGTGAAGCGTAGCCGTGGCCAACGTTTGCATTAAATAATTTTTAAAAAGTAAATCCCAGGCATTGATATATTGATCCAAATAAATATTTCATTCACTTGTACAAATTATCTGTATTTTCTTCTATTTTCAAAAACCAAATTCCAAAAAAAAAATACCCATTATATAATTTTTCACTAATTTTCGTTTCCAAGGTTTCATAAAACGTTGTTAGGCTTTGAATTTTTGACTTTTCATCAAATTTAATGTACATCATCTCCACCGGAATTCTGTAACTTTTTAACGAAAAAAATCGGTAGTTAAATTGTGAAAATTCATAAAATTTCAATACAAAACTTCAAAACCAAAACTTTATAAAAAAATTTTGTAAATTCTTTCTCGTTAAAAAGTTACGGAATTCCGGTACTGGTCAATATTTCTTGACCGTTTTACATTTTAGTTTAAAACTATAACATTTAGGGCGCGTATTGATTTTCCCTAAGCCCTACTTTACCTAAGGTACAAGTTGCAAATATTGACGAAGATGTTGACAAGGATGAAACGCGCGCTCGTGAGTGTGTGTGTGTGTGCGTAAAACCTGGTCTCCTCCATGGTCTTAACACCCAGTTTCCGTCTGTCTCCTCACAGTGAAGACTTTATTAATCCGCTCGTTTAGGTCTAACCGTTGTTGTCTACACGTTGGCTCTTTTCTGCTAAACTTAATAATCGGCCTGTTGATTAGAATCGAAATTATGTATGTATGAATGTACGGAGTAGAGAGAGAGAGTAAGTGGTACATACGGCGTAGACATACATACACACACACACACACACACACATGTGTACCGTGACATTTTTGATTCATTTTTATTTATTCAAGTCGTTGTCATATGCAGTGGACGGACGCGTTTTTCAACCCGCTCTATAATAAATCATTTTTTCTAATCAAAAAACTTGAATAAAATTAATAAACAACTGCAAGTGGTCAAAGATTTCACTAGACAAATTAAAATCATTTATAAAATTGATGGAAAATCTTATCGTTTCGAAATGAAAATTCGAGAAATAAAAAGTATTAAGCCCTTAAGCTGATTACTGTTTGTGTGTGAAAGTGCTAAGTTATGCGAAGAAAAGAGAGGAGGAACCTCTTGTGGTGCCACGATTTAATTTGCATATGACCCTACTAATCATGGTCCAAAAGAGAGTAATATAATGGGAATAAAAAAAGAGAGGTTTAATATAAAACCGCCAAAAAGTATGACGGAGAGCCTTGCTCTATGTCTCTTCCTTAAAATATGCTCATAAATCAATGAAGAAAATTCATAAAACATCTTAATAAAATACGAAAATAACTTAAAACCATCATAGGCAGTGGTGACAACTAATTGTGCTACGTTCGAATTAAACGTTGTAGGATATGACGTGTGTAATGTTTACAGGTACAAGTTCGTTATTTCCACCTTTGCCCCAAAATTTACTATGGTGATGCAAGGAATTTCTGTTAACCACATAAATATATAGACACCAAACCACCCATTTGCGAGCAGAGATTGACGACGCAAATCGAATTTTCTCTTCCCATTTATTTTCACTCTATTATAGAAAATATTTCATTAAAAGAATCTACATTTTATTGATTAGAATACGGATATTCCCAATAAACAATTTTGCTGGAATTCAAGTCAATTGTTGAATTATGTTTGAATTGCACTCTAATCTTCGAAGGGAGGAAATGGGTTGTCCCAAACATACTTCAACTGGTATTACATATATCCCTGCGTTTACACGAGGCAAGACAATGAGAATATGTAGGTATCTAGACAATTATAAAGAGAACACACTCTTAGCAACTGCAGTCAGTGGCGTTCCGTGTGAATTCAATGTAATTCACCAAAATCTACGAATAAAAATATATTTTTCAACATTGTGGGGTCTTTCGCATTTATTATTCTTTATCGCAAATTACAACGAAACTTCACCGAATGACCAAATCAATGGCTTACATCAAATTATTTGCCGAATTTACTGTATTTTAAAACTCAGAGACAGTGACGAAGGCAATGCGACAATTGTGAGTGGACTAGAAAAAAAGTTTGAATGTATTGCTATTGTCTCCGCAATACTGTCTCGTGTAAACGCCTAGTATGTTTGGCGAAATTGTGTATAAATTAAAATATAAACATATTATTTTTGATGGTGAATGGAAAAAATTCTTTCGGCGGCTGTCACCTCGCATAGTGACGGCGAGACTATCGGGTATATAGCCATGAAAAAGCTTCTCAAAATACCGTTCGGAATCGGCGTAAAACTGTAGGTCCCAATCAGTGAGTGAAAACTGGAAAGCGCACAGCTCAGTGATTGTGAGAAGCTCTCCCCGGTCCCTTCATGGGATGTAATGGGAAACCATTTATTTTTCTTTTTAATGGATCGATTACAGTATGCAACAAAATATAGATTTTTACTTTGGAGGTGGATGATTCCTGCGCCAAATGATCACACTAGGTGAGTATAGTTAAACCCAAAAAATTTAGCTACACTTTTTTTATAGGCGTGGCAAGTTTGAATTTTCTTCTCCGATACTGTCCGAAATAAATTTCAAAACCGAGTGATACCGATATTGAATTAAGCGAATTCTTGTGATAACATCTCTTAAGTGAAATTTCACAGGGGTTATATTCGCAGAATGTTTGAATGCGCTGTTTCAAAGTTTAAAGGGTCCCTTTCGTCCTTTGTTCGAAAAGTACCAGACATGTACACTAAAACTACCAGCTATGGATTCAGAATATTTCACGAATTTATTCCTCAAAATTCTCAATCTTTATTTTCAGAGTTCGTTTTTGTCCTTTTTTGAAACAAGGTAAAGAAAACTGCACCAAAATAACCGGCAATATATCCCAATGTTCTACCAATTTATTGTGGAATAGATTTCGCTACAGGATTTGGCAGACGAGATTCCTTCATCTTGAATTTGCATATGTCCATTTAGTCCTTTTTTAAAAATTGAAATCTTGAAATCTTAAAATTTAAATGTGAAATGGTTTATTTTGATTATAATAAATTTTTATATTTGTATTCCGTTGTTCGACCTTTTCGTTATCAATAAATAATCTATATTCTCAGAGCTTGAGGTCAAATTTTCTTTTCTTGTATTTATTTTCCTCGATATTTCGCTACTCCGTTGTGTAGCATCAGCAGGAGATATAAATAACGGGGTTTTCAATCAGAGCGCTACAAAAGTTTTTTTAAATAAAACAAAACCGGTTTTAGATACCAATGAAATTCTTTATTCCTGTCAAAGTACGTTCGATGCCATTATGTATGGAACTCGATTTCTTTTGCATGGCCACCACGGGCACGCCTGCAGAAGTCCAGACGCTGAACCCAATTTTCGACGGTTTTCAAGCATAAATCGGTCGATACTGCTGCAATTTCACGTTCGATATTCGTACGAAGTTCATCAATCGTCGCTGGCTTGTTGGCATAGACCATAGACTTGACGTAGCCCCACAGGAAATAATCTAACGGCGTCAAATCGCACGACCGAGGCGGCCAATCGACTGGGCCATTTCGTGAGATAACACGTTCACCAAACTTGGTTTCCAATAAATTGATTGTGGCATTCGCTGTGTGGCGCCGTCCTGTTGGAACCACATGTCCTCCAAGTCCATATTATCCAATTGGGGCCAAAAATATTCGGTTATCATTGAACGGTAGCGATTCGCATTCACAGTAATGTGCCGGTCTTGATCATTACGGAAGAAGTACGGCCCAATGACGCCGCCGGCCCATAAACCGCACCAAACGGTAATTTTTTCGGAATGCAATGATGACTCATGGATTACGTGTGGATTGCTGTCTGACCAATAACGCATATTTTGCTTATTGACGAAGCCATTCAGCCAGAAATGAGCCTCATCGCTGAAGATGATAAATTGGACGTAGCGCTCTTAAAGTTGAGGCCACTGACTCCAAATTTCGGTAGTAAATTTTAATAATTTCGTCTCGTTGTTGGCTCGTATACCTTTCCATGATGAAATGGCAAACCTTACTGAAGAGAAATGTCAAAAGAGCGGGAAAAAATAAGGCGTCGTTTGCTGTCCCTATCGATTTAATTTTGTAGCGTCTCTGTTGAAAAACCCTATAATTAATAACAATTAAACACAAAGAACAATAATGAAAAATGATGTCAATATAAAAACGTTTAAACAAATTTTTCCCGCCTATTTCTAATTTTTCTGAAGTTACACAAACAAAAATAATGTTCGTAAAAAGTTCATATAAATTTACCCAAAGAAAAATATTAGATCGATAAACAATTTGTGCCTAAAAAGTTATACTTTTTACTAATAAATTGTCTGTAAATTTGGGCTACATTATCTGTATCTCTCTTATAGCTAATTATTTTCAATGTTGGTGTATTAATTGTTTGTAGCATTTCTAACATATAAATAAATAAATAAATGGTTTCCCGTTACATCCCATGTAGGGATTAGGGAGAGCTTCTCACAACCAGTGAGCTGTGCGCGTTCTAGTTTTACACTCACTAATGGGGACCTACAGTTTTACACCGGTTCCGAACGGTATTTCGAGAAGCTTTTTCATGGCTTAATACTCGATAGGTTCGCCGTCACTAAGCGAGGTGACCGCCGTCGAAAGAAATTTTAAGGTGGTCGGAGCAGGAAACGAACCCACCATCTCATGTACAAGAGCCGCGCACACTACCACTGCACCACCGACGGCTTAATATATAGCGACGTTTATAATTGTTTTCTTTATTCAAATCCGATATATCCTGAAAGTCTGGATAATGATTTAAACTAGCACAATGGGATGTTAATGCTGTTTTCGTGTCGTTAGTTAATTTTTTGTAGTCCCTACATATACTTTGTTACAAATCTCATTGTCATTTCCTTTACAAGGTATTTTATATACTATATTACACATATCAAATTTGTCCGAACTATCCTTTGTTTGACTAAATATTCGACCTATTGTGTCATATGTTTAGTGTGCTACTCCATAATTCTTGTCGTCAAATATTTTAGACTTCGCCATCCTATCAGTTATTCCAGGTATGTAGGTTATTGATTTGTACATTTTCGGTTCATCTGTAGTAACCCTGTTAGGTTGTCATTTATCCTCAAATTGCCTTATCAGTCTGTTGTTAAGATGGTTCGGGAAGTTGTTGTCCTTGAGAATACTTCTTATCCTTTCCTTATTGGCCTTGTGGAATTCTACATCACTTATAGTCAAAACGCGTTCTATTAAATTTTTCGCCGTTGTTATAATCAAACGTTTTTGATGTTTCGAGTGGAAGTTGATTATTCTTCCTGAAGACGTTGGTTTCTGATACCAATTAATTGGTAAATTTTCCCCTCTCCAGATATGTCCAAATAGGGAAATTTTGAATCTGACTCTGTTTCCATTGTAAATTTGATATTGGAATGGAAATTGTTCAAAACTTCTAAAATAGTATTTATTTCACTTTCTGAAACAACACAAAATAAATCGTCTACATATTTTGTTAAAATATTTGGTTTTATAACCAATTTTTCGATACAAGAGTCCAGTAAATTTTCCATAACGATGTCAGCAACAATTGGAGATATATCCACCCATCATGTTGAAAATATCGGTTAGCCACTATAGAAAATCTTAATAAAGGGGTTTTCAACAGAGACGCTACAAAAGTAAATCGAATCCCGCTCTTTTGACATTTATCTTCAGTAAGGTTTGTCATTTCATCATGGAAAGATATACGAGCCAACAAAGAGTCGAAATTATTAAAATTTACTACCGAAATTTGGAGTCAGTGGCCTCACTTTAAGAGGCCTCAACAATCAGCGATGAGGCTCATTTCTGGCTGAATGGCTTCGTCAATAAGCAAAATATGCGTTATTGGTCAGACAGCAATCCACACGTAATCCATGAGTCATCATTGCATCCCGAAAAATTATGGTTTGGTGCGGTCTACGGGCCGGCGGCGTCATTGGGCCGTACTTCTTCCGTGATGATCAAGACCGGCACATTACTGTGAATGCGAATCGCTACCGTTCAATGATAACCGAATATTTTTGGCCCCAATTGGATAATATGGACTTGGACGACATGTGGTTCCAACAGGACGGCGCCACACAGCGAATGCCACAATCAATTTATTGGAAACCAAGTTTGGTGAGCGTGTTATCTCACGAAATGGCCCAGTCGATTGACCGCCTCGGTCGTGCGATTTGACGCCGTTAGATTATTTCCTGTGGGGCTACGTCAAGTCTATGTTCTATGCCAACAAGCCAGCGACGATTGATGAACTTCGTACGAATATCGAACGTGAAGTTGCAGCAGTATCAGCCGATTTATGCTTGAAATCCGTCGAAAATTGGGTTCAGCGTCTGGACTTCTGCAAGCGTGCCCGTCGTGGCCATGCAAAATAAATCGAGTTCCATACATAATGGCATCGAACGTACTTTCACAGGAATAAAGAATTTCAACCGGGTTTGTTTCATTTAAAAGAACTTTTGTAGCGCTCTTATTGAAAACCCCGTTATATATAAAAATAAAGATTTATTAACGTCTGTATGTTGCTTTAATGTCAATATTTATACTCGATTTTTAAATTTATTTCGGACAGTATCGGATAAGAAAATTCAAACTGGCCACGCCCATAAAAAAGAGTAGCTACACAGCGGTCTAAATTTTTGGTGTTGCCCAGTGTTATCGATAGCAACCTAATCTCAGTTGCGTTGCCAGTTGCCGTAAAGTTAGTAGATATGGCAACTGAGAGGGGGCAACTTCAGTTGCTTGACAGTGCTTATATTGGCCACCTCGAATTGTTGGTTGTCGTATAGTTTAATTTTTCTATAAAACGAAATGTTCAGCTGAACGATAAATAGTCAAAAGCTGTGGTTTTAAAGAAAATCATAATTTGTTGTTGCTAAATTGTAATGTTTAGAATAATTTGTGCATAATACAATGTTATTTATTTAAAGTAGAACCTAGTAGCAGTAGAATTGCCAAGGCTCGGGCACAGCTTTCTCACAGAAATTAGAGAAAAATTTAAGTACACGAAAAATATATATATGTATATATTTTTTGTCGGACACAGGGTCCAAAAAACGTGTCCAGTTAGAGACGGCTAGAAACAGTCAAATCAAAGGTATTTTGATCTCAAATTTAATGTCGTCTTTGTTTTGTGGTGTGGTATCTCTAGACCCAGATACCATATTTTAGTGGGTCTTGAGAATTTGAAAACTCCAAACACTTGGTATGGACACTCAACTTAAAGGGAATGATAAATCTGATGAGTCATTATAAAAGCTTTCAAGAACAAATTTCCAGACTAAACTTACTTCCAGACAAAAACTTACTGACTAAGGAAAAATAATTTTCGTTCGATTTTTGTTGAAAGCCTGGAACATTGTTTGAAAGTTTTCACAATGAAGCAGGTTCATCGTTCCCTTTGATTTGAGTACCCACACTAAGGGCGAGTTTCACACTCATCATTTAAAAGCTCAATTTAAAAGCTCACAGACATTTTTCATATTAAATGACAAGCATCAGGCATTTAAACTACATTTAAATGGAGAATTTTCAACTGTGAAACTGGCCATAAGTGTTTGATTAACACTCCATTAACACAATTAAATTTGTGATAAAAATACCTTTTATTTGAGTACCCACAGTTGCCTGTTTCTAGCCGTCTCTAAGTGGACTCGTTTTTAGGACCGTGTGGACCCCATAGGTCCGTCTGACAAAAAATAACATAATTTTCGTTTTTTTATATATTTCTCTAATTTCGGTGTTTTAATTAAGTTATGAACTGCGCCCGAACTCCGGCACTAGTAATCAGCAATTTAGCACTTGTAATTTCCCTGAAACCAGCAACCTGTTACCTCCTTGGGATGTTGTTCCAAAATGAAGACATGGTGAGTAGAGCCAGGATGTCTGGCGTCAACAATTAGGTCATTATCTTGAAAATAATTGTTATATTATTATAACGTACCAGCAAAACATTCAAACTAAAGTAGCCTTTCCTGTTTATGTATAAATGGCGAACTTCTTCCTTCGATCCCATCCATACATTCGACAACACAAGGAAACTTCGATTTCGAGTAAAACCAGTTTTTATTTTGGGCCTTTTCTTCCTCTGTCGTTCTTTAAAAAGTCCAGAACTTATAACAACACTTTATAACAAAAACTTTATTATAACTTGTGGGTTAATTACAAAAGAATATATAAATGGTGCCTCAGTAAGAATACACTTTTTCATTTTAAAATGAAAACACGTATTTTTTGAGACAGTTGTGATTTGTTTATTAGACTGTAAGAAGATATGTTTCGATTAAGAATGGAGTAAAATATTCGTCAAATGACCCCCACGGGTCTGATGGCAGTTTATTACTCTTGTCATGAAATTTTCCATAACTCTTTCGCAGAGATGTGCCTGTGTCTCACCGATGACTCAGCGGTTCTCGGATTTTGTTTCTGGTTCATTCGCATAAATCCGAGATTCACACGGCCTTAAAACGCATGATCTTGGTGGCCAGTTGATATCAGAATTTCTTGAGATAGTTCGTTCTGGAAATCGTTGCTGCAATAAATCGATTGTTACATGCGTGGTATCGCAGGTGGCGCCATCTTGCTGAAACCACATGTCGTCCAGTTGAGGCCACAAGAACTGCGTTATCATGTTCCTGTAACGAATGCCGTTCACAGTCACTGCAATTTCGGCTTCATCTCATCTCATCCCATCTCAGGCCTCAAGTATGACCAATCACGCCGCCTGACATAAATACGCACCAGACAGTTGCTCGTTGCAGGTGCATTTGTTTCTCATGGATTGCATGAGGATTCTCTGAGGCCCAAATTCAATATTTTTGTGTATTCACGAAGCCATTCAGATGAAACTTTTTTTTTGTTGAAAAATTCACATTGACTTCACTTTGTTCCGTAACCCATTGAACGAATTGCCGGCGCTTTCCATGGTCTGTTGGTTTGAGATCCTGAGTAAGATGAATTTTGTACGCATGAAGGTGGAGGTCTTTTGTCAAAATTCACTGTGTAGTGCTTCGTGAAATTTGAAGTTGTTGAGAACGATGCCGAATTTATGTTCTCGTGTTTTCGGCGACACACTCGTTTACAGCAGCAATGTTTTCTCGACTGAAAATTCTTCGAAGTTTGCGAGCGGTCTGAGCATAACTTTCCAAATTTTTGTAATAAGTTGTCACAATTATAGCGCCTAGTTCTTTCGTAAAAAGCTTCATTGGTAATAATCGGAATATACATATGTGATAGATGCCAAATTTAAAAAGTGTAATCTTACTGAGACACACTTTATATAGGCTTTATTCGTAATGAACTTCGTGATTCTTCTATATCCAGTTTAAATGATATTTACGTTCAAAGTTTGAAAAATGTAATTCCTTATTTAAGTGATTCACAGTGTACGAGTATATATAGTAGTAATACATTTGATGACTACAGATTGATGGCTTAAAGTTAAAAAAAAATAAATGGTTTCCCATTACATCCCATGAAGGGACTGGGGAGAACTTCTCACAATCACTGAGCTGTGCGCTTTCCAGTTTTCACTCTCTGATTGGGACCTACAGTTTTCCACCGATTCCGAACGGTAATTTGAGAAGCTTATTCATGGCTAGATACTCGATAGTGTCGCCGTCACTATGCGAGGTGGCCGCCGCCGAAAGAAAATTTGAAGGTGGTCAGAGCAGGGTTCGAACCCAGGATCTCATGTACAAGAGCCGCGCACACTAACCATTGCACCACCGACGGCTTAAAGTTAGGTATATGTAAATTCCGTGCATCTACTATATTAATACCCAATGTGCACAAAAAACGGATGTGGATCCGTTTCGAACTCGTAACGAGTTCGTAAAATTATAAAAAGACAAAATGTGAGTTCTCGAATTCGTTTCGAACCCATTACGAGTCCGTAAAAACATAAAAAAAGCGAAGCAATGAAATTGCGATTGGGCGGATCCGTGTCGAACCCGTTACAAGTCCGTAAAAAAATAAAAAAACGAATCAGTGAAATTGTGATTTGGCGAATCCGTCTCGAACCCGTTTCGAGTCCGTAAAAACATAAAAAAACGAAACTGTGAAATATTTAAAGACGCAGATCAATCCGAAAAGGATTCGAATATGAAGTTCGTACGAGTTCGAGACGGATTCGAAAAGGTGCAAAACCGATTCGCGTTATCGGGAGGAATGCTAATTCCCAATGTGCACAAAAACGGATGCAGTAGTTTCGAACTCATACCAAGTCCGTAAAATCATAAAAAAGCGAAATGTGAGTTTTCGAATTCGTTTTGAACGTTTTGAATTCGTTACGGGTCCGTAAAACATAAAAAAGTGAATCAGTGAAATATTTAATGTCGCAGATTACTACAAATGTTTCGAATGCGCAAAAATTGATAAAAGTGAATCCGTCTCGAATCTATTTTATTTACAAAAACGAACAGTTGCGAGTTCGAGACGGTTCCGAAAAAGTACAAACAACGAGTTGCGATTTCGAGATGTATGAGAATTTAAAACGAATCCGCAGAAATTGATAAAAGCGGATCCGTCTCGAATTTCCAAAAAACGAATCCGAAATGGATTCCAACATGAAGTTCGTTACGAGTTCGAGACGGTTCCGGAAAAGTACAAAAAAGCGATTCGCGTTTTCGAGAGGAATTTCATTTTTCATTTCATTTCATTCAGTCCTCAATGGTTCATCGGACAGAGGTGTCAAAAGCTCTTGATCAGTGAAAGAGGAATAAACAAACGCTCGGACGGTTGAATGGTTTGTGATGTTGCTTTGGTTTTTGTGTATTTGTTTCGCTTATATTTATGTGTGCTACCTAAGTGAGAAACGATTTTGAGGAAAGAAACTGTAGAGGGCAAAAACTTGAATCCAATTTTCTACACGAGCCTCTACTGAAAAAATTGGAATGGCGGACCATTTGCGAAATATAGTAAAAAAAACACAAGTAATTAATGCACGAACTAGATTTGTATACAAGTATATTGTTCGTGTACCAATACATAGTGATGACCAGCGCATAGTTGGAAGCTTCTGAAGACAAAAACGTGAGAAACAACAAAGAAAGGAGAAACAACAGAGCAGGAGATTCAAAACAAAACAAATAATGCATTCAATGCAAGTAAATGTAAAAATCATTTAAATCTTTTTATTTTTTGCATTAATTATTTATATAAGTAAATGTGGATATACTATATTTGTATATCAATATTGATAAAATTAATTATAATAAATAAAGAAAGAAAGAATAATTCGTTTCTAAATATTATTATGTTTGAGAGAAAATACGCATATGTTTCCACGTAAGTTTATGTAGGTTTGGGGGAAACACGCAAATGCTTCCGCGTATGTATATGGATGTTTGCGATGAAGCACGCATATGTTTCCACGTAAATGCATACATATTTGTCAGTAAACATGATAATGTTTGCATTTAAATACACCTGAGATGGCCGTCGGTGGTGCAATGGTTAGTGTGCGCGGCTCTTGCACACGAAAACGTGGGTTCGATCCCTGCTTAGACCACCTTACATTTCTTTCGACGACGGTCACCTCGCTTAGTGATGGCGACACTATCGAGTACTGAGTCACGAAAATGCTTCTTAAACTACCGTTCGGAACCGGTGTAAAACTGTAGGTCCTAATCAGTGAGTGTTAAACTAGAAAGCGCACATCTCACTGATTGTGAGAAGCTCTCCCCAATCCCTTCATGGGATATTCTGGGACACCATTTTTTTTTTGTTGAGTTTGGGACTTGCACACATATATATTTGTTTGAAGTGTGTTCCAAACATATAGATGGTTCCTGCAGAATATGTTTGGGAGAATATGTTACAGAGGCTGTTTTTTTTCAGCGTGTATATAAGTATCGCGGGTTTCAATGGGGACATAACAAGGTTTTTTTTAACCCTAGAAATTTAACCTTATTTTTTACTAATTTGAGGTCTAATTAGTAAAGGTTCCAAAAATGTTTTAAAATACAATTCCTTTCAAATTAATAAGACTAATTGCCGGTTTCACAGTTGAAATTCTCCATTTAAATGTACTTTAAGGCCCGACCGATGTTTGTCAGTTGAATGTCATTTAGTAATAAAATTTTCTGTGTGCTTTTAAATAGGGCGTGTGAAACTCGCCCTAAGTCTGGCTCTATAAAAAAAATGGTAGCCCTCAAATTTTAAACTGCAAAACCGACAAACAGTATTCCCCTTAAAAATCAAAGATATAAATAAATGCTTATTTGTCGTACGTCTCAGAGACGTACGTTATCTCACTAGGGTTAAATAAAACACAGAATAATTGAGATATCGTGCTGAAATTTATTCCAGGTGTTATCAAAATATTAAATTTAATTATGGAATTTTATTTCGTTCATATGACCACAGCGAGCACGTTTGCAGCGATCAATTCTTTGGAGCCAATTCCCTACCACTCTTCCCTACATATCGGCCGGAACGTTGGCAATTTCGCTTTCAATATTGTTCCTGAGCTCCTCTAACTTTTTGTGGTTGAATTGTAGTCTCTTGAAGCACATGTGGGTTTGTTGCTGACCAAAAATTCATATTTACCTTGTTGACAAACCCTTTTAGCCAGACATGAGCTTTCTTCAAACTTAAAGCGAACTACAGACTTGTCATTCATGAGCATGAACACCAGCTATCGTTGATGTTTATTGTCGGTGTACCGCCCTTCTTGATACAAAGTCAGAATGTAATCGAAGTTGTTCGCATCACTAACATGTTCACAAAATTTTTTGGTAATATTTTTTCAAATTCATCAGTCAGACAAACTGTTATCGACGAAGGTCGTGCTCGTGAATGACAAGGCTGTGATTCGCTTAAAGTTGCGACCACCGACTGAGAATTTTGGTAGTTGCTCGTTCGTGAACTACACTATTAGAAAAATGTAAAATTGGGTAATGTTTTGACATTGCCAGATCATAAAGAAATTTAAGACCGCGTTCGTATTAAAATACAACATTGTTAAGTACCTATTGAAAAACCCTTTATGAACCATAACTACTGTCATTAATCATTATTAATATTTTGGAACAAAAGAACTGATCTTGAACTCTTTATTTTGTAGAATATGTATATGAAATCATTTATATTAACAACCATACCAATTAAATTGAATTGAAAATCTGTTTTTAAGTTGTTCTACTTATATTGTAATATATCACTCCACAAATAATAATTATTTTTGAGTTTTATTCCGTTTTGATTTCAATAACAGTTATTGGGGATTTTTTGAAATGAAATTCGAAATTCAGGGGAAAAATCGAAAAAAGACTTGTTTTTTCACGATAAAATATAAAAATCAGACTAAAGACTTTTATTTATCGAAGGTTTCACAAAAAGTCTTTTTCATTAGTTGGCATTATCGTTATTGCAGATGAAACAAAAGTATACATATTTTTGATCAGCTCGATGAGACAAGTTGTACGGCTATGGCCACCACCCGCCTGTTCCTGTGTAACTCCGCCTATTTCGATGTGAACTACCCCTCAATTTCGGATGATCAAAATGGAGTAGCAATCATATAAATATAAGGTAAAAGAAGTCTTAACACCTTAATTTAATTGTACAAACCGGTTATGAAAACTGCAATTTGGCGACTGGTTACCATAATCGGGATTAGATGCTGGGTTTAATATCCGAAATCAAACACAAGTTTCAACAGAGAAGTTTATGAATCGGCTCTGCTTAATAAAACTGATAAAAAGTGTGGTAAGAAATTAGGAATACAACTCATCGATCGGCATATCGTATACGTTCGTGGTTTTTTGTAGTTATAGCCTACTATTTTCGTTTGAGAGAAGTAGCAGTCCTTCGACTTGTGCAATAGTTGACGGTGCCAAATCATTGGAATGGTAAACGGCAAACGATGTTTGTGACTTTTGTCAATTTTGCACTTTTTAAGTGATCCGGAATATCTCGAACAAATGAATTATGTTTCATACCAGCGAAAAAAGATGAATAAAAATCAATTAAATTATAGGAGTAATTTCGCTGCTGTGGGAGCTGCATTGCTTTTTGAAGGTAACAACCCCATAAAAGACCACTATGCAAGTGTTCCAAAAATATAGCAAGCAAAACACACAAGAAGAAAACATTTGCAAAAACTTCTTTCCATCTCCAGAGAACCATCGGTTCTCATTAGACAAGATTTTTGTTGTTGCCTAAAAAGGCAACTCAACTTTTTACTTATATTTTGGATTATATCATTTTATAGTGGGTCGACGGTACAGGAAAAAAGGACGCTAAAATTAAAAAAAAATTAAATATTATTAAAATATGTAAAGTATTATTTTTGTACTCGTAAAAATTTCAGATTATTGCAATTTTCCATTTAAACAAAATTACTAAAATATAATTTAATATTTTATGTTTGTAGAGCAATTATCTTCAAACGTGACGGTCGGATTCAAAAATATTTATTTCACACTATCTATATCAAAAATAAAATTTTCTCGAAGGCTATGACGTCGTAAAGAACTACTCAGACTGAATGCTATGTTTTGACAAATCTTGTATTTAGTGATAAAATTTAAACAAATATGAGCTGGTTATTTAAATGAGCTGGTAAATAACCCCTGATCTGTGTAGCTCGTAGAAATAGAAAAATATTCTTCTAAGAAATAACTTCAGATCGAATCACATACATTTAAAATTGTGTGGTAGAGCCCGACCATAAAAACATAGAACACTAACAAAAATTCAAATAGTTATGTTCTATAAATTGATTACTTTCAAAAACTTGGTGTAAGTAAGAAAGATAAACGTGTTTGTAATGGAATAAAGCCGTTCACACGAGAGATGGAAAGAGAAGAGAGACCCCGACGGCGACAACTGCAATTAGTTGCAATGTGAACAAGACGGTCACTGGCATAGAACGTTAAGGCGCTGATGAGAAGAGCCACAAACTTTGAAACGTGCGCCAAAGTGAGTTCAAATCCTGGTGCCGCCGACTGTTTACCTTTTTTTCTAATTGCGGACAAACCCCCTGATCTGTGAAGCTCGTAGAAATAGAAAGATATTCTTTCAAAAAATTCTAAAGTTTGAATTGATTTTATCTACTTATCAGGTCTCGAGCAAACCCGGGGGGTCAGGGCCTTAAAAAACGAAGATAACATATTTCACCAACCAGTTCCATCTTTTGCCTTACCTCTCCAGTTAGCAATACCAAGTCTACGCAGGGATTCGTCAACTTGATCCCTCCAGCGGGGTCTCGGTCTTCCTATTTTTCGTCTTCCTTCGAGTTAGGTTTCGAAAACCCTTCGTGCTGGTTCCTCTTCATCCATTATGCTGACATGGCCTAGCCAACGCAATCGTGTTATTTTGATCCGCTTAACTATGTCAATGTCGGGATATTTCTCATACAGCTCATGGTTCATGTGTCGTCGAAACTCGCCGTTGTACACTATAGGGAGATACACTTTTCGGAGAATTTTTCTCTTGAAAACTCCTAGAGATGTTTCGTCTGCTTGCGATACGACCCAGAATTCTGAGCCATAAAGCAAGACAGGTTGTCCGAGAGTCTGGCATAGCTGGACTTTTGCTCCTCGAGAGAGGGCTTTATCTCTAACTGAAGTCATTGCTTAGCCTCAAATAATATCTATGACGTTGTTGTTTTTGTTTACGGCAGATCCGAGGTATATAAATTCGTCCACTGGCTCGAAATTATATCGGTTATCAACGTTCACGCTTTGGTCTAATCGTGTGGAGGCCCTGCTCGTTGAAACCATTAATTTTGTCTTGTCCTCATTTACTTTCAGACCCGCTGTTGCTAAGTCCTTCTGAATTCTCGAAAACACCCCAGTAACTTATCTAATTGTGCGCCCAATGATAACGATATCATCAGCATACGCGAGCAACATGTGACTTTTGCTGCTGATGGTTTTTATCATGTTGACAGCAGCTCTTCTCATAATGATCTCCATTAAGATGTTAAAGAGATCGCATGACAGGGTGTCGCCTTGCCTGATGCCTCGTTTGGTTTCGAAAGGTTCGGTAAGATCCTTACCAACTTTCACTGCGGATTTGGTGTTCGTCAAGGTCATCCTGCAAAGGCGTATGAGTTTTGCAGGAATACTAAGCTCAGACATTGCTTCGTAGAGTTTCTCCCGTATCGGGCTATCGAAGGCCGCCTTATATTCGACAAATAGATGATAGGTGTCGATTT
This sequence comes from Phaonia tiefii, assembly GCA_963931995.1. Taxonomy (NCBI): domain Eukaryota; kingdom Metazoa; phylum Arthropoda; class Insecta; order Diptera; family Muscidae; genus Phaonia; species Phaonia tiefii. The sequence goes on from OZ008370.1 coordinate 77,811,101, forward strand.
GTTTTTCGTGGGTCTTCTCCAGGATTTGGCGTAGCGTGCAAATCTGATCCGATGTCGATTTTCCAGGCCTAAAGCCACACTGATATGGTCCAATCAGGTCAGCGATAATTGGTTTTAGTCTTGATAGAATCACATTATACTTGGTAGAACCTTATATGCTATGGATAAAAGATTTATTCCACGGTAGTTGGCACAGAGACACTGAGACTCCAATCACCGGGCATGCATTCATCTAACCAAAGTTTGCTAATGAGCTGATGCATGCACCTTATCATCTCATCGCCGCCAGCCTTAAACAGCTCCGCCGGTAATCCATCGGCTCTTGCAGCTTTGTTTATCTTAAGCCGGGCAATAGCAGTTCTGACTTCGTCTTGGCAATCGACGTCGTCGTCCATATTGTGATCAATTGTCCCATCGTCGTTGGATATCTCAGGTACTCTCTCCATATTCCCAACATTCTCTGCACTTCTGCGATGAGATTTCCGTCCTTGTCTTTACAGAAATGTGGCCCTGAACCATGTCCGTTAGTTCTATTTTTGACTTTTTGGGTGAATTTTCGGGTTTTGTTCTTCCTTCTATATGCCTCAATTTTCTAACTTTCGCGCTTTATTCACTGCAGTTTCTTACGCCTAAAGAGACGGCTTACCTCCTTTCTTTTCTCCCTATACCGCTCGGTTGACTGAAGCATTACCATGCGTACAGCGTACTTTTCATCATTTGCAATGCGACACTCTTCATCGTACCATGGTTTGTTGCGAAGCGGATTTTCCGAACCAAGTACGGTTGTTGCGGCAGTTTTTATAGAGTCGGAAATGGGTTTCCACTGCGCATCAGGATCGTCATCGGCAGGGGGTGGGTTCTGTGCCAAAAGTTGCGAGAGCTTCCTTAAGTAGGCTGTAACTACCTCTGGTAATTGCAGCTTTCCCATGTCCAGCTTAGAATCGATGTTAGCTCCCCTGATCACTCGTACGTCCATTACACTGGATGACTGCCTTCCAACAATTACCACGTGATCAATTTGGTTCTTCGTTCTTTGATCGGGGGATACCCAAGTAGCCTTGTGGATGTCTTTATGCTGGAACCTTGTACCACTAATCTCATATCACTATCAGCCTCATACCGTTGTCGGGACTGTCAGCATGTAGACTGAAATTTCCAATAGTTGGAGGAAACACATTCTCCCTGCCTACTTTACCATTAAAATGTCCTAGTACAACCTCAATGTCATGGCCAGGGCAGCGGTCATACGTTTCCTCTAGGAGCTCATAGAATGTCTTTGGCATCATCATCTTTTTCTTCTGTCGGGGCATGGACACAAATTAGGGAAATACAAAAATATTTCGCTTTTATGCGGATTGTGGCTCTACATTCACTCATAGGATTGAACCTAGAGACTAGATGTCGCAGTCTTTTGCCAACTACAAATCCGCAACCAAATTCATGTTTTCCCCATGACAACTGTAGTATATGTCGTAGTTTCGTTTTCTTGTGCAGCCGTGTCCTGTCCATCGCATTTGCTGGATTGCGGTAATGTCAGCCTTATTATTTTCGAGGACATCTGCCAATTGGATACTTGCATCGGATCTATATAGAGTTCTTACATTCCAAGTGAATATCCGTAAATCATGGTCCTTATAACGTTCGGGGGGGTCGTCAACAAATAGGGGATGTTTATGTTTTCTTTTTCGTTATTGTATATTCACTTCCATTATGAACGGTGGCGGGAGGCAAACCCAGTCCATAGGGTTTTTGCATTGTACCGACTGCTGGGATATTTGATTGCAGCCGCCCATTATGGATCAGACGCTGACCAGGATGCAATATGTCGAAACTGGATTTTCTTCTTTTTTCCGCCGTTGGCCCATATGCTGGGCTCATCCGTTTTCTAAGGACAAAATTATACGCGCGATAGTTTGATGAGCTTCAGTGACATCAGTCACCTACTAAACCTGAGACTTATCAGTGATCGCATAATTAATCAGGCTGCTCATTTGTATCGCCTTCTCACTCTAGCTAGCTAATAGAGGTTTCCGGAAAGGCCATTGCCCAGAACATATTGCTTGGAAGTAGTGAGCTGCTTGGACTGACCAATGAAGGACTCATTTCTGGCCACTCCCAAGTGAATGGCTATCAGAAACTTTCCACCCCCACGGACAGTCCTTTTTATTGCTAGTTATTTATTTTATTTACTCAAGCTCAAGACCATGCTATATCTCTATTAATAGAGATATAGTTTTCAAACAAGAAGTTTTTGCGAAATGCATCCTCATGATTCCTGGCAAACCGTATAGGTATTTCAGATGTAGCCATAGCTTTTCCTCCGCGGGTTTTTTTCGGAATGATGCTGTTGAAAAATTCATCAATCTAAATGCAAACGAAAACTCATTTCTATTGAGACTTTCCCACTATGCAAGTGTTCGAAAAATATCGCAATCACAAATACACTAGAATACATTCGTAAATCTTTTTCACATGTTCAGAGGACCATCGGTTTCCAATAGATATGGTTTCGCTGTAGCCTAAAAATCAAAAACAATTCATTCGTCTTGCTCTACGTTCAGGTTCATTATGGATCATATTTATTTTTTCATTCTTTTTATTGATAGTATTTTTTATTTTATTTATTCGAGTTCAAGAACATTCTACATCTATATTACTAATATTTGTTTCTATAATTTTAAACGTCAGGTTTGAAATTTGTAGAGTTAGGTTGTGGTAACCGAATAGAAAATGAATTCGTTTCAACCAACAGAATTCATGAGAAAATCCATTTCAGCAACCGAATTGACATCAAATTCGTTCGTTGACACCGACTTATTGCGACTAAATTCGATAGTTGCAACCAAATTGGTGCAAAATTATGTCACATTGATGTCACATTCGGTTGTTGAAACCGAATTTGCTACCAATTTTGGTTGTCGCATCGGAATTAATTTCAATTGCGGTTGTTGCAGCCGAAATAATAGAAAACTTCGTATACAGAGCGACTATATATTTGAAGATTTAGTTGTCACAACCGAATCAATTATGAAACGAAATTGCTTTAACCGAGTTACAGTTGTAGGGACTAAATTCAGTCGTAACAACATCAATTCAAAATTTGGTGACAACAACATAATTTTTGGTTGCTCCAACGTCTTTTCAAACAATTGCTTGTCTGAGGGTACACACCACTGTTGTTTCCATAACAGATGGAATGTTTCAATCTGCTGTTCTTGGAGTTTTCTATGCTAAAACGTATTGTGCGGTAGTTGTGGCATATACCGGGAATAACTTTTCCTGAATACAAATCTATCGTCTTACCAAATACTCTTTAAAAGCTTATCCATGCACAATACTAGTCTTCCTTGATTTCCTGAACTGTATTGGTTTTAAGCCTGGAAATTTTTAGTTTTTTACCCAGAAAACCTTACCAAACTCATATAACATTAGTGAAACAAAAACAGATCTCAAGGTGATGCCAGATTTTCTTTAACGATTTTGAAACTTAAAACTATCAAATTAAAATTGAAAATTTGATTTTAAAACCAACAAAAAATTCGAATATCTAATGAAAACGAAGAAAAAAAATGTGATAATTATATTCCTATTGAATTGTGTGGTTTTTTTTATGTATAAATGCATTTTTATAGTTTTGTTAGTTGCCCCAAATGATTAGGCCTTAAATTACAACAACAACAAGAGTATACTAACTATTTGTACAAATAGGCAGGCACATGTAGAGATGTAACATTCGCATTAGGTTGGGCGGAAATAAAATATTTTTCAAAATCCGCATCTACTCTTTGAAAAATATCGGTCCCAGTAACATATTGCAGGAGCCATGTACATACATATTTGCAATCACTATTTGCGTGAATAGAAGATCAGCTGCTTTTTCTTTCTTTATTGTCTGTCAAGTTTTTGCTTTCAGCAGTTTTCAACAAACTAATTCACATTTGGTCACTAACACATATATTATGATATAACCCATTAATCATTGTTTCCCAAACATTTTATATTGAATTGCAAGCTCAATGTGTTTGGACACAGTTTAACTATATTTCCGACAAGTCACAAACACGTTATGTTTGCATCCAAGCAACAAAAAAGAAAAAAATTTCAGCGTGTATAGGTCAAGTTTGAATCTTTTCCATTCGTTAAAGAAATATACTTTTGTGTAGAGTGAAAGACACTGGGGATTAGAGAATCTAAGCCGCTCAGTGGCAAACGTGACTATTACTAATTACTGTCTAATGATGTACGTGAAAACATGACATTTTTCAACTCAATTACTTTTATATTTGGATTGTAACTAATGGAGAAAATTGTCATGTCGTGTTCATAAATTACAGACACACGCTGAAAAAACCCGTCCTCTCTAACATATTTTCTCAAGCATATTCTGAAGGAATCATGTATATGTTTGCAACACTCTTCAAACATTCATATGTTTGCAAGTCCCAAACTTACTTGTATTTCAAACAGTATCATGTTTACTGGCAAACATGTATACTTTTAGGTAGAAACATATGCGTTATTCATCCCAAACATCCATATACATACTTACACGGAAGCATTCGCGTGTTTCCCCAAACCTACATATAGATAGATAAGATATGCGAATTGCCTTCCAAATATAATAATATTTAAAAAACGAATTATTCTTCCAATTCCTTTTATATGTATTATTAATTATAATTAATTTTAACAATATAAATCCACATTTATAAATAATTAATACAAAAAATTAATAGATTTAAAAGGGCCCTTTTTACATTAATGTGCATTGAATGCATTATATATTTTTTTTAATGAAACGAGAATCTGCTGCTCTTTTGCTTCTCCTTTCTTTGTTGTCTGTCACGTTTTTGTTATCAGAACGTTTCAGCTATGCGTTGGTTATCACTGTGTGTTGGTACACAAACAATATATTTATATACAAATCAAGTTCATGCAAGACAAGCGTAGATTAATTACTTGTGTTTTTTTTATTACACTTATTTCACAAATGGTCCCCGTTCCAATTTTCTCCGTAAAGGCTTGGACAGACAAAGGGCTTCACGTTGTTGCCCATTCCAGTTTCTTTTCTCAAAATCGTTTCTCACTTTGGTAGCACACCTACATATATACGAAACATATACACAAAGCCCAACGTAACATCACAAACCATTTAAACGTCCGAGCCTTCGTTTATCATTTTTTCACTGATCAAGCGCTTTTGATATCATCTGTCCGATGAACCATTGGCGACTGAATACATGAAACTAAACGCAATACATCAGCCAAAATAAGAAACACTTCACCTGCAATTTACACGCTCATTCAGGAATATTTATGGCTCACTGACTGAGAGAATAATGCAAAAATACAGATACACACTTACAAGTTAGACGCTCTCGTTGTTCCTCTTTTATTCTCTTGCTCTAGAGAGAGCATATACAGTGCAACAAACACATCTGTATTTGTATCACAAACATAAATATTTGTTGGTCGCAAACACATATATTCTAATATATTAATCATTGTGTCTCTAACATGTAATATTGAATAGCAAACACAATGTGTTTGAACACAAGTATATTATATTTGCGACAAGCTCCAAACGCTTTTTATATTTGCATCCAAACAACAAAAAAAGACAGATTTTCATTGTATGTATACAATTAACCAATCCTTTATAATATTTTCGATTACATGTGTCTTGTGATGAGTACAAAGTTAAAGTTAATCAAGGATTTAATCAAGGAGTACAAAGTTAATCAAGGATTTATTTATTTATTTATAAAATTTATGAGCGTAATAAATTACGAGGATACATAAATATTTTATTAGGTGCTAACAACTAAGTTTTTTGACCTAGGATTTATTTATTTTTGCAGTTATATACGTAAACAGATCGCGTACGAAATTAATCAATATTTTATACTTTATTTCAACTACATGAGTAATAAACTTGAGTACGAAATTAATCAGCATTTAAAATATATTTTTAAAATTACATGTATAATCAACACGATTAAATAAAAAAAATGGTTTCCCGTTACATCCCATGAAGGGATTAGGGAGAGCTTCTCACAAACCAGTGAACTGTGCGCGTTCTAGTTGTATACTCACTGATTGGGACCTACAGTTTTACACCGATTCCGAAGGGTATTTTGAGAAAGTTTTTCATGGTTATGTACTCGATAGTGTCGCCGTCACTAAGCGAGGTGACCGCCGTCGAAAGAAATTTAAGGTGCTCAGAGCAGGGATCGAACCCACGTTCTCATGCACAAGAGCCGCGCACACTGCCATTGCACCATCGACGGCCACATGTTAATTACATTTCAATATTTGTTTAGCTATTTCGATGACCACAAATAAATACTTCTCATCATCTGCTCTAACCACAAGTATTTTGTATTCTTGGCTATATTATCACACCTTATATGGGTGAAACAAATATTCTACTAAATCAAAAATGTTGTAATTGCAAGTAGACAACTAATTGGCCAAAGTGAAATAGTAATTGTTGCCAATTGTATTTATTTATTTCCTGATTTTTGCGAAATTTTTTTCAGTCAAGTACTCGACTAATTGACTCTACTAAAAGGTAATTGGATCGGATTTTTGAGTATAAACAAAGTCTTAATTGATATTAGATGGCCGATATTTTTTTCTGTGTAAGAGAGTTGCTGTTTACATTTCTGCCCTACTAATGAAGAAGTGGTTTCATTAATGCGTTTGAACCAATTTTCGAAGCACATTTGCCACTACGAATGAGGTAGCTCAAAAAATGCGTTTTGAAAGCATCAACCGCTTCTTCAGGCGTCAAAAAACGTTGACCGCGTAATTTGTTTTTAATGTGCGGGAATAAATAATAAATCATTAGGTGCCAAATCGGGGCTGTAAGGCGGATGACCCATCGAATCAATGTTTATGCTGGTTGAATTCGCGTTTGTTTGAGCAGATATATGAGAGCTAGCTTTGTCGTGATGGAGAGTGATTCTTCTTTGGGGGTTCGTATTCGTTAGTTCGCCAAAATCTTCTGTCAAATAATTGTCTGTATATCATTGAGAATTGAACGTCCTATGGTAGTCAAATGAAACTCTTGCCACATGACCAGTTATGGCAAAGAAGCAGACCACCATTAACTTTGAAATGCTTCGTGTTCGATCAACTTTTGTTGGATTTGGCTCGTCTTGGAAGACCCATACAGTCGATTGCTGTTTAGCCGCAGATTCATATGTATAGATCCATGATTCTTCGCCTATCGCGATCATATAGACGTCTTTTGAAGAACCGTCATTGCATCCTTGCACTAATCGACACGAACCATTTTTTAGACCGATTGACATATTATTCGGTATCCACCGCGAGAAAATTCCTTTTACGGCCAAAAATTCATGCAGTATTGAATGTATGGGAGTGGAAGTAAAGCCCAAGGTTGCCTCTATATCACGGTATGTCACATGACCATCTTACAATACGAATTCACGCACGGCACATACACGGATTTTGGAAGACCTGCATGAAATGCGGCCTGAAGCGGACGTCGGTCCTAATTAAATTTCTTTTACCAGTTTTTCACAGAACTGTAGAATTTAAAAATTAAGTTCATTAATGCACTCTTTTCTTGATAACCACGTCGAAAGTTGTGAAAAATTATTCCACGAAAATGTTCACGAGATAGCTCCATTTTTTCACTGAGATGCATTTTTCGAGCCACTGAAACAACCGGAAATAATGCTCGCACGTCAACACGTTCTAAGTATAACAAAAATGGTTTCCCATTACATCCCAACAAGGGATTGGGAAGAACTTCTCAAAACCAGTGAGCTGTGCGCGTTCTAGTTTCACACTCACTGATTGGGGCATACAGTTTTACACCGGTTCCGATTCGTATTTTTGAGAATCTTTTTCATGGCTAAATACTCGATAGTGTCGCCGTCATTAAGCGAGGTGACCGCCGTCGAGAGATATGTTAGGTGGTCTGAGCAGGAATCGAACCCATGTACTCATGTACAAGAGCCGCGCACACGACCAGTGCACCACCGACGGCCACCATTCTTAGTATCGTTAAGCTTAAAACTGTATCACCCGGCAACACTAAAGATTGCCTAGGCCAGAAATAAAAGTGGCAACCCTCGTCCACCATCAAGGTTGTGTTTTCGTTAATTTAAAAAAGTCTCCATATTTTTCTTGGGGTAGCTGGGAATGCGAAATATAAAATATAATAAATTGAATAACTAACACAATTGAAATACAAGCTGAAAAAACGGTCGCTGTAACATTATGCAGGAATCATGTATATGTTTGGAACATCCATATATGTATGTACTTACGTGCATGCATTGTTTTCATGAACTGAAGATCTGCTGCTTTTTTTGATTCTTTGTTGTCTGTCAGATTTTTGTCTTCAGCAGTTTTCGAAAAAAAAACCGTATTTGGGACACAAAAACATATACTATTATAACATATTAATCAATGTGTTATTAATATTGGATAGCAAACACAACATACTTGGACACAAGTATACTATATTTTTGAGACAAGCTACTTACTTATCCGGTCTCAAACAACCCCGGGGGGTCAGGGATCTTACAAAACGAAGATAACATATTTCGCCAACCAGTTCGATCGTTTGCCTTATCTCTCTAGTTGACAATACCAAGTGTACACGGCGTCTTGGTCTTCCTAATTTTGGTCTTCCTTCGTATTCGGTTTCGAAAACCCTTCGTGCTGGTTCCTCTTCACCCATTCTACTGACATGGCCTAGCCGGCGAAATCTCTTTCTTTTGATCCGCTTAATTATGTCAATGTCAGGATAAAGCTTATACAGCTCATGGTTCATGCGTCGCCGATACTCGACGTTGTGCACTATAGGGCCATACATTTTTCGGAGTATTTTTCTCTCGAAGACTCCTACAGATGTTTCGTCTGCTTGCGATAAGACCCAGTATTCTGCGCCATAACGCAAGACAGGTTGTATGAGAGTCTGGTACAGCTGGACTTTTGTTACTCGAGAGAGGACTTTATCTCTAAAGTGCTTGCTTAGCCCAAAATAACATCTATTCGCAAGCACAATTCTCCGCTTGATCTCAAGGCAGACGCTGTTGGTTTTGTTTACGACAGATCCGAGATATATAAATTCGTCCACCACCTCGAAATTATAACGGTTATCAACGTTCACGCCTTGGTCTAATCGCGTGGAGGCCCTGCTCGATGAAACCATTAATTTTGTTTTGTCCTCATTTACTGTCAGACCCACTTTTGCTGACTGCTTCTCAATTCTCGAAAACACCGCAGTAACTTCTCTAACTGTGCGTCCAATGATATCTATATCATCAGCATACGCGAGCAGCATGTGACTTTTGCTGCTGATGGTTTTATTCAGGTTGACAGCAGCTTTTTTCAGAATAATCTCTATTAAGATGTTAAAGAGATGTTAAAGGCCTCGCACCTTGTTTGAGGCCTCGCTTAGTTTCGAAAGGATCGGTAAGATCCTTACCAACTTTCACTGCGGATTTGGTGTTCGTCAGGGTCATCCTGCAAAGGCGTATTAAGTTTTGCAGGAATACCAAGCTCAGACATTGCTTCGTAGAGTTTCTCCCGTATCGGGCTATCGAAGGCCGCCATATAATCGACAAATAGATGATAGGTGTCGATTTGTTTTTCATGGGTCTTCTCCAAGATTTGGCGTAGCGTGAAAATCTGGTCAGTTGTTGATTTTCCAGTCCTAAAACCACACTGGTATGGCCCAATCAGGTCAGCGATAATTGGTTTTAGTCTTTCGCACATTATACTTGATAGAACCTTATATGCTATGGATATAAGGTTTACTCCTCGGTAGTTGGCGCAGACACTAACTAGAGCCACCTTTTTTAAATATGGGACATAGAACACTGAGACTCCAATCGCCGGGCTGGGACAATCTACAAACAAGTTATATTTGCAGCATGTGGTATATAGTGATAATAAATGATGTATTTCAATGTGTTTCTTATTTACTTATCTAATTTTGTTTTATCTTGTATACGTATATATGGGATACTCGGATGCCAATTGATTTAACTTCATATTTTAACCATTTAGAGATACAAGTTTTTCCTTTTATTTTACATTTTGAACATTTGTTCCGACATTTTTACTTTCCCACTCTAAATGATCCTACAATACAATATGGCAAAAAGTAAATACCTCTCTCAATCCGTATAATTCCGTATAAAATTGTAATATTTTCCATTTCCATCAATGAGTGAAAACTGGAAAGCGCACAGCTCAGTGATTGTGAGAAGTTCTCCCCGGTCCCTTCATGGGATGTAATGGGAAACCATTTATTTATTTATTTATTTTCCATTGCAACACAAAGAAACTTGCCGACTTTGAGGCAAAACCCAGCTATAGTTCATCAAATAAGGAAAATAAAGTAATGTAACGCATCATATCGTTAGGTATCAAATTTCGTTCCGTTTGTCAACTTAGTTTTGGAATTGAAAATATCCATTATGACCACTCCCCTTTTTAATACCTCCCATTCAAATCGACATATTTAGGACAAAATCATGTTTCTTCTAGAACTTGTTCCTGGCTTGCACTCAGATGTTGGGTAATAATTTGTAAATGTTTACTTAAAAATAAATAAATGGGACAGGGGAGAACTTCTCACAATCACTGAGCTGTGCGCTTTCCAGTTTTCACTCACTGATTGGGACCTACAGTTTTACACCGATTCCGAACGGTAGTTTGAGAAGCTTTTTCATGGCTAAATACTCGATAGTGTCGCCGTCACTATGCGAGGTGACAGCCGCCGAAAGAAATTTTAAGGTGGTCAGAGCAGGATTCGAACCCAGGATCCGCGCACACTAACCATTGTATCACCGACGGCCTCTCTCGCTCCACAAAACTAATCCGATTTTCACTCCACCCTAATGTTACAATGTCTGAATGATTGTCGACATGAAACAACTAAATGGTCTGGTGACACCCCAAGGTGTTTGCAATCATTTGGAAACGACGATGGATGAACTTCGCAAATGTAGAGCATGAAATAGATTTTTTCAACAATATAAATGCGAGTATAGTACCAGGACTTCTCATATTGTTTAAAGCAATGTGAATGAGTGAAGTGAATGAATCAATGAACGACCAACGAACAAATGCTGATTCTAATTGCTGGCAAGGTTAGGGTGTTTTATAGTGAGTGGGTTGATTTGCTGACGCTGCTCTTATGATTTTACAGCCACAATGCAATGGGCTCACCATGCGCTCTTCTGTCTTCCGCCCTGGTGGCTGCAATCGTAGCAGTCGAATGTGGTCTATAGAAGTCGATCGGATTTTCTCTGTTCACCGTATGTTGGCATTTTTTTTTTGTTTGTTGTCCATATTTTTTTTTTGTTTTGTCGGGAAATGTTGCCGGTGTTTTGTTGCAACAAAGTTTGTTCATGTGCGTAGAGCGTTTGATAGACTCGGCATTAGCAAAACGCCCTCTCCTTATGTTAGATTCACAAGTACAATGTGCCCACAATTGATTTGTACGAGGATGAGGATTCAAAGTTTCAGGGAAAATGTGTATGTCATCTGTCTTATGTAGATGGAAAATGTAGAGTTGTTATTTGGCGTATATTTACAATTAAGAAACAACTGTACACAAATACCAGTCGGGTGAACTGTTTTAAATTTACCTTCACCCACGACTGTAGCCTCGATATTACTTCGGAGGGTGCACAAAATTTTTTTTGTGTTTAACAAAAAAAAAACAAAACCATCCTAAATTTTTGGATAGTTAAATAACTAGAAGGGTCAAGCATCCCAGTACCCTAAGGGGCATTCTCCAGGGTAGTTTTTTTTTATAATTTTGACCAACACTCAGGGGATGCCACCTCCAAATGCACTGCATTGTATTGGACTTATGAAGTAGGGATAGGAGCAGGAAGAAATAGCGAGTAGTGTTTGTTGATGTTTGACATAAACTTGTTGACATCATAAATAGTAAAGAATACACTCGCCGGAAGCTTAATCCACATGCGGTCTGTTCTGCTGAAAAACGAATTGTCTCTGTAGTGTGTAGTTCGATCCTTTGATAAAGTGACAACAAATGAATGCGAATTCCTCAACAACCTTGTCATCCGGCCAAGACTGAACTGGTCCTCTTTAGTCGAGGGTATAAAATACTTATCGTGAAACTAATCACGTTGAATGGTTCTGGAATTAAGCCTGCAGAGTGTGCCAAATACCTGGGTGTAATTTTGGACGCTGAGTTGTAGATCCAACATAGTGGCAAGGGCGAGAAACACTATGATGGCACTATACACCTTCAAGGTTTTAAACGGGGGCTTTCACCGAGGATTGCTCACTGCATCTTTAAAGCGGTGGTGAGACCGATAATGATCTATGGAGTTATCGTGTGGTATTAGGTGCTTGAAACCCCCAGCTATTGTGCACTACTGACCAGGGTTCCGAGAATGACCCTCTGATGCACTGAATGTAATGTTATATTTGTTCCTCGTTGACATTATAGCCAGGCAGATTACTTCCACGTCTGCCATAAGGTTACGGCAAGTCTCACAATGGGGCATATCAAATCTGGCCGATAGAGGACAGCAGGAGATACATGAATCATCTGTCTCTAGCCAGGCCCAAGTTGTCCACGCTTCTTTGAGTTTTGATGGGACACTGTCTGATTGGAAGACGTGAGACGAGACTACTGGTCAGGGTAATTAACTTCTGATAGTACAAATGGTCGCCGGTGGTGCAATTTTTAATGTGTGTGGCTCTTGTATATGATAACGTGAGTGCGATCCCTGCTCTGACCACCTTACATTTCTTTCGACGACGATCACCTCGCTTAGTGATGGCGAAACAATTGAGGACTTAGCCATGAAAAAGCTTCCCAGAATACCATACGGAACAGGTGTAAAACTGTAAGTCCCAATCAATGTGAGTAAAACTAGAAAGCTCTCCCCAATCCCTTCATGCGTTGTAATGGGAAACCATTTTCTTTTTTTTAAGGGTCAAGTATTCCTGTACCCTAAGAAAGATTCTGCAGGTAATCTTACGATATTTGGGCAGATGGGCGTGTTAAAATTGACTAGGAATAAACATGGCCAGTACCGAGCTGGTCCTTTTTACCCGAAGGTATAATATACCTATCGTGGACCCTATCACGTTGAATGTATCTGAGATTAAGCTTGCACAATGTGCCACATACTTGGGTGTTATTTTGGAGAGCAAGCTTAGCTTCGGATCCAACATAGAGGAAATGGTAAAAAAAAGACTACGACAGCCCAATATACTTACAAGAGGGCTATGGGTTGTATATGTGGACTTTCTTCGAGGATTGTTCACTGGATCTAGACATCGGTGGTGAGACCAATATTACTCTATTGGGTTATCGTGTCGGGGCAGGTACTTGAGAAACCCGCCAATTGTGCACTACTGACTAGGATATAGAGAAAGACGATGAAGTGCTTAACGGGTGCTCTGCGCCGCACTCTACCGATGTAATGTTATGTATATTTGTTGCCGATGGAAATTATATACAGCCACGTTGCTTCTACGTCTGTCATAAGGTTGAGGAAGATCTCATAATGGGGCATGACAAATCTGGACGATAGTGGACAGCAGGAGATCTATGAATCTTATGTATCAAGCCGACCCCAGGGTATCAATGCTTGTTTCAGTTTCAGGACGACGTGCGGCGAGTGTATAGGTCTAAGCAAATTACTTCTGTAGAAGCTGTAACGATGAGGAAGTGGAAGAATCCACTGAACATCTTCTAAACACTTGTCTAGAACTATCCATCAGGAGGATGTCTACCATAGATAAAGGAAATAAGTAGATATCCCACAGGCGTTATTAAATACTGCCACTAGGTGCTGTGTTGTCGTTTTGTAACTTTCATTGACGTTTCTCATAACATTCACTGACGTTTATTCAACAGTGTGGGACATTTTTTCAATACAAAAATAGAATAATTTTCCAGGTTGTGCTATTCAAACAACTAATTTAGTTTTTTTTTCACGTCGTTGTGTTCCCCACTTTCTAATTCAAATGCATTTTGGTTATGAGCTTTTTTGTTGTACTGTTATTGGTATTCGTTTGTGTTGACTTGTACAGCATCGGCCCACTAAACAAAACAAAATGCCTGTTGATGTTGCCTACAACACCTACTGCTACCACCTGTCCGAAATACATCTTGCAAGGTATATTTTGTTTGGGATCAAAAGTTGTAATTATTGCATCCAGCTCCATCTAGAAAATATCCCATTGAACAAGAAATCTCCCAAGGCATGTGAGATATCTAGTTAATTCCTTTATCTATGATGTCTACTATAGGATCCCACCTATTGAGGAATCTGGGAGAATTAACTCAGGTAGGCGTAGATAAAATCTTGAACTAAATTGTTCACCGGTGGGGCTAACGCTTAATGTCGTTAGCCTGCATAATCTCAATGCCCTAATAAGTTTAAGTGAGTCGTTCATCGACTGCCATCAACGCCTAACCAAAGAGATGAAGACATAAAAGGTGTTTTTTTTGAGGTGTAAAACTTTCAAATAAAATAATGAGATTAAAAAATTTCAAACCTAAGATAAACTTTATTAGAAAGACAATTTCATGCCATTAGTATTATAATTTGGGGCATATGGGCGCCGCGGCTGACTCAGATGTGGCGCATACTGGATTTTCGGCCAGTCATTCAAGCAATGATGCTGTATCTCAGCAGCACTTATTAGGTTAAATGTCTGGTAAATCTTCAGAGCTGAATATATTGTCCGTATCAATGACTTCTTTCGTATAATACCTTGAAAGAGTAATCTCAATAGCAGTGCAACATTTTTTGAATACAAATCTATAAGTATACGGACTCTACGAGGACTCCACTATAGCAAATTTTTTCTCCACAAGTATTACTTAGGTGGCCTCAAACAAACTAGAGGAGTCAAGGGTCTTACAACATGAGAATATCATGTTTATCCAACTGGGTTAATCTTTAGATTTTTCTTTCATGTGATAAAACCACAAGCGAGAAAATAAAGTCATATATATGGGGTAATCTATAGGGTAATAAATTTGTTTTACAGGCCCCACTAATTCTGACATTAGGGTATTAAATTTGTTTTACAGGCCTCACTAATTCTGACATTTTGTATCGGCTGATTTAACCGTTTTGTATACAGACGATTGCAGCATATCTCACATGACCGACCTTGAAAACTGTTGATATCTGCTTGAATAATTTCTGCAAAATAAAAAGTTTTAATACAAAAAAAATCTTGACATTATCTAATTATTTTTAAAATAATATTTGATTACAGTATTTTCAACGTGAGATTTTAAATACATAGAATTATGTTGTGGTAACCGAATTGAAAATGATTTCAACCGAATTGACGCCAAATTCGGTCGTTGCAACCGAATTAAGGCAAGATTCGCTTATTGCGTCCGAATTGATTCCAAATTCGAAAGCTGAAATCGAATTGATTGCAAATTCGGTTACTACAATCGAATTAATGTCAGACTCAGTTACTTTGGTACCAATTTCGGTTCTTGCATCAGAATTTTAGAAAAGTTAGCTGACTGAACGAATATAAGTGAAGATTCAGTTGTCACAACCGAATCAATTATCAAATGAGGTTGCTTCAACCGAATGTCGGTTGTGGTACTAAATTCGGTCGTAACACCCTCAATTCGGTTGTGCCAACCTCAATTCGGTGGTAACAGCCAAATTTACGGTTTCTACAACCTCTTTTCAAACAACTAGTTTTCTGGGTGTACAATAAATGGATATAGTTAATTATTTTTTTTTTCAATCAAATATTTAAAATATACAAATTTATTTCCACACTGTGTCAACCCTGTTACAGTTTTGCTCATCCCTGTACTTATATCTTCACTGCGCTGCAGGATCATGCTAGAAATATCTATGACTTTAATTCTGCTGTCATAGATTTGTACGCGAGAAACGATATGGTCTCCGATGTGTAACATACCAAACGGCGCTCAGACTCTTTTGAGACGCCCATTCGCATAGAGACTTCGCCAAACTTTTCTCCATGTATCTTTTCAAGGAGAATACCATAACTCTATTAGGGTTTTCTGCTTGTTATGCCTAAATATAATTGGAATTGCATAAAAAAGAAATGTGGTTCCACATTAAATCCCATGACGTGATTGGGGAGAGCTTCTCGCAACCAGTGAGCTGTGCCCTTTCTAGTTTAACACTCAGTGATTGGGACCTACAGTTTTACATCGGTTCCCCGGTATTTTGAAAAGCTTCTTCATGGATAAATACTCGATAGTGTCGCCGTGACTAAGCGAGGTGACCGCCGCCGAAAGAAATGTAAAGTGGTCACAGCAGGAATCGAACCTTCATTCTCATTTACAAGAGCCGCGTACACTACCATTGCACCATCGACGGAATTCCATAATATTCATTTTAAATCTCCAGAATTGACGAAAGACTCCGCACATGTGCCCAATCTTATTGCAATTTTCAACCCATCCCCTTCTATATCGCACCAATACACATTTTCTCAACTGCCCTCGTTGTAAATATTGTGTACCAAAATTCACATTTGTCCACATCGAGTGTGGTCTTGTAATCATTTGCAATTATTTTGTCAATAATTACTATTGTATCTTATGCCCACATTTTTATTCATCTCACAATGCAATTTCTTGTTTTCCCCTTTATTTCCCGTATTCGAGGACTTCAGCACTCGTATCGTACTTGTCACATGAGACGGACAGAAGAGCAGAAAAAGGGAACGAGGACGAGAACGAGAACGGGAAACACCACCCCTTGTGTGCGTTTCCCGTTGTTAACTATTTTGTCGTCCAACATCGTCACCCTCTTGACTTAATGAGGCTTTTTAGTATGATCGATTTTAAATTGATGTTAACACTTGTGAAGCGGTATTTAGATATGAAAGCGGGCAAATGCCCGACGAGGCAAAAGGGAACAAAAATTGAATGACAACCTGCTGTTTCCTGCTGACAGACGGGAAGGGGTGGGGTAGAAGTTGCACACACTTGTATGTTTTATTTATCAGCATTAAGGGTATTTTGGGGATTTTATGATAAAGTCACTGGATGATATATATACTGTTGGATATATACGTTGCTCGTTGTTATTTGTACTACAATTTCTACATAATTTAGAATTACTTAATTCATAATTTTCATTTTATTATTTACGAGACATTTGTTTCATTGGCCAGAGTAGTGTGGTGGCGGGTGAGGGAATGGCATGGATTCAAAGTAAATGAAATGTAAATTCTTAATTTAGATTTCATTCCTAAATGTTTTTTCCCCATAAATGAGACATAATTAGTTTCTCTTTCATTTGAATTTTGTTTTTGGCTACGCTCCCCAAAGGAGGGGATGAGACGGTGCCATCGAAATGGTTGCCGAAGAGGAAAACATAGAAATTAAAGGTCAGGTTTGTATAAAGGGCTTTAGGGTTGGAGAAATTGTAAGGATATATTTATTCAGTTGCATAGCGAAAATGAAAAGCGAGTATTTTTTGGAAATGACTAAAAACACCAAAATTTCCGGGCAGAAACAGAATCTCTAACAAACTGTTTATAGCATAAGTCCACAGCTGTTTGGGGCAGCTCTCTTTAATATAAAACAGAATTAACACTTCAAGAGTATCCAGCGTTTATGGAGATATGGTAACTTGATCGTATCTACTTTGTATAGTTCTAAGTAAAGTGAGAAGAACGACAGTTTTGCTTGTGGTTGACCCACTTTCGTATTTTCTGGTGAAGTAGAGGGTTGAATTTTATGTTTCGGCATTAAAGAACAAAAACAAATATTAATCATCGAAAATCACTTTATTGTTTTTCAAAATATTCCCCATGAAGATTTATACACTTTTGCATTCGTTTCAACCAATTGTCGAAACACTTTTGCCACTCTGATTGAGGTATCTCCAAAACATGCATTCTGAATGCAATAACCGCTTCTTCAGGTGTCGAAAAACGTTGACCTTTCAGTTTGTTTTTTAGGTACGGGAATAAAAAGAAGTCATTCGGTGCCAAGTCAGGACTATACGGCGGATGACCCATCAAATCGATGTTTTGGGTGCTCAAAAATGCATTTGTTTCAGCCGTTGTGTGAGAGCTCGCATTGTCGTGGTGAAGAGTGATCCGTCTTCGGCGGTTGGTTTTCCTGATTTCTTGGAAGACAACTGGCAAACAAATGGTTGTGTACCACTCAGAATTCACTGTTCTACGTTGTTCTAGTGGTACGGTTGCGATTTTGGACGACCTTCACGAAATTCGTCGTGGAGTGAACTACGACCACGATTGAATTCACCATACCATCGATAAACACTGGTCCTTGATGGAGCTTCATCGCCAAAAATTGAATTAAGTTCATCCATGCACTGTTGCTGAGTTAATCCACGTCGAAAGTTGTAAAAAATAATCGCACGAAAATGTTCACGATTTAATTCCATTTTTGGGCCGAGATGAATCTTTTAAGTTACTGTAAACAACACAAATACCGCTCGTATGTCAAAACGTTCTGAGTACGCATAACCTCAAAAATTTCCAACTTTACGATAGAGCTGTCAGTTGCCAGATTGCAACACTAGGGTTGCTAAATCCCGAAACATAAAATTCAACCCTCTAGGAAGGAAATTATACAAAAAAAAATATTGTGTCCCACAACATTCCATGTAGGAATTGGGGACAGCTTCTCACAATCAGTGACATGTGCGCTCTCTAGTTTGTACACTCATTGATTGGGACCTACAGTTTTACACCGGTTTCGAACGGTATTTTGAAAAGCTTTTTCATGGCTAAGTAAAATGAAAGCAAGAAATGTAAGGGGGTCTAATGTACAAGAGCCGCACAGACTAACCATTGCACCACCGATGGCCACAGGATGTTATACTACAAATACAAAAAAAAATCAGAAAACACGATTAGAACGATTCTGATAGTTCACTACATAGAAAAAATATTGTAAAAAAATCAAGTAAAACTTTGTTCAACACAAACATTACTATTAATTGAGACAATTACTCGGGTACTTGACTGAACAAATTTACGCAAACATCAGGAACTAAATAAATACAATTGACACTGGTACTTGAAATTACAAAATTCTTAATTTAAAGACTGTAATTTAATAGGAAAGTAATTTGGAAATTTTCGCACAAGTATGTGCTGAAACAATTCTCATTAAGTTGAGTTTTGTTTATCCCTTTAAGGTGTGAAGATATACCCAAATACTTGCGGAGAAAATTTTGAGCATCGAATTAGTGAAAAAAATATTGAATTGTAATTAACATCGTAATCGTGTTGACTATGCATGTAATTGAAAATATGTATAACTAGCAAATGCCCGCTACTTCACTCGCGGATATACAGTAATACTCGTATATATTACAGTATCTAGAGCAATTTTACCCACTAAATTTGCATCTACGAAAAATTTACTCTCGCCATTATTATTAATATTCCTTTGAAAAAACTACAGCATTTAACATTGAAATGTCTTTACTTTGAAAAGTTATGGTTGATAAAGTTTCATATTTCGAATCTAAAAAAAGTGGTTGCTTAGCCGGCATTACTTTCGTACAACTATTTAGACACGTTTGGCCAAAATTTGTTAATTACGTGACTTTTCGATGCATACAAAAAATTGCTCTGTAGTTGGCTTCTTCTTCATACAATCAAGATAACCTCCAATTTTCATCATCATAACTCTTCGCGTTAACATAGAATGGATAGTATTTTGCGACATGCTTTTTACGGCAGGCACCCTCCATGATTCGAATTTCTAATATTTAAAATTTGGATTACTTTGTTTGAGTGCCACGACTATTTCTATCCTACCAACATCAGTTACTAAAATGCTCTAAGTCTGCTGTAATATCCATAAGTTTAGGTCAGAACTCTCAGTAATCTGTCGTCCCTAATTATAATTTTTCGAAACAATTCCTTTAACCTGAGATCTACACTGAAAATGGAGTAAACTCTCCAAATGTTTTAAGCCCCAGTTTCCGTTTCTGGTTAGAATGATATCGACTTAAAAAAAAACATCAACACCCAGTTTCTGTGAATTTCTTCTTCCAAGATGATTCTAAGATCACGCTCTCGGTCATACAGCTTATTAATTTGATTAACTGCGGAGCTTAATTCTACTGCACGTAATCAGATTTAAAAAAATTCATTCTTAGCTAATATCTAATCCATAAGGGGAACGAACATTCATTCCAAATATTATAAGACTAGCTTCTCTCTTTCTAGTTAGGACGTCGATTAGTCATATTGATCGCTACGATCCCGTTTATACTGCGGCCAATTCCAGTATGGAAAAGTCTCTATTATAAATTTCATGATTCTAGGATCTTTCGCTTTATCAGAATGCTAATTACTCCGATTTAGTGTCAAGACTGTTTTTTTTGACAGTATCATCACACTGTGAAAATTTCATTACAATCAGTCTATTATTATGTAATTTTTATTTTACGACATATATAAGTACATATGATGTACCAAATTACATCTTCATACCCCTAATGGCTCTTGAGTTATGACCGATTCAAATTTCGATTTGTGGGGGGCGGTGCCATGCCCCTTTGTGTTATTATGTTCTTATATAGACTATGATAGAGGCCCGACCGACAGTACTACACTGTGAAAATTGCATTGCAATCGTTGTAATATTTCGGGCGGTATAACGATTTTTAAAAAAGGGTGTGGCACCACCCACTTTTCACAAAAAAGTATTTTCCCTTGTTACTGACATTTTTGCAGATTAAATGTATGAAAATAGAGGATCACAAGTGAAAAAATCAATTTGTAGTAAACTGCAAATTGTAAAAATTATAGATTTTCTCATTCATTATATGTTTTCCAATTTTTTCACAGATTTGTGATATCTGTCATTGCTTATTTGCATTTGTTTCTTTGATTCACTTAGGGCGAGTTTCTTGTACTTTTGCATTACTACACGTTGAAAATAATCAGTTGTAGGTCATTTTCTTTCTTATCCGGTCTCGAACAACCCTGGGGGCTCTGAGACCTTACCAAACGAAGCTAACATATTTCGCTAACCAGTTCGATTTTTTTTACCAAGTGTACGCAGGGATTCGTCAACTTGATCCCTCCAGCTGAGTCTTGCAATTCCTATTTTTCGTCTTCCTTCGAGTTCGGTTTCGAAAACCCTTCGTGCTGGTTCGTCTTCATCCATTCTACTGACATGGCCCAGCCAGCGCAATCGCGTTATTTTGATCCCCTGAACTATGACAATGTCGGGATAAAGCTCATATAGCTCATGGTTCCTGCGTCGCCGATACTCGCCGTTGTGCACATAAGTATGTGCCATAAAGTATTTTTGCAGGTCATTTGCCCCAAACATATAAACTTTGCAACGTGTTGTTGTGTTTGTAAACATTGTTTTCATGAATTGAAGATCTGGTGCATTTTTATTCCTTTGTTGTCTGTCACGTTTTTGTTTACAGTAGTTTTCAACAAACAAGGCCAGATTTGGGTCACATAAACATATATTATAACCTATTAATATTTGTATCTCCAAAATGTAATATTGAATAGCAAACACCATGTGTTTGAACACAAGTATACTATATTTCCGACAAGCTACAAAAATCGCTATATTTGCATCCAAGCAACAAAAAATGCAGTTTTTTCAGCGTGAAGGCAATCCGAATTTTAAGATTTTGTTCACTTTCGCGCAACGTCTCCGAAAGCTCGGGGAATAGCAGCGCGGTATTGACTTCCTCAGAGAAAGTCTAAATACTAAGATAAATTTAGCATTTAAAATTAAAAAAACCTACTTCACTTCCATCAAAAAAAAAAATACCCAAACGGTGACATGTTCATAACAAATTTAGGGCGTTACGGGTTAATACAACATGTTCGTCCACTTTTTGTTATTTGGAATTTGACAATTGAAAATTAAGATTGGTAAATAAATACAGTGATATAGTAAAAGGTTTTCTCTTATTTGGCGAAAGAAACTGATTAGTGGCAATTTGTGAATGGAGTACACAAACAAAGTCGAAAAATTACTTTTCTGTCGATGTTCTGAATCAAAGAGGCCCAACAACTTGATCTTAGAGGTAAGCTTTGTTCCTAAAAGTAGAAGTCCAAAACGTTTGGAACAACTGCGTTTAAGAAAGTTTACCAGTATAACTAATCAAATAGAAGTTAGTGGCCGCCAAAAGTTAGTCAAAACCAAAAAATCTAATATACAAATTCACTTTCAAAATAAAAGAAAAAATTGTATGAAACCGTAAGTGTAACTCAAAAAACTAATGATGCATTTCGACTCCTTGTACCCGAATTAGGGTAAAACCTTAAAAACCTTTTGCCGAAAACTATCACAGTGTAATCATTAGTATATATACAAATTCTATTAGGAATTGTACATATGAAAATTAGTGTCGATCAACGATCTGTGAGTATCAACTCACACATTGATAAGTCAATTAATTATCATAAAGTTTTTAATTAACATAAATTCTTTGCGGCAAACAAAATAATAGTCTGTCCTAAATATTTCGTTTCTCGCAAATGTTATTGTTTATTTTTACAAATATGTGATTTGTTTGACGAAACAAATATACGTTTGCCGCAAATAAACGAATCACTTTTTCCAGTGTACTTTTCCAACTATTCAGCATTCTATTGTGACAGTGAGGCTGCTATAAAATCTCTGGATTTTATGCATTTCCTGACTTCAAGAACTGCCCACAACTGCCGCGCATATCTGAATGAGATGGCCAAGTAGTTCGATATTCACCTAATATTGGTGCCGGGGCACAGGATTATTCCAGGGTACCATAGAGCAGATGAGCTGTGCAAGATTTGGAACTTTTATACCTGTTCCATTAGTGGATAGGCCCCTATCTGCATGCAAGCTCATGCTTAAAACCGAAGCTCTCAGGCATGCGAATGATAGATTGTCTCGTGGCACAAAATTCAGCATCACCACTGAAGTGCCCAAACCCGACAACGAAAAACCGATGAACCGGTTTTTGTGATATTAACCGTGTGCCGGATTTTAAATAATCGTAATTTTCGAACAAACCGAAACCCGCTTGTTTGACGTCGGTTAACTGGTTTTTACTCAATTTGTGTTCAATATCCTTAGAAAATTTAAAAATTAATTAATAAAAGATATGATTTTAAAATATTTATCAAATTTTCGAATTGAGAAAGATGACTTTTTTCTATTTTCAAATATGATTTTTATAGCTTGAATAAGTTCTAAATAGGATTCTTAAACAATTTTGTAAAATGATTTTATAATTTGAATAAGAATTAAATAAGTTTTTGAAACAGTTATTTTTAAAATTAATTTTGCTATATAAATACATTTTTTTAACTTAACAAGATTTCCAAATTTAAAGGAAGGTATTGTGAATTTGAATACAACTTTTACATGTTATTAAGCACGTGTTCGAAATTGAAATATGATTCTGATGTCACTTTAAAATTTTCCCGGTTTCCCGGTTTTTGCCAAAATTAAAAACCCAAAATCTGTTTCCTGAAAAATTGAGTTTTCGAAAAACCCAAAAACACTAATCACCAGGTATCACCTGAATCATACGCTAAACTAGTAGCTGTGATTACTGGATACTGCGTACTGCGATTACTCGACACGCATCTATACTTGGAATCTCAGCTCATGCTTACTGCAGAAGCTGTGGGGATGAAGAGGAGGACGAGAGCGTCGAAGATCTTATATGCTGCTGTTCATGTTGAATCTAACAGACATTCAAGAAGTAAAGCTGAATGATCTTATGACTTTTCTGCAGAGTACCAATTGGTTCGCCATGGACCAATGTACGTGTTTTCTTCAGCCACATCCTGGAATATGGGGATGAGGTATCACATGGCTTGAACGCTCCATAACAATACCGGGTCAATGGGGGAGGAATATGATTTCCGTGGTACCACAGCTGTACTAATTGGACTAAGTGTGGTAATACACACTGAAATATATGTCTTGTTTTGTTCTGTGGATGCAAATAGAACGTGTCTGTAGCTTGTCGCAATTATATTTTACTTGTGTCCAAACACATTGTGTTTGCTATTCAATATGACATGCTGGAGACATAATGATTAGTAGCTTATAATATATGTTGTTGTGATCCAAATGTAAAAACAGCTGAAAGCAAAGCCGTGACAGACAACAAAGAAACAAAAGACAGCAGATCTTCAATTCATGATAACAATGCTTTCAAACATGTACATGGTGACAGCCACTTCTACCTAACCTAACCTACCAACACTATGCACAATGTCTTATGTGCAGCGGATTTCTTTTGGAATCCTGTTTTAGTCAAAACAGGATATGGTCTTGTAGTAGAGCAGAAGAAGTGTCTCACAGACTAACCCCATATTGCATTCAAATGCAATATCGATAATTTCACATTATTCTGATATTACAAACATTACATCTAAAAAATCTAGAAAAATCATATATAAATCTAGAAACTTCATTCCAAACTAAATCTGCACAATACAAATACTTATAATTCTTAATATCCAAATGAGACGGAGTCCGACAATCGAGTGCAAGCCGACAGCGTGGTGATTATTATGCAATGTGTAGTATAAGCCCTTTCTTCCCTCAGCCGAGCGTTTTCTTCTGTAATGCGCTTGAAAACTTTGTATTATTTAAAACTTCTAACAATTTCCCTTCCTTTAGCTCATCAAGTTATTTAGTCGCAGGACATAGTTGGGAAAATTTTGATTAATCTACGGAAAATGCAAGAAAACTTGTTAGTGACCTTAGACATTCTATTTTGCCATCAATTGACAATTTGAACATAATGTCCACAATTTAAATACCATATCATTCCATTCAGTTCTAATGCAGAAACAATATGGTATTACACATTCTTCGCCTCAAATCTACAACATAAGATATTTTTGATAAAAAAAATTATAATTACAGTATTTAACTAAGAGATACAGACAGCCAACGAATAGGGGAGAAGGTAGAGTCGAATTCAAAACACCATAAAAAAAACATCATAACATTTCCCCCATTAATTTTTCAATTATGCAACATTCAAAGCAATCCTGTGAAGCATCATTGTGGCAACACTTGTGACAAAAAATCAAGTGCTCTTGTATCCTTGACAACCTTTCCTGCACTAGCCCTCCCAGCTAGCGCATGGTGTTTGTGCTGTGCAGCAGAGCACAGTTTGACAGCGAAAGGGAAAAAAGTTTCTGCTTGCAATGCGTCCTGCTGCCCCTTCATGATGGTTAATGGCAAAAATGCTTCAGGCGCACATATGTCAACTTTTTATTTATATTTCTTCCAATTCAATCCAACCATCCATCCAACTTCCCAAAGATGTCGCCGTAGTTTAAAATGACAGCAAAGCCATAATATGAGTATCGCCGACGCACTACTTCATGTTAGAGCACCAACAAGGCAGTGGAAGCGGAGAAAAAACTTGAAACTTGAAATTGGAAACTTTTTTCGAGATGTCCTCTTATCAAAATCGTATAATTTGAATGTAATTTGCAACTGCTTGCTTGGCTGGGGTGACTAACCGACTGACTGGTTGACAGATTGTTTGAAAGTTACAGGGATGGGAAACTGTGTACATTCTATGAAAACTGTTTAATCAGTCGATGAAGAAATGTCTTAATGTTTCTGCTCACGCAGGTTTCAAAGTTTAGGCTGATTTTAGTGAAATAAAACGGATCAACAACAAACCCTACTGAGAGTGGGATAGGCATTTGGCTTGTCCCCAAAATAACAACTTAGCTCATGAGCTGTTGTCCAACTACTGGAACAGCGATTTCAACTTAATGTCAACGGAGAATAAAGATTTCCCCCGGGAAATTTGTTTACTCCCGGAACACGGGATTTAGGTTTTGTTTTCCCTTGAATCCCCGGTTGCCGGAAGAGAAATAAATTAATGGCGTTTTTTTAAAACTATAAATATACATTTTTAGACAGATACAAATAATTTTCCGATTCAATTAAAACAAATCGAAATTTCAAACAAAATATTAATTGAAAATACTGATATAAAAAAAATATAACATATCAGCATAACGGAAAGAAAAAACTCGTTCCTCCCAAACGAAATCTCAAATAACTGAAGTTCGTTTGGGGACTGTAGTTGAGAGAAACGAACTTCTGTTAAGCCATACATATCATTTCGTTTGGGAGAACCGAAAAATGTTTGCAGCAAACGAGTTATGAAAAATATATGTAAGCTGAAAAAAACGTTTGCGAAAAACGAAAAACGGTTCCGCCAACTGTTGTTTCAGTTACAGCAACCGAGTTATAGTTACTCCAAAATAATAAACATTTGCGAGAACTGATAAATGTTTGCAGTAAACGATTTATAAGAAATGAGAGCTGACAAAACCCTTACAATAAACGAAAAGCGGTTCCGCCAACTGTTCCTTCGGTTACAGCAACCGAGTAGTAGTTGCTCCAAACTGAACTGAAAAACGTTTGCAGTAAACGAGATATGAATAAGTAGAGCTGCAAAAACGTATGCGAGGAACGAAAAACGGTTCCACCAACTGTCCTTTCGGTTAAAGCAACCGAGTTGCAATTAAAACTTTTATTTATGGCTTCTATAAGCTCTTTTCTGTTTAAATTTCCAACTTTTTTGTCAATTTTTTTCACTGTCTACTTACACATCTGTCTCGCCTTGCATTCAAATAACAAATAGAAGCGCAGCAAACTAAAACGCGTCAATTGTCCATCCAAGATATATTGACAAAGTAGAAGCATTAGAGTGTGTGATCAGTTTTATGTGTATGCCAAACGAGTGGATAAGACTGTGTATACAGTTGGCAGAATGAGAGAAATTTACATTCTTCGTAATCTGTGCTCTCATTTGGAAAATGGTTAGTTTCAGTTATCACAAACGTTTTTTAAATTTGTGGCAAATGTAATTTTGTACGCGTTTGATGCAAACGATAACTCGCTTGCAACAACATGATACACATTTGCGATATACGAGTTAATTTTGGAGAACTACATGAACGGTTGCGATTATTAATTTACTACAAATCAATCAAAGTATTGTTGCGGCAACAAACAATAAACGTTTTTTTCTTTGCGCGTGAGTTATGAATCATTTTTGGGCTTAGACGCGTCGTTTAGGAGTTATGGACGCTTATATATTATTACAATGGTGATATTATCATTTCTCCCTTCCTGTGATTACACGCACAGTTTGTAGGATACGAAATTTAGACAATTTTGGTCCTTTTTCGCGATTCGTCATACCTTTTAGGATATATGACCTTTTGAATATTTCTGCAACGCTGTACATGAAATTTTGTCATTCTAGGATATATAGCAAGCTTTATAATTTGTTAATGGTGTTCACGAAATGTCGCCCTATTACTATTAAAGAAATTTCTATATTTCTGATACGGAAATCACGAAACTCCGTCGTTTCTTAAATATGGTAAGTTTTATATTATAAAACACTGCGAATATAATTGATAAACACAGTTCGAAACTACTACATAATTATTTCAGACTCTTTTGCGTCCAGGGTCTCAAGTAATGTAACTCCGTCTCTGGCGCAAGCACCTTGATTAAGTCAAAACTTAACTAAATTAGTGGTCTACCTACATACATACCGACATACATATGTACATACATTTGCACAGCGTACGTTTGTCTTGAAACGTTTTTTAAGGCACCAAACCAAGAGCGTCAAAATTCTCGACAATCCATTTTCTATATTTCGTCGGCACAATTGACTCGCAGCGTTCACACATTTGTACAAGTCTTTTGTATGGAAGGATTTTTTGTTTTGGCGTTTGCCGTTAAATTTTTCGAGGCTTGCGAGTTTACGAAGCTCTTACGACCTTTTAGTTAATATAACAATTCCCGGGAATCCTTAAGAAAATTTCCCCGGAAAGCGGAAGTGAAATAGTGTTATATTTCCCGTTAATTCCCAGGATCAAATCCCTAACAAATTTTCTTGCTTTCCAGAAAAAAAAAATTAAAGCTGTCAGCACCCATCACCATCTACGGTTCCGCGTGTGGGTTCATATATATTATTTTACTCACTTACTTACTAATATCTTATATCTCCAACCATACATCTGATTCCCAGGGTAACCCATCCCCATTTTTGATCGAAAATATGAAAAATTTAGAAAAACTGTCTATATCTGGAAACGAAGCATCCAATCGCAAAAAAAAATTATTTTTTAAGGATTTCTAAGAGTTTCTCACAAAGTGTTCCAATTCACATGAAATAATTTTTTTTTTAAAAAATCCCCAAAATAAGAAAATCGGTAAAATAAAAAAATGCCTATATCTCGGAAACGGTGAGTCCAATCGCAAAAATGATAAATTTTTTACTTCCTTAGGAGTTTTTCACCTATGGCTGTTTTCACTAGTTTTTAAAAAATCGCTAAAACTAAAATTTCTGGAATCAAAAATCGCCAAAACGCACAGTGGGCCAAACAGACCAGCTAGCGGAATTTAATTAATAGCTCGAGTAAATGAATAGATATTTTAATGACACTTTAAACTTAAGGTTTTTAATGCATTCACCAAATAATCTCCAAATTTCCTGAACTATATCATATAGCTCCCATACAACTCATATACAACCACAATATAAATTTTTGAATTTTTAAAAATTTTAAGTTTTTATTTTTATTATAACAAGCCACAAAAATATGTCTATGTTCTTACATATCGACAATTAATCGGAATCCGAAGAATCAGAATCATTTATTACATTTTGGAAATTGATGAGCAACCCAGCAACGACTTTATCCAAATTAATATCTTTTCCCGAAATTGTTGATGTTTTTGACAAAGACGTTATTAGCGGATCAGAAGGTACAAGTAACGCGTTCATGACATCTTCCATTATATAGTATCTCTTGTCCTTTCGTGAATGATTCTGCCGTATATCCCGGCAATCTTTATTCCTGGCTTCAAGGGCTTCTTCGGACATCATGCCAATAGGAATAGCTACATGCTTTATGATGTCTGCACCGTGGATCAAAACTTTGTGGACACATGACGGCATGTAAAACCAAGTATATAAATTGACAAACATTTCAGCTGTTTCCATGGTATTGACTTCATATCCACAAGTCAACGCACGTAAAATTACACTGAACTTGTAAATGAGTGCCTCGCTAACTCCTGTGATGCGAACTACCAGATCTGGTTGGCTGAAAAATCGTCTGGCAGTATTACCATTGTTAGTATTGCCACTACCAGCCATTGGTATATCCACCAATAAGCCCATTTGTTTTAATTTCTTCCAATTCCTTTTTAGATATTTTTGTGTTCTTAAAAATTGTATCAAACACATACTTCTTCAGTACCAAAAACGTATTTGCGGCGACATTTTCGTGGTGCCACATGGAATACAGTAAATGCTTGGAGACTGACATTTCACCTAAAAAGTGCAACAGGCTCAACATTAGCAGAAAGTAGCAGTTCATTTTGGACATTATTACACCACGAGGACTCACACTTTACATAAAGGCTGAACTTCA
The DNA here is from genome assembly GCA_963931995.1 of Phaonia tiefii. NCBI lineage: Eukaryota > Metazoa > Arthropoda > Insecta > Diptera > Muscidae > Phaonia > Phaonia tiefii. The sequence continues at coordinate 77,840,579 of OZ008370.1, forward strand.
CTTGAACAAGCTTGAACGACGTTAGTTATAGCCCAAGCATGTCAGTAGGAAGCTAAAAAGCTAACTTTCAGGAACAACCTACTTCTAATACATTTTATTAGCTACATATACAAAGACGGGTCACAAACATATATTTTTTTGTTAATACATACCTTTGGGAATAATATAAGCCAATATGCGATTACAAACAGTTTCAAATGCTTGTCTTACGTGACAATTAAACGAAGTCAAAAAATACAGCACGTTTTGAAAACCACGCGCAAAAACCACATGCCACAAAAGCCACATGCAAATATAAACAGCTGTGAGCTGTCAATCGAGCATAGCTCACAGCTGTTTATATTTGCATGTGGCAACACTGGTTAACGGCTTTCGAGGCCATTTGAAGTATTTAAATTTGAAGGAAACCAAGAAATTAATCCAATCTTAAACTTTAAAATTTTATTTAAATGCCGCTGGCGGAGCTGTTTGGGCCACTGTGAAACGCCCCTATTTCAATATCTTGGAGACGGAGCATCTAATCGAAAACAAAACTATTTTTTACGAGTTTCTAAGGATTTTTCATAAAGTGGTCCAATCGTATTGAAGATATTTTGTTCAAAAAATCTTTAAAATATGAAAATCGATGAAATAAAAAATGGCTATAACTCGAAACTGGTGCGTCCAATCGCAAAAATAATAACTTTGTTGCCTATATAAGAGACTTTAACCAATGGATGTCTTTAATACGACATCACTTATTTAAAAAAATCGCTAACACATACATATGTGTGTTTCAGCGATTTTTTATTTGAAAAATGTTAGTTTAACGGATTTTAAGTGACGTCGTATGAGAACCTCCAGTGGAGGTAAAAAAAATTATTATTTTTGCGGTTGCACGCACCGTTTCCGAATTATACCTATTTTTTATTTTAGCGATTTTTAGAAAAAAAAGTCCAGACGGATTGGACCACTTTATGAAAGCCCCTTAGAAAGCCGAAAAAATTTGTTATATTTCGATTGAACGTTCCATTTGCGAAATATATAAATAATGGCGGTTTAGCGATTTTTTATTCGAAAACAATTTAATTTTAGCGATTTGTTTAAAAAAGTAATGCCGTGGTAAAGACATCCAATGGTTACAGCCTCCTATGGAAGCTCCTATGGAGGTAAAAAATTTATTATTTTTACGATTGGACGCACCGTTTCCGAGTTATAGGCATTCTTTTATTTTGGTGATTTTCTTATTTTGGCGATTTTTTGAAAAAAAATTATTTCATGCGAATTGGAACACTTTGTGAGAAACCCGTAAACATTTGTTATTTTGTCGATATGATGCTTCTTTTTCCAGATATAGACAGTTGTTCATATTTTAGATGAAAAATGGGCACGAAACCTGGTTATAAATAATAATAATTTTGTTTATATTTAAATATAAAATACACAATTTTAATAAAAAATACTTTTTTTTCTACAAAATTCGTAATGGGTTAAAGCATCACCAAATAGTTGTGACAGCCATCAAATTCAAGTAATTACTTTAGTTGAGCATACCAATATATTATTTGGTACAACCGAATTAGTTTTCACATTTTTCGTTCATCCAACATCCAACTTGATTGACAGATCTCATTTATTTCTCGTTGCTGTAGCTTCGACTAAATATTTCAATTCTTGCAACCAAAACTGAATTACAAATCAATTGATATGCCCAACATTTGGTGACACGGACCACAATTATTGGTAATCACAGCTGAATAATGTGATTGATGATGTGTGCAAGGAACCGCCAAATTTTAGTTGGTTGGCTGTAAATATAGTTGTGACAACGAATCTCTTCTCTGTGTGCACATGTTTCGATCTATATGACATCCATATACAATTTCAAAATCCCTCTAGAGTTAGCCACATTAAAATCAAAGAGATCCTCTCTATGGTTTTAAAGTGACAATCTTCTTTTGGATGAAAACCATAGAGAAATCTTATTGTTTTTCTTCCATTTTAAGTGGTCGTTTTTCTCTGTGTATTCAGCTCGTGGTTCATCCATCGTCATTACTTACTTTGCTTATTGGATGTTTTACAACCTCATGAGGTCAGATGCCTTACACAAATATACAAATTTTAACATACATATCTCTCCAACTGGTTCTATCCTTCGCATTTTCTCGCCAGTTGGTAAGTATACGGAGGAATTTTTCGGCCTGTTGTTTCCAGCGGAGTCTTGGTTGTCCCCTTTTTCTGCTTCCATCAGGTACGTTATCGAAAACCTGGCTCATCTTCATCCATTCTGATAACATGGCCTAGCCAAAGCAATTGGCCTAATTTTGTTTGCCTAGCTATGCCCACGTCAGAATACAAATGATATAGCTCTTGGTTCCAACGACGTCGGTACTTGCCGTTTTCTTTAACAGGACTATATATTTTACAGAGAATTGTTCTCACGAATACTCCCAGGTGATATTCATCCGCTTGAGATATGACCCAAGTTTAGGAGCCATATGCCAGGACAGGTACAATGAGAGTCTGGTATAGCTGGACCTTTGGTCTGTCTAGAGAGGGATTTGTTCTTAAACTCTTCTTAAATAGCATCCATTTGCGAGCCCAATTCTTCATCGTCATTATTGTTGTAGAAACATAAATTACCCGGAGCATTATTCTTTCGAAAACGATCCCAGTGAGTGAGACCCAGTGTTCTGCGACATATAACATATCAGGTTGTATGTGAGTCTGATAGAGTTGGAACCTTGTTTCTCGACAGGGGGTGTTAGCACAATTCTCCGTTTGATTTCTAGTCTGACGTTACTGATTTTGTTATTCGTCCTCTAACTCGAATTTATAATGGTTATCAATGTTCACGCCTTCTTCCAACCGGTTAGATGTTCTGCTTAATGAAACCATTCATATTACTTTGTCCTCATTTACTGTCAAGCCCACTTTTACAGATTCCTTCCAAATTCTCGAAAATTATGTATTAACTTTTCGCAGATTCCGCCCATTTATGGAGGCTTTTGCTGCTATTAGTTTTATTCGTGGTAACTGCAGCTTTCCACATAATGTTCTCTTTTAAAATGTTGAAGAGCTCGCGCGAGAGGGTGTCGTCCTGCCTGAATTATTCTACAAAGGCGTGACAGTTTACCAGAAATATCAAGACCCAACATAACCTGTTGTTGTTCGTGGGGTTGCTCTAGGATTTGTCGCAATGTGAATACCTGGCGAGTCGTTGATTTTCCAGGTCTAAAGCCGCTCAGTTAAGATCCTTTAGTCTTTCGCACATTACACTCGAGAGGACTTTGTAAGCAGTGGATAAAAGGCTTATTCCAAGATAGTTGCCACATAAACTCGGGTCATAGTTTTCATATAGTGGACACAGTATGTTTACACTCCAATAGTAAGGCAAGTATTCGCCTCACCATATTTTTCATATGAGCTGACGCATGCACCCTGCCAACACATCGCCAGTTCATCCGGTAGCCCGTTAGCACCTACAGCTTTGTTGTTATTAAGCCGTGAAATTACAGTTATAACTTGATTAGAAGATGGAAAATTGACACCATCGTCTTGTATTTGCCAAACAATCACACAGAAAAAAATAATTTTTCGACGCAATTAAAAAAAAATCGAAAATTCAAATAAAATATTACTTGAAAATCCTGCGATAAAAAGATTCACATATCACCAACAATATTTGTAGGGATTTCATTAGAGTAACTTTATTTTTAAATCGATGTAAAATTTCACCCATCTACGAAATTGAACAAAAATATTTTCGTTTTCCGTCGACGAAGAAATTCACATTTAAGAAAACGTTTTGTCATCGTTCCAAGTTATTTTTAGAAAGTTTGTTGGTTTTAAAAAATTGTGAAACAGCCACGGTAGGATTCGAACTCATACTCGCCAGGCAATCGTTTCGATGTTTTTTTCAGCACCGTCTAGCGCGTTACGCTACCGACTGCCTGTCCAAACTTGTCACTAACCGAAGTTATTTGGTTGCTCGTATCATATCGGTTGCTCGTAATATCGAAACTACCGAAAATACAAATTATTATTTTTTTAATTCAACCAAAATGTTTATTAGAAATTGTGTACATATTGATGAACTTATTTGTTTGTAAATTATGGTATTTTTGAAACCAACAACAGTCTTCATCAACTATTGGAAATTTATCGCTGCTGCCATTTATCGATTTTTTTTCAATATTTGATTAATTTTTTAGTATATCAATGAAAAATTTAATTGAGAGTTCACGTACCAATTTTTTGATAAAATTTTAAGATCGTCTATTTTTCTGTACAGGTTTGCGCTTTCGCCTCAACCGTTATTTCTTCTTAAACAACGGTTGATGGATAAACAGATTTCCTCTCTCCTTTTCCGCTTACACCGCTCCGTCATAACTCGAGTTTCAACTGACTGGAGCATTTTGATGACTGCAGGGTTGGGTCATCACTTGCTATGCGATACTCTTCATCGCAGCATGGTTTGTCTTTAACCAATTCTTCATAACCAAACATGCAACAGCTTCAGGATCAGTGTGCGTCCCGCTTCCGTAGCTGAGTGAGTTTCTCTGCACAGGCCGCGGCTATCTCTGATAGTGCCAGCATTCCGATGTTCAGCTTTCTATATGTCTGATTTCGCACGACTTTCGATCTGCTCAACCTTTGATACAACCATGTAGTGATCGAAATCGATATAAGCGCCTCGAATTACATGTACGTCCATTCCACCGGCAGAGTGCCTTCCATCAATTACCACGTGATCAATCTGGCCTTTTGTTCGTTGACCAGGTAATATTCAAGTATCTTTGTCTGCATTTTGAAATCTTGCATTACCGATAACCGCAGCCAAATCTAGCAGTTTCATTCCGTTGTCGGAAGTGCTGGTGTGTACACAGAAAAAAAAGACGACTGTAAAATTAACAAAAAAATTGGTAAGTGAAAAATTTAAGCATTCAATTACATTTTTCATTGATATACTGACAAATTAATCATATATTGAAATGAAAATCAATAAATGGTATCAACAAAAAATTCATAAGAAATACCCCAATATTTAACGAAGTTTTTTTTTGGGTTTCAAAAATACATTTTAGTTTTTATTTTCGATCATTTCGATAAATACGATACGAGGAACCAAATAACTTTAGTTACAGGCAGTCGGTGGCGTAACGTAATGACGATCTTCCAGTGGATGTGAGTTTTTTGTTTTTTAAATAAACAAACTTTCTAAAAATACCTCGGATCGAAGACAAAACGAAAAGTGAGATACAATTTAGTTTGTTAATATGTGAAATTCTTCATCGACTAAAAACGAAAATATTTTTGATAAATAAAGTACAAATATTTTCGTAGATGGGTGAAATTTTGCATCGATTGAAAAATAATATTTTTCCAATAAACAACCTGCAAATATGGTAGCTGATATGTAATTTTTTGATGTGTTAACATCTATACGCGCGCCTCTAGGGCAGTAAACTATAAATTTAATACATACGCAAGTGTTAGGTTTGTAAGAGTAAATCATCGTTTGTTTGTTCGTTGCTTGGCAGTCGGTATTGAAAGTGATTATTGGGCGATTTTCATATAATTTTCCCACGCGATTTTCTCCGGAAATTCATAGCCGATTTTATTAATTTTTGGATTAAAAAGCTAGTGCGGGTTTCGACGAAGAGTTTAGGCCAAAAATTAAGGCGATCCGATATCGGCGAGCCGAGATTTAACTATTTTAATTTGGAGTATTAATTTGGAGTAATATTAAAAAAGTATTTTATGTTGATCTTCGGTTATATCGTACGAATATAACAATGTATGTATGTATGTACAAGTGTCTGTTGCTTTGCATTCTTTGACTTTTGTGGGAATAAAACAAAAAGTATTGAGCAAGAAAATAATGACACATGTGCTTGCACTGGGTCTTTAAATAATTTTAAGTATTAATATTATTTAACTGTAACGTCATCATATGATTGAACGCTGTTTTTTATTTTCCAATGTAACATTTACGAATGTGTTCATAGAAATCGAACAGGTACCGTGTAGCAAAAAGGTGTTAACACATCGCCCGTGAGTTCGAACACTCATTGGATTTTTTTTTATCACAGGATTTTTAATTTTTGTTTGAATTTTCGAGTTTTTTAATTGAATTGAAAAATATTTTTTTTCTGTGTAGACTGTCGATTTTATAGGATTAGAATTATACATAATTATGACAAATTTGTTCTCAAAATTACTCTTTTATTGATGCCAAAGGTCGAAAGTAATTGATAACTGCGTTTTACACCGAGATTTAACTCATCTAGAACCGCTTTACGATCTTACGAAATGCTCGGCAGGAGGCGTGTTAAGGCCGAATTGGACACCTCGACCACTAGCAGGTATGGTAGTACTCGTAGAAGCACATCTAAGGATAGGTCTTGTCTCTACTTCTATTGAACCTTGTATTGCGTGGATATACTGGTCATTCGAAAATGCGGGTGATAAACTTTTGCTTATGCAGACGACGTGACAATTGCAGTAAGGAGCAAGTAAGCCAGTACTCTAAAGGAGCATTCACAAGGGTACCTTAGATGCACTGAACAGATAAATATGAGGGTGAAAGTTAACTAGATGTACACACGGGAAAGACTGAGCTTGTCCTCTTTACTCAAAGATATTAAATATATATCTTGGAACCTTTCACATTGAATGATTTTGAAAGGTTGGAGGGTCTGTCAAATATCTGGGTTTTATTTTGGACAGCAAGCTTAGCTTCAGACCCAACATACTAGAAAAGAAGGAAAAATGGGCGAAACAAAATAGCCACATGCACTTGTGAGAGGGCTATATGTTGTAAATGGGGTCATTGTCCGAGAATTGTTCGCTGGATCTATACAGCGGTGGTGAGACCGATAATGCTTTATGGGTTTATTGTATAGTGGCAAGTGCTTGGGAAGTCCAACTATTGTGCACTACTGACTAGGGTTCAGAGACTGGCGATGATGTGCTTCACGGTGGAGCAGATTCACGGTATAAGCAGGCAGATTGCGTCGACGTCTGCCTTCAGGTTATGGTAACTCTCACAATGGGACACGGTCGGTGATAGAACATTCTTGAATTTGTAGTCTACTCGAAAGCGGAAGCATTATTTGAACTGAAACATCACACTAACACCGTAAAGGGGTGACCTGACCTACCTGACCATTGTAGCGTGTATCAGACAGAGAGAGAGAGATAGTAGTCCAGCAGACTTTAGTGTCAATGTCTTCTCTGACAGTCAGGCGGTAATCAAGCCCCAGGGATCAGAATTCCTGAATTTAACATCAGCCCAATACAGCCGCAGATCTTTTAATGTGATGGGTCAGCAGAACGATATTCATCTCATATGGGTGCCAGGGTACAGAACTGCAGAGCAGACTAGCTGGCGAGACTAGGGACCACCTTTTAGGTTCAACAGGAATTGGGTGGCGTTAGCATGCCCCTAGCAACGTGTAAGCATATCCTGAGAGAATGCTCCTATATGATGATGCAGGAAAATGGACGATCGCACAGGTTGTCTACGCACCATTTCTCTTGATAATGCTAAGAGTTTGGTGACGATCGTTAAATTTCCTTTTGGAGGGGCGTTGCAGGTGTTCTACCTGTGACTGGTGCACCGACCTGTTTGCCGGATGTCTTCTTCAAAGAACTGGCATCGCCGGATATGACAGTTTGTGATACGTAGGTACAGTTCGCGTAATTTGGGGATTGGGGAAGTTAGTTTAGTGTAGGACCACTACAGTGATAAACAAGTACCCCGAATATGGAGCACAAACACTGGCCTGTAAGAAACCCATTGCACAGTGGAGGATTTGTCGAAAAAAAATAGAAGTAATTTCTAAACGGCTGGTCGGTAATTTTCGGCGGATCAAGAAAAAATTGTATACGGGCATAGCTCTGAAGTTGTGTTAGAGTTATATTTAAGTGCCATAGACTTCACTGGAGCTGCACAGCGATCATTAAAAATTTTAACCCTTGTAAAGCTTTGAATTTTGTTTGTATTGGAATTATTTTTTATATATTCGTAACGCTACTAAAAGCTTGCAAAAACACGACGGCATGTTTAGTTTTTCTCTTATAGTTCAGTTCAGTTGCTTAAAAAATATCCTGGGAAAATGAAACCTATTTACTTACTTAGGTGTCCTCAAACAACCCAGAGGGGTCAAGGGCCTTACCGGCTCTAACCGGCTCGATCTTCAGCATTTCTCCTCCAGTTCGTAACACGAAGCTCTGGCAGGCAATATTCTACCTGGTCTCTCCAGCGAAGTTTTAGTCGTCCAATTTTTCGATGTCCTTCGAGCCAGGCTTCGAATACCTGGTTCATTCTGACCCATTATACTGACAAACGCACTACTTTGATACTATTGATACTATTTTGATACTCATAACTACGTCGAAGTCGGGATGAAGATTATATATGCTTTGGCTAGGAGGAGGCAGTCAAATGCCATCGCCCGGTATGTGCTCAGCTCCCTCATTTGTATTGAGATCTCCTGGGGCAAGTAAAGCAGACAAGTGGTATCTCCATATTCCCAACATATTCTGAGCATTTGTGACGAGATTCCCGTCCTAATTTTTACAAAATGTGGCCCTGATCCATTTCCGATGGTTGGTTTTCTCCGAAGCGTTGTAATTTAATGTTGTAAAAACTCCTTCGAATTGCAGTTAAACAACTCCAAACAATCCGTTGAAGTTGTCACACGATTACGTTTATGGTCAATTGAGAGCAAACGCGGCACCCATCTTGCAGACAGCTGATCATTTAAAATCGAAACCGCACTGCCATATGAAATGCCTATGGCATTAACAATCTCGCGCACTTTTACTCTTCGATCGGCCAACACCATATCGTGGATTTTTCGGCATTTTCGGGTGTATTGACCTCAATTGGCCGTCCAGAGCGTCCAGCGTCATTTGTACTTGTGCGACCACAACGAAAGTCAGTAAATACTTTTTTACCATTGAAATCGATTGTGCAGAGTCCCCATAGTATTTATCAACCTTTTTCTTGGTTTGATTCACGGTTTTTTTTCGCAAAAAATAATGTTTAATGAGCACTTGAAATTCACTTTTTTCCATTTTTAAAAAAATGCACGAGGTTGAATGTTTTGAACAGCTGTTAAACGCAAAGTAAATGACGGACTAGACGGTAGTCTATTAATAGGTGGTACTTGATGGGACCAGTGTTATATTTCATATAACTACGATGGAAGACCGAAAAGTCACGCACTTATTGATCCGCCTCGTATAAGAATTGGATTTCAAACTACCATCATATTGATCTGTTAAAAGGACTCCCTTAATTGAGATTACGAAACGGCATTTAGGCACCTGACCTCAGCCAAATTTTATTTTAAAAAATCAAACATTCCTTCATATTTTTTCGAATATTTTTTACAATTTTATGCATTTTCATGTAAAATATAACACACAACCAGAAGCAAAAATATTTCAAAATGCAGCCCTGAGAAATAAGTATTTTTTCCTCGATATATGTATCCTCGTCTTGGCACTTGGTTCTTTTATCGTACGATACATTATATATCGTACATTATAATATGAAATTTTAACCGGGTAATGTTGGGTTAAAATATGGGATTCATTTTTTGATTAACGGTTAATCGAATAATCAATAAGTTCGAATAATTGGATTCCCTAGTGGATTTTAAAGTTGTATGAACACATGTTCGTTTTGGTAAGAACCAACAAATCCTCTTTTTGTGACGAGGCATTGTCTCAAGGATATGTTTGAAATGGAGAACTTTTTACGAAGCTATGTCTGAAGCTATCCCTGGCAAGCTCATACGCCCCTACAGAATGGGACTGGCAGACACCAACTCCTAAGTGAATGTTAGTAAAGATCCAACCGAACCATTTGATATCAGTCAACATCTTAATGGAGATCACAATGAGAAAAGCCGCAGTTAACACAAATAAACCCATCAGCAGCAAAAGCCACATGATGCTCGTGTATGCTGATCATATTGATTCATTGGAGTATATCTACGATAAGCTATTGCGGAATTTGCGAGAATCGAGAAGGATTCAACAAAATTTGGTTTGACAGCAAATTAGGACAAGACAGAGTTAATGGTTTCAACAAGGTTTTGGTCAGTGCGTGAACGTTGAAAAACGCCATAACTTGGAGATAGTGGACGAATTTATTTACTTCGGATCTGCCGTAAATAATAACAATAAAGTCAGGCTTGAGATAAAGCGGAGAATTGAGCTTGTTAACAGGCCTATCTCTTGGGAAACAAAGATCCAGTTACATCATACACTCATACATACACTGCCGATACAGCCGATTTAGTCGTAACCGAATTTAGAGGTTGTCACAACCTCATTGGATGCAGTCACAACCTCATTCGAGGTTGTCATAATCTCATTCGAGGTTAACACAACCTCATTGGAGGTTGAGACAACCTCATTAGAGGTTGACACAACCTCATTAGAGGTTGAAACAACCTCATTAGAGGTTGACACAACCTTATTAGAGGTTGACACAACCTCGATAGTAGTTCTTACAACCGAATGTAGATAGTGCGACAAATGAATTTTGTAAGCTTATTTATTATTAAATACTGATATATTATCCTGTATTCTTATTAAAAAAATATAGGGTTTTACCCACCTTTTTGGAAGTCCCGGCCATCATGGATGATTGCAGCATATCTCCAACGACCAACCTTCAAAAGTTTCAAAACTACTGATATCTGCTTGGACATTTTCTTCAAACCACAAAAAAATCTTAATATTGCGGCGACAGGAACAAGTGTACATTTTTTAACTTCTTTTAAAATGAATTTTGTTTTTTTAATTTGAAACGTCAAGTTGAAAATTAAATTCGGTTGTAGCTACAGAATTCATGAGAAATTCGGTTACAGCAACCGAATTGACGCCGAATTTGGTCGTTGCAACCGACTTAAGGGTTAAGTCGGTTATTGCCGTCGAATTGATGCCAAATTCGGTTGTGACAACCGAATTGATGCCAAATTCGGTTGTTGCACCTCAATTGATGCCACATTCGGTTACTCCAACCGATTTTGGTAGCAATTTCGGTTGTTGTAACCGAATTGTAATATCATTCACGATTCGATTGTCACAACCGAATAAATTTGTTTCTAATTTTTCGACCTTTATTTTACTAATTATTCTTGAACAATTATTATTTAATTATTTATATTAAAAATTGTCCTGAAGAAGGTTTCCAAAGGAAATCGAAATATCGAGAAAAAAACAAAAAGTTTAATGAAATCGGAAGTGACCTTAAGCGTGAATAATTAGTCAAGAATAATTAACAACCGAATCAATTAAGAAACGAGGTTGCTTCAACCGAATTTCAGTTGTTAGGAATAAATTCGGTCGTGACAACCTCAATTTGGTTGGGGCAACCCCAATTCGGTGGTAACCACCAATTAGTTCTCTGGGTGTATGTATCTTAATTTAAAAACCAATTCGTTTACGTCTTTAAAATGGAAAACAAGATTTTATCTCCGTCCATCCAACTATGATATGGTGAAACATAATGGGGACGTGGTCGTTCCACAATTGTTGTTCGCAATCTCGGAATTTTTACTATAATGTTTGCGTATAATGTTTATATGATGTGGAGATTTAGCAAAATTGGTCCACGGGTTCAAAGGCTATGAAGAAATTTCCAATTATTTGTAACAAAACAAATTCAGGATACTTAGAAATACATATGACTCAAAAAAATTATAGAGATTTGAACTTTCCTGAAAAATTTTGATTTTGAATAAAAGCTTTCTTCGATGTGTTACTTTTGTTGTATCAAGTACTCTGTTTCTCATGTGCTGAATTATCATACCTCTTACTTATTTACTTATCTGGTCTCTCACAACCCCGGGGGATCAGGGACCTTACAAAACGAAGATAACATATTTCGCCAACCAGTCTTGTCCTATGAAAAATATGCCCATCATTTCTATGAAAAGAAGTATCGTACATTAAAGAGACTTGATTTCGTGTGAAATTCGATGAGATTTTCTTTAATTCTATAACAAATGTACCATTTCGATAGTAGTTTGATGCATTTCTGACAATTTGTTTTCTCATCCCTAGATGACAGGATAACCATTTGTTACGGCACTTGTACTCTCCGCATGCCTGCTGAAGCGAGAACAGAAAAAGTTTCAAGGATAAATGGAATTTCAGTTAATATTTAATGCAGAAAAACCCCCGTACAGGGTTGCATGTACAACATCGACAACAACAACTGGAACTGTTCAAGTTCAAAACTAGGAACGGGAACGGCAACGGGAACGGGAAAGTTGATAAGAGTATCAAGATAGGGTTTTCACTTAACATGTTGTTTTGTTTCTATTTGAGCGTTGAGCGTTTCAGTTTCTCTGTTGTATTTTTTCTGCTTCTTGGCTTTGATGTTTAAAAAATACACACACCCATTCATACGTACATATACTTTTGTTGTACCAAAAATTATTTATACATTTGTATGTAAAACGGATTTTGTGCACATACATATATGTATTTATGTGCGACTGTATGTATATACGTACAATGTCCTTTGTAACAGGATATCAAAGTTTTTGTTACGTTATCTATACCATTCTCATAATTGAATCAAGAACAATTTTGTTGTCATTTTAAAGTTTTCAATTTGAGACCTTAAATTTGTAGATAGAAGGAACAATTTACAACAACAACAACTTTAAGATGAGAAAGGAAGCGGAAACAGAAACAGAAAGAGAAAAGTTAATAGTCCCTTATGTCAACTCATCGTAATGTGATATGAACATTTTAATGTGACTTTGTTTAAAATAAGATAAAGCCTAACTAACTATGACAATTCGTTCATCTCTTATCTCCGATTGTTTTGTTAATAATGCAAGGCTGTTTTTAGTGGACATTTGTGACCCTTTGCAGGCTAAAGTAATCAACACTAGACGTGGCATAAAAGCAACTTAAGAATTATTCCACATTCGCAACAGAGAAATCTTGATATACTTACAACTACATTCTATTTTTGCGTAAGTGACTTACTGACTTGACTGACTATCGATTCATTAGCTGTTTGGCCAAACGCGTAATACTACAGGCAAAGAAAAATTTCATTACGCCCAAACGGAAACCCCGGTAAATGAACTTCGTTTTCGATTTACTAATACAACAAACCAACTTTTGTTGCATCAAACATAAACTTTCATTGTGATAATTATTAAAATCGTTTACAAGAACCGCAAACCATTTGTATCAAACGATATAAGGTAACTTTGAAGTAAACCCCGTTTACGAGAAACTAAAAATGTGTCCATTAACTTTTCATTCATTTAACGCCAACATTTAAATAATCTTTTTCAAATATTATAGGACTTTTTTTGTCATAAATATTTTATTTTTCTTGTAAACGTGTTTTGGGTTTAGAGTTTGTACTTGAGTCTGATAATATTGGAGTTATATACAGTATTAAAAACAAAACTCAAAATAGTAAAACTCAAAACACTTTAATAAATTCGAGGAATATAATATCTACCTTACATACATTGAAAGCACTAACACCTACAGTCCACAAAGTTCTATGTCATGGCAAAGAAATTGCCGAAAACAGTATAGTACTTCTATTAGGCGAAATCACGGAAGAAGCGCAATAATCCAGAAACAGAGATGTTAAACAATACAGTTTATTTAATACCTGCAAGTGTTCAAAGATATCTCAAAATTCCGATTTAATGTGTAGTATTAGCCTATCTTTCTCTCTCATAATGAACACAGCTGGATATGTTACACAGCTCTATATTCACTAGTTGTAAACTTTAACTTTACTCTTCATCTACCCATACGTCAGTACACACGCTAATTATAATAAAAACTTAATTCTTATTATTAACTAGTAAATTCGTGTTTTTAATAAATAAGAATGTTCGTAGCCCTCTTGGCCAACAATACATGGTGGCAGCGGTAAAAATAAAAAAGTACCAGAGAAGAAAATAAAAGAAGTGGAAGTGACGGAAAAAGTGAGGTTAAAAAAGAGAAAAAACTTTACATGCCTCCAAAACAAGACGACACAACAACCAACACAGAGAAGAAAATGTTTTTGTGGCAAACATCGCTCCTCCAGAACCATTCAATTTTTTGGTGCCAGAGAGTTGGCCCAAGTGGAGGAAAAGGTTCGAGCGGTATTTGAATGTTTCCGGCCAGTCAACCAAGGGCCAAACAAATCAAATCGATTTACTGTTTTACATTATGGGTGAGAAGAATGAAAAGGTCTTGTTGCAGCTTAAACATGCACCAACGACTTTAGCAAGTGCTTTGCAAAAGTTCGATAGCTATTTCAACCCGAAAAGCAACGTTATATTTGAACGCTTTAAGTTCAACTCACGTGTTCAAGTTCAAGTTGAAACTATCGACAGTTTTATTACGCAACTACATGCTCTGGCAGAAAACTGCGAATATGGCGACCTTAGAGAACAGTTAATCCGAGACAGAATTGTTGTTGGTATGCTCAAAACAAAAGTGAGTGAACAGATGCAGCTAAAATCCGATCTGACGCTCAAAATGGCAACGGATACAGCAAAAATGTGTGCAGTATAGAGACAAGTGGTGGCGCTCAAAGACGGAATCACAGCAGTCAACAGCGAGGTTCCCAGGGTTCAGCATCAAAGGGTTATGGTAACTAGTTATAATCATAAGAATAGAAATATTAAATGTAATTATTGTGGCTATGAACCACATGATAGAAAAATTGCCCCGCGAGAGATAAAAATTGTAATATTTGTAAATTCAATAGAAATTGAAGATAAAAATTCAGTGAATCACCCAAATTCTGAGTACATGATTGGTACGGTCAGGGAATTAGGTGTAAATAATATTAAGAAGATGGGTGTAAACCCCTGGTATGTAAAATGTTCGGTATCGGGGTTGGAAAGTCCACTTAAATTTCTTATGGAATGCATTTGCATTCCGAAAAATTTAATTCCGAAGAATCATAAATTATCCATATCGAAAACGGGTACGCGTTTGAGAGGTCCGAATGACCAATTGGTAAAGGTGTTATGGGTTTTTGAGACGACGTTGACTTTCGAAAATCGGAAATTTTTGGACCAAGTGTTTATTGTTGAAGGCCTCAGTACTCCCATTTTGGGGAGAAGCGCCATGGTTGGACTGGACATTCTTCAGTCATCAGTATTTGAAACCTGTTGCATTAGTGAAAACGGAAAGGATAATAAATCCGAGAAAATTGTTGAAGAATTTCCTAGATTATTTCGTGAGATTGGAGAGTTTAGGGGAGAAGTCAACATAAGGTTGAAGCCCGAAGCGACTCCTTTTGTACAGACGGTACCAATTCCATTATTGCCTAAACTGAAAATTGAAATTGACAGATTGTTAAACCTGGACATAATTCAGCATATGGATGGGGTCACTGAATGGGTCAGTCCCATAGTGGTTGTGCCAAAACCCAACAACGAGATCAGGTTATGTGTTGACTACACTCAGCTAAATAATGCTGTCATTAGGCCATATTTTCCAATGCCAAAAATTTAACTCTCTTTAGCCTGGATTAAAAAGGATATCATTTTTTCAAAAATCGATGCAAATAAAGGATTTTATCAGATCAAATTAGGTCGCGACAGCCAACTTTTGACCTGTTTTATTTGTCCATTTCGATGTTTTATTTTCAAAAGATTGCCTTTTGGTATCTCTTGTGCGCCCGAATACTTTGTATCGAAATTTGGAAAAGTCCTTGATGGAATAGAGAATTGTATTTCTCACGTCGATGACATATTAATTTTTGGAGAAAATCGCGTAGAACACGACGCCGTACTGAAAAAGGTTTTAGCCCGACTTGATAAGGAGGGAATAACTATAAATAGGGGAAAATCATGTTTTGGAGTAAACCAAGTTACATATCTAGGTTATGTTCTCTCGTCAAAGGGTCCGAGCCCGAAAATAGGATGGAGGTCCAACGATTTCTCGGGATGGTTAACTTGGTGGCGAAATTTATTCACAATCGTTCCAAAATCTTGGAACCTATTAACGTGTTAACGGGGAAAGTTGACTTTGTTTGGGATCAGATTCAAGAGCGGGCATTTTCGCAAATAAAACATAGTTTAACCCAAACACCAACTTTAGCTTTTTATGACCCCTCAAAACAGACAATTATCAGCTCTGATGAGTCTTGTAATGGTATTGGCGCATGTCTTTTTCAAGTTGATGAACACGGGAACAGGAAAGTGGTTTCGTATATTTCAAGAACAATGACGGAAACTGAGCGTCATTATGCTCAAATTGAATGTGAGGCTTTGGGAATAACTTGGGCGGCTGAGAAACTATCGGAATACATAACGGGGATTCAGATAATTTTTGAAACCGATCATAAGCCATTGGTGCAAATATTACAATCGAAAAATTTAGATACGCTAACACCTAGACTTCAGCGTTTTAGAATGCACATCATGCGATACGACTACAGAGTAGTATATCTTCCAGGGAAAGATCTGAAAATTGCGGTCGCTTTGTCCCGCAGTCCGGTTCCCTGCGACCCCAATGAATCTCAAGAACTGGGAATGGAAACTGAAGCATTTGTAAGATTTATAGTAAAATATTTCCCAGTAAAGGATTATTATATGACAAAAATAATTGAAGCTCAAAAGCAAGACCCATTATGCAAACACTTAGTTCAGTATACGGCTGATGGATGGCCATCTAAAGATAAACTACCTGATTTCATGTTAGCATATTACCAATATCGTTTTGATATTTCATTTTCCGAAAATTTAGTGTTAAAAGACACTCGAATTATAATTCCTTCCAGTTTACAAAAAGAGGTTATAGATTACATACACTCAGGGCATCAAGGCATTACGAAATGTCGCAGTTTGGCTCAGACTTCTGTTTGGTGGCTGGGACTGAGTTCCCAATTGGAAACGTTAATACGAAATTGCTCCAACTGTATCGAGGAGCGAATTAACAGCAAAGAAACGTTTAGGTACGAAACCTCCTCTACGCGACCGATCTAGATCTGTTTAAATTGAACAAGTGGTACCTCATAATAGTCGACTACTATTCTCGCTATTTTGAGTCCTTTCCGCTAACTTCAATGACAGAAGACGACATAATAGATAAAGTTAAAGAATTTTTTTCACGATTTGGTATATGCTCTGTTTGCAGAAGCGACAACGGGCCCCAGTTTAAATCAAAATTTAGACAGTTTTTAAAAGATTACAATTTTAAACATGTCACTAGTAGTCCTTACTATAGCCAGTCCAATGGTGCTGCTGAAGCGGCAGTAAAGATGGCTTAAAGGTTATTAAAAAAATGCGACAACATTCACGAAGGTCTTTTAAATTATCGTTCGACAAATGAATTCTCTCCGGCGGAGCTAATGATGGGCCGTAAAGTAAAAACTTTAGTTCTAATGTTACCTAGCTTCCTTGAAACAGATAATTACTAAAGGGTTATGGAATAAGAGACCCGAATTAAGGAAATGCAAATGAAACATGAAATAACCGGTATAGAACTAAAGATTTGCCAGAACTGAAAAATGGGGATGTCGTGTGGATTGTCGATCTGAAAAATTACGGTAAAGTTTTGGAAAAATTAGATCAACCCCGATCATATCTGGTTGAGTCATATAATGAAAAATATAGGCGAAATAAATAACAATGTTGAAAATATCAATGGCCAAAATTATATTAATGATCAAGGTAATCCAAACACTCTTGAGGAATCACCTTGTATGGAAAACCTACCCCGGACACAACCTTCGGTGGAAGCTGAAGACGTTTCAGAAGTTGGTTCCTCGCCAAGAGTCAGTAGACAAAAGACAATGAGGTCATTGGTTAAAAGACTATGTATGTACTTGAATAACAGAAAGTAAGAAAAAATATTTTTATTGCAATTATAATCATTAATTTCCCAAAGGGAAAGAAAAATATTTTTGTATTACAATTATAAAATTATATTATATCATTAAATATTATAATATTACAAAATAATGGAAAAAGTGTTATTAGAATAAATTTTAAATGTGAATTTTTGTAAATATTTATTTGTCTGAAAAAGGGGGATGTAGTATAAGCCTATCTTTCTCTCTCATAATGAACACAGCTGGATATGTAACACAGCTCTATATTCACTAGTTGTAAACTTTAATTTTACTCTTCATTTACCCATACGTCAGTACACA
This sequence comes from Phaonia tiefii, assembly GCA_963931995.1. NCBI lineage: Eukaryota > Metazoa > Arthropoda > Insecta > Diptera > Muscidae > Phaonia > Phaonia tiefii. The sequence goes on from OZ008370.1 coordinate 77,858,733, forward strand.
CGCTAATTATAATAAAAACTTAATTCTTATTATTAACTAGTAAATTCGTGTTTTTAATAAATAAGAATGTTCGTGGCCCTCTTGGCCAAAAATACATAATGCATCATTTATTTCTATCATCGCATCCGGCAAATAAAGAAATTTAAGGTATTTCATCTGTTAATACTTTAGATTATTGTGTGGAAAATACTTTAGTTAATATCTACATGTAACTACATGTCTATTATATAAAATAAAGACCATTTATATGAAATATACTCAATACCTCGATTTTAATGGCACGAATACTTTATTGTTATCCCGAACCATCAGTTTATGAAATGATTATAACGGGTGAAACCCCGAAGGTATTGGTATAGGACACTTAAAACAAGTGCACAGAATATGAAACTACAGGTAGAATATGAGGAGGACTTCGCCAATTTTGGGCAAGTTCTACGTATTTTATGATCCCAACCCATAGTTTCATAAAATAATGACATCAGGTAAAAATATGAAGTGTTTGCCAATGCCATAGTGTAGTTGTCCTACTGAACGAGGCAATCGGCAGGGTACAGATATTACATTTACAGGTCCAAAGTGTTAGGTTTTCGAGTGATTCCTACACTTGTTATATACTATTGAAAATGTAAACTTCTCTTCTATAATAAAACCGTTTTTAGAAATATCCACACTTCAAAAATTTCTTTAACACTTTTTAAAAAACTCAAAATAAATAATTATGGAAAGATCTTTTACATATTTGATTTAAAGTATATAAGTACATATTGATGGTATCTCAGTATGTTTGTATATGTTATAGACCAATGAACGCCCAATTAAATCCAATCAAGTTTTGTTCCCCAATCGTTAAAAACAGGGATTTATAATCAAAAAAATTTCATATGAAAATTCGATATTTACATATTAAGCTCTCCTGAGCTCATTTATACGTAGGACCTACACGCTGAAAAATAACGGCCTCTCTAACCTATTCTCCCAAACATATTCTGCAGGATCCATATATGTATATATTTGGAGCACACTTCAAACATTAATGCGTTTGCAAGTCCCAAACTCACTTGTGTTTAAATGTAAACAGCAAATATGTATGCTGTTACGTAGAAACATATGCGTATTTCCCCCCAAACATAATAATATTTAAGAATGAATTATTCTTTGATTTCAATATTTATTATAATTAGTTTTATCAACATAAATCCACATTTATTAATACTTAATACAACAAATTATAAGATTTAAAACAGCCTTTTTTACACTTAGCTGCATTAAATGCATTATTTGTTTTTTTTTCATGAAATGAGAATCTGCTGCTCTTTTGCTTCTCCTTTGTTGTCTCTCACGTTTTTGGAAGGTTTCAGCTATGCGTTGGTTATCACTACGGGTTGGTACACAAAGAATATATTTATATACAAATCTAGTTCATGCAAGCCTAGCGTTTATTTCACAAATGGGCTTCAAGTTGTTGTACTTTCCAGGGCTTCAAGTTGTTGTCCTTTCCAGTTTCTTTTCTCAAAATCGTTTCTTACTTTGGTAGTGCACAAACATATGTTCGAAACACATTCACAAAAACCAAAATAACATCACAAACCATTTAAGCGTCCGAGCCTTCGTTTATACTTTTTTCACTGATCAAGCGCTTATTTTTTGAATAATGCAAAAATACAAATACACACTTACAAGATAGACTCTATCGCTGTCCCTCTTGTATTCTCTTGATCTTGAGAGAACATAGACAATGCAACAAACACAGCTGTATTTGTATCACGAACATGAATATATGTGGGTCGAAAACATATAGATTCTAACATATTAATCATTGTGTCTCAAACATGTAACATTGAATAGCAAACACAATATATTTGGACACAAGAATATTATATTTGCGACAAGCTCCAAACATACTTTATATTTGCATCTAAACAAACAAAAAATACAGATTTTTCATCGTGTATTTCTTTTTTGGCGTGTGTTTAAGAACATTTTGACCTACAATAAAAATTGTAAAAAATATGTAAAAAAATCCCGAGCGAAATTTTGTTTAAATATTTCACATTTCTGTCGGGCTGTCGGGCGCATTTCCAAATGATCAGAATTTTACTTTAAATATACTTGTCAAATCCTTGTCTTTCGGAAAAATTTGAATAGGTTTTTTGAAAAAACCTGAAGAAAATATGGACCTTTTCGGGAAAATATTGTGTTCTTTACAGTTTGAAAAAAAATTTGACTTTGAGAAGTCGGCATTTTCAACCGCCTTGAGATAACTTAAAAATGTTAACAGTGACTTCTTTACTGAAGTGCTGCCACTTTAGTGGAGTTTTTGAAATATTGTTCTTTCTCAAATGTCCGAGTTAATAAAAAAAAATCAATGAGTGTTCGATTTCAACGAACATATTAGTAAATGTTACATTGGAAAATAAAAAAAAAATAGTTTTCGTGCTGAAGGCTCTTTTGCTATTGCACTTTCTTTTTTCGTACATCTGCTTTAACAGTAGATGTTAAAGTGTTACAATAAATAAAGCAAAATTTATCTCACTGAAATAACTGTTTTTGTTGTGTCATAAATAGAGCGACGACAAAAATTATTGAATAGTATCATGGTACAAACAAATGGTAGAAGCATTAGCCCAGCTGATTAGAACTGATTAGTGAGTTTTTCTCTTATGTCAAAGTTTCTTATACAACCTCCGTTCGCCTATAATTGCTGTTTTTGATATGTTTTCTCCGTAAAAATAACATAGAAACGTTTTAATTTTCATACTTAAATGTTTTCAAAATATCAAAATAAAAACACACGCATTTTGTAAATGACACTTTTTCCAATTTTGTTTACATTTTCATTATTTTTCAATCAGCTGCGTTGAGACAATACAGCCACTGTGCAAAAATAAAATGCCTGTTGTTTTTGGCTTTTTGTATTTGTTGTTGTACTGCATCTACCATTATATTTATACCATGAATAGTATAGAGAACTTATTGGACTCTTTTTCTGCTCTCATGTAGAGAGTCTGAGTAAAAGAGCATAAACGAGTCTTATTCTCTTTATAGAATATTTTAATATAAATGCACCATTTGGACAATGTTATTACATAAAAGAATACAAAAAGCATAAATGTTTCAAAAAACATCAATGTTTCTATTCTATACTTTACATTGAACGAAAAAGCATCGTCACAGGGATGAAAATGTTCATAACCCCAACAACTTTCGTAATCGAAAGTGGGCTAACGTACAGTTTCATTCCCGCTACGAAAATGTGTTCATCAACTGCGAATTGTTCGTCACTGAGAAGAACGTATGGTTGTTGCTGCAATGAATTTCATTCATTATTGCAACGAATTTGTTTCATTGTTGCAATGAATAAATATCGTTCTTGCAATGAAATTATTGCATTGCTGCAATGAATTGGTTTCATTACAATAATGAATATGTTTCATTGCTGCAATGATTTTGTTTCATTGCTGTAATGAATGTGTTTGAAATTATATATTGTTTATTGTATATAAATACACTGTTAGTATTACATTGCAGGTGTTTGATAAAAAAATTTTGAATTTTTGTTTCGAAAATGGTGTGAATTTGCTAAATATATTATATCCATTCCACTCGTCTGGAGAAAGATTATGGTAGTCGAGGGGTTGAGTGGTAGTGGCCGTTGTACTCAGGTCCTCCAATTAAAAATAAAAATATGAGGAATTTATTATTAAGATTTCTATTTAAGATATGTGCATATCCACGTATGTCTGTACTTACCATGAACATAAGCTCTACTCCCGTATGGATTTCATCACAGCAATTGATCTATGTTCAAAACTTTCTTTGACATAGAACCACATTATTGTTTTTTAAATGTTGAGGGTTCTGTCATTCAATTGTAGCGCCACATTTCCCCGTCATTAAGCCACTGATCGCTCTGTAAGCATTTTCTTCAACTGATTTTTTATATATTTTATACACATTTGTTAAAACTTCGGTTGGATTTATTTCATTGTATGTTAAATTGTTACTTTTTATGATCGTCTTACTTGAAACACTTCTTCGTTTTTATTGACTTCGAACCGAACCAATTCAAGGAAACAGGCGCGACCGAATTATGGGTAAAACACCAAAACTCGAACATTTTGTTACGATTTGTGCCGTCACGCTCGTACAAACACACACAAATGTTCAGTTACATATTTCGGGGTAGTTTTTCTGCTATCGAGGCGCACTTTATTTGCTGTCGTGCTGCTCCTTGCATTCTGTTTGTTTATCTATTTCATTCATAGATACTCAATTTACACAAACTATTACAGCAAACACATAAATTCACACAATTTATTTTTCTGAATAAAATATTATTACTTTACTAAGTTGAACTAATTAGCCTGTTTTAAAAAATGTATTTAAATTATTCTGGCGTAGAATTATGTCTACCAGTTTCGGTTGTTGCAAAAGAACTGATTCAAGATGTGTACGTGAACCAGCACTCACGCTCCCATTTCCTCTTGCTTTTTTACGCTCTCTCATTTTTTTGACTGCTTTTCTCTCTTTATCTTCATAAAAATGTTGGCAAACCTCCGAAATAAATAAATAATGAAAATAAACTATAAAAGATAAGATAAATCAAATATCAATAACATTTTTTTTAATTTGTAACCCATTTTTCTACACAATTCAAATTAAATAAAATTGTTGCAGGAACGAAACGTAAGTTTTCGTAAAAATTGTCAAAGAAATCATGTATGAAAATTTTCGTTGCAGCGATTACCAAATTGTCTGATATACGAAACTTTTCATTGTAGCAACGTAAAAATATTAACGAAAATGTTTCATCCATACGACGAAGCATTATTCTTTCAGTCTACTATTCAATACTCTTTGGCGACGACGACCTGCTTGCTTGTTTGCTGACGCTACATCAATACCATCATACTTATTTTCAGGCAGAGACTATTGTTGTACAACAACCACGTATGTAATGCTAACGCTGTGTGTTGTTTGCATGTGTTCACTTTAATAGATTTCCCTACCCGTGCCTATAGATGTTAACACATCAAAAAGCAAATGTCGCTTGAGTTATTCTTGGTTTGACTTTGTCTTCGTAGCGGCACATTTGTCAGATACAGATTTTTCAGCGGGTAGATAACACATTCTTTAGCAGAACAACTCGTCTGTGGAATTAGCTCCCCAGTGAGGGTTTTATTGCCACTTAAAATTTACTGAAATTTAAGGCTTATACTTCCCTCAGACATTTATATGGAGTCAGACATTTATATGTTTGTGTGCGCAATTCTTGTACATGAGGTTTGTGGTACATGGATTCTATTCGTGCGCTGACCACCTTATACTTTTTCTTTCGACGGTTTCCTCGCATAGAGGCGGCGACACTATCGATTAATTAGGCATGAAAAAGCTTCACTAACAAACTATGGGTCACAAGCATTGAGTGTAGAGCTAGAAAACGCACAGCTCACTGATTGCGAGGAGCTTCCCCAGTACAATTTGAATCTCTTGGTTAGCTCACTTTTGATGAAAATAATTGCCGGAGCAATTTCACTCGTGTGCCGAAGTATTTCCTTTCAGTGTATCTATTTGACTAGTCGATCAAAGCACCTATTCACCGGTACTTCTAACTTTTGCGACTTTCGGTCGTTTTGTACTAGTGTGGCGTAATTGGGGTCAAATCCTATAGAGTTGAAATAGTTGGGATACCATTAGAATGTATGTATGTATGTGTTTCTAGTATTGTCTTTCGCACAATTATAATGGGTCATTCATTTAGAGGTTATTTTCCAGTAGGAAGTTTGTGACAGATCAAACAGTCATGCTATTTTTATTCACCATTGTTGGACATTTCATCATCGGCAAAGTGTCTACCAATTCGTCTAAAATTTAGTTCAGCGATGAGACTTATTTCTGGTTTAGTGACTATGTCGGTAAGCAAAATTGCCTTATTTGGGCTGAAGAGCTGCCATTGCATCCAGACAAAACAACGGTTTGGCGTGGTTTATGGGCAGCTGAAATCTTCGGCGCAAACTGCGAATGGCGTCCGTAATAGCACCATAATAACGGACTATTTTCTGCCTGAGTTGAAATCCTATATCCCGGCGATACTTGGTTCGAACAAGTTGACCCTACTTGCCATACAGCCCATGAGACCGTTGCATTATTGCGAGAAGAATTCGGTGAACAGTTAGCTTAGGACCAGTGAATTGGGCGCCAAGATTATCTGATATTGCTCCTCTAGAATATATCGTGTGGGCCTACGCAAATTCCAAAGTCACTTAAATAAGCCGACTACACTGAAAGAAAATCTGTACATCAAGTCGATGAACAATTTTCATCAATTGTTTCTCATTGAATTGATGACAAGTTTCATCAATTCAATAAAAAAAATTCTTCCATTTGAACATTGTGCGTTTTTAACCATTTTCAGCTTCATTGAACTGATGATATTTTTTACATCAATCTCCATTATTGGCATTTGGAAATAATTAGTGGGACCGATTCAAAATAAGGACGTAGTATTGAAAATATAAACAGAAAAAGTCAAAAAGGCGTACTTATATAAAATTTAAAATAAATACAGAATAAAGAATAGAGAAATGGACAGAAAATATTATCCACGCTATGAGCATTTTTCATGTGGTCTTATACGCTGTTCTTGTGGATTTTTTACGATGAAAATATGACCAACATGATGACCAATTTTATCATCAATTGATGACAACATTATATCTAATTGACGAAAAAATTACAGAAAATTAATGAACAATTTACATCAAAATGGTGAAAAATTTACTTCAACTTGATGACAAACATACGTCAAGTTAATCTAATATTGTCTTTGAATCAACGTAAAGCATTAATGAAATATGGATGCAGGATTGATGAAATGTTCTTCATGAGGAAATGAGGAAATGTTTCATTAAATTAATGAAGGAATTCATAAATTTGATGAAACTTTTTCTTTCAGTGTACGATTGAGGAATTGGAAGCCAATTCGCATCATTCATTCGCCAAATACTACTAGAATTCCTCGAATGCATAATCGAAAATTTGGATCCCAGAATGGACCATGTTAGTTGCAGTTACGGCCAAGATTAGAAAGAAATTACCTTGAAAAAATAAATACAAAGAATAGTAATTTTGTATGGTATTAAAAATTTCCACAGTAATTATTTTTAAATTTTAAAAGAAAATACCTTTAAATGGATCACCCTTTATAACATTACAAAACCAAAAAAATATTAATGTTCACATTCACGGTAACAGATTCGTATCAAATACTAATTGTTTTCCCCATCACAAATGTTACTAGGATTTCTTTGCTCTTCTTCAAAGCCATTATACTTTGTTCTATGTGAGAGACAAAGCAGCATTAAGGATAAAGCAGGAACATTGCAAATGGATTGTTATTAAAACGTAATGGGCGTTTTGTTGCTTCTACCTTTTTGCTGCTTGTCATTTTCGAGTGGGGGCTACGAATTCTTCCTCGAGTATGTGTGTGAATGTGAGTGGATGTGAAGGAAGTGGTGGGATGGACGACGCCATTATGAAGTATGATGGCCCCCAGTCTGGTGTTTGTTTTCCTTTTTTTTGCTTTGGCTAAGGGACGAATGGAGGAAAAAACAGCAAAAGGAAAAATGTTTTAAAAGATGCTTTTAGCGGTAAATAATGAAAAGTTAAAAAGCCACATCAATGTTGCATACACACTAATATACACATACATTAGTGCTCTGTTAATGGCATACTCATACTTATTTATACATGTACTGACGCAGTGGTCCTTCCATACATACATACGTATATATACGTCATCCATACGTACAGCTATTATTATTTAAGTGTGTGCATTTTACGTACATATTTGCGTTGTCCTTTTACCTTTTTTCGTCTCTATTTTGTGTTGTTTATTTGCAATTTACTTTGGTTTTTTTCAACTTTTACTACCTACCAACAAGTCTTCGTCTTAGTAACTGTGTTTATCCCATTCGTGTTGTTGCTGCTGCTGTTTCTAGGTATCCTTACGAGTGGTTTTTGTGTTGTTTTCATTTTTTATTCAATTCCTTTTTTTGCTGTTTGTTTTTGTTGTTGCACATAAACACAGTTGCGGCAAGATGTTATATTGATATCACCATCACCATAATCAACAGCATCAACAAATCCATTATCCTTTTCTCTTCATTTTAAAGCATTCGCCAACCAACCAATCAACCAAACATTTGGTGTTGCTTCTCTCGCTCAATCTACGGAAAAAATGCTTTCCAATGACTAAAGGTATAATGCGATGCTTATATGTATATGGTACTAATGCCTGTGTATATTGGTTATCTATTGATGCGGCTACTCTTGTCAGAGAATAGCAAAACAGCAATTTTAATGAAACCTGTATTGTAATTCGGGGTATTTTCATTTAATGTGCTGGAATGCCAATAATACTTTATTACTTTTAATTAGATGTCATCGCATATGTTTTCAACCGAATCCAAGCTTTCGCAAGGATTGATTCGCCTCTAGTGGAGTCCCGGCCGTCCTATTCTACGAATTTCTTTAAGTATGTTCTCGACTATGTTTCTTCATAATTTGCTCAACTACGTCGATGTCGGCAAATATCTCTAACATATTCTTCCAAACACATTCTGCAGGAACCATGTATATATTTGGAACACACTCCAAGCTTTCATATACTTGCAAGTCCCAAGCTCGCTGGTATCTAACAAATATTATCATGTTTACTTAAGTGGAGGCATTCGTGTGCTTCATCCCAAACGTAATAATATTTAGAAGCAAATTAGTTTTTGATTTCAATATACTTACATACATACACTCTGAAAAATAACGGCCTCTCTAACATATTCTTCTAAACAAATTCTGCAGAAACCACGTATATGTTTGGAACACACTTCAAGCTTTCATATATTTGCAAGTCCCAAACATACTTGTATTTAAATGCAAACAGTAACATGTTTACTGGCAAACATATATGCTTTCACGTGGAAACATATGCGTTCTTCATCCCAAATATCCATATACTTACGTGGAAGCATTCGCGTGTTTCCCCCCAAACCTGCATGTACTTACGTGGAAACGTATGCGTATTTGCGTCCAAACATAATAATATTTAGAAATTAATTATTCTTCGATTTCAATATATATGTATTATTTATTATAATTAATTTTATTAATATAAATCCACATTTATAAGTAATTCAATTCATTCAAGATTTAAAACGGTCCTATTTACCTTTATTTGTATTGAATGCATTATTTGTTTTTTTTTTCATGAAATGAGAATCTGCTGCTCTTTTGCTTCTCCTTTCTTTGTTGTCTCTCACGTTTTTGTTTTCAGAAGATTTCAGCTATGCGTTGGTTATCACTATGCGTTAGTACACAATCAAGATATTTATATACAAATCAAGTTCATGCAATCCAAGCGTGGATTAATTACTTGTGTTTTTTTATTACACTTATTTCACAAATGGTCCGCCGTTTCTTTCCTCAAAATCGTTTCTTTTTTTAGTAGCACACACACATATACATGAAACACATCCACAAAAACCAATGTTAGTATTTATTTAACTGTACGAGCCTTCGTTTATTCTTTTTTACTGATCAAGCGCTTTTGATGTCCTGTGTGAGATGAACCATTGACGACTGAATACATGAAACTAAACGCAATACATCAGCCAAAATAAGAAACACTTCATCTGAAATTTAAACGCACATTCTGGAATCTTTATGACTCACTGACTGAGAGAAAAATGCACAATAACACACTTACAAGATAGACTCTCCCGTTGTCCCCCATTTATTCTCTTGCTCTCGAGAGAGCAGAGACAGTGCAACAAACACAGCTGTATTTGAATCACAAACATAAATATATGTGGGTCGCAAACATATCTATTATAATATATTATCATTGGGTCTCAAGCATGTAATATTGAATAGCAAACACAATGTGTTTGAACACAATTGTATTATATTTGCGACAAGCTCCAAACACATTTTATATTTGCATCCAAACAACAAAAAATACCGATTTTCAGCGTGTATAAAGTCTATTATTTAGTATAATTAATGTTACCAATATAAATCTACATTTATAACCAACTAGCTGACACGGCAGACTTCGTCCTGCCTACAAAAGTTTTTATGATATCAAATAAATATAAAAAATTGCACATTCGGGTATGCGTTAAGGTGTAAGAAATGGTGTCCCAACCTGTACGGGGAAATTGTCCTAGCCTATATGGGTAAAGATTATTTTTCCTTTATAAAACACACAAGTTTTCTTAGTAATGCTAGTAACCACATCGGTGGCGGATATTCACGTTTATTTTATTTGGATTGTAACATGTTATTTTCGTGAGGATTGTAACATGTCACTACAAAACATTTGTTAGTGCTCCGAAATCACATTTCTTACTGCAGGCCCGAATAAGGTAGCTAAACTCCCGAAACTAACATGGAATGTTTTCTACTGTAGATTTGTATTGTTTATATAATTTATATTGTTGTATACAATAGCTCTGTCTGCGTACAAATTTTTTGCATCATTTTGTGCAAAATGTTGTCTGCGTATTCCAAATCTCTTGCAGCGAGAGAGCCAAAAAGAGATTTATTTGACAGTTGGAAGTTAGAGAACTTGCAAAATGTTGCGGGAGAAATTTCTGCTTGCAAGATTTTGCAACTAGTTTGAACAGCTGTTTTGAACAGCTAGTTTGAACAGCTGTTTAAATTTAACAATGGCAAAGGTAAGTAGTTAGAATTGTGTGGATTTTTAACGTTTATAATAAATTATAATAAACAAAACATTTTACTTCATGTTAGAAACGTGCAAATATACAGTGCGACCGTGCGACACACATGCTAAAATTCTTTTGCTTTGTTATTTCAATGGTTTACACACCGATCAGCTGTTTTCTTGCAAGATTTCACTGGATGCTGTCTGCACTCTTACTCTCCCAAAAAAAGTTACTGAGTATTTGCTACTGGAAAAGTACGCAGACAGACCTAATCACTATCACTATCAAATAGCTGCTCGTGTTTTGAAATATTCAATGAAGAGAGGAAGAGATAGAGCAGAGAATTATAGCTTCACTCGTTTGGTTTGTTGGCATTTGAGTGAAGAACAATTTTGACTGTTGATTTTAGTACATCGTTTTTAGTGACAGCTTTCACAAGTGATCGCAAGCACAAAGTGATGTATAAACTACCATTTTTTGCCATTGGCATTCGCGTTGGCTTTTGCGTTTATATTCACTTTTGGGACTTTTAGAATGCTACCCTTATTTTTGTGCGATTTCCAAACGTGTGGTGCTTCCAAAGTCAAGGTAACCTGCCCATATTCACATGATCTATGCGTAAGTCTTTGAAAAAATCAACTTTGTGTATTCAATCAGCGTGTTTTGGTTACACCGCTTGTTTATTTATATGTTTTGTATGAAGCACTTAGCGAGAACATAGCGACGCGAATCATTTTCGCTATGTTTAAAAAAAATTTACACCTTTTACCGTTTTCTAGCCTATTTCATATTTTTGAATAAAATTTCTTATCGCTAAATAGCCGTTTTCTTTTCAACTTAGCAAGCGATAATCGCTTGCTCGTAACCAAAACACGACTAATATTGGAAAACTCTTTATACATGCTGAAAAATAACGGCCTCTCTAACATATTCTGCAGGAACTATGTGGAACACACTTCAAACATTAATATATTTGAAAGTCCCAAACTCACTTGTGTTTAAATGTAAACAGCATAATGTTTACTGGCAAACATGTATGCTTTTACGTGGAAACGTATTTATTTCCCCCCAAACATAATAATATTTAAAAACGAATTATTCTTTGTTTTCAATATATATGTATGTATTATTTACTATAATTAATTTTATCAATATAAATCCACATTTATAAATAATTAATACAAAAAATTAAAAGATTTAAAGCGGCCTTTTTTAAATTTGGGTGCATTGAATGCATTATTGGTTTTTTCATGAAATGAGAATCTGCTGCTATTTTGCTTCTCCTTTCTTTGTTGTCTCTCACTTTTTTGTTTTCGGAAGGTTATCAATATCCATTGGTACACAAAGAATATATTTATATACAAATCCAGTTCATGCAAACCAAGCGTTTATTTCACAAATGTTCCGCCGTTCCGATTTTCTCAGTAAAGGCTCGGACAGAAAAAGGTCTTCACGTTGTTGCCCTTTCCTGTTTTTTTCCTCAAAATCGTTTCTCACATTGGTAGCACACATACATATATACGAAATACATACACAAAAATCAAAATTCGTTTATTCTTTTTTCACTGATCAAGCACTTTTGATATCTTCTGTCCGATGCAGCATTGACGACTGAGTACATGAAACTAAAACACAATACATCAACCAAAATAAGAAACACTTCATTTGAAATTTACACGCACATTCTGGAATATTTATGACTCACTGACTGAGAGAATAATGCACAATACACACTTACAAGATAGACTATCTCGTTGTCCCTCATTTATTCTCTTGCTCTCGAGAGACCACAGTTGTATTTGTATCACAAACATAAATATATGTGGGTCGCAAACACATATATTTTAACATATTAATCATTGCGTCCCAAACATGTAACATTGAATAGCAAACACAATATGTTTGGACGACAAGCTCCAAACACACTTAATATTTGCATCCAAACATCAGAAAAAGACAGATTTTTCAGCGTGTATTTTCTTCTCGTTAAGAGACATTTAGGTTGTTTTGATTATAAGACCATGATGAGTTCTCGATTATGAACAAAAACAAGTTAAACATATTAAAAGGTCGAGTGCAATAATATTCTAAATATTTTAGAAACGAAATTAACATAATCTCTTAATTTATGGGAAATTTACTGAAAGAAAAACGTACACGGAACTGATGAATTTGTATAGTGTCCTGATGTAAAATATCATCAATTTCCAACCTACGACACATTTCATTTTCATTGGATTGGCTTCGGTTTTAGTCAAACTAGTCACAAATTCAATGCATGTTATTCATTGAGTTGTAGTAATTAAAAATCGTAATAATTTTATTCATTGAATGGAAAAATTGGTGCATTAATTAATTATACGCAAACTTTCATCAATCCAATGTATTAATTACGTTATTAATTAGATTCAAATTCTTGATCTTTATCTATAATGTCAATTGTTCCAATTTAAAATAATGTTTATGTTGCTATTATGTAATGATATAATCATTTATTAAATAATTATCCCCGTTTAAAATATAAGTCTAAAAATATCGAACAAAATTCTTCATTTCAATGACGATGAAAATATTTGAAAAACCACATGATCGTTAAATTAAGGAACATTTTTATTGCCTCAATGAAATTGTACCTAAATTTAATGTAGAACTATTGATGGAACTTTTTCTTTGAACTGATGATCACTCTTTTTACAGTGACCAAGCTTACAAGTTCAGAAGCATTTTTCAAAATGAAAAATAGTTGTTTTTTTGTTGGCAAAAAGAGAATTCAGGAAAGCACCTACCTTTCCAAAATGACCTAAACGAAGCCCAGAGGTCTTACCGTTCCAAAGTTATGTCCATTTTACTGAAATGCAAAAATGTTTGTTTTTGTTTTTGGACACATTTATTTGTTTTTGTAAATTCACACGTTTAAGATTTTCATTTATTGAAATTTTCAGAAAAAAAATGGAAAAAAAAATTCACATAACCTCAATTTGCTCAGTCAGATGGCAGGTAACTTATGTATGATAGATAGTATGTAGATAGCCATACCTCTTACCTTTCCAAAATGACCTAAAGGAAGCCCAGAGGTCTTACCGTTCCAAAGTTATAACCATTTTACTGAACATAAGTTACCTGCCATCTGGCTGAGCAAATTGAGGTTATGTGAATTTTTTTTTATGTGAATTTTTTTTTCCATTTTTTTTCTGAAAATTTCAATAAAAGAAAATCTTAAACGTGTGAATTTACAAAAACAAATAAATGTGTGCTGTTTGTCCGGAGCTTCCTGAATCACCCTGTATACAAACTGAATTCTGCAATTCACATGTGCGAATTAGTATTAATCGAAGGTCCCTAAGTCTGTGTTTACACATGCAACTTTAGGTCTGCAATTTTGAAAAACTCTGCCGACGTTCTTGAGTTTTTAGGAGAGAGAGGTGAGAAGAACGGAGGGGGAAAAAAGTAGCAAGTGCTTTGCAACTCCGTTTTGTTTTCTTTCGCAGTGAAGTTGGCTGTAGAATAATTTGACGTTTTTCTTTAAAAGTTGTTTCTTTTGATGGTTGAAACAACGACGCGGTGTGAATAAATAAATAAAATAAAATAGTGATTTGTAATAAAGTGTAGCGAATCCGAAGTAATTTGTTAAAAAAAAGTGTAACTCAGTCTAAAGAAATAAAAAAGTGTTTAATGCAAATGAAAACAAAATTTTTTTATCTCATTATTTACCATCGGCGTTTCGCGGTTTTTTGCATCTATAGTTGCGGAAAACAAACAGCGAGTGAGATAAAAAACTTTTGTTTTTATTTGAATTAAATTAACAATTTGAACTAATTAGCTAAAAAACCAAACACTAAATTAAAAACGTAAAAGTGATCTGATAAAATAATAAAAATGTCAACAAAATGGTCCAAAGAAGACATCACTAAATTTATTGTGTGTGTGCAGCACACACACACAACACTTTTAGTCTGTATACAGAAAAATGATGTACAAATGCCAGAAGTAACAACATTGAACACAAGATTTTCACAATTTAAAACGCGGACAAGTTGCACGTGTAAACACATATTGCAACTTCAAAAGAGAATCGTAAAGAGCTGCAGCAGAGTTTTTCAAAGTTGCAAACTTAAAGTTGCATGTGTAAACTCAGACTAAGTATCAACATCACTGAAACCATTTTTCAATTAGAAAAATGTTCATGACTTGTAAGCTTGTAGTATGAATTTCTCATACATTAACCAAAAACTAACAAAAATCGATCATAAAAATTCAAATTAGCTTTTTTAGAAAATTTTTATCTAAAATTTTGTACCACCTGAAACAAAAAAGACAAAAGATGTTAACATTTAATTTTTATAAATTATAATACAACTTGCCATTACTTTGAATAAATCTTAAATCTTGAATCTTATGTTCATGGTATTCTTGAACTAGCTTTATTCCTATTTCGGCACAGTCATTAACTATTTTTAAGTTAGCAATAATAATCTAAATCAGCCGAAGAACTTGCGTCTTTTTTTAAAAGATCAGTAGAAATTTTAAACTTTCTTAAAAGTTTGTTGGTGTTCTTGGAAAAATAATTGCAAATATAATTTTAGTTAAAATAAAAAAACGAAAAATAGGCCACAAATTTCGTAGTTATTCCAGATTGTTTTCGGACTATTTTTCGTATCTACAATTATGAAATATCGCCCATAATGGGTCTTTTTTAACATTTAATTTTATGAAAAACATCCACATGGGCAATTTTTCACAAACGTATTTTGGGTAATTTTGCATATACGGGTCCGAATCGTATCAGCGAAAGCGTAATCCGATGTGTCGGATGTCCAACATGTCCGGCCCGAATTGAATCCGATTCGGATCAGCGAAAGCGTAATGGGATGTGACAGCCTCAAACCGAATCCGAATCTGATCCGAGTCAGACTGTGTGCTTCTTGCGAGTATCGCTTGTGTGAAGAAAGTGGGGAAATGGGACATGGGCTAATGTAGGTTACGCCATGATATCGCATTACTTGTGTGGTCTGTAGGAATGGAAAATTGAACACCCGATAAGGTACCAGGATTGCCTTTCCATACGTGTCGTTTGAGACTTTGATATTCCAAAAAGAAATGTTTTTCTGTACACCCTACGGTACATGTGGTAATAAGTAATCATCATGATTCATGAGCTGGAAGTTTTTATATCAGTCCAGATTTCCATTCCCTATTGTTTTCCATTTAACATAATGTAACACTGCGAGACAAGACTTCCACTCTCGCTGTATCCTTAAGAATAATTACCGATGCCTTCCTAAACAAGGTATTACACTTGCATTATAGAATACCTTTTATAAGCTCATAGATAAGGCTAGCATTTTTCTGCATAAATGTAACTTTTCAGAAATAGTAAAAGGGAAAAGCATTTGGAAGCTATTCCGCAATATAAACTCCAATCCTGAAAACGATTCTTGGACGATATTCTCACTGCATTCCATTTCCACTTTTTTCGTGTAATCCCTCACTGTGCGGTGGTGCAACGGCTATTATGCCCCGCTCTTGTAGACAACAACGAAAAATCTTCCAAATACATACATACAGTTCGAAATCGGTACAATATTGTAGGTCCGGATCAGTGAGTCTACAAATTAAGCATTATGGTGTCGACGACTAGACAAACGTCTCGACTGTGTCAGCATTTGAACGTCGACAACCGATATTAATTTGAAGTGTTAGATGAATTTGGTTGTGAGAAGCTCTCCCCAATCCCATCTTGGAATGTAATGGGAAGCCATTTAGATGAATTATCAAACATGGATCCGCCGTGAACAAGAACAACAAAGTCAACCTGGAGATAAATATGAGAATTGTGCTTGCAGATAAATGAGATTTTGGGCTCAGCAAGCAGTTTAAGAACAAAACCCTCTCTCGCCAGACAAAGGTCCAGCTGTACCAGACTCTCATTTTACCTGCCGGCCATATGTCTCTTGAAACCAGCGATTGATAAAAGCCATACAAGTAACAGATCGGCGGATTTGCAGAGGAAATCAATCTCAAATCAGCAGAAGTGCATCCTGCTCTAGCAAGACAGTCTGCTGCTTCATCATTCCCGTTTGCAATCCCTAACCAATTTGGGTTTACATACGTGTGACCTGATCGCACTGAGGGCTGGCTTACTATCATTGCAGATGACGAATTCATCTGATGGCTACAAACACGAGTCCATTAACTCAAACCCAGCTCGCACAATCGCCACGATTTCCGCTTGGAAGACACTGCAGTTCACAGCCAATCTCATCTAAAGCCCGAGTTCAAGGTCCTCACAAAAGATCCCTGCTCCTGTGCCTGATTCCATTTTGAAGCCATCTGTAAATATCAGATGAACAGAGAGTGAGGAAGGTATGCCTCCCATCCAGTCATTCCTATCTGGTATCATGATCTCCGGGCATCGCCTAAAGTCTGCAGCATGTAATCAGTGACTGGACTCAAATACTCGTCCGGGGGATTCTCAGTCAACTCCAGGAGAATGTTTTCATGTCCCTCATGGGCATGACTCCAGATACCCAATTCTCGCATGCGAAGTGCGCTTTTAGTAGCACACCGTCTCACGTACACATCAAGAGTAGTCAAATTCAGGATTATATCCAATATCGCCTGCGGAGTGCTACTCCTCGCCCCACTAATGCACATCGACGGAATGCGCTTAACCCAGGTTTGCCGGCTGCAAAGTGCTGAGCATTTTCAACTGGTAGCTGTTCCCCAATGCGTACCACCAGACTTCGAAGCCATAGGTGATAATTGGGCACACGATAGTTGAAAATAGCCAATACACGACAGGTGAATAGCACGTTCAATCTTTTCTTCATTCGCTCGCTTCCAGTTCATTTCCGATCAAGAACGATACCGAGATTTTTCGTCTCAGAAGATAGAGGTAAAAGTCCTTAAGAATGCCGCCAACCACTAAAAGCCACAGCAGAGGGGATAACGTCCACCCTGCGGCATGCCCCTTGTAGTCAGCTCCGAACTTAGCTCACCCCAAGGTTCGAATTTACAAAGCGATCTCCAAGCATGTTGGCAATCCATTCGACAAGAAGTGAATGGACTCCCCATCGGACTCCAGAGATTCCGTGATAGCGCTAGTTAAATCCCCAAACCAGAAGTTGCGCTCAATATAACCAACAATATCGTGCAGAGCAGTTTCCACAGATATAACTTTGAGGTAGGAATGTTGTCTACCACTCAAATAGCAAGGGCGTATTCGATTCCTGATGTACAAGTCAGCCATTCTCTCCAAAATTTTCAATAGAAAGGATGAGAGGCTGATTGGTCTGTAGTCCTTACGAGAGACATGACTAGTCTTTCCTGACTTGGGAATAAAAACGAACAATACCTCCTTCAATTTGTCTGGTATCAGGGAAAGTCTGAGAAAAGCCCTATAGATACTCAGAAGATGAGGGATGACAAAAACGTCACATTTCTGAAGCGTAACTGGCAGGACCCCGTCAGGAACAGGAGATTTAAAGGGCTTGAAGCTATGAATAGCCCAAAGCAACCTCGATTCGCAAACTAAGTCCTCAATCATTCCCAGATGCGAGATATCTGGAGTGGAAGTCACCAAGTGATTCCTCTCCGCAGAGTATATATCCACACCGTTTGGAATGTGAGTTTCCATAAGAAGTTCAAGTGTCTCAGCTCCGGAGTAGGTCCACGACCCATCGGATTTCTTAATATCGCCGAGGACTTTAGGGTCAAATCGTGCAACGTCATTTACCTCGGTTATGGACTCACAGAAGCTGATCCAGACGGCCCGTTTTGCCTTTTTAATATGCTTCTTGAACTGGTTAAAACTATTTTTGTACACAGTCCAGTTCGATTCCCTTTTCGATTTCTTGACCTTATTGGAGAGTCTCCTAGGGGATTTACGTAGAGCACACAACTCCCGTGTCCACCACACAGGCTGCCTCCTGCCTTACCCGGGAAGGTAAGAGGGTATTTATCAATAAGGCAGATATAGAGAAGGTCTATTAATTTTTAAAGTTTCCTATTACCATCATTACTTTTGGTGCAGGGATTGGAGTCCATCCCCGATAACCTAGTAACAAGTTCATGAAACTCCACCCAAGTCAATAGTGAAGGGAATTGTACTATAGTCAGAAAAGGAGTAGTCATCCCACACCCTCCAGTGCTTTACAAGCAATTCCTCAATAGATAGGGTTATGGCAATAACACTCTCACTCAAGCTACTTTGTTTCCTGGGCTACTTCGAGCATACGAGGGATCCTTCACCGAATCTAGCTGTCTTGGCAAACTTCCTGGTTTTGGGAAGTGGGCCAAGAGAACCGGATTGGATTGTACCTCCGGCGGCCCCTGAAGTAGAGGAACCCTCCACAGACTGCGTTCCCCCCCCCCTCCCACTTCCAAGACAAGGCAGCCCTGTTTGCAGACTTTGCAGCCGGCAAACCTGGGGCCTGGACTCGGGTTTTTGGAGTGGTACCAGAAATCATTGCACCTCCTACAGCCTAGTTCATCACTAAGGAGCAGTGCATCGGGATGAGATAGCTCGTACCTCCTGATGCAATCCCGGCGATCGGATAGCACCCGCTTGTCCTTCTCAGAAAGAGATTAGGCATCGTAGCTCATGAGTCTTCTTACGACTGCATATGCCCTGCGATAGACCCATCTCTTTTATGAGCACTGGATCTGTTCCTAGACTGGCCAGCTTTGACCGAGGTGGAACCCGCACCAGCCACCCCATGTCCGGAAAGTGGAGATAGGGTTTTGTCAACCTCCGTACCTTGTCTAGGAAGTGTAGGAACAGATACTCGTACAGACTCCAAATTATCATGTTTCTGTGCAGTGTCGTTATCAAAATCATGTGTATTGCTATTGGTTTCTGTTTTTGTGTTTCGTTCTTAGTGTTCATTGTAAGTCCCAGTAAAAATAATGCAGTCCACCACAGTGACGGCGTGAACTGGACCGGGCAACACGTTACTACCGACCCATTCCCTGGCGTCGAAGGGAGCTGTTCGGGACCAGTTTATTTAAACACTCACTGGTCATCCAGGTCCTCGGCACTGCTTCCAACCACCTTGACCTTAAAAGTGTTTTTGCATTCAACGTCGGATTTTATAAAGGCGCCAAAGTTGCAAGAATCGCCATGTCGAGGAAGCTTCATTGAGAATCGTTATTTACATAGGCCTGATCAACAGATAATCCTACAACGAGACTCCACTTCCCCCGGAATAGCCTTTAGTTCATGCAGCCTAGGCCACGCTTAAGTCCCCACATCGCGACAAGGTCGCTACTCCCGGGGACTAGGCCATGTTACCGGAATGGACGTATGGTTTCCTATAACGTACTCGGAAAGACCAGACCTCTGTATCGTTGGTGCTCCCAACTGGCGAGAAAAGGTGAAGGATAGAACCAGTTGGAAGAATATGTTAATTAATTTGTCTGTTTAAATAATATATGACCTCAAGAGGTTGTAAAATATCCAATAAATGTAAAGTAAAAATACAATGCGAAACTAAGTGTGAAACCAAAAATTGTGAATGTGAACATAATACACTTCCACATATCTTTCAGTTCGATGTCCTTTAATAGACATTTTAAATGGAAGGAAAAGAACAATTATCTAAATTACCTCTGTATAAATTTGAATAGATTTAAATTGAGGCAATGAGAGTGAATATAAAAATTAAAATCCGAATTAGTCCAGCTCACTAATTAAAATGTAGTGAGAAATAATTGTTTACTATTTGAGGAAGGCATTGTCACATAAGGTCTGCTGCATGCCTTATATAGAGAAGGCCTTGCAAATTCTGTCACTGCATTTATACATATATATACATACAAGCACGTGCGTTCATTTGCTGTGTAGTTGTGTGTTGCGTGCGTTTTATATCGTGCATGTTTAATGACAATATGATGTTATTATAGCCATCGTTATAACATGGCTTTTATCGTTTAACATCCTTTTTATGATTGTAAAATGCATACACATCCACACTTACTAGTGTGCATGTATTTATATGCTGCATGTGTATAGGTACTGCATATGTATTAAGCCCTGATGTATGAACGTCAATGTAAATTAATGGTTTCGATAGATATTTAAAAACCGCGAAACTATGACATACCTTTTGTATTGAATACTTTAATCTATAATGAACATAAAATGGTGGTAATAAAAGGGAAGAATAATTATATCTCTGATGGTACGAGAATATCATTGTGTATGATCGACAGTTGTCATTTAATTGCAATCCAAAGGATACAGATTATATTTCTTGAACAGGTTCTAAGTTCGGATTTACATTTGTTTAGCTCTGCATTGATCATATTTTATCTAAAGTGATCTATATATTTCTCCAGAATGATTTTTCCTTGGTTTCAACAAAAACGAAGAAATAAATAAAACGATAAGCAACGTGTAAGCGTGACAAATATCAATATACACCAAAAAAATAATCGATTGTCAGTACATTGAAAATGTGCCCTCAATGGTTCTTCATTAAATTGATGTAAAATGTCATTGATTCAATGAAAATTTTCTTTAAATTAACGATAATGCTTTGTCAAGATTTATTCATCATCATTGAATTGAAAAATTTGATATTGATAACGGAGTTCTTGTGACCAGTCCAGTAATGGATCTGGGAGATATGTGGTTTCCTGCCATACCGCGAATGAAACAATCGATTTATTGCAGCATCAATTTCCAGAACATATTATCTCAAGAAATTCTGATAGCAACTGGTCACCAAGATCATGCGATTTAACGCCGTGCGATACCTTTCTTTGACATGGGACTGTCCTTGGAGGTGAAAAGTTTCTGATAGTCATTCACTTGGAAGTGGCCAGAAATGATTCCTCCATTGGGCAGTCCAAGCAGCTCATCACTTCCATGCAGTATGTCCTGGGCAATGACTTATCGGAAACCTCCCTTAGCTAGCTAAAGTGAGAAGGCGAAACGAATGAGCAGCCTGAGTGGTAATGCGATCACTGATAGGTGACCCTGTCACTGAAGCTCGTTGAAGTAGTGGACATATTCTTCTGTCCTTTGAATGCGGACGAGCCAACACCCCTGGCCAACGGCGGATTAAAATTGAAGAAACCAAAATCCAGATTCGACACACTGCATTCTGCGTCTGATCCATATGGGCGGCTGTAGGTAAAATGCGAACCACGGTGGGCTGGGTTTGCCTCCCGACACCGTTATATAGGCAATGAAAATACACTGAAAATATAATGAACGAAGAAACCTTCTAACTATTGGCGAACCTCGCAAATGTTATAAGGATCACGATTTAAGGATATGTACCTGGAATATGCAAACCCTATACAGGACGGGTACCACTTTCCAACCGGCGGAGGTCCTCGAAAAATATAAAGCTGACCATGATATGCGATCCAGAAAATGCGACGGAAAGAATATGGTTACACCAGAAAGAAAAACTGCGATATTTACTGCAGCTGCCATGAGAGAAAGCACGACTTCGGATTGCGGATTTATAGTTGGCAAGAGACTGCGACACCTAGTTTCAAGGTTCAATCCAGTGAGTGAACTCATAGCCACAATTCGGATCAAAGCGAAATATTTCAACATCTCATTAATTTGTGTGCACGCACCGACAGAGGATAAAGATAATGAGGTCAAATAACCATTTTATGAGTGTCTGGAGGAAGTATACGTACGCTGCCCTGACCACGACATTAAGATTATTCTAGGCGATTTTAATCCCAAATTGGGAAAGGAGAGTGTCTTTTGACCAACGATCGGTAATCACAGTCTACATGATACCACCTCCGATAATGGAATAAGACTGATAGACTTCGCCGCTGCAAAGAACATGGTAGTTAGTAGCACACGATTCCAGCATAAGGACATACATAAGGCGACCCTCTCCTGATCAGAGGACGAAGAACCAGATTGATCACTTGGTAATCGATGGCAGGCACTCTTCTAGAGTAATGGATGTATGTACGTGTGACTCGAGATGCCAATATTTACTCGGATCATTACCTGGTGGCTGCAAAAGTTCGCATGAGACTGAGCAGGGCGAAAAACTTACGAAGCCGAACATATGAAAAGCTGGATATTGACAAGCTACAAATACCGGAGATATCAATGTCCTATCAACTGAAACTCTCTCTCTCCTGATAGGGCAGAATACCCCCTCTCCCCCTCCCGAGGACCCACATCTCCCACTCTTTGAAAACCGCTGCAAGGACTGAATTTGGCAATCAAAAAGCGTAGAAGGATATGCCATGGTACGACGAAGAATGTCACATTGCAACTGATGAAAAAGACGCTGCACGTATGGTAACGAAACAGTCAGTTACAACGCGTGCTACGAGTGAACGGTACAAGAGGCTGAGAAGGGAGGAAACCAACTATTTAGGCGGAAATATGGCAGTGGGAGCAGAGGGAGAGTGAAAAAACCGAATTGTGCAGGATGATCACCAGTCATTCCCGAACATTTTTCCAGAGGGTAAGAAGATCGAATAACAGACCTAATAATGGGCTGCCCTCCTGCAAGGATGAGGATGTGAATCTGTTGACTGATAAGCAGTGTGTGCTCAAAATGTGGAGAGACCATTTTTCAGCAATACTCCACTCAGATTCTTCCACTGAAGTTCAGGAGGTAATGATAGTGGAAGATAGTGTAGGTTGTACATCCGTGTGTCTGTTCCAACTATCATGGTATCAATCTTTTATCCATCGCGCATAAGGTCTTGTCGAGCGTGTTATGTGAAAGACGAACGCCAATTATTGAAAACCTGATTGGACCTTATCAGTGTGGTTTTAGACCAGTGCAAGTCCACGACTGACCAAATATTCACGCTACGCCAAATACTGGAAAAGACCCACGAAAAGCAAATCGATACATACTACCTTTTTGTCGATTACAAAGCTGGAAAATTGTACGAAGCTATATCTGAACTTGGGATTGCGGCAAAACTGATCCGCCTCTGTAGAATGACGCTGACCAACACCAAATCAGCAGTGAAAGTGGGGAAAGACCTCACTGAACCGTTGTGTACCAAGCCTCGAAGCCGGTGTTGAACCGTTTTCTGAGAAGAAACTCCCTAAGCCCGGCCGCGTAGAGGGGCTTGTGACATAAAAATCCCAGCAGGCCTTATGGTACCGATCCCAAATTTGTTTTTTCCTTTTTCGTGTTACTATATTTTACTCGAATTTCGATTTTTTGACTTCTCCCCGCGCGAGGTTATTTTTGCCCTAATTTTTATTTAATTCAGAATCAAAACAAACAACAGCTCAGCAATTTGACTCGGTAACCGCAGAGATCGACGCAAATATGGGCCGAATTACCGGAGTTCATAGAAACATAAACGAAGTTAGAGAAAAATATAAGAACACGAAAAATATTAGTTTTTTTTTTGAACGGGCCCACGTGGTTCAAATAGAGGTCTATTTTAGGGACAAAGAACATGGTAAGCCATGGTACGAAACAGGCAACTATGGATAACTAGCCAAAAAATGTAATAGTGTCATTATTTTTGCATTGCAACATCTGTGGACACATATAACCCCAAGTTACCCTATTATAGTGGGTCTTGAGAATCGGAAAACGCCATGTACACCGCATTTCAAGTCAAGACTCTAGTCTTGTGGTATAAATATTTTGATATTCGAGTAGATTTCGCTAAATTTTGAAAACTTGTTTACAAACACATTATATTGTTTACTCACTGAAATTCTTATTTACAATAACAAAATTAGAAATAAAAAAGTTCAAATAAATAATGCGTTGTAAAACTATTATAATTAGATTAAAAAAAATTATAGACATCAGTTGATGTTAAGACACTATTAAAGAAAATAATCAACACATTTTAAATACACATTTGCAAAGACAAGCAACTTAGATGGGAAAATTTATTCGACACGGCAGCCCAAAATACCCTAGGTTTTATACATATTTTATGTGCATTTTCGTAAATATTCTTGGTATTTGCAGTATTATAAACAATAGCATTCTTAAAATCTGTTGATCTAACTAACTTCTTTAATCTTTTTCATTGTGTGTAATTCACTCAAGATAATCTATTATTTTCTGTTTTAGTTTGGCAACTCTGTAAACCACAAGTGTTAGTGACAACTTTCTTAAGCGAACGCAAGCGCGAAGTGATTTATAAACTAACATTTTTTACTTTGGCGTTAGCGTTGGCTTTTGCGTTTACTTTCGGGACTTTTAGAATATTACCCATAATAATGCAAATACCATGCTATCGAATTTCAACCGACGATTTGTCAAAGAAGCAAAAGATATTTTTGCATTTATTGAAGTTTTTTTATACTTCCTTTTTTTTTTGTTTGTTATATTTTACTATATTTATATACTAGTCTTTTTAATGTGAAAATCACCAATACATTTAAATTAGGCTCTTAATATTGAATAAGACGAACCCAGTTTTTTATAAGATTTCTTACCTTTTTGTGTATAGTTGCATAATTGTTTTCCCGGTTCTTACATACCTTCAAAATTGTACCGATTAAACAAAAATTGTTTAACAATCAATGGCATGAACAAAATTAACTTCGTTAACTTTAACCTTCCTACATACAAGTTGTGGCCGTTGGTGGTGCAATGACTAGTGTGCGCGGCTCTTATGCATGATAACGTGGGTTCGATCCCTGGTCTGACTATTAAAAATACGTGGGTTCGATCCCTGCTCCGACCACCTTACATTTCCTTCAACGATGACCACCTAGCTTGATGATGGCGACACTATTGAATATACTTAGCTATGACAAAGCTTCTCAAAATATTGTTCGGAACCGGTGTTAAACTGTAGGTCCCAATCAGTGTGTGAAAATTTAGAAAGCGTACAGCTCACTGGTTGTATGAAGGTCCTCCCAATCCCTTCATGGGATGTAATGGGAAACAGTTTTTTTTTTACATTCAAGTTTTATTAAATCCATGCAAATAATATTTTTGTTTGTGCTCAATTTCTTACATTTCAGTTTTGAGAAGTAGAATTTAGTTGTGACAAAGAAATTGCGAATTAATTCGGTTGTAGCAACCGAATTACAAATACATTTAGTTGTTGTAAATGGATTCACATCAGATTCAGTTGCTGCTACCGAATCAATGCCAAATTCGTTTACGGAAACTGCGTATGCACAAAATAAAGTCTGATATTACCGAACCAATATCGCATTTTGTTGTTGGATCCGAAATTTTAGAAAACCCAATTAATGGAAATTTTTGTTGACACAACCGAATCAAATAAAGTAAGTGGTGACAGATGTAACAATTTATCATAATTTTTACGATTTTTACGCCCAAAAGCTGAAAATGACGGTTTGACGATTTCAGCTCCTGAAATTACGATTTCAATATATAGCAGCTCCACCATACAGAGTATAATATTGTTGATACCCAAGCAACGACGGCTGTATCTATTTTCATTGACTTTAACCCATTAACAGTCATTTGATTAAAAAAAATACTCCCGTCAGAATTGATTTTTATTGACGGATTGATTAGGAACTATTAAAAACTAGCTGACCCGGCAGACTTCGTCCTGCCTTCAAAAGTATTTATAACATCAGATGGTAAACAATGATTAATATCTCGACGTGGGCGCCATCTATTTTATCAACACCTTTACTTTTGCGTAAGAATTATATGTTGCGAATTTGAAACAAATCGGTTCATAAATAACCGAAATCGACATCAGCCCCACCTACTTTGCAGCGCCACCTATATATGAAAATTATGGACAAAAGTCTACATACCATTCGGAGTCAACAGTGAACCAAATAAAAAAAGTCTCAGCCAAATCCGTCACTCCGTTCTTTAGTTATGCTGTCACAAACACACGCCAACTCATTTTTATATATGTATATTCGATACCTATATAAAAAATACCACGTCAATATAATTGTCCTAAATATCGGGTAATGGAATCAATCGGGGGTCAGCGAATAATGGGTTAATGGGTAAACCGGTTAGATATATTTGTCAACTCTGTCCGTTGTCGAATTTGATTTGAAATAATCAATATAAAAAATAAATTAAATAATTACGCAGTGAACTTCCATACGAGACTGATATTTATATTTTGGGTCCGGGCAGTAGTAGTCTTGCCAGATGCAAACTGGAACTTCCATTGGAAAGTTTGACATTTTTTTAGCTTAAACATACATAGAACGTTTTCACTTACGACCACTATTTGTTGTACTTATATTTACAGTGTGTTGACAAATTCATCTCGGTCAAAAAATGCAATAAAGTGGTGAACATTTTCGTGCGATGATTTTTTACGATTTTCGGCGTGGATTATCGAGACAAGAGTGTCTCAATCAACTTGTTTCGGCTTTTGCTGATCAAGCACCATCAAAACCACTGTAAATCGCTAGTACCAAGAGTTCAGTCTCGGACGCCGTTCGCTCCAGGATGAATTTCATGAAGGTCGTCCAACTTCGGTCGTTTTATCGAAAACTATCGATGCTGTCTTTGAACTGTTAATGCAAGACCGACATGTGACATGCCGTGAGATTGAGGCATCCTTGGGTATTAGTATGACAAGCATCAATAAGATATTGCTTGTTTATATGGCCGTGAAAAAGATTTAATCTCGGGCTCTCCTACATCAGCTGAAACAATGGGTTATTTGAGCACTCAACATGTCCAATTGATGGGTCATCCGCCGTACAGCCCTGATTTGGCACCAAATGACTACTTTTTTACTGCGTGGTCAACGTTTTTCGACGCCCGAAGCAGCTGTTGAAGCGTTCAAAAAACCATGTTTTGAAGGTGTCTCAACCGGAGTGGAAAAAGTTCTTCGAAAATTGGTTTGAGCGCATGCAAAAGTGTACTGATCTTCACGGAAAATATTTTGAAAAACAATAAAACCATTTCCCATTATAAATGATTGTTTTTATATTTTCTGGACACGAAATATAAATAGCAACCTAGTATAGTGAATCTCAAGGGGATAGACTAATATAGGCATAGATACATTTATTCTCTCAATAAATTAAACGTCATAGGTACGATGGAAAGTAAACATTGGATGGTGGAAAACATGGGTTCAATAATACCAGATAGGGGCAATAGTAAACAACGTCCAACAAAGGAACAACAACCGAATTTCATGTTTTTGTGGCAAACTAGTTGTGTTAAATACAATACAAGTGCATACCAACGATAAAAGTCAACAAAAAAAGTGCAAAATACATTTAAAATTTTCAGTTCTACATCAAAACGACATGAAAAAGTTAAGTGAACATATTTTGGTGTAAGGAAATTTTAAATTTAATTTCTCACATTTCCACAAACCTACGACGAAGAGTGTGAAATGAAACGTCAGATGAGAGAATAAATGTATCTATACCTATATTAGTCTATGATCAAGGGGATCAAAAAAACTTCGTTATACAGAAAATTCATGTTATAGAATCGTTTGAAAAAAATTGTGTTTTCAAGTAATTTGTAATTTTTGTTTGCGTTTGATTTTGATTTTTTCACGCACCTCAGCAGAAGCAAATACATTTTCGGGCTATCTCACGTTATATCTCAAAGTCACGCAGTACATTCTTCAACTGCTAATGCAGTTTTCTGAAATGTAAAATATCTTGCTCATCTGAATCTGGAAGTGAATAAATAATGTTCAGAATGCATTTTTTGTCAATCATTATAAAGGTATAAGACCTGAGATATCCAGAACTCTACAATATTCAAGAAAATTTTGCAGAATATCTCGTCGTATGGGGCCACCAGACAGTTATTTTTGTGTATCAAGTTCGGCAGCTCTTTCGTCAACGAATTCATTACGAAATTGTGTGTTTGCGTCAGCACTTATACCGTGCCGCTTTTTGAATTCATCCAACCATCCTATGAACCCAATGGTTCAGTGAATTCTTTGGCCTTCCCTCTTATAGGCGGTCCGGATAGAGGAAGATTACTTTCGCGTCTAGCTATTGTCCATTTCACCATGGCCTCATCAATATCTTCGTAAAGATGCGTGCGAATCCTATTGTGTTTAGACCTGAAGAGTTCACCGTCTGCCTTTTTTAAAAGCTCAGTTTTTTTATTTTAAAAATGATGGAATTCCAAACTGAGCGGTAATTTATTTTTTCATCTTTTTCGCCCTTTTCAACTTCACTGATTATCAAAAACTTTTGCTGCAGTGAAATGCAATTACTCTTCGAGATTTTCCTTGCTATCAGCCTCTACGTCGACTGCAAACTGAGAACTGATGCAAACATTACTAGTGATGACATTTTGAAAGCCGCTACCAAAAACAAATTTAATAAATTTTTTTCTATTTAATGAATTTACAGATTGATTTTTAGACTTAACAAAAATTGATAACTGGGACACTGAAACAAGAATTTGGATTGTCCGCCGCTATCACGCACTGGAGTCCGTAGTTTCGGTCCAAAGAGAGTATAGGTGCACGTTTGGCGGCAGTCCTCTGAGCAGATGGACCATAATGAGACTTGTTAACAATTTTTCCGAGCATGGGACAGTCAACAAAAAACCTTACCATCGAAACCCTTCAGTTCGGATGGACGAAACAATCGCTGCTGTAGCTGCTGCCATACAAAACAATACAAGAGTTTCGACAAGAAGCTTATCTGCTCAATTGGGTCAATCATGCACAAAGATTTGGACTTATTCCCATATAAAATTCAAATGGCCAACAAACTGAAAGCAGCAGACTTCCCGATTCGCTTGGAATTTTGCCAGAAGATGCTTCAAATGATGGTAGAGGACGGAAACATGTTGAACAGTCTTTTCACGTCTGACGAGGCCCATTTCGATTTAAACGGCAACATAAACAAGCAAAATTGTCGAATATGGAGTGCCTCCAACCCACAGATACTCCATGAGACGGAATTGCAACCATTTCGTGTCATAGTGTGGTGTGCACTTTCATTACGCTGCATTGTCGGGCCCTACCTCTTCGAAGAAAACGGTCTCACCGTTACGGTTACTGGAGACCGTTACTTGAGCATGTTGAGACAGTTTTTCTATCCAGAATTACGCCGAATGAGAATTTCTGTCAACTCTGTGTGGTTTCAGCAAGATGGTGCAACTCCTCACATAGCCCGGTCTGTTATGACAGAATTGCGACGAAAATTTCCCAATAAGCTGATATCCCCAAGGTCGCCTGACCTTACTGCACCTGACTTTTTCTTGTGCGGTTATTGCAAACAGCAAGTCTACAAAGTAAAACCAATAAATTTGAATGAACTAAAGCAATACATTCGAGAAACAATTGCGGCTATTCCTGTCTCAACTCTCCAATCAGTAATGAACAACTTTTTGGTAAGATGCCGCGGGGGCATTTAAATTCCATTATTTTTAAAACTAATTAAGCTATATTTAATAAAGTTGAATGAGCTTTAACATGAATAGAAGAAAAGTGAACTCCATACACTGAAAAAAAAGTTATTTGAATTTCTTAATGTAGCAATATTCATCAGCCACCCTGTATATCCAATTTAAATGATATTTACGTTCAAAGTTTGAAAAATATAATTCCTTATTTAAGTGATTCGCAGTGTGAACACAGTGCGAGGCTTAACAAGCTAGACGCTGCATCGAAACGATAGTCCAGCGAACGCTGTTTACATTTTATTCATTAACCGCAAAAACTTATCTGTTAGCTTAAAAAGGATTAAAAATTTTCTAAAAATAACTCAGATCAAGGACAACTGAAAATTGAACGATGTTGTTGCGTCAAAATTACACTTGTGGCGATTGAATTCAGTTCCGCCAACCACCTTAATTCGGCAAGCGCAAGTCGTTTGTACCAGCCGAATTTTCGGTTGTTGCTGCCTGGTTTTGAGCAAATAGTTATGTGACTATACATTTTGCGCTTTATTTAAGAAATGATAAATCATATTGAAAATTCAAATTAATGTGGATTATAATACAAGTGAATTTTCAGATTTTGAAACTGATACCGAGATAATCAAAACAACAAATCGAAACTGATAGAACCAGACTTTGTACTGCGAAAAAGGATACCGGTATAAACAGCAAATAATTAATATTAAAAACTCAAGAACTTTCCCTATACCATTTCGCGGCACTGTGTGTATGATGCGTAACGCTTTCATCTGCTCTTTTTTAAACATCTCCATATTGTGTTCTTCATTTCAATTGATTTATGTATTTCCTCCGTATTTCTTTTATTTTGCGATAATTTTTTTTAATTATATTCCATTGTTGCTGTAAACTAAAATGGTTGTTATTTCTTTTCAATCTCTTTACCATTTTCATGTAATTTGTTTGGTTTGCTTTAAAACGTTCACAAGGTTTTCTCTTTAGATTTGCAACAAAAATTAAAAAAAAAAGACAAATGAAAAATAAAAACCCCAAAAATATTAAGTTAAACGAAGAAGAAAAAAATAAAATAGAACATTTGTACATTCGCTTCGCTTTTTGTGAATGCATCAGTGCCGTTTATTCCTTTAGGCGACCCTCCGCAAAATTTTCCGTTTGTACAATCGTCCTCATCCAAACGACCAACCAACCATCCATCCCATCATTACCATAACGATCATGGTTGGCCGTCGCCTCCGCCATCAGGAGTACCAGCATCAACTTCAACATCAACACAGCATCACACAACACCACCAACGAAAGATGTACAACGAAACGAATGACAAATTAAGATGAAATTCAAACCAAACAACAGCAACACCATAAATACAGTTGCAGCAACACCAACAATAACAACAGCAATGAAGACGAGTGGTACCCATCAAGCCCCATGGTACACACACCCACAATCACATCAACCACACATCCATGCACACATTCGCAATCAATCACGCACACACACACACCCATCCACGCTCTATTACAAAAATGGTCTCGTATTGTTTTAAGGATTACATTAAATGCTCTCGCAAAACGTTTCGACGACTGTTTCTTCGTCATTGCCTTTCTGCAGCGGACGCCATAACATTTATACAACAAGCGAACAAGGCACTCTTACTTACTCGCTCTCTACTTCGGTTTACACCAACACATTCTACTTAGCCATTGCGCAAATGCAGTGCAGTGCAGTGAATATGTGTTGGTGATGTACATTTTCATATTAAAAAACCTTCACCGCTACTGTGATTGGTTGATATGATTCCCCAGTACGCGGTATAGTGCGTTAGAGTAGCTGAGCTATATGTAATTGAATGAAATGGTTATACAAAAGTACTGTACAAAATCAATCATTCAGTTGTCGTTGTTTGAGGAAACTTTTTATCAGGCAACTAGGATCGAAACATGGCACAATATGTTCGATTTTACGGGATTCATTTTAATTGAAAATATATCGAATGCAGTCATCATAACCTAGGATACTAGTTATTGTTAGACATGTTTCAGGCTGTGGCAGCGGACCATTTAAAAAATCCCAAATAAAATGCAAAAAGTATAAAGATGTTTGTTAAATTCGGTCAAAGACTCGTGTGGAACAAGCAGTGTTTTTTTTTTGTCTATGAGTAGTCAAAATCGGAAAAATGTAAAAAAATTAAAGCTCGAAAGGTTGAGCCAACATCTTAAATTGTACTAGAGGGCAACAACAATACATTTGATGCCGGGAATATGTTAAAGTTTGCTTCATGAATACACGAGTACATTGTACCAACATATAAACCGATTTAGCATTCCATGAAAAAGTGGAATCTATAGTCATTTTAAAAATATCCCAGGAAACGAAACAATACCCCGACGATATCATTATCATATCGCCTGGAATATAAAATGTATTACGGCAGTAAACTTGTTCGTATTGCGGAAGTTTCCCCCGTCGGGACCAACTGCTAACCGAAGGCAATATTTCCTAACAATACTTCTAGCAGATAATATCGCAATGTCGTGAGATAATATCTATGAAAAAAGGACTAAGATAATCGCTAAGAAGATGAAGTATTCTTTTTTTAATTTTTGTATTACGTAACAATTTAATATCGTAAATATAATAAGAAAAAATATCATTTAATTTAAACTTTCTACTGGTCTTCATAATGGTTTCCCCTGGCTACGTGCAACATCGACTTCGCCGAAACAGCTTGTATTTTTTTAAAACGTTGTAAACGGTCGGCTTTCTCCCATTCATACGAATTTGCATCTCTCTGGATAAACCCAATAGCGTCTTCATGGCCTCGGCATAAGTATTTCTTTATAATCATCGTGTCTCAAACATGTAATATTGAAAAGCAAACACAATGTATTTGAACACAAGTATACTATATTCGCGCAAAGCTCCAAACACAAGCTATATTTGCATGCAAACAAAGCAATATTGCGGAGATAACATAATCATATTGCCTGGATTTCGTATTGCGGAAAATTCGCCTGTCGGGAGAATCTGGTACCCGAAGGTGATATTTCCCAGCAATACGAAAGCAATACTTCTAGAAGATAATATCGCAATGTAGTGAGATAATCATTGTAGAGATAAAAAGAAGATATCGTCGAATTATCTGTATGAAGGAAGGAGGATGATATTGCTAGATAATCACTAAGAAGATGATGATGATTTGGTTTTACGTAACAATTTATTTGAGTAAATACCATAAGAATAAAATATACATAATTCGATTTAAACTTACGACGAGTCATCGTAATGGTTTCCTCCCTGGCTACGCCCAACATGTGGTTCGCGGCAACGGCTTGTGGACGACAGGCAATGAAAAAACTCATTGCTCCCGAGCGAAATCTCCGATAACTGAAGTTTATTTTAGGGACTGTAGTTGGGAGAAACGAACTTCTATTAAGCCATACATGTCATTCCGTTTGGGAGAACCGAAAAATATTTGCAGCAAACGAGTTGCGAGAAACGTTTGCGAGAAACGAAAAACGTTTCCGCCTACTGTTCCCTCGGTTACAGCAACCAAGTTGTAGTTGATACTAACTAAAAAAACGTTATCGAGAATTGAAAAACGTTTGTAGTAAACGAGTTATGAAAAATGAAAGCTATAAAACGTTTGCGACAAACGAAAACGGTTCCACCAACTGGTATTTTTGTTACAGCTACCGAGTTGTAATTAAAACTTTTATTTACGGCTTCCTTAAGCTCTTTTTTGTTTCAATTTTCAACTTTTATAATTTTGGTTTTACCCATAAAGTTTGTTTTAAAAAAAAGTTGGAATTTTTGTCTGTTTTTTCACTGTCTATTTACACGTCTGTCTCACTTTGCATTCAAATAACAACTAAATGCGCAGCAAACTACAACGCCTCAATTACCCATTGAAGCATTAGAGTGTGTGATCACTTTAATTTGTATGCGTGAGTGTGTATGCCAAACGAGTGGATAAGACTGTGTATACAGTCGACAGAATGAGAGAAATTTACGATCTTAGTAATCTGTGCTCTCATTAGAAAAATGGCTAATTTCAGTTATCGCAGACGGTTTTTAAACTTGCGGAAAATGTAATTTTGTACGCGTTTGATGCAAACGAAAATTCGTTTGCAACAAGATGATACACATTTCCGATATACGAGTTTATTTGAGAACTACATGAACAACGGTTGCAATTAATAAATTAAGACAAATCAATCAAAGTATTGTTGTTGTGGCAACCGAGCAATTAACATGTTTTTTCTTTGCGTGTGCGAAATTTTCGTAAGAAATTTTATCATTTATCTCTAAACACAAATCTCACAAATCTTTGATTTACTTTGCAAATATTTCATTAATAATTCCTCTTCGCACGCCATTTTAGTTTTAGCTCATGTGGTACTACTTTAGTTTGTTAAAATTATCGAAATGCCAAAATACCCGTCCCAAACAAATATCAAACAATTGTTTTCCTACGAATTCAATTTGGCGTAACAACCCTGTAATTGATTTTACTCACGAAATCTTAGCAAAAACCTGAGTACCAAGCGAATGAAAAGTGAGTGAACATTTGGGTTCACGAAATTTTTGTTATTTTTATACACGTATTTCTTATGGCAATCGAAAAGAACTTGACCAATCTCTCTTAAATTTTTTTACCGATCTAAAAAAAGGCGGTGATTCAGATTTGAAAGTTTTATGGTCCTAACCATATGAATAATCGAAATTTAAAATTTTTTTCAAATAAGGCAATAGTTTATCATATCAGTTAAATGGCAATATATCTTTTTAGTTCTTTTTAGAAAAATGTTCAACAGTATTTCACACTGAAATTTAAAAAATATCAATTCAATTGTAAATGGTAGGTATTGAAAGTTTAAAGTCTCATTTCAAATGCAAAGGACATCATTTGAAATCTAAAATCTAATTAAAAATACAAGAATTACAATTTGAAAGACTACAATTGAAATTAAAAAGGCATTAATTGTAATTTAAGATCAATTGGAATGTGAAACGCTGAAAAAGACACCAACTGAAATTTAGAAGACATCAATCGAGTTTTAAAAGTTATCAATTGTAATTTTAAATGCACCAATTGAAATGTAAGACATCAATTAAAATTTAAAGCACCTCAAATTACATTTAAAACACACCAATTGTTATTTAATACATCAATTGAAATTCAACACACAAAATTTATAATTTCTAAAAGATCAATCAAAATTTAAAACATATCAATTAAAATTTAGGAAACAACCATTGAATTGAATTTTGAAAAGTGTTAATTGTAATTTAAAGCAACTGAATTGAAACTTACGGCATCAATTGAAATGGAATTTAAAAAGATGTCAATTGACATTTAAAAGACACCAATTGAAATTTAAAAAGCAGCAATTGAATTTTAAAATACATCTACTGAAATTTAGACATCAACTGAATTGTAGATATCAACTGAAATTGAAGACAAATTTTGCAGATTTGATTGGGAAGAGTTCAGATTGATGCTGATTTCCGAATGTGTTGTAAGAAAGTTGTTTAGAGTACGAATTCTATTTTAATTAATAAGTTTAAAAAAAAAGCGAAACACCGATTTCAATAAATCGAAGAAAAAAATAATAATAACCGGTATTCGGTTTTAGATTAAAATCCGGTTTCTCGGTTTTCAGTTTTGAACTCTCTAATAACAACATATGAATCATTGTGTCTCCAACATGAAATATTGAAGAGCAAACACAATGTGTTTGGACACAAGTATACTATATTTGCGACAAACACGTTATATTTGCATCGACACAACAACAAAAGACCGATTTTTCAGCTTGTCGTGTTGTTCCTTTAAAGCATTTTCTACAATTATGATATAAAAATAAACAACAATTAGTATGTTGTTACATTTCAAAACGAATACTGGAAATGGACCTATACATGCAGCCAACTAATACGTATAACGTATAATTTAGCATATAATACCAGTATTTATATATACACACACATCCTGCATTGCTTATCCTATCAGTTCATACACAGAATCTTCAATGGAGCTGTGGAATCACGAGAGTCATATAATGTCACCACCTGATGAGATAAATAAGTTTCTAAGGGCGAGTTTCACACTCGTCATTTAAAAGTTCACAGAAATTTTTCATATTATACTATGACATTTAAATGACAACATCGGGCATTAAAAGTCTATTTAAATGGAGAATTTTCAACTGTGAAACTGGGCATAGATTCGCCAAATTTCTATGGCAAGGCTATATTAAGCAGGAGCGCAATTTCGAGACCTAATTTATATTTTGACAAAATTCTAAGTGTACATCTGAACATAGCTTGGGAACACTGTTGTGGAGTGTAGCAGAGTTTGATGCCGACTAAGACATTATACATTTGGGGCAAGAAAAAAATTAAATACAAGCCAGAAATGTATACATTGTGGAAATGTATACATTTTGAATTATTGATTCTGACATGTCTTGACCTACTCACATTTTTTTGCAGCATATATTTTTGTACAGTAGATCAAACCCAAACTACTCCACGTAAAAGAAAAACAGAGTTATATTCGCGTATAAAAAACGTACATAATAATTTATTAGATGCACAAGCCGCCTCCGCCGATCAAAAACAACCGCGCCTCTACCGCCGATAATTGTATCCATGCCACAGCTGATCTAAATGGTTGTTAGAATTTGGTAGAGGACAGAGATGGGCGATAAGCAACTTGAAGCAAACCTAGCAGTAAACTGAGTTTAAAAGGTGGTTGCTTGCTTCTAATTCCAGTTGGGTAGTGAACTATATAGTTCATTTAGGGTGACCAGACATCACCCTCAAGAACATAACCTGCATGTTCAACATGGCGAATATATTCGTAATTACTATGTTCAGGCATCTTAAATGAACGAGTTCGAGAACTAGTGAACGGGTTTGACAGAAGTGACGTCTATAGACTCCATTCGCATAGATGTGTCCGCAGCAAACCGCTTCACATAAACAAACTCACACAATGTACAAATAATGGGTTTTCCAATAGGTAATTGACAAATTTGAATTTAATTTGTGAACGCACTATTTCACTGATCAGTAAACTTAACATTTTCACCATGGTAAAGTACACGAACGAACATCGCATGCAAATTATAAAAATGTACTACCGAAATTCGGAGTCGGTGACCGCAACTTTAAGAGCTTTAACCCCAATTAATTTCGGTCGTTTAGTGCAAAAATTGTGGTCTACATGTTCATTGTGTGATGCTGCCGTGCCAGTGAGGCAACGGGAGGGTCGAAGTGACGAAAATATCGCTGCTGTTCAGGCGTCCGTAGCAAACGATCGAAATCAGTCGATTCCGCGGAGTTGTCGAGAACCGGTCATCGCCAAGACCACTTTATGGCGAATGTTGCGTAAAGATCTTGGTTTACACCCATACAAGATCAGAATTGAAGCCGATGGATCATTTGATGCGACGTACGTTCTCCGATTGCACTCTGGAGAAGTGATGAATTTCATCGCAAAATCATCTTCACTGACGAAGCTCATTTTTGGCTGAATGGGTTCGTCAATAACAAATTATTCGTTATTGTTTTGGTGAAAATCCACATGTGCTTCATGAATCACCACTTCATCCACAAAAAATAACGGTTTGGTACTGTTTGCATGCCGGCGGCGTCATTGGGCCATATTTTTTCGTCGACAATAACGATCGTCACGTTACAGTGAATGACGATCGTTATCGCGCCATGACTACCGATTATTTTTGGACGGAATTGGAAAACATGGACTTGGACGACATGTTGTTTCAACAGGGCGGTGCCACAAGCGACACAACACACGTTACAATCGATTTATTGAACAATAAGTTTGGTGAGCGTGTTATCTCAAGAAATGGACCAGTCAATTGCCCGCCTCGTTCGTGCGATTTAACGCCTCTAGACTTTTTTCTTTGGGGCTACGTCAAATCATTGGTCTATGCCAACAAGCCGACGACGTTGGGGGAACTCAGAGCCAACATTAAATGCGAAATAGCGGCCGTTACGGCCGCAATGTGTGACCGAGTCATCGAAAATTGGGTCCAACGAATGGTGCCCGCGGTGGCCATATGAACGAAGTCGAGTTCCATTCATAAATGTTTTGATTGTTTTTCAAGTCGATCAAAAAGTTTTGGAAATATCTCAAATGGTTTGCGTTTTATTTAAAAAAAGTTGTCAAGTCCTTATTGGAAAACCCTTTATATGTAAATCAAACACTTCTGCCGCTTTAGTTTTAATTAGGATTGGGTGGTCATGGTCTACATATATAGATTAGTATTAGTATGACCAGTAGAGTACTCAGAAAAGAGGTCAATCCAAGAACCGGGTTTTCGGGAGTTTCAAAAAATTTGAATTTTTGAAATACCGTTCCAACGGTGTAATTGAAGGAAATCTTCGGTTTCCGCCAATTTCGGGGACTTATAGCTAAGAGCACTATAACACGATGAATTTATCCCCGCAAGAAAATTCGTGAATTTTTCGTTCGTTACTCAAGAGGTGTAGAGAAGTAAGAGAGGAGGAAAAAATGCCATGAAATGCCTTGGCATTATGTTACGGGGGATTTTTTTCAATTTCTCTTTGTGAATTTTACGTTTTTGTCATGATTTTGATATTTCATGGTTTGATAATTCAATAATTCCATATAGAGAAATTTCAACGTGTAATAGCTCGATGAATTACGTAGCAACTTTAAAAGAGAACTGAAAAATATGCCCGCAAGAAATTTCATCTTGTAATAGTGCACTAACTTTTACGAATTGGGGGGTTTTCAGTTAAAAAATTATATTTTAGAAATATTTTCGAAAAAGCAAAGGTGTTTGAAAAATCTTAAACAATACAACATTTTTATAAACTTTTTGTTTTAAAAACATATAATTTGTTTTGTCAAGCTTATATACAAATACTTTTTTATTTTATTACTCAAGCTCAAGACTATTCTATATCTCTACTAATACAGATATAGTTTTTTTCAAACCGAAGTTTTGCAAAATGCATTGAATCGAATCCTTGATCTAGTTTTAGTAGATGATTCTAACAACTTTGATATTTCTCGAATT
The DNA here is from genome assembly GCA_963931995.1 of Phaonia tiefii. Classification (NCBI taxonomy): domain Eukaryota; kingdom Metazoa; phylum Arthropoda; class Insecta; order Diptera; family Muscidae; genus Phaonia; species Phaonia tiefii. The sequence goes on from OZ008370.1 coordinate 77,897,842, forward strand.
GATCCGTTAATTTCTCCTGAGGAATTAACCCTGGGAATTAATTATACATATGATACCATGCAGATTGGTTGCAATCGGCCTTCGTCCTATGTTGGCCTATGCTTTTCGCGTGCGAACTTTATTCTTTTGAATAATCTTATCTTTGATACCGACTGGCATAGTAGATGCCAGTGTGATAATGCTTTGGAATTTTAAATCGCCCTGGATGAATTCTATAATATTATTAATGGGTATATTTCTAAGTCTGTACCCAAGAGGCCTATAATGGGTAATACTGGTCCCCCATGGTCCTCAATCGCTCTAAACAGTCTCAAGAATGTAAGGAATAGATGTTCGAAAAAGTATAAAATATATGGACTATGCTAGGTATATTGTTGCTAGGAGTAAATACAACTCTAAATCTCGTGAGAGTTACAGATTATATTTGGATAATTTTAATTAATTTAATTAATTTTAAAAGGAACCCCAAAACATTCTTTAGATTTGTTAACTTGAAGCGTAATTCGTCTTCCACGCCTTGTAGAATTAAAATGAACGGTACTGATTATTCAGATGAGGAGTCTATTGCTAATTGTTTCGCGGATTTTTTCGTATCTATTTATTTTACCTGAGCCTATGATGTTTCCAAATCATACCCGTACACTGTCCGCTCTACCATTCCGTTTGATGCACCTGTCGTAAATTCTTCGTGCTTGCTAGATAACTTGATCAGATTGAAAGCCTCGAATAACGCTGGTCCTGATGGTATCCCGGACTCTATGTTGAAATACTGCTCGAATTCTCTCAGCTTACCGTTGACTCTCTTATTTAACGCTTCGTTGAAGTTCGGTCATTTTCCTTTACAGTGGAAGAGCTCTTATATAATCCCTCTCCACAAATCTGGTAGTTTAGTAAATGTTGCAAATTATAGGGAAATTGCAAAATTGAGTGCCATTCCTAAACTTTTTGAGAAGTTAGTCACAGAGGTAATTTCTCATCATGTTTCCTCTATTTTAGGTCCATGTCAACATGGCTTTCGGAAGGGTCGTTCCACCGTGACTAATTTGCTTCAGTTTTCCTCTTCTATTATTGACGGCTTTATTAATGGACATCAAACTGATGTGATTTTTACCAATTTTAGTAAGGCCTTTGATAAAGTTAACCACAATTTGTTATTATATAAACTCGGGACAATGGGTTTTAATTGTAATCTGCTGAATTGGATTAGTTCTTACTTATGAACCGAGAACAGATGGTATCATTTGGCCGATCATTCTCAACATAGATTTTTGTGTCATCTGGCGTGCCTCAGGGCAGTCATCTTGGCCCGGTTCTATTCTTGTTATTCATTAACGACTTACCCGCCTCCATAATGCACTCTAAATTGTTAATGCACGCTGATGACGTGAAGATCTATTTTTCTTACAAGGATCCTTGTCAATATACTTTACTTCCGAGGGATTTGTCTACTTTCCAGACGTGGTGCGAAGCCAATTTGATGGAGCTTAATTTTGCGAAATGTAAACATATGCTGTTCTCTAGGTCATCATTCTTTTCGGCAAAAAAACATTTTAGGTGGCACTGTTCTTGAATCGGTGGATTCATTTGTTGATCTTAGTGTTCTCTTGGACAGAAAAAGGAATTTCAACTCCCACATAATTACGATGGTAAACAAGGCGTATGGCGTTCTGAACTTTATTAAACGATGGGTAAACGAATTTTCAGATCCCTACGTTACGAAAAATCTTTTTACTTCACTAGTTCGCCCTATTCTCGAATATGGATTTGTTGTTTGGGACCCTCAGTACAATTTGTATGTTAATATGATTGAATAGGTCCAGCAACAGTTTCTCATTTTTTGTCTGAGAAACCTTCAATGGAACCCGAACCATAATCTTCCTTCATATAGCAGTAGACTAGCATTGATCAGATTGCCAACTCTTAGTAGTAGACGTACCATGATAAACTCTATTACAGTTTTCAAGATAATTGATGGATGTATATGTTCTGAATTTCTGTTATCTAAGATTTTCATAAATGTCCCATTGAGACCCACGAGGTACTATAAACTCATTCACATCGAGTTTCAGCGTTCGACTTATGCGTCCTTGGATCCAGTTAGGAGCATGTGTCGTGACTTTAATGAGCTATATCAGTTTATTGATTTCACTAGTAGTTGGGAAACTACAAAGTCTAGGATAATTTGTCATTTGCACCGATTGCATTAGTGCTATATATACCTTTACATATGTAAATTTACTTTCTCGTTACTATGTGGTCTGATTTATAATTTGGTTTTGTTCATAATTATTAAATATTATCAAGTCTTTGTTATATTAATATCTCGTGATGTACTTTTATACTTCTTTATGTTAGTGTAATACCAACTGGTGAAGAATTTCTGTAGTTGGCTGCAACGTGTGAACTTACGATCCTTGCTCTCCCGTTATAGACCGGTCTATAAAATCTGTACGCTGTCCTCACGTTATGGGGACGTGACCATCTTGGTCGGTAGGGGCGGGTAAGAGTGGCGGCGTTGGGTTCACTCGATTAAAAAAAATGATTCCTGCAAACCGTATAGCTATTTCAGATCTAGCCTCAGATCCTCATCAGCGTTTTTTGGAATGCTGCTTTTGGGAAATTCAGCAAACTAAATGCAAACGAAAACTCATTTAGTTGAGAATTCCCCAAAAAAGGTTCTTTCCATCTCCAGAGAACCATCGGTCCCCATTAGAAATGATTTTTGTTGTTGCCTAAAAGACAACATAATTCTTACAGACAATTTTTCTGTAGTTTCGTCGAGCTCTATGTTAATCAGGGATGATTTTTATTAATTTTGACTTTTTTTTATTTTTACTATTCAAGCTCAAGACCATTAGGTTTGCCACGTCTCATAAGGATGCATTTTGCAAAACTTCTTTTTGGAAAAAACTAAATCTCTATTAATAGAGATATAAAATGATCTTGAGCTTGAATGATAAAATAAAAATAAAAATGGCCGAATAAAGGGTCTTGTATACATTTTCATGTCTGGTCACTTACTCATACAAATAAATCTCAGCAATTATACTTAAATTAGTATTTTTTACAGGCCGGAAAGATACCCCTTGGAATACAAAATTTACCATTTCCGTTCATATTTCTTAGAAAACTTCATTATATTTTAATTTTTGACAACAATCTGCCACCTTGACGCCAGGGAAATAAAAAGAATTCTAATTTAGTTGTCTTAGATCCTCGTTATGTTTAAAGTTATAATTTCCTTTAAGGCTGTAAGAGATCATGTTTTCTCCGGTTAGTGAAAAAAAATGTAAATGCCGCGGGTGGGATTCGAACTCACATTCGCTGGACGATCGTTTCGATGTTTGTGAAGCATCATCTTCAGCAGCGTCTAGCCCGTTAAGCCACTGCGGTGTGTATTTACACAAGTCACTAACCGAAGACATTTATTGATTGTTTGTCGCTACTTACACATTGCTTTCCTACCTACACGCACTGATTCTAATTGGTGTCATCTACGCCAGAGGCGACGTCAAACGCCAGGTCTTGTTATTCTGACATAAGAATGCATGTAAAAATTTGCAACGCCTACGTTATCGCTCCGATTGTGTTCGTATACTTATATAAAAATATTTTAAAAAAAATGTGTATCTTCTCTTAATTTCATTTAGAAATTTAGTTTCAATTTTCATTAGAAAAAAACCAAACAGCTGAAATCGTTTCTTCCATATTTTTTTTAAATTGTCTGCATAATTAAATTCTTCATGGGAAAAATGCAAGCCACAACTCAAAACCCGTTCCGTACCGGGGTTAAACTGTAGGTCCTAATCAGGGAATGTCAAAATAGAAAGCATACCGCACAGGGAGAAGGTCTTCCCTGTCCCTCGACCAGATGTAGTGAGAAAATATTTGTTTTATATTTTATGTAACTTTTTTTTTTTTTAACGAACGATCCCATCGCCGCCACTCACACTCATCCCTATGACGTAGGGATAACGTACACACCACAGACCGATCCGTAGCGGGGAGTAACTGAGAGGAAAACGTGCAAAAAAAAAAGAGGAATAAAATCCGCAGATTACCACTATATACTTATTGAAAAATAATAAATCTTAAAACATAAAACCATAAATTATCAATACACCATTAATACTCGTACATAAAATACTACACACTAGCTATTTAGATGATTTATAATAAAAGACTTTATCGTGTCCGGTGATAAAGAAAAGTCAATAAACTGATAAACATCATTAAAATCTGTGCGCATTCTCCGAACCGGTTCATTCAAAGCATAATTATAGCGTCGAAAACTAATATACAGGGGTTTATAGTTCCTAGAAGTTCTCGAAGGAACATTTATCGAAATACGACCAAGAAGATACTCAGAGCGTATATCGCCCCTGAGAATCTTATATATTGTAATCGAATTAAGCATAGTCCGTCTACCAGCCAGAGTAGGTAATTTAATCAAAGACAATCTACTGACATATGGAGGAAGATGGACGTTAGGATCCCATCTCAGGTTCCTAAGACAAAAAATAAGGAATTGTTTCTGTACCGATTCTATCATATTCACATAAAAGTCATATTGTGGATCCCATACCACTGATCCATATTCTAATATGGGCCTAACAAGGGATGTAAAAAGATTTTTCGTGACATATGGATCAGAAAATTCCTTCGCCCAGCGCTTAATGAACGAAAGTACGCCATAAGCCTTATTAACAGTAGCAATAATGGGACTATTGAAAGACAATTTCCTATCAAGTAAAAAACCTAAATCCAAGAAAGAATTGACCAATTCTAATGTAGAACCACCTATAGAATACCGGGAGGTAACCATAAGGTTATGATTGCACCAACTCCCAAACCGATCCAGATCATTTTGAAGTAGAATATAGTCTGAAGTATTTTTATATGACATAAATATTTTCACATCGTCCGCGTACATAAGCACATTAGACTCAGCTATCGAATTAGGCAAATCGTTGATAAACAAGAGAAATAAAATAGGACCCAGGTGACTTCCCTGAGGAACGCCGGAAGACACTTGGATAGGTCTAGATAACGAATCCCCAAAAATTACCATCTGTTCGCGACCAGTAAGGTAAGATGAAATCCATTCAATAATATTACTATTAAACCCGATAGCGCTTAATTTACTCAGTAGGAGGCGATGGTTAACCTTATCGAAAGCTTTACTAAAATCCGTGTAAATAACAATCGGTTTGCATTCCTGAAATAAAACCATCAATTACGTGAGAAGAAAATTGAAGTAAGTTTGTAACTGTAGACAGACCTTTGCGAAAACCATGTTGTCTACAGTCCATAATAGAGGAAACTTTGTAAGATATAATGTCAGTGACCAGTTTCTCAAGAAGTTTTGGAATCGCACTCAGTTTCGCAATACCTCTATAATTTGACACATTTGTAATGCTACCCGACTTATGAAGAGGGACAATATACGAACTTTTCCAGACCGCTGGAAAGTAGCTAAATTTCAAAGATGCATTGAATAGTATAGTCAATGGTGTAGCTAATGTCGTAGAACAGTATTTTAGCACAGAATTAGGGATCCCGTCAGGTCCATAAGTGTTCGTGGGCTTCAGTGATGAAAGGGAATGTTTTTTTTTTTGCAAATTAAACCTAGAAGTAGAAGTAGCATTTTTTATTTGAAATATACGATTGTGGAAGAAAATAAAAACTGCTGAAACCGAGAGAAAAAGACCCGGTTCCATCGGGTGTTCGAAAGTCATAAGTATCAGAAAACCAGCTTTCGGTGGATGACCAAAAATACGATGGACCGGGTTTCGGTTTTTGAATACCCTAATGGCCAAGCATGACTCTTACGAACATAATATTGTTCGATATGCCGGGACACCTAAAATGGACGGTTTCGAGAACTAGTGGACGAGTTCGACACAAGTCTAGTTTTAATGTCGGTTGCAATATCAATTTCGTAATTGTGATTCAAGATGTGCATATTGCAGGTAGTAGCATTAAAACAGCTGATTTTACTTTGTTCATGTTGTTGTGGTCCGACTCTGTCAAGTTCAAATGCAATTTGTTTTTGTTCCTTGCTCTGTTATATTGTTGGTACATTGTGTTGAATTTGACAGCTTCGGTGCTGGAAACAAAGGCAAACTATGCTATGTTGTTGTTTCCGTCAATTACAACATTTCAGCTATAAAAAAATTCATATTGCTGTATCTTCCTAGTCGGACCTGTATGCAATACGTATAGAAGTACAAATTTATGAATACTTTGATAGGCGAGCTATTTATTTTTTAAATTAGATATTTTGGAAAAGGACACTTAAACAAATACAATTAGAGCACTATTATACGATGGCATTTTTCGTTCGTTGAACAAGAGGTGTAGGGAAGGAAGTAAGGGAGGAGGAAAAAATGCCATGAAATGCCACCGCATTGGGTTTCATGGCATTTTTGGTTATTTCTCTTTGTGCTCTTTCCGATTTTTTTCTGATTTTGACATTTGATGTTGTGTTTTATTGTGTTGTGTTAGAAGTACTGAAAATTAAATAATTAAGTGTTTAATATAAACAAAAAAAAAAGAATTAAATGAAATAAAATGTGGAAAATTACACATTTGTGGAATGACACAACACTTGATTATGACACAACGCTTATAACAATTATTAACACAGACAAGTTCCAAGAACCCTAACAAAAGGGAAATGTTGGAAAAAATGCCAGGCACTATTATCATCAAATGCCATCGTGTAAACGCACGAAGATTTACGCAGCAACTTCAAAAGAGAATTAATAGAAATCGCAAGAAAAAATGTCATCATGTAAACATGGAAATTGTGTTTCGGGGGATTTTTTCCAATTTCTCTTTGTGTATCTTCTGGTTTTGTCTTGATTTTGACATTTCACGGTTAATAATTTTGTGTTGTGTTTGAATTTGAGTTGGTTTGTGTTGTGTTTGAAAAATAAATTAAATTTTAAATAAAATAATAATAAATAAAATAAAAATCAATAACAGCGACATACGCAAAACACACAAATCAATACATACAAGACAATAACATAGAAAAATGCCAAAAAAAAGTTGCAGGCATCGAGAGTGTGAAAATTCAACGTGTAATGGCTCGATGAATTACGTAGCAACTTTAAAAGAGAGCTGAAAAATATGCCCGCAATATGCCCGTAACAAGTGCAATACGAAAAAATATAACCATATACTGACACCACTACGTGATAAAAGACCAAAAAAAAGGCCCTTTTTTTATTATGGGCCCCCAAAGATTTGGGGCCTCGGTGTCATTTTTGCAAAAAAAAGTGATCATTTTGTCAGGCTCATATCTTGCAAATCGTTCGGAATTTTGATTTACCCTCTGAGGGAAAGTTGTATAAAATCAAAAAATCTTCATCTTCAAGGTCAAAATCTCAAAAGTAGGAGTTTGGACAATTCTCGTTTACTTGAGATTTGTTTATCCCTATAATGTGTGATGATAGACCTAAATACTTGTGGAGAAGGGAACTGATGATATGCCTTGGTGGGCATTGAAATAGCTATATTCCCAACCATCCACCATAATGATCAATTTCACACATTTCTTTATAATATTTCTATTGAAATGTACTTTTTCATAAAAAAGTACTTTTAATAGTTATTGATCTTGAATGGAACAATTATTGAAAACAACAACTCAAAAGATCGAATAATATAAACTCAAACGGAAATAAAAAACTTAAAAAAAATTCGATATTTTTACCCTTTTCCCCCTGTTTAGGTCCATAGGAAGCAAACTCTTCAAGATTTAAGGAAACAATCAACTACAAAAATGTACCTAAGATCTCTTCTAGAACATATGAACTTCCTAGGAATGATTCTTATATTGTGTGCTGCGTCTCTTGTTGCGTGTGCTGAGCTTACTGCTTTGACTGTGCTGCTTCGGTCGGTGAGATAGCATAGTATCTCAATGTTGAAGTAAACTGTGTTAAGAATCATTCCTAGAATGGTCTAGAAAGTTGTTTATTGAGATCGTAAGTACATTTTTGTAGTTGATTGTTTCCTTGAATTTTGAACGGTTTGCTACGTATGGACCTGAACAGAGGAAAAAAGTAAAAAAAAATCCAATTTTTGACCTTGAAGATTAAGTTTTTCTGATCTTATATGTTCACAATTTTTGTTCTTTATGGCAAGAGCTACAACTTTCCTTCAGAGAGTAAATCAAAATTCCGAACGAATTGCAAGATATGAGCCTGACAAAATGATCAATTTTTTTTGCAAAAATTACACCGAGGCCACAAATCTTTGGGGCCCATAAAAAAAAGTCAATGACTTTGGGCAAACCTGGGAGATACGGGTCTTTTAGCACGTAGTGGTGTCCGTATATGGTTATATTTCCATGACGTAAAAAATTACACACAGTGTAATAGAGAATTTATACTAGTTTTTGAACACTTTAATTTTTGCGATTTCTGTCAATTTATTTTTTACACGTTCAGTTGTGGCAAGAATAATCTGATCGAAAAACGTACGAAACCGCAAACGATAAAATAAAATCTGAAACGTGTTAATTTACAAAAACAAATAAATGTGTGCTGTTATTTCGCTTCCAAAAACAAACATTTTTGCATTTCAGTAAAATGGTTATAACTTTGGAACGGCAAGACCTCTGGGCTACGTTTAGGTCATTTTGGAAACGTAAGAAACATAAGTTACGTGCCATCTGGCTGAGCAAATTGAGGTTATGTGAGTTTTTTTTTCATTTTTTCCGAAAGCTCTGTATCTCGGCGATTTGACTGATTCTGATTGATTCTGAAATGCCCCTTAAAGACCTTTCCAACAAGTCCAAAAATCCGACCACTGGCTCAGAAGTTAGCAACTTTACCCTACTACCCTCCGTCCGCCAGCCAATCCGAAAATTTTGAACCCGCTGCCATTTCGCACCCTTGCATTTTCGGACATGGTCCTAGTGGACTTTTCTTCATGAAATGAGCCAAGGAATACGCTGGAGAAATTTGTCCGGAACTTCCTGAATCACCCTGTATAAGGTAAATAATAGAGGCGATAGCAGGCATCCTTGTTTTACGCCCGAGTTAGAGACAAAATCATCAGAAAGTTCTTTCCCTGTCCATACTGCAAACCTTGTATTTCCCTATATATTCTCAATAAATTTGACAAATTTACTTGACACTCCCATATAGTGTAACTTAAATACCAGTGCATTGCGTGAAAGCAGCTTTAAAATCAACGAAAAATGTGTATGTTTTCCTATTTCGTTCAAATGTACTACTGATTCCAAGTTATAAATATAGTCGGAAGTCGAGTAGTTTTTACGGAATCCAGCTTGGTATTCATTTAGTTTCTTGTGAAATTCCCATCATAACTTTCGCCAGGCAATTTAAAGGCTATGCCGCGATAATTGCTGGGTTCTGTGATATGTCTCCTTTTTGCGAAGGTATCAACTACTTCACAATTTTCAAACATAAAATTGTATGACTTACATATTTCCTCCAACAGTTCATCTGGTGCGAAGTTCAAGAATTCATTCGGAATGCGGTCCTCTCCAGGGGCCTTATTTAGCTTAGATTTTGCTAGGACTTGTTTAATTTCCAACATTGTGATATCATTACCTAGTTTCTCGTTTTCATAAAACATGTGTGCATAATGAATGTGTGATTTTAACTGTGGAGGGTTTAGGAGTTGTTTAAAATACGTTTTTAACTCTTCCGTCGGAACTGCTATGCATGTGGATACAGGATAGTGTAGCCGACACTAAGCGAGATGACCGTCGGAGAAAGAAAGAGTGGCGCACATTAACTATTGCACCACGACCATTTAGAAGTACAAAATTATATACTAAGACTATTGACCAACAAGGGATTCAAGCCCGTTTGTTATGCACATGATGTGGCGATACTTAGGAAAAAACATCGAAATGATATTTGTAGAGGGTCTTGAATTATTGTACAACTGGGCACAGCATAAAGGACTTAATATACGTAAGACGAAGAGAAACGCTTTTGGTGGAGCCTAGTTTCTTTGAAAATATTTCAGAATTATCCACCATAGTCAAATTCTTAGGAGTGATGCAGGATCAGAAACTATTTTAGAAAGAACGCATAGAAAATAGAGTGGAAAAGGCAAAAGGGGTATACATAAGGCAAAACAGGGTTTCCCAGTATATTTAGGGATTGGGGAGAGCTTCTCAGAACCAGTGAGCTGTGCGCTTTCTAGTTATACACACACTGATTGGAACCTACAGATTTAGACCGGCTACGAACTGCGTTTGGTGTAGCTTTTTCAATGCAAGGTGATCAGAGCAGGAATCGAATACGCGTTCTCATTTACTAGAACCGCGCATACTAACCAGGGCACCACTGACGGCCAAAGAAGTGTTATATTGAAAAACTGCAAAGGGTTCAACGAATGTTCGGTTTGGGTACTAGCGGGGCGCAAAGAACCACAACGACAAGCAAATGGTTTTTCCAAACAAACAGTGAGTCCACAGCTATTCTGACGGTTCCCGAACTGATGGGGGGGGGGATATGCTGTTGAATATCAAGGACCAAAATATTAAACAGCACTTTCGTCGTCCTGTTTCAAGCAGAGGTTAAGCCGATCACAGAATGTGGACACTCAAATGTGGAAATATTAACTATAGAGTAATTATATACCTAAAGGTGTATACCTGTCTCATCTGTCGTTTCATTTCACACTCTTCGTGGTGAGGTCGGTGCGATAGAGAGATTTTCGACGTAAACTGTCTTACACCAGGTGGAGTTACAAGAACTGTGGACAAGAACTCTCGTTTCTGTGAAATTTAAACGTATTTTAGACATTTTTTGTTATCTTTTATTGTTAGTATACATTTGTGTTGTAGCTTCCTTGTTGAAGCCTAATCTCATAAATTTACTGAAAGCAGTGGGTACTCCTGGTATATAAATACTCTATGATATTGACTGATAGTCAAGTTGCGATTAATCCCAGCAGGAAAGTGAAGAATGCATTACATTGATAATGAATTATATAATCCATTATAATAATTAGATTATATAAGGCATTGCAAAGAATCGAGGGGGTAATGTCATTTGACAAAACTGCACATTGATTCATTGTATTTATAAACCTTGCATTCGTCCACATGTTTCGCGGAAATACATAAGTCAGTTTGTGTTGCATCGTTTAGAGGTGAAGATAGACAAATAGTTTATTTAATCCGTGTATGTATGCCGAGGGAGTGCATTATATAACAAATTCTTAATTCATTAACAATAGAATATATTATAAATAATGCATTATAGAATTCGTTCCTGATAACATGTTAAATAATGCATTAAAAAGAACAAATCATATAATGCATTCTCTGGACACATTACAAGAATTCATTCTTTTCCTAGGACATCCCTGTGTTAAGAATAATGAATTCTGGAATCAACATTTAATATACGCTATGCATTACCTTCTCGCTTCCTATTCATTCCCTTTTCCTGCTGGGATGTGATATCGTCGCATAGTATAGGGTCACCTGCGTTACGCGAGTGCAAGCAGGAGACAAACAACTACTCCATCGCTAGCATCCTGGGGATTATATAGATTCCTGGGTAACGCGAAATTTTGGGAACCAAAATAGCAGATCGGCGAGTTGCAAATATAGAAATCAAAGCATTTCTAGGCAATATAGGCTGAGCTTCAACAATGGGTAGGAATTAGACTGAGAGAGTAAGGTATTTAAGGTCCTGTGGGAACAAGTAAGATGTACATGAACAAAGTATAACTAAGCTGAATCATGGGTGTTCTAGCTGGGCACTCCATTCTGAGGTCACATCTGTATGGAACTGAACGCGCCAATGCAAAATAATGGACATCAAAGTGACGGAACACTTTTAATACTCCAACACAAAACAAACAAATTATATAATGCATTCTCTGGACACATTACAAGAATTCATTCTTTTCCTAGGACATCCCTGTGTTAAGAATAATGAATTCTGGAATCAACATTTAATATACGCTATGCATTACCTTCTCGCTTCCTATTCATTCCCTTTTCCTGCTGGGATGTGATATCGTCGCATAGTATAGGGTCACCTGCGTTACGCGAGTGCAAGCAGGAGACAAACAACTACTCCATCGCTAGCATCCTGGGGATTATATAGATTCCTGGGTAACGCGAAATTTTGGGAACCAAAATAGCAGATCGGCGAGTTGCAAATATAGAAATCAAAGCATTTCTAGGCAATATAGGCTGGGCTTCAACAATGGGTAGGAATTAGACTGAGAGAGTAAGGTATTTAAGGTCCTGTGGGAACAAGTAAGATGTACATGAACAAAGTATAACTAAGCTGAATCATGGGTGTTCTAGCTGGGCACTCCATTCTGAGGTCACATCTGTATGGAACTGAACGCGCCTATGCAAAATAATGGACATCAAAGTGACGGAACACTTTTAATACTCCAACACCTTTCTGATTATAGATTACCCAGTTTGGAACATCTCAGGGCAACGAATTGCATAAATCTGAAGAACAGAACCTTAATATAGAAAATTGAAGATTCTCCCAGGATAACGATGAACGCTCAACACACTTACCTACTGGCTTAGGTGAATGCTAGAAATGGGTCATCATGAGCCGCAGGCACCCATGCTTCGACTCATCTTTTTCAACCTAACCTATAAAATGCAATTTTGAAGTTCAAACTGTCTTCAATACAATGACGTACGTCCATACGTAACTTTGCAAAAATATCTATGCTAATTTAAACAGAATATAATAATTCTTACACAATTTTATTACTTTCACTGGACGCAAAAAATTAAAACGAGATGCTGGCAATTTCCAAGTTGAACAACATCATAGACACCAACACACAGCCCCCGCCTCATTCGCAATCCAATCAGTCAGTCAGTCAGCCAGCCACATCCCCAATCCCAACCCAAAGCCAACTATCCGTGATGCACAGAGAATCGAAGAAAATGTAAATTGCAACCATGTGGTGGCTGACACATGGCTGCTTGCCATAGAAACACGGAGCGGAGCGGAGGCGCCCGACAGCGATGACGGTGCCGACAACAACACAAGAAGACCCCCAAGACAACACAGCCAACAAACGGCAAAAGTGTGTCAGACATTTTATATTAACATTCAATAGTATTTTCCGCTTGTATTCATTCCTCTCCTTGTAGGTTTTACTTTATTTCTGCTAAAGAGAATAAAAAAACGAATCATGAATTTGATATTTGCTTTTTTGTGTAAGAAAAAAGGTAAAAGGAAAATGAAAACTTCTCGACAGTTATCAATCATTTCCCTTGCAAAAGAAGAAACAAGTGTATGACAGGCAGTAGCAATAACAACAACAACAATGCCAGTGACAGGACCATGTGAATACTGACATTCGCCACAGCATTGATTGACAAACCCCGTGGGACTCATCTAACGAGAGAGAGAGAGCGAGAGATAGGAATTCTTGATACTTAAGAAAGAAAGAGCCAAATGTACCTACGGGATTGAAGTGAAAAGAGACATAGTAATGTATGGCAGCCTCTATTTGTTTCGTTCCATTTGAGTGGTATTTTATTACCCTCTCTCTTTCGTCCTCATCCTTGAACCAACCACTCTTTTGACCAAAAACTACTAAATAAAAATCTAAATGAATTGATGATGATAACCATAAGCAAATCCGGTTGTTGTTACCACCATTAGCCAATGTGGATGAACGTTAGCGGCGCAGCAGCCGCTCGGCGTCCAGCAGCCTCGGCGGCGTTGCCGTTATCCTGTTGTATGATCCTTAATTTCGTTATAATTTATACGATGCCTGCATTCATTCATATCATTTCAAATCAGATCGGCCGCGCGAGTATACATACCTCAAGCACGTTCCAAAAGTGCACCAACACTGTTCATAGTCTTAGATAACAACCGAAAAACAAAATCGAAAGAGTCACGAACAACTCAAAATGAACGTAAGAGCGTACGACCGACCGACCGACCAACCGACTGCCAACGACACAAGTTTAACAAATTAATTGTGTTACTTTTCTCCTGGTTTTTGTTATTCCGCAAATTCTTTAACGCTTTTCCGTTCCGTGCAGACGTACTGCGTATAGTTTTCCAAGTTTTCGACGTAGACGTCGACGTGTACATGAATGCGCGCATCCTGAGCGAATTCTCTCTTGCCAACGCAGCCAGCCTCCTTTCACGTCACATCATCTAGCGCCCAAGTCCACAGCGAAGTCATCTTGGGCCACGTCCGAAGTTGGCATATGTCGAACCTTTGTGTATTTGCGTATATGTGTATGTGTGTGTTATAGGAGTCTAACGCTATCGAATGGTTCCTTTGCCGCAGTCTATCATCATTAGTTGACGCTGGATCGAGTTAAATGAAAAACGCAAATTTCATTATTCGCCAAACAGTCGGTGTCATCGTATTTATTGTTGTTGGTTTTTCTTTTATTAAAATTAACTCTCGACCCATCAACACAACGCGCCAAGTTAGAGGCCCGGCAACCCAGTCAGCCAGCCATACAGACAGCCCGTCAGTCACTACTCTTCATACACACCTTGAAAGTTTTTTGGTTTTGTTTTTTGTTGCATTTTTGATCAGAATAAACGTGCGACGTGCGACATACACTGTCGAACACTCCGGTCACCGACTAACACGCCAGAATAATACAACTCTGGGCAAAAGTTTGTCTCGTGTGCCGCATTAAACGGAAATCAAATTTTCAATTATTTGTAAACATTAGAAAGTACCGTTAGAGACGAACACTCGGTATCCGGACAAAACGTCGAAAATAGTTAAAAGATATTCCGGTTGATTGAATTAAAAAAAGTTTCGAATTAATTGGAATGCTACGCAAGACGGGCATGTGAGTAAGTGAGTGAGCAAGAGTGCAAAAGTTGAAATAATGAAAAAAGTTTTACTTAAAATTCAAATTTCTACATCGCTTCTGAAGAAGTTAAAAAGAATCGTAATAAAATAAATAAGTTGTATTTACTTTCACAAAAATAAAAAGTGAACAAAATTGTATTGTGTCCTCCTGTCATCTCTGTCATTGAAAATTACAGTGCAACTGAAATCCGACGAATCCTAATTAAGCTATACAGTTAAGGCATTAACTCTCGAAGTTATAAAGATATATACGAATTTCACGAAAATCATCAGAATGTCGGATTTGAAATAACTTCCACAGATTCGAGATACATAACTGTGGGCTACCGATAGCACAAACAGTATTTGAATACTAAACAAATCGAATTTTTATAATAATCTTCCAAAATTCCGACGGATTACAGTGCAAATCTGCGTGGATTCATGATTTTACGGTATTAAAAAAGAAATAATAACAACATGAAAAAGAAACAAAAGTGAATAAATAATAAAAAACGTATAAATAAAAATTAAATTCATTCTAAACTAATTTAATACAAATCTGACAAATACTCAATCATTTGCCCAACATCGAAAATATATATTTCCAATATTTCGAAATTTGGCGTCGGCTTAAAAATATCGGTGACTATCACGGACGCACTAAGTGCAGTTTCAGTGAATAAAAATCCCATATTAGAACTCAATTGTTTAATTTTCAATTCGAATCAAAAACCCATTTACTTACCCACTAACAGGAATACATATATTGAAAAAAAAAAACCAGCTTAAAGTTTTGAAAACCAGCTTAAAGTTTATGTCTCACCACAGTGTTTAAAAAAACAAAAGAAGGAAAATAGTATTCGAATATCATAGCCGATATCTTGGATAATCAGAAAAAATTGTAAACTGTTCTTGAAAGCTTTTTGTGTTCAATCGTCAAACCTTCGACCTACTGCAATAATTTGAAAATTCTTTTGAAACGCATAATTTTACTCGGTGTTATTTGAAAATACACTAGCGTAACCTTAGCACAACTAAGCAATCTAACCTTAAGGCAAACGCAAGTCTTAAGCCAACAAAGGCAGAAATTATAAATATCGAGATACGCCTTATATAAAATTCCGTTTAACGGTGTAAACTCCTTTCCGTTGGATTATTCTGGCGATTTCTTCAAGACGTATATTGATTCGAGATTTTACGCCGGCCACAAATTGGATTTCAAACAACAAAATTGTGCCGGCGGCCCTGGATCCGGTGGTGGTGTCGTCGGCAATACAAATAGCCATCCTTCAGCCCATTTGTCTGCTCCCTTGCATGGTTTAGTCGCCCATTCCGCACATCAGACCCATCATTCGCTACTTAATTCACATCACGCCAATTCCGCGGCATCTTTGCAACAACAGCAACAGCAGCAGCAACAACAACAGCATCAGCAGACCACACCAACACCTACGGTTTCGGTTCAGAATCAACTACACAATTCCGGCGGTGGTGGTGGTGGTTCCAACAATCCGGGTGTTGCCCACAACTCAGCAGCAACAAACGGTGGCAATCCTGTAAATTCCGGCAGTTCCATTGGCAACGCTTCACCCTCGGCGGTTCATCCCAGTCAGGATACCCATTCCTCGTCATCCGTGGCCATATCTACCTCCCTCAGTGCTCCATCGTTGCCTCACATAGCTCCCCCCAGTTTGGGCCTAAGTCCTCAATCTTCTGCCGATTCTCAGCAATTCAACATATTTCCTGCCATATTTAGTCGCCAATTAAATTTCTCAGCTGCTGGAGCTTGTGGCCAAGGCAAACTGACCATGGACGAGTTGAGACCCAATTTAGTGGGCGGCCTACTGGGGTTGCAACAGGGCCTGCTAGAGGACCATGCCGCCAACATGCAGCACGGTGGTGTTCCTCAGGACACGAAATTCATGTCCTTTCAAGATAATCGCCTAATGGGCATCAGTTCCTCCCACGAAAATCGCCTACTGGGTCTAACCTCATCTGTGCAGGACAGTCGTTCACCCGCCATCTCGTCCATCGACAAAAATCCCCTAAATCATCAGCGAAAATGCAGTAGTACGCCGGAGGATTTTAGTTCGCTGTACTCCGGACTACCAACACCTGGCATTGACTCGTCATCACATCACCACACACCCGCTCATACGCCGCCGTCGAGGCTCTCTGACCACCACACGATATCTGGTAATTATAACTCTTGTATTTAATCTTAACCCTTTCTGTCACACATTCATTCATCCATTCATTCATGGATTCCTAATGGAGAACGCAAGACTTAAGGTCCATTTGTGCGGATTAAAATCTTAAATTTGACAAATGACCATCAGCTTCTGTTTGTTTCTGCTTAGGATCCATTGAAAGTTAATCCTCCCGCACCAATAGGATACTACAAAAGGCTATAACAAATCTAACTGTTCATTCCTAGTTGTTCATTGTTTCGTTTAGTTTTCGTCCATGTGCCAGTGCTCAACACAAGCGGGCACACCCGCCAAGGATTAGAACCAGTGAGTGGCAATGTTTGTGTGACTCTTGTCACTACTTCTCATGTACGTTGGTGAAATTCGACACTTTTTGTAGAAAAATGTGCTAATTGTTGACAAGTTGCTGGTAATTAATGGGAATATATGTGTATGTCAAGGCCACGGTTGTATTGGGAAGTTGGAAGAAATACAGAAGCTTTCATTTAGTTTCCATCTGTTAGTCTGCGAACCAAGTTCTTCAATGATTTGTATTAAATGAGAAATGATTTCATTGATTTTGAAAGATGTTCTATCAAGATATAGTTCTGCAACAATTGAAGCAGTTTTGATATGACTTTTTATCTTACAAGATTTATGTCACACATAAAACGATGAATACTCAAATCAAACACGAAATTTGTCAACTCAATTACTTTCATGTTTTAGAATCGGCTTGAGTAAAAAGGTTTTCAATCCTTTCTAATACGAGTTCGATCACTAAGTACCCGTGTATGAACACAGGTGGCGTTGCTGAGGGAAGATGGCATTACCGTCGTGTACTGCCATCTGTCACACGACACCGTACTAAATTCCAGACTGATTCATAGGTTAATTTTTTTTTTGGCAGCCAGTTATATGACACGTGTTTCGTGTTTGCCGATAAAATGGAAAAGAACAATATCAATCAGTAATTCGCCTTTTATTTGTGAAAGGAAAACATGCGAAAAAATTAAAGCGAAGTTGGATGCTATTTATGGTGACCCCTCACCATCTATGACAACCATAAAATATTGGGTCAGTGAATTTAAAAGTAGTCGTACAACTGTTTTTGATGAGGGGCGTCCAGGCTGCTCGATAGACGCGTGACTCTCGCTGATCACCGGACGACAGTGCGCGAAGAAGCAGAGCCCGCTGGCGTGATGTACGAGACGGCAATTAATATTGTACATGGTAAGTTAATCACGGGAAAGGAGTCGGCCCGATGGTGGACAGCAACCATAGCACCAGCGCATTCATCCAGAATCGTCGCAGCCAAATTGCATGAACTGCACTACGAATTGCTGCCTCACCCAACGTACTCGGCCGAATTGGCTCCTTGTGACTTCTTTCTGTTCCCCAACATGAAAATGTGGCTTCGGGGAAACAAATCAGCTCAAACGAAGAGGTTATCGTCGAGACAGAAACCTATTTTGAAGAGTTTGACAAATCGTATTTTTTTTAGCGAGGTTAAAGAAATGGCAGAATCGTTGGGAAAAGTGTATTGTACTAAAAGGAGATTGCGCTGAAAAATGAAAGAAAAATTGTGAAAAACTTACGCCTTCATACGGGTACTTATTGATCGACCGTCTATACATACGAATATAGCATATTTCTCCAACTTGATCTATTGATTTTCCTTCCAGTTGGTTATATCAAGCTATCGTACGGATTCTTCACCTGGTTTTTTTCATCGAAGTCTTAGTAGTCCTATTCTACGTTGTCCTACGAATACGTCTTTAAATACCTTATGCGCTGGTTAATTTTGAGCCATTCTACTGGCTTGGCCTAGCCAGCATAATCGCCTGTATTTATTTCGTTTAATTTGAAAAGAGGTTGTGCAACTGTATTCGATTGCTACCACCGAATTGCCGTTGTCACAACCAAACTTATTTTGCCACGACTGATTTTATGCCTACAACCAAAATTCGATTGAAGCAACCTCTAATAGGTTGTGAATGCCTCTAATGCTGTTGTGACAACCTCTAATGCGGTTGTGGCAAACTACTGCGGCCAATTACTTTATTTTTCCTGTGGTTGTATGCGATGTCGGGCTGAATTCACAGACATCGTGGTTTATACGTCATCGATACTACCTGTTGTCAATTATATGACCATATATTTTTCGGAGCATTTTTCTCTCTTTCTATCGTTCGTCAACGAACGATATGACCCTAGTTTGTATAAGAATTTGATAGAGTTGGAACTTTGATTCTCACTAGAGTGACTTATCTCTGAAGTGCTTCCTTAGCCCAAAGTAACACCTGTTCGCAAGAAGAATTCTTCGTTTGATTTCTTGGCTGACGTTATTGATTTTATTTACGGCAGATCCGGGGTAAAAAACCCCGTTCTCTAATCGGGTGAAGGCTCTACGTGTTGAAACCAATATATTTGTCTTGTCCTTATTTAGTGCTAATCTCACTTTGCGGATTCTTTCTCGACAGAAAGCTTAGTTTCAAGTCAATCTCTGTGGATAGAATAAGTAGTGACAGTGGCCAGTGGCTAGTGTAAAATGGCTATTGGAGGTCTATGCGGCCTATCCCCGAAAATAGTGTACTAGACAAACACAACCGTTATCCGCCCGATATTCTCTAGGGCATTGTTGCTTGGTGGCTGGTACTGGAAACATCAATTTATCTAAGACTGTTGACAAAAGTCCAGAGAATGGCAATGGTGTATGTCACGTGTGCCCTTCGCACAACGTCTGCAAAGGGTTTGAGGGTTGTCCACCACCTGTTATCACGAGATATGCTCGGAAGGCTACAAGGTCGGGAATTCGCCTAGGGCATTCCCCGCAATAGCCATGTGTCGATTATAAGGTATCTGCGGCAATCCACAATGAAAGTCAACTACATAACACCCACTTCACCCTTTAAGAGACACTTCTCCACTCATATCCCAGATAGACAGGATTGGAAGGGACGCATACCAGGTAATAGAAGTTATGCATGCTCCTACACTACTGGCTCCAAACTGGTTTGCAAGGTAGGGTTTTGAGTCTATACTAAAGATCTGTGTGTAGACCTTGCGCAAAGCCTACTAGACTATTGTAGTGCCCTTCAGGCAGAAGCCATAGCAATCGGAGAAGTTATCCTTTAGGTGGAACGAAACGTCTTCACCGCCTGGATACCAACACCTACTCTGGCAGACAAAATCTGCCCACAATTGCCGCGCATCTCTGAATGAGATGCCCAAGCAGTTCGATATTCACGTTATGTGGCTGCCGAGCACAGCAACGTTGCAGGGAACCAAAGAGCAGACGAGCTGGCAAGATTTATAACTACCTTTCCTGTTCCACTGGATATGCCCCTTTCTGCATGCAAGCTCATGCTTAAAACCAAAGCTCTCAGACATGCATATGATAGTGGCACAAATTGCAGGATCACCAGACAAGTATGACCAAGTATGACCTAAATCATACGCTAAACCTGATATCCAGTCCTAGAACATATATCTGTATGCTAGTAGCTGTGTTCACTGGGCACTACTTAATAGGCAGATATGCGTCGAGACTTGGAATCACAGCTCATGATTACTGCAGAAGCTGTGGTGATGATGAGGGGGACGAGTATGAGTACATGGATTCAGCGTTCTCTCTATCATTTGCCTTGTGACGCACTTCATCCTACGATGGTTTACCTTTGGCCGGTTTTAAGTAAGAGTATCTTCGTGGATAACTCTGGCAATGGCACCGTTCCGATGCAAAACGTTCTATATATATGATTCCATATCGTTTTCGCTCTGCTTAACCTTGTGCGAATCTTGGCTCTAATCAGGTAATGATACGAATCGATAATAGCTCATTTCTTTAAATCAATCGTCGCGAGGCTTTTTCGAAGTGACTGCAAGACTTTGCAATCAATATCTAATGAGAATAAATTATTTTTACTGTCAAATGCTCATGGAATATTAAATGTGTGAGAGTGGAATGAATACTCAGACATTAACCAAAAGAAAACAAAGTCAGCGTTTGATATATAATGAGCGGCTGCCATATAAATCATGGCAGTAGGTGAAATGCTAAACCCCGGTGGGCTGGTCTGGCCAACCGCTTCATAACGTTAATGAAAATACGAGAACGAAAATGACATCAGATTTTCTAAATTTGTCTAAGAGTGTAAAAGTTATGTCTTTTACAACAAAATTATATTGTGATTGGTCAAATTGAAATCAGTAGCCATCGAATTTTATCGATAGCTTCTCAAAATTAGTAAGCTATGCATTTTCAATTAATTGTATATACTTTTATTGCCGCCACCACTCAATGAGGTGACCGTTGCCGATTAAAATGAAATATGTTGGGAGCGAGGGTAGAACTTGCGTTCTTAAGCACAAATGTTGCGCATGCTAACCATTGTTCCACTGACGGTCAGAATTTGTCTTGTCAAATGGATTACATTAAAATGTGTCTCTGGATTACATTAAACATTTTTGCAGCCTTCAGAACAGAATTAATATTTTCCAATAAATCCAAGATTTCAACTAGTTTAGATGCTTTCATTCTTGATCAGCACATGGACAATAATGAGCAATTGGAAAATGTAACAGTAAATTTATGAGCTACGTGATGTTTACATTTGAGTTTCTCTAAAGAGTTGAATAGAGTGCAATATTGTAACTTTGAAGAGCATTCGTGATTGTAACATTGGCGTTTCTTTACACATTGCTCTCCTTTAAACATATTTGTATAATTATTGTATATTTAAGTGTTCAGTATAAAAGAGACCATATCAAAGTAAAATTTAAAAAAAATGTTTTAGTTCTATGGTTAAACCCTGCTATAAATTAAAGTTTTAAATTTCCATTATGAGAAACCTGTTACAATTTTGCTCGTAACTGTGTGTACATCCAATTTAATAGAGCTGTTACTTGTCCATTGTCAGAGGTATTAATTACTAATTGTATTACTCCAGTAAATATGTAGTATTTGCCACAGTCAACAACTGATAAACGTCTGGACATTCTTTATTGTCATATTGCCAAATTCCAAGCAGTACAACCGTATAACAGTACAGACTTTACACTGCCGTTTCTTTTATGAAATCTTTTTATTGTGCGAGATTTTGTTCGGATTTAGGAATGCAACACGGGCCTTATTTATACGATCACCTATATCCACCGCGCAGCTACCATCCTTGGTAATCTTGCATCCCAAACAGTTCCACATCTTTAATTAACGAACCATCAACTGATCATGGAGTATATCGTCATGTGCGAATACGCATTAGCTTTGTCTTCTTAATATTTATTCTCAATCCCACGTTTTTGGCATTTTCGGTGACCCTATTTAGCTCGACCTTAATGTCATAAAATGTATGGGCCATATGACATATGTCATCTGTATAGTCGATATTATGTAGGTGTTCGTTCATATTCCACTGAACGCCGAACGGTGTTTATACATTGGTTGCTTAAATAACCTCGTGCTTAGGTAGATTAAATACCGTGGGGGACAACACACAGCCTTGTCAAACACCCGCGGATGTGGTGAAAGTTTGTCTTTACTTCCCATTAAATCTAACTTTATATGTTGCATCCCTGCACAACCCACTAATCCTGGATACTATCTTGTCCAGTATCCACGTGTTGGTCAATGTAGCCCACAATACCTCTCCAGTTTTTGAACAGCGATAATATAAAACGTAAATAAAGAGCTCCGTTGGAATGTTATCAGGGCCAGAACATTTGTGTTCCTTAATTTTGTTCAGTCTCTATTTCTATTCTCGATAGGGGTACCGTTGCAATGGCTCTTCTTGGGTTGCGACGTGGATAAGCCGCCGAAGGAGAACTCTGATTTTCATAATATTGAAGTGCCGACTGTGTTGTAGAAAATTCACGTCATCTCTATACTTTTAGATCTGGTGATGTTTTCTATGTGCCATCAACAGCTTTCACAGATGAAGTACTTCTGATGTTGTCGCTCAGCTAATCTAATGACGAGTACACTTTCTGGACGAGGTTTGTTCCGCTATATCGGAATCGAAACGAAACCTGTAGCAGAAGTTATGTGCCCATTGCCGATAATCAACTCTTAATTGCCTTTTCAACGTTTGTGTCTTTCATTGAATACGCATATTGTCCTTGATTCCAAAATTTCAGTCCAGTATTTTGCGCTAAGCCACGGTTAATTTTTACCCCCTTTTACACCAAGGACTTCCTGGCAGATTCATTCAGCGTTCGAACAATTCCCAGCCAGATATTTTTTCTGTTTTATGCCAAATCAGCTTGTACTGTTTGATCGTACAACATTGATATGGATGAGTTCTGCAGTAGGTATATATTGTATTTTAGGATTTTGCTTCCAATACCGTAGACGGCTGCTGGACGATGACGAAAGGTGTCTGCTAAGAATTGGCGTCCAGAATGGAACCCAAAAACATCTTGTTGGCACGTATATCGTCGATTTGATTGAATGTTTGATCCCAATATGATTGCAGTGTATACTTGTGTATATTTTTATGTGGGATTTTCTTTCAGTCAATAAACAGCTGACGGCGAGTACATAAATCTATGAGCCTGTCACCATTGTTGTTTTCAGAGTCGCAAGTCCATGTCTTCCCACAACTTCCTCCCAGAAACATTGCCGTGTTACCAACTGATAAGCAGCTTATAGCGTAGGCGAAATGATTACAGAAATCGTCGTTAGTGCTGCCACCATCCGACTCAGTAGAAACATAAACCTGTAAATACTGCAGAATTTCGAATTGAACCTCGCAATGTTGATGTGATCCGATGTAGCCTTGTATGATATTAGAGCATTTCTAGCCTTAGCACAGTGGTCGAAATACCTAATCTAGCGGCATTATATTCGCAATTGTATAATACCAAAGCCTGATGCTTATTGCCGACTATGAAATGCGTTAAGAATTACCTTTAAATACATCTGTTACTAATCATAATCAGAAGTAACAGAACCAACAGGGTCTTCTTGTATAATTGGCTCTGAAAGCAAATTTAATACATTCCTATCTATTTTGATATTATTAACACGGGAATAGTTAGAAGGTCGTTTGGCGTGCGAGGACGTGAGAGGATCAGAAGAGAAAAGAAGTGCGTGCATTAAATCAACAATTCTGATTTCCCTGAATTTATGTGCAATTTTTATGCGAATTTATGCCATCTAAAATGTCTTAAATCCTTCCAGTGCTACTTATCACATTATGCCTATTGGGAGAGAGACATTAGTCGTGTTTTGGTTACAAGCAAGCGATTATAGCTTGCTAAATTGCAAAGACAACTATTTAGGCGAAAAAAAATGTCAGTGGGAGCAGAGAGAGAGTGAAAGAACCGAAATGTGCAGGATGAATGGTGAATCCCGAAAGTTTTTCCAGAGGGTAAGAAGATCGACCAACGGGCCTAATAATGGGCTGCCCTCTGGCAAGGACGAGAATGGGAATCTGGTGACAGAGAAGCAGTGTGTGCTCAAAATGTGGAGAGACCACTTTTCAGCACTACTCCACTCAGATTCTTCCACTGAAGATCAGGAGGTAATGACAGTGGAAGATAGTATTGATGGTATTGGTATTCCGGCAAAACTGATTCGCCTCTGTAGAATGACGCTGACCAACACCAAATCAGCAGTGAAAATGGGGAAAGACCTCACTGAACCATTCTGTACCAAGCGAGGACTTAGACAAGGCGACACACTTTCGTGCAATCTCTTCAACATCTTAATGGAGATAAGAATGAGAAAGGCTGCAGTTAGTACGAACAGGACCATTAAGACGAAAAGCCATATGTTGCTGGCGCATGCTGACGACATATACATCATTGGGCGAAATTTGCGAGAGGTTACTGCAGTATTTTCAAGAATCGAAAAGGAATCAGCGAAAGTGGGTCTTGCTGTTAATGAGGGCAAGACAAAATTGATGGTGTCAGCGACTAGAGAAACCTCTCGACTTGGTCCGCACGTGAACGTTGACAACCGATTTAATTTGGAAGTGGTAGATGAATTTGTCTACCTTGGATCCGCCGTGAACAAGGACAACAACGTCAGCCTGGAGATAGATAGGAGAATTGTGCTTGGAAATAGATGTTATTTTGGGCTCAGCAAGCAGTTTAGGAACAAAGCCCTCTCTCGACTGACAAAAGTCCAGCTATATCAGACTCTCATTTTACCTGTCTTGACATATGGCTCCGAAACTTGGGTCATATCGCAAGCGGTTGAAAAACACCTGGGAGTTTTCGAGAGAAAAATTCTCCGTAAAATATATGGGCCTGTAAGGGAAAACGGCGAGTACCGACGTCGCTGGAACGCAGAGCTAAATAATCTCTATTCTGACGTGGACATAGCTAGACGAATCAAAGTGGGCCAATTGCGTTGGCTAGGCCAATTTATCAGAATGGATGAAGATGAGCCAGCGCGAAAGATTTTTGATAACGTACCCTCCGTATCCTTGGTGTTACTAACTGGCGAGAAAAGCCGAAGGAAATTTGTTTAATTTGTTTGTTTAATTAATATGTGTAAGACGTCTGACCTCATGAGGTTGTAATATAGTGAATAAAAAAAAAGTTGCGAAGAAAACGGCCTTTTAGCGAGAAGTAATTTTATTCAAAAATATAAAAAATGCTTAAAAACGGTAAAAGATGTAAAAAATCTTTTTTTAAATTTAGCGACAATGATTCGCGTCGCTAAGTTCTCGCTAAGTCTTCGCTAAGTGCTTCATACAAAACAAGCGAATATATAAGCAAGCGGTGTAACCAAAACACGCTTATTATTGAATTAATGTTTTGTTCGCGGAGATGGCATATAGAACCATGGATATTTGTGTACAGAGATTGCCACTGATTGCCAGGAATATATTTTGGAAGTATATGTATCAAGCCATAGTTCGTAAACTACGAGTAATACTGAATCTACTGATTATTTCCTGGCTGGGTCCAGTTAAAACTGCAGGCAATTTTGGTTGTTGAAAAAATCTTCTAGTAGTATTCCTCTTATTAGTATTTGCCGACCCAGCCTTGGGATTATCAACTAATAAATACATTTATTTTCATTACTTTTCCATATAAACTTTTCTAATATAAATAACTGTATTATATACTAATATTTATTTTTTGCAACATTTATTTATTTATATAATTCAGTTCATGGACAGACAATATTCCTTACGGAATATAACTTCCATCGCTAAATCTTCCATTGCCAGTTTCACTACGAAAATTATTAAAAGAAGAATGAGATGTAGAATAGTTGATACCCAATCTGACCAAACATCCCGCTTTTTGCGGGATTGTCTCGCATTATGGTGTCTCATCCCGACTTGAATCTAACATAATAAAATGATGATGTGCAAAATAAAACGTTTCATTTCATATAATTTAGTGTTATTTTAGCTTAATAAAGGGTGTTTTTTCAAGCCCGATAGAACTTCAAATTGTAAAAAAATAACACAAAAAATTAAATTTTAATAAAGTTTTTTTTTATTCAAAAGATCAATACGTGGCATTAACACTTGAAAATGATTTCGGGCATATGGGCACAGCGGCTGTTCTTGACGAAGCGCATTCTGGACGTCCAATTTTTGGCCACTTTTTCGAGCACTGCTGGCCGTATGTCACGAAGAACATGAATAATGTTGGCCTCCAAGGCATCAATTGTTGCTGGTTTATCAGCATAAACCAGTCACTTCACGTAGCCCCACAGGAAATAATCGAGAGGTGTCAAATCGCACGACCTTGGAGGCCAATTGACAGGTCCATTTCTCGAAATCAACTTATCGCCAAATTTTGATTTCAATAAGTCGATGGTTGCGATCGCCGTATGGCACGTAGCGCCATCCTGTTGAAACCACATCTCGTCTGGATCAATGTCATCCATATTTTCAAACAGAAAGCATTGATCATGGTGCGGTAACTATCTCCATTGACCGTAACGCGAGCTCCGTCCTCATTTTTAAAGAAATAAGGTCCGATGATGCCACCAGCGTGTAAGCCGCACCAAACGGTGCATTTTTCTGGATGTAATGGAGTCTGGAGGGTCTCTTGTGGATTGGTCTCACTCCATATACGGCAATTTTGCTTATTAACAAACCCGTTAAGCCAAAACTGAGCCTCATCGCTGAACACAATTTGGCGATAAAACAACGGGTCAATTTCCAACTGAGTTTCAAAGTAAATTTGGATAATTTGGCAGCGTTGTTCAAGCGTGAGTCTATTCATGATGATTTGCCAGAGTATACTGAAACAAATAATATAAATTTTTTTATTAAAATTTAATTTTTTGTGTTATTTTTTACAATTTGAAGTTCTATCGGGCTTGAAAAAACACCCTTTACATGAGTTTTTATTTAAATCCAAAAAAATAGATTTTGTACACATTGTGTTCCACTTTTTGATCAGAATCAGTTGGTCAGGTTGGTGATACCAGTGGAAGTGAAAGGTGCTTCCTCAAATGAATTAGCAGAATTAATGATTTCATCCTCAGCCGGTACAATTTTTATCGAAGTATCCTCGTATTTGGACGCGCAAATACTTTCCACTATGTAGAAAGAGATATTTCTATTACCAAAACATTATGAAAGTACAGTGAACGGAAAAGCTTCGTCATAGGAATGAAAATGTTCGTCGCCCCAACAACTTTTGTCATCGAAAGTGATCAAACCTGTGGTTGTTGCGGCAATGAATAAATATGTTTCATTGCATCAACAAATTTGATACGTTGATTATGTTTTATTGCTGCAATGAAATTATTTTGTTGCTACAATTAATTTACTTCATTGTTGCAACGAATTTGTGTGGTTTCGTTTCATTGCGAGTATTTTCAGAGAATGCTGCACATTTTCGGATAATTAGTTCGAAATTTATAGACTACAGTGGGGAAAATGTCCGCTGATTTTAACAAAAGCCTGATATACTTCGGGCATTCAATCATCTTGATATCAAGCCAGCTTGATATTTAGGTTCAAAATAGCAGTACATTCAAAATGCACCTATTAAAGAAATAATTGCAGGGGGCCCGAGCCCCCGAGCAAACACGCAATTGCAAACACGAACGCGCACGCACGAAAAATCACAGTCTAATATGAAAATATAAAAAGAGTGAATACATTGAAAACATTAGGTAAAAGGGTATAATATGTTTAGGTAAATGTGTGTACCAACAAAAGAATGCATATCAGGGACAAAACAGTTTTGCATTTTTAGCAGCATACGTAACCCACTATTGTTTCACTCCACTCAATTTGCAAAAATGCTTGCCAAACTTGCCTCTGCATTTAAAGTTCTTATTAACTTGAATTGCGGGTCCTCTTTTAGAACTCCTTTTTGCATGTCTTTTTTTGTATTTTGTTTGACATTTTGGAGCTACGCGCCGATGCTTGATTTTTATTAAGTGTATTTTCTTTTAAATTTGTGACGGAAGAAGTCAGTAGAATTGTTTTATGAATTTTAACACTGTTGTAAAATTCATGCACATGAAGAGCTGCAGCTTACAGAGGTGCATTCAATTGGTAACATTGCCAATCACGGACGTAAAGATAACAATCATTAACACTGACAGAATTTGTTGGGCTAGATGTGTGTGATAAAGCGATAACATTTCCCAATATTTAACTGAGTTAATTTTTAAAATATTTTTTCGTGTCACAGAAATCTCGACTTGCACGCACTATACACGCACGATATTATTTTACCCTGCATGAACTTCACACCCACAAAATTCAAATTTCCTGCACGAACACATCGTGCACACGCGTATCACATCGTGGCACAGCAAAAAGCACGGACCGTGCCCACCTCTAAACTGAAGCGTGTTGGTTCTGTTTGGACTCTCATACTGAAAGTGTGTATACAACTCTGCTTTTGAAATGATTTGTGACATGATAATAACATTAGGGCCGTTTTTTATTCCATTAAGCTATTGCCACTTATGAGATTCCAAAGAAACGATCCACACTTAATTCTACGAAACATATGTTGTTGTAGTTGTAGGCAGCAACATCAGACATTATTTTTATTTTTGTTCATTCGTTTTTTTGTTAATTCGTTTCGGTTGTCAAACTCTACACAAAAATATACCTACAATACAAGAATACAAAAAAGTATAAAAACAAAATACGTATGAGTTTGACATGTGAAACGAAAAATTACATGTAGAAAATTAAATCACCTGTTTAAACTTCTACCATGATCAATATGTATAACATTTACCGCGCGTTGTTGTGAACTATTTAATTTCAATTTTGTTTTCAATCGGAAATAAAAATGTTTCCTTCAAATTTAGTGATTTAAAAATATACGTAGTCTTCCATTAAATAATATAATTTTAATGAACTTACCATGTGTAAGCCATTTCGCAAGTTTCTGTTTTTGAGTCTCTCCTTGTTGATAACATTTTCATTCACAAGAAATGATAACAACATTGTTCTAAGATTACTTTTTGGTGCAATTTCTTGAAATTGAACATGTGGCAACAGTATCAAGTCGGAATTTAAGTGGGATATTGAAATGACGCTTAATATCGCTTAGCTATCCCGTACAAATTATGCTATAATTAAATTTAGTGGGGTAAAAAACACATTTTAATTTTCTATGCGGAAGTTTTGTAAAATAATAACAAAAATATTAAAATTGTAGTTTTCTTGAAAATATTGGGTCACTTTCTCAAATATACTCTATTAACGGACTTAACGGGTGTCTCAGTAAGATTGCAAATTTTCAAATATACTGTCAGTTTTTGGTGCAAGTTGCAACTCTAAAATTTGGCAGCTGTCCCACATGTTTATTCCGATTATTAAAATTGGAGCGCTTTACGAAAGAACAACGCGTTATAATTATGAGAACTTATTACAATGATTTTGGCAGTTAAGCCCCGTATTCAGTTCTTGCGAAATTTTCGTAAGAAATTTTGTCATTTATCTCTAAACGGAAAATTTTGTTACGGGGAGTTACCACATATCTCTGATTTGCCTTGCAAATATTTCATTAACAATTCATCTTTGCACTCCATTTTATTTTTAACGCATGTGGTATTATTTTTGTTTACTAAAATAATCGAAATGTCAAAATTCCGGTCCCAAACAATTATCAAACAATTATTTTCGTACGAAATAACTTTGGCGTAACAACCCTGTACTTGATTGTGCCTACGAAATTTTCGCAAAGAGCTGAGTACCAAGCAAATGATAAGTGAGCGAAATTTTCGGTTCATGAAATTTTCGTCATTTTTATACACGTACTTCTTATGGCAACGAAAATTTCATAAAAACTGAGTACCGGGCTTTATGCAGAGACCGTGCCAACCATTCGAAGAGTGTCAACAAATTTGAAGAAACTGGGTCGGTTATGGACAGTAAGACTCCTGGACGTCAACTTACCGATCGGTTACTGGAAAACATTTCGAGAGTGTCGCCGAAAACCCCAAAACATCAATTCGGCATCGTTCTCAACAACTTAGATTTCCACGAAGCACTACGCAGCGAATTTTGACAAAAGACCTACACTTTCATGCGTAAAAAATTTAGCTTACTCCGAAGCTCAAACCACCAGAACATGGAAAACACCGGCAATTCGTTCAATGGGTTATGGAGCAAAGTGAAGTCAATGCCAATTTTTCAAAAAAGTTTTCTTCTCCGATAAAGCGCATTTCCATCTGAATGGCTTGTTGACTACACAATATTGTCGAATTTCGGGCTCAGAAAATCCTCATGCAATCCGTGAGAAATGCACCTACAACGAGCAACTGTGACTGTGCAGTGACTGTGTATGGCATTCATTATAGGAACATGATAACGGAGTTCTTTGGACCTCAACTGGACGGCATGGATCTGGACCACATGCGGTTTCAGCAAGACGGCGCCACCTGCCACACCGGGCACGAAACAATCGATTTATTGCAGGAGCGATTTCCAGAACAAATTAAAACCCGTTTTCCATTACATACCATGAAGGGATTGGAGAGAGCTTCACTGAAAGAAAAACCTTCATAGCATTAATGAAGTCTTACATTGCACCAATGAAAAGTGTCATTGTTTTTGAGCCAATGTCGGGCTTCATCAATGCTATGAACAATGTTACATTAAACAAAAAATGTTTCATAGACCTGAGATTAATGTAAACTTTCTAACCGGAATGGAACATTATCATTGTATTAAAGAGAATGCTACATTGATATTATAAACCGTTTCATTGATGTAATGAAATTTATTTCAGTGTTGTCACAAACCGTGAGCTGTGCGCTTTCTAATTTTTCACCCACTGATTGGGACCTACATTTTTACACCGATTTCGAACGGTATTTTGAAAAGCCTTTTCGTCGAAGGAAATGGAAGGTGATCAGAGCGTTGATCGAACCCACGTTCCCCTGCACAAGAGCCGCGTACACTAGCCATTGCACCACCGACGATCACCCGAACAAATTATCTCAAGAAATTCTGACGTTTTTTGGGGTGTTGTGGAATCTCGGGTTTATGCCAATGAACCAGAAACAATTTCTGAGCTCAAATCCGAGATCCAACGCGTCATCGCTGAGATACAGCCACATCTCTGTGAAAAAAATCATGAAAAGAGTAATGGCCTGTCATCAGAGCCGTGCGGGTCATTTAAAGGATATTTTATTCCAAACTTAATCGGAACATGTCTTATTTTCAATCCCATAAAAAAAATCAAAACTATCTCAAAAAATACTTGTTTTTATTTTAAACTGAAAAATTGCATTCTTACTGAGATCGTTGACTTCTTAACTACGTATAATCGTGTTTTATAAATGTTTTCTAGATCGAAAGTTATTGAATTTTGGCCGATGGAAATTGATTCGGAACCATTGTGCAGCGGTCTATGGAAAGTATTTGCCTGTTGCTGATTAAAAATCGATAACTTGGTTTTTACAGATAAGGACCAGGTATTAATTGTGCATATATTTCTCAGCATATAAATTCAATCAATTAATTGAACATATATATATTTAGGCAACATGGAGAAGCGTTTAAGTCAGGTTTAAGCCTTTATTAAATGTATGCCACAACTGTATATTTAACTCCTGATTTTGGAAAATTATGTATCTATTTACTCGGCTATCAAATGCCTTTAAATGCATGTCATGTCCCAAGAGACATATTGGGTCTGTCATAATGGGTTTGTCCTACTCTTTTTTATCACAACCATACTAGAGGCCATCACAACTGACTCAGAGATTGTCTCAGCCGAATTAGGGATTATCACATCCGAATTAGAGGTTGTCACAACCACTCTAGAGGTCATCACAACCGAAACAGAGATTGCCTCAATCGAATTAGGGATTGTCACAGCCGAATTAGAAGTTGTCATAGCCGAATTAGGTGTTGTTACAGCAGAATTAGAGATTGCCACAACCGAATTTAATGGTGTCACAACTGAATTTTTAATTTTTTCGTATTAATTTAGTAATAATTTATTTTCCTGTATTCTCGTAAATAATTTCAATGCGATGAAATAATGCAATTTATATGGGGTAATCTTTAGGAAACAGAATTAATTATACATGCGACTTCCGACCAGTTCTGAAGTCACCGCCATCATGGGTCACCGCACTAATTCTGACGTGTTGTGTCTGTCGATTTAGGTTTTCATCTCAAACGACCGACCTTGAAAAACTTGAAACCTGTTGGCTTCCGCTTGTTCTGAACGCTGATAAATGTAGATATTTTTGTTTTGCAAAATATGACTTTTTAACCGAAAAACCATAATTACCATATTTTTATTTACATATACATATACCTTTCTTTATAACCACAAAAAAACTTGTTATCACCGTAACAGCAACAATTGAGGGCATGAGAATTAAAACTCGGTAAAGACCATTTTTGGTGAAATGCGTTTTTTCACATATTCTTGTTCTCTAGACCAAGGCGCACCCTCTGATATAACATCCACACCTCTATAGTTCCTAGTTTGGACGCTAGGGAGCATCAAAGTACATCCATATTGTCAGTGAGTATGAAAACAAGGTATTCAGAAAACAGTTTTTGCTTCTCCTGAAAAGTTGCAAAAATGGTCTTTACCGAGTTTTAATTCTCATGCCCTCAATTGTACATTATTTAACTTCTTTATACAATATTTGTGTTTAGAATTTTAATCTTCTGGTTTGAAATATATAGAATTATATTGTGGTAACCGAATTGAAAATGAATTCGTTTGTACCAACAGAATTTTTGAGAAATTCGGTTACAGCAACCGAATTAATGTCGCATTCGGACGTCACAACCAACTTAATGTCAAATTCGTCCACTGCGACCGAATTCGATAGTTGCAGTCGAATTGATCCCAAAATCGGTTGATGCGCCTGAATTGATGTCACATTCAGTTGCTGCAACCGAATTTGGCACCAATTTCAGTTGTATCCCAATTAATTCCAAATTTGGTTGCTGCAACCGAAATTATAGAAAATTTAGTTGACGGAACGAATATAATTGAAGTTTCAATTTGAAGAATAGAAGATTCATTCACCGTATCAAATGTGAATCGAGGTTGTTTCAATCGAATTTCAGTTCTGGAGACTAAATTCAGTCGTGGCAACCACAATTCGAAAGTGGCAACCGAAGTTCGGTGACAACAGCCTAATTTACGGTTGCTGCAACCTCTTCTTCTGAGTGTATATTTAATTATTTCAGCGATCTTAAACAGCGCAGATGCCTTGCAAAAGTGTCAGCTTGGATCAGCCGGTGTATTGTAAAATCCCAAAATCTACATTCAACGTTTAATATACACTGCATCCAATGTACTACAGGAATTATTAATGATTTTAAATTTTAGTATTTAAGCCAAAATTCAAGTGTTACTGAATCGTAGTGGCATCTTAATATGTCGTTTGTTGCCAATCGCTTTCGTACTTTCATATTTTCTCATTAATCATTAATGATCTCATTAATGTGAAGAAGATAAACAGATTCTAAAAAATAACGGCCAGTTCAAGCCGCAAATTTCACAAATCAGGATTACCACAGCCATGCTTGTGGGTACAATGTCTATTAATAACAGATGATTACATTCGAAGCCTATGATGAAGGATATTTGTTCAGTAATTAAAATTTCTTTGTTATCTCCGAGCAATATAGCACCAGAGCAGAGATGAAAGCCGATGAATTTTATCGGTGACGACGGCTTAGGTGAATTTGGCGACTTGAAAATCGTCTAAAATTTTTGAATTTTCAATGTTTTTTTTCACATTCAGACCTGCGGAAACATGGTAAAATTATCTATCGGTTAAACGCGTCAGCCCAGCTGATTTGTGACTTTTTCATCTTTTCCGTGGGTACGCTGTCAAATTCGATTTTGTTTCTTTTTGTTTGTTAATAAAATTCAAAGAATTTCAATGAAAATTCATTTTAATAGCATAGACTTTGTATCAAGTAAGACAAGTTTCTATTATTCAACTAATTTTGACAGCTTACCTGGAGTTTACACGGGACAGTTTTGCTCCGACAGTAGCAATACATTCACACATTTTTACTACCGCACTTACACTTCTCTCACTTGCCTCGCCACCGTCTCTGATTTTTCAACGACAGTAACTTCGGCAAGAAATTTGACATAAGCGGCCAGATCATGGCTGAACTAGTAAAGGTTGGCGCAATAGAACAACTGATTTTACTTTCTTAGGACTCCATCTGTTAAATTCAGTGTATTTTGTTGTTGTACTTTTTTGTTTACTGTGATTAGAGTCATGAAACAAAAACTAAATGCCTGTTGTTGGTGCACACAATTACAACAATTCCTACTGCGTCAACCTCTACTAGTTTTAGTGACGTTTCGTAGTAATTTGAGAAAAACGCAAAACGTCGCAAACTACTTTACAAATTGGGAAATATATTTGTATTTGAAAATTTTGCTAATTTTTATTGAAATATTGTTTGACAATACAAACATATAAACATGAATACATGTCTAATTTTGCACAGTACATCAGTTCCATTGTAATTTCGAGAAGTAAGACAAAACACAATGGCAAAAGAGCGACGAAACAAAAAATCAGAGCACGAAATTTAACGAAACGACACTGTCGGCGGTTGCTTAAAACTGTACTCTCTTTAAACTGGCTGGACGCGTACGTCACACAAACAAATTTTTGTCTTTGTGACAACCATAGATAAAGGAAATAAGTAGATATCCCACAGGCGTTGTCAAGTACTGCCACTAGGTGTTGTGTTGTCGTTTTGTAACTTTCATTGACGTTTCTCATAACATTCACTCACGTTTATTCAACCATGTGGGATATTTTTTCAATACAAAAATAGAATCATATTCCAGGTTGTGCTATTCAAACAACTAATTTAGTTTTTTTCATGTCGTTGTGTTCCCCACTTTCAAGTTAAATTTTTGTTATTTTGATTGCATATTTTTGTTTACTGTTATTGTTGGTGTTCGTTTCTGTTGAATTTAAGAGCAACGAACAACAAAACAAAAACAAAATCCCCGTTGATGTTGCCTACCACACCTATTGTTAGCACCTGTTCTAAATACATCTTGCAAGGTATATTTTGTTTGGGATCAAACGTTGTAATTATTGCATCCAGCTCCATCTAGAAAATATCCCATTGAACAAGAAATTTCCCAAGGCATGTGCGATATCTAGTTAATTCCTTTATCTATGGTGACAACTAATACATATTCTCAACTATGTTGTCTCAAACTGTCCCGTGTAAACGCACCGTTAACCACGGAATTGTGATGCGACTACCTAATAGATAATTCTACCATGTGCGGAAAAGCCAGCATATTTGAAGTGTTATGTCAATAAATATTGATATTCTATATATTTTAAAATATTAAAAATCTAGTGAAAACAAAAGAATCCGGTGGTTTTCAATTGTATTTATTTTTATTTTTTTTTGGAGCATTTAACTTAACTTGCTTCTTGTTGTTATACAAAGAAACGTTCAGAAGATCAGATGGAGGTTTGCATTTTATCCCCAACAAAACAAATCTACTTTGATTTATGTAAGGTTCAAACCACTTTGTCTTTTATGCACAGCTGGCCGAAATATTTCCAACACTCAGAAGCTCCTCCGTTTAGAAAGATGGTGCTGCATTCGCGCACTTTTTTCGCTCTTTTATTAGTGTCTGATAGTGCAGCCCACCTCTTGCAGTACCAATGCATCCTTCATCAGAATCAGAGTCTTCTGATTCAGCCACCGGCTCCACAAACTTCAACGATTCCGTGCTGGATTTGTTGAAAGAATACCTTAAAGATTTTTGGTTAATTTTTTAGCACAAATTGTGAAGCACTTAGAAATGAAAAACCACAACTTAAACGTCATTAATATAACGGCATATTATCACGTGCTAAAAACAGTATCAGCAAAAAAAAAATTCCTACTGCTTTTTAATCAGCAATGTAAGAAGAAATTTAAGCGGAGCCGATGCAAGCAATTGAGCCGATGCGTCGGCGGCGTTATAGCCATTTTTCATGCTTTTTCGAAAGCCGGCGGCGTCTTCGTCTTGAAAATAAAGGTCGGCGGCGCGGCGCGACTGGCTTGCAGCCGATTGACTTGCATCTCTGCACCAGAGCCTTTACAGAATTATAGGCTTATTCCGGCGAACTTCGAAGCGAATAGGGAAATTTTTCATACTGGCAGCCACAAGCACACACAGGGAAAAGATTAGTTGGAAATCAATTCAGGCATTGGAAATTCCATGCTAAAGTCTATGTTTTGATCAGAATTCGTAATTGTCTAACATCAGAATTATTTGTATTATATAGATTGAAAATCGGTCTTACTAAATACAAGTTGCTACTACCGAATTTTAGTTGTATTAACCAATTTGAGTATTTCAAAAACCTCATTCATCTGAAATGGAAGATACAACTAATAAAAAGTACAATATTAGAATTCGTGTTCAAATATTAGTTACTGTAATCATAATTTAGTTTCTGGTACAAAAACACTTGTTGCAAAGTTATGTATTCGTTTTTTCAGAAGAGGCTTTGTTGTTAAAGAGAAACTACGTATATTATAATGTTACACGAGGACTTTACAGAAAAACTAATATTTTAAACAGAAAGTGATAAACAAAGTTGTGAAAAAACAATAAAGTGTATACTTATAGATATCAGCCAGCGAAGAATACATATTATCATAAATTGGGGTGAAGTGAGACTTTTTAAAATAATCGTCGAATATGACGCCACTATTGACGACTTCACAAACACATGCAAACAATTGTTTTTATATTTTCGATCAAAAATGGGCATGAAATACGAACCCTGGTTATAAATAATAATAATTTTGTTTATATCTAAATGTAAAATACACAATTTTAATAAAAAACATTTTTTCTACTTTTTTCTATAAAATTCATAATGGGTTAAAGCATCACTAAATGGTGTGACAGCCATCAAATTCAAGTAATTACTTTAGTTGAGCATACCAATATATTATTTGGTACCATCGAATTAGTTTTAACATTTTTCGTTCATCCAACTAATAGAATATTCACCACTACAGTATAATTTGATTGCTACAAATAGATCTCGATCGACAGATCACATTTATTTATTGTTGCTGTGGCTTCAACTAAATATTTCAGTTCTTGCAACCAAAACTGAATTACAAATCAATTGACATGCCCAACATTTGTTGATAAAGAACACAATTATTGGTAATCACAACTGAATAATGTGGTAGTCCAAGGAACCGCCAAATTTTAGTTGGCTGTAAATATAGTTGTGACAACGAATCTCTTCTCTGTGTGCAGTATAAACCATCAAGACCTTAGAGTTTAAAGTTTTGTACCTTGGCCATTGTTCAACAGACTTGGGCTGTAGACTAATATTTGCCCTTACAACACTGATGAGGGTAATATTTGGAACGAATCAAACTCTTAATCTCCTTTATGTCTGCTAACAAATTGTTTTTATCCTCAAATGTTATAACTGTCTTGACCTTTTACTCTGTCCACTCGTATATCCTTCAATTAAGAGCATTTCTCGTCCTCTCTTTAGTGTAACCCCCTAAAAAGCGCTTAATAGTATTTATTTAGCCATTTAGTTACTCGTTATGTGAATGAGCACTGGAACACAAAATCAAGGTTAAAAGCCTGAATTTTAATATGATAAAATGTTACCTCGATTAATGAAAATATTTGCATAAATTATCCCAAATTGCATTGAATATTCATGTACTAGAGACCCAAGCCGCCGCCATTCCTACTTAGTCCCCTGAACGTCGTCATCCCTGTCACTTCATAATAACAACAGATCCTTTGCGCAGGACGAAACAAGAAATATCTACACAATCATCTTTGCATGTTATCTTCTTAGTGTTCCAACGCAGCTTCCAGGTGAAAACCAGGATAATGAAAAAATGACTGCGTACTAAATGTTAAATAGCGAAACGTTAAAAGACCAGTAGCAAAGCAAAGCTCATCTTGTGGCCGCAGTTGAGGTTGGTTAGTCCTAATTATTCATAATGCGCTCCTTTTTTGTTGTTGCTGCTTTGGACGGGGTCACCCGGTTGAAGAGCGTTAAAATGCCAAATGAATAATAATAAGCTATATGGCAGATGAGACTAGAATTTAAACACCGGAACAGGTACGAAATTCCGTCTGTCTTTTGTGTCCTGTTTAATTTCACTTTTATATGCAGGAATATTTATATTTACACACATACATTCTCCTATCATCTGCCTAGTTGTGACGACAACGACAACGACGGCGATCATCATCGTCACATAATCACATTTGATGTAATTTACTAATTTTGGGATTTGTTTGTTTGTAATTTACAGCGGAAGGAGCATTTAAGAAACTGAAACCTGAGCCGAGCACGGGGCATCCCAGTGTTACGGGCGGTATAACATCACCAGGAAGTGGTTTGTCATCATTAAGTCAACATGCCGGCCATACCCCAACCACAGCCTCATGTCCGACACCAGCGAGACGAAGACATCGAACGACATTCACACAGGTCAGTAACTAACTCTTAGTAAATGCATTTCGTATCTACTGTCTCCGAAAGAGGTGCAGTCAGTATACACTTGTACACACATATTCGTAATCCTGCATGAACACATCTAATTTGGTAAAATTTACTCTAACCACACTAGGGATGCCTACTGAAATAGATTACAGAAAATTACGGGATTTAATATATACAAAACTAAATGTTAATGATTTTATGGGACTATTAGACAGTGACATTTTCCCTGCCCTCCAGTTTATGGTATCAGTTACACTATTGTATATATACAAATGGGCATATGTAGTTAGAGAGTGTGTCAGACAGATTCAGACAAATACCAAAACACATGATAATCCCGTCCATAGTACACCGACAGAAAAATTTGTTTGAGACAAATGAATTAGCCGTAACTGAATTTATATGTTGCCGCAAGCGAATTTATAGATTGTCGCAAACCCACTAGAGGTCATAACAACTGAATTAGACGAGTACTCAAACTACTATTTATCCCGTTCAACGGACACCCACAGAAAAATTTGGTTGAGTTAAAAGTATTAGCCCTAACTGAATATAGAGATTGTCACAACTGAAGTTGGGGTTGTCACAACCAGATTAGAGGGCGTAACAACCGAATTTACAAGGTGTCAGAATAGAATTTAGAGGTTATCACAATGAATATATTTTTCTTACTGAGACCTAAATTTCCTAGATCATCAGAAATAAAATGTTTTCCCGTTACATACCATGAAGGGATTAGGGAGAGCTTCGCACAACCAGTGAGCTGTGCGTGTTCTAGTTTTAAACTCACTGATTGGGACCTACACTTTTACACCGGTTCCGAACGGTTTTTGAGAAGCTTTTCATGGCTAAATTCTCGATAGTGGCGCCGTCAGTAAGCGAGGTGGCCGCCGTCGAAAGAAATTTAAGGTGATCAGAGTAGGGATCGAACCCACGTCCTCGTGCACAAGAGCCGCGCACACTACCATTGCACCACCGACATTTATCCTCAAAAATAAACCAACATAATTCATGAGAAATTCGGAGTTCATTTTCGCAAATACGGTTGTTGCAAACATCTTATAGACAAATTCGGTTGTTGCGACTTAATTGATATCAAATTCGATTGTTGCAACCGACTTGATTGCAAATTCTGTTATTGCAACCAAATTGATGTCACATTCTCTTGGTGCGGCCGAATCGATTCCATATTTGATGGTTGCCACCAAATTGTTACCAAATTTGGGAATTGAAACCTAATTGATTTAAAATGCAGTTGTTGGATTCGAATTGATTCCAAATTCGATTAATGTAACCGAAATTATAGAAAATTTAGTTGATAGAACGAATATATTTAAAAATTTAGTTTTAGGGGCTAAATTTAGTAGCGCGGATATGTTCCATATTCCCAACATGCTCCGCATTTCTGCGATGAGATTTCCGTCCTTATCTTTACAGATGGGGGGCCCTGAACCATATCATTATGTCCGGTTTTGA
The DNA here is from genome assembly GCA_963931995.1 of Phaonia tiefii. NCBI lineage: Eukaryota > Metazoa > Arthropoda > Insecta > Diptera > Muscidae > Phaonia > Phaonia tiefii. The sequence continues at coordinate 77,938,270 of OZ008370.1, forward strand.
GTTTTTGATAGAAATTTCGGGCTTTATTCTGGCTTATAATCTGAATTTTCTTACTCTCGCGCTTTCTCCACTGTCATTTCTTACGCCTAAAGAGACGGTTTACCTCCTTTCTTTTTTTTCCTATACCGCTCAGTCGCAGCTCGCGTTGCAATTGACTGAAGCATTGCCATACCTGCAGCGTTCTTTTCATCATTTGCAATGCGACACTCTACATCGTACCAAGTACGGTTGTTGCGGCAGTTTTCACAATGTCACAATGTAGACTGAAATTGCCAATAGTTGGATGAAACACATTCTCCCTGCCTACTTTGGAATTAAAATCTCCTAGTACAATCTGAATGTCATGGCCAGGGCAGCCATAGAGTAATGACGTAATGTCGTATAGAGACGCCCACTCTCTCAATAAATTGTTGGCATTTGGTGTGTTGCAGATGGGCGGTTGCATGTTGGAAAGTTTTGCTTTAATAATACCAGATAGAGACAATGACTCAAACCATCCAACAATAAATCAGCAACGTCATTTCGATTTGTTAACTACACCAAAAATATATACTAACAATGTAATATAACAAAAAATAGTCAAAAATACGTTTAAATTCCACAGTTTTTCATCAAAATGACATGACAAAATTAAGCCAACAATTTTTGTAATTCCACCTGGTGTAAGTCAATTTACGTCAAATAACCATAGAGTAAATATGAAGTAGAGCCGCCATTTGTCTCATCTGACGTTTTCTTTCACACTCTTCGTGATGCGGTCGGTGTGATAGAGAGATGTTTGACGAAAAGTGATATACACCAGGTGGAATTACAATATCTTCTTGCTTTAATTTTTCATGCCATTTTAGTGAAAAACTGTGAAATTTAAATGTGTTTTAAACTTTTTTATTGACTGTTATTGTTAGCATACATTTGTGTTGTATTTAACACATTAATTTTAACACACAAAACGAAATGCCGTTGTTGTTATTTTGTTCGTTGTTTTGAACCATTGCATCTATCTGGTATTAGTAAAGCAATTCTTTTCAACATCAAACGTATACATCACACGAGGACAAATGTCAGAAATTTGGTGAGTGAAAGATTTTCTCTACCCCTATTTACTCTATGCAAATAACTCTCTATCGCACCGACCGCACCATGAATAGTGTGAAAGGAAATTACAGATGAGAACAATGACAGCTCTATACGTCATTACTCTACGACGGCAGCTGTCATACATTTCATCATCTTTCTCTTCTGTCGGGGCATGCACACAAATTAGGGAAATATAAAAATAATTGGCTTTTATGCCGATTGTGGCTACACATACGTTCACTCATAGGATTGAACCTAGAGACTAGATGTCGCAGTCTTTTGCCAACTACAAATACGGAACCAAATTCATGTTTTTTCTCATGTCAACTGTAGTATATGTCGCAGTTTCTTTTTCTTGTGCAGCCATGTCCTGTCCATAGCATTTCCTGGATAGCGGTAATGTCAGCCTTATAACTTTCGACGACATCTGCTAATTGGATACTTGCACCGGATCTATATAGAGTTCTTACATTCCAAGTGCAAACCCCCACTCCACTAGGTTTTTGCATTTTACCTACTGCCAGGATATTTGATTGCAGCCGATCATTATGGATCAGACGCTGACCAGGATGCAATATGTCGAACCTGATTTCTATTCGCCGTTGGCCCGTATGTTTGGCTCATCCGCCTTCTGAGAACAAAAGAATATGCCCGATAGTTTGATGAGCTTCTGTGACATCAGCCACCTACTAAACCTGAGACATATCAGTGATCGCATAACCAATCAGGCGTTCATTTGTTTCGCCTTCTCACTCTAGCTAAGAACTGTGCGTTAACTTAATTAACACGTTGGATTGATAAAATGTTTGAATACAATTAATGCACCAATGTTTTAATTAAATGGATTGGATTATATAAATTGAATGTAAAAAATCATCAAATTAACGATAAGTTGTCATGGAAATATTGCATAAGTTTTGATACCAAAGTATACTTTACATCAACTTAATGAATAACCATAGATTAATACTTATAGTAGATCTAATAGTTCTCCCACCAAAGTTATGACATTTGGCCTGGTGTGATATTTACGTTTGATGTCGAAAAGAATTGCTTTACTAATACCAGATAGAGACAATGGTTCAAAACAACGAACAAAATAACAACAAGGGCATTTCGTTTTGTGTGTTAAAATTATTGTGTTAAATACAACACAAATGTATGCTAACAAAAACAGTCAATAAAAAAGTTTAAAACACATTTAAATTTCACAGTTTTTCACCACAACGACATGAAAAATTAAAGCAAGAAGTTATTGTAATTCCACCTGGTGTATGTCACTTTTTGTCAAAAATCTCTCTATCACACCGACCGCATCAAGAAGAGTGTGAAAGGAAACGTCAGATGAGCCAAAAATTATCTCTAGTATGAGATTACTCTATGACTACTACCCTGCAAACCACGTCTACCAAAAAGTATGCGAAAGCACCAACACATTAAAGCAATTTTTCTTCGCTACTAACACAATATTTGGAAGATCTACCAGAAACTCTTCCTAGTGCACAAAATTTTCCTATCCACATATTGTAGTCACATTCATTTATTCACATGCACACAATTTTAATTGGGTAGAATTGTCACGAGCATGTGTATTTTTCAAATAAGACTTCCTGGTAGAATACCAGATATATACCACGGTAGATTTCTGGTAGTTGCTTTGCAGGGTACTATGTACTAGAGACCTGCATAAGTATACATTTTCACACATTCAAATACATTCATGTTTTTTAAATGTATTAATGTTCTCCTTCTAGCGATTAGAGTACCATACATACAATCATTCTTCTCAGCGTGTTGCATCGGGTACGAAACACAATGAAACCGCGCATAGAGAGTTCTTGTATGAAGGAGTATTAACTAGATTGAGTAAAAGGTCTTTAGAGACAAGCAGAACTATTTGAATAATGAGATGTATTCATGAGACATATTAAAAAAAGCGTAACTAAAGCTAATGCTGTTTTGGTATGATTTGAAGTTCTAATTTCTTTGGAATAAAGAATATAATTAAAATTAAGTCAATTTTAGAAATATAGCACTTATGCCTCACTAGGTTTGATGTCGAAGTTGAATGTTTCAAAATTTGTTTGCAGTTATTGCAACTGACATATTTCATTTTTTTTGCCGTCTCCTCCACAATTAAGGAAAAAAAAACTTCCCAAACTTTCCTGTGGCCTTTTTCCTCCTTCAAAACCAGTTCACCCCTTGAAATTCGCGAAACAATACTATTTTCTTCACCCACCGACTGAGTTGAGGACTACATATTGTTAATGTTTAATAAATTATTTTTAAAATAATTTACTTCACCAATTTCCATTTTCTAATATATATTTTTGCAGTTAAACTCATTAAAACGAATATTTATTTCTTTAGTCTTCACACAACGTTGGTGATCTTTTCATTGGCGAGAGAGCAAATGAGACCCATAACCACTCATAATTTACAGTTTTTTCATTCGAATAGTTCTTATGTATTCGAATGGTTTTTACATTCGCGAACATTTATTGAGTAAAATGTTGTGTTGTCGTAACAGAATTGAGACGAACAGAATAGTTATCAGAGCAGAGATTCATTCCATTCATTCCAAGAGCACACAGGAACGTATCGATTCATTTCGTTGTTTACACTATTCGGACCGTTGGAATTGGTACAGTGAGATAATGAATGTATTCTAAAAGAGAGTGCATTCATGCAGGGTTCGACTTTCTACTGACGGAAGCCGATCGGAAATTTTCCGACGCGTCGCCGCCACCAAAAATTGTTTAACCTCACGCCACCACCGATATAAATGGATCTTATTGGTGTAAAATGTGAGCCGATTTCATCGACTGGCCCGATTTGGTAAACTGATCCAATTTTAAACGTTCAGTTAATTCAAAAAATACCAAATGTCTACAAAATAGCCAAAAAAAGAGTCGGTTCACAACATTTTTGATGGCGGCGACGCGTCGGAAAATTTTCGATCGGCTAACGTCTGTCAAACAGTTGATTTTTTGTGTATGTTTTTGCTTTGGTTGCATTTTTTAGTAATTAACTGTGTTGTGCACCAGTTTAAAATGAGGTTAAAAACTTCAGTTTCTACAGATAAAAATTGTTTGAGTAATCTTCTTGGTTAGCGTGCGTTAACGGAGTTAACCTTCGAAATGCGTTAATATTGTACTGTGTAAATGCCATATAATGTTATTATCATGTCGCAAATCATTTCAACCGCAGAGTTGTATACCCACTTTCAGTATAATACTATGTGAACAGGAAACGGAATTGGAATTGAACATCACTGAACATGGAAATTAATGACAAAACATACAAAAACGATTAAATACGTAATGTTATAAGAACAGCTGAATCTATTATCTTTTTTAATTTCTAACAAACTTACAAAATCTCAAGAAATTCTAAATACATTTTACATAAAAATGTCGTTACTTAAATAAAAATTTATTTCTACAATTAAGAAATGAAATAGTAAAAAAATAATGTCTTTGACAGAATTGTATGATACTAATCCATACAAATCCTCCTGCTATCAAATAGTATAATTTCATCATGGCATCATGAAGTACAAAAATGTCAAAACTAAATCGAGTGAAAATGCATGTAATCACCTTTTTTGAATGATAATCACGACATTATCATAAAGTCATTTTATGGTTTGGTTGTGTGTACACAATTGAGTGTTGCTCGTTCGTGCTGCACAGTTTAAGAGTGTGCTCGACGAAGAACTCGACTTGGTGTTGCTGTAATCCGTGAATAGTGTCTCTTGATTTAGCTAACTCTTATGTGTTTGTTTTCGTCGCGACACTTGATCGCCGTACAAAAAGTGTTGAGTCGAGATTTTTGGAGGCTCTTTGATCGCTGGTTGCTATAGTCTCTATTCCAAACAATAATTCAGTGATGGTATGCACAACTCTAATTAATGTAGTCGTTTTCCAACTACTTTTCCAAATTCAATTTTACTAAAAGAAATGTTGAAAAATCTGAATAAAGATGTATATTATATACGAGTTAGTTCCAACACGCCTAAGGCGCTCGTTGAAAAATACGATAATTTAAGAAAAGATACTTTTTGTAAAATTATAAATTTTCTTTTAAGAAAAATTTTTTTTTGACGTAGAATACGTCTTACCTTACGGTATGAGGAGTCATGTCAGGTTTTTATTGTTGTAATCTTTATTTCATTGAATTTGAGGAAACAGCTAGATGAATTTTTTTAAAATTTTTTTTGTAGGTAAATGAAGATGTTATCTTTCGTTTGATATACATTTCATATTGGTTGATATATTTCTAGTATTTTAATTTCTCAAATGAAAATTGTTTAAACACATACACTCAAACATATGTGTGGTGTTTGGTTGAGTGTTTTTGGTTGCTCAACATTGCTTAGGAACATGTATCTAGTAAAAAGTGAAACGAACAGTAAGCTAATGTTGCTTGGCAACATGTATCTAGTAAAAAGTGAAACAAACAGTAAGCTAACGTAATAAAGCTTTTTTGCGAAAGCTTCAATAAAGCTGTTGTAACATTAATTTTGAATTGTAAAGCGTAAAGCTTTCACACAACGCTCGAATGCTAATGCGAAGACTCGATAAGGTAAACTTTTTTTAATATTAGGGCGGCCCTCTCAACATTCGCAGAACTTATTTCAATAAAAATATTAATTAAAATACATAAATTAAATTAAGTTTAAAAAAATTGAACATAATTTTTTTTTTTAAACGGACTTGAATCAAATGCCGTTGGTAAATATAAAAATTAGAGCAGACAGTTGTCCGAGGCCTTCGGCCACGGACTGTCCCTGCAGGCTGTGTCAGAGACACGGCCATTAAGTTTAACGTAGAATACGCCATCCGATAAGACAGAAAACATATGTAACAATAAATGATAAATAATATAAGCAAATGAATTTATTGTTATATGTGTTTTCTGTCTTATCAGATGGCGTATTCTACGTTAAACTTAATGGCCGTGTCTCTGACACAGCCTGCAGGGACAGTCCGTGGCCGAAGGCCTCGGACAACTGTCTGCTGTAATTTTTTTAGGTACTTAGGTACCCATCTCAAGAAAAGTTATTTTGTTTCACAAAAAGGTACTCTTTAAAGAAAATGTAGTTTTTTAAGAAAAGGCAATTTGTTGTAAGAAAAATTTACTTTTTTAAGAAAAGTTACTTCTTTAAAAAAAAATACTCTTTTTAAGAAAATGTACTGTTTGTAAGAAAATATACTTTTTTTAAGCAAAGGTAGTTCTTTAATATAAGGTTTTCTTTTTTTTGTTATGAAAAGGTACTTTGTTTAAGAATATTAATAGGGATTTGTTTTGAGAAAATTTGCTTTTTTTTAAGAAAATTCACTTATTTAAGAAAATGTTCTTTTTTCAACTTCTTTCACTTTGGCTTTTTTAAATTTACTTTTAATTGGGTTCAAAACTACAATATATATAGTAAATATTGTTGACAAGCTCCACCTAGAAAACTTCCCATTAAACAAGAAATTTTCCAACATATGTGAGACATCTATTTATAAGTAGTTAGTCTAGACGCAAACCAAAGCAAAATAAACAATATAGTTTATAATAGTGGGTTGTAACATAATAGTGTTAAAACAAAAGTTGTTTATTGTTTTCATTTAGCCCCCATCCCGCAAAGTGCGATAAGGAATTTCGTTCCTATAAATAACACGACAGGGAATTATAATAATAATTTTCAGTTTTCTACTAATTTTGACAAAAGTACGTATATTATCGAAACAATGTTTGACATTTTTGAAGATTTATTGGGTAAATATGTTGAAGTTGGTCCACATCTTGGATCCCAGTGAAATCAGGTGTACATTACTTCTGGTAACACTTTGTTTGCGCGTACTCCAATTGACTCGGTCTAATCTACAAATATAATTGAAGTTACATACATTGAAGATGCTCATTTAGAGACAATTTCAAAGGATTTATGCTCCTTTGTCGGGGAGGATATTACTTGATATGAACATAACAGCATGTTTAGTTAACATCAATGCCGTTCTTGTCCGTCCGCCTATGTGTATATCCTTTACAGGCCTTTACAAACTTTGAAAGAAAATTTTTCAAATTTAATTTGTACAGTTTTCAAGTATTTACGGGTAAATGTATTCATTAACATATGTCTAACTACATACATATGTATGTACATACAAAAACATGTAAGTACGTGAGTTTGTAGAATTTTCATGGAAATTGAAATTTATGGAAATGGTTTCGAAATATATTTTACATCCCTAACCAACATTCGATAATATGATTTTTGCATTATCTTCACGTGTTAAAAATGTTTAGTAACTATTTTACCAGTAAAATTCAAATATAATCCTAGTTATGAACTATAAACACATTTTAATTAAAAAGAAGTTTTGCCGAATTATGTTGTGTCTTGTCCTAAGAATTCTTGTTAACATTCGCCTTGCTACCTATCAAATATCGAGGCACATGGATCATTATTGCCCTTCATGGTGAAAACGAATAATTTTCCTTTAGCAACCTTTAACTTTTCAATATTCCTTACACATTGTTATTTAATTTTTTACATTTGCATCAAAACAAAATCTAATTTATTTGATTTGTTTTATATATTTCAGGAACAATTAGCCGAATTAGAAGCAGCATTTGCTAAATCGCATTATCCGGATATTTATTGCAGAGAAGAACTGGCGCGAACAACAAAGTTGAATGAGGCGAGAATACAAGTAAGTTTAGAAATTTACTTTCAATTTTCCGAATTGAAATCAACAAACAAATGTCTAGTATGTAAAGTGTAAACACACCAATCTGTCAGTCATTCGGTCAGATGTCATTCGAAACTAATGAGAGCGTAAATATGCCAACATATCGGTTACTTTGAACTTGGAAGGCACAAACAGCGACGGGTTTACGGATTGAATGTAACGATTAACAAGGCGATTGTTCCAGCTCACTGGGTGTCGCTGTAAAGTGCATGTGTCAACAATGGAAACTAAATATCCTCTTTCACTCAATAAAGCAATACTCGACTTTCATATCCCGAGGGGATGATTTTTCCAGTGTTTCTTCCCCTCGCCTCGTAGTAGTCATTCCTCTTCTTTTTTCGAAAGGAGATGTGCTTTTTTCCTTATGGATGAATGAGTGAATTGAAAACTCCCAGGGCAGTAATTAATTTATAGTTTTATCGTAAAATTCTAACATACTTTTGGGCAAATAAGCCAACTCGCACATACTTATTGTCAGATTAAAATCACATTGAATATTCATTCATTCATTCACTCAGTCGATGGGGGTAAAAGGCGGGTGATATCCTGATGCACTTTATGTTGTTTAGGGATTAGAGCTGATGGTCGATCTAGGACTGGTTGTTTGGTTGGCTTTTGTGGTGTACAATTACAATGACAATGACAATGCGTGGACAAATGTGCAAGAGTAAAGTTGTTTTTATTTGTGTCTACTTTATCATTTCCTATGAACAGTGGTTTCAATAGCTATCAATGGGGTGACAATGAATTATAGCGAAGATTGTGATATTTTTCATGTGCCGATGAAATTAGTTGGTTGTTGAACTTGTTACTTAACTCAATAACAACTATGAATTGTCAAAATAAATAGGAAACAAACATTACTTAGGTGTATACTTAAACAACTACGTTGTTGTTGTTTCCTCAAAAAATAATCATTTGTAACCATTTCCTCAGTTGAATATAGCTTTTTGATAGTTAAACCAGTAACAACTACGTATTGTGAAACTAAATTGAAAACAAAAAGTAATTAGTTGGCACAAAAAACTATACGTGACTGATTTCTTAAGAACATAATCAATTCTAACCAATATTTCAGTTGAAAACAGCTGCCATGAATTGTCAATATAAATTAAAAACAAAAATTAATTAGTTGTGCACCCAAATAAGTGCGTGGTCGATTTCCAATAACTCTTTGTTAGTTAAATCAGTAACAAACTCCCAAAATAAATTGAAATCAAAAATGGATTAGTCGGACAAAAAAACATGATTGATTTCTTAAATAAGTAGTTATTTGTAGCTATTACTTTAGTTTTAGTTGAAAATTTCTAAACATTGTTTCAATTGAAAACAGCTCCTTTTTTAGTTGGTACTAATTATTTAAATCAGTAACAACTATAAATTGTCAAAATAAGTTATAACCAAACATTAATTAGCTGTGTACTCAAATAAATGCGTAGTCGATTTCTTAAATACCTAAATGTATTTACTTACTTTTTGAGTTACCATAACACTTTGCTAATAAAATCTGTAACAACTATGAATTGTCTAAATAAATTTAAAAAAAATTAACTAGCCGGGCACAAATAAACGTGATTGATTTTTTAAAAAATAGTCGTTTGTAACTATTGTTTTAGTTGGCAACAACTCATTTGTGGAACTTGTTTCTGTTGATCATTTGTAACCATTTGTCATTTGTAACCATTGCTTCAGTTGAAAATTTGTAACCATTGTTTCAATTGAAAACCGCTCTTTGTTTGTTAAATTAGTAACATCTATGAATTGTCAAAATAAATTGAAAACAAAAATTCATTAGACGGATAAAAAAAAACGGGATTGATTTCTTAAATAAGTAGTCATTTGTAACTATTATTTTAGTTGACAACAACGCATTTGTAATATTTGTCATCCCTTTTTTCGGTTGACCATTTGTAACCATTTGTCATTTGTAACCATTGCCTCAGTTGAAAATTTGAAACCAATGTTTCAATTGAAACCCGCTCTTTGTTTGTTAAATTAGTAACATCTATAAATTGTCAAAATAAATTAAAAACTAAAATTATTTAGCTGTGTTTCTAATAAAATAAATCTGCAACAACTGTGAATTGTCAAAATAAATTAAAACAAAAATTTCTTAGTTGGACACAAAAAAGTACGTGATTGATTTCTTAAGACAGTAATCATCTAAAACTATTGTTTAAGTTGACAACAACTCTTTGTAAGTTAAATCAGTAACCAGTACATAAGTTTCAGTCGGGTGAACCGACTTAATCATATCCTCACCTTAAGTCATCCATTGCGTGGGAGTTCTGTTAAAAAACGCCCGTACTCAAAAGTGACCATGTTCAATGGCGGATTGACATTGCGTTAAATATTATTGAATACCCAAATTAGTTAGTTTCCCTCCGAATATATATGTATGTGTGAGGTACAAAAATGGGCATGGCAAGTTGTTGCCAAAATGTTGATGAGTATCAAATTTTATTAAGATCGGTTATGATTTATTGGAGATATCGAGTCGGCAAACCCAAAAAAGGCACAACTTTTGTAGGGGAGGTACGAAACTGGGCGTGACACAATAGTCAGTTATTAATTACACAGATTTTAGCAAAATATTGCCTAGTACCGAATTTTATTAAAATCGGTTGTAGTTTATGAGAGTTATCGTGTCGATCAACCGGTCATCCGCCCAACTTTTATATGTGAGGTACCAGAATGGGCGTGGAAAAACAGTTCATTATCTATAGGAGAGTTTTATTTGATTACAAACTTTCATAAGATTGGTTCGGTTTTGCGGAACTTCTCGTGCCGAACAACCAAACGGCCAAACAACTTTTGTATGGGAGGTACCCTTGTTTTAATCGGTGATTGGCGTTTGATAACGTGAAGTCCTATGCCTAATTTCATTAAGGTCGCAAGTGTTTCACGCGAATTATCGGATTGACAACCCGGACGAACACCCTGTTTTTATGTATTAAATGAAATGTCAAAATAAATTTTAAAAACATCTTAAATATTATAAACTTAAAAAATATTATTTGGTAGTTAAACAACTACGTGGTTGATTTCTATAAAAACAAATATTCATTTTTAACTATTGTTTTAATTGGCAACAACTCTTTGTTAGGTAAATCAGTAACAACTATGAAATATCAAAATATATTAAAAACATTTGGCACAAATAGTAAATCAAACTTAACTTCAATTTAAGTTATTTAATTTGACAAAATTAAATTATAAACTTTTTGTGTTCTGTCAAGAAGACAGATAAACAACTGTCGAAAATTAGCAATAGTATGGAATGGCATCATGGGGTTCATTCAATTTGTTATATATTTCGATATTGCTAAAATGATTGTTTTAGAAATATTACCTCCTAGGTTTCGACGTGTGGAGATTAAACACGCCACAAACGAATGCGGTTGCTGTGCGGAAATCCCTTACTTTTTACTTTTATTAACTATTTTACAACCTCATGTTTATTTTCTCTGTGTATTTTCATTGCCAATATAACGGTGGCGGGAGGCAAACCCAGCCCATCGTGGTTTGCATTTTACCTACTGCCAGGATGATTATGTTCAGCCGCCCATTATGGATCAGATGCTGACCAGAATGCAGTGTCTCGATACTGGATTTTGGTTTCTTCAATTTTGATCCGCCGTTGGTAAGGATGTGGATGAGCCAAATCCACCTTCAAAGGACAGAATAATATGTCCACTACTTCGAAGAGCTTTAGTGACAGGGTCACCTAATAATCCTGAGACGTACCAGTGATCGTATTACCACTCAGGTTGCTCATTCGTTTTGCCTTCTCACTGTAGCTAGCTAACGGAAGTTTCAGATAAGCCATTGCCCAGGACATACTGCGTGGAAGTATGGAGCTGCTTAGACTGCCCAATGAAGGAATAATTTCTGGCCACTCCCAAGTGAATGGGTATCAGAAACTTTCCACCTCCAAGGACAGTCCCATGTCCTTGTGCGGAAATCCTGTCTCACTAAAACTGCAATATGAAAACCGCATTGGTTTGATATAATTGTATAACTTTATTCTCACAATCATTAAGCTGTGCGCTTTTCAATTTGTGGGCTCAGGCCCGACATCGAACTGTTACCAGCTGAATCAAGAATCAAAGTTTCTGTTTAACTAATTTAAAATTAACATTTGTGGTTTTAATTAATCGCCGGTTACACTTTTGTATAAATGCGTTCTAATTTATTTCATCCATAAACATAGTTGAGTTGAGGAAAGTCTATAAACTAAAACATAGTTAATTTTCAACCAAATATGCCCATTTCTTCTTGGTCATGCTGTAAGAATTTACAATCAACAAATTTGTTTATTTTCATTAACATATCATCAACCAATTCATATCAACTACTTACTATTCAGGACCATTTCAACTAAGACGTATAGATGGCCGGATCCGTAATGTTTGAACATTTATGAAATGTTAAATTTAAAGTTTATATTTACTCTTGGCCAGTTACTTGACCATGCTTGCCAGGTGATCCTGCATTTTGATCCTCCAGACCATCTAGACCATCTATCATTCGTATGACTGAGAACTTCGGCTTTAAGCACGAGCTTCATTGCACATCATGCTACATATCCAGTGGAGTAGATAAGGTAGTCCCAAATCTGGAAAGCACATCCTATGGTTACCTGGAGTTTTATAGTAGGCCAGCGTCCATACAAGAAGGATGTAAAACTGCTTTGCCATCTGATTTACAGATGCCCGGCAGTTGTGGGTAGTTCTCGAATTTAGGAATACAGACTAGAGAGATTTTATAGGAACATGACTATCAGAGTCAAAGGATAAAAGTGGTAGTCTTTGTACAAGATCTCGACCAACATCTTTAGATTAGATCCCCATAACCTACTTATCCATCTGTACAACACGTCTTCAATGAACATTCAAGACATTTGGTTTTTTCAAGACGGGCACTGTATCGAAGTTGAGCAACCAAATACTTCAGTGTTTCGCAAAAATGCATTATTACATGTGTGAAGCTGTAGCGCACAAACCACCAATAGTACTACCTAGTAGGCCAATACTTAAAGACATCATCTATGAATTGTCGCCCATGTTAAGTCTTGAAAGGCATATTGAGAACATTCCTAACAAATCGACAAAGACATTTTCATACAAATGCCGCAAAAATCGTTGACGACAAAGTAAGCGACATTGTGAATGATCTCGTCGTTGCCCACGAAGTAGGCGACACTGTGAATGATCTTGTCGTTCACGATGAAGTAAGCGATATTCTGAATGACTATATCGTTGACGACAAAGTAACCGGCAATTTCTACTACATCATATTTGTATATACTTATTTTACATTTAACTGCAGATTTGTTAAATATTTCAGCAGCTCTATTCAATTTATTAAATTCGTTGTTTAAAAATAAAAGTAAATAAAAATACTAATTAAATTATTACAAATTAAAGTATATACATGAAAAATAATTACAACAAAATAAAAACAGTAAAATAATTATTTTGAATTGTTTTGCCTCAACTTGTTATTTTTTATTTGTTTGTGGCTGCAGACAAAATTATAACTGATTTTCTATTTTTACATCCAAAAATGTAACGTATTTTCAAGATAGGTAGTCGATGATAACGTACAAGACATAATCCCCTATAATGTCATATTTACATACAAATACAAACTATTTCTTAAAGGCGTCTTTGAAGGAAATGTCACCACAGTCCCTGCGGCCAGCTGGGATATTGTGTTTTTCTACACACACGCATACACACGTTCCCGTATTCATTGTCGACAATACCCCGATGTATTTAGTTGTTTCAACTTCACTACAGTACATGTCTTGAAAAAAGAAGTGGCTTGAATGGTCAGTCAAGAAGTCTTGTGCATATGTATACTGAAAAGCTTCTATTACCTGTTGTGGGGCCTTCCAGTCCTGCCTGTCCGGGATATAAGTGGAGAAGCTTATATCAAAGGTACAAGTGGATATCATGTAATCCTCTTCTATTGTGGATTGCTGCAGGTCCCTTAAACCCGTCCCATAACCAAATGGGCTGGTGATTGGGGGATTTTTTTCACGACGTCATTTCGAAATCTGTATCATGCATATTTCGTCTTCCCCATTTTGCTGTATTTTACATAAATATTCCATCAACTATATAAAATAAATATATTTGTAGGTGATTTTGGGAAAGAGAAAGACAAACCTGCGAATCATATGAGATTTTTTGAAAAATTAGCTATTTGATGGAATATTTATGTAAAATACAGCAAAATATGTAAGAAAAAATATGCATGATAAAGATTTTAAAATGACGTCGTGAAAAGAAATGCTCTGTCAAAATGTTGAATGTAATTTTTAATATATATGTATGTGAATCATGACTTGTCGTTTGAGCCCCATAATGTCCAAAAAATACATATTGTTTTGGAAAATGTACTAGGAATCGAAATTTCCACGGTCGGTAGGAGATTATAAGTACCCTTGTAAAAAAAAAAGTTTGATGTTCCGTAATCACCTCTTCATTACGCGACGTTTGCGAAAAGTTTTCAGTTCACCCTACTATGTAGTGTTTATTCTGTCACGATATTTCCCGCAACGTGCGAGATAACATGGTTCTTCGGTGACTCCGACCTTCGAACCACTTGCCTGGAAAGTATGTATTAAGCAGTAGGTCGGACGATTCATCAGTCGACGTCGTCCACAGCCCGTTTTGTTCTTTCAGATATTCCAGAAAGGTGGGAAGTGTTGAGAGGACTTTGCGTAGACTGGGAGTCTCAGAGGCTTTTTTAATGCCGTCGCAGAAATGTTGCAAGTCTTCCTCCTTGAAGATCTTAACTTTTTCATATATTATTTACGTTTGAATTTGTACTCATTACAGGCTCGCTCCGGACTTAACCTTATGAAAAAGCTTCTGCAAGACTCTCTAACGATTTGTAGATCATTGTTCTATCACGGAGGTTTCTTTTTACCTCGATATGTGGATTCAAGTGATGGGGTATGAGGAATCAAGAGAAATTTTAAGAGCGGAAGATCATCAACCTCAGCGGTATTAACTGGAGGAATGGTTTTCAAAACGAGGATTGGTTTTCAAGAACCACACCCATTATATCCTACTCCGGCTCAACAATTAGCTTCCTCAGCAGAAGTAACAGCCGAGATCCAGTAACTTCTTTGGTCAAATAGGCTGACGCTAACCAGTTGTGGCCACTGTCCGTCTCCAGTCAGGTAGCGGTAACGTCTCTATCGCAATAAAAGGGATATATTCAAGATCAGCGATATTAACTGGTTGTAACTTAAATTACATATTTGTAGCTATTACTATTATTCAACTAACAATAAGTTGATATCAACTAAAACAATAGTTCCACATACTTGACTAAAACTTTTAATGGCAATAATTCCAAATAAATAACAACCGAACTACTGTTCTGTGATTAGTTCCCCAACTTGTTTTATTGTTGTTTTTTTCTTGACTTCGAGTCTCTTTGTTTTTCTTTCTAAACAGATGTACACTGGCACGTCCCGAAACTCCGCCTCACAGCACTCACGTACACAAGACATCCTTGTGCTCGAAATCAAAAAAAAAAAAAACAAGAAACTGGAACCCGCAAGAAAATTGCAATACATTTTTGTTACCAAATGGATAACAACCAGCAAATTAAAATGTAATCATAGAGGTTGGCTGTGTCGCGTTCAGTTGTCAAATTACAGGGGTTGTCAGTTGATTCGGTATTTTGTTGTGTCCTCGACCCTCTTTTATGTCCTTTGAGATGGAATATTTAAACATTTGTTATAAAAATATGTTTTATGCTCATTAATGATGCGATGATGAGGATGATGACTGGGTAGGATGGATGCACATACGATAAAGGGAGTGAAGTCTTTATTGGCAAAGGGAATTTCTCCCTCAATTCTGTAGGCAGAGTGTTGACATGTCTCGCTGAGGCATATGACACGCTTTTATAGCTGTGATACTCGCGTACTGTTAAAAGTGCAGGATAATCTTTGTATACTTTTGCTTATGAATTCTCTTTTATATCAGATGTTTAATCTGTGATTATGGTGATATGATAAGATTACTAGTTTCATAATTACCCTCTCTGCCGTGCTATTAGAATTTCGGATGTAATGGCATAACTAATGGCATTCCCATTAGGAAGAGCAGCAAGGTGTATTACTACACATATCAGATGCAAACAAGTGGAGTTCGGTGACAAAAGAATAAAGACTTGATACAATTTACAAGAGGTATTCTATAAATTTATTAATGTCATTTCTACGGAATATTCAGAGAATGTTTACAAAAAAGAATTACAATCTCAACCACTAGTTTACTCAACAGTGAGGTAATTTTCAAAATTATTTGTCGCAATGTAAAATTAATTGCAGCAATGAAAAATTCCGTATATCCGACTATATTCTCGTTGTTGCAATGAATATTTACATTGGGTGAGGAATTTATATGTTAGTTCACCTTTGATGGAATAATATTTATTGTGTCGCATTATTGTACACCATGAGAAAGTTTGAGTGAATAGCACTAGGGAACAATTTTTCCTGTTATTTGCCTATATTTTCTGTCCATAATTTCCAGCACCTCACATTTGCTTAATAACCAATTTAGATATGGCTAAATGAAAATCAAAGTTAATTTTCGAAGAAGATCGCATATGCGAGCAGCATGTGACTTTTGCTGCTGATGGTTTTATACATGTTGACTGCAGCTTTTCTCATAATGGTCTCCATTAAGATGTTAATGCCTTGTCTTGTCTGAGGCCTCGCTTAGTTTCGAAAGGTTCGGTAAGATCCTTACCAACTTTCACTGCGGATTTGGTGTCCGTCAAGGTCATCCTGCGAAAGCATATGAGCGTATAAGCTCAGACATTGCTTCGTAGAGTTTCTCCCGTATAGGGCTATTGAAGGCCGCCTTATAATCGACAAATAGATGATAGGTGTCGATTTGTTTTTCGTGGGTCTTCTCCAGGATTTGACGTAGCGTGGAAATATGGTCAGTTGTCGATTTTCTAGCCCTAAAGCCACACTGGTATGGTCCAATCAGGTCAGTGATCATTGGTTTTATTCTTTCGCACATTATACTTGATAGAACCTTATATGCTATGGATAAAAGGCTTATTCCACGGTAGTTGGCTCGGATCACCTTTTTTAAATATGGAACATAGTACACTGAGACTCCAATCGCCGGGCATGAATTCATCTAACCAAATTTTGCTAATGAGCTGATGCATGCACCTTAGCCTTAAAACATGCACCTTAGCCTTGTACTTAAGCCGGGCAATATCTGTTCTGACCTCGTCTTGGTTAGGAGGGGGGCAACCGGCGTCTTCGTCCATATTGTGATCGATTATCACATCGTCATTGGATATCTCAGGTACCAGTAGCGCGGAGAAATAATCTCACTATATTCCCAATATGATCTGCACATCTGCGATGAGATTTCCGTCCTTGTCTTTACAGAAGGGGGGCCCTGAATCATGTCCATTAGTTCCGTTTTTGACTTTTTGGTAGAATTTTTGGGCGTCTGTATGACTCGATTTTCTCACTCTCGCGCTTTCTCCACTGCCGTTTCATACGCCTAATGAGACGGTTTACCTCCATTCTTTTCTCCCATACCGTTCAGTCGCAGCTCGCGTTGCAATTGACTGAAGAATTGCCATACGAGCAGCGTTCTTTCCATCATTTGCATTGCGACACTCTTCATCGTAGATTGGTTTGTAGCGAAGCGATTTTTCGAAACCCAGTACGGTTGTTGCGGCAGTTTTTATAGAGTCATCAGGATCATCATCGGGAGTGGGTGAGTTCTGTGCCAAAAGTTGCGAGAGCTTCCCTGAGTAGTCTTTGGCAACCTTTGATAATTGCAGCTGGTTTCGTACGATTTTCGCTCTTCTTAATCTTGTACGAACCTTTGCTACTACCAGGTAGTGATCAAAATCGATGTTAGCTCCTCGGATCACTCGTACATCCATTACACTGGATGAATGCCTTCCACCAATTGCAACATAATCACTTTGGTTCTTCGTTCTTTGATCAGGGGATACCCAAGTAGCCTTATGGATGTCTTTATGCTAGAATCTTGTACCACTAATGACCATGTTTTTTGCCACGGCAAAGTCAATCAGTCTCATACCATTGTCGGAACTGTCAGCATGTAGACTGAAATTGCCAATAGTTGGATGAAACACATTCTCCCTGCCTACTTTGACATTAAAATCTCCTAATACAATCTTAATGTCATGACCAGGGCAGCGGTCATACGTTTCCTCTAGTCGCTCATATGGAATATGTCTTTGGCATCATCATCTTTTTCTTCTGTCGGGGCATGCACACAAATTAGGGAAATATACAAATGTTTCGCTTTTATGCGGATTCGCTTCACAGGATTGAACCTAGAGACTAGATGTCGCAGTTTTTTGCCAACTACAAATCCGCAACCAAATTCATGTTTTTTCTCATGGTAACTGTAGTATATGTATGTCGCAGTTTATTTTTATTGTGCAACCATGTCCTGTCCATCGCTTTTGCGGGATAGCGGTAAATCAGCCTTATAACTTTCGAGGACATCTGCCAATTGGATACTTGCACCGGATCTATGTAGAGTTATATCGAGGTTGCTTCAATCAAATTTCAGTTGCAGGGACTAAATTCGGCCATGACAACCTTTATTCGGTTATGGCAACCGCAATTCTGTGGTAAGACCCCTTTCACACTCGGCAAGTTACTGGCGCAAGTCTCTTGCCCAAGTCTTGGTTTGTTGATGACAGAGGTAAGGTCGGGATAGGGGAATAAATTTTGAGTACAGACTTGCTTGTACTCGGAAAGTTGAAAAACTGACTTGCGCAAGTAACTTGCCGAGTGTGAAAGGGGTCTAACAGCCGAATTTACGGTTGATACAACCTCTATTCAAATAATTAGTTCTCTGAGTGTGCTGGTTTCTGTTTGTTTGTTATTTGAATTTTATAGGGAAATAAATTTAAATGATTATACAGAATTCTCTGTAGTGTTTGTCTGCTGATATCCATTTGAGCAGATAAGCTCGACGCCGAAACTCTAGAAGTGATTTGTTTGCCCGTCTGAGGAGTGCCGATGATAAGGCCTTCTTTCGTTTGTCCCACGCTCGGCAAATCTATTGAGGAGCCTCATTATAGTCCACCTGTCCGGAAAAGAGCCACCAACAAGAAAAGTATACAGATAACAAGTTCTTAGGTTTTTTTAGTATCAATATTCAGGGGGTTTCGATGAAATAGCTGTTCGATCTCCTAGCTGCAAATTTGATACAGGACAGCAGGAAAAACTGAATTTAAATTTGAATTTATTGGCACATAAAATAAATAAATGGTTTCCCGTTACAGCCCATGAAGGGATTAGGGAGAGCTTCTCACAAACCAGTGAGCTGTACACGTTCTAGTTTTAAACTCACTGATTGGGTCCTACAGTTTTACACCGGTTCCGAACGGTATTTTTACAATTTTTTTCATCGCTAAATACTCGATAGTGTAGCCGTCACTTAGCGAGATGGACGTCGTCGAAAGAAATTTAAGGTGGTCAGAGTAGGGATCGAACCCACATCCTCATGCACAAGAGCCTCACACACTACCTTTGCACAACCGATGACCATATTGGAACATATGCCTTTTAAATCAACTTAAAATTCAATAAATGAGATTTAATTTGAACGAACACAACAATTTTACTTTATTTTTATTCCAAATTCCAAATTCTGGCATAAATAAAATCTGTATCAAACACTCATGCACACTACTCTATGAATATAAGTACGAGTATATTATTGAACTTTAAACAAAAATTTATATTAGTACCTACGCTTTCCCTGAAATGGTGTTGTAAAGGGTCCGCCAAATAACTTTTTTTTTGAAAATGCTATAAAAAAAACCTACTGAATATTTTCTGAAATTTCTTTTTTTATTTGAAAGTACAATTCTTCCGGTTAATAATGGAAAATAATTTCATTCAAATGGCTGCCTCGGCTGGCCATGCAGTAGCCTACACGATCGGTCCAATTTTTATGCACATTATCGATTGTGTGCAGTGTATTTCACCAATGGCTTCACGAATATTGTCCTTTAAAGCGTCAATTGTCTTTGGCTTGTCGGCGTAACACTTATCTTTGAGGGCACCCCACAAATAATAGTCCAACGGTGTCAAATCGCAGCTCCGAGGTGGCCAAACGACATCAGCTCTGCGGCTGATAATGCGATCTTCAAAAACAGGTCGCAAAACATCGAGTGTAACTTCGGCTGTGTGGCACGTAGCGCCGTCCTGTTGAAACCAAATGTTGCCAATATCCTCCTCTTCAATTTTTGTGAACAAAAATTCGTTCAACATGGCCCGATAACGATCGCCATTGACTGTAACGGCCACTCCTTGCTCAATTTCGAAGAAAAATTGCCCAATTATGCCTCTGGACCAAAATCCGCACCAAACAGTGACTCGTTTTGGGTGCATCGGCTTTTCAATGTATGCGTGCGGGTTTTCTGTGCCCCAAATGCGACAATTTTGCTTGTTTACATATGTACGTGAGCTTCATCTGAAAAGATGATTTTTTGGTAAAATCGGCATTTCTGTGCACCAAATGCGACAATTTTGCTTGTTTACATATGTACGTGAGCTTCATCTGAAAAGATGATTTTTTGGTAAAATCGGCATCATCTGTAAGTCGATCGCAGGCCCATTTTTCCCATATTTCCCAGCGTTGTTCAAGCGTATACACAACCATATTCGTTCAGCGGAAGGATAAAACTAATTATCTGTCAAATCAGACATGAGCTAAGTGTTACCATTCACGAAATAAGCACTAGTTGAAAAAAAACGTTAGATGGCGGACCCTTTATCATGGTCTCAAGTTCGCGCATCAATCAGAAGGCGAACATTAGGGTTAGTGTATGCTGAAAAACGGTTCCAGCAACATATTGCTGGAAATATGTGTATGTTTCCATGCATTGTTTTCATGAATTGAAGATCTGCTGCTTTTTTGTTTCTATATTGTCTGCTCGTTTTTGATTACAGCAGTTATCAACAAATAAAGCTACATTTGTGTCACAAAAATATATATTGTAACCTATTAATCATTGTGACTCAAACATGTAATATTGAATAGCAAACACAATGTGTTTGGACACAAGTATACTATATTTGCGTCGAGCTGCAATAACGTTATATTTGCATCCAAACAATAACAAAAAGACAGATGTTTCAGCGTGTGTCTGTTGAATGAGACAGCATAAATACAAGGTGCAGTGCAGTATATGTATGTGTGTTTTTGCATAAAGTTGTTTTCTCTCACAGAGGCGAGAATAACGGAGAATTTGCGACGCCTGCCACGAATAAGGCTTACGGAATCCTGTTAAAGGAAAGCAAGAAGACGCTGTTGTTCATGAAAACCTGTCTTTCCATATAATCGCAATTCGTCGTTACAAAATCATAACATGCGATTACCCAGTAGATAAAGCGTCCGAGTATACGTACTAAGGTCGTGTGTTCGAATCCTGTGGCTGCAAATGTTTAAAAAAATATGTAAAAGTATTAAATTTGTTAAAAGTATAAATATTAAATATGAAAATAATTCGCATACATTTTTTTATTGTTTGCTTAAATCCTTCTAAAACTACTCCTTTTGCAGGCCTTCATTTGACCTTCTTGTATAGAGAGGTATTAAAGGCCTTGCCTCACATTCTCATGCAATGTGGAAAAGAAAGGAAATGTAAAGAGTAGGCCTGCCGTATTCTATAGAATGACTGTTAGGTCATGATTTCAGGATTCTTTAACTCATGATGTCCGCCACGGGGAAATTCCGGAGATTGAACTCCTTTGAGTGTACATGTGTCTGTATGCACTTTCTTGTTTATAATAAACGGTTTTTCTTATTTGCAGCAAAAGTAAATTACGACACTTTTTGGTAATACATTTTCGTTTATAACATAAGAAACGTCTTTTACGATAAAGGTTTTTTTATTAGCGGCAAAAGTATAAATGTTTGCAGTCAACCATGAATGAAAGGACAATCACAATAAGTGGACTGAACATGTATCACATTGTGGTTCACGGTTTGATATACTGGCTGCCATAAAAATCTGACTTCTACGGTTGGTTGTTTAGGATGTAAAAGATCCACTTGACATCGCAGTTGAATGAAATTTTGAATCGATAATTGCATTGACAGAAATGAATAGACTGAAAATAAAACTCTCAAATTCCACTGTTGTAGTTTTTGGCATGAAATTTTTGTATCAACGTTGTAGTAAATTGTATCGGTTAGAGGTAAGTCTGCTGAGCAGATCGGTACTCATGAAATGTCTGTATCAATTCAAACGTTTTAAGAAATCAATTTTTATTAATTCTCAGATTGTCCTGGACCTTTTTTTTCACTTTTTCCAGCATAAATTCAAGGGACTCCAAATAGTATTTTTTAAGCAAATACATATTTTTTTTAAGACGATTTTTTTTCAACCCCGAAACGGTTGATTATATTGAGAAATAGTATAGGAATATATTGAAACTTATTAAAATATATTCGGACAAAATCGGAGACGTCGTTCTCGAGTAATGATGACAAATACATACACGCAAAGAAAAAACTCGTTCCTCCCAAACGAAATCTCAGATAACTGAAGTTCGTTTGGGGACTGTAGTTGGGAGAAGCGAACTTCTGTTAAGCCATACATGTCATTTCGTTTGGGAGAACCGAAAAATGTTTGCAGCAAACGAGTTATGAAAAATATAAGCTGAAAAAACGTTTGCGAGAAACGAAAAACGGTTCCGCCAACTGTTCCCTCGGTTACAGCAACCGAGTTGTAGTTGATCCTAACTAAAAAAAACGTTTGCGAGAACTGAAAAACGTTTATGAAAAATTAAAGCTAAAAAAATGTTTGTGATAAACGAAAAACGGTTCCACCAACTGTTCTTTCGGTTACAGCAACCGTGTTGTAGTTACAGCAACCGAGTTCGAGTTGTAGTTAATCTACTCAGTACAACATTAAAAAGGTTGGAATTTTTGTCTATCTTTTCAGTGTCTACTAACACGCCCGTCTCGCCTTGCGTTCAAATAACAACTAAAAGCGCAGCAAACTACAACGCTTCAGTTGTCCATCGAAGATATATTGACAAGGCAAAAGCCTTTTATGTGTATGCGTGAGTGTGTATGTCAAACGAGTGGACTGTGTATACAGTCGACAGAATGAGAGAAATTTACGTTCTTCGTAATCTGTGCTCTCATTAGAAAAATGGCTAATTTCAGTTATCGCAAACGGTATTCAACTTGCAACAAATGTAATTTTGTACTCGTTTAATGCAAACGAAATCTCGTTTGCAACAACATGATACACATTTGCGATATATGAGTTTATTTGGGAGAACTACATAAACGGTTGCGATTAATAAATTAATACAAATCAATCAAAGTATTGTTGTGGCAACCGAGCAATAAACGTTTTTTTTCTTTGCGTGTGTCAAATGACCATTTTTAAGATACAAAGTGGTCTTTATGTCCTATTTAGGGTAACTAGACACGTTCAGATTGTTGAAATATGTTCATAAAAGTTGTTTAGCTTTACCATGGCTAAAATTTTTCCAAATATGGTGAGTGAAAAATGTTGAGCACATTGAAGTTATGTTGAAAAAAATTACAAAATTTTTTTTTTGTTTAAGTGCAGGAGTCTTTGAATTGGTCATAATCGATTCTTTCAAAATTTTGACGTTCTACACACCTTTCATGGGTACCGATCAACTCAGTAAACTTCCGTCTAACCGATAAAATTTACTATAATGTTGATAAATTTTTCGACTACAACAGTATTATCGAAAGTCAAACATAATTCTTAATCTGAATTGTTGTCATTCTAATATGAGATCCTAAAGGTAAACGGCCTTCGAGATTATATAAAGGGTGGGCTATGTACAATTTTGAATTTAATTTCGCTTTAAAAAAATACTGACAGATGATTTTATTGATAAGGCTCATCATTGACATTTATGAATGAATTTATGAATGAAACAACCTCAATCGATCTACCCAATTTTTCAATACATTTTCGATTGTTTGGGCCGCTATGTCATGAACGACGGCGACGATTTCGTGTTTTACGACCTCAATGGACTCGGGATTGTTTGCGTAATACTTATCTTCCACGGCGCCCATATTTCAAAGATAATAGTTGAACGGGGTTAAATCGCAACAACGAGAAAGCCAATAGCCTTCCGTGTTTCTGCTGATTATGCGGTTTTCTAACACAGTGCGGAAAATATCGATTGTTACTTTGGCTGTGTGGCACGTAGCGGGTCCAGTTGAAGCCATACATCGACCAACTCATCCTCTTCAATTTTTGGTGGGGAGGAGGGGATCGCTCAGCATGGCACGGTAACGCTCAGCATGGCACGGTAACGCTCTGCATTGACGGTAACAGGGGCTCCTTACTCATTTTTGAAGAACAGTCACTCGTTGTGGGTGCATAGGCTTCTCCTGTACGACGTGTCGCCTTTCCGAGCCCCAATTGTGACAATTTTGTTTATTAACGTTGTCCCCAAGGTGAAAATGGCAGTCCAACATACTGGCCAAGTGACATGAATAAGATTCCAGATTTTCTGGATTTTATTGTATACAGTGGAATTTCTAGTAGCTGTCTTGACATAGCTGATAGCAATGATGTGAGTTCTGACCACACGCCAATCCGTATAAATTACAACATATCGCCCTGATTTCGTCCAAAACCTGCAAAAATTATTTTAAAAAAAACACAGATATTGAATCCTTCAAATACTGGTTAAATAAAAACATCAACTTAAACTTATCAATAAAAAGTCGGGTGGAATTAGATGATGCAGTCGAAATGTTTTCGTCATTAATTCATGAAGCAGCAGTATTATCCACTCCTGTTGACTTGGTTCATAATAAAAACGAAAATAGAGTAGAAACTACGGCGGAAATAACATTTCTCATTCGCAGTAAAATAAGACTTAGGCGAAACTGGATATACAACAGAAATCCAATAGACAAGCGTCAATTGAATCGTGCGGTTAAAGAACTCAAGGTGAAGCTAACTGATCTGAAGAATGAGAATACCGGTATATACCTCAAAAAACTTGACTCCAATAAGAAAAAGGAGAGCACTGTCTTTATAATGCCACAAAATATTTAAAGCGACTCTCCAAAAGGAATACTCCTATAAAGTATGTAGGGTGTAGGTCAGATAAAAGCAAGGCGGAAGCTTTTTCTAAACATCTGGAAACTGTGTTTACACCATTCTCTTAATCTAATGATGACGCTGACATAATGTCATTTCTGGAGTCTCCGTGTCAAATGGATCGGCCAATTAAGCATGTTACTCAAAAAGAAGTAAGAGAAGAAATAGCCAAACTTGGTAAAGGCTGATGGATATGACAAAATCGACACCGCTGTTGCGAAATCGCTGCCACAAAAAAGGAATCATATTCTTGACGTTATTATTTAATTCGATATTACGGCTTCAACATTTTCCAACGCAGTTGAAATGTGCTGAGATTATAATGGTACTTAAACCAAAGAAAGTAGAAAATTCGTTAGCATCCTATAGACCAATAAGTTTGTTGCCAACATTTTCAAAAATAGTTGAGAGTTCTCCTAAAAAGTATGAAACCAGTTCTTGACAGTCTAAATATTATTCCTGAATACCAGTTTGGATTTCGAAACGGGCATGGGACTCCCGAGCAATGCCATCGTATAATCGACGTCAAGCTTTTGATAGAGTTTGGCATTCAGGACTTTTGTATAAATTAAAGTATTTACACCCGTCTCCTCTTTTCTTTGTCTTGAAGTGATATTTGGCGGACAGAACATTTGACGTGAACATAAATCAAGAAACCTGTACGATTCGCCATATGTGACCTGCTCCACGAAAAGGGACCACTGCGCCGAAAAATTTTTTTTTACTTTTTGAGTGATTCTTATAGTGAGTGATTCTCTTTCAAATGCCGCAAACAGCAAGTTTCTATGTCACCTGTAAAGATGAACATAATTAATGAAAAAATTGAAAAATGTGATATAAACAGATAATATATATATACTTGAAATTTAAAAAAAGTTCAATATCAAAGGTACAACATTACAAAAATATCAAAATTGTACTCTTTTTTACTCCTAACACGCTTTTTTGGTGGTTCTTCTGTATTTTGCTGCTTTTCACCTTTGTCTGATTTGTCTGATTTGACCTTTTGAGCTGTCTTGAGTTGACTTACGTCCATACTTGATTTTCGCCAATATATCGTTATAGGCGTCATTGAAATCGTCATGCCCTTTACCAGACTGAATTTGGCTTATCTTTCTGTAATTCCAAAAAGTTATTTCTTCCAAAAACAATTCGTTCTTCCGGAATTACAGTAGTGCATCCATTCGTACAGCAAGGTTTTTCTAAAAACTGCGATAAAGTTTGCTCTACCTCAATATCTAATTTTTGCAGATAATTGCAGCGCTTCTGAAACTTCTGGCGATGAAAATACATCCGACTCATCACTGACTATAGGTAAACATTCTTCCAAACAATCGCTGAAGTATTGTTCTTCAACACTCTTAAATTCGTCTTCCAGACACATTTTCTTACGTTAATTAAGATTTATTTTAACCTGCATTTAATTAAATAATAGATAAATTAAATAATAATAAATAATAGATTCAATTCTATCGGCTTAAAACCAAAACATTGATAATTTGATAAGGAATAAAACAGCTCAAACAAAATTAGCTAAAACAGGTTTTTAACTGTTAGAAATATTTTTCATAGAGGCAACACAGCATAGTGAACATCGTACAAAGTACCAGAGAGTCGAAATACATCGCCAGATGATCAGGTTGAAGGAAGAGTTGCATAACCATGCGCAAAACACAGAAAAACGAAGCGCTTTTTTTAAACGCGTTTTTCTCAATAACTTCTTTTCGGCGCAGAGGTCCCTTTTCGTGGAGCAAGTCACATATATGTACGTGCTGGAGTTCCACAAGGCAGTGTTTTGCGACCAACGCTTTATTCCATTTTTACGTCTGATATGCCAATTACACAAAACATAACTATTGCTACATACGCCGATTATACTGCTTTGATAGCGTCAGATACATCAGCAGTGGAGGCATCTCGTGTTGTGCAGGATGCTCTTAATAATATTGAAAACTGGTTGAAAAAGTGGAGAATAACCATAAATGCTGAAAAATCAGCACCAGGGGAACAAATGATTGTCCTTCTGTTTTTCTAAACGGCGCTGAAATACCGAAAAACACACAGGTTAAATACCTAGGTATGCACTTGGATAGACGTTTAACTTGGAAGCATCATATAAAGGCTAATCGTGAACACTTGAATATAAAAACTAGAAAGATGACTTGGCTGTTGCGACCTAAATCGCAGCATAATCTGTGCAATAAATTGGTCATTTATAAAGCAATTTTAAAACCCGTTTGGGGTTACGGAATTCAATTGTGGGGTACGGCTAGTAACTCCAATATTGCAATTTTGCAGCGTGCTACCGGGCAAAAACTTTAAGACTTATAACAATATAACAATATACATATAACAATATAACAGTATATAACAAACATGGCAATACATAGGGATCTAGACATACCAACTGTTCGTGAAGAAATTATACGATTTAGTACAAAATATTACCATGATAATCCTTTAGCTGTATCTCTTTTGGATGATAGCAATGAAACCCGCGGATTAAAAAGAATTCACCCTCTAGACTTACCTTTCAGACATTAGATTAAAGTAATTTTAATTTAATATTAATGTATGTATTAGGGATGCCAAACGGGAAATCCCGAAATCCCGGGATTTTACGGGATTAATAAATCCCGAATCCCGGGATTTTAGTAAGTAAATCCCGGGATTTTTCAGGACTATTATTAATTTTGAAAAACATAAAACTAAAAACAATGCCAAAAGTTCAGTGTGGTTATATTTTTTGGTAGAGTCGAAAGGTGCACCTCAAGCAAAATGGAAATTGTGCAAAAAGGGTTTAAAAACCAATGGCGGCTCTACAAAAGGTTTAATAACACATCTTAACTCTCCAAAAATTACAAAATTTATTGCGTAGGGTAGAACATGTTGTTTTAAGCAAAGAAAGTAAAATAACAAAATCGGGGCAAAGGCATAGTTTCAGAGTTATGGAGTTATTAGTCATAAAACACTCAAAAAATAATGTAGCATTTTTCGATAAGTCGCTTAGTTATCGAGTTATCGGATGTTTAAGTTTCTCAAACAAAAATTTAAAAAATTTTTTTAAAATAATTTTTGTTTTAAAAATAATATTCGAAAAATCGCGCGAGGTTTTTACAATAATTTTTGTTTTTGTTTGAGAAAAGTAAAAAAAATCTAAATGTGATCATCCGATAACTCAAAAAGTGCTACATTATTTTATAAGGTTGTTTTGAATGGTTTTATACAAAAAACTGATATCAATGGCTTTACACGGTACGTTAACACCATAACCCTCTCACATATCCGAAATTTCAGGGCTCATAAATCCGAAACTATGCATTTGCCCCGATTTTTGTTATTTTACTACTTTTGCTTAGAATAACGTATTCTACCCCCCTTGTGGTTGTTTTTTTTGGAGTGTAAGCAGTAAAATAGACCTGTTCCCAAAAAATTTAAAAATAGAATCCCAAAAAATTCCGGGATCCCGAAAAATCCCGTAAATCCCGGGATTTCGGGATTTCGAAAATCCCGAATCCCAGGATTTTTTTAAAATCAATCCCGTTTAGCATCCCTAGTATGTATGTATATATAAAAATCAATGAAATATTGAAATATTGAGTCATTGAATTTAAATATTGTATTGTTGTGTCCATTGGAACGCAGCAACGTTTGTTATTACTTCATTTTAAAAAATTAGCTTATTGTTAAATCGACAGATTGCAAATAAAGACAATTGAAAAACAAATCTTCAACCAAGCGATCTTCAGCCCATTGAGCAAAACAAAAACGCATCGGATGTTCACGAGGCTTCAGTTCTCGAACTAATTGGACTTTATAAGGCTTCACACCGAGGTCTTTATGCAAAATTCTGCGCTCAGAAGGCTGAGAAATGTTCAATTGCTGCGAACGGTTGCGAGTTGATTTTGATGACTTTCCGAGCACCCATTCAGCTACAGCGGCAATATTTTCTACTGAATGCACTGGACGGCCACATACACGAGTTCTTTTGCCCAATAAGGACCCGGATCTCGCTTCAAAAATTTATCCAAAAACTGCGTTGATGTCACTCTATTACTATCGAATTTATTTCGTAGATTTGAAGACTCAGAACTTTAGATGCAATTTTTAATATTTCCCCATTTTCTTCAAGCGAAAATACACCCATTCGCTTAAATTTCTAACCTAATCTGACACTCCATAAATGTCAAATTGAACATCCGCTTCGTAATAACGCGGGGTTCAAATTCCAAATTGTACATGGTACATTTTTCATAAAATTTGGTTAATGACATTTAAAACAGTCACAAATAGGCTCGGACTCTCGTTTACAACTCGATTGTTTCGTACTCAACATTAGCCCAAGGCAAACGCAGATCTCTTAATGATTTAGGTTATTTTGTTGGGCAGTGTAATAGTTCAAACGTTTAACAAAATAATATATAAATAGCCTTCATGAAAATATTTAACAATTTGCAATTTCGATTTAATACAACTTTAATACAATGCACAGAATTGAAATTTTTTTATATTTATATGGACGTGTGTGTGTGTGTGTACATTTAATACATTCTTCGTGATACTGATGTACTCTCGCATACACGTGGGCCTGTGTGCACCATCAAATGGATCCTTAATTGAGTTACTCCGCCCACATGCCATAGCACGGCATAGCATTCCATATTACAAACGTACAAAATACATACACATGAAATACAACAAACAAAATGAAACAAATGATAAAGTAAAATAAACATGTTTTCAACCACCAAGGCACAGCCACCCTAACCTGCCATCTTTCAACCCAACACCCACATCCGTACAGCTCCAGCATAATATAAACCATCCGCCATTCGCCATAGAGCGGGTAGTCGTAATCAACAACATCCAAAACACCCACCATAGAGAACCGCCAACCATTTCAACACATGATGACGATGACGATGGCGATGGCGCTGTCGTGTTCACGGAAAATAGCATTCCACGTCTGGGGGAAAATAATGAAGGCCTCTGACTAACTCCACTTTGAATTATAGACATTATACGGAGAGTACCCTTGTAAGATACAGCGACTCTAAATCAAACGAAAAATGTATATTCTTATGATTCAGATGAGGCCACGAAAAACAACCTCATACTACTTGAGCAAACAGGACACATACAAAGAAACTGTGATGCAGGCCAAGCTGAGCATCCCATCCATCCAGTCAACCAACCAACCAACCGTCGAAACCAAAAGGAACACAAAATTGAAATGAATGTCTTGTTTGGATCGAATGAAATAAGATAAACAAGTAAAACAGCCATCATTAACCACTCATGCCATGGTAAAACATGGGGATGGTTGGATGCCAGTCCATGGAATGGAAGACTGTAGGGTTTGGGTTTGCCCTTTGTTTTTGTAAGGCTTATCAAAGGAAAGCCATGAAAAAATACCCAGTGAAAGTACACCAACCACCCCACCCTCTTACATCACACAACCATCCCATAACCATTTATATTTCAAATATATAAAATGCATAGTCCTATATGTATGTACATATATACACCCACAGTTGTACATAGTTGTAGACAAAGATAATGATGCTAAAATGAAATTGTAAATACCCCAACTCCTTATCTCCTTATCTTCATGTTGCAAAGTCCTTTTTTCGTCCTTCTTATACCAACTGAAGAACCCTTAAGGCATTTTGCCTTTCGTATTTTCCCTTCAAATGTCGAAATTATTTTTATGTTTTTTTTTTACATTTTTTGCTCCTTATAACATTCATTCTTCCATCAATCCGTCCTTAAGTCTTATCCTTAAGGATGTCGTCGTCTTTAAAAAAATGGAATATGAAAAACTTGCAGACTTTCATCTTCAAGACATGCATCATACCTTTCCCAGGTTGTGCTATGTTTTCTTAAAAACAATTTATTTTTAAGGTTTTTCTTCTTGAAATCTTTTTTTTTGCGTTTATATACATACGAAGGCAGTTTAATAATGATAGTCAACAAACAGTATGAACTAAAGGAGCTCTTTGTAAGAGGCAGACAACTAATGGCCCATGTAAAATTTGGAATTTTAACCCTCCGTTAGTTTGAAGCAGTTGGCCAGTTTGATATTTATGAAGTGAAATTATGAAGTGAAGTTGGCCAGTTTGATATTTATGAAGTGATATTATGAAGTGAAGTGAAATCTACGAAAGGGGTCGCTTTACGCTTTAAGAAAATTGGGAAATATTTAAAACTTTCTTCCAAAGTTCTGAGTAATCAACGCAGATTTCTGAGTAATCAACGCAGATTGTGGATCAATTTGTGAAGCGAGTTCGTCAATCCGGGTCCTTGTTGGTTAAAATAACTCGAATATATGCTCGTCCAGTGCGTTCAATGGAAAATACTGCCGCTGTAGCTAAAAGTGTGCTCGAACAGCCATTACTACACGCTGAAAAATCTGTCTTTTTTGTTGTTTAGAGGCTAATATAACGTGTGTGTAGCTTGTCGCAAATATACTATACTTGTGCATAAACACATTGTGTTTGCTATTCAATATAACATGTTTGCGACACAATGATTAATAGGCTAGAATATATGTGTTTGTTTGTTGCAAACTGGTGAAAACAAAAACGAGGCAGACAACCAAGAAACAAAAAGGCAGCAGATCTTCTATTCATGAAAACAATCCTTGCAAACATGTACATGTTTCCTGGGGCAATTATATTTCAGCGTGTATCAAATCGCAAGCGTTCGCTGCAATTGGACATTTCTCGCACTTCTTTGCGCACAATTTTGCTTAAAGACCTCGGTATGAAGGCCTATAAAGTCAAATTAACCCAAGAACTGAAGCCTCGTGACCATCCTATGCGTTTTCGCTTCGCTGAATGGGTTGAAGATAATGATTTTTTTACCGAAAATCCATGTTGTACTCTGGTCATTAGTTCGGCTTAAAGTCGTGTAAACAAAAGCAATTTATTCGTTTTACTGCACGCTGAAAAATCTGTCTTTTTTGTTGTTTCGATGGAAATATAAAGTGTGTTCGGGGCTTGTCGCAAATATAATACACTTGTGTCCAAACACATTGTGTTTGCTATTCAATATTACATGTTTGAGGCACAATGATTAATATGTTATAATAAATATATGTCTTTGCGACCCACATATATTTATGTTTGTGATACAAATACAGCTGTGTTTGTGTTCAAGATAATAAAAGAGGGGCAACGAGAGAGTCTATCTTGCAAGTGTGTATCTGTATTTTTGCATTATTCTCTCAGTCAGTGAGTCATAAATATTCCTGAATGTGCGTGTAAATTACAGATGAAGTGTTTCTTATTTTACCTGATGTATTCAGTTTTAGTTTCATGTGTTCAGTCGTCAATGGTTCATCGGACAGAGGATTTTGATATTCGCTTAATCAGTGAAAAAAAATAAACGAAGGCTAGGCCGGTTAAATGGTTTGTGCTACCAAAGTGAGAAACCATTTTGAGGAAAGAAACGAATCATTTGTGAAATAAGTGTAATAAAATTAATTAATCCACACTTGGCTTGCATGAACTTGATTTGTACATAAATATCTTGTTTGTGTACCAACGCATAGTGCTAACCAATGCATAGCTGAAACCTTCTGAAACAAAAACGTGAGAAACAACAAAGAAAGGAGAAGTAAAATAGCAGCAGATTCTCATTTCATGAAAAAACCAATACAAATAAAGGTAAAAAGGGCCGTTTTAAATCTATTTATTTTTTGTATTAATTATTTATAAATGTGGATTTATATTGTTAAAATTAATTACAATAAATAATACATATATATTGAAATCGGAGAATAATTCGTTTCTAAATATTATTATATTTGGGAGGAAACTCGCATTTGTTTCCACGTTTGAGATGAAGAACGCATATTTGCCCACGTAAAAACATACATGTTTGTCAGTAAACATGATACTGTTTGCATTTAAATACAAGTAAGTGTGGGACTTGCAAACATATGAATGTTTGAAGTGTGTTCCAAACATATTCATGGTTCCTGCAGAATATGTTTAGGAACATATATTAGAGAGGCCGTTATTTTTCAGCGTGTGGATAATCATCTATTCCGATATATTTCAACTAGCATCCCCAGTCATTATCAAAGATATGTAAGAAGTATCACAATGAAAACGTTAAAATATTTGTATATTGAACATCACCACGCACAAAGCTCGCTGACTACTAAAATTCGTATTTTCCGATGAGGCTAATTTTCACCTCGGAGTTAACGTTAGAAAAAAAATTTTAGTAATTAGGGCTCATGAAATCCAAAACGACCGCGAGGAGAAGCCAATACATTCAAAACGTGAGACTGTATGGTGCAGTTTTTGGCATGGCGGTGTCATAGACCCCATTTTTCTCGAAAATAGGCAAGCAACCGACGTTACCATCAATGGTGAGCGATATCGTGCCATGCTCAGCGAAATTTTGTTCACAAATGTTAAAGATAATGATATGGAAGACATGTGGTTTAAACAGGGTGGCGCTACGTGGCACACAGCCAACATTACAATCGATATTTTGCGTACTGTGTTCGAATACCACATAATCAGCTGAAACTCCGAAGTGAATTAACGTCTTTGAAGCTTCGATTTGACCCCGATAGATTATTATTTCTGGGGCGCCGTGAAAGATAAGTGTTACGTAAACAATCCAGCCCTTAAAATACGAAGTCGACGCTGCCTTCCACGAGATAGAGGCCCAAAATATCGAAAATATACCTAAAAAATTGGGTAGATCGAATGAGGTACTGTAAATTTTTAAGCTATTGTCACTTATGACTTAACAAAAAGGATACACACCAAAGACGATCAAGAAGTAGACGACCAAAAACGATGCACAAGTAGACAGTCAAAATTTCTCTTCACTCAAATGCCAACAAACAAAACGAGTGAAACCCTAGTACTTCTCTACTCTCTCTCTTACTCTCTTCATTGAATATTTCAATACACGAGCAGCTTTTTGATAGTGTTATTGTATGTAACCATACAAATTCCAACCATGTTGAAGTAAAATTACATAAACTATGCAAAAAGTATGAAATAAGCAAGATATGACGCGAGAGAGAAATGCGTTTGAGTGAACTCCTAGCACTTTTTGGTTCTCTTTTACCAGGGTTGCCAAGTTGCGCACATCTTCTGGTCGTCTAATTCTAAATCGTCTTTGAGACGACCAGAAGATGCCCGCAATTTGGCAACCCTCGTAAAAGAGAACTAAAACTCTGTTACAATTCACTCAAACGCATTTCTCTCTCGCGTTATATCTTGGTTATTTCATACTGTTTGCATAGTTTATGTAATTTTCCTTCAACACGGTTGGAATTTGTATAGATATATACAATAAATACAAATAAATGGTATCCCGTTACATCCCACGAGGGGATTAGGAAGAGCTTCTCACAACCAGCGAGCTGTGCGCGTTCTAGATTTACACTCACTGATCGCCGGTTCCGAACGGTATTTTGAGAAGCTTTTTCATGGCTAAATACTCGATAGTGTCGCCGTCACTAAACGAGGTGACCGCCGTCGAAAGAAATTTAAGGTGGTCAGAGTAGGGGTCGAACCCACGTCCTCATGCACAAGAGCCGCGGACACTACCATTGCACCACCGACCATTGCACCACCACAATAACACTATCAAAAAGCTGCCCGTGTATTCAATGAATAAAGTAAGAGAGAGACCAGAGAATGATTAGCGCTTCACTAGCTTTGTTTGTTGGCATTTGAGTGAAGAGAAATTTTGTCTGTCTACTTTAGTACATCGTTTTTGTACATACTTAATACTACAAAATGTGGCAACACTTGTTGTAATGGGTGAAAAAATATGCAATACGGTAACACGTTTGTAGCCAGTGTCAACCAATACAGTTCTACAGTTGTCAACATTTTTTGACATTTCAGTTGTAAAACATTTCAACAATAAAAGAATAAAAACAAGTACAAAATCAAAATACATATGAGATTGACAAGTGAAACGAAAATTGACATGGGGAAAAGTTAACTCATGATAGATAATTCAATCATGACCAATATGTATAAATAACATCAACCGCGCGTTGTTGGGGAAAATTGAATTCCAATTTAATTTTCAATCGAAAATAAAAATCGATACTTTAAATTGAAGGATATCAAAATATTCGTAGTTTTCCATTAAATACAATAAATTTCTGTTTTTGAGTCTCTTCGTCTTGTTAATGTTTTGATTCACTAATATCGAAAATAACTTTTTGTTGGGTTTTTTTTTTTGAAATTGAACATGTGGCAACATTGTCATTGCTCAAGTCGGAATTTAAGTGGGAAATTGGAATGACCCTTAATATAGCTTAGGTGCCCCTTACTAATTAAGCTGTAATTAACTTTAGCGGGGTAAAAAAACACACTTAAAGTAAGTGATAATTTAAGCAAGCGGTTTAGTTTTAGTTCCAGATTTTAATATTTTGCACATCAGTCATAAGATAACTTTGTCTGAGATGTGAAAATATTATTTCTCTGTAGTTTAAGTAATTATAAGGTTGGCCACAGTTGTATTAATTTTTATTATCCACCGCATTCATAGCGAAAAGTTCGCCACCGGCTATCATTTGACTGACGATTTATAATTCGTAACACTTCAATTGAATCTTGTCCAACGAATGGCTACGAAGCTAACGAATACATGCTAACTTTTGACGAACAGTTGTCGTTATACTAATAACAACCATGACTATTCCGGTGGCATTTTTATAAAACAGTCATGTGCATAATGTAGTTAGATAGTAAATATTAAACTGTTATGAATCACCTCGTGACAAACAAGTGACTAACCCTAGAAACTTTCTGGTTAGGCACTCGTTGTACGGAGCGTACATCCAGTGACCAAACTTGTGGTTATGATATGGTGATTCAATTTAGTGTGAATAATATTAACATTTTAAATTTAAAAATCTTATGTTTGGAGCTGAGACTATCATATTATGGTTTCATTCAAACTTAGAAATTCTCGTATACCTCGCAAAACTGGTATATTTACGAACGGATAAACATTTTTCATACAAATTTGAAGTTTAAATTTTAACCTAAAAGAAATACAAGGTATTCGAAGTATTTAAGTGTTTGAATATATATTTGCGAAATAAATTTACTATATTTTTAATGGGTTCCATACAACCTGCCAACGGGAGAAGAAACAATCTCTCCGCTACTTTGAAAACGATAGAATATTTCTAATATATTTCTTTCCATTTGTTAAAATCCGAGCATTCTTTTAAAACCCAGAGTTGGGATTTTTTAATTTGCATTGGAATTTAATTTGCATTACATTATCTAATGCAACTGCAAAATAATTACCATTGTTTGCAATGGAAATTAAAAAATGTTGAATTTCCATTTGCTCAGGCAATGCAAATGCAGGTTGTGGAATCGGATGCCAATTGTAATGAAATGTGGGAATGCTTTTAATTATTTTGAATTTCTCTGACAGCTGGCAATTTGTTTTTTTAAAGTATTTTCAATCAAGACGATGTTCTTAATCGTCATTGGGATTTTATATGTACAGGTTTGTGGCTTCGATAGGTGTTACCTCGTGATACTTTCAAGGTCCTAAACCGGATCCTATAAACTATTTCAAACACCAAAACTGACAATGTGAAGGAAATGCTTTGGAAATAATTACAATTGCCAATGGTATTTAAATTATTTTGAATTTGCATTTGTAAAGGTAATTCAAATTAAAATACAAATTATAATTGTCATACAATTAATTTGCCCCATGTATGTTAAAATCTAATACAGCTTAAATTTTATTTTATTGTTTAACATACATCTCACAAATGTCGTTATTATTACAATTTCTTATTTCTTATCCTTGCAGGTTTGGTTTCAAAATCGTCGCGCAAAATATCGCAAGCAAGAGAAACAATTACAAAAGGCATTGGCACCATCTGTGATCCCATCGTGTAATGGCATGATGAGAAATATTCAAGGCTACAGCGTTTCACGCGGCTATCAACCTTATCCTCATCACAATTCAATAAATCGTTATCCTCAGGTACGTACGTGTTCACAGTTCATTGTCCTTGGTCAATTGTCTGCATCTACTAGATATGCTTTTTTTTAATTGCGTTAAAAACTGAAATGCCTATGTATCTTTTCAGGATCTTTTCCAAATGGGAGCTTCTTCGTATCCGGGCATGACTCAACCCTTTTCAATGGCTCATGGTTCTAATATGGGTTCCGTTGGTGTGCGTCAGGATTCAATGGGTGAGTAGAATGCAAAAAAAAAGAAAGTAAAATTTGTATAGACTTAAATGAGGTTGCAAATGCATTGAGTTCATTCTACTATTCAGAACTAGAGTGTCCAAAAAGCGGTATTTTGTAAAAACCAGCTTTGGGTTTGTGTGAAAAATCAATTTTCAAGAAACCGGATTTTGGTTTTCAATTCTGGTACACCCCGGTTTTATGGTGTTTTGTTTTAAATTAAATTGATTTGTTTTGCGACCATCTTGTATACTTATTTGCGTTTAAAACTCAATGTTTTACAACTCTATTTAAATTTGGCATTCAAGTTTCAATTTTAAATTAAAATTTTAATCATATTCGAATTTGGAATGAGTATTTAATATAAAATTCAAAAGTTTCATTAAAATTCATATTAAACCGATTTAAATTCGGAAATCATATTCAAATTTGAAAGAGATTTTCATGTATGAAATTCTTATTACGATTCAAATATTTATTTATAAAATAATTTAAATTTTGAAATTTGTAAAGGAAAATGTTTCAAAAGCTTAACTAACTCTCATTCGAGTTATAAAATTATTTAGAATTTTCAATAAAAAATTAGTTTGAAAATGTCATTTAGAACTTATTTAATATGATTTTATATTTGAAAATAGAAATTATGTTTCAATATTTGTACTCTGTTGTTCGACCTTTTCTTTATCAATAAATAATCTGTATTCTCCGAGCTTGAGGTCAGATGTGCTTTCTTGTATTTATTTTCCTCGATATTTCGCTACTCCATTGTGTAGCTTCATCAGGAGATATAAACAATTAATAACAATTAAAACCAAATAAAAATATTGAAAAATTGTGTCAATATAAAAATGTTCGAAAAAAGTTTTCCCATGGCAAAATAAGTAAGGTAATAGAAGCAGTAAGAATTGAAGGCATTTTATTTCTATTTCAGGAGCCGACCTTGTCAAATTCAGTCGATCAAGATGTATTTATTTCAGGTTATATCAGGAGGAATTGTTGTAATTTTCGGCAACAAGGACAAGAAAAAATTTCGTCTGCTATGTTAACGCTACCACTTGTACTAGATACATCTTGGAATTAGTATAAACAACATTTGACAAGGTCGGACCTCAACGACAAGAAAAAATTTAAATCAGCTGTTCTAACGCTTCCACCTGTAATAGATACATCTTGAGTTTTCCCGCCTTTTTCATCATTTTCTAAAGTTACACAAACAAAAATAATGTATGTACGTAAAAAGTTCATATAAATTAACCCAAAGAAAAATATTAGATCGATAAACAATTTGAGCCCAAAAAGTTCTACTTTTTACTAATTAAATGTCGGTAAATTTGGGCTACATTATCTGTATCTGTTTTATAGTTAATTCTTTTCAATATTGGTGTATTAATTATTTGTAGCATTTCTAACATATAACGAGGTTTATAATTGTTCTCCTCCTTCAAAACTGATGTATTCTGAAAGTTTGGGTAATGATTTAAACTAGCACAATGGGATGTTAATGCTGCTTTCTGTGTAGACATGAGCCTGTATTTCTGACCTGATTTGTGTCCTGCAATTCGTGTCTTTAGTTTATTTTTTGTAGTCCCTACATATACTTTGTTACAAATCTCGTTGTCATTTCCTTTACAAGGTATTTTGTATACTATATTACACATATCAAATTTGTCCAAACTATCCTTTGTTTTACTAAGTATTCGACCTATTATTGTGTTATATGTTTTGTGTGCTATTGTTGTCGTCAAATATTTTTGACTTCGCCAACCTCGTATCGTATCGTATCTCTAACTTTTGCTAGTTACTTGTACTAAGAGGTTTGGACAAATTGAAACGGTGGTAAAAAATCATCTCCAATAATGAGGTGACGATATATACAAAAACCAGTACAGAAATTTCAGTCGGGTGAACCACTTAAACATACCCTCACCCAAAGTCATCAATTGCGACAGTAGCTTTTGACAAAATATTGATCAGTACCAAATTTTGTTAAGACCTATTGTGGTTTACGAGAGATATCGAGGCCGACAACCGGAAAGCCGGCCAACTTGAAGGTACGAAAATGGCCGTGGTACTGTAGTTAATGTCTTAGAAGATGCATGATTTTGTATTAAACGCCCATCAAGCATTTGTTACCTACATATCGTCGTTCCGAAGTTATTGCTCGGTTTGCCGCATCAATACTTTGATTGATTTGTATCAATTTATTAATCGCAACCGTTCATGTAGTTCTCCCAAATAAACTCATATATCGCTAATGTGTATCATGTTGCTGCAAACGAGTCTTCGTTTGCATCAAACCCGAACAAAATTACATTTGTCGCAAATTTAAAATTACGTTTGCGATAACTGAAATTAGCCATTTTTCTAATGAGAGCACAGACTACGAAGAACGTAAATTTATCTCATTCCGTCGTCGACTCTATACACACAGTCTTATACACTCGTTTGGCATACACACTTACGCATTCACATAAAAGTCATCACAAACTCTAATGCTCTGCCTTGTCAATATATCTTGTGTGGACAATTGACGCGTTGTAGTTTGCTGCGCTTTTAGTTGTTATTTGAATTCAAGGCGAGACAGACGTGTAAGCAGACAGTGAAAAAATAGGCAAAAATTCCAACTTTTTTCGCCCAAACTTTATGGGTAAAACCAAACTCATAAAAGTCGGAAATTTAAACAACAAAGAGCTTATAGAAGCCATAAATAAAAGTTTAATGTACAGGTAATGTTTCTCGCAAACGTTTTTGTAGCTCTATTTTTTTTAGTTTGGAGCAACTACAACTCGGTTGTTGTAACCGAAGGAGCAGTTGACGGCACCATTTTTCGTTTATCGTAAAGGTTTTTCAGCTCTCATTTCTCATAACTCGTTTATTGCAAACGTTTTTCAGTTGTCGCAAACGTTTTTCTTATTTTTGACTACCTAAAAATCGGTTGTTGTAACCGAAACAACATTTGGCGGCACCGTTTTTCGTTTCTAGCAAATGCTTTTTCAGCTTATATTTTTCATAACTCGTTTGCTGCAAACATTTGTCGGTTCTCCCAAACGAAGCGACATGTATGGCTTAACAGAAGTTCGTTTCTCCCAAATATAGTCCCCAAACGAACTTAAGATGTCTGAGATTTCGTTTGGGAGGAACGAGTTTTTCTTTGTATTGTTGCGGCAACCAAGCAATAAACTTTTTTTTTCTTTGCGTGTACTGACAAAAATATTGGACCACTACTTTCACACCAATTTTTTTTATACAAATTGTTGAAACTTTAGGGTCAAATACAAGATACGTGAAGATAACTTCGGAACGATCTCTGTTGTGATCTAAGCCTATAATTTACATTATTTGAATTGACTCTGGTTCTCGTGACAAACGGCAATTTTAACGAGCCCGTATGGTAAAATTAAGCCCGTATGGTACAGACGTTTCAGTCGGGTGAACCGACTTAATCATACCCTCACCCTAAGTCATCCATTGCATAGGAGTTCTGT
This sequence comes from Phaonia tiefii, assembly GCA_963931995.1. Taxonomy (NCBI): domain Eukaryota; kingdom Metazoa; phylum Arthropoda; class Insecta; order Diptera; family Muscidae; genus Phaonia; species Phaonia tiefii. Next base: position 77,978,983 of record OZ008370.1, read on the forward strand.
TAAAAAACGCCCATACACAAAAGTGACTATATTCAAAAGCAGATTGACATTGCGCTAAATATTATTGAATACCCAAATTAGTCAGTTTCCCTCCGAATATACAAATATACATATACGAGGTACAAAAATGGGCATAGCAAGTTGTTGCCAAAATTTTGATCAGTACCAAATTTTATTAAGATCGGTTATGATTTATTGGAGATATCGAGTCGGCAAACTGTAAATACGCCAAACTTTTGTATGGGAGGTACGAAACTAAATATTGACTAGTACAAACTTTCATAAACATTGGTTCGGTTTTGCGGGACTTCTCGTGCCTAACAACCAGACGGACAAACAACTTTTATATGGGAGGTACCACAATGGGCGTGGCAAAATCACCCTTGTTTTAATCGGTGATTGGCGTTTGATAATGTGAAGCTGTATACCTAATTTCATTAAGATCGGAAGTGTTTCACGCGATTTATCGGATTGAAAACCCTGTTTAGTATGGGAGGTACCAGAATGGGCGTGACAATCTCGCCCATTTCCTCCGGTTAACTAGGCATTTACAGATTATTAACCGGTGGGAGGGCCGTCGGTGGTGCAATGGGTAGTGTGCGCGCCTCTTGTACTTGAGATCCTGGGTTCGATCCCTGCTCTGACCACCTTAAAAATTTCTTTTGACGGCGGTCACCTCGCATAGTGACGACGACACTATCGAGTATTTAGCCATGAAAATGCTTCTCAAAAATACCGTTCGGAACCGGTGTAAAACTGTAGGTCCCAATCAGTGAGTATAAAACTAGAAAGCGCGCAGCTCACCGGTTGTGAGAAGCTCTCGCCTATTCCTTCATGGGATGTAATGGGAAACCATTTGTTTTTTTTTTTTTTTTAGAGTTGTAGCTAATCACATCTACCAGAAGAAAGGTTTGAAAGATATATGATTTTGTGCTAAATGTGTCGATTTGTATGGGAGGTACCAGAAGAGGCGTGGTCACAACGCCCATTTTCAATCCCAAACTCAATATTGGCAAATAATAGTCACTGACAAAATTTCATTGTGATCTGTAAAGATTTACGGCAGTTATCGTGTTGACCAGACAGACAGACGGACATGACTAAAAAGTCATAAAACGAATTTCGTCCAAAGATACTAAGGGTCTAATATGGCTCCTTCTATGTGTTACATTTTTGTACGTATTAAATGATATATACCCCCATCCCTATGGGTGAGGGTATAAAAATGAAGGAGGTTTCACGACATAATTTAGCATAACTCAAGAACAATTTGTCCCATCTGGTGAAATAAATAAGACGGGAATCCGCAACTAAATTACCTCTAAGTTTCCTCTACACAGTTTTTCTAATTAGTTTAATAGTTTCGGAAATATTCGGACAGATTTTCCGAAAAATTTTTTTTACAAGTAAAATTCCGTTGTTTTTTAAAATTCATATAGAATCAAATCTGTCAAAAATGTTCTTTTTTGATTTTTAGTTATACACGCTGAAAAATATGTATTTCTTTGATGTTTGGATGGGAAAATAACTTGTTTGGAGCTTGACGCAAATATACTATACTTGTGCCCAAACACATTGTGTTTGCTATTAAATATAACATGTTTGAGACAAAATGATTAATAGGCCATAATAGATGCTATGGGGGGCCTTTGTTTATTGTTGAAAACCGCTAAAACCAAAAACGAGACAGACAACAAAGAAACAAAACGGTAGCAGATCTTCAATTCAGGAAAAAAATGCTTGCAAACATGTACATGTTTCCTGCAATATGTTGCTGGGGCCGATATTTTTCAGCGTGTAAACATGGATATATTACAAATAAAACAAGTAATTTTTCATTAAAATCGATTGACTAGTTTTAGCTTAAGTCACAATTAATTGATGGTATCTCATTTTATAATTATAAAAAACCCGAGTTAAGAAAATCGTTTTGAACGTGATTTTCTTTGATATGGGCATTTCCAGAGAAAGTGCCACCCTATGTCACATCTCGTCACCCTCGTTATTTGGTTATATTTTATGACATGTGGTTCGATTGTTTTCTATTCTTTTCCTAAATACAGAATGTAACTAACTACATATTTATTAAAATAAAATAACACAATCAAACAAACTGGTCCTAAAATATAAGTAATTATCGAGAGTGACGTGATGTGACAAAAGATTGACCTTTCTGTGGAAATGTCCATATTTGTTGTTGCGACAGTCCCTTTGCAAATGCCAGCAGTAGCTGCCACCACATGGTTATCCTACTGGACATGATACACGCTGAAAATCGGTATTTTTTGGTTGTTTGGATGCAAATATAACGTGCTTGCAGCTTGTCGCAAATATGGTATACTTGTGTACAAACACATTGTGTTTGCTATTCGACATTACATGTTGGAGACACACTAATTAGTAGGTTATATATACTGTATGTTTTTGTGACCCAAATATGGTTTTGTTTATTGAAAACTGCTGCAAACAAAAACGTGGCAGACAACAAAATCAATTCATGAAAACAGTGCTTGCAAACATATACTTGGTTCCTGCAATATGTTGCTGGGCCACTTTGTTTCAGGGTGTATCTTTCCTCCATAAACTTAATGTCGTGGTGGAATCCTTCCCCATGTTGTTCACAGAGTTGCTGATTTTCTATTTTATAAAAATTGTTGTTGGTGTGTTAAAGAAAATTATTGAAGTTTAAAAAAATATAATAAACAAAAGATCAATTCAATCAAATGTCTTATTGAATTTTACAGTAAATTTCAATACAAATAGTTATTGAGCTGAATCTGTTTTGATATGACTAAAAATCAAAATAATGGACAAAACTTTTAAAAAAAAAGATACAAAATGCATCGTCATGATTCCTGGCAAACTGTTAGACTATTTCAGATCTAGCCGTAGATTGTCATCAGCAGTTGTTTGGACTGGTACTATTGAAAACTACATTAAACTAAATTCATACTAAAACTCAATTGCATTGAGAATTCTTTAATATACAACTGCTAGTACATTGTCGCAAGCACACAAACACAAGAAACATATCATTCAAATATATTCCTTACATTTTTGTCAAATATTATCCTGCTAATGCTAATATACTCAATAATTTGTTTATCAAGTACAATTGATTAAGCGTATTTTCCAGCATTGCAATATTGATAAACATAGTATTTGAATCAAATACGAAGGGTTATTGATTTAACATTTTGTTTTCAACAAACACCTTTGTTTAACGTTTTTCTCATCTATTTGTTTTCTGTGTACGTTTGGTTTAGTTACGGAGTTGGATTAGGAGTCGGAAGTTGAGAATTTTTAAATTGCGGAGTTGTCTTCGGAGATTTCTGCATTTTAGGAAAAGTCCACACCCCGGGAAAATACAGGGCAACACATTTTTGGGTCACCGGTTGTGTCCCGAATGAGACCAACGTGAAATTAAAGTAGACTATCAGTAGACCAAACCCACTAAAGGGGTATGAAATCTGAGCTCGAATTTGTTTTTATAAATTGCTGAAGTTGACCTAGTTTTAACCCTTTGACGACCAATTGAGAATCACTGGAAAATTTTAAAATTTTTTTTGGGAATTCATGATGAGAAATGGGACATTTCTATACTATATTTATATATTCTTATTTGTTAACTCCATCATTGAAGAAATCTATGGTACATATATGTCCCATTGGTCGTCAAAGGGTTAACCGTATTCCTCATTAAGTTAGTACCTGATTTTTTCGGTTTTTTAAAATTTGTCAATATTTGTGTAAAAAATATAGTTTTCTGGTTTTAATACGAGGCGGATCATTAAGTCCGTGACTTTTCGAACTTCCGTCATAGTTATATAAAATGCAACACTGCTCCCATCAAGTACCACCTGTTAATAGACTACTGTCAAATTTTGAGGAAGTTCCGTCATTTACTTTGCGTTTAACAGCTGTTCAAAACATACAAGAAAAATAACTGTGTTTCATTCAAAAAGTCACGGACTTATTGATCCGCCTCGTATCAGATCTAATAATACAACACGTAAAAACCCAAGTTAAAAGCCTTAAATAATCTTTTAAAATTTCAAATAACCCACTGTGTGCCGACAGGGGGCCAAAAATAAACTCGCAAAAAAGTACCTTGATATTCCTAGAATCTGCATTTCAATACGCATCGTTTAAGATCCCTTTAAGCATACCAATCATTAGAACAAGTATTTAAACAAAAATTAAAAGGGGCACCCTAATTTTCTCGTATGTATGCACATACATACGTATATAGTAGTTTCTTCAGGACACTGTCTGCTGGTTAAAAAGAAATTGGCTGCTTAAGGACCGGAAATTATGCAATTACGTTGCTGATGTTGTAGGGAAAATTGCCAACTTATGAATTTCCTTAGATTACGTGGAAAGGAAACGTAACAAACATGAGATTCATCTTCAAGAAATTGCAAATAAAACAGCTGCGACAAACTGTCAATTTGTTATGTTATACATTTCTCCACTTGGAGCTTCGTTACATAAAGGAAATACATCTGTATGTTATAATCATAATGTAACACAAAATGCATATTGAATCAAGAATAAATTAGAAATATGTATTTACTCGTATGTAATAAGGGCGACCTAATTTCCCAAATTAACACATATGTACATACATATGTAATATGTAGCTGGAATAGCCTCAGACGGATAAACATTTTCCTTTATTTATCAACACTTTTCTAATCATTTGTCATTCAATTTTGTTTAATTTCCTTTCAGGCATGTCACCGGAGGATGAGTGGTACAATAAAAGTTTATCGGCGTTACGCATGAATAGTTCACATCACCCGAATCTTTCGGCCCCCATGCTGCAATATCAAACATAATCGAAAACATTTGACGATTTCTTTTAAAATGTAAAATATCACATGGCCAACTGTTGCAAATTTAAAATAATTATGGACTTTTATAGCAAAACTGTCGTTTGAATAGCGAAGAATATTTTACAATTTAAAAGAAATTCGTCAATCTACGAATGCCTCAACTGGAAAATATACTATTACAGCCACTCATGCACAACAAGAACTTTGGAGTGGGATCACCGGAAACGTATGCAGTTTTAAAGAAACGTAAACATGTGCATTATAACTCTCTACATTTCCTCAAATGATGATAGGTGATACCCACACACACACACACTCTACTATAAATGTAATGTAATTTTTAAATTTCAATAAGAAATTGTTTCCTATACATACACATACATACTTATATATAAAAATAATGTTTGAATATTAATTATAATTTTTTAAAGAGCCAGGAAAGAATCTCAATGTTCTTTTATGTTTGTAAATACTTGTATTGTCACAATCTGCAGTGGTTTTTAATGGGTTTAATAACTTTACATTTCAAATAAAAAATATGAGCGCTCCGCTCCATTTCACCCTAATGAATACGTGGCATAAGACCGTATTGAATGCGCATATTATCGGCATCATAATCCAATTCCGATTCATCCGATTATTTGAAAACAATTCGTTTACGCTTCGGAAAAATTTGACTCGCTTGCGATCAAATTAAATATTATTTGTTTTTTAGTTCTTAGACTTCGTTTGCTTTGCCCTTCACGATAAAATCGTAAGCCACCATTAAAGTGAATAGCTTGATGCTACTCTCTATTACGTATACGGGAAATCATAAAAGGTTGACCTCAGCATCTCTGATTTTGTTGATTGGAACGTTGCTAGCATTTTACAAAAAAAAATAATAACCAGCACTTTTTAGGCCCCGAGCTCTTATACATTCGGCTAGATGGCGCTTCAAAAAATCAAGTAATAGGATAAACCGTGCTTGTATAAATTTGAATGTCTTCTGAAATAAGGAACAGAATTTGGTCATATTCGAGAAGATAATTGAAAAAACAAAATGGTGTCCCTTAACATCCCATGAAGGGATTGGGGAGAGCTTCTCACAAACAGTGAGATGTGCGCTTTCTAGTTTTATACTCACTGATTGGGACCTACAGTTTTACACCGGTTCCGAACGGTATTTTTCATGGCTAAGTACTCGATAGTGTCGCCATCACTAAGCGAGGTGACCGTCGTAGAAAGGAATGTAAGGTGGTCTGAGCAGGGATCGAACCCACGTCCCATGTACAAGAGCCGCGCACACTAGCCATTGCACCACCGACGGCCAGAAGATAAATAGGTATTTAAAAACCCTCTTATATCGTGTTTACATGCTCTTTTTATCATATAATAATGTCGCCATTATCATTATACGGCAACAACGGGTTTACATGCATTTTTACTCGATTTAGTTTTTTGAAATTTTTCTATTTCTTGATGCCATTATTGGATTATACCAGGTGATGGCAGGAGGATTTGTATGCGTTAGTATCATACAACTCTGTTAATGAGTAATTTGTTTCTATTTCTTTATGTGTAGAAATAATTTTTTATTTAATTAAAGATATTTTTATGTGGAAGTTTTTAGAATTTCTTGACATTTTCTTAATATTTAGAAAATAAAGAAAGAGAGTAAAATCAGTTGACCAAATGGCACTACCTCTTATATCAATCATTTGGTATACATATGTAGTCATTAATGTACATGTTCAGTGAAGTACGTTCCCTTTACATACCCATTTCTGTTTCATGTTCACACAGTACCATCCTGAACGTGCGTATACAACTCTGGGGTTGAAATTATTTGTGACATGATAATATCATTATTGAGGTAAATTTACTCGATCTTGGGTGCAAAAATGTATGAGAAATCGCATGATAATAGAACAATATGTCAATTATCGAGTCGATCTACATGATCAAGTGCAAGTAAATGGCCTATTATATGTCCATTATCTCCATTGAAACGTCAAAGATAAATTAAGCTAATATCTACTTAAAAGCGCATTTACATGCACTCTTTTATCATGATAATGTCGTGATTATAATTCTACTCCAAAAAGGTGTTTACATGCATTTTTGCTCGATTTAGTTTTGACATTTTTGTTTTTCATGATGGCATTATGGAATTATACTTTAATTAATTAATTACTTATCAATCAGTAATTTTTCCTATGTCTTTATTTGTAGAAATAACTTTTTATTTAATTAACGAAATTTTTATGTGGAATTTAATTAAAATTTCTCGAAATTTTGTAAGTATTTAGAAAATAAAGAAAGAAAGTAAGATCAGCCGTTCTTATAACACTACCTCTTACATCAATCAATTTATATGTGTTGACATAGATAAAGGAAATAATAGATATATTGCCAACTTTGTCAACTTTGTTCACTACGTGCTGTGCTGTACTACTGTCACTTTCACTGAACGTTTATTCAAAATTGTGGGAAATTTTTATGAAAGTAATTTAAACAACGGAAAATGTGAAAAAATTTATGTGATTTTACATAATAGCATTTGTTTATTATATAACAAACTATTTCAAAGCCATGAGGCCGGTGTTGGGGTATCAATAAGAGAAAAACCCCTAAGACCGACCAAAGATGAACATCCCGGAACGCCGTTTTTATCTAAAAACTTCCCTGTCCAAAAACTGTAGCAACTTCTGTGGTCGCAGTTGCCAAAACCGTTAGAGCGTCTGAGGACTCTCAACAAGGAATGGTAGCTGAACCGAAGGAAGAACCAATTTATTAGGACATAGACGGTGGTGACATGGCTTTGCAATTCGATGACCATCAGATATTCTACGTTAAGTAACGTGTTGTATTCTTGATATTTTTGTTGAAAATTATTTTTTCTTTTGATATGAAATTTTAGATTATGGAAATAATCGTTTTGTTAAGCTTTTCTTCTAAATTGTATTTGACGTTCTAATTTTAAAAGGATAAAAGAAGCCGTCAATGTTTGCTGATTTCAGACGCCGTGCCGCTGTTGTTGGCTTACAAAGAAGACAGCAGAAAGATTTCGATATGCGTAACCCTTCAATCCGTCAACTAGTAGAATACCTTCAAATCTGCGTGGCAGTCGGTGGTGCAATGGTTAGTGTCCCAGCTCTGACCACCTAACATTTCCTTTGATGACGACCACCTCTCTTAGTGACAGCGACACTATCGAGTACTTAGCCATGAAAAAGCTTCTCAAAATACCATTCGGAATCGGTGTAAAACTGTAGGTCCCCATCAGTGAATGAACATTTAGAAAGCGCACAGCTCACTGGTTGTGAGAAGCTCTCCTCAATCCCTTTATGGGATGTAATGGGAAACGGGGGGTTCTTCAAATCAGAAGAAAATGTTAAATAAAAGTTGTTGAACACTCCCTTAGATATTTTAAAAAATAGAAACTTTAAAAAGTACATAACCTTCTTATTATATTACTTGACTACACATTTTTTTTGCAAAACTCCCCAAAATAATCCCCTTTATTTATCGGGATGTCTGGGGTAGCAATTTTACAAGTTTATAAGTTGTTTGGGGTATTGTTTGACCCAATAACTCTATGAAGTTTTTGGCAGTTCTTTGTTTATTAAAGCTTTCAGCTCAAATTTTATAAAACCTTAGGCTTTATAAATGTCAACCCCCGATATCTCAATAACTAAGCGAGTTATTGCAAATTTGTATTTAATTTGTCCGTCTTCTTTTGGCATGTGTTATAGAAAAACATTTTCGGATTACGAGGCCGCGGATATCGTACACTACCTAATAAAGCCGCTAAAGCCCCGTATTCAGCTCTTGCGAAATTTCCGTAAGAAATTTTGTCATTTATCTCTAAACGAAACATTTTGTTGCGGAGAGTTACCACCTATCTTTGATTTACCTTGCAAATATTTAATTTATAATTCCCCTACGCGCTCCATGTTATTTTTAACGCATGTCGTGTTACTTTTGGTTGTTAAAATTATCAAAATGTCAAAATTCCGGTCCCAAACAATTATCAAACAATTGTTTTCGTACGAAATAACCATAGAATAATACATACGTAGATAAACTTATTCTCTCATCTGACGTTTCATTTCACACTCTTCATCGTAGGTTTGTGGAAATGAGAGCAATTAAATTTAAAATTACCTTACACCAGGTGGAGTTACAAAATATGTTCACTTAACTTTTTCCTGTCGTTTTTGTGTAGAACTGAAAAATTTAAATATATTTTGCACTTTTTTGTTGACTTTTATCGTTGGTATACATTTGTATTGTATTTAACACAACTAACATTTCCTTTGAAATTCGGTTGTTGTTCCTTTGTGGATCGCTGTATACTATTGCCACCATCTGGTATTATTGAACCCATATTTTCCACCATCCAATGTTTACTTTCCATCGTACCTATGACGTTTAATTTATTGAGCGAATAAAATCTTCTATGGTATGTATTATTCTATGGAAATAACTTTGGCGTAACAACCCTGTAATTAATTTTGCTTACGAAATTTTCGCAAAGAGCTGAGTACCAAGCAAATGAAAAGTACGCGACATTTTCGGCTCATGAAATGTTTGTTATTTTTTATAACGGCAACGAAAATTTCACAAAAACTGAATACCGGGCTTAATAAAAAAAACTTTAAGCTGACTTCAGCCGGCGTGCGTCCGCCGCTGACTAACAATTGATTCAGCCGCCACCGATGATATCGGGTCTCTGACGGGGAGTAGTTGATAGATTTCCTGCAAGGACAAATTGTTTGCAAACATTCCAGCCACAGGGTTAGCTCTCTGAACTGAACTGGGTCTGTAACGACAAGTACAACCGACAAAAGGCTCCTACTTCTCATTGGAGAAGAAAGGACTTTAGCTCGGGGGCTTGCACTTTTCAGTACTCTGGCACATTTTGATTTTGCCTGATTACGTAGTGTATTAGTAGTTCTGTATTTATTCAAACATCAATTTCGAAAATCTAAATTCTCTCCAATAATTTTAATTTAATTTGGGGACAATAGTCTATAAACGGTAGCGTTGTAATACATTTTTGTAACATGAATCTGAATTTCATTCCTCATTCGTTATCTTTGCTAAACCAAATATTTGAGCAATTATCTTTATGCTTTTCTGTTTTTGTAGCAATACAAAAGTTTTTCGCTCATGTCTTTATACATTAACATAATTTCCGCATGGTAAGAACGCGTATTGTAATGTCGACCGACTGTTTGAACTGTCATAAAAACATGCTAAAATATTTACCCAAAAACCACTGTATTGTCACCGCACTTTTGTAAAATATATTAGAGTTTTTGAAATGATCAGCTCATAGAATAACACATACACAGATAAACTTATTCTCTCATCTGACGTTTCATTTCACACTCTTCATCGTAGGTTTGTGGAAATGAGAACAATTAAATTTAAAATTACCTTACACCAGGTGGAGTTACAAAATATGTTCACTTAACTTTTCCTGTCGTTTTGGTGTAGAACTGAAAAATTTAAATGTATTTTGCACTTTTTTGTTGACTTTTATTGTTGGTATACATTTGTATTGTATTTAACACAACTAGTTTGCCACAAAAACACGAAATTCGGTTGTTGTTCCTTTGTTGATCGCTGTATACTATTGCCACCATCTGGTATTATTGAACCCATATTTTCCACCATCCAATGTGTAATTTCCATCGTACCTATGACGTTTAATTTATAGTATGTGTTATTCTATGGATCAGCTAAACACAAATATAAGTACATATACTATATGAAGTAAGTAGTTATGATATTTAAACAAAATCTATAATTGTTTTGTGTTCACCAGATCTGAATTTTGATTGTACACCGATATTATTTATGTACATAGCAAATCTTAAAATAGTGGCATTCATGTAAACTTGAAAACTCGAAAACCTCGAAAACTTGCACAGCAAACGGCAAAACAAAACAAAAATGGTATCATACAAAACGACTTGCACAAATGTGCTACGTTTCGTTTTCGATGTTTGCTCAGCAAAATTGGCTCGAAACTTTTCTACATTTGTTTTTTCGTTTGCTATGCAAGTTTTCGAGGTTCTTGCGAGTTTAAATGAATACCACTAATGTAATTGTAGTTTATTTATAAAAAAAAATCGAAATGCCATAATCTTTAATAGTCCAGTCAGTCCAAACTTCATAGAAATCATATGTTTTTGTTTCGCCACGATAACAAACAAGTACCAGTAAATAACCGATTTCTCCTAAACTCAAATAGTTATTGCACCGATATTGACGCTGTCGAGCGACTCTTAGCGTTGCAGTAGTACCAGGGTGTATAACCTATAGAAACCCATTGGAAATTGTGCCATTTTATAAAATGTAGGGTAAAATTAAATAAGTTTTATATATATTACTCTATTTCTCTCTCTCCCCATATATATATATACACATATATATATCACATTTCTTTATTTTTTTCGTTTTATGTAATTCTCTAGCTAAGCAATGTTTAATGTCAAGTTATTGATTATTATAATATTATAAATAATATCTTATAACAATTTCACTTATGGTAATTTGTGAATAATACAATTTCTTGAATTTGGATCAAGAATCCAACTAGTAATATCCCAGCAGTATGAGATATTTTTAAAATTTAAGATTAAAGTTACCAAATAAATGAATCATAAAGAAAAAATTCATGGCAATTTCTTCTAAAAAATATTAATGTTGTAATATAGAATAATGATTGAAAAACAAAAACAAAAGAAAACAAATTATATTAATAATAAAAATAAAGACAAAAACAAAAAAACAATTTAATTATTAAAAAATTATGCAGACAATTATTAATAAATTGTGGTTTTATTTATAATACTAGCGTGTTCTGATTCCGGCTGGCTTTTATTTTATTAATCGCAGTTGATCACACTATGCTATAAAATTTAGGTTTTTGCTTTGCGGGTGGACGATTCCTGCGCCAAATGAACACACTTTTTGTATGGGCGTGGAAAGTTTGAATTTTCTTATCCGACACCGTCCGAGATAAATTTAAAAATCAAGTATAAATATTGAATTGAACGAATTCTTGTGAAAACATGTCTGCAGTAAAATTTGACAAGGATTATTTTTGTAGAAATGCTCTATTTCAGAGATTTAAGGGTCCTTTTCGTCCTTTGTTCAAAAAGTACCAAAAATTTACACTAAAATGACCAGCTACGTATGCAGAATATTTTACTTTCTTCCTCATTAAATTTCATTATGGGTCGTCATAGACCGAAATTGTCTATCTTTATTTTCAAATGCCATTTTTGTCCTTATGTTCTTCTAATTAATTGTGGAATAGATTTTACTAGAGTATTTCGCAGACGAGAATACTTCATCTTGAAGTTGCAGATGTCCTTTTAGTCTTTTTTTTTAAATCTTTAAATCTGAAATGGATTATTTTGAACACACTATGTTCTACAAATATATTGTCAAACAAATATGTATATCGATGGCTTAATATAGAAAGGACGTATCTCAATTCTTTGTTACTTTACAAGAGAAGGAAGATACTGAATAAAATCGGTTCCAATTTTCACATTATTTGCTTTTAATCGCAGTTTTTTAGTAAATCAAATTCTTTATTTCTTAACGTTATGACATCAACAATCTCACGCACTTTTACTCTTCGATCGGCCAACACCATATTGTGGATTTTTTCGACATTTTCGGGTGTATTGACCTCAATTGGCCGTCCAGAACGTTCAGCGTCATTTGTACTTGTGCAACCACAACGAAAGTAAGTAAACCACTTTATTACCATTGAAATCGATGGTGCAGAGTTCCCAAAGAATTTATTAAGCTTTTCTTTTTTGCATTTTTGCAATATTTTATGTAATTTTTTTTGCTGTATAAACAAGCAGTATACTAGTGTTTAGGGCACCAACGTTAGTGATGGGTAAGTTATAATAAAGTTGTATTATTGTTATCAAATGCAATTTAGTTAATATATAATCGGTACATAACCTAACTAATACTTTGTTTTATAGATTCGGATTCCGATTATGATGACTGGAGTTCAGGTTCTGATGAGCAGTATTTACCATCAGAGTCAGACGAGGACTCGGACACAAATGTTTGCAGACAACGTTCAGGTACCCCCCACGTATTACAGAAAGATCAAAATTTTTTTACCAAAACCTTTAAAATGGAAACGAAAGGCTAACAAGGCTTTGAGAGACGCCGGATAGCAGTATGTTGGATACGGAAATAAGATTCGTGAAGCCCGGAGTATCCAACCCTACCATCACACTTGCCGCTATAAATGCAGCAATACATTTTCTGAAATAGAAAGAAAAAGTGTATTTGGTGAATTTTTGGGGCTTAAAATCTTGGGACCTTCAGACATCTTTTATTGCTTCTTGCATTAAAATACAAACACCGAAAATAAGGAACAAATCCAATGGTAAAAAAAGCTTTGGTACGTTTATAACACTTCGAGCTCATAGAGTTTGCAAGGAATTTTTCCTGAAAACATTAGATTTGAGTAATAAGCGTTTTGTCAATGTAGCCAGAAGGAAGAGCGAGAACGGTATTTCGCCGCCTGACTGTGGAGGTAGGCACACTCCTTGGAACAGAACACCCCAAGAAGCCATTGATCTTATTAAAAATCATATTAAAAGTTTTCCAAGATACACCAGTCACTACACTCGGGAGCAAAATCTTACCAGGAAATACCTGAACTCCAATTTAAGCATAAGAAAAATGTACGAGCTGTACAAAGAAATGTGCGAAGACGAAAATAGAGGAAAATGAAGGAATGTGCTTACAGGAAGATATTTAATACCCAGTTTAACCTGTCGTTTCATAAGTCATCCTCAGATACTTGTGGTATTTGTGACAAGCTGCAACACGAAATTGAGGCTGGGAATCTGCAATCAAAAGTGGATAAAGAAATCCACCTCAGGAAAGCTGAGGCAGCAAGACATGCCAAGGAGGAAGCCAAAAATCAGAATCCATTGATTCGATTTGCTTCGATTTACAGAAAACCAGGAAACCCTTCCAACACCTATGGTCACATGCAGCAAAGTATATTATTTGAGACAGCTCTGGACTTACAATTTTGGAATTCATAACTTATGTACATTCGAAGCACATAAGTATGTATATTTGGCATGAGGCTGAAGGTTCAAAAGGATCTCAAGAGGTCGCATCCTGTATTTTAAAATTTGTAACTTCATTGCCTTCAACTATCAAGCACGTCTTAGCCTTCAGTGACAACTGTGCCGGACAAAACAAAAATACAAATATCCTGAAACTTTGGAGTTATATAGTTCGCTTTACTCCAATAGAAACTAAAGACCATAAGTTTCTAACATCTGGTCATTCCTACATGGAATGTGACCAAGATTTTGGTATGATAGAAAAGAAGAAAAGGGCAGTTGAAGTCGTTTATATGCCCGATGATTGGGTTAACTTAGTTAGACAAACAAGCAAAAAGTTCAATGTTATTAGAATGACCCCAGCTGATTTCAAAAGTTTCAGTAAGATGAACAGTTTTGTCACAAAAACTGTCAAAAGAATGCGAGAAGTTAGTTGGATACACATGAAAAAAGACACCCTTGACATAGTGTACTACAAAAAAAAAACACCATGGATAAACAACAAAATTGTTTGGAAATCATTATGCCTAAAGTACGTGGGAAAAGGAGAGAACGAGTTACCCATTAAATTTGAAAAATACAAGAATTTGCAAAAGCTTTTACCTTTTATACCGCCAGTACACCACCCATTTTTTAAAAATCTACCGCACGAACAGGGTAAAGGAAAACGAAACGCTCTACAAGAAGACGTCAACGACCCCATAGATGACGATATTTCGTCTGAATACGAGGATTAACTAACTACTATGAAACTTACCTGTACATAGTTTTTTATAACCTTTTATCTATACACTATTCTAAATAAAAAGTACATCGCTGGTTCTATTCTAAAATATGGAATAAAAAGAATTTAAGTATTGCGTACTGCCAAAGGGGTACAAGTGCACAATTTACCGACCTCCAAAAAGAAAACCAGATTTTGTCTTTATTAATTACGGATTTATTATCAGTCTGATATTGAATGGGTCACTTTAATAGTTGATTAAAAAAACTGTATGCATTGCTAAGCCAAAATATTTTGTATGAAATTAACAGAACCAAAAAAACTTTGCGGCTTAATTACTCTGAAACAACTTTATTGCACTTGTACCCCTTTGCTTTTAAGCCCCACATTTATATTTTTTGGCGATTTTTCGTTTTTGACAGATTTTATATAAAATTAGTTTCAAACAGTTAACATACAGTTATAGTTATTGTCAGGGCGGTATCTCTACACACTATCCTTGGGATCAGTTCCCACAAAGTCGTTTTTAAATTTTAGGAAATAATGCATGCGAAAAGCCAAAAAGGCAAAGACCATAATCATGATGACCAGGAAGCATTGTACGACGAACTCAAAACAGTTAAAAAAAAAAAACAGTTGAGTTGATGAAAAAGTGAGAAAATTGAGTCATACAGGAGGAAGAACGAAGCCCGAAGATTCTACCAAAAAGTCAAAAAAGGAACTAGTAGGCATGGTTCACGGCCCACCTTCTGTAAAGACAAGGACGGAAATCTCATCGCAGATGTGCAGAGTATGTTGGGAATATGGAGTGATCATTACTCTGCGCTATTCGTACCTGAGACAATCGATCTAAATTTGGAAGACGACGTCGGTTGCCCTTCTCCTAGCCAAGTCGAGGCCAGAACAGCTATTGTCTGGCTTAAGAACAATAAATCCGCAGGAGCCGATGGATTAACGGCGGAGATGTTAAGGCTGACGGCGATGAGCTGATAAGTTGCATGCATCAGCTCATTAGCAAAATTTGGTTAGATGAATGCATGCCCAGCAATTGGAGTCTCAGTGTCCCATATTTAAAAAAGGTGACCAAAGTCTCCGTGCCAACTACCGTGGAATAAGCCTTTTATCCATAGCTAAATTATCATAACCAATTATCGCTGACCTGATTGGACCATACCAGTGTGGCTTTAGGCCTGGAAAATCGACAACCGACCAGATTTTCACACTACGCCAAATCCTGGAGAAGACCCACGAAAAACAAATCGCCACCTATCATATATTTGTCGATTATAAGGCAGCCTTCGATAGCCCGATACGGGAGAAATTCTACGAAGCAATGTCTGAGCTTGGAATTCCTGCAAAACTCATACGCCTTTGCAGGATGACCCTGACGAACACCAAATCCGCAGTGAAAGTTGGTAAGGATCTTACCGAACCTCTCGAAACTAAGCGAGGCCTCAGACAGGGTGACACCCTATCGTGCGATCTCTTTAACATCTTAATAGAGATTATTCTGAGAAAAGCTCCTGTCAACATGAATAAAACCATCAGCAGCAAAAGTCACATGCTGCTCGCGTATGCTGATGATATATGTAGATATCATTGGACGCACAGTTAGAGAAGTTACTGCGGTGTTTTCGAGAATTGAGAAGGAGTCAGGAAAAGCAGGGCCTCCACGCGATTAGACCAAAGCGTGAACGTTGATAACCGTTATAATTTCGAGGTGGTAAACGAATTTATATACCTCGGATCTGCCGTAAACAAAAACAACAACGTCAGCCTTGAAATCAAGCGGAGAATTATGCTTGCGAATAGATGTTATTTTGGGCTAAGCAAGCACTTTAGAGATAAAGCCCTCTCTCGAGTAACAAAAGTCCAACTGTACCAGACTCTCATACAGCCTGTCTTGCTTTATGGCGCAGAATCCTGGGTTTTATCGCAAGCAGACGAAACATCTGTAGGAGTCTGCGAGAGAAAAATACTCCGAAAATTTTATGGGCCTATAGTGCACAACGGCGAGTATTGGCGACGCATGAACCATGAGCTGTATGAGCTTTATCTCGACATTGACATAGTTAAGCGGATCAAAATAACGCGATTGCGCTGGCTAGGCCATGTCAGTAGAATGGATGAAGACGAACCAGCACGAAGGGTTTTCGAAACCGAACTCGAAGGAAGACGAAAAATAGGAAGACCAAGACTTCGCTGGAAGGATCAGGATGACGAATCCCTGCGTATCTTCGTTTTGTAAGGTTCCTGACCCCTCGGGGTTGTTCGTGACCGGATAAGTAAGTAAGTATTGATCAAGCAAGTACAATGAGTTATTCAACCGCATCCAGTTACATCCGAGTGGCTTATAAACGTGCTAGTACAAGGTTAGTTTGTACTAATCTTTGAATATTTACACACGTCTTTATAAGTATAATATGTATATTATTTGAAAAAAAAATCACCTGTGGCGCTTTCTATTCCCTAAACAATGTATTCTACGCTATTCTGCGTAAATCTTCTCAGCTTATTAGAATATATGAATATACAAATTGAAAGAACCATTAAGAAAAGGCACTAAAAATGTTCGCCACTGGCGCTTTCTTTTCCATTTCAATTCGCTATTCTACATAAATTTTCTCAGATTTTTTTTTCTCCAATTTTATTTGCAATCTATAATAAATATGACAATAGGAAATTCGTAGGTCTAGATTACTTAAGGTGAAATAAATACATCTTGTAGAGGAGGAGCCATTGCTCATCCTCCTTTTTAGGTTACAGTAGAATCAAAACATCTAAAATTATAATTTATATAATTATCTGCTAATTACAAGATTGGTAGGTGGAAATCTGGATAGTCTTCTTTGCGGAGTAGATGTGTATAGCAATTCCAGAGCTAACGTGTTTGGGTGTAGTGATAGCCTTTGTGAGTATCTCCTTTGGCTTCGAAGATTTCCTGTTCTACGGTGTTTAGGTGAAAATCATTGTGTATTGTTTTGTTCGGCACGTAGTATAGTGGAGCATTTGCAATGTTTCTTAGAAACTTTGATTGGAAGCGCTGTATAACCATGATGTTCGTTTTCGAGACAGAACCCCACAATTCACAACCATATGTCCAGATTGGCCTAAATATATTTTTGTATAATAAAAGCTTATTATCCAGCAACAGTTTCGAATTCCTTCCAATGAGCCAGTACATTGACGTAAACTTTAGCCCTAATTGTTTTCTCTTGGCTAATATATGCTTTTGCCATTTAAGCCGTCTGTCTAAGTGAATGCCTAGATATTTCGTACTTTCTGCTTGAGGTAGTTCTTGATTTTCGAGTGTTACTTTGGGGCAGGTTTTCGTTCGTAGGGTGTAGGTCACATGTGCTGACTAATTAGCATTAATTTTGAGTCGCCATAAATGGCACCAGTTGTCGACTCTATTTATGTGGGCTTGTAGGTGTTTGGAAGCGACTACAGGATTCTGATGTGATGAGAGCAGCGCAGTATCATCCGCATACGTTGCTATAGTTGTATTTTCTCTTGTTGGAAAACTGTGAAAACTGTGTATAAAAGAGGGCCCAAGATACTACCCTGTGGGACGCCTGATCCACATATTTTTAGTTCTGTCTGAACGTCGTTCAACCTTACATAGAAATATCTGTTTAACAGGTATGATCTCAATATTTCGTACAAGGGGTACGTAAAATATTTTTGACGTAGAATACGTCTTACCTTACGGTATGAGGAGTCATGTCAGGTTTTTATTGTTGTAATCTTTATTTCATTGAATTTGAGGAAACGGCTAGATGAATTTTTTTAAAATTTTTTTTGTAGGTAAATGAAGATGTTATCTTTCGTTTGATATACATTTCATATTGGTTGATATCTTCCTAATATTTAAATTTCTCAAATGAAAATTGTTTAAACACATACACTCAAACATATGTGTGGTGTTTGGTTGAGTGTTTTTGGTTGCTCAACATTGCTTAGGAACATGTATCCAATAAAAAGTGAAACGAACAGCAAGGTAATGTTGCTTGGCAACATTAATTGTAACATTAATGTATTAATTGTAACATTAATGTATCCATGATAAATAATATAAGCAAATGAATTTATTGTAATATATGTTTTCTGTTTTATCGGATGGCGTATTCTACGTTGAACTTAATGGCCGTGTCTCTGACACAGCCTGCAGGGACAGTTCGTGGCCGAAGGCCTCGGACAACTGTCTGCTGTAATTTTTTAGTTTCTACAACAATCCTATATGCCACACGTTGTCAAATGCTTGACTTACATCTAAAAATGCTGCAGAACAATACTCTTTCTTGTCAAATGCAGATCTGATTTATTTTACTATTCTGTGTACTTGTTCTAAATACAGCATTTATAAGATTTCTGAAGTAGGTTATCGCCTTTACAGGTAGTTCCTTCATAATTTGTGCCGTAATTAGATCAAAGCCCGGGGCTTTATTCTTGTCCGGGAACTGATTTATTATGCATGTTAATTCTTTGTTATCTGTGCTCTTTACAGGAAAGCCCATTTTCCCTGCAGATGAGAGAAAGTTTCGAATGTGATCATCGTTTCTGGTTGATGGGAAAGGCTTAAAGGCATTTGAGAGATGGCTTGAAAATGTATCAGCTTTTTCATTATCCGTTTTTGGCCATGTATCACTGGGGTTTTTAATTGGGGGAATTCTGTCTGTTTTAATTTCAAACTTTTCCGACGCATTATATAAATTATAATTGTGGTTTTCAATAGGTGAAAGTTTTGAAATTTATGTAGAACTCAAATTCTAAATTTTCTGGAGAATTCAATTTTTTCTTTAATTTTTTAATGGCTTTATTGAGCCGACTCTTATCATTGTGATATCTAATTGTTTGATAGGCCTTTTTGAGTTTACGTTTTTCGCGAATTTGTGCTTTAATATCCCAGCTAGTATTTATTATCTGTGAGTGGTCTCTTCTTTTTTTACTTTACTTAGATTATTTGAATAGATGAATAGGAGTGTTGCCAGATGCAAACTGGAACTTCCATTGGAAAGTTTGAAATTTTTTAGCTTAAACAACCATAGAACGTTTTCACTTACGACCACTATTTTTTGTATTTACATTTTTTGTATTTACATTACAAAAATGGAATTATGCGAGGATTTTGTCGGTATTAACCGTCATGTGGACACAGTGCCTTCAGTAGAACGTAGGGCGGTCAATTCTGAGTGGTATACCACCATGTGTTTGCCAACAGTGTTCGAAGAAATAAAAAAAAACTGCAACACAAGACGGATCATTTTGCATCAGGACAATCCGAGCTAGCACACATCAGCTGAAACAATGGGCTAGCTATTTGAGCACTCAACATGTCGAATTGATGGGTGATTCGCCGTACAACCCTGATTTGGCACCCATTAACTTCTTGACTGCCAATGACTGCGTGGTCAACGGTTTTCAACGCCCGAAGCAGCTGTTGAAGCGTTTAAAATCCATGTTTTGGAAGGTGTCTCAATCGGAGTGGAAAAAGTACCTCTAAAATTGGTTTGAGCACATGCAAAAGTGTATTGATATTCACGGGGAATATTTTGATAATTGATTGATTTTATATTTCTGGACCTGAAATATAAATAGCAACCCTCGTATGCAAAGCAATTAAGAAAACGTAGAAGGCAATTAAGAAAACGTACAAACAATACTTTTAAAAATCCTAAAAAAACGAAATTTTCCATTACTTTATTCTACATTAATCTTCTCACCTTATTAGAATAGATTGATATCGTATAAACAATAATTAAGAAAACGCCTGCGGCGCTCAATGGTATTTCAGTTGCAAAAAATTGATTTTTCGACAATTAGTTTTCAAAAATGTAATGATGCTGTTCTCTATAAAAAAAAAGTGTTTCACTAAGAAAAATCCATAATTGATTTTTGTAAAAAGTAATATTTTGTCTTAGAAAAATACTAGTGAAGCCACTTAAATTTTGTAAAACGAAAACTGATGACAATTGTCATGGAACTCAGTAGCTCATGCATGTAACATAACAATGTAATGTCGTTTATATTAAAACTCATTTAGATTACATATGCATTATGTACTTTAGTAGATATAAGCGAATTAAATTGGCTTTATAAAATTCGGCGTTTGCAGAAGTTAGCTCGGTCTACCTCCGTTTTCTGACTGCAACAAAATGAAAGTTGAGAGTGTATTCTTCGAATTTACACAAAAAAATCCACCAACTTTCACCAATCGGTGAACAAACTTATAAATTTTCCAAAAACGTCACGAGTATTACAGCGCACGTTTGTAATTAAATTTAATACAATAAGTGTCGCCTATATTTGGGCATACACTTTTTTAATGTTATTGCAGTTAACAATAATAATAATTTGTTAATACCCTTATTACCAGTGATGCCAACTTAGCTCTTTTGGGGCTAGATTTAGCACTTTTCGACCTTGCAAAACGCGAAAAAAAAAATGTTATTGGCACATTCTTGGAAAAAGGCGTATGTGCACGCGTTTTGAGATTTCATTTAGTCCTTTAGCCAGTTTTTCTTACACCACCAATTTGCTAAAGATTTTTTGCTTCTACCGTTTTACACCGTTGACCGTTTGCTTCTAAATTTGTGTTGGTTATTAGGTTTAATACTTATAAATTTTTGGGTGGAGAGACACCCAGAAGCAGAACCCTCTTTTAAGAAGTGGCTAAATTCCCGATGAGTCCAATGCAATATGTATTTATTGCAAATGTATGATTGCTTCAAAACACTTCGATATACGTAACAATCTATTATAGACCACAAAAACATATGAAAGACATGGAGCCTTTCGACGGACTTCAGTACATCTGAAAGGATTTTCCAAGAGAGGATGTTAAAATTTAATGAAACAAGTTGTGTGTGAGATATCACCCAATTTTTTGTGTTATTTGAAAGGCCCATCAAGAATATTATGCGGGTAATATGCCGTCATTGGAATGACCGCCTCGGCTACGGTGTATATCAGGCTAAATTTTAAAGACGTCTAAGTGGGTCAAATCGCACGGTGCTGTGGCCAGTTCACGTCTCCTCTGCGTGAGGTAATTCTTAAATCGGTCGGTCAAAAAGCCTATTGTGGCATCAGTTACGTAGCACGTACCGACGTCGTAATGGAACCACTGATCGGTAGGCTCTCCGCTGACGGTGATAGAAATGCCAGCATCGTCTTCGCAGAAGTACGGACGGATGATGGCGCCGGACCACAACTCAGACTAAACAATGACATTCTGTACATGCATTGTCACTTGGTAATGTTTGGTATCGTCCTAAATCAGGCAACGCTCGAAGAGGAAAGGGACAATAGGCTACCACATTTGGACAGACAATAGGCTACCACATTTGGACATTGGTTGGTTATCATCGTCCGTTTATGCCCGACGATTGGAGTCTCAGTGTATTATGTCCTGTATTCAAAAAGGGCGGTCCGTGTGTCTGTTCAGTGAGTGAAAACTGGAAAGCGCACAGCTCAGTGATTATGAGAAGTTTTCCCCTGTCCCTTCATGGGATGTAATGGGAAAACAATTTATTTTGTGTGTCTGTTCCAACTATCGCGGTATCAGTCTTTTATCCATCGCGTATAAGGTCTTGTCGAGCGTATTATGTGAAAGACTACAGCCAATTATTGAAAACCTGATTGGACCTTATCAGTGTGGTTATAGAGCAGGCAAGTCCACGACTGACCAAATATTCACACTACGCCAAATCCTGCAAAAAACACCACACATTCTGATGTTTGCACTAACCACTATGTGATTCACTAACTTATTTTTAACCATGGTAAATACTTTTATATTTCTCATTGATATTAAGTGGCAACTCTGCCAAGCGAAATGTCAAAATAGGAGAAAATAATAACGAAGAATAAACAAAAAAAAAACAAAAACCTTGTGATTTGTAAATTTTGAATAGTTTTATGCAAAGTAAGTAAAACATTATAAATTTGTAATATTTTATTAATTTAGTAAACGCTTGTAGATATTAAAATAGAATGGCTAGTACTCCAATAAAAAAAAATGGTTTCCCATTACATCTCATGAAGGGACAGGGGAGAGCTTCTCACAATCACTGAGCTATGCGCTTTCCAGTTTTTTACTCACTGATTGGGACCTACAGTTTTACACCGATTCCGAACGGTATTTTGAGAAGCTTTTTCATGGCTAAATACTCGATAGTGTTGCCGTCACTATGCGAGGTGACCGCCGCCGAAAGAAATTTTAAGGTGGTCTGAGTAGGGATCGAACCCAGGATCTCATGTACAAGAGACGCGCACACTACCATTGCACCACCGAGTACTCCAATAAATTGTAGACTAAATATTCCAAAGCCATTATATTCAACGATTGTATACAACGATAAACACTTTTCTAAACGAATTAAACCACACCAAAAATGCTGGTGTTAATAAACCCCAATTTGTCTTGCTAAAAATAACAGCTGACTGAAACAACTGACTTTAAACGCCGGCAGATATCGTTTAAAGTGTTAGTGAATAGCAAAATGGTTAATTTTGTGGTTAACATTTTTCAACGAAATAATTGTGGTCAAAAAAGGATAGTGAATTGCACTACTGAACTTGGTATTCCGGCAAAACTGATCCGCCTCTGTAGAACGACGCTGACCAACACCAAATCAGCAGTGAAAGTCGGGAAAGACGTCACTGAATCATTCTATACCAAGCGAGGACTTAGACAAGGCGACACACTTTCTTGCAATCTCTTGAACATCTTAATGAGAAAGGCTACAGTAAATACGAACAAGACCATTAACACAAAAAGCCATATGTTGCTGTCGTATGCTGACGACATATACATCATTGGGCGAAATTTGCGAGAGGTTACTGCACTATTTTCAAGAATCGAAAAGGAATCAGCGAAGGTGGGTCTTGCTGTTAATGAGGGCAAGACAAAACTGATGGTGTCAACGACTAGAGAAACCTCTTGACTTGGTCCGCACTTGAGCGTTGACAACTGATTTAATTTTGAAGTGGTAGATGAATTGGTCTACCTTGGAGCCGCCGTGAACACGGACAACAACGTCAGCCTGGAGATAGATAGGAGAATTGTGCTTGCAAATAGATGCTATTTTGGGCTCAGCAAGCAGTTTAGGAACAAAGCCCTCTCTCGACGGACAAAAGTCCAGCTATATCAGACTCTCATTTTACCTGTCTTGACATATGGCTCCGAAACGTAGGTTATATCGCAAGCGGATGAAAAACAAACGGGAGTATTCGAGAGAAAAATTCTCCGTAAAATATATGGTCCTGTTAGGGAAAACGGCGAGTACCGACGTCGCTGGAACCCAGAGCTATATAATCTGTATTCTGACGTGGGCATAGCTAGACGAATCAAATTAGGCCAATTGCGTTGGCTAGGCCATGTTATCAGAATGAATGAAGCCAGCGCGAAAGGTTTTCGATAACGTACCCGACGACCAAGATCCGCTGGAAAGACCAGGCAGACGAATCCCTGCGTATCCTTGGTGTTACCAACTGGCGAGAAAAGGCGAAGGATAGAGCCAGTTGGAAGAATATGTTGAAATTTGTTTAATTTGTTTGTTTAATTAATATGTGTAAGACGTCTGACCTCATGAGGTTGTAGTCAATAAAAGTAAAGTAAGCAACAAAAAATAGCACAAAAGTACACAGACTACATCCAGTAAAAATATGACCTTTTGTATATAAACAGCTGATTTGCAATGTAAACACCTAAAGAACCAACGACCGCAGTTTAAACAAAACATTACAAATGACCAAAACTGTCTTCTTTTTTAAAATAAGTAGTTAAAAGTTCTTTACAGAGCATTACAAAACATTTTTTGTCTAAAAACAAAGTTCCTAATGTTGATTAATTTTATGTTTATGTTAGAAATATTTCCGTAGGATTGATTAAGTGACGTGTGTAACGAAAATTTTACTGGAACATTATCCACATAATTTGCATTTAAAAATGTTTGTGCATCTTTTAGGTTATTTGCCTTTATATTATCTCCACTTTATATATCTCCACCTTTCAATTCGGCAACTTCACCATGATTTTTGTTTGTAAATTTCACCATACAAATCGTCAGCTGAGTACTATAAAGCTCCATACGCCATTTTCACTTTTTTAAGCTAAGATTAGAAACAGATGTTTGAAATGTTGCTCTTTCGAACGCTGGGCCTTTTCGGAAATGCAACTGATGCGCAAAAACCAAGCATCTGCATCAGCTGATGCATTTCCGAACAGGCCCATGTATTTGAGTCTCTATCAGAATGTGCAAAAAACGCGATTTCGTAAAAAACATACAAGCGAATTATTGACGATTCGTTCCGCTAGACGAGTTTATCCGCAATTTCTGGGTTCATTGATGTAAACGGAACATGGCGTCCCGAGGTATCAAAACGCTCTTTAATGGACTAAGCTTGATAATTATTGCAACCACTTGTACATACTGTTACTCACAAAAGTTTGGAAACACCTTATAATTTTTTAAATACTTCAATAAAAAACAATTTTTTTTTTTGTATTTCAGCTGTCGGTAGTATTGTTAATAATATAATCAAAAAAAAACAAACAAAAACCTTTCCTAGCCTCTAGGAGCAAAGATTAAAAAAAATTACACATTTTATAGTAACAAAAGTTTGGAAACACTTAGAATATATTTTGTACATTGCTTTAAATTATTTAAAGATATTGTATTTTTTACATTGTTTAATAACGGGTCCGCCAAATAACTTTTTTTTTTGAAAATGCTATAAAAAAGCAGTAGCCTACGCGATCGGTCCAATTTTTAAGCACATTATCGATTGTGTGCAGTGTATTTCACCAATGGCTTCACGAATATTGTCCTTTAAAGCGTCAATTGTCTTTGGCTTGTCGGCGTAACACTTATCTTTGAGGGCACCCCACAAATAATAGTCCAACGGTGTCAAATCGCAGCTCCGAGGTGGCCAAACGACATCAGCTCTGCGGCTGATAATGCGATCTTCAAAAATAGGGCGCAAAAAATTTAGAGTGTAGCTTCGGCTGCGTGGCACGTAGCGCCGTCCTGTTGAAACCAAATGTTGCCAATATCCTCCTCTTCAATTTTTGTGAACAAAAATTCGTTCAATATGGCCCGATAACGATCGCCATTGACTGTAACGGCCACTCCTTGCTTATTTTCGAAGAAAAATGACCCAATTATGCCTCTGGACCAAAATCCGCACCAAACAGTGACTCGTTTTGGGTGCATCGGCTTTTCAATGTATGCGTGCGGGTTTTCTGTGCCCCAAATTCGACAATTTTGCTTGTTTACCCGCCAAGATCAAAATGAGCTTCATCTGAAAAGATGATTTTTTTTTGGCAAAATCGGCATGTTCTGTAAGTCGATCGCAGGCCCACTTAGCGAAGCGAAAACTCATTATTTCCCAGCGTTGTTCAAGCGTATACACAACCATATTCGTTCAGCGGAAGGATAAAACTAATTATCTGTCAAATCAGACATGAGCTAAGTGTTACCATTCACGAAATAAGCACTAGTTGAAAAAAAACGTTAGATGGCGGACCCTTTATTTCGTTTGGTAGCCCTTGGCGTCAATAACCGCTTTTTCATACCGAGAACCAACTTTTCCATTTCCTGGGTGGGAATCTTATTCCACTCTTCCAAAATAGCCATTTTAAGGTTATCCTTTGAGGAAATTTCGTGCGTCCTGATCGTTTTCTCAAGCAGATCCCATACATGTTCAATAGGGTTGAGATCTGGTGACTGAGGAGGCGAATGTTGTCGGTGTGCTACTCGATATAAGAGCCATTCCATCACTAACTTACTCTTGTGTTTGGGGTCGTTGTCCTGTTGAAAAAATATGTGTTGTGGTCAAGCCCCATTTTTCAACAATTTTCGGCAAGTTTTCCCTCAAAATATTGAGAAAAGCATTCTTACCCATGACGCCATCAATAAACTTTAGTTCCCCAACTACAGCCGCTGAAATGCACACCCAAACCATGACGTTGCCGCCGACATGCTTAATAGTCGCATCAATGTTTTTTTTGGAAAAGCGGTATTTGGTTATCTCCATACCACAAGACGTCCATCTGATCCAAAGAAGTTATATTTGGACTCATCTGTAAATACCGCGTTTTCCCAGAACTCGTCAGGCTGGTCAGTATGCTTTTGGGCGAATTCCAAGCGCTTAATCGCATTTCGTTTGCAAATAAAAGGTTTCTTGCGAATTGACCTGCCGTGATATCCAGCTCGATGCAAGATATCACGGCAGGTCATTAACGGAGATATTTTGTTCTCTTTGGAGGTGTGCACTTAATCTTATCTCAATATTTTGAGGGAAAACTTGCCGAAAAGTGTGGGGCTTGACAACAACACATATTATTTTCAACAGGACAACGACCCCAAACACAAGAGTAAGTTAGTGATAGAATGGCTCTTATATCGAGTAGCACACCGACAACATTCGCCTCCTCAGGCACCAGATCTCAACCCTATTGAACATGTATGTATGGGATCTGCTTGAGAAAAGGATCAGGACGCACGAAATTTCCTCAAAGGATAACCTTAAAATGGTTATTTTGGAAGAGTGGAATAAGATTACCACCCAGGAGCTGGAAAAGTTGGTCCTCGGTATGAAAAACCGGCTCAAAGCGGTTATTGACGCCAAGGGCTACCAAACGAAATATTAAACAATCACTCCTACTCTGTAAGTCGTCGTCGATGGCTAAAGTCGACGTCTTGCGTCGCCTTGTTAATTTTGGCACCTCTGAAGTCGTGTCGACAGCAGACGACGAGTATTTGGTACCCGCATTGACGTTTTTACACTCATGTTGAGTCGAGGCGACTTGTTTTTGGTCGTTACGCTTTTTCTACACGACTTGCAACGCCTTGATGCAAACAGTCGTGTTTTGATTGATTTTTCTTCATTTTAGGCGCAATAGTATCAAGGATTTAAATACTGCTTTATTGATCCGAAAATGGTTTTGAAACCTGTAGATAAATGACATATTTAATGAATGGCATGTATCATGGCCCAAAATATAAAAATCATAAAACTTACTTGATATCTGGTAGGTTAAATATATCTGACCTTTGCCATATAATTTTTCTTTGTATGCGAAGACATTTTTTCTGTTCTTCATGACTAGAACTTGAACTTAGATCAAGAAGAAAATACATTCTAGCAAACAAATTGAAGAAAATTTTCTTTACACGTTAGGGATTACACTTTTTGGTAGTAAATTATCGATAGGCAGGCGTCACTGGCCGTGACCGTCTTACCAAGTACCGATTTTGCCTTCAAGTCGCCAATAAAAATGGTGTCGATATTGTATTGACGTCGACGACGACAACGGGAATTAGGGCGAATATCTTGAAATAATTTTAAGCAATGTACAAAATATATTCTAAGAGTTTCCAAACTTTTGTTACTATAAAATGTGCCATTTTTTTAATATTTGCTCCTAGCGGCTAGGAAAGATTTTTGTTTGTTTTTTTTTCGATTATATTATTAACAATACTACCGACAGCTGAAATACAAAAAAAAAACAATTTTTATTTTTCTTTCATAAATTTGTTTTTTATTTTATTTATTTATTTATTTATTCACACTTGTAATTTTAAGCCTCTCGGCCAATTCAAATAAATTACAAAAGAACTACTCCATTTATAACACACATTATATGTTTTCATTAAATAAGAAATTACATAACAATTATATCCTTTAATTAAGTAGCAAGATCAAAAAACTAGTTGATAACAAAGTTAAATTAGAGATTATATTATTCATGACTAATAATAATTCAGAGTTCCCAAAGGTGTTTTCAAAAAGAAAACTACAAACACAAGCTCTATTGAAAATAGTGTATACATTATTTAATCAGTTGAATGAATCAAAAATTTCCAAAGGCAATAATAAAATATAAAAAAAAAATCAAAGGAACATTGTAAAAAACAAAAACCAAAAAGAAACATTGTCAACTACTGCGTTATTTCTCCAAAGTGTTGAAGAAGCTTTTTGCGATACGTAGCGCTAGTGAAGTTAAATACTCGTAGTGTAGAAGGAAGCAAGTTGAACAATCTGGCTATTCTCACCTGAAAGGACCTATTCATATAACCCCTCGCTCTAGGAATTATTAATTGATTCGTACGTGATGAACGGCCAAATTTAAACAAATTCGTGAGAAAGGTAGGAAATTGATTTTTGAACATTTTGTAAAACAACAACAGAGATCGGAAATGTACAAAATTTGAGAAACTACAACCCAAGAATCGGTTAACAGAGGGAGTTACGTGGTCAAAAAGTCTGATTGAGTATAAATACCGCACTACTCTATTAAAAGCTAATTGAAGTCCCCTCATATTTTGGTTTCTAGATCCACAGTATACTTCTAGACAGTATAATATGTTGGGCATAACGAGAGCATGTACAAGTTTCTCCTTTATGCTGCGTGGCAATATTAAATCGGTGTTGTATAATTGCCGAAGCGCGAAATTAGTGTGACGAATGACACCGTCTATGTGCAAATCGAAGGATAACGTATCGTCTAAGATAACACACGACAGAACTAGCATCTGATTTTTTGGCAATTGGATTAATTTTAGCAGTCTTCCATTCATCGGGGAAAATAGATGTAATAAGAACAGTGTTGACCAGATGTAAAAAATAATTGACAACAAACGGAAAAACAATTCTGAGAAATTTCAAGGAAAGCCCATCGTTTCCAGCAGCATTCGATTTTATGGATGAAAATGCACCAAATAATTCTCTTGAGTTAATGATACTGAACGAAAACCCCTGATCACTACAAGAAAATCGTAAAAACCTCTCCACGTCTTCCTGCACATCCAATTGATTATTAACAAATGACACGTTCATATCATTAACATCAAGTGACTCTGCAGGCGCTAACTCTGACGGATTCTTACCAATCAACCCATTGTTTCTAATAAGTAACCAAAGGGATTTTGGGGGCATATTCTTATCAAAAATTCCAGAATGAGCCTTTCTCTTCTCCTTTCTCTTAATGGTCTTAGTTCTGTTTCTAATTTTACAGTAAATTTTCCAATTATTTTCATTCCTATCATTCAGAAATGCCCCATAAGCCAGATCACTCATGGAATCATGATAACGAACAAGAGGGCATTTCATCCAGTTGTCAGATTCAACTTGTATTTTTATAATCTTCTTCCTAAAAACTGAGTGGACATCATATAAACCGCGCATAAAAATACTAAGTTGCACGTTCACATCTGACGTATTGTAAATCTCCGGAAAATTCGCTGATGAAACCTTGTAACGGAGTTCATTAATATTGAAATTATTATAGTCATAAAATTCGAAAAACTGTTCACTGCGAGGCACAGATGCATTTAAAGAAATGTAAATAAATGCATGTTTTGAAATACTCGGACAAATAAATTGACCAGATCTTACAACATTACTAGGCGATGAAACCAGAAAATAATCGATCAAAGAAGTCGATTGATGAAACGTATCATAGTGGGTCGGACATTTATTGTGCATGACCGAAACACCCAACCTGGAACAAACCCTTCTGACATTGCTGGCTTGTGATACATCAAATAAGTTGTTATTAAAGTCGCCCATGATTACAATGTTTCTATACCTTACTAATATATCACACATCTCCGATTCAAATGCTCCAAAATCACCATGCGGTAAATAAACAACACCTACTAAAATCTTCTCAATTCCTGCTATAATCTCTATAAACAAACACTCAAAAACACCATAATTGCTACCAGCATATACAATGTTGTAAGACAATTTATTCGAAACATATAATGCCACTCCTCCTCCTCTACGATGAGGCCGATCACTCCTGCAGAGAGAAAAACCAGATAAATTCACGGCGTTGGATAAAACTGAAGGTTTTAGCCAAGTCTCACTGACACCTACGATATCAATTAAGCTGTCCTCAACAATGTTTCTAATTTCTGATAGCTTTGATGAATTTGGATTAATGTTAAAGCTTTGGGCGTTAAAATGCGCTATATTTAAATTTGCCTTTAAACTAGATAATTGGGAACGAAGAAATATATTATCATGAACAATATTACCGATATTATTCATTATGAAAAAATTATAAAAAAAATCTAAGTAAATAATAATAATTAAAAATAATAATAGGAAACAAGAAGCTGCGATGAAAATAACAAAGTCGTTATATATAACCATGTTGCCGGAAAAATATACTGTCTTCTTTGCAAATTTGAACAAAATAGGAATAATTAACTACCAAAGTAAATAATTGACTACTAATTAAGATGAGTAACTACCCAGCAAAACTATATTTAAAAAACTATAAGGTGTTTCCAAACTTTTGTGAGTAACAGTAATCAAATCTAATCCAACCTTACTTTACCTTACCACACCTACACCCTCCCATTTTAAATAAACGAAGTATTTAGTATTTACTTTTATTGCATAATGAAACTGATGCTCTTACACCATATTTTATTTGAAATGAAATAAATTCATGTTATATAATTAGGTATGTATGATTTCGATTTATACGAATTATATAGTACAACTGTAGTAACTAGCTAAGTGTAGCAGCTGCTAACACGGGGTTTAAGAATGAATATAATTGTTTTGTTGGTAATCAAAGTTGTTTATAATATATTGTAAATATAGTTGTATATAGTACGAATAATAGTTTGCTTTTAATTATTAAAAACATCAAAAGTCTCTGATATAACAGAGAATCTAATAAAATATCCGATAAACAAGGATTTTTTATAGTTTTTTTTCATTCATTTTTTGTATTTCTTGATATAAACTAAGAAGAAAAGTGGCAAAATTGATGATTGTGATAAATATAAAAGAACACAAACTTGGGGGAACATACAATAGAATTCAATAAAAGAACTGCAAATAAATATAAACCTTAACATAGTCCGTCCAGTCCATCCGTGCAATCGATCAACGCAGATCTACTGCATCGAGAGATATTGCTTCAATTTGCTAGAGCAACAAACTTACGCATGTAGTATGTTGTCTACCTCAATATTATTACTCCATATATTCATGTATTTTGGTGATTCATTGCTAATGCAATATATATACAGTACTAAGCATGTATTCACCACAGTGCAACAAGTATTTAGTTGAATAACGTTATCGAAAAGATAATTTTGTTATTGTTGTTATTATTATTATAATCATTATGTTGAACCAGCAATATTCTAGAACTGTATAAAAACATGCTTTCTTTTTCAAAACTGTGTCTTGTAAACATAATTAAATGTATATAAGTAAATCTAGTTGTATGCAAGCCATTACAGTTATTTTAAACAGGATTGGTCTTAGGAAAATCCTGATTTGAAACACTCAGGGCAATTTTTTTCGCTGGAGGTTGTAAAACTTCGGGCTGATCGGCGTCTAAATCAATCTGCAAGTATAAATCAAAAACTTAGTAAATATATAAATTTAATTCTACAAAATAAACATGAAAACTGAAATTTGTCCATTAAAAATCATTTTTTTTAATACAAACAAAAACTTCCGCATTTTTATAGAAGTGTTGGAACTTATCCAATGCAAGTAAAAGTTTATGCATTTCCTAATAAAAGAAATTACATACATACTAATGTACATTCCAACAAAAGTTCAACCCTTTCATTGTTTCAAAATGTTTGTCATAGTACTTACTACAAGTACTTAGAATATATGTAATACATTTGAAAGGACAATTTTCGGAAGAGTAAAAATGCTTTTCAATAGTAACTATTTATTATTATGTGTATATATATCTGGTCTCGGTCATTCCAACTTGTTATATACACATTATCGTACAAGTTCTGCAAAACGAATTCGTGTAATTGGTGATTTATTTTAGAAGAAATTTGTTGCAAAATATCCAAATTCGTATATCTGGTTATTTATATAAAAATCAACCTTAAGTATGGTTTCGTTTTCAAAATATACATATGTATAAAAACTGTTAATATATTTTGTGAAATGAAAGTACAGAACATAGACGACGAATAGACCGAAAACCGAACCATTGCCTACTATTTTAACATGCATACCTCCATTATAACATTATCCTTTTGAGTGTGACCCACGCTTATGCCACTTTCACTTTTTCGTTCATCTGTTGTGGTGACAGTGGAAATTGTTGATTTCGATATGGCTGTTTCACTTGATGTCGTATTATCGGACTCTTCGTTGACACTATTGGGAACGTCTTTCTTTTTTGGCAGCTGCTGCTGCTCTTCCTTTTTCGCAGCATTCGCGGAGTTTGCAGTGCTCGGATCAACTGTACTGTTGGCCGGAGTACTCGTGGCATTCGATGCAGTAGTGGCTGCCGTAGGAGTTGCACTGGCAGCCGCAGCAGCTGCATTGGCTTCCTTTTCTGCTTCGTGTTTTTTAATAATCTGGTCAAGATTGTAACGACGACGTTGATTGATGTAGAAAAACCGCACATGAGCTTCAGTTTTGGTACCAAGTGTATCAGCAATTGCCTAAATTAAGGAAATTACTTATTAATTTCGGGCAGTTCTTGCTTTGAAAATATTGTAACCCACCTGATAATCTTTACCATATTTTCGTACACCTTGTACAGCTAATAAAATTTCATCGTTTGTCCAACGTGAATTAATGCGATTTACATTTTCGGTTGGACGTATTTCTTCCAAATTATCGGAATTTTTACGTTTTAAAGCTGAGATGTTTTGCTTATTCAGTTGAACCTAAAACAATAGCGGGTCATATTGATTACAGTCAAGTGAGATATAGAATTCCCATCTATTAATATATTAAATAGCAACTACTACAATGATCTGATGGAAGATGAGGCATGAAATAAGCAACATGAAACGTGAGGCAATCTTCTTGCAAAATTCCAAATTTAACGATTTGTCTCATTTGTTTAAAAGTTATAGCATTGTTGGTGCTGTTATTAGAATATTTTTTCGTTGTTGATGAAGTGTCGCGCCCTTCGTTTTCTTCTCACAACTCCTAAAACTAACGTTTTTATACAAATACATATTCTACTTATCAATCAAACATTTATGAACAACTTAAAATTAAGATTGAACGTATTTATGTTAAAACGTTTATGTTTGGTTTTTGGAATAACTTTTTATTTCAGTCACCTGATTAGAATAATTATGACGTTATCTAAAAATCGGGTATGTAATGGGAAACAGTTTTTAAAAAGGAGTAAGACTATATAACTGAACTGTCGACGGAATAAAAAGGAAATCAATCCGTCAGTCTAGTAATTAAATCCCGCTCACTCTAACCATTCCCAGAAAAACCCCTATTCCGTCAGAAAACGCTTAGTTTGGATTAGTTGTAGTGATGAAAGTGCCTGATTAAGAATTCTGCAAGCACTATAAAGCAGTAGGATACCACAAATCAGTGTCTCGTTAACTCTGGCACAAAGGTTCATAGGTCTCCTCATATTCAATGACATTACATGTTGTATTTAGTTAAAATACGCCTGAAAATATATAAACCTTAGCGTTTTATTTTCTATATAATCATTTTTGGAATCAGTATTGGAAAAAAACTCGTATTGAAACATATCGTTTAACGCTGCAACTAGTTCATAGAGCACTTCGTCCATTTTACGGTCAACATAATCGACCTAGTGAGCAAACAATTCGTGCAGATATTGATCGTTTTCGCACTAATTACTCTTACTCTTCTCGATTCAAAACCATCAACAAGACAAAGAAATGTGCGTACCGAACAGAATATTGCTGTTGTAGCGCGAAGTATGTCGATTGCAGTAAATGTCGATTGCAGTAAATGGCGAGCGCTATCGAGCCATGCTGACGAATTTTTGTTACCAAAAATTAATCAGCTAAACATCAACGACATTTGGTTTGGTTCCAACAAGACGGCGCAACTTGCCATATAGCGCGCTTAACAATCGATTTATTGCAAAATCAATTTGCTGACAACTTTATTTCCAGTAGTAGTTTATGCATTTTGGCATTACGGCCTTTTTGGCATTTTTGGCTATACGGCCAGATTTATTGGAAAAAGTAGTCACAAATGGGACTGATCGAATGGACCATGTAAGTCGTAGACGCGGCGGACTTATGCCGGAAATCATGGGCCTATTCGGAAATGCAACAGCTGGTGCAGATGCTTGTTTGTTCCGCATTTTGTTTGCAATTACGCCCTCAAAACACCTGCAAAGTTGTCAGATGTTGCATTTACGAACATGCTGCGCATCAGGTGCAGAGCAGTGATGCATTTCCGTAAAGGCCCATATTCAAAAAATAAATGTCATGCAATTATGTACCAGATTACAATAAATTAAATTGCATTTCAACAACATTTCTGTATGGTACTATCAATTTAAGTTCTCATGCAGTTAAAAAAAACACGTTAGTTGTACAAATATTCAAAACAGAAAGGGCCTGTTCGGAAATGCATCAGCTGATGCAGATGCTTGTTTGCTGCGCATTTTGTTTGCAATTACGGTCTCAAAACACCTGCAAAGTTGCCAGATGTTGCATTTACGAACGTGCTGCGCATCAGTTGCAGAGCAGTGATGCAATTCCGAAAAGGCCCAAATATCTTATCTTTATATATATAATTCTACTGCACGTGTTTGTGACTGAACTCCTACTAAACTTCTGGACGGATTTGAATAAATTTTTTTGTATGCGTTTGGGTGGCGCCCTGGGTGATTTAGTTTTAATATTCGGTCCAATTGGATAAAGGGGCGTGGTACCTCCCATACAAACCACAAATTAAAAATCCATTATTTCTGCTCCTGCTAATGGTATTTGAACAAAATTTGGTACGTCTGCGTCTGCCGGGTCGCTTGAAATATTATGCAGGATAACTAACGTCTGCCGGGTCAGCTAGTGTATTTATAAAATCTTACATTTCTCATTTTGGCAATCAGTAATGTGAATGTCAAAAATATATGGTTCTGACTGCAGTTTAACCAACCAACATTGGGTGGTTAAATCACTGATATTGCATTGACTGAAAACCACAATTCGATCTTTAACCACGATTTAACGAAGATGACCACTGACTGAAAAACTGACCATAAATATACTAGCAAAATTAACTAACAGGAGCAAATTGGGCAGTGGCGCTGCAAACCCATAGAGATTTTGTCTCACTGAATTCGTGAATCTAATAAGCAAAGTTATTTGTTCTTTGGACTATTAATCTTTCTAAATACTGTTTCAAGCCGCAGTCTTTGAATTGCATATAACCCTTTGTCAAGTCAAAAAACCTCACACTATCATAAAACACTAGAAAAATATACGAAATGGACATTATATATTGAGGAATGGTAAACTGAAATGGTAGGTCCCATTTTATTAACGTATTGAAATATGACGTGTGACGCGTATTTAGACTATAAAAAATTGATGTTATGTTTTAGTTTTAATTTGCTTAAAAATTACTAAATCTTATGGAAACCAACTGAACGTATTTGTATGATAAACCATGGTTAATGAACATCACATCGCCAAAGATGTTTCACCCTAGGTTCCATAATAACTCCCCAATTCGAATGGGTTAAGGTCTCCACTGCGAAGAATCCCTAGCATTTATGTATATTATTATTATTCGTTTGATAAGTAAATAAATAAAATAAAGCAATACAACAAATAATGTAACAATAATGATTAATATGCAAGCAATAATGTGATAAAGAAACAAAAGATGAAAATAATGGATATTGCAAAATAACAATTCTTACTTGACTCAATAGGGAAACAATTTCGCGATCAATATTTGCCAGTAATTCATCTTGG
The DNA here is from genome assembly GCA_963931995.1 of Phaonia tiefii. Lineage (NCBI taxonomy): Eukaryota > Metazoa > Arthropoda > Insecta > Diptera > Muscidae > Phaonia > Phaonia tiefii. Next base: position 78,015,401 of record OZ008370.1, read on the forward strand.
TTATCGTTTGCACTAGCCAATGCTACAATATCGTCATGATTAATATACATGCCACGTGGTGGTTTGCGTTTGTGGCGTTCAGCGTTTCGGTCACGAGATCTTTTACCAAAATATGGCCCAGATGTTGGACGTTTGTTACCAGTGCGTCTGGGGGTGGAGGAAAAGGAGTATAACGATTTTGTGCAAAATTCATAAAAGGCTATTTCATATAGTATGTACCTCCAGTGGTGATGGCAACTGGAACATAGTTTGCCGTGAGGTGAACTATTTAATAGATTGCAGGCAACACCACAATTTGAACAATAGCCGCCGTTGGAAGAGGGGTTATTGATGATATTATTATTTAGGTTCGTGGAAGTGGCAATGCCATTTGAATTTATGGAATCTGAATTCGAAATGGACGGAGTTTGGGACTGTTGTTGTTGCTGTTGTTGCGGTTGTTTAATGTTGTTGTTACTGTTAGTGTTGCTGTTGTTGGCAGCGTTGATTGAATTTGGAAAATTATTTTCTATATCAACACCACCACCTTCGTGAATTACACTCGAATCGTTTGTTTGATCATACAAAATTCCTGCATGAGTTGATGATAATGTTTGATCCTAATTTATCGGATTTTCGGAAAAGAGACAAGAGAATAAGAAAAACATAAGCTATAAGTACGAGTATGACATCAGTTTGCACAATATTGAACTACTACAGTTAAAAAACAGAAGACACAAACATTAACAACAAAATCTTATATGATATCTATGAAAACAGGGAGCAATGGCTGCTTTCAAAACAACCAAAATTGTAGTTTGGTGGTGTGATCAAACAAAATTTATGTATTCTCTTTCATATTGCAACACGTTATAATTTGATTTTTCAACCGCCAACAACTTTAAGGATTAAGTATCGAAAATAATCTGTACAACGATGACAAAAAAAAAACAACGGGTTTGGTAAAATTTGCATATTTTCGTGGTAATTCTGCTATTGTACAAGTAAAATTGTATTTTGCAAACGCAACTAAATGTGACAATATATGAAAGCGATGGAGAAATGATTAAAAACGTTAGTTAGTAAAGACACGAACTTAATCACACTAATGTTCTAGCAAACAACAAACAAATCGTCTGATTCTCATCTCACCCAAAACGAGAAGCTTTGACAACATGGTGATGTGAAGCGACACAAAGCCAATTTTGCTATTTCACATTAACTTTTTAATATGTATTAAATATTTTATTTATTTTTTTTGAAAAAGTTCATTTAAAAAAGAAACACATGAATTTTGTTTAATCTTCACGCAGACAAAACATTGATTTCCTTTTTTTTATTGTTTTTTTTTCTCTCTTATGATTTTGGTTGATATGAGTTTAGTTATAATATTAAATAGTATTGATTGTTTTTTTTTTTTTTTTTTTTTTTGTTTTTTGAGACTATAATGTTAGTTTAAATATATGTGTATAAACAGTCTTTCATTAAAACTAAGTCATTTAAAATTAACTTATAATTATAAATTTGTTTTCTTCTTATGTTATTCACTTTTGTTTTTACGAACAATAAATATTCTATAGTAGTCAGTTAAAAAATGTTGATGAAGAAAGTCCTCAAAATAAACGGAATTTCAGGAAATTATAATGAATAATATTTGGATATATTTAAAGAATTCATACATGATCTTATGTAATTAATATGAGGTTATTTTTTGTAATTACTTTTTGTTTTCAAAATAAAAGACTACATTAGGTGTAGGTGTTAGTTATTCAAGGCTGTTTAACTGTTTCCACATAATGTAATGTTTTATTTTTAGTTTGAAATTGTTTAATTTTGTAGTCTTGTGGATTAATGAGAGTGCATTTTATAAAAGAAAAGACTTCATTACAATTGAATCTATACGAAGCGTTTAATTTTACAAACACATTTATTATTTTCTGAATTTCATATATGGAAATGAAATAAAAACTTCAATAAAGTTTCAAAATCTAAATTTCAAAACCTATATAAAAGGTGTAAATATTCGATATACGTGTGAGAAAACAATTCAAAAGAAAGTGATGACGCGTTTTCAAATATTTTATCACATCACAGCTTTGAGAACCAATTTTATTCAAAAAGTCTTTGAGAATATAAAAAATCATGCGTATTATTTTCTTTGAAATTGTCAGTAATTCCGAATCGAATTTTTTTGTTTACGTTCAAGATAGTGATAAGTAGTACTGTCTGGAAAATAATGTGACCGACAAACACAAGACTGTGAGTGGAGCAGTTTATATTTAATAACTCTGCAGCAAATATACTATTTTGGAACGAAATAATGGACAAATGCTGAATTTGGAGAATGACATAGAAGAGACTAAAATAGATTTTTAATCAATTTAATTTCTCGTTAGTTTTTAAGATAATCGTTAAGATTGAGTAATAAGAGCTATTGGTATATTTTATATGAGCCCAAATTTGTTCATATCAGACTTTTCCGGAATATTGCTTTAATTACAGAGCAGCGTTATATGAAAAACACTTGAAGTTCTCTAAAATCATGATGTATTTAAAATAAATTTTCTTTTTTCTTGTTCGTTCTCTCTTCAAAATACACATAATAAGTATATACATATATATTTATATATATATATATATATATTCAGTTTTTAATATTTATATTGTATTTTCACTTTTCAACTGTCAAAATCTGTGAACTGTTTTAGAATTTCCCCTTTTATATTATACTGAGTTCAATTCTATATCTTTATATATAGTATAAGCATGTACGTATGTATATAATAGCCATTAATGTACAAATAAACAAATTGTATGTGTTTTGTATAATAAATTTGAGTTACAAATAATTGTGTGTGGGTATATATGGATCAAATTGAAAAGATTTTGACTAAACTAAAAAAAAAAGCATAAAAGAAAAATTTGTTCTGTTGTGGTAATTTAAAAGAATACACCATAATAAGTTAAGTCACAATATAACTATAAAAAAAGCCAGTGAAACGTTTTGTGTTTTATATGTAAAAGTAAAGAAATTGTAAAAGAGAAATTAAAATGTATATAACTAAACTCAGTAGTAAATAATTTAAAAAAAAAATTAATCAACAACCAATAATTGTGATATACAAAATAGTATATGGACTATTTGTAAATGTTAATCTAAGTTCTAACTAATAATTACCTTGTCATCATTGTCGGACTCTTCATTGCTTCCATTGTCGCTGCCATTCTCCGAAGAGCCTTCCTTGCTGGCTTTTACTTTTTCCTGGCGATCCATAACACTCTGGCGGTGCCGGGTCTTCTTCCACGAATAATAGTATTTCACCAAGCTAGCAATCGATTTATCTGGCAACTGGACAAAAACATTAGAGTTACACATATTAAATCTTTACGAATGCACTTCTTCTTGTCCGCTTACTTACCATTTGTCGTATGCGATGAAAATGTTTTCCATGGAATTGAAATGCTTGTTCAAATAGGACTTTATCTTCAACAGTCCATTCATCGGGAAATGGTGTGAAGTTGGCCAAATCCATTACCGCCCTTTCAAGATCGTGTTTATGCCAGAATAACATTCCCAATGCTTGTTCTCCGTTGTAACCGTATTTCTCTTTAGCAACTGATATATACTCCTCAACTGCAATAAACATTTTTAAATTGTTCATAAATATAAAAATATTCGTGGACTAAATAGACCTACTTAGGTCAGCAAAGATACTGATCAGCATATAATGAACATTTTAAATTATAAATATATAAATAAAAGGTTTGTTTCTTTACTTTACCGCAGGACCCCAAACCATCCTAAAGTTGATTCTTAACACATAAATTTTGTGAAATTCCAAATTTTGTTTTTCTTTTTATAAAACCATCCCAACATGTTTCTACGGGTAAGTTAGTGGCCGTCGATGGTGCAATGGTTAGTGTGCCCGCCTCTTATACATGAGATCCTGGATTCGATCCCTGTTCTTACCACCTTAAATTCTTTCAGCGGCGATCACCTCGCTTAGTGACGGCGACACTATCGAGTATTTAGCCATGAAAAAGCTTCTCAAAATACCGTTCGGAATCGGTGTAAAAACTGTAGGTCGCAACCAGCGAGTATAAAACTAGAAAGCGCACACTCACTGGTTGTGAGAAGCTCCCCCAATTCCTTCATGGGATGTAATGGATCACTTTTAATTTTGGTAAAGTGCAACACAATAATCAGCTGTTTACTGTTTGTAAAAAATTTTGGATAAAAAAAATTACTCGGGGTTCACATACGGCAATTCTACCTATATGAGAGAAAGGGGAAGATAATGGAAGATCTTTCCATCTCTCTCCTACAAACTCAAGACTTGCGCGCAAGTAAAATTGCCGAGTGTGAATCCTTAGTTACAATAAGGACAAAAAGTATTATTTTAAACAAATAAAACATTTGAATAACTGGGAAAACGTAAGTAAATTAATTTTATGAAAATGTAAACCTTATGCTGCCATCAGACGTACCAACAGTTCATTCAATTTTTGACGTTTGTGTTGAATAAGAAAGTTGGTCGTTCTCCTCATACGTTTCAACTTTAGAATCAACTTTTCATTCAACTTCAGTTGCAAATTATGTTTGAAGCGTCAACATGAATTCAGATGTTATTGCGTTACTTTGAATTTATGTAATTTTAGAGGAGGAAGACGAAAGACAATTACAGAACAACAAAAACCTAAAGAAAAAATCTGGTCAAAGTACTGGCTAATAGAAATAAATTGGCAAACTAAAGACTCCTAAAAACATTGAAAGAAACAGAGTTAAACGATTTTATTATATCTACATATACTAATATTACAAAGAGGAAATGTTTCCGAGTTTGTTAGTTTGTATGTAGGGAGTAATCTTCTAACTTCTCAACCGATTTTAAAAATTCTATCACCAGTAGAATGCTATGTTATCACAGAGTGGCTATATGCTTCTTTTTTTTTTTGTTTTTCCCACTACTAAAATTCAGGACGAAGTCTGTCGGGTTTGCTAGTGGTTTTATATTGTTATATTGTTCGATAAAATCGCTCATTGCATTTCTTCTTCGCATTATTTCTTTGCGCTTGCACATCCTAACAATGCAACAAACCATACTTTTTTACTTCTTATTTTGCACAAGATTACAATTACAATTGCACCTCCGACAATCAACTCTTCATTTGAAGAGCAAATACTAAAATAAAACTATTAAGTCAAACAAAATTTTATTTTATTTATCCATTCGTAGCATAAAAAGCCAGTAAAGCCAATTTATCTATGTTCCATATATACAAAAACTGTCAAGAAGAGTTGGACTCAATCATTACGCTGTTGCCACCAATGCGGATTATTTTAGATTATGAGTTCATTAAAAATCCTTGAATATTACATATTTATGCATGAGACGAATATAATTCAGTGTTACGAGTGAGACGAATATAATTCAGTATTATTTTCGAAGTGGACACAGTTGCACATTTGGCTGAGACATTAAATATTTTCCTACTCAATGGAAATTGGTACAAAGGTCTTCCGGGCTAGATGGAAACAGCCGGGGGCACCCCTGAAGTAGATAAACAGCGACACACAATGTGCTAAAATATACAGGATGATTCAGGAAGTTCCGGTCAAATTTCTCCAGCGTATTCCTTGGCTCATTTCATGAAGAAAAGTCCACTAGGACCATGTCCGAAAATGCAAGGATGCGAAATGGCAGCGGGTTCAAAATTTTTGGATTGGCGGTCGGAGGGTAGTAGGGTAAAGTTGCTAACTTCTGAGGCAGTGGTCGAATTTTTTGTTTTTGGGCCTCTTAAATAAAATAAAATCTTAAACGTGTTAATTTAGAAAAACAAATAAATGTGTGCTGTTATTTCGCTTCCAAAAACAAAAACAAACATTTTTGCATTTCAGTAAAATGGTAAGACCTCTGGGCTTCGTTTAAGTCATTTTGGAAAGGTAAGAGGTATGGCTATATTTCAACAGAAACAGAAACATAAGTTACCTGCCAAATGGCTGAGCAAATTGAGGTTATGTGCATTTTTTTCCCCTTTTTTTTCGAAAGCTCTGTATCTCGGCGATTTGACTTTTTTCTACTTTTTCTGAAAGACCTCTTAAAGTCCTTTCCAACAAGCCCAAAAACAAAAAAAAATCCGACCATTGGCTCAGAAGTTAGCAACTTTACCCTACTACCCTCTGACCGCCAATCCGAAAATTTTGAACCCGTTGCCGTTTCGCACCCTTGCATTTTCGGACATGGTCCTAGTGGACTTTTCTTCATGAAATGAGCCAAGGAACACGCTGGAGAAATTTGTCCGGAACTTCCTGAATTACCCTGTATAGCCTATAGAAACATAAGTTACCTGCCAAATGGCTGAGCAAATTGAGGTTATGTGCATTTTTTCCCCTTTTTTTTCGAAAGCTCTGTATCTCGGCGATTTGACTTTTTTCTACTTTTTTCTGAAAGACCTCTTAAAGTCCTTTCCAACAAGCCCAAAAACAAAAAAAATCCGACCATTGGTTCAGAAGTTAGCAACTTTACCCTACTACCCTCTGACCGCCAATCCGAAAATTTTGAACCCGTTGCCGTTTCGCACCCTTGCATTTTCGGACATGGTCCTAGTGGACTTTTCTTCATGAAATGAGCAAGGAACACGCTGGAGAAATTTGTCCGGAACTTCCTGAATCACCCTGTATAGCCTATAGCTTACAAATTGTGATAAGCTTTCAGGTGAGAACTTTCGGTGGTGCATTGCTAGTGTGCGGGACTCTTGTACATGAGTACGTGAGTTCGATTCCTATTCAGACCACCTACAATTTCTTTCACCTCTGTTAGTGACGGCGACACTATCCAGTATTTAGACATGAAAAAGCTTCTCAATTATACCGTTCCGAACCGTTCGGTTAGTGTAAAACTAGAACGCACAGCTCACTGGTTGTGAGAAGCTCTACCCGATTCCTTCATGGTATGTAATGGGAAATGTTATTTACCAGTGACATTTCGATATGTAAAAAACTAATTTTCAAAGTTAGTTTATCAATTAATATTGGTTAAAATTACATAGCTAATAAATAAATAATATTATAAGTTTAATTTTTAGTTTCGTAGAAATAATATCACCTAAACAATTAGAAATTTGTACTTACGTTTAGTGTCTGGAATCTCTTTTGTTGGTGACCATACAAGTAATGCACGATCATTAAGGCATTCGGGTTTTCGTTCTGGTTCAGGTATTAATGGTGGACATACCGCTTGATAATCACGTCCAACTCGGATTTTTTCTAAACAATTTGAAAATATATAGAAAAACAACCACGATTAGTTTTAGCATATGCCAAATTCCAAGTATTGTATTGAGTTAAATTACCTTCATATTCACTTTGTTTATTTTTGGATTTCCCATTACGTTTGATTGCTGCAGATAAGAAATGTGGAAGAACTTATGAATAAATTAATTATGTGACTATAATGGCGAAGGAATGATGAAGCAAGGCACTAAACAATTATAAGTATCTAATTCAAAAATTGCTGAATAACATAATATTACGAATATTATTATTATTATTATTATTATTATTACTTTATTAGTATTTCAAATACTTTAATTATTCATACAAGAGAATTAAATTAACAATTTTACGTTATTGTACTATAATATTTAACAAAATATACACAATTTCTTTGAAAAGCATTTATATTTCTTTCGATTTTAACATTATCAGGTAACATGTTGTATAGTTGCAATCCTTAATAGAAGAGGGAGCGTTGCATTTTAGTTGTTGTTGTTCGTTGTAGTCTAAAATGTTCCATATTTCTTAGTTGATAGGGCTGTACTTCGCCAACATATCTTGTTGAGCCATTTTAACGATTCTAGCATAAATTGAATTGATGTGTTACTGTTGCATTTTAATATAGTGCGCATAGCTTTGTTTTGTAGTTTTTGGAGAATTGTAGATCCAAATTCAAAATGTGGCTTTATAATTGTATTATATATATTTACTGCCGTCAAAGTTGATAGTTTTTTTCTCACTCGTTTAAAAAAACAAATTTGTTTACCAATTTTTTTGCATATGTAGTCAATATGCTCTTTAAAATTTAAATTTCTGTTTATTATAAATCCTAGATATTTGATTTGTGTTACTTTTTCGATTGTTTCGTCGTTTATTTTAAATACTGAGTCGCTATTCATATTTATCTCCATTACTTTTGTTTTACTTTCGTTTAGTTTTAGTTTATTAATTTTTAGCCAATTGTTAATATTTATCATATCTCGCGTAAGTGTGTCTTGACATTGTTTATCCGTGTCGCCTTCCGTAAATATCAACGTATCGTCTGCGTACAGTATTATTTCGCATTTTTCTAGTACATTTGGAATATATGTATGTATCTACATTCTTATTAATACCACTTTGAAATTAATATTTCTGTACCTGTCACTGTCACTGTCAACTGACAGAAGAATACATCTGAAGGTATGCAGACAAGCCCATTCACATAAGCAGGTAAACAATATTCACACATGAAATATGTTAATATTAGCACATACATACTATTACGTATTTACACAACATATAAAGTCAGTTGGCTTCCAGATTTCTAAACGGTGTAGCTAGAATGCTAATTACATTTAAATTCAAACAAACATTGACGTCATTGGATTGTTTCATTTAGGGCTATGTCAAGTCTTAAGTATATAGGCTCATATTAAGAATATACGAACTTTAACCTTCAATTCAGTTTCTTCAACACAAATGAGTGGAATTTATTTTTTAATTTTGCATTTCAACCACAAGACTACACCAGTTATGATTTTTATTTTAAAAATCGGTTTTGAAGAATTATTTCATATTTTTATAATCATATTTAAATAATAATAATTTTTGAGTTGCATAATATCTCTACCAAAATAACAATTATTTTTGATTTTTATTCCTTTTCTTATTCAGGACTTTTTCAAATAAAAATTGGAAATCTAAATCATTTAAAGACGTTTTCAAGCATGGTTATTCTGCCCCTATATCATTAGATTTTGTATGAAAACATCAAACGAGATCTAAGTCGTTTATACTTGCACATTTTGACGTTTGGATAGATTTCATCAATAAATTTAACTGTAAATAAACAAAAACATTTTTGTATTGAGCAAATACATATATTTGTAGGTGATGCAAAAAAAAATCACGGATATCAATAGCCACGACGATCTCCTTCAGTCAAACTAGGCAACATCATCGGCGTACCAAGATGCATGCTTCACAGTCAATGCATATGAATAGTGACGCATATGAATGAATAGTGGCTGAAATAACAGCCAAAAAATAAAAATATTGATGAAAAAATAAAAAGAAATTATTCAAATGAAACTTTAATGGACGTGTCAGAAAAATTCGCACATAAATTTAAAGGAAATGTCGACAACATTATACACTCATGCGATAAAAAAAACAAGAATACACTCTACCTAGAGTATGGCAGCGAACAGGAAATTTTTAACATATTAAAGAGTTTGAACGCAAGAAAAAGCCCGGGAGCGGATGGAATACAATAAGAGCCATTGATTTGAAAAACAATGCACAGTGCTTGGCACCAATAATCACAGCACTAATAAACAGTATTATGAGTGAGTCCATCGTCCCCAACATACTTGATTCCTTGATTCGACTTATATATAAAATGGTAATAAATCAGATCCAAACTTGGTCCAATATTACACATCATCTATGCTAACACCCTCATTAAAATTGTGAAAAATAGTATTACCTTTGCGTATGCGTACGACACCACCATTATTGTATCACATGAATTCATAGAAACAGCTTCAAAAATAATGCAAGAGGAATTGAATGCTTTGACGGTCTTGTAATTAACACGTCGAAAGCAAAGCTTAGTACACTTTAGACCACGCCTCATTCCTCGCACCAAAATCTAACTAACATTTCACAACACAGAATGTCTACACAGAAAAGCGATCACCAACAGCACAACAATAAATGATAACTGCACTACACAAATTGAACTGGTTGAAACGTACAAATACCTAGGAATACTTATAAATACAAACTCAAATATGCAAATTACATATGCGAATTAGTATCGATCGGGCACAGGAGCTTCAACTCGGGCCTTCAACTAGGGACCTTCAACTCGGGCTCTCGATGAGTTTGTAGTGGCGTCCAAGCGGAAATCGTGGCGATTATGAGAGCTGTAACTGAGATAATGGATTCATGATTGTACCAGCGGGTGAATTCGTTATCTGCGTTGATAGTAAGCCAGGTCACACATGTGTAAATCCAAATTGGTAGGGACTGCAAGCGGATCTTGAATAGCATAGTGCCCGGCAAGCTAAGACTCTGTTGGGTTCCGGGACATAGTGATGTCACAGGAAATGTTGAAGCAGACTGTCTTGCTAGAGCAGGATGCACTTCTGCTGATTTGAGATTGACTGCCTCTGCAAATCCACCGATCTGATACTTGTATGGCTTGATCGATCGCTGGTCGCTGTACGAGATCAACGCTGCCTGGCAGACCAGAGTAGATTGCAGAATTTCGAGGGATATATGACCAGCAGTGGACTCAGGGAGAACTAAGTCCCTTCTTCAACTGGACAAGGCTGACTTGCGTCTCCTCACTGGGGTAATCACGGGTCACTGTGATGCCGGAGGCTTCACTAGCAACTGGATTGTGAACGGAGCTGATTACTGCAGTACTTGTGGTGATGAAGACGAGGTGGAAACCATTGACCACCTTCTATGCCAGTGCCCAACCTTGCATCGTAGACGTCACCGTTGTTTTGGTTTGTTTCAGGCTGAGGGCCTGGCTGTGGCCATTGAAGATTTGTTGGAATTCTCGCGGGGTCTGCCATGGATCCATGCAGGCGATACCATCATCTGAAGATTTGCCTATTCGTTTTCTACCCCACTGGGAATCTGGAATGGTAAACTTGGCCCTGCACATATGGATCCTCATCTCGAATGGTATTGTATGTATTTATCAGGGCTTATCAGGTCATGTATGTATGTATATATACACTGGGAACATTGAGTGGTTCTTCTGTCTGTCCTACGTCTATCCATCTTTTATAATTTTCACTATCAGCCCTCTCTTCCCTCCTTCTCTATCTCCTCTTCATATATATGGACAATCACAATGGGTCAACCGACCACCGAGTGTAGTGACAATTAGTTGGATACTCTCTCTTGTTGTCACGTGTCCTAAACCTAACCTAACCTAGTATCGATCGAAGATCCCAAGTATCAACACACGCTGGAAGGTCCATAATTCCAACACAAGAACAGACGGATTTTTCCACCATGTTCTTCTTTTCCTCTTGCATATTCACATAGTAGCAGAGCTTTAAGGTGAGTTTTTCGTATCACAGAGTTGAATTGTTTGTGATATAGATTTTTTGATGATCATCGACTGCGTTAGTTTTTAGTTATGTATGAGAAATGCATACTACAAGCTTACAAGGTCAGGAAAATGGTTGGGTTTTGTTGGAATAATAGACAATTCAGTTAAGTAGTTAAGAGTGTGCTTAACTGAATTGTCTATTATTCCAATTATTGCTTTGTAGTATAATAGTATATAATAAAAAATTAATAAAATATTCAGTTCCTCTAAAATAAAATAACAATTAATTCCAAAGAACTACTTGATCTGAGTCCCACGCCTTGTAAAAATCGACGAGGTAATGCAGTAGGGAAGCGGTTCCCCCAAAAATACTTAATTCTGCATTCGATTATTTTTTTTCCAATTTTTTGCTGGGTAGTAGTTTTTTCCCTGTTCAGCTAATGCAAGCAACTAGCTAAAAGATAATTCTACCATGGTTAAATATATGCAGTTTTTCGGGTATATCGTATTCGTGAAGTTTTCTTTGATGCGTAACGAATAATCTCAATTTGTGTCAAGATAATTGTGTTCGGAACGTTTCTTGTTTTCGTCCTTGTCGTATAATTTCGGATTTGGATATGTACAGGGTGGCGCCGAATGAGCTATGTATATGGTTTGAATTCTTTATAACTTTTTTATTTATAATTTTTTAATTTTTTTTTTCAGAAATTTGTGAAGAAGACTTGGGGAATTAATTATGAATCATTACACGATCGAACAACGCGCACAAATAATTGAATTGAAAAAAGGAGGACAATCCAGACTTTATTCACAATTTGGCAATAAGTGATGAAGCCCATTTCCTGTTAAATGGGTATGTCAACAAGCAAAACTGCAGGATTTGGGCTACGGAAAATCCAAGAGCAGTGCATCAGCGAGAATTACACCCACTTAAGGGTACTGTTTGGTGCAGTGTATCCTCCGAAAGGATAATTGGCCCATATTTTTTTGAAAATGAAAGTGGTGTCTCAATCTCTATCAACCGTGCTGCATATCGGACGATGTTGGAAAATTTTATTAGGCCAGCTGTGGAAAACCATCCAAACTTGTGGTTTCAACAAGATAGAGGCACAGCACATACTGCACGTGCCTCAATGGCTTTGTTAAGGGACATATTCGGCGAACGCATTATTTCGCGCACAAGCGATTTTAACTGGCCTCCACGTTCACCAGATTTATCAGCTCCTGACAGTTTTCTTTGGGGATATTTGAAAGAAAGAGTGTACGTTAACAAACCAAGAACCATTCTCCAACTAAAAACCAACATTCGAAATGAAATGGCCATTACACCCGAAATTCTGCGAAAAGTTATGGAAAATATGCTAAAAAGAGCACGTATGTGCGCACCAGAAAATGGACATCACTTACAGGATATCATTTTTCAAAACTAATTGCACAAACATTACCCAATAATATACTGTATTTAAAAAAAATATATAATAATCGCATAAATAAAAAAGTTATAAACCATTTAAACCATATAGCTCATTCGGCGCCACCCTGTATATTCGGCGCCACCCTGTAAAACAAGTCAAAATAATGGGGAAAATTAAATTAACATTTTCGAGGTATCGGATATTAAAGTTTTGAAAAATTTGAAAAAAAAATATCAATTTAAAAATAAAATATAATTTATTTACACTCTACAAAACTGCAAGTTGTAAAGTAGGTTGATCGTTCCCTTTAATTTGAGTACCACACTAGGGCTTTGCGTTTTCAGGTTCTTAATGCCTAAATAAAATAAATGGTTTCCCATTACATCCCATGAAGGGACTGGGGAGAACTTCTCACAATCACTGAGCTGTGCGCTTTCCAGTTTTCACTCACTGATTGGGACCTACAGTTTTACACCGATTCCGAACGGTAATTTGAGAAGCTTTTTGATGGCTAGATACTCGATAGTATCGCCGTCACTATGCGAGGTGACCGCCGCCGAAAGAAAATTTGAAGGTGGTCAGAGCCGGGTTCGAACCCACGATCTCATGTACAAGAGCCTCGCACACTAACCATTGAACCACCACCGAAAATTTGGTCATCTTGGCCCACAGATGTCACACCACAAATACACCATTTAACCCGTGAGAAGAATACTTTTAATTTGAGCACACATACTTGTCTTTTTCTAGGCGTCCTTAGGTCTGTTATTCCAACAAAACCAAAAATTTTGCTGACCTTGTAAGCTTGTAGTATAAACTTCTCATATATACATAAACACATTAACTAACAAAAATCGGTCATAAATTAAAATTCAAACGTAGATGTTATTAGGCCGGCCATTAAAAACTATTAGCACAGTGAAAAGTGCAACACTTTGTGCCTTTAACCTCAAAGCACTGGATCCATGCGATAAAAGCAGGAGGAAAATAAGAAAAAGGAGTTTCTGTTCTTGTGTTGGAATAATTGTGCTTTTCAGTAAGAATCGATACTGAGGGGTTATCGATCGATACTAATCAGCATATCGTCGCGTAAAATCCAAAATGACGTAACAACAAAATTCCAAAATGTTCTTTCTGATTGATTACGATAGGTTTGACTTAAATACACGATTTGACAAAGTTTCAAACCCCTAAGTTCAAAATGAACGATTTTTTTAAAAGGATTAAATAGATGAAGTTTTTGATAAATCCACCCTTTTTCTTTGGGCTGTTATTTTTTATAAAATTTCGATGTCCCTATACTTACAATTAACTAAACTACATATCCCCACAAACTTTTAGACATCTACGATCAAAAATGGCAATTTTATTCACAAAATTCCGATTCAATATCTAACTATTTTTTGCCTCTCCTGTAAATTGATGAAAATCTTGTTACGTCTTTTTGGATTTTAGATGACGATATGTAAAATTTCGAATACGAGTTTTTATACATACGATTGATGATCTACCGGTGGTATAAATTCGGGCACAGTAGTTAGGCATCTTTCCCGATTGGTATGATATTCCAACAGTACCAACCATTTGTAAGCTTTACTATTAACTTCTCATACATTAACACCTTTCCGTTCCGTTCCGTTTTTCATTTTTTTTTTGTCTAATTTCGGATTTTTTTAAAAATGACGGGTGCTGCAAGCTCTCCAGAGTAATTTAATGTTGGGAATAAATGTTATAAGGTTTGCTATAAAATGAAAATCCAACAATATAAGTAATATCAAACTATTAACACCAATGATAGATGGATGGATAGTGCACGAGATTGTACGGTGGAGAAGCATAGTCTTGTTCAAAAACTTACATATTTGTAGCTAAAAGTCCGGGACGATCCAAAAATGTTGTTGTGAATGCCCTTAAGCCCAAAAAATAAATATTCAGACGTGGTGCCGTAAGAAAAACAATGTCCATCATGGACGGCTATACGAGTATAACAATGCTCGTGAAACGAGATCCCTTTAACTGTTTACATTTTTTTCTAATTGTAGCAATAAACCCCTGATCTGTGTAACTCGTAGCAAATGGAAAATATTCTTCTACGAAATAATTTCAGATCGAATCCTATATAATTAATTTGTTACACAAGACTTTAACCCACGATACACAAAAAAAAAACATTTAAGCATGGAGGCGGTAATATAATAGTCTGAGACTGCTTCTCTTCGAATGGAGTAGGCCCTATCCCACTCATTACAGAAATCATGACCAAAGAAGTGTACAAACGCATACTTGAAGAAGTTGACCTTTGTTGCAGTGTTAAGTAGTGGCCAAGCCAATCGCCCGATTTCAATCCAATAGAAAATCGAAAAACAAAATGTCCAGAAAATATGGCACGAAACTCCCGTGAAGAACTTTCGTAGGATTATCTCCTCCATGCCAAACAGAATAAAAGTTATTGAAAATAACGGTTGGCAGGCATAGTGAATATCATAGTGAAATGACGTATAGAGAAACGATTTGACTCAGTAAATTTACCAAGTTTGGTGTGCTGTATAATATTATGGACGTTGCATGTTGGAAAGTATTGCTTTAATAACACCAGATAGAGGCAATGGCTCAAACCAACCAACAAGAAGACAGCAGCGGCATTTCGTTTTGTACGCTAAACTTATTGTGTAAATACACAAATATATACTAACAATATAATACAACAGAAAAGTCCAAAATATGTTTAATATTCACAGTTTTTTTTTTTATCAAAACGACATGAAAAATGTAAGTCAACAATTTTTGTAATTCCACCTGGTATAAGTCAATTCAGCTCAAACAGCTCTATCGCACCAACCGCTCCACGAAGAGCGTGAAACGAAACGTCCGATGAGAAAGATGGCAGCTCTATATGACATTACTCTATGGTGAATATTAATAAATTTTTCCTATCTTAATATTTTTTTTTTGTGATAATTTATCTTTGTTTTACACCTATTTTTAATATTTATCGTTTAATATTATCTTTTAATACTTAGTTTCATTGTATTTTATGACGAATCATCAAATAAAAATAAAATGCTATTGAATTTTAAATAAGTTACTGTGAAAAAATGATTTTATCGGCCCTGTTCTGCATATAGAATCATTTTGAATCAGAATTTGCTTTCAGAATAAAAAGTCTACAATTTTGATGCTCTTAAAACATGAAATATTTTTGTTCTGAATTGTTTGTTTTTGAAATCACAAGGCATTTGCATTCTAATTCAAAACTGATGGTTTTCTTCTGAATTGTTTTACAGAACCCCAAATATTCTGAAAAGTTTTGTATTTGTTTGGATTCTGTTTACAGAACAGGGCCGTATATATCGATGGCTAAAAATGAAAAGGTCATATCTTATTTTTTTTTTACAAAATCGCATTTTTTTATATATTCTGGTGGGGAGACTCAAATACTCATTTCGTATTTTTTTAAAGTTAACGAATAAAGTATTAGATTTTCTAAAAACTGCGTTTAAAAACAAATAATGTGCCAAATCGGTCCGAATTTACTCAGTTTTTCCTTCTCCTATAAAGAAGCAAAAAATTGAGATACGTCTTTTCTATATTAAGCCATCGATAGGAATATATGAACATGATTTTTTTTATAGTCTTGGAAAAAATAATAGAAACGATTATCGTTGTAACATATCGAACTACATAAAACTTTTTGAAAACAAATTATGTATGTGGTCTTTATTGTTGCAGAAAGCTATGCGTAACTTCCTTCTTATTATTCTATATTTTTTTTCCACAAGCAGAATTCCAAGACAATACTGGAGACAAACAACAATTAAATCAAACCCCAAAAGGAAGTGAAGTGAAGAAGAAAGCCGAGGAAAAGCTCGATTCACAAACAGATACTTTCACCGATATCCTCCAATGATTCGCAAGAACGCCTTCTGTTCTGTCGGCTTGATCTTTGTATTCATTTTTGATACACTTTATGCACTTTTTGTCAGCTTTGTGTACGTTTTTGTACACTTTATGTACTATTTTCATACACTTAATGTACTTTTTGGTACACATTTTAGTAACGTTATGTATTATTTTTGGTGCAGTTTACGTACTACACTTAAAGTACTTTTGGTGTGTACTTTTTGACGAAATTTATGTTTTATCTGGTCAGGTTATGTACGTTATGGACAATGATATAATTTTCTGCACTTTCAAATACATGGTATGGTAAATAAATGTTGTATGTAGTTTCTGGTACATTGTATGTACGGTGTGGTAAATTGTATGTACTTTTCGTGCAAATTATGGCGAATAAATGAGGGCACCGATCCACGTTCATCACTTGGAGCCATTTGCCCTGAAGTCGCATATTTTTACGACTCGTGGCGAGCGAGCGGTCTGTAGGTATTCGTTTACGATGCCGGGGATACCCCAATGTGGCATTAAAGTCCTGAACCATTGAATCGAAATTTCGTGTTTGGTGATTTCGTTTACCCAAAGATCTGTTTTTCAGTAAAATAATTCACTGCTACTATCTAAGTGAGAGAATGCTGCTGCAATGTGAATGCAGTATAACACATTGCAGTATATTACATTGTATTTTTTAAAATTTTGTTTTGTGTTTGACTTTTAAATTAACGAATTCACAAATATAAAGGATGAATTATCGGATGAAGCCAAGCTGATTATACTCAACGTCTATGCGTTTTTATACCCTCACCCATAGGGATGGGGGTATATATCATCTAATACGTAAAAAAATGTAACACATAGAAGGAGCCATATTAGACCCTTAGTATCTTTGGACGAAATTCGTTTTAGAACGTTTGAGCCATGTCCGTCTGTCTGTCTGCCTGGGTGGTCAACACGATAACTGCCGTAAATCTTTACAGATCACAATGAAATTTTGTAATTGACTATTATTTGCCAATATTGAGTTTGGGATTGAAAATGGGCGTTGTGACCACGCCCCTTCTGGTGCCTCCCATACAAATCGACACATTCAGCACAAAATAATATTTCTTTCAAAACTTTCTTCTGGTAGATGTGATTAGGTTCAACTCTCACACTGGTTAATAATCTGTAAATGCCTAGTTAACTGGAAGAAATGGACGAGATTGTCACGCCCATTCTGGTACCTCCCATACAAAACAGGGTGTACGTTCGGGTTGTCAATCCGATAAGTCGCGTGAAACACTACCGGCCTTAATGAAATTAGGTCTAAGGCTTCCCGTTATCAAACGCCAATCACCGATTAAAACAAGGGTGATTTTGCCACGCCCGTTGTGGTACCTCCCATACAAAAGTTGTTTGGACATCTTGTTATTCGGCACGAGAAGTACCGCAAAACCGAACAGATCTTTATGAAAGCTTGTACTAGCCAATATTTAGACAAATGAAACTCTCCTATAGAAAACGAGCTGTTTTGCCACTCCCATTCTGGTACCTCCCGTACAAAAGTTAGGCGGATACCAGTTGATCGACACGATAACTCTGGTAAACTACAACCGATCTGTGTAAGTGTAAGTAATAATTGACTATTGTGCCACGCCCAGTTTCGTACCTTCCATACAAAAGTTGGGCGTATTTGCGGTTTGCCGACTCGATATCTCCAATAAATCATAACCGATCTTAATAAAATTTGATACTGATCAAAATGTTGGCAACAACTTGCCACGCCCATTTTTGTACCTCGCATATAAATATTGCGAGGGAAATTAACTAATTTGGGTATTCAAATAATATTTAGCGCAATGTCAATCTGCTATTGTATATGGTCACTTTTGAGTATGGACGTTTTTTTTATTTAACAGAATTCCCACGCAATGGTGACTTAGGTGTGATTAAGTCGGTTCACCCGACTGAAACTTATGTACTGGTTTTCGTAACAGTTGATGTTAACTTATATAGGTTACGAAAAAAAACTCCCCTCATGTTTCGTCAAAATTGTAGTTGTTTAGATGTGATTTTGAAATTTACTCTGTTTTGAGCTGGAAAATATAACGCGTCTGTGACTAGTGGATCAATACGGAGTAGGCGTATAGAAAAGGATGTGAGAGCCCGTTACGCTAGGAAAGTGCCGTAGCTCTACAAGAAAAACATTTCTAACAGAAACATTTTTACGAAGAAACACTTGCTGCGTGAAAATTTGAAAAAAAGACGTGCTCTGGTAAGACGAAACAAAGGTGTATTTTCTTG
Source organism: Phaonia tiefii (assembly GCA_963931995.1). Lineage (NCBI taxonomy): Eukaryota > Metazoa > Arthropoda > Insecta > Diptera > Muscidae > Phaonia > Phaonia tiefii. The sequence continues at coordinate 78,034,308 of OZ008370.1, forward strand.
TATCCGATGAATAACAATATGTACGACGTCCCAAGAATGCTCCGAAGTAAACCATTAAATGTGGTGATGGCAATATCATGCTATCGGGCTGTTTTTCATCATCTGGCGGTGGTCCAATATTTTGGATAAAAGGTAAAATGTTCGCCACGGTCTTTGTTCACATACTTAATATATGGTAATGCTGCTATATGCGGATGAAGAAATTCCATTGAAGTGGGAGTTTATGCAGGACAATGACCCAAAACACTCCTCGAAACTTGTACAAAACTGATTTCGGGATAACATAATTGTCTGTATTGGAATGGCCTTCGCAGTCGCCGGACTGACATTCGATAGAGCACTTGCGGGGGATATTGCAAAAAAAATGGGTATAAATCAAAAAATTAAGAAGATATTTGGGAAAAAGTGCAGGAGATTGGTGAACCAAATATTGATAAATTTCTACAGCCCACTAAATACATATAAAGGCAACACATATTTTTGTTTTTCCCCAAATTTTGAGAGGAATTTTCATGTGTTTATTTTAAATTTTATTAGTCCTTTCAAAATTAAATACTTTTCAGAAAAAAAACTTTGACTATGACTTCTTCCTGATGAATTAACAAAAATAAACTGATTTCTAAATCGAAATATTTATAAAGCCAAAAGGTTTTGTTCAATATATTAAAAAGTTTCGTAAGACTTGTGGGTGTTGGACCCGCACCAGACGAAAAAATCCTTTATTTTAACTTTAATATCTCCGGTCTTTGAAGGGTTATCGGTGAATATTATACCCTAAAAAAAAGTTAAGATCTTGTCTATTATCGGATCTTACCAAAAATGAAATATAATAGTGCATTTTTTGAAAAAAAAAATCATATCAAAAAAGTGAGGTTAAAAAATGTTTTTTTTTTAATTTGCTCCCCAATTGGTTAATATAGATAAAAATGTTTATACACATATTTATAGGGTTTAAAAAGGCCTTTGTAATGGTACTGATTCCAACTAGATCGGATAATAAATGGCTGACTTATGCCCGATTATATATTCAAGGTTTGGAGGTCTATATTTCGGAAAATATGGACTCTTTTCCGTAAACGTTGAAATGAAAATAAATTTTTGAAAATCGTTCAATTTATGTTTCACTTTGGCTCAGGCAGGGGGTACAAATTCTCTCTGTACCTTAAGTCGATGTGTGGGAAAATCAGTAAAATCGCGCGATTGTTTTAAAATAATTTTTGATATTTTAATGAAAACTGGTCCTCATATTATGTTGAAAGTTTGATAACAAAACTTTAACTTTTTATATCCCCGGTCTTTCAAGGGCTACTGAGCCGTATTATACCTTGAAAGAAAGCTTGAAATCTTCTCTATTTCTGGTGTGTAAAAAAAATGTAGCAACAATACGGTCTATTTTTGAAAAATAATGATTTTAAAGAAAAAACTGAGGTTATAAAATATTTTTTTTTAACTATTCCACAATGGGTTAATAACAAGTAAAATATTTTTAACCGTATTTGTAGAGTTTAAAAAGACCTTTCTAATGACATAAATTTCAACAAGGTCAGAAAAGTAGTTTCAGAGATATAGCCGACTATACACTCAAGCTTCGCAAGCCCATATCTCAAGAAGATGGGCCGATGTATTTGATGATAAAATTTTGATTCCATTCCAAGAAATGCCCCTGAACTAGAGTTAAGCCAAGTAAATATGTACGTTCCCTTATTTACTTACAAAGTTTGCGGCAGCTCCAGTGAATTCGTCGCATCGCGTAACTATCTCCTTGCAAACGTTTGTTATTGCTTCTCCTGCTCCAGGTCGTTCTTCTGCTGCCATTCTAAAGGCTGTGGTGTACATTTTCACTTATTTTGATTATTAATTAAGTTTTATTTGCTTAAAATGATTTGCATTTAACAACCAAAACCAAACGTCATAAAGCAAAACAGCTGACTTCGAAAATTCGCAATTCACTCTCCCTTATTATTCTATTCCCCGTCTGTTTAGAATATGAGGATTTTATTCCCGGGAAAAATTAATTCCCCGGGAATTATCTCCCGGGGAGTATTCAAAATCGGGCTATATACATATTTACGCTAAAAAAAACAGTTGAAAAAAAACTACATTAGATGTTTTTAAATAACATAGGTCTTCCTACACAACAGTGTTATTACTTTTGCCGGCACTGTATATAAAATCAAAAACCGTATACATTTCATTTTCCAAGTTGTATCTTTTAAGTTTCACAAGTCCTAGCTGTATATACATATCTTCTGAAATATTTAAAAGATTCATTACTTTCTTGTAAAATATACGAGTCTGTGTTTTTAAACATCAATTTTTTAGTCAAATATTTACTGATTCCAATGTAAAGCATATGCATTCCATTAAGATTAAACTTTATAAAAACAAAGTGGATTACGTCCTTTCTCCTTTTCCGGAAAGAAACCAGTATGACTTTTTGGGCACTTAAAAGTTCTATCAATCAGGCATATTACAAACAACCTAATATTTTAAAGCTGAATTGTTTTCCATTCACATACAGTATTGGCCAAAACTTAAGCACCCCCCCCCCCTAGGTAATTTTTTTCATATGGTCATATTTTAAATTTTTTAAAGAAAGGCACTGACAAGCACGGAGTAGGCAACATAGTGGTCAGGGTTTGCTTTTCTGGACAAGGGATTGTGCAAATTCATAAGATCGATGGAATTATAAATCGTTTCAAGTATCCCGACATAACAAAGAACGTGATGTTGTCATATGCTGATGAAGAGATGCAAATCGAATGGAGGTTCCATCATGATAACGATCCAAAACATGCAACAAAAGTGGTTAAGGATTGGTTTCAGAGCAGTGGGATACAAATTCTTCGTAACCCAATTGAGATCTTATGGGAGATCGCTAACACGAAAATCAACCAAGAAAATTGTAAAACAAAGAAAGATTTTTTTCGAAGCTATAAAAATAGCCTGAGAAGCAATATCACCGGATATAATTTATAATTTAATACCCTCTATGCCTAAAAAATATGCGTGTGTCATCCAGAATTAAGGATTCGCAACGAAATAATAATCTCAATATTTTTTTTAGAAGAGGGTGCTTTAGTTTTGTCCACTTCGATTTGCGACGTAAAATGGTTTTTGGATTTAAATTTTTTATCTATAAATTGCTGAAATCCTTAGGTTTTTGTTTATCAATAATAAAGATATAAATAAATAAATCCGAGTTTATATTATAAATAAATAAAAAAAATCACATGAGGTGTCATGGGACACCCGGTTGGAACGAAGTTTCTTCGCTATATGTATATTATGTACTAGTTAGTTCCAGAACGTATAAAGATCCCTTTCACACTCGGCAAGTTACTTGCGCAAGTCTCTTGCCCAAGTCTTGGTTTGTTGATGACAGAGGTAAGGTCGGGTTAGGGGAATAAATTTGAGGTACAGACTTGCTTGTACTCGGAAAGTTGAAAAACTGACTTGCGCAAGTAACTTGCCGAGTGTGAAAGGGGCCAAAGCGCCCGTTGAAAAGTACGATAACTTAAATAGATCTTTAAGAATAGGTACTTTTTGTAAAATACAAAACTTTTTTTAAGACCATTTTTTTTCTGCAATGTATTTTTTCAAAAAAATTTATATTTTTACGTCCTTTTTTAAGAATATGTATTATATTTTCCGGAATATGTAGATATTATATAGGTCCTTTTTTAAAGAGAGGATGTTTAAAAGATAATGCTTTTTAAGAAAAGGTACTATTTTTAAGAAGAAGTACTTTCTGTAAGACAAAGCCATAAGAGTCTGATTTTTTTTTACAAAGAAGTACTTTTGTAAGAGCAAGTACTTTTTAAAGAAGTGGTACTCTTTTTAGGAAAAGGTTATTTTTTAACAAAATTTACTTATTTTCAGAAAGCCAACTTACCCCAGGAAAAATAGGTAATATTTTACTTTTAAGAAAAGGAATTTGTGTAAGAAAAGATATTTTTTATAACAAGATATTTTTTTTTTTAAGAAAATGTTTTTTTTTAGGAAATGGTATTTTTTTACAATTGGTAATTTTTTCAAGAATAGGTAAATTTTTAAGAGTAGGTAGATAGTAGATATTGTCCTATTAAATGAGACAAACTTAAACCATAGACACAATGTAATATTTAAAAATTATAAAATCAAAACAAATATCGAATTGATGCAACAAGGGGTGGGGGAACTGCTATATTACTCAAGAATTACATACACTACTACAGTCACGATAATAAAAGTAGTTATTCGCTAGATGCTTTAGATACATGAGCCACATAAAGATACCCGTTGACTGCGACAACTTTTTAGTTATTACATGTGCGTACTATCCGGCCGGCAATATAAATTCAATACGAGCAGACTTGCAAAAACTATTTGATTTTATGAATCTTCAAAATTCAAATAACTACTATGTACTAGCGGGAGACTTGAACTGCAAGCACACAGAATGGGGTAATACTGTTAATAACGCAAAAGGCAATAACTTACAAAAAGTCAACATCGAATTCCTTACACTTCCAACATGTTCAGCGAAGCCCGCTTTCCTTAGCCGTAATTATGTCATAATGCCTTCCATTGAAGCCAGCACACTTCACAATTGCATGACTATCACAAAGCCAACATGAAAGAACACAACCCTCATATACGTCCCTGACTGTACAAATTTAGTAATAATTACCAAATCCTAAAAGTATGCAGAATAATACTGGGTTGTATACTGGGTTATAGCATAATACGGTTAAAAAAAAGCGTAGAATACGTCTTACCTTACGGTATAGGGAGTCATGTCAGATTGTTATTGTTGTAATCTTTATTTCATTGATTACACAGTGCAACACGAAAAAAAATAACCATATACGGACACCACTACGTGATAAAAGACTAAAAAAAAAGACCCGTGTCTCCCAATTTTTCCCAAAGTCATGCACTTTTTTTTTATGGGCCGCCAAAGATTTGGGACCTCGGTATCATTTTCGTAAAAATGTGATCATTTTCTCAGGCTCATATCTTGCAAACCATTCAGAATTTCGATTTACTCTCTCTCTGAGGCAAAGTTGTAGCTCTTGTCATAAAGAAAAAAATTGCGAACATATAAAATCAAAAAAACTTCACCTTCCAGATCAAAATCGCAAAAAACTTAAAAAAATTCGATTTTTTTTACCTTTTTTCCCGTGTTCAGGTCCATAGGTAGCAAACCGTTCAAAATTCAAGGGAACAATCAACTACAAAAATTTACCTAAGATCTCAATAAACAAATTTCTAGAACATATAAACTTCCTAGAGATGATTCTTAACACTGTTTAGGTAGCACGCAAAAGTGAAAAATTTGCCGAAAATTTTTTAATTTCATTTTTTTTACCTTTTTCTCCTGTTCAGGTCCATAGGTAGCAAAAAATGAAATATGCCTGGCCAGAACCATGTGTTTGTCCAAGGGTTAACACCGTTTAGGTAGCGCTTAGGTATCACGCGATCATGCACCGACAGCAGCAGCACAGGCAATGCAGTAAGCTCAGCACACGCAACAAGGGACGCAGCACACAATATAAAAGCGACACGACGCTCACAGGTGATCATGATGCAACCAGTTGCTATGCATGCGTAAATTACACATGTCGTCTAAATCGACATTCTGAGAAGAACAAAATTTATAAAGCAACTGCAACAGCCACACTACCAGTGCTTGCACCTGAAAATTTTGTATCACCAAGGCCGCCAACTCCAGATCGTACTACAGAATTTACAGCAATGAGTACAGCAAGTGGTGTTACTTATGAAGATCCATTTGATACCGAATTTTTGTTCTTTATGACAAGAGCTACAACTTTGCCTCGAGAGTAAATCGAAATTCTGAACGGTTTGCAAGATATGAGCCTGAGAAAATTATCACATTTTTACGAAAATGATACCGAGGTCCCAAATCTTTGGCGGCCCATAAAAAAAAAGTGCATGACTTTGGGAAAAATTGGGAAACACGGATCTTTTTTTTAGTCTTTTATCACGTAGTGGTGCCCGTATATGGTTATTTTGCCATGACTTAAAAAATTACACACAGTGTTATGAGGAAACGGCGAGATAACTTTTTTAAAAATTTTTTTGTAGGTAAATGAAGATGTTATCTTTCGTTTGATATACATTTCATATTGGTTGATATCTTCCTAATATTTAAATTTCTCAAAATGAAAATTGTTTAAACACATACACTCAAACATATGTGTGGTGTTTGGTTGAGTGTTTGAGTTTGTAGCGTGAACACAAACTATGCTGCTGTTTCAGTGTGGACCAGGGACGTGAACCGGTTTTGAACCGAACCGGTTTTGAACCAGAAAACCGCGTTTTTCTACTTATTGACTGAACCATTAACCGAACCGAAATTGTCCACAAATGTTTGATCCGAACCGAAAACCGAACCACTTTTTATAAAGGTTCAAAGGTTCGTTTCGATAAATTTACAATAGACAAATTTTTAAATTTTTCCATTGTTGAAGCCAGATTCAACAATAAGGACCATCTGAGTATCGATAATAATTTACCTTACCTAGTGTCTACACTTGCGAGAAATACTGTGATATTTTGTGGTCTGATTGGCAGATTGGCAGATTTGTACGCTCTGATTGGCTGTTTACAGCAAATCACAGTATTTCTCGCAAGTGTAGACCCTAGGTCAAGTCAAAACGATTTATAACACTTATTCTTTTGATTCTTCTTTTTAGTTATTTTGCCATGTGGCAATATCATATGTAAAGAGCAATGGCAACCCATCTCATTTGACACTTGTTACTTAACATGGCGCGTTAGTGCAACTTGAAAAATCTTGTAAAAATGTCGAATCATCATCCAGTTCGCAATTATTTTATTTATCGCGAGTCGATTGATAAAAGCGAGTGCAAACATTGCAATGTGCAAATGAGCGGAAAACATGCTCAAAATTTACTTCGCCATTTGAAAAGAAAGCACACAGATGTTTACGAAAAAATGCAAGAGCCCAAGAAGGTAAAATCGGATTCTAGTTCCGCCCAGGAAAAATTAGAAAAATATTTTAAAGTGTCGTCCCATATGATAAGTGTAACAAAAGATCAATTGTTTGATGGATGCGTCGAGCTAGTTACCAAAAATGGTCGCCCTCTTGCATTGATCGAAGACAGTGGCTTCCGAAAAATTATTGAGCCACTTTGCCAGTCATTGGGAATATGTATTAACAAATCCAACATAAGACAAAAAGTCATAGAAAAGGCAGTAAACTTACGTGACAATCTTCGCTCAAGCCTTCGCAACCGGTAAATTACTTTTTTTTATTCTGGACTAAAAAATGTACTAACTATTTAATTTCACTCAGGTAGTTTTCTCTGAAGCTTGATTGCGTCACAAGATTGGACCGCTCTATAATGGGAATAAATGCGCAGTACTGCGAGAATGGAGTTATTATCATACAAACACTAGCTATGAAGGAAGTCCATGTTAAACATACCAGTTTGAATTTAACTCATATGCTAATGGAGGTGTTAGAATCGTATGGTGTAAGCCTGGCCCAAATTTGTTCTATCACCATAGACAACGCTGCAAATATGGTCAGTCTAGGAAATTTTGTCAATAAAGAACTACAAAATATTGACAATGTCAATAGCGACAAAAACGATCATAACATGATAGACTTAGAGTTTGATGAAGATGACGAAAGTGATGGAGAAAATAAGAATGTTGCTGCTTTAGACGCTAGCTATTGTGAAATTTATTCAAATTTGGAAGTTGATTTGGCAGCCAGTGATAACATAATCGTTATAAGATGTGCTTCACATACCTTGAATTTAGCTGTATGTGATTTTCTAAAGGAAATCAAAGACATCCGCAGCAAAGTAAAAACGGTCGTTAAAAAACTAAGAACTCCAACATTATTGCATCTGTTACGTGCAGAAAAGCTGCGTAAACCTGTTAATGAATGTGTAACGCGTTGGGGCTCCACTTACAACATGTTTCTAAGTTTATTGCAGCTTAAAAGTTTTTGTGAGAAAAGCGCTGCTGATATTGCAGATTTGCTTATAAGCGAAACAGATTGGTTGACTATCAAAAGCGTTTGTTCAGTTCTGGAGCCCGTTTATGTAACATCTGTTAAACTTCAAAAAAAAGAACTTCTTTTAAGCGATTTATATTTTGCATGGTATTCATGCAAGCGTAAAATTGATAAAATCTGGGGAAAGTATGGCGCTATATTTTCTCAATCACTAAAAAAACGTGGGGAAAATTTGCTTCGGAACCCGTATGTTTTGGCTGCTGTATATTTGGATCCACGGTATCAAATATTCCTTACTGATTCTCAAAAAACTGTTGCAATTGAACAGATTATAAATGTTTTTAATCTAAAATCGAAATTGATTGGTATACGGCTAGTGAAGACTCGTCAATATCTTCAAAAATTAGTACCGATGACGAAATTGATGAAATTTTGAAAGAAATGGGGAAGAATGAGACAAAGTTCAAAAATAGATCTTTAATAGATAAAATCAAATCGTTTGATAATACAAAGCGGCTTTCAAATAATATTGATGTTTTAAAATTTTGGCATAACTACCCAGACGAAGTACTATCTAAATTAGCTCAAATTATTTTGGGTGTTCCTGCAACCCAGGTCTCGGTGGAGAGGGCATTTTCCACCCTAAAATTTATTCTCGGAGACCTGCGGGGAAATATTAACGAGGACTTACTAGAAGATATTCTTCTCATCAATCTCAACTGATAAATTTAAAAAATTTTTATGAAATAAGATTTGTTTTACTACGTACTTTACATACTTATAGCGTTTTACATAAATTATATGTATATGTATACTTATTGGTATGTTTCTATAATCATTTGTATTTTTACTGAATAAACATAACACAAATATCCAGTTTTTTTTTTAAGTCCCGAACCGTTGAACCGAACCGAAACCACGGTTCAAAGAAAAAAAAAACCGATTTCATGAACCAATCCAAAAGTGCAAAAACGGTTCGAACCGCTGAACCGAACCGACCAAATTGTTCACCTGGTTCACGTCCCTGGTGTGGACACAAACCTTCGGCTGTTGTTTTGATTTATGAAATATTGAAATTTCGTATATTTACTTATGTATTTAAGTGAAACAAAATGTTAAATGTGAATTTGAATTTAACATGGATATATAATTATAAAAAATATATGAAAAAATTAATTCATACATTTTTATGTTAAATGTAAGTGCTGCCAAGATGTAGTTTTATACCAATGATACCAATTTAAAAACATATTTATCCCATTTTTCCTATCATAAGCCCATATTATCAAAAGTAACTTTCAAATAATCAAATTGATGTGCGTCTGTTATTTATCCTTACTCTTTTAATTTGAAAACATATTTATCCTATTTTTCCTACCATAAGCTTATGTATATTATCAAAAGTAACTATCAAATAAATAAATTCATTTGCTTATGTTATTTATCATTTATTGTTATATATGTTTTCTGTCTTATCGGATGGCGTATTCTACGTTAAACTTAATGGGACAACTGTCTGCTGTTTTTTTTTTCATTTAGCCCCCATTCCGCAACGTGTGATAAGGAACTTCGTTCCAAAAAACAACAAAATAAATTAATAACTTATTTTTCTTTACAAAATTATTATATGAAAAAAATTACCTAGAGGGTTGCTAAAGTTTTGGCCAATACTGTACATACATATATACCTAAAGTAAAGAAAACATAATTAGTTCATAGCATTCTGATTAGATGAAATGCTCAGCAGCTATACCTTCGTTATGTATTATATTGCTCTCTGATACAAATACTAACAGAAATTCTCCTGCAGAATCTGGTTTGGGGTTCCAGTAGTAAAGGGCAATCACCAAAAGGGATTTGTAACATAAATTGGTGAAAACACCTTATCCATAACGTGCCAAAAGCCCCTTTTGAATTTGTTTCATCTAAATGAATGATTAGACAAATGCTATAAAAAAAAATAGTTTCCCATTACATCCCATGAAGGGACAGGGGGAGAGCTTCTCACAATCACTGAGCTGTGCGCTTTCTAGTTTTCACTCACTGATTGCGACCTACAGTTTTACACTGATTCCGAACGGTATTTTGCGAAGCTTTTTCATGGCGTCACTATGCGAGGCATTGGTCAGAGCAGGGTTCGAACCCAGGATCTCATGTACAAGTGGCGCGCACACTACCATTGCACCACCGACGGCCACAGATGAATGTTATCCTCTTTATAATTGTTACGATCTATGACAACATGAAGATTTGCTTGTATTCCAAAACACTGAAATTTCCTAGTGTCGTCGTATATAACAATTTATATTGTATGCTGGGTATGCCATATCAGTAGAATGGCTGAAAATGAATCAGTGCAAAAGGTATTCGAAGACGTACTGGAACGACATCAAAAAAATAGGACGACCAAGGCTTCGCTGAAAAGACCAGGTTGCCTGCGAGAGCTTGGTGTTACCAACTGGAGGAGAAAAGCTAAAGATTGTGCCGGTTGGAGAAACAGGTTATCTTCATATTGTAAGGACCTTAACCCCTCTGGGTCGTTTGAGGCCAACTAAGTGACTATATTTGATTAAACGGTTGTACATTTCGCCACCAATACTGGCGAACCATATTCAGGATTCATTAACGAGGTTTTTCAGAACTGTTGCTGGTACCATCGTCAATTTCTGTCTGCCAGTACTTTGCGAGTGCTGTTTTTTTTTTTACCTTCGGCAATTTCTGCCTAGGCGGTACTATGGTGTTATCATTCCGACAATGTACCAGTTGTACAATGGTACAATGTAAATGTTGTAAATACAGGGGGAGCAAAAACACTGTAAGTCATAACTAACTAATACCAAAATACTTGGGCATAGGAACTCCTGATAAGAGAATTGTCCTCCCAGCATTTCCAATAAAATAAGCGGCAAAGCATGAGAACACTGAAGCCATATGTCGAATGATAGCATTAATTTAGTGTCGTAATCTGGATTACGATAGTCCTTTTTGATGACACTTTCTAAAAATCACCCCAATTCCTTCATGGGATGTAATGGGAAACCCTTTTTTTCTACTCTATCGACTTGATAAATACAACTATCTTCTAAGTTTTATACAACTTAACATTTGTTCGCGTTTCCAAAATAAGTATTTTTTCAGTGAACGCAGACAAAAAAAATAGTAATAAACGCGAAGATATAGGATGCAGATTTTAGACCAAACTCTTTCACGACAGTCCAATACATCGCCAATTGGTGGCATGGATCTCATGCCAAATTCAGGATTAATGAAGTATTATTATGAACTGCAAGGTTTCTTCTGTCGGCCGGAAATGCATACTACTTTACTAAATGATTTACAGTTTTAGTTATTGGAATGTAAGTGACGACTTCTGTTAAATTCCCTATTTATTGCAGCATCATCAGTAAAAGATAAGTATGCATGTATGTGGCCTGCCTCATCATTCCTTACATAAATCTCATGGAGTAGTTTTAAAGAATTTTCAAATAATACTTACAGTTGTCATCATCAGAACTTGTTTCGGGCGTTCCAGTACCACCGGGGGCGCCGGCCGTGCCACTGGCACTGCCCGAACTTGCTCCATGCCCATTGGGGCTGGGACCACGGGAGCGTCTGCCATTGCGTACCAACTCCGAATTTCGTTCGGCTAGTACCATTCTGTAGTAACTAATTTTTAAAGCTGAATTGTAAGAAATCCCGCTGCTGCAGCTATTCCACTGCTGAATGTATTGGTAACAATTAGGCGAAGCCCTTTCGACGTTGGTACTAAACAAAACCGAACGGAGAGTTAATAGTGGAATCCAATTCCCAAAATAAAAGAAACTCCGCCTGTACGCACGTTTTTATTCAACTGAAATTAAAATGTAGAAGAAAAAATTACATTTATTCACGAATATATTGATTATTTTCATAAAATCTGATACAATTTAGAATTTCACTCACTCATTTTAATTTTAATCAATTTTCTCTTTACAAAAATACGAATTTTCTATTATGAAAATGCAATTCAAAAACAAAGCAAGCGACAGAAATCTGAAGTTCACATACAGCACCACACCACGCAAGTGAAAATGTGAAAATGAAGAAATTCAGCATTTGCAACGCAGCAAGCCAGCAACCCAATCACACAACCCATGTAATGACTCGGGGAAAACCACAACAGCTCACTTTTGTTGCGAACAACCATAGACCGTAAAATAACGATGGCTCCCTTCATAGGGGTAAATTAAACAAAAATGCAATTTCCAAAATCAAACCAATATCGCAACAAACATCAACACAGGATTCATGTGAAACCGTGCAATATAAATTACCCATTTATGGCTTTATTTTATTTATTATGTTTATTTTTATCCATTATTGCTGCTTGCTTGCTCTGAATTTTTCATAACGCACATATTTTCATGTAGATATGTATATGCTGGTATTATGTTTAGCACAAATTCACATTTAGTCTCTTTTCCACTGGTAAATATTTTTGCGATTTTTTTTTTACCTACTGCCCTTTCGAAGATTCCTTGAAACAAACAAATAATCTCTGCACAGCAGTTTTCCCTTCGTGAGTTTACACTTCAACACAATGGTTGGTATTGAATGAATGGGCAGGCAGGTAACAAAAAAAAAAAACAAAATCTGAAGAGTTGCAGTGTTGCTGAATACACAATAGACAGCTCACTGTGCCATACAACCATACTTTTCTTTTGACATCCAGTTTCTCGCAACACAACAGTTATTGACTACCATCCTGTCCCATTTTCACTCCAGTAAATGTACTTACAACTTTTTGTTAGGACCATCAAATTTTAACTGCATTAATTCGTTGATAAATTAGAATTTTAGAGCCTTTTTAACTTCCCACAACTTCAGTGGATTGTGGCTTTGTTGACACATTTTAAATCTACGATATTTGACTTGTGGGTATGTTCAATTTACATAGGGTTTGTCACGTATTCAGCTGTTAGTACGGAATGTGTTCAGTTTTGACATGAAACAACGGATACTCGCTTTATTTCAACGATTACTTTAACCCACATACAACATATAAAGGGCCATACTAAATCTGCGTTTACACCAGACAAGACAGTTGAGAATATGTAATAGTTATCAAAAAGAGAAAAATTGTTTCTGTGAAGACAGTACAATTTTAAGCAACCGCCGACAGTGTGGTTTGGTGTAAATTTCGTGCTCTGACTATGATTTGTTTTTGTTTACATTTGACTTCAGTGTACTAAAAGCAGATTAACATTTTATTTATACATGTTTATATCTACATATGTACTGTAAAACAATATTTCAGTGAAATGTACCACAACCTCCAATTAAAAATAAATTTTCCCATTTTGTGCGGTCTTGCTGTTTTGCGATGCGATGTTTTGTTTTCTCAAATTACCACGAAACGTCACCGACTTGGCCGCATACGTCAAATCTCTTGCCGAAGTTACTGTCGTCGACAAATCACAGACTGTGGCGAGGCAACTGAGAGAAGTGTAAGTGGGGTAGTAAAAAAGTGTGAATATTTTGGTCAAAGTAGTTTGATAAGCTGAATTAATTTTCTCTCGTGATTTTTCACTACAGTTGTCAAATCATGCGTATTTTGCTGTTGTACTCTTTTCTCTCTCTACTCTCTCTTTTGAATTCTTGTGTTGTTAGTATGTATTTATGTAGAGTTTGACAACTGAAGCGAATACAACAAAAAACAAAATGCCTGTTGTTGGTGTCTACAAGAAATACAACGCATGCTGCTATTACCATGTACATATTATTGTACCATGGTATTGCTCATAGAGGAGATTAAAATATAATATTATATTCTATCATCTGACGTTTCATTTCGCACTCTACGTCGTAGGTTTGTGCAAATGAAAGATATTCGTCGAAAGATAACGACGAAAAACTTACCCAAGGTTGAGTTACAATAACTGTTGAGTTAACTTTATCACGTCGTTTTGTTATAGAATTGTGAAATTTAAATGTGTTTTGCACTTTTTTGTTGACTTTCACCGTTGGTATGCTTTTTGTTTTGTATTTAACACAATTTTTTTGCCACACAAACACGAAATGCGGTTGGTGTAACTTTGGAAGTTGTGTATTAATAACTCTATCTGGTAGTATTGAAGCCATGCCTTGAAACATTCAACGTTTACGCAACCAAACCTATGAAGTTAAAATTATTGAGAGAACAAAATACTCTATCTAATTTGCTCTATTGTATTACTATCATAGATAAAGGAAATAATAGATATAGCGCGCCCATTGTCAACTTTGTTCACTATTTGCTGTCCTGTACTACTGTCACTCTCATTGAAGTTTCCCATAATTCTCATTGACATTTATTCAAAATTGTGGGAAATTTTTGTGAAACAAGGGAATATGTGACAAAATTTAAATGATTTTATATAATAGCATATGTTTCTTATATAAAACACTATTTCAAAGCCATGAGGCCGGTGTTGGGATATCAATAAGAGAAAACCCGTAAGACCGCCCAAAGATGAACATGCCGGAACGCCTTTTTAATCTAAAAACTTCCTCGCCCAAAAACTGTAGCAACTTCTTTGGGTCGCAGATGCCAAAACCGGTAGAGTGACTGAGGATGGTAGCTGGACCGGAGGAAGTACAATTTTTATTAGGACATAGTCGGTTTTGCAATTCGATGGTCATCGGATATTCTTCTTTAAGTAACGTGTTGTATTATTGTTTCGAAGTGATATTTTTCTTGAAAATTATTTTTCCTTTTGATATGAAATTTTAGAATTTTAATGTCAAATTTTTTTACTTTTTTTGGGAACCAAAAAATCCCATTTATTGCTTTCAATGACATCTAGAAAATTACCTATTACACTAAAATTTTCCCAACACTTGTGCTTCGTCTATTAGTTTACTTTATCTGTGATTACTATTGTCGGAGCTAACCTGTCCCATGGTACAATATCATCTACATGGTAATAGCAGTAGGCGTGTTGCAGCTGTAGGCAGCAACAACACGCATCTCTACACAAATATATACCAACAATACAAGAATACAAAAAAGTATAAAAACAAAATACATATGATTTTGACAAGCGAAATGAAAAATGGCATGGAAAAAATTTCATCACCTATTTAAACGGGTATACCTGATAGATAAATAAAATCTACCATGCACCACCGTCGGTGGTGCAATGTCTAGTGAGCACCGAACCCACCCCTGTTGCCTACCTTACATTTCCTTCGACTACGGCCACCTCGGTTAGTGGTGGCGACACTATCGAGTACTTAGCCACGAGTACTTAGCCATGAAGCTTCCGAAAATACCTTTCGGAATCGGTGTAAAGCTGTAGGTTCTAATCAGTGAGTATCTTGAGTATTTTTCCTATATCTTTATGTGTAGAAATAAATTTTTATTTAATTAAAGATATCTTTATGTGGAATTTATTTATAATTTCTATGAATTTTGTTAGTATTTAGAAATTAAAGAAAAATAGCAAAATCAGCTGATCATATACCACTACCTCTTATTTCAATCATTTTGTATGTGTTGTCATTAATGTACATGTTCAGTGAAGTACGTTTCCTTTGCTTTCCCATTTCCGTTTAATGTTCACACCGTCTTATACTAAAGATGCATATTCCGCTCTGCGGTTGAAATGATTTGCAACATGATAACATTATCGAGATAAATTTACTCGATATTGGGTATAAAAATGTATGAGAAATCACATGATAATGGAGTGATTTGTCGATTATCGAGTCGATCTGCAAGATCGAGTGCATGTAAATGCCCTATAAGATATCCATTCGCAAGAAATTATAACAAAATTTATCTAAGATAACTTTTTGTTGTCATTTCTTGAAATTGAACATGTGGCAACATTGTCATTGCTCAAGTCGGAATTTAAGTGGGAAATTGAAATACCACTTAATATCGCTTAGCTGTCCCGTACAAATTAAGCTATAATTAACATTAGCGGGGTAAAAACACACTTTTTAGTGAAAGTCAAGGCGCATTGACAAGGTAGTGTTACTACGACAACAAACACACCAAGTCTTGTCTGGTATGTTTGTCTGGTATTTTTCCACAATCAAATTCCGCACAAATGTATTCCAGGAATAAATGTATAGAAAAAACTGTAAAAAAATATGTGAGAAACTATAAATACCTAAGAAATCCGATAAAAAAATAAGTCGGGTATTCTAGTGGTACCACCACATCGATGCTCCATGGCAAAGACGATCTAGAATTATACCGCTTTTATGCTGCAACCGAAATCTCGATTGTATAGATTTCATTCACACGAACAGCTGATTTGCAGTATAAACATGATTTTAGACGACCAAAAGATGTGCGCATTTTGGCAACCCTGGTAAAAGAGAACCAAAAAGTGCTAGAAATTCACTAAAAGGCATTTCTCTCACGCGTCATATCTTGATTATTTCATACTTTTTGCATAGTTTATGTAATTTTACTTCAACATGGTTGGAACTTGACTAGTTATATACAATAACACTATCAAAAAGCTGCTCGTGTATTGAAATATTCAATGAAGAGAGTAATAGCTCATTCGCACTACAAAATAATGTGTTAGTTTCGTAGTAACACTACCTCGCCAATGCGCCTTGACTTTTAATCAAATCCTTCAGATTTTTTTACGACATTTGATAACATAGATAAAGTAAACTAATAGATGAAGCACAAGTGTTTTAGTGTAAAGGTAAAAGAAAAAAATATCAGTGTCTCATATGTCTAATTTTTTACCGACACGTTACTTAAAGTAGAATATTTGATGGCCATCGAATTGCAAAGCCCTGTCACCACCGTCTATGTCCTAATAAATTGGTTCTTCCTCCGGTTCAGCTACCATTCCCTGTTAAGAGTCCTCAGACACTCTAACGGTTTTGACAACTACGACCACAGAAGTTGCTTAAGTTTTTGGTCGGGGAAGTTTTTACTTATAGAATAAAAAGGATATCCCACAGCGGCCTCATGGCTTTGAAATAGTTTTTATATAAGAAAGAAATCCTATTATGTATGTAAAATCATTTAAATTTTATCACATTTTCCATTGTTTAAATTACTTTCACAAAAATTCCCCACAATTTTGAATAAACGCCCGCTATGTCTATTAATTTCTTTATGTTTGATACGACATCAAGAAAATATATTCCTCCAACTATTATGAAATTGATATGAATTGGGCAACTACGTTGCTGTCAATGATGCATAGTTGAAATGTTTTCAAATAAAAACAATTATAACCAAGTATTTCAACGTAGTTGTATTTAACTTGGTTAATTGCGCTACCTCAACACCCGTAGGGCCTGTTCGTAAAAACTTCACTACAGGCTCGTAAATGCAAACTCTAGCAACATTGCATGCGTCAATGTTCATAAATGCAACAACACCTTTCTGCAAATTTGCATCATAAAAATGCCTGATGCACAGAATGACTAATTTAAAATTTGTAACGGCCCCATATTGGCAATCAAAAATCCCCATGCCAAGTCATCCGGCAACTATCCGACTAAACTGACCTAAAACAATAACATTACCCGTCAGTTATTGCATCATGTGCAATGGAATTTGTGGAATGTGCCCAAACCAGTTTTCGTCTAAGAAACTGTTTGTTTTGCACCCCACCCCAACATGTACTTGCAAACGTTTTGCACACGACACCCATACGCACAAGTAAACGTTTACACATAACACCAAGCCTTACAATCAAACGTTTACGCATCACCCGTAAAGCGACGAGTAAACGTATACACACGCACACATACAGGCAGACAATGGAATGTGGGATAACGGACAACGATCGCTTAGCTGCTGCGAAAATTTACATCTGTCTGTCATTGATAATTGTGAAATTAAACCAAACGGTCGACAGCAGTCTCCAATACAAGTGAAGTAGTAAAAATTTTAAAAGTGGTGAAATTAATTGATTAAAGTTTGAAACGCAAGTCAGCGGTAGTGACGAATTAAGTTTTGAAAGTCATCAAATTGCTGGAATCAGTATATTACGACGTTTCTGTCTCCAACGAGACCAAACAAGACCTCAATCCAATTCCCGACCCGAAACAAGGACATAGGAGGTAAGATTGTAGACCATGTGGACGAGAAGAAATTTTGTGTCAATAGATCCTCATTGTGTGTTTGTTTTTAGCCTCCCAGATTAGGAACCGGAATCGCCGGCCCAGGACATTTTCAGACCACCGAGACACCACCGAGATTACGCGCTTCCACCGAGACCAAGACGTCATTAGTGTCTCCGACACCTGCTAGTCTCGGGGAAGCGTAGTACCAGGGGAAAGTCCGGGAATCTCTCGGCAAAATCTGACCTACAGGCCTAGCCAGCGCCAGGTGTACAAGAATCGACAATAACATCAGTATAGCAGTGCAAAAATCTTCAAAATTTCGTCCACCATCATTCAACTGCTCGGGTAAAACAGCTAAAGAAAAACCCCCCCTTGAGGAAGAAAAAGGTAAGTCCGTTGTTTCTTTAACCCCCGGACTTACAAGTGAATCTTGGACATAGGGCAAGATTAGGGAAAGTGCAATTTTCGCGAAGTAACCTGAAATCAAAGAAAATCTCGACCAAGCAAAAATAAAGTGCGGAAGATCGTTGAATTAATAAACGAATGTCGACCATAATTGAAGAGTTCCCGCATACACAATTATTAATCCACTAGCGTAAGAGTCATAGTAGATAAGTAAAATACCAGAGAGAAAAATCAGTGCACCTAAATATCGTCTAAATTGTATGATAAGAAAATCTTGGATTTCTTGAATTAAAATTGAAATAAGTGCACCTAGACAAAGTTGAAGTCTCATGGTTATAGATTTGTAATTAAATTAAAATCAACGTGAAAACCAGTGCCTATTGTTAAAACCTAAATTCCATGGTTTGAGAAATTAAATTAAACGCGAAAACAGTGCACGGGGTTAATTCCAAGTTAAAGAAGATTGAAGATATTAAAGTAAGAAACAAATTCAGTGCACGTTGTTGAAACCAAAATTCCATGATTATAGAATTCGGAATTTATTAAAGTAAAAATAAAATCGGTGCACATAATTGAAATCTATATTTCGTTAATGAAAACTTTTGAAATAGTAAAATCGAGTTAAAGTTCAGTGCACTTTGTTGTAGCCATGAATTCGGGCTAACAAGAAAATTTTGTAAATAATTTATATGGAATCAAAATCTGTCCATATCGTTGGCACCACGATTTCATTGACAAAAATTTTAGAACATAGGAACCTAATTGTAAACGGTGCCCATTAAATTGATTCGGGACGGCCTCCATTGTGCCCACGTATGTGTAAAATTGAAATTACACTATCCTACCGATAATAAAATTTATAAATTGTGAAACCAAGGCGAAATGAGAAGATAAACTGAATAACTTTCGCCGACTAGAATCCACCGTTCAGACAATATAATTAAATTTTATGGACAGACACACACGCCCTCTGACATTATATCATATTGACCTAAATTTTGCTTATCTTCCTATATTATATTTTTATATTTTTTAATGGCCATTTCAACTTATACGTGATATATTTACAATTATACAAATAATTTCAGCTTTTATATACTATACGAGGGTAGCCCGAGTAATTTTCGGGCCAACATTAATATATATTTAGGATTCTTTTGATAATTTTTGATCGGCTTTCATTAATTACCCGCAATGGGGTACCTTGGGGAACACTAGGTCATTCCCAAGAAAAAGTTTACTTTCTCAAGTTGCAAAGGTTCAGATAGTTAAGATTTATCTAGTCCCTAAGCAAAATATTGTTAGTATTTTAAGTGATGATAATTTTTATTGAGCATACCTTTGAGAGGCGCTCCCTTATTCCAGTCACTTTGTCACTGATGTATTTTAATTTCGCCCTATGGGCCATATTAGGATTAAGTAATTGAAATTGTATATGTCAAACCTCTGTACGAGGACGAATAAATTTTGTGTATTAATCCGATCTTTAGTTGTCATTAGTATGGCTGAGTAGTTGGCCAGTTTGGTAAAGTAGGGGTATGTGAAGGTAAGTCTCCGTGGATTAACATATTGGGACTCTGAGAAGAAACAGAGTCATGGTGAAGCTGTAGGGGCTTCGTGAGGGTGGGCTACGCTGACATCAACACCAGTCAGCAAAAATATCGACAAATAAGATACTTTCCCTACGGTCGCAAAACAATTTTCTTTAAATATTACACAATCAAATTAATTCGATTTCGAGATCGCATTTGTATTTCTTTTTCTAATGACGTATCTGCTCGGGCTCCGTTTAAATTTTTATTTTTATTATGTCGGTCATCGGTTTAAGTCCTGCTTAGACCATTCGTCTTGGTATGTAATCTTGATGTTCCCACGTCAGATTGTGTTTACTTCATCGAGTGGAAAGATCCCCCCCGTCCGGCGAGTTTACCAGCCCGGCATACGCATGGCATACCAAGCATGCCGCTCGATGTTGTACCAACAAGCATAATTCATCTTTTTAGAAAACCTTATCAATCTGGCACCGCAGGGACATAATGGCGCCCAACTCTACGCATTCCTTGGGAATGCGTTGAGAAGGAGGTCGTTAGGTGTCTGTGGGAACGGGACAAATTCTGTTTATTTTTTAATTAGTTTAATTTTAATTTAACTTTATATAATTTGTTTTAGAGAACTGGCAGCTACAAAATGTTCCTGGACAATTTTATTTCATTGGCCTTTTATCCAATTCGGAAATATGCCATTTTACAGAGAAGTCCCACTTTATGACGATTTTGTCTTTAGAACTAGTGAAGTATAACTTAGCTTGGAAGTTATATTTTTTTAATATAAAATGTTCAACAGTCACAAGCAGGATTCCAATTCACATCCCCATACGAACGTTTCGAAGTTTGGGAACTACATCATCAGAGGCTTAGTTGAAATAATTCGATAGTTTTTTATTGTCTCATATGTCTAATTTTTTACCGATGGATGGGTCACAAAGGTGGCATAATCATGTGCGTGGTATTCGCCAAATATGTGAATAGATTTCAAAACAAACTAATTTCAAATTACTCCGAAGTCTCCGACTTCAAATGCCGGTAATTTGCTAGACTGGCTTTTTTAAATTAAAATAAAATTATCATATAAAAAATATTTTTTTTTCAATATAACATTATGTATTCAAATATTAAAAAAAATATTTCCAATCTAATTTAAACTATTTTTATTTTATTTATTTAAATTTTGTAGCTCATTTGCTAAAAGTAACATAATCCCATTTTTTGGGTCAAAATCCCTCTTTTCAATCAAAAATAGTTGGTCAGGTTACGGATATAGAAACCCCAAAATAACAGTAAAACCAGGGGGTTTCGATGACACAGCTGATCGACCTAGCTGCAAATTTGATACAGAACAGAATGTGAAAGAGAGTGAGCGATAGCCGAATTGGAAAAACGGACTTTAAATTTATAAAAAAGTCCGGACTTTAAATTTATAAATGCCTGCATCTTCATATTGGGATACCTGATGACTCTTTCAATGTCAAAGATGCATTGATGTTATGACAGTTATTTACCATTGTTTTCACCAATTTCGACACCATCAGATCGTAACACTGGAAGTGAGGCAGTAAAAGCTGCAACATATACTTTTGTCTTCAACTTCCTCTTACTTATTCCAACAGCATAATTAATGTATGCGTAGCTCCTCGTTTTGTAATGACCGTTTTTTTTTTTGCCCAGATTACCGACTTAGCAAAATGCATGTATCCTCTTCGTCGATGTAACCAATTCAAAAGAGTGCTATAGCAATTATTGCACACTGTATACGGCGTGTTACTTGTACACTATACGACCACAAACGTAACAAAGTTCATTTATTTTTGGGCAGACGCTTTTTTCACTTTGATTAAACTGCGGATGAAATTGTACTTTTCGCTTTCGTAAACACGTGTTGAATGAGAAAAAGTGGTGGAGTGATCCCTTATAAATACCTCGTACGTTTTTACTGAAGTACCTGGAAAAAATTATATGCCCAATTTATTACTGATCAATCATCTTTGATCAACGATCAAACATTAGCGGCATTCATGCAAACGTGAAAGCCGAGAACTTTTGCTCAGCGCAAGTTTCCCTCGCACCGTTGCATGAGGCACCAGGTAAAGTTGCTCAGCGTAGTTGTGCTCAAAACCATATCAGCTGACCAAGATGGATACATAAGGTGGTAGCAGCAGCAATTGCATGTATTATGTATGTGTACTTTTTCTACTGTTCTAGTGCTATCACCTTATTTATCCATCCTAGTCAGATGACTACGAAATGTCAAAAGTTTACACGTTTCTCCATCCCACGTTTGCGCAGCAAATTTGCCTCGAAAACTTTCCACTTTTGAGCAAGTCCCTTTGTATGGGAAATTTGTTTGTTTTGACGTTTGCTGTGCAAGTTTACGATGTTTTCGAGTTTACGAGGTTCTTTCGAGCTTTCATGAAGACCACTATTATTTAAACTCTGAATTCGTGTTTTAGGTTAATAGTTGATTGCTGTTTAAACAGCCAAAGTCGGGCATTTAAACTATGATCAAATGACCATATGATTTTGACAAAAAACACAAAGTTTATTTAATTGTTAATGTGACCAAATATAATAACCACCCTAGTTGAATTAACAATAAAAACGCATCATTTAACTCGTATTGCATTTAGAACTACATTTCTGCTCAAATACTATCCAATTACATTAAATATTTTGTATTTTATCAATTCACTTTTCTTTTGCAAATGTCGTCAGCTTGATGCATTGTAACGATTAGCCGATAAATGTATGAATACCGGTAATTTTTCGTAGCATTTGCCACTGTTGCCATATAGGTAGAAACATAATTCGACAAAGCACTGAAAACTATTTTCGTATTTAAAGCCAGATCAGACATAACCCAAAATCAACTGATTACCAATTTAAATAATCAGTCAAAAATAAATATCAAATGGTTTTCCGAACAATTGGACCAGTATTGTATAATTCGTTTTCACCCGTTGTTCTTAAATTTCACGAGAATTCAATCATATAAATAGCCTACAGTTTATTAAAAAACATTTATCAATTTCATGATTTTTCCCACGAATAATGGCTGTTTTTTTATTCCATTAAGCTATTGCCAATGACGACTTTCCAAATAAAACGATTCACACTTAATACCATAGATAAAGGAAATAATAGATATAGCTGAAGTTTCCCATAATTCTCATTGACGTTTATTCAAAATTATGGGAAATTTTTGTGAAAATATTTTAAACAAGGGAAATGTAACAAACTTCAAATAATTTTAGACAATACAACTTTTTGTCTTATATAAGAGACTATTTAAAGCCATGAGACCGGTGTTGGAGATATCACGAGGAGAAACCCCGGAATACCGCCAATGTCTGAACATGCCGGAACGCCTTTTTAATCTTAAAACTTCCACCGAACACAAACTGTAGGATCTCACTCTTGGAATCGTTGCCGAACCAATTTCCTAAGACATAGACGGTGGCGCCATGGCTTTGCAATTCGATGACCATCAGATATTCCATTTTAAGTTGCTTGTTGTACTCTTGTTTTAAAGTGCTATTTTCATTGAAAATAATTTTTTCTTTTAATATGAAATTTTAAAATTTTAATGTCATATTTTTTACTTTTTTTGGGAACAAAAAAAAACCATTTATTGCTTTCAACGACACCTAGATAATTACCCATTACACTAAAATTATCCCAACACTTCCGCTTCATCTATACGTTTACTTTATCTATGCTTAATAAATAAATAAATAGTTTCCCATTACATCCCATAAAGGGACTGGGGAGAACTTCTCACAATCACTGAGCTGTGCGCTTTCCAGTTTTCACTCACTGATTGGGACCTACAGTTTTACACCGATTCCGAACGGTATTTTGAGAAGCTTTTTCATGGCTAGATACTCGATAGTGTCGCCGTCACTATGCGAGGTGACCGCCGCCGAAAGAAAATTTGAAGGTGGTCAGAGCAAGGTTCGAACCCAGGCTCTCATGTACAAGAGCCACGCACACTAACCATTGCACCACATGCCTTGGCAAAATTCTTCTTCAATGGGATATTTTCAAGATGGAGCTGAAAGCAATAATTATAACATTTGATCCCAAATAAAATATACCTTGTGAGATGTGTTTAGAACAGGTGATAGCAGTAGGTGTTATTGTCAACATAACAGGCATTTTGTTTTGTTTAGTGGGCCGATGCTGTACAAGTCAACACAAACGAATACCAACAATAACAGTGCACCAAAAAAGCACATAACCAAAATGCATTTGAATTAGAAAGTGGGGAGCACAACGACATGAAAAAAACTAGATTAGTTCGAATAGCACAACCTGGAAAATGATACAATTTTTGCATTGAAAAAATGTCCCACACTGTTGAATAAACGTCAGTGAACGTTATGAGAAACGTCAATAAAAGTCACGAAACGACAACACAGCACCTAGTGGCAGTACTTGACAACGCCTGTACGATATCAACTTATTTCCTTTATCTATGATACTACTAAAAAAAATAAAAAATAAATGCGATACGGCAACACCATGGTACAATAATATCTTCATGGTAACAGCAGCGCGCGTTGTTGTTGTTGTAGGCAGCAACAACAGGCATTTTGTTTTTGTTCTATTCGCTTCAGCTGTCAAACTCTACACAAATACATACCAACACAAGAATGCAAAAGAGTACAAAAACAAAATACATGTTAGTGTGACAGCCAAAGCAAAGAACCTCATGAAAAAAATGAAAACAGCTGTTCTTACGACTTTACCATGAACATGTTATTGTACTATGGGCAACACGTTTGTAGCAAGTGCTAACAAATACATGGTAGTAACAAATGTTGTTGTAGTTGTAAGCAGCAACAACAGATATTTTATTTTCGTTCATTCGTTTCAGTTGTCAAACTCTACACAAATATATACCAACAATGAAAGAATACAAAAAAGTATAAAAACAAAATATATATGATTTTGACAAGTGAAACGAAAAATGTCATGGACAAAATTAAATCACCTGTTTAAACGACTATACCTGATAGATAATTCTACCATGATCAATATGTATAACATTTATCAAGCGTTGTGGTGAACAATTTAATTCCAATTTTGTTTTCAATCGGAAATAAAAATCTATCCTTCAAATTTAGAGATATAAAAGTAAACGTAGTCTTCCATTAAATAAAATAATTTTAATGAAATTAAAATGTGTAAGCCATTTTGCAATTTTCTGCTTTCGAGTCTCTCCTTGATAACATTTTCATTCACAAGAAATGATAACAAAATGTATCTAAGATAACTTTTTGTCGCCAATTCTTGAAATTGAACATGTGGCAACATTGCCATTGCTTAAGTCGGAATTTAAGTGGGAAATCGAAATATCACTTCCCTACAAGAAATGAATGATGGAAACTAACACACACAATATTTTTGCACTGATACACTTGCAACTATTTTATACTGAGTTCCATTTGCAAGAGTGAAACAACCCTACAACCCTTCGGTCATTCGACCGTCAGTGTTGATGCAAACTTGAATTTGTTGACGTTTAAAAAGTAAAATTTGTGAATCCTCGACAAAGTGGAACGACAAAAGTTTTGTTAGAACTTCATTATCGCTAAATATCGTGGAATAAAAATAAACAGTGGAAAAGAATAAACTTATGTGCTCCAAAAAACAAAGATAATGATTGTGAGAAATAGGGCATTTAAAAGCCATCAAAAAGTAGTGGAAGATTCTGTCTGGCATGCCTGGACAAACTCAGGACAATGAAGTCGGCAGTATGCTCCCTTTCCTGACCATTACAGCGGTGCAAGAGGTAGAGCAGAAATTGGGAACCCCAGATTTTGCTCAAGCAATATCAACAAACTAAAATTTATGGTTCGATATTTTAATATTTATACAAACTTCTTCACAGAAAATATACTGAAAGAGGCGTCAGAGGATGTCAGCAGTGTCTGCCCCCCAATGTTCACGGATAACCTGCTTGATATATACAATTGGGATGAGAGGTGGGAAAAGCATGCGATAGGGAAGCTTATGTGGTTCAACAAGACTGCGTGCATACATATTTTTGTCTATACATATTTTTGTCTATAAATGATTAAATAATTATTAATTTATATACATTCATATATACTTATTATTATTAATATATTTATATATCTCCTTTTCAAAGTTTACATGTGTATGTGGGTTTGCCTCCCGCCACCGTTCATAATGGCAGTGAAAATACGTAAACGAACAAGAAAACATAAACAACCCCTATTTGTTGACGACCCCCGCAAACGTTATAAGGACCACGATTTACGGATATGCACTTGGAATGTAAGAACTCTATATAGATCCGGTACAAGTATCCAACTGGCAGATTCCCTCGAAAGTTATAAGGCTGACATTACCGCTATCCAAGAAATGCGATGGACAGGACATGGCTGCACAAGAAAAAGAAACTGCGATATATACTACAGTTGCCATGAAAAAAACACGAATTTGGTTGCGGATTTGTAGTTGGCAAAAGACTGCGACATCTAGTCTCTAGGTTCAATCCTGTGAGTGAACGAATAGCCACAATCCGCATAAAAGCGAAATATTTTTATATTTTCCTAATTTGTGTGCATGCCCCGACAGAAGAGAAAGATGATGATGCCAAAGACATATTCTATGAGCTCCTAGAGGAAACGTATGACCGCTGCCCTAGCCATGACATTAAGATTGTACTAGGAGATTTTAATGCGAAAGTAGGAAGGGAGAATGTGTTTAATCCAACTATTGGTAATTTCAGTCTACATGCTGACAGTTCCGACAACGGTATGGGACTGATTGGTCATTAGTGGTACAAGATTCCAGCATAAAGACATCCACAAGGCTACTTGGGTATCCCCTGATCAAAGAACTAAGAACCAAATTGATAACGTGGTAATTGATGGAAGGCACTCATTCAGTGTAATGGACGTACGAGTGATCAGAGGAGCTAACATCGATTCCGATCACTACCCGGTAGCAGCAAAGGTTCGCACAAGATTAAGTAGAGCGCAAATCGTACGAAACCAGACGCAGAGGAAGCTGGACATCGGAAAGCTGCAATTACCAGAGGTAGCCACAGCCTACTCAAGGAAGCTCTCGCAACTTTTGGCACAGAAATGACGATTCTGATGCGCAGTGGAAACCCATTTCCGACTAATGGACATCGGAACTAATGGACATGGTTCAGGGTCCCCCTTCTGTAAAGACAAGGACGGAAATCTCGTCGCAGATGTGCAGAGCATGTTGGGAATATGGAGAGAGCATTTCTCCGCGCTACTAGTACCTGAGACATCCAATGACGATGGGACAATCGATCACAATATGGACAACGACGTCGATTGCCCCCCCTCCTAACCAAGACGAGGTCAGAACAGCTATTGCCCGGCTTAAGAACAACAAAGCCGCAGGAGCCGATGGATTACCGGCGGAGCTGTTTAAGGCTGGCGGCGATGAGCTGATAAGGTGCATGCATAAGCTCAATAGCAAAATTTGGTCAGATGAATGCATGCCCGGCGATTGGAGTCTCAGTGAACTATGTCCCATATTTAAAAAAGGTGACCCGAGTATGTGCCAACTACCGTGGAATAAGCCTTTTATCCATAGCATATAAGGTTCTATCAAGTATAATGTGCGAAAGACTAAAACCAATTATCGCTAACCTGATTGGAACATACTAGTGTGGCTTTAGGCCTATAAAATCGACAACTGACCAGATTTTCACGCTACGCCAAATCCTGGAGAAGACACGAAAAACAAATTGACACCTATCATCTATTTATCGATTATAAGGCAGCCTTCGATAGCCCGATACGGGAGAAATTCTTCGAAGCAATTTCTGAGCTTAGTATTCCTGCAAAACTCATACGCCTTTGCAGGATGACCTTGACGAACACCAAATCCGCAGTGAAAGTTGGTAAGGATCTTACCGAACCTTTCGAAACTAAGCGAGGCCTCAGGCAAGGCGACACCCTATCGTGCCATCTCTTTAACATCTTAATGGAGATCATTATGAGAAAAGCTGCAGTCAATATGAATAAAACCATCAGCAGCAAAAGTCACATGCTGCTCGCGTATGCTGATGATATAGATATCATTGGGCGCACAATTAAAGAAGTTACTGCAGTTTTTTCGAGAATTGAGAAGGAGTCAGCAAAAGTGGGTCGGACTGTAAATGAGGACAAGACAAAATTAATGGTTTCAACGAACAGGGCCTCCACGCGATTAGACCAAAGCGTGAACGTTGATAACCGTTATAACTTCGAGGTCGTGGACGAATTTATATACCTCGGATCTGCCGTGAACAAAAACAACAACGTCAGCCTTGAGATCAAGCGGAGAATTGTGCTTGCGAATATATGTTATTTTGGGGTAAGCAAGCACTTTAGAGATAAAGCCCTCTCTCGAGTAACAAAAGTCCAGCTGTACCAGACTCTCATTCAACCTGTCTTGCTTTATGGCGCAGAATCCTGGGTCCTATCGCAAGTAGACGAAACATCTGTAGGAGTCTTCGAGAGAAAAATACTCCGAAAAATGTATGGCCCTATAGTATCCCGACACTGACACTGCACTTGGAGACCTGTATGGCGTCATAAGCCAGGGTTCCAAGGCATAACCCGCATCACCTGTTAAAAAAAAGATTACATACTGAAATTTATATACATTGTTGCTCAAATAAATACCTAATAGCCAAGTGTTTCTCTCTCCGCCCTGATATTTCCGTTCCATGTGGGCCCTAGCTTTGCTTAAATTCCATATATTTGAATCGTGATTGCATCCAGGAAATTTTGCGTCTATAAACCGAATTCTCATTTTGTTATCGCACACCTAAAACCATAAATTCAATTTGCGATCACTGTAAACATAACATCAAAATACTCACCACCATAGCATTAATGCTAAAATATCCTTTTCTATTGTAGTAAAGGAACTCCTCTTCAGATGGTTTTATTCACCCCTATTCTGCGTTACAATCACAATCGAACTTTCTCCGTTTTGATGAAATCGGTATTCTGCGTTACGTTATTGTACGTATTCTGCGTTGCAATTTTAGTTACGTTTTTCACGTTTTTCTTACGCTGCAAAAGGTCTGACTGAACAACATAATGGTTTTTTGTTGTTTACAATAAAGTGTGTAAAAAAGTTAAATTTTTAATACAATTCAGAGAAATGTAAGTATAGTAGTAATTTAAATATATATTTAATAAAGTTTTTAATTTGTTTTACTAAATAGTGAGTTTTATTTTATTTATTACAGGTCGAAACAAACAAACCAAGATCAGTACGAGAAGCTGGCGGAATTAATGGCCAAAAAACCAGACCTTGCGGGTGGGTACCATCAGAGACCAACAGAAGAAGTGCAGGCATTTTGGGAAGAGGTGACCGTAACACTTAATTCAATGGGGCCACCAACAAAAACCGGAGTAGCATGGAAGAAAGTATGTGACATTGAAATAATTACCCTGATTCTGCATTGGTTTTGATTTTTTTAAACATTTTTTTTAGGTGTGGATTGACTGGAAGTGCTACATAAAACGGAAGCTGACCACGAATCAGAAGGAGATGATGAGCACCGGGGGAGGCTACTGTCGCCTGCAACGCATTAGTTCCCTTGAAGACAGGGTAATTAAATTGACGGGACTGGTAACCAGCACTAGCGGGATAAGTGGTGCAGAGGATTTCGGAGTGGTCAGTGCTGCACAGGAGGATAATGGAGCGTCCGCAATGGATATTTCCGCACGTAGCGAAGACCTCGCCGATATGCCAACGACTTCAAAAAAGCGGCAGCAGCAGTGTCCGAAGGAAAGCACGCAATCTCTGATAAAACAGCTTTTAACCTCGCACGAAGAAGCCAGGAAAGAATTTAATGAGAGTGTGGTCACATACATGCGGCGCCTAAATAGGAATATGGAAAGCCTGGCAGACACAGCAAAAGCGCAACACGAAGAAGAGAAGCGCCACAATAAAATAAAGCAGCAGTTGCTGGAAAAAAAGTGAAAATTAAAATGGAAATGTTACGCTTGCAGCAACCTGGTGATTATGATTTGTAATGTTTTTATTGGATTTTTAATATTTTTATGTTCTTACTGTGAAAGTCCCTGAATTTAATTGAAATGAATTACGCCTTATTATTATTATAGTTTATTTTTTATTTTTCTCATGAAGTCTATGGACTGAATTTAAAATTAAAAGCTTTAATTGAAATGAATTACATGTTGTTTAATTTAATAAGAAATGTATATGGACTGAATTGTTTTGTGTTTTGTATACAAACAGAAATGAACTCGATACGACTTAAAAAGAGGCAAGTATATTATCCCGAATGTTACGTGCTAGGGAAGCGTAATCGGAGCCACTGCTTTCATCTTCTCCCTCTTCTGGAGAACTTTCTTCACGTTCCAATTCATGCATCTCCTCATCTTCTACCCGGTAATGTACGCAAATGTTATGGAGGGCACAAACAACATTTATAATTTGAGTGGCTTTTTGTGGGGAGTATGTAGCTCACGAGCACCCAATAAACACCGGAAACGGTTCTTCAAAACCCCAATCGTCCTTTCCACTATATTTCTAGCCTTTGTGTGCTGTATATTGTATTTGCTTTCCCGGCTGCCTGCACTTGGAGACCTGTATGGCGTCATAAGCCAGGGTTCCAAGGCATAACCCGCATCACCTGTTAAAAAAAAGATTACATACTGAAATTTATATACATTGTTGCTCAAATAAATACCTAATAGCCAAGTGTTTCTCTCTCCGCCCTGATATTTCCGTTCCATGTGGGCCCTAGCTTCGCTTAAATTCCATATATGGGAATCGTGATTGCATCCAGGAAATTTTGCGTCTATAAACCGAATTCTCATTTTGTTATCGCACACCTAAAACCATAAATTCAATTTGCGATCACTGTAAACATAACATCAAAATACTCACCACCATAGCATTAATGCTAAAATATCCTTTTCTATTGTAGTAAAGGAACTCCTCTTCAGATGGTTTTATTCACCCCTATTCTGCGTTACAATCACAATCGAACTTTCTCCGTTTTGATGAAATCGGTATTCTGCGTTACGTTATTGTACGTATTCTGCGTTGCAATTTTAGTTACGGTTTTCTTACGCTGCAAAAGGTCTGACTGAACAACATAATGGTTCATTGTTGTTTACAATAAAGTGTGTAAAATAGTTAAATTTTTAATTAATACAATTCAGAGAAATGTAAGTATAGTAGTAATTTAAATATATATTTAATAAAGTTTTTAATTTGTTTTACTAAATAGTGAGTTTTATTTTATTTATTACAGGTCGAAACAAACAAACCAAGATCAGTACGAGAAGCTGGCGGAATTAATGGCCAAAAAACCAGATCTTGCGGGTGGGTACCATCAGAGACCAAAAGAAGAAGTGCAGGCATTTTGGGAAGAGGTGACCGTAACACTTAATTCAATGGGGCCACCAACAAAAACCGGAGTAGCATGGAAGAGAGTATGTGACATTGAAATAATTACATTGAATTAATAATTACATTGAATTAGTTAGTATCTAGCACATACTTAAAAGCGTCTTTATTCAGGCGAAAGTTTTTTCTGAAGCTGTAAAAGTAAACGAATTATTTCAGATAACATGTCATATCTTTTAAAACAAATGTCTTACCTTTGATCGGTCATCTCGAACGGATTGCAACTGTCCCTCAAATCTCTTTTGGCAATCCTTGCCTCCGCATTCTGAAGCACGTTGTTCTCCTCTCCCAACAAAAATGCTGCTGCTATTACTTCCATTTCTATTGAAATAAACAAATTGTATTTTAGTGCTGTAATGATGTTAACAAAACAGGAAAACTCATCTCCGGCACAACTGGTTTTTTAACTCTTTGGTCACAAATACCTCTTTTTGTGTTTTTTTTAACTTTTCTCACGCGCTAGTGCATTTAATAAATAAATTTATACGAATTTTTAACTCTTTTGTGTTTTAACAGTTGAAAATATGTTTTATTTGCACAAAATTACACTTTTAACTTCAATGTTTACACAAATGATTATTTGTTTTGTTTAGTTTTTTTACGTTCCACAGCCAATCTGCTTATTGTGACAACACACTTTTCCTCTTCTTATTCTTTCGATTACGTTTTTTTTTGGAATACCAAAGTTCGATCGATGCGTAACGTAGAGCGGGAACGTAATTGTAACGCAGAATAGGGGTGAATAAATCTAATTATATATAATATATACATAATACATATATAATATATATTTATATAATAAATTAAATTCAAAAAAACACTGAGTATCTTAGCAACGGAGTGAGATAGCGAAATTCTGAAGACAGCGGGCCTATTCGGAAATGCAACAACTGTTGCAGATGCTTGTTTGTTGCGCATTTTCTTTGCAATTACGGTCTCAAAACACCTGCAAAGTTGTCAGATGTTGCATTTACGAACGTGCTGCGCATCAGTTGCAGAGCAGTGATGCATTTCCGAAAAGGCCCAGCGTTCGAAAGAGCAACATTTCAAACATCTGTTTCTAATCTTAGCTTAAAAAAGTGAAAATGGCGTATGGAGCTTTATAGTACTCAGCTGACGATTTGTATGGTGAAATTTACAAACAAAAATCATGGTGAAGTTGCCGAATTGAAAGGTGGAGATATATAAAGTGGAGATAATATAAAGGCAAATAACCTAAAAGATGCACAAACATTTTTAAATGCAAATTATGTGGATAATGTTCCAGTAAAATTTTCGTTACGCACGTCACTTAATCAATCCTACGGAAATATTTCTGATAGAAAATTAATCAACATTAGGTCTGTCTTGCCAGTAACGGGAGAGCAAGAGTGAGATTATTTTGACCGTTCGATGATAGAGAACTTAAGGTTTTTACTGCAGAAATTTTTGTCAGTATGAATTTGCAAGAAATATCATGTTTTGAAATATGTTTAATTTTATTTATTGTTTACAGAAACAAAATTGGGATATTTAAAAAACATAAAATAACAAATTATCATTGGAACTTTGTTTTTAGACAAAAAATGTTTTGTAATGCTCTATAATGAACTTTTAACTACTTATTTTAAAAAAGAAGAAGAATTTTAAAAAAGAAGAAGTTTTGGTCATTTGTAATGTTTTGTTTAAACTGCGGTCGTTGGTTCTTTAGGTGTTTACATTGCAAATCAGCTGTTTATATACAAAAGGTCTTATTTTTACTGGATGTAGTCTGTGTACTTTTGTGCTATTTTTTTACTTACTTTGCTTTTATTGACTACAACCTCATGAGGTCAGACGTCTTACACATATTAATTAAATAAACAAATTACAACAAAATTCTTCCAACTGGCTCTATCCGTCGCCTTTTCTCGCCAGCTTGTAACACCAAGGATACGTAGGGATTCTTCTGCCTGGTCTTTCCAGCGGAGTCTTGGTCGTCGGGTACGTTATCGAAAACCTTTCGCGCTGGCTTCATCCATTCTGATAACATGGCCTAGCCAACGCAATTGGCCTAATTTGATTCGTCTAGCTATGCCCACGTCAGAATACAGATTATATAGCTCTGGGTTCCAGCGACGTCGGTACTCGCCGTTTTCCCTAACAGGACCATATATTTTACGGAGAATTTTTCTCTCGAATACTCCCGGGTGTTTTTCATCCGCTTGCGATATATCCTACGTTTCGGAGCCGTATGTCAAGACAGGTAAAATGAGAGTCTGATATAGCTGGACTTTTGTCCGTCGAGAGAGGGCTTTGTTCCTAAACTGCTTGCTGAGCCCAAAATAGCATCTATTTGCAAGCACAATTCTCCTGTCTATCTCCAGGCTGACGTTGTTGTCCGTGTTCACGGCGGCTCCAAGGTAGACCAATTCATCTACCACTTCAAAATTAAATCAGTTGTCAACGCTCAAGTGCGGCCCAAGTCGAGAGGTTTCTCTAGTCGTTGACACCATCAGTTTTGTCTTGCCCTCATTAACAGCAAGCCCCACCTTCGCTGATTCCTTTTCGATTCTTGAAAATACTGCAGTAACCTCTCGCAAATTTCGCCCAATGATGTATATGTCGTCATCATACGACAGCAACATATGGCTTTTCGTGTTAATGGTCTTGTTCGTATTTACTGCAGCCTTTCTCATTATTATCTCCATTAAGATGTTGAAGAGATTGCACGAAAGTGTGTCGCCTTGTCTAAGTCCTCGCTTGGTACAGAATGATTCAGTGACGTCTTTCCCCACTTTCACTGCTGATTTGGTGTTGGTCAGCGTCATTCTACAGAGGCGGATCAGTTTTGCCAGAATACCAAGTTCAGACATGCTTCTTATAGTTTTTCCCGTATGGGGCTATCGAAAGCAGCTTTGTAATCGACTAAAAGGTGGTATGTATCGATTTGCTTTTCGTGGGTCTTTTCCAGGATTTGGCGTAGTGTGAATATTTGTGGACTTGCCTGGTCTAAAACCACACTGATAAGGTCCAATCAGGTTTTCAATAATTGGCTTTAGTCTTTCACATAATACGCTCGACAAGACCTTATACGCGATGGATAAAAGACTGATACCGCGATAGTTGGAACAGACACACAAAATAAATGGTTTCCCATTACATCCCATGAAGGGACAGGGGAAAACTTCTCATAATCACTGAGCTGTGCGCTTTCCAGTTTTCACTCACTGAACAGACACACGGATCGCCCTTTTTGAATACAGGACATAATACACTGAGACTCCAATCGTCGGGCATAAACGGACGATGATAACCAACCAATGTCCAAATGTGGTAGCCTATTGTCTGTCCAAATGTGGTAGCCTATTGTCCCTTTCCTCTTCGAGCGTTGCCTGATTTAGGACGATACCAAACATTACCAAGTGACAATGCATGTACAGAATAGTCTGAGTTTTAGTCTGAGTTGTGGTCCGGCGCCATCATCCGTCCGTACTTCTGCGAAGACGATGCTGGCATTTCTATCACCGTCAGCGGAGAGCCTACCGATCAGTGGTTCCATTACGACGTCGGTACGTGCTACGTAACTGATGCCACAATAGGCTTTTTGACCGACCGATTTAAGAATTACCTCACGCAGAGGAGACGTTAACTGGCCACAGCACCGTGCGATTTGACCCACTTAGACGTCTTTAAAATTTAGCCTGATATACACCGTAGCCGAGGCGGTCATTCCAATGACGGCATATTACCCGCATAATATTCTTGATGGGCCTTTCAAATAACACAAAAAATTGGGTGATATCTCACACACAACTTGTTTCATTAAATTTTAACATCCTCTCTTGGAAAATCCTTTCAGATGTACTGAAGTCCGTCGAAAGGCTCCATGTCTTTCATATGTTTTTGTGGTCTATAATAGATTGTTACGTATATCGAAGTGTTTTGAAGCAATCATACATTTGCAATAAATACATATTGCATTGGACTCATCGGGAATTTAGCCACTTCCTAAAAGAGGGTTCTGCTTCTGGGTGTCTCTCCACCCAAAAATTTATAAGTATTAAATCTAATAACCAACACAAATTTAGAAGCAAACGGTCAACGGTGTAAAACGGTAGAAGCAAAAAATCTTTAGCAAATTGGTGGTGTAAGAAAAACTGGCTAAAGGACTAAATAAAATCTCAAAACGCGTGCACATTACGCGTTTTTCCAAAAATGTGCCAATGACATTTTTTTTCGCGTTTTGCAAGGTCGAAAAGTGCTAAATCTAGCCCCAAAAGAGCTAAGTTGGCATCACTGGTAATAAGGGTATTAAAAAATTATTATTATTGATAACTGCAGTAACATTAAAAAAGTGTATGCCCAAATATAGGCGACACTTATTGTATTAAATTTTATTACAAACGTGCGCTGTAATACTCGTGACGTTTTTGGAAAATTTATAAGTTTGTTCACCGATTGGTGAAAGTTGGTGGATTTTTTTGTGTAAATTCAAAGAATACACTCTCACCTTTCATTTTGTTGCAGTCAGAAAACGGAGGTAGACCGAGCTAACTTCTGCAAACGCCGAATTTTATAAAGCCAATTTAATTCGCTTATATCTACTAAAGTACATAATGCATATGCAATCTAAATGAGTTTTAATATAAACGACATTACATTGTTATGTTACATGCATGAGCTACTGAGTTCCATGACAATTGTCATCAGTTTTCGTTTTACAAAATTTAAGTGGCTTCACTAGTATTTTTCTAAGACAAAATATTACTTTTTACAAAAATCAATTATGGATTTTTCTTAGTGAAACACTTTTTTTTTATAGAGAACAGCATCATTACATTTTTGAAAACTAATTGTCGAAAAATCAATTTTTTGCAACTGAAATACCATTGAGCGCCGCAGGCGTTTTCTTAATTATTGTTTATACGATATCAATCTATTCTAATAAGGTGAGAAGATTAATGTAGAATAAAGTAATGGAAAATTTCATTTTTTTAGGATTGTTAAAAGTATTGTTTGTACGTTTTCTTAATTGCTTTCTACGTTTTCTTAATTGCTTTGCATACGAGGGTTGCTATTTATATTTCAGGTCCAGAAATATAAAATCAATCAATTATCAAAATATTCCCCGTGAATATCAATACACTTTTGCATGTGCTCAAACCAATTTTAGAAGCACTTTTTCCACTCCGATTGAGACACCTTCCAAAACATGGATTTTAAACGCTTCAACAGCTGCTTCGGGCGTTGAAAAACGTTGACCACGCAGTCATTGGCAGTCAAGAAGTTAATGGGTGCCAAATCAGGGTTGTACGGCGAATCACCCATCAATTCGACATGTTGAGTGCTCAAATAGCTAGCCCATTGTTTCAGCTGATGTGTGCTAGCTCGGATTGTCCTGATGCAAAATGATCCGTCTTGTGTTGCAGTTTTTCCTTATTTCTTCGAACACTGTTGGCAAACACATGGTGGTATACCACTCAGAATTGACCGCCCTACGTTCCACTGAAGGCAATGTGGCCACATGACGGGTAATACCGAAAAAAACGCAATCATTTGTTTCGATGTATTTCCACGAACACATTTTTTTGGATTTAGCTCGTCTTGAAAGAAGAATACGGTCGATTGCTGTTTTATCCTGAAGCGAACGGCGTCAGAGACTAAACTCTTGGTACCAGCTATTAACAGTGGTTGTTGATGGTGCTGCATCACCAAAAGTCGGAAGAAGGTGATTGAGACACTCTTGTCTCGATAATCAACGCCGAAAATCGTAAATAATCCTCGCATAATTCCATTTTTTGACCGAGATGCATATTTCAACACAATGTAAATACAAAAAATAGTGGTCGTAAGTGAAAACGTTCTATGGTTGTTTAAGCTAAAAAATTTCAAACTTTCCAATGGAAGTTCCAGTTTGCATCTGGCAACACTCCTATTCATCTATTCAAATAATCTAAGTAAAGTAAAAAAATAAGAGACCACTCACAGATAATAAATACTAGCTGGGATATTAAAGCACAAATTCGCGAAAAACGTAAACTCAAAAAGGCCTATCAAACAATTAGATATCACAATGATAAGAGTCGGCTCAATAAAGCCATGAAAAAATTAAAGAAAAAATTGAATTCTCCAGAAAATTTAGAATTTGAGTTCTACATAAATTTCAAAACTTTCACCTATTGAAAACCACAATTATAATTTATATAATGCGTCGGAAAAGTTTGAAATTAAAACAGACAGAATTCCCCCAATTAAAAACCCCAGTGATACATGGTCAAAAACGGATAATAAAAAAGCTGATACATTTTCAAGCCATCTCTCAAATGTCTTTAAGCCTTTCCCATCAACCAGAAACGATGATCACATTCGAAACTTTCTCTCATCTGCAGGGCAAATGGGCTTTAATGTAAAGAGCACATATAACAAAGAATTAACATGCATAATAAATCAGTTCCCGAACAAGAATAAAGCCCCGGCTTTGATCTAATTACGGCACAAATTATGAAGGAACTACCTGTAAAGGCGATAACCTACTTCAGAAATCTTATAAATGCTGTATTTAGAACAGGCTACTTTCCCGTACAGCTTAAGATAGCGGAAATTATAAATTATAATGATACCAAAACCTGGTTAACCCCCCCAAGAACCTTCCCGTTATGGGGAAAATCATTGAAAAACTAAAAAAAAATGGTTTCCCATTACATCCCATGAAGGGACAGGGGAGAGCTTCTCACAATCACTGAGCTGTGCACTTTCCAGTTTTCACTCACTGATTGGGACCTACAGTTTTGGACCGATTCCGAACGGTATTTTGAGAAGCTTTTTCATGGCTAAATACTCGACCGTCACTATGCGAGGTGACCGCCGTCGAAAGAAAATTTTAAGGTGGTTTGAGGAGGGATCGAACCCAGGATCTCATGTGCAAGAGGCGCGCACACTACCATTGCACCACCGACGACGGACGGAAAAACTAGTACAAATGAGATTACAACCTATACTCCCGTCAAAACAACTCATACTAGACACCAATTTGGATTTCGAGAGCAACATGCAACAATAGAACAAGTACACAGAATAGTAAAATAAATCAGATCTGCATTTGACAAGAAAGAGTATTGTTCTGCAGCATTTTTAGATGTAAGTCAAGCCTTTGACAACGTGTTGTACAAACTAAAAAATATCTTACCGTACACACAGGGAAAAGATTAGTTGGAAATCAATTCAGGCATTGGAAATTCCATGATAAAGTCTATATTTTGATCAGAATTCGTAATTGTCAAACATCAGAATTATTTGTCGATGTTATTGATTGTTTAAAAATCGGTCTTACTAAATACAAGATGCTACTACCTAATTTTAGTTGTATTAACCAATTTGAGTATTTCAAAAACATCATTCATCTGAAATGGAAGATACAACTAATAAAAAGTACAATATTAGAATTCGTCTTCAAATATTAGTCACTGTAATCATAATTTAGTTTCTGTCACAAAAACACTTGTTACAAAGTTATGTATTCGATTTTTCACAAGAGGCTTTGCTGTTAAAAAGAAACTACGTATACCGGAATGTTACACAAGGACTTTGCAGAAAAACTATTTTTTTTAAACAGAAAGTGTTAAACAAAGTTGTGAACAAACAATAAAGTGTATAGATATCAGCCAGCGAAGAATACATATTATCATAAACTGAGGTGAAGGGAGACATTATAATCGTTGAATATTGACGCCTTCACAAACACATGCAAACACTTGTGAGCACTTGACTGGAGGAACTATTATTCTGGATGACACAAATTAACTTAAACATACATATGCTACCCAGGGTAACCCATCCCCATTTATGAAAAATTTAGAAAACTGTCTGTATCTGGAAAACGAAGCGTCCAATCGAAAAAATAACAATTTTTACGTGTTTCTAAGGATTTCTCGCAAAGTGTTCCAATTCGCATGAAATAATTTGTTTTTCATAAAATCGCCAAAATAAGAAAATCGCAAAAAAAGAAAAAAATGGCTATATCTGCGTCCAATCGCAAAAATAACAAATTTTATTAATTTTGTTTATATTTAAATATAAAATACACAATTTTAATAAAAAGTTATTTTTTTACTCTTTTTCTATAAAATTCATAGTGGGTTAAAGCATCACCAAATGGTTGTGACAGCCATCAAATTAAAGTAATTACTTTAGTTTAGCATACCAATATATTATTTGGTACAACCGAATTAGTTTTTACATTTTTCGTTCATCCAACTAATTGAATATTCGCCACTACAGGATAATTTGATTGCTAGAACTAAAACTCGATTGACAGATCACATTTATTTATTGTTGCTGTGGCTTCAACTAAATATTTCAGTTCTTGCAACCAAAACTGAATTACAAATCAATTGATATGCACAACATTTGGTGATAAAGAACACAATTATTGGTAATCACAACTGAATAATGTGATAGTCCAAGGAACCGCCAAATTTTAGTTGGCTGTAAATATAGTTGTGAAAACGAATCTCTTCTCTGTGTGTACCCCTTGTACCTGTTAAACAGATATTTCTATGTAAGGTTGAACGACGTTCAGACAGAACTAAAAATAAGTGGATCAGGTGTCCCACAGGGTAGTATCTTGGGACCTTTTTTATACACAGTTTTCACAGCTGATATTCCAACAAGAGAAAATACAACTATAGCAACGTATGCGGATGATACTACGCTGCTCTCATCACATCAGGATCCTGTAGTCGCTTCCAAACATTTACAAGCCCACTTAAATAGAGTCGACAACTGGTGCCATTTATGGCGACTCAAAATTAATGCTAATTAGTCAGCACATGTGACCTACACCCTGCGAACGAAAAACTGACCCAAAGTAACACTTGAAAATAAAGAACTACCTCAAGCAGAAAGTACGAAATATCTAGGCATTCACTTAGACAGACGGCTTAAATGGCAAAAGCATATATTAGCCAAGAGAAAACAATTAGGGCTAAAGTTTACGTCAGTGTACTGGCTCATTGGAAGGAATTCGAAACTGTTGCTGGATAATAAGCTTTTATTATACAAAAATATATTTTGGCCAATCTGGACATATGGTTGTGAATTGTGGGGTTCCGTCTCGAAAACGAACATCATGGTTATACAGCGCTTCCAATCAAAGTTTCTAAGAAACATTGCAAATGCTCCACTATACTACGTGCCGAACAAAACAATACACAATGATTTTCACCTAAACACCGTAGAACAGGAAATCTTCGAAGCCAAAGGAGATACTCACAAAGGCTATCACTACACCCAAACACGTTAGCTCTGGAATTGCTATACACATCTACACCGCAAATAAGACTATCCAGATTTCCACCTACCAATCTTGTAATTAGCAGATAATTATATAAATTATAAATTTAGATGTTTTGATTCTACTGTAACCTAAAAAGGAGGATGAGCAATGGCTCCTCCTCTACAAGATGTATTTATTTCACCTTAAGTAATCTAGACCTACGAATTGCCTATTGTCATATTTATGATAGATTGCAAATAAAATTGGAGAAACAAAAATAATATGAGAAAATTTATGTAGAATAGCGAATGGAAATGGAAAAGAAAGCGCCACTGGCGAAAATTTTTAGTTTAGGATTTTTAAAGTATTGTGCCTTTTCTTAATGGTTCTTTCAATTTATATATTCATATATTCTAATAAGCTGAGAAGATTTACGCAGAATAGCGTAGAATACATTGTTTAGGGAATAGAAAGCGCCACAGGTGATTTTTTTTCAAATAATATACATATTATACTTATAAAGACGTGTGTAAATATTCAAAGATTAGTACAAACTAACCTTGTACTAGCACGTTTATAAGCCACTCGGATGTAACTGGATGCGGTTGAATCACCCATTGTACTTGCTTGATCAATACTTACTTACTTATCCGGTCACGAACAACCCCGAGGGGTCAGGAACCTTACAAAACGAAGATACGCAGGGATTCGTCATCCTGATCCTTCCAGCGAAGTCTTGGTCTTCCTATTTTTCGTCTTCCTTCGAGTTCGGTTTCGAAAACCCTTCGTGCTGGTTCGTCTTCATCCATTCTACTGACATGGCCTAGCCAGCGTAATCGCGTTATTTTGATCTGCTTAACTATGTCAATGTCCAGATAAAGCTCATACAGCTCATGGTTCATGCGTCGCCGATACTCGCCGTTGTGCACTATAGGCCCATAAAATTTTCGGAGTATTTTTCTCTCGCAGACTCCTACAGATGTTTCGTCTGCTTGCGATAAAACCCAGGATTCTGCACCATAAAGCAAGACAGGCTGTATGAGAGTCTGGTACAGTTGGACTTTTGTTACTCGAGAGAGTTCTGTATCTCTAAAGTGCTTGCTTAGCCCAAAATAACATCTATTCGCAAGCACAATTCTCCGCTTGATTTCAAGGCTGACGTTGTTGTTTTTGTTTACGGCAGATCCGAGGTATATAAATTCGTTTACCACCTCGAAATTATAACGGTTATCAACGTTCACGCTTTGGTCTAATTTTGTCTTGTCCTCATTTACCGTCAGACCCACTTTTCCTGACTCCTTCTCAATTCTCGAAAATACCGCAGTAACTTCTCTAACTGTGCGTCCAATGATATCTAGCAGCATGTGACTTTTGCTGCTGATGGTTTTATTCATGTTGACAGCAGCTTTTCTCAGAATAATCTCTATTAAGATGTTAAAGAGATCGCACGATAGGTTGTCACCTTGTCTGAGGCTTCGCTTAGTTTCGAGAGGTTCGGTAAGATCCTTACCAACTTTCACTGCGGATTTGGTGTTCGTCAGGGTCATCCTGCAAAGGCGTATGAGTTTTGCAGGAATTCCAAGCTCAGACATTGCTTCGAAGAATTTCTCCCGTATCGGGCAATCGAAGGCTGCCTTATAATCGACAAATATATGATAGGTGGCGATTTGTTTTTCGTGGGTCTTCTCCAGGATTTGGCGTAGCGTGAAAATCTCGTCGGTTGTCGATTTTCCAGGCCTAAAGCCACACTGGTATGGTCCAATCAGGTCAGCGATAATTGGTTTTAGTCTTTCGCACATTATACTTGATAGAACCTTATATGCTATGGATAAAAGGCTTATTCCACGGTAGTTGGCACGGAGACTCGGGTCACCTTTTTTAAATATGGGACACTGAGACTCCAATTGCTGGGCATGCATTCATCTAACCAAATTTTGCTAATGAGCTGATGCATGCAACTTATCAGCTCATCGCCGTCAGCCTTAACATCTCCGCCGGTAATCCATCGGCTCCTGCGGCTTTATTGTTCTTAAGCCGGGCAATAGCTGTTCTGACCTCGACTTGGTTAGGAGAAGGGCAACCGACGTCGTCTTCCAAATTTAGATCGATTGTCTCGTCATTGGATATCTCAGGTACGAATAGCGCAGAGTAATGATCACTCCATATTCCCAACATACTCTGCACATCTGCGATGAGATTTCCGTCCTTGTCTTTACAGAAGGTGGGCCCTGAACCATGTCCATTAGTCCCGTTATTGACTTTTTGGTAGAATTTTCGGGCTTCGTTCTGCCTAATAATCTGAATTTTCTCACTCTTTCTCAACTGCCGTTTCTTACGCCTAAAGAGACGGTTTACCACCCCTATTTTCTCCCTATACCGCTCAGTCGCAGCTCGCGTTGCAATTGTCTAAAGCATTGCCATACGTGCAGCGTTCTTTTCATCATTTGCATTGCGACACTCTTCATCGTACCATGGTTTGTTGCGAAGCGGTTTTTCAAAACCAAGTACGGTTGTTGCGGCAGTTTTTACAGGGAGGGTTCTGT
The DNA here is from genome assembly GCA_963931995.1 of Phaonia tiefii. Classification (NCBI taxonomy): domain Eukaryota; kingdom Metazoa; phylum Arthropoda; class Insecta; order Diptera; family Muscidae; genus Phaonia; species Phaonia tiefii. The sequence goes on from OZ008370.1 coordinate 78,077,571, forward strand.
TGCAAACGTTGCGAGAGCTTCCTTGGGCTTTCCGATGTCCAGCTTCCTCTGCGTCTGGTTCCGTACGATTTTCGCTCTACTTAATCTTGTGCGAACCCCGGCTGCTCAGAAACGATGTTAGCTCCTCTAATCACTCGTACGTCCATTACACTGGATGAGTGCCTTCCATCAATTACCACGTGATCAATTTGGTTCTTCGTTCCTTGATCAGGGGATACCCAAGTAGCCTTGTGGATGTCTTTTTTGTTGGAATCTTGTACCACTAATCACCATGTTTTTTCCTCGGCAAAGTCAATTAATCTCATACCGTTGTCGGAACTGTCAGCATGTAGACTGAAATTGCCAATAGTTGGATGAAACACATTCCCCCTGCCTACTTTAGTATTAAAATCTCCTAGTACAATCTTAATGTCATGACCAGGGCAGCGGTCATACGTTTCCTCTAGGCGCTCGTAGACTGTGTTTGCCATCATCTTCTTTCTGCACACAAATTAGGGAAATATAAAAATGTTTCGCTTTTATGCGGATTGTGGCTATACGTTCACTCACAAGATTGAACCTAGAGACTAGATGTCGCATTCTTTTGCCAACTACAAATCTGCAACCAAATTCATGTTTTTTCTCATGACAACGCAGTTTCGCAGTTTCTTTTTCGTGTGCAGCTATGTCCTGTTCATCGCATTTCCTGGATAGCGGTAATGTCAGCCTTATAACTTTCGAGGACATCTGTCAATTGGATACTTGCACCGGATCTATATAGATTTCTTCATTCCAAGTGCATATCCGTAAATCGTGGTCCTTATAACATGGTGGGAGGCAAACCCAATCCACCCGGTTTTTGCATTTTACCTACTGCCAGGATATTTGATTGCAGCCGCCCATTATGGGTCAGATGCTGACCAGGATGCAATATGTCGAACCTGGATTTTCTTGTTTTGGTTGCTATACGCCGTTGGCTGAGCTCATCCGCCTTTTAAGGACAAACGAATATGCCCGATAGTTTGATGAGCTTCAGTGACATCAGTCACCTACTAAACCTGAGACTTATCAGTGATCGCATAACCAATCAGGGTACTCAAGGAATAAAGTTACTTTCGATTTTTTTTTATAAATCACAGTCACGTTTTGATTTTTATTTATTTACTCCATTAATAACAGTTACTATTTATTTTATTTTGTCTCTGATAACTCTTATTGATGACTTATTTATAAAAATAACCCATTAATAATAACCATAACCATATATGTATAGTTTGTTCGATTGTTCTTGTTGAGGTGATCAAGAATATATACACTTTTTGGACTCTTCTGACTCCTTTAGTGCATTTAATAGAAATAAATGGCATTAATATTGTGACTTAAATAATAAGTCACTGACTGATTTTAAAAATAAAAGTCATAACTGATTGTTATCGATGTTTTTTTTAAATAAAAGTTATCAATAATTGTTATCAGCGCCAAAATAAAACAAAAATCAAAAATAACTGTTATTAATAGAGTAAATAAATAAAAATCAAAAATAACTGTTATTTCGGACAACATAAAAGGCTATAAAAGATAATGGGCCGTGTGAATAAAAGTGTAGTTCAAGCTAAAACTAGCAAATTTTAAGTTTAAACTAGTTTTAAGGTGAATACAATTTTCAGATAAAGTTAGTGCTTTTTGCAGTCTAGCACAAATTAGTTTTTCCAGCGTTAGCTGAAAATAAGTGTGAATAAAAACTAGTAAGTAGTTAAAATTTAATAGTTTTAACTAAAATTTTTGTAAGCATGTCGTTGTGGTGCTGGAAATAAGTTTATTGTTGGTTTATTCGCCGAAAAGTGCATTGTCTTTTGTTTTTATTTAAGGGTAGTATTCTAAAAGTCCCGAAAGTGAACGTAAACGTAAAAAATCGTCTGCGTAAAAGCCAACGCGAACGCCAAAGTCAAAAAATTGTAGTTTATATATCACTTCGCGCTTGCGTTTGTTTACGAAAGCAGTCACTGACATATGCGGTTTATAGAGTTGCCAAACTAAAATAAACAATTATAGATCAGAAAAAGTTATCTTGAGTGAAATGCTCTGAATGAAAAAGATTAAAAAATTTAGCTCTATTTCAGTAGATCAACAGATTTTAAGATTGCTATTATTTATAATACTGCAAATAAAAACAATATTCACATAAAATGTGTAAAAAACCTATGTTATTTTGGGGTTCAATGTCCAATAAATTTCCCATCTACATTACATTAGTTGTCTTTTCAAAAACACGTGCCATTTGGCGGTATGTATTGATTGTAATGTATTGGTTCTTTTGTTTATTATTGTCAACATCAACTGATGTCTATAATTTTTATAAATATAATTATAATAGTTTTGCAACGCATTATTTATTTGAACCCTCCATTTCTAATTTTTTTTATGGTAAATAAGAATTTCAGTGCGTAAACAACATAATTTTGAATAATTAAAAAAAAAATGTGAGCTCTATCCGTCGAATGCATTTCAGCCAAAATTGGCAACTGCTTATAAGCAATGAAATGCAAAATACTTCGATCTGCCTATCCTAGATCGACATTTTGCTTTAAATTTGTAATTTCTTCAGCTGAAGTGATCAAAAACGTTGCGCTGCGTTTTATGAACTACACATTAAATAACGTAACTCAACGCAGGTAGTCACCGAACAGCTGTAACGTTTTATAAACTACCAAAACGACAAAAGTAACGCGAAGTGACTGATTCACGACTTATAGAATACCACCCTAAATATGGATGCATTTGTTTCTTTTTAACATCATTCCGCATGTTTTGTATTTTTTGTTCATAGTTGGCTAATTGTTATTTACTGTCAAACTTTAGCAAATATTCTTCATGGCATTCTTCACTTTTGCCATCCTCACTAATGGCACTTGCAACCTTTTAAATATAACTCTGTAATTTTGTAAAATTTCATAAAATTTCGCGTTATTATCAGAATAAATTTATAGTGTTACCAAATTGTTTTACCATAAGTTTTTCTAAGAATTTATAAGAAAAATAGCCATATTATTAAACAGAGGCAACACCCAAATAGTTTCTATCAGCTGATTTTGCAGCCGCATACGTTTAATTTTCCAGTACTATTATCACTATTCACTATTTATTCAAAATTTTTGCAGTTTAAACTTTTCAGCATAGCTAGTACTGATAAGAAAAACCTAGTGCTAGTACTTAATACTAAAGAGTCCACCAAATAACTTTTTTTTTTGAAAATGCTATAAAAAAAACTACTGAATATTTTTTCAAATTTCTTTTTTTATTTGAAAGTACAATCCTTCCGGTTAATAATGGAAAATATTTTCATTCAAATGGCAGTAGCCTACACGATCGGTCCAATTTTTAATCACATTATCGATTGTGTCCAGCTGTATTTCACCAATGGCTTCACGAATATTGTCCTTTAAAGCGTCAATTGTCTCTGGCTTGTCGGCGTAACACTTATCTTTGAGGGCACCCCACAAATAATAGTCCAACGGTGTCATATCGCAGCTCCGAGGTGGCCAAACGACATCAGCTCTGCGGCTGATAATGCGATCTTCAAAAACAGGGCGCAAAACATCGAGTGTAGCTTCGGCTGTGTGGCACGTAGCGCCGTCCTGTTGAAACCAAATGTTGACAATATCCTCCTCTACAATTTTTGTGAACAAAAATTCGTTCAACATGGCCCGATAACGATCGCCATTGACTGTAACGGCCACCCCTTGCCCATTTTCGAAGAAAAATGGCCCAATTATGCCTCTGGACCAAAATCCGCACCAAACAGTGACTCGTTTTGGGTGCATCGGCCTTTCAATGTATGCGTGCTGGTTTTCTGTGCCCCAAATGCGACAATTTTGCTTGTTTACATACCCGCCAATATCAAAATGAGCTTCATCTGAAAAGATGATTTTTTTGGCAAAATCGGCATCTTCTGTAAGTCGATGGCAGGCCCATTTGTCCCATATCAAAAACGATGTACAAGTAGACAGTCCAAAATTTCTCTTCACTCAAATGCCAACAAACAAAACGAGTGAAACCCTAGTACTTTTCTACTCTCTCTCTCTTACTCTCTTCATTGAATAGTGTTATTGTACTACACGAGCAGCTTTTTGATAGTGTTATTGTATATAACTATACAAATTCCAACCATGTTGAAGTAAAATTACATAAACTATGCAAAAGGTACGAAATAAGCAAGATATGACGCGAGAGAGAAATTCGTTTGAGTGAACTCCTACCACTTTTTGGTTCTCTTTTACAAGGGTTGCCAAGTTGCGCACATCTTCTGGTCATCTAATTGTAAATCGTCTTTGCCCATATTTCCCAGCGTTGTTCAAGCGTATACACAACCATATTCGTTCAGCGGAAGGATAAAACTAATTATCTGTCAAATCAGACATGAGCTAAGTGTTACCATTCACGAAATAAGCACTAGTTGAAAAAAAAGTTAGATGGCGGACCCGTTATATACTCGTAGTATAAACTTCATTTTTAAATATAAAATTAATATTCTCGGAAGTTTTAGATGGAAGTTAGATGGCGGACCCGTTATATACTCGTAGTATAAACTTCATTTTTAAATATAAAATTAATATTCTCGGAAATGTCATCGAATAAAGTTTTACCATAAGGGTTGAATTTTTTAGGCAGAATTCAATGCATAACTTGAAAAAGCTAATGCAACGTACACACTGTTGATTTTTGATACCATAGTTTCGTTGAAACATGACGACGGTTTGTTTACAGTCGTAATGGCTATAAAGCGAATTTCATTTTACCATGAACCGAACCGAACCATTTTTTTGGAGTGGTTTTCGGTTCAGTTTGCTGGCGTTTAAAATACCATTAAATGCAATAAATTTGTTTTTATTTGAAGAATACAGCAATTTTCTTTAATTTTAATTTATATTACGTCAAAATTTTGGCAGAAAACAACTGTATCAAATAATCAAAACTGTCGACTTCCGACAAGAATTTGGTGGAACTGAAACACTCATGGATTTTCTTTAGTATTTCTCTATGGCTGGGTAAACAACCATCATACTTAAAACTCCGTATTCAGTTCTTGCGAAATTTTCGTAAAAAATTTTGTCATTTGTCTCTAACCGGAAAATTTTGTTACAGAGAGTTACCACAGATCTCTGATTTACTTTGCAAATATTTCATTAATAATTTATTTTTCAAACACGCTACAGACGTCGACGTTTTTCTACATAGGTTTCTTATGGCACGGAAAAATCGCCACGAAAATCCTCTACGGCTGACGACTCGCCACTCGAATAGCATCTTCTTGGCGACGCTCTCATGAAATCTCTCAATTGAGAGAATGAAGTTGCCACATTTTCTTGAAAATCATAAGAGCAACCAACACAAACATACAGTGATATATTTGGATACAAAGGAAAATTAGGCAGGAATCACAATGCAAGCAACATTTTCAATAGGCGTTCGCAATGTACGCAACAATTTACTTCGAATGTCACAAAAAGGATGTACAAGTAGAGATGAAACAACCGGCGCAATTTTGCAACCCTAGTAGAATAGAACCAACAAAATTTGACGCGATTCACTCAAACGCACTTCTTTCCCGCGTCATAACTTGATTATTTCATACTTTTTACATACATTATATAATTTTATTTAAACATGGTTGGAATTTCTATAGTTAGATACTGTAACGTCACCAGAAAACTGCTCGTGTATTTAAATATTCAACGAAGAGAGTAAGAGAGAGAGAGCAGAGAAACGACGCGATTCACTCGTTGTATTTGTTGGCATTCCACTCCATGAGTAAATTTTCTTCTTTATACAATAGTTGTTTTATGAATGTCACATACAGTGTGGCATTGTGAATATAAATCAAATATTAAAATACATGAAATATTTACAATAAACACATTCTACAGATAAAATTATGTTGAAAAATACAGTTTTTGAAACAAATGGTTTACATTTTCATTGATATTTCTTAATTTTGAAATGCAATTCCAGATGAAGCGCCATATATGTGCCAATTATGTAGCCTAATCGAACAAAATTGTTGCTGAAGTCTGTCTGACATTATATACGTAACACAAATGGTTTCAATATTCATTTATGTTTTTAAGTTTGAAATATAAATTCGTAGTACTGTTTGGTTTCCCATTACGACAGGGGAGAGCATCTCACAATCACTGAACTGTGCACTTTCCAGTTTTCACTCACTGATTGGGACCTACAGTTTTAAACCGATTCCGAACGGTATTTTGAGAAGGTTTTTCATGGCTATATACTCGATAGTGCCGCCAACACTATGCGAGGTGCCCGCTGCCGAAAGAAATTTTAAGGTGGTCAGGGCAGGGTTCGAATCCAGGATCTCATGTACAAGAGGCGCGCACACTAACCATTGCACCACCGACGGTGGTCAAAATGTCAATATTCCGGTCCCAAACAAGTATCAAACAATTGTTTTCGTACGAAATATGTTTGGCATAGCAACCCTGGGCCCTAACTCGTAATTCGCTTCGAAAGAAAAATTTAACGGAACCGAATTTTTGGTACCATGGATCTCGAATTCGAATGAGCGATATCCAAAAATCGGATTCTAGTTTCGATTTTCGGAAAGATTGAACCATGTATCTCAATTTTCGAACAGAAATGAACTCGATTTGTGAGATTCTTATTCGGTTGCTCTTCAGATAGCGGAAAGAAATAATATATTTGATGTTTATAAAAAATAGGCAAATTTTATATTATTAATTAAGGAATTTTTATGCACAATAAGAAAAAGAATGATTTTTTGTAGCAAAAACTTATTTTTATGGCTAAATGTCTTTTAAAAAATTTGATTATTCAATGTTATATGGTATTTTTCAACTTATTGCCGTGACCATGACCAAAGTATCGCTATACTTCGGAAAACAGCGACTCTAAGGAATTCGTGCACTAAATAAGACGACAAAAAAATCTCCTATTACTGTCTTTATTAAAAAAAAATATTTTTACTATTTGACTTAAATTTGTGCCACTGCCTCTTCCTTCGTGAGATAGAGTCTTCATATACTTATAACGACAGTAATGCTTTTCGCTCACTAAATGAATTTTGAATGTAGGGAATGTGGTTATGTCGTTGACTGCTGCCGAAGTCGCATTATTTTGTAAATGTTCAATGTACATATATGAATAGGGTGCAAAAAGGCATAGTCCAGTATGGAACTAGGGACGGGCGAAATTGTTAAAACTAGTGAATAATAACAAAGTGTAATTTTTTCCTTACCCTTCCACTGAAATAATTAACCCCAGGACCCCTAATTTACTTTATCTAGAATATTTTTAAAAAACTTATTTATGAACAATAACAAACCAAACATAATTTTGACTTGAAATGTTGTAAACATTTTCCGAAAGTGTTGGTAACACTTTTTGTTCAATCCGAAAGTTGTACATGGTACCATTTCAAATACGGATCGGAAAGAACTTTCGAATAGTTTTCATTTTCGAATCGAATTACATACAGGTATGTGATAGAAAACGTAATAATACTTACCATAGAAGCTTTTATTCGCTCAATAAATTAAACGTCATAGGTATGATGGAAAGTAAACATTGGATGGTGGAAAATATGGGTTCAATAATACCAGATAGTGGCAATAGTATACAGCGATCAACAAAGGAAGAACAACCGAATTTCGTGTTTTTGTGGCAAAATAGTTGTGCTAAATACAATACAAATGTATATCAACGATAAAAGTCAACAAAAAAGTGAAAAATATATTTAAATTTTTCAGTTCTACAACAAAACGACAGGAAAAGTTAAGTGAACATATTTTGTAACTCCACCTGGTGTCTATGTATGTATTATTCTATGCTTTGGTCATGGGCATGGCAATAAGTTGAAAAATATCATTTAACATTGAATAATCAAATTTTTTAAAATACATTTAGCCATAAAAATAAGTTGTTGCTACAAAAAATCATTATTTTTCTTATTGTGCATAAAACTTCCTTAATAATATAAAATTTGTCTATTTTTTATAAATATCAAATATTTTATTTCTTTCCGCTATCTTAATTAAGGGCAACCGAATAAGAATCTCAAAAATCGAGTTCATTTCTGTTCGAAAATCGAGATACATGGTTCAATCTTTCCGAAAATCGAAACTAGAACCCGACTTTCGGATATCGCTCATTCGAATTCGAGATCCATGGTACCAAAAATTCGGTTCCGTTAAATTTTTCTTTCCTGAGTACCAAACAAATGAAAGGTAAACGAAATCTTCGGTTCATGAAATTTTCTACATGCTTATACACATGCTTCTTATGGAAACGAAAATTTAATAAAAACTGAATACCGGGCTTTATTGCTGATATTTTATTTTACTACATCGACAATTGCAATACTTAATGCAGGAAAAAAACAAATTGAAATGTCGAAAAATCCCCTGGGCCCCTACTATGTAATTCGATTCGAAAATTAAAACTATTCGAAAGTTCTTTCCGATCCGTATTTGAAATGGTACCATGTACAACTTTCGGATTGAACAAAAAGTGTTACCAATACTTTCGGAAAATATTTCTTTTTTGGTTGGCAACATTTCATGTCAAAATTATATTTGGTTTGTTATTGTTCATAAATAAGTTTTAGAAATATCCTACATAAAGTAAATTAGGGGTCCTGGGGTTAATTATTTCATTGGAAGGGTAAGGAAAAATATTACAATTTGTTATTATTCACTAGTTTTAACCATTTCGCCCGTCCCTAGTTCCATACTGGACTATGCCTTTTTGCACCCTATTCATATACATACATTGAACATTTACAAAGTAATGTGACTTCGGCAGCAGTCAACGACATAACCACATTCCCTACATTCAAAATTCATTTAGTGAGTGAAAAGCATTACTGTCGTTATAAGTATATGCAGACTACCTCACGAAGGCTCTAATAAACGAAGGAAGAGGCAGTGGCACAAAGACACTAATACTATGGTTTAGTAATAGGAGATTTTTTGTCGTCTTATTTAGTGCACGAATTCCTTAGAGTCGCTGTTTTCCGAAGTATAGCGATACTTTGGTCATGGTCACGGCAATAAGTTGAAAAATACCATTTAACATTGAATAATCAAATTTTTTAAAAGACATTCAGCCATTAAAATAAGTTTTTGATACAAAAAATCATTCTTTTTCTTATTGTGCATAAAAATTCCTTAATTAATAATATAAAATTTGTCTATTTTTTTATAAAAATCAAATATTTTATATCTTTCCGCTATCTCAAGAGCAACCGAATAAGAATCTCAAAAATCGAGTTCATTTCTGTTCGAAAATCGAGATACATGGTTCAATCTTTCCGTAAATCGAAACTAGAATCCGACTTTCGGATATCGCTCATTCGAATTCGAGATCCATGGTACCAAAAATTCGGTTCCGTTAAATTTTTCTTTCGAATCGAGTTACATAGTTAGGGCCCTGGAATTGATAACCGGGCATGTGGTTCGCCCTTATTCCCGTTGTCGTCGTCGACGTCAATACAATATCGACACCATTTTTATTGGCGACTTGAAGGCATGTGGACAAAAAAAATTTTGCGTAAACTTTGTTGTTGTCGATGTGACAATACATTTATAACGTTCTAAAGTTGGCAAAAATCTAATGACGACGTCGCCAACGGGAATAAGTCCGAACATTTTTCCTACCTCACAACTCTTGTCAACAAACCGAAAATCGCTGGGAAAAAAGTTGGAGCAAAAATTTCCCCACACTCAAATAAATGAAAAATTAAATTTTTTTATAAAATTGTCCATGTACCTAATCATAATTGTCTACAGAAATATTTTCACCAATTTTAAACCATTCAAAATACAAAAAAATTATCTGCATGGTCGATAACGCATATGATTACACTTTGAAAATACCGCTCCTAAATTGGGTAGTCCTCCTTCCTCTCCTCTTGTTTTTGTAATATTCTGAACCTTCTTTTCGGCTGCACACATTAGGCGATCCTTTATGTAATTGTCCACTTCGAAGTCAGCTTCAACGGGTTGCATGTCATCCGCATTACGCGTGGATGCAGAATCTAAAGCCTTTATAATTAAACTAAGCAGAGCATGCGACAGTTTATGGCATACTTCGTATTCACTGCCTTCCTTGGTGTTGTAGTAGATGGCAGCTTGACTGGTTGGTTGAACACCAATAGCTAGGAGTATGTTACAGAATATTCCTCGTTGCATTCGAGCGTAAGGATCCGCCAAATTTGGGGGTATGCGCATTGTGGTGGCCAATTTTGCTATAAAGTTCGCAAATTTATCAATAAGAACATTTAGATATTGCACACGGCATTGGCGCTCCAATTTATTTAGCATTTCATAGTACACTTCTTGTTTGCGTTTTAATGCATCCTCCTTCTTGTAGTCTTTTGCTTTGTTTTCCCGTATAACTTGTTCAAGTTCCCTGTAAAATTTTTAAACGTGAGTAACAACACGTCAACACTTGCTCTTTATTATACTCAGTAGTTATAGTATTGTATTTGCTGGCTAAGTGCTTCATTCGATCTCCTCTTTCCCGTGGTTCCATAACATTGGCAAAGTCCTTAGCATTCCCAATCAGCTTCCTTTTATGAGGTTTAGCCAAGTTTTCTGTATACGGACTTGCTGCTGGAGGTTTAACTGGTATGAATGACATATGGTCTACATATTTTGCAAGTTTTTCCACATTTTCTTTATGGCGACGTTCTTCATACGTCAACCCCTCATCGGTTTCTTCTGTCTGTTCCTCTGCGGACGAGGGCAGTGGTTGATCCCAATCCTCGATATTTTCACTGGCCATTTTGAAACAAAAAATTTGAAAATTGTTCACACAGAACAAATTGTATTCCAAGTTGGGTTTATTAAAATGTACAATTTAAAATATTTGATGTAAAAAACTTTTGACAGCCATGAATTTGTTTTATTTTTTGCCTAGTTTTATACACAACCAGTGTTCAGGGGCATCGAAACTATCTGTTACATGTAGAGAATATTCATTTTTATAGGGTACATGCCAATTGTTACCGACCTTATGTGCACATATTAAATGCCGTATAGGTTCTTTAATAACAATTTTACCACTTTCTGTCTGTGTTATAAGAGAGTACTGATGTTCCTGTTGCCATCGTCGGAATATTGATTTGAGATCAGGACCAAGTAAAAAAGCGTGTTGTCTCATTAAATCACGTGAAAAGAAGTTCGTTGTTTGGCCACTCTTCAAAGCTGCATATAATAAAAATGGATCATCGTGAGATCTGTAATAGAAATGGATTATATATTAATTATTAATTTAAACATTATCAATATACAATTTTTGTGCATGTACAGAGAATTTCCCTTCGAATAAAAAACGTCCGTACTTGTTGAGTAGTAGTAAGTTACTAATTTTATTTAACAATAATTTCTCTAAGTTTTTTTTTGTATAAAGCAAGTCAAAACAAACTCATAAAATAATGTAGCACTTTTCGATAAGTCGCTTAGTTATCGAGGTATCGGATGTTGAAAATTTGAAAAATTATCGAAATTTTTTTACTTTTCTCAAACAAAAATTATTTTAAGAACATCGCGCGATTTTTCGAATATTTCTGTTAAACTTTTCTCAAACAAAAACAAGAATTATTTAAAAAAAAAAAATTAGTTTTGTTTTTATTTGAGAAAAATAAATAATAAATTCGATAACTTATAAAAAAAATTACTTATCGAAAAATGCTACATTATTTTTGACTTGTTTTATACAAAGAAGTGATATCAATGACTTTACACGATACGTTAACGCCATACCCCTCTCACAAATCCGAAATGTCAGGGCCAATTACTTTTTGTTATTTCACTTCCTTTGCTTAATATACATATATAAAATTAACTTACGTTAAGATGTGTTATTAAACCTTTTATAGAGCCGCCATTGGTTTTTAAAACCGTTTTGTATAATTTGCATTGTGCTTGAGGGGCACCTTTCGACTCTGCCAAAAATATCACCACACTGAACTTTTGTCATTGTTTTTAGTTTCATGTTCTTCAAAATTAATAATAATCCCGAAAAATCCCGGGATATATTTATTAGAATCTCGGGATTCATCAATCCCAAAAAAATCCCGGGATTTCTCGTTTGCCATTGTACTTGAAAAATCTGCGACCACCTTACATTTCTTTCAACGATGGTCACCTCGCTGAGTGAAGCGAACCACAGTCTTCTCATTCATGAACATGAGCTTGGTCGATAGCTTTTTATCTGCCTGATGAATTTGAAAAAATATTACCAACAATTTTTGTAAACATGATAGTGATACGAACAACTTCGATCACATTCTTGTTCGGTATCAAGAAGGGCGGCAAACCGACAATATACATCAACGATAGCTGATGTTCATGCTCATGAATGACAAGTCTGTGGTTCGTTTAACGGCACAACAATCGAGTAATTAGCTGCAAAAAGGTCTTCAAAATCTGTTCGGAATCGGTATAAAACTGTGGGTTCCAATCAGTGAGGGTAAAGTAGCTCTCTAATTGTGAGAAGCTCTCTCCCCAGTCCCTTTGGTTGTTATTTATTTTGGTTTTACGAAAATGCTTTAACGCGTTAAAGACGATAACATTTAATATTCGAATGTTGAAAAAAATTGTCTCGTGGACTGTTTGAAGCGACCACTGAAACTTTTTCATGAGAATTTTCCAAGTTTCCCCAACAACGACTAATGACCATATTCATAAAAAAAATACACTAAATTAGCTCTAAAGCATTCCAAAGCAGAAAATGCGAAATCACAGTATACCTGAACGCCGCTTTAAGTTACTGAAAGCTTTATGATTTCGTGAAGGTTTAAAAGGTAACGTATTCATGAAGAGTGTTTTAACCAGTAAACTTGTTTTATGTAATCAGTGCAGTGCTTCTGATGCAAAAACGAGATAAACAATTACCGAGAAGCCGAATTAACAAAAAATTATTTAAATGTATCATTAAATTGTAGGAAAATTTTAAATATTAACGAAAAGAAATATTTAATAAATAGAACAGTTAATAATTTTTTTCTTAAATTTGGACAAATTTTAAAAAATTCATATCAAATTGGGTTCCATTTTCGGGTGGTCGAATATACTGTGAGCGTCAAAAGAAAGTTTACACGCTAGTAAAATATGTATTCAAGTTTATTTGAATGCTAAAAAATAATAATTGATTCAACTTGATTGATTTTAAAAAATGGTATTGGACCCCTTTATCAATTTATGAAAAATAACAACAAAAATCTTACAACTACATAAAATACATAGCTAAATCATAAATTACTTCATATTTGTCGCGTCAAAAGAAAATGTACAATGCAAAAATTTTTCATAAAAACATTATTTCAATATTTTGTTTGTTTCCTTTGTCTTTAATAATAGGTTTTAATCTCTTCGGAATCCATTTAACTAAATTTGTGGGTATTTCAGGTGAAATTTTTTGTCATTCTTCCATCATAGCAGATGTGAGAAATCCTCTGTTACTTATGACTTCATTTCTTATTTCGCGATCAAGGTGCCCCCACAAATGTTCAATCGGATTGAGGTCCGACGACTGTGGACGATGATCCATTTGTTAGGAGTGTGGTAAAGTAGACATGCCTTAACTAATTTTGATGTGTGCTTGGGATGATTATCTTGTTAAAGATTAAAGTCCTATCCGAGAACAACACAACACTGTGAGCCACATTTTCTTTCGAAATATGAAGGTAGTCTGTTTTAGTCACGGTTCTTTCAATTAATACTAATTTATCGACTCCGATCCCCGCCATGCAACCCGAAACCATCACCGAACCCCGGCCGTGCTTTATTGTAGATATTACATTTTGTTCAGAAATTTATAATTTGATCTCGTGGCTATGTTATGTTATTCCAGATATAAATGTATTGATTTTTGTGCTTATTAGTAGCAAACTCAAGCGTTGCTTTTGGTTGCCGTTGGATACTAATAATTTTTTCTTGGAACCCTACCATGAAGTCCATTAGCATGTAGTGTTCTACGTATTGTACTGATGTTGACGACAGTTCCAGATGTTGCTGAAATATGTATATGTCGACATTTTAAATGAACTTTCAGCTGGACACTTTTTACAAATTTCGAACAATGGATCTAATTTGATCTTCAGTTAATATTTTCGGTCTGCCAGATTTTGGACGACTTTCCAAAATTTTTAATTTTTTTGAACTTTTGATATTTATCAAATATTTTTTAAACTGTGCTGTGGCTTCTACCAATGATAGAACCAATTGCACGCAATGAGTTTCCTTCTTTGTGAAATTTTACAGTAAGTTCCCGCGTATCCACTGAAGTTTGTCTACCCATTGTTGGAAAATGTAATTAAACCTACAAATTTTGTCCGATACCTATCGCTGAAAGCTAATTACTGAAATTGATAATAATGGAACAAATAACTGAACGGGGCCATAAATACAACTTTCTTTTGACGCGACAAATATGAAGTACTTTTTGTTTGAACTATGTATTTTTTGTAGGTGTAAGATTTTTCTTGTTATTTTTTCATAAATTGATAAAGGGCCCAATACCATGTTTAAAAAATATAATGAGTTGATTAATTATAATTTTTTAATATTCAAATAAATTTGAACACATATTTAACAAAGGTGTAAACTTTCTTTTGACGCTCACAGTACATAAAGCCAGGTAATTGATTGTTGCTTCAATGTTTTGATTTTATATGGATCACTATTTAAACAAATTTATTTTGGTTAAGCTAATTTTGAGATTTTGGTGGCTTGGAATGATGATGTCTTTATAAAAGCCGCAAAATTTACACAAAAGAATTCCATGCATATATGTACTTATATATTTTCCATCAACGCAACATATTTGTGAATGACACGTGTAAAATATAAATAAATGAATACTGCGGCTAACATAGCTTTAACCTTCGCCTTACCAATACCCACCCGGGTGACCACTTCTGTTTTAATTCTTTAATATTTTTATTAATTTTGCTCCGATCTAGAGGAAATTTTGACTCACTGAGCAAGTTGTTCAGAGTTGTGCAAAAATATAATAACATTTTTATTTTTTAAAAGATTTTTTTTACATTTTTTCGATTTTATTTCGTGGTTTACCATTAACCAACTTGGGTCATTAACCAACTTGGTAAAACACCTGGCAGTATTCGAGAGAAAAATTCCGTAAAATATATGGTCCTGTAAGGGAAAATGGGGAGTACCGACATCGCTGGAACCCAGAGCTATACAATCTATATTCTGACGTGGACATGGCTAGGTGAGTCAAAATAGGCCAGTTGCGGTGGCTGTTGAAGTTGGGTCGTCTCTAAGGCGACCAAAATAAGTTGAGTGGTGAAATTCCCTAAACCAACTTCTTACATCAATGAAAAATATTAATCGCAATAATGGATTATATTCATCATAGTAATAGCAGTGACGAAAGTTGTCATGTTAATGAAATCATTTTCGTTGCGGCGATATAAAAGGTTTTTCAACAGAGACGCTACAAAAGTAAATCGATAGGGACAGCAAACGACGCCATATTTTTTCCCGCTCTTTTGACAATTCTCTTCAGTAAGGTTTGCCATTTCATCATGGAAAGATATACGAGCCAACGAGTCGAAATTATTAAAATTTACTACCGAAATTTGGAGTCAGTGGCCTCAACTTTAAGAGCGCTATGTCCAATTTATTGTCGTCATAATCGTCCTACCAGATCAACAATTGAGCGTCTAGTGGAAAAATTTGAATCCCCAGGCACAGTACAAAATGTTCCCATGCCAGTGAGATAAAGAAGTGCCCGTAGTGTCGAGAATATTGTTGTGTCTCTCACACGTCGTTCTCAAGCATTGGGCATCTCTGTGACGTCGTTGTGGCGAATTTTGCGAAAAGATCTTGGCCTACATCCTTACAAGCTCAAATTGACGCAAGAACTAAAGCCGATTGACCACCATAAGCGCCGTATGTTCGTGAATTGGGCTGAGCAACAACTTGAAAATGATTCGGATTTTCATCGGAAAATCATCTTCAGCGATGAGGCTCAATTCTGGCTGAATGGCTTCGGCA
Organism: Phaonia tiefii; assembly: GCA_963931995.1. Taxonomy (NCBI): domain Eukaryota; kingdom Metazoa; phylum Arthropoda; class Insecta; order Diptera; family Muscidae; genus Phaonia; species Phaonia tiefii. Next base: position 78,093,614 of record OZ008370.1, read on the forward strand.
ATAAGCAAAATATGCGTTATTGGTCAGACAGCAATCCACACGTAATCCATGAGTCATCATTGCATCCCGAAAAAATTACGGTTTGGTGCGGTTTATGGGCCGGCGGCGTCATTGGGCCGTACTTCTTCCGTGATGATCAAGACCGGCACATTACTGTGAATGCAAATCGCTACCGTTCAAAGATAACCGAATATTTTTGGCCCCAATTGGATAATATGGACTTGGAGGACATGTGGTTCCAACAGGACGGCGCCACAAACCACACAGCGAATGCCACAATCAATTTATTGGAAACCAAGTTTGGTGAACGTGTTATCTCACGAAATGGCCCAGTCGATTGGCCGCCTCGGTCGTGCGATTTGACGCCGTTAGATTATTTCCTGTGGGGCTACGTCAAGTCTATGGTCTATGCCAACAAGCCAGGGACGATTGATGAACTTCGTACGAATATCGAACGTGAAATTGCAGCAGTATCGGCCGATTTATGCTTGAAACCCGTTGAAAATTGGGTTCAGCGTCTGGACTTCTGCAAGCGTGCCCGTGGTGGCCATGCAAAAGAAATCGATTTCCATACATAATGCCATCGAACGTACTTTCACAGGAATAAAGAATTTCATTGGTATCTAAAACCGGTTTTGTTTTATTTAAAAACTTTTTATTTTAAAACTTTTGTAGCGCTCTTATTGAAAACCCCGTTATCTTCGAATATATCTAAGCAATACGTTTTGATTTATATCCAAATTTTACAAAAAATATACAGTTGTATTTTGCCAAACTCAGAAATAGTTTAAAATAATTTCCAAATCTGGGGCTGATGGAAAGAGTCACATACTTCGGAATCATCGTCTGCCAACAAGAGTTCAAATACTGGTTCCCCCTATTTACGGAAATAATTTCAGATCGAATCATATATAAAAAAAACAATTTCGAATCTTTTTCAAGTCATGTAAAACTGTAAAATTTTTATAAAAGTTCACTCTTTAGTTACTTTCGTCATTTATTTCAATTTATTTCAGATGTATATTTTAATTTTGAACTTTAATATCTCCTGTCGTTGAAAGGTAAATAAATCATTTTATATCCTGAAAGAGAACTTATTTCTTATTTGATTTTTGCAAATACTTACCAAAACATTGTAATGTTTAACAAGAAATTTTAGATTTTTTTTAAACTAAATGTCAAATATTCAAGCTTTTTATAATTTAAACTACAACTTTATGTACGAAATCGACACCTCAGAATGTGTCACAAAACGGGCAAAGTTCAAAATGAGTTTGTTGCCGCTAAACAATTGTCGGTAGAATATAAACATAGCATGCTAATTGTCATTGGGCAGATAAGTTCATCTGTATAAAACAGCGTTAGTTTTATTCACATCAGTTACATACTTATTTATATTTAGATATGGCGGGTGTGCATGTTACTATGTAAAAAAAATAAATAAATATATTGAGGAAAAAATAAAATATAAATAGATGGAAATGGCCTATAGGGTTATACTACGGTGTCAAGGTGGACGCCGGCGAATGGTGTCGTGGATAATTCCAATCGTTTTTCTTTGCTAAGTAACCTGGATATTCAATCTCAAAACAATGATATACCATCTAAAGCCAAGGAGGAAAAGACTGCTAAGAAAATTAATGGATTTTGCCTACCTATTTTCATTTATAATGTGAACATTCCACATTTGGTTGACCAGATTAAATCAAGAAATATCCCTTTTAAAATCGAGAACAAGACGCGATACATTAGCGATGTTGCTGCACACAGTGAGATGATGATATTGTTAAAAGAAAAAGAGATAGACTCATATTCATTCACTCCAAGAGAACCTCGTTGATTCCGTCACCAAATTTCAAACTAATTATTCAAAGAAAAGTGGCTTTGACACCGGTTTATACTTAGTTACATTGGTACCGGGTAGGAGTGCTACTGAAATTAATCACAAAATATTTGCTCAATCAAGTCATTTCGTGGGAAAACCCGAAATCAAATCAAAAAGAAGTTCAATGTTGGCGATGTCAACATTGGGGGCATTTTTCTAAAAATTGTAATAGGGAGTTTGCTTGCGTCAAATGCGACAAAGTTCATGGTCCTGGAAATTGCCCACTGATTCGCTCTGATACGACGCAACCTTACTGTATTAATTGTAATTCATTTGATCACCCTGCTAGTTGGAGAGGGTGCTCAGAAACTTAAAAATAAGTGTGTTTTTTTTTACCCCGCTAAAGTTAATTATAGCTTAATTTATACGGGACAGCTAAGCGATATGAAGTGGCGTGTCAATTTCCCACTTAAATTCCGACTTGTGCAATGACAATGTTACCACATGTTAAATTTCAAGAAATGGCAACAAAAAGTTATCTTAGATAAATTTTGTTATCATTTCTTGCGAATGCGAGGAGAGACCCAAAAGCAGAAATTTGCAAAACGACTTACACATTTTAACTTCATTAAAATTATTTTGTTTAATTGAAGACTACGTATGCTTTTACATCTCTCAGTTTGAAGGATCGACCTTTATTTCCGATAGATAACAAAATTGGAACTTAATTGTTCACAACAACGCTCGGTAAATGTTATATATATTGATGATGTTAGAATAATCTACCAGGTATAGTCGTTTAAACATGTGATGAAATTTTTTCCATGTCATTTTTCGTTTTACTTGTCAAAATCTTATGTGTTTTGTTTTCATTCTTTTTTGTATTCTTGTTTCTTGTTCTAAACGGTCCGCCATCTAACGTTTTTGTTTCAACTAGTGCTTATTTCGTGAATGGTAACACTTAGCTCATGTTTGATTTGACAGATATTAGTTTTATCCTTCCGCTGAACGAATATGGTTGTGTATACGCTTGAACAACGCTGGGAAATATTGCGACATTACGATTGCGATCGACTTACAGAAGATGCCGATTTTGCCAAAAAAAATCATCTTTTCAGATGAAGCTCATTTTGATCTTGGCGGGACAGGCATTTTATTACAAGAGACATTTTATTACGTTCCTTCGTTTCAGTTATTAAACGACATCAGCTCTGCGGCTGATAATGCGATCTTCAAAAACAGGGCGCAAAACATCGAGTGTAGCTTCTGCTGTGTGGCACGTAGCGCCGTCCTGTTGCGCCCTGTTTTTGAAGATCGCATTATCAGCCGCAGAGCTGATGCCGTTTGGCCACCTCGGAGCTGCGATTTGACACCGTTGGACTATTATTTGAGGGGTGCCCTCAAAGATAAGTGTTACGCCGACAAGCGAGAGACAATTGACGCTTTAAAGGACAATATTCGTGAAGTCATTGGTGAAATACAGCTGCACACAATCGATAATGTGCTTAAAAATTGGACCGATCGTGTAGGCTAAAAAAAGAAATTTGAGAAAATATTCAGTAGTTTGTTTTACAGCATTTTCAAAAAAAAAAGTTATTTGGCGGACCCGTTATATATGTGTAGAGTTTAATAACTGAAACGAATGAACGTAATAAAATGTCTGTTGTTGCTGCTTACAATTACAACAACATGTGCTGCTACCATGTGTTTGTTGGCTACGAACGTGTTGCCGTATCGCATTTTTTTTACCCATTACAGCAAATGTTGCCACATTGCGTAGTATTAAGTGTGGATCGTTTTATTTGGAAAGTTGTAAGTGGCGATAGCTTAATGGAATAAAAAAAACAGCCTTAATATCATTGCAAAACGTAATGTTCAAAACTAGGGATAACGGCGATTAATGTAATCGATTATTATTTTCAAGGCAATAATCGATTCATAGATTAATGGCCGATGAAAACATCCATTAATCGGCGTTATCGATTAATCGACATGAAAATAAGAAAAATAATGGAAAACAATGCAATGCTACTAAATTTAGTCATTTAATAGCAAAATAAAATTGCTCAATAATAAAAGAAACCTTTTTAGAAACATGATGCTTTTTTCAAACCCTTTTCCCCTATAATTCTTGCTATAAATAATTTTCTCCCATACAATAAAAATTGAATGTATATTTTATAATTATAAATAAGAAAGCAAAAAAATACTGATAAAATATAAATGGATGTTATTTTTGTTTTTATAATAATATGTATATGCTACTAAATTTAGTCATTTAATAGCAAAATAAAATTGCTCAATAATAAAAGAAACCTTTTTAGAAACATGATGCTTTTTTCAAACCCTTTTCCCCTATAATTCTTGCTATAAATAATTTTCTCCCATATTGTAGGTAATAAATAAAATGAAAAATACAATAAAAATTGAATGTATATTTTATAATTATAAATAAGACATCAAAAAAATACTGATAAAATATAAATGGATGTTATTTTTGTTTTTATAATAATATGCATATGTTTTACCAAAATTTATCGGGAACGTCTTCTAAAAACCAATAATTTATTTTCAAGATCGGCTGTCAGCCTACTTCTCTGATCTCTTAAAATTTGTCCGGCTTCCGAAAATAGTCTCTCCGAAGGCACCGACGTGCAATGCTAGACACATACTTGAGGGCCACAGACGAAAGTACTGGAAATGTTTCTGTCATATGTTTCCAGTATAAAATTGGATTCTGTTGTATCCTTCCTGGTGGAGCCCTCAAATAAAGGCTGAATTCATCTGGAATGTCATTTCCAGCCTTATTGATTTTGACGTAACATTTTGAATATTTTTGTTGTGCATCTAGAACAAAGATGCAGATACAGCAAGTGAGGAATCTGAGTCTGAAGATTCGTTTCGGGCAGGAGCCGCCTCATCTTTTATTTCCCATATATATTTTAATACAGTATTTACCACCTTGGCAAGACTGGTTGGATCAAAATGACAAGTGACAACTTTGCTAATTCCACGTTTATACGCTCTTCGTATACATATGTATGTGTCTCACAAGAGCCAACTGGCACAACGATGCCAACTTGTATAATTTTTTCTCCATTAGTGTTACCATATGACTATACTTTTGCTGAATGGCATCACGAAATTATAATAATATTTCTGAATGATATCTGTGTATAAACAGTGAGTTAAGTATTTGCAAATAAGAAGTGCTTATAAACGTAGTACAAGGTATTTCAAAAGAAGTCATCCAATGTTGTTTGGCTCTCATTTTTTTTCTAAATGAAAAACTTCGATTCTGTTTTTTGATTGTTTTTTTGAACCTTTAGAATTATATTGGTTAAGTTGAGAAGATGATATCGGTTAAATGGGCGCCGTCACAATTGATTACCATACGCGCTCGTTTTATGACATTTTTCATCACTTCGGCGAGAACTTCGGGCGACAGATTCGCGCACTCGTTTCGAATGTTGACCTTGAGGGCTTCCAGGGTCTCGGGCTTGTTCACGTAAACACGGGACTTCAAAAAACCTCACAAAAAAGTCTGGAACGGTTAAATCGGGCGATCTTGCGGGCCAGCGCAAATCGCCAAAATGAGAGATGAGGCGACCAGGGAACGCCACCTTCAGAATATCGGTTTTGTGGTTCGCGCAGTGTGTGCCGTAGCTCTGTCCTGTTGGAACCACATGTCCTCCAGTTCTAATTCGTCGAATTGCGGCAGAAAAAACTCGGATAACATGGCCCTATAGCTCGCACCGTCCACTGTTGCCGTTTGACCAGCGGCGTTCTCGAAAAAAAAAATGGCCCGATGACTCTTCCAGTGTGAACAGCGCACCATGCAGTCACTTTGAGCGGGTGTAATGGCTCCTCGTGCATCACTCGTGGATTTTCGGTGCCCCAGAAGCGATAGTTTTGCTTGTTCACGTACCCGCTGAGGTGGAAATGAGCCTCATCGCTCATTATGATTCTCAAATCATTATGAACAAAAATGCCATAAAACGAGCCCGTATGGTAATCAATTGTGACGGCGCCCATTTAACCGATATCATCTTCTCAACTTAACCAATAAACTTCTAAAGGTTCAAATAAACATAATCAAAAAAGAGAATCGAAGTTTTTCATTTAGAAAAAAAAATAAAGCCAAACAACATTGAATGACTTCTTTTGAAACACCTTGTATAAGAAAGTGACTTTCCTAAAAATATCAATATATTTAAATATTAAACCTCGATAATTCGATTAATCGAACATAGAACTTTACTTTTATTGACTATATTACAACCTCAAACAAATTGCAACATATTCATCCAACTGGCTCTATCCTTCGCCTTTTCTCGCCAGTTGGTAACACCAAGGATACGGAGGGATTCTTCTGCCTGGTCTTTCCAGCGGAGTCTTGGTCGTCCTCTTTTCCTGCTTCCATCGGGTACGTTATCAAAAATCTTTCGCGCTGGCTCATCTTCATCCATTCTGATAACATGGCCTAGTCAACGCAATTGGCCCACTTTGATTCGTCTAGCTATGCCCACGTCAGAATAGAGATTATATAGCTCTGTGTTCCAGCGACGTCGGTACTCGCCGTTTTCCCTAACAGGACCATATATTTTACGGAGAATTTTTCTCTCGAAAACTCCCAGGTGTTTTTCATCCGCTTGCGATGTGACCCAAGTTTCGGAGCCATATGTCAAGACAGGTAAAACGAGAGTCTGATATAGCTGGACTTTTGTCCGTCGAGAGAGGGCTTTGTTCCTAAACTGCTTGCTGAGCCCAAAATAACATCTATTTGCAAGCACAATTCTCCTATCTATCTCCAGGCTGACGTTGTTGTCCTTGTTCACGGCGGATCCAAGGTAGACAAATTCATCTACCACTTCAAAATTAACTCGGTTGTCAACGTTCAAGTGCGGACCAAGTCGAGAGGTTTCTCTAGTCGTTGACACCATCAATTTTGTCTTGCCCTCATTAACAACAAGACCCACCTTCGCTGATTCCTTTTCGATTCTTGAAAATACTGCAGTAACCTCTCGCAAATTTCGCCCAATGATGTCTATGTCGTCAGCATACGCCAGCAACATATGGCTTTTCGTGTTAATGGTCTTGTTCGTATTTACTGCAGCCTTTCTCATTATTATCTCCATTAAGATGTTGAAGAGATTGCACGAAAGTGTGTCGCCTTGTCTAAGTCCGCGCTTGGTACATAATGGTTCAGTGAGGTCTTTCCCCACTTTCACTGCTGATTTGGTGTTGGTCAGCGTCATTCTACAGAGGCGGATCAGTTTTGCCGGAATACTAAGTTCAGACATAGCTTCGTACAGTTTTCCCCGTATGGGGCTATCGATATGCTTTTCGTGGGTCTTTTCCAGGATTTGGCGTAGCGTGAATATTTGGTCAGTTGTTGGACTTGCCTGGTCTAAAACCACACTGATAAGGTCCAATCAGGTTTTCAATAATTGGCTTTAGTCTTTCACGTAATACGCTCGACAAGACCTTATACGCGATGGATAAAAGACTGATACCGCGAATCTATACTATCTTCCACTATCATTACCTCCTGATCTTCAGTGGAAGAATCTGAGTGGAGTGAGTAGTGCTGAAAAGTGGTCTCTCCACATTTTGAGCACACACTGCTTCTCAGTCACCAGATTCCCATTCTCGTCCTTGCAGGAGGGCAGCCCATTATTAGGCCGGTTGGTCGATCTTCTTACCCTCTGGAAAAACTTACGGGATTCACCATTCATCCTGCACATTTCGGTTCTTTCACTCTCTCTCTGCTCCCACTGCCATTTTTTTCGCCTAAATAGTTGGTTTTCCTCCCTCCTCAGCCTCTTGTAGCGCCCACTCGCAGCACGCGTTGTAACTGACTGTTTCGTTGCCATACGTGCAGCGTCTTTTTCATCAGTTGCAATGCGACATTCTTCGTTCGTACCATGGCTTATCCTTCTGCGGATTTTGATAGCCAAGTTCAGTCATTGCAGCGATTTCCAAAGAATGGGAGATGTGCTTCCACTGCGCATCTGGGTCTTCGGGAGGGGAGGTATTCTGCTCCAGCAGGAGAGAGAGTTTCTGTCGATAGGACATTGATATCTCCGGTATTTGTAGCTTGTCAATATCCAGCTTTTCCTGTGTTCGGCTCCGTACGTTTTTCGCCCTGCTCAATCTCGAGCGAACTTTCGCAGCCACCAGGTAATGATCAGAGTCGATATTGGCACCTCGAATCACACGTACATCCATTACACTAGAAGAGTGCCTGCCATCTATTACCAAGTGATCAATCTGGTTCTTCGTCCGTTGATCAGGAGATATTCAGGTCGCCTTATGAATGTCCTTATGCTGGAATCAGGTGCTACTAACTACCATGTTCTTTGCAGCGGCGAAGTCTATCAGTCTTATTCCATCATCGGAGGTGGTATCATGTAGACTGTGATTGCCGATGGTTGGTACATAGAACACATCGGTTAAAAAACATCGATTACTTTTTAAAAACATCGATTTTCCAATTAATCGATACCCATCCCTATTCAAAACATCATATCCGCCTCTGGCTTTATAAATGTCAACAAACCGGTTGCAAACCTTTTTGAACGATGGCCCTTCAAATTTAGTAACAAATAATAAGTCCTCGATCATTGTTGAATTTATGGAGATTGCTAAAATAATTTGTGATAAAGAATCGCTGACTCTAGAAGACCGTATTAAAAACTTCATGAAAAAATATAAACAACTAGCTGACCCGGCAGACGTTGTCCTGCAAATTTTGTTCAAATACCGTTAGCAGGAGCAGAAATAATGGATTTTTAATTTGTGGTTTGTATGGGAGGTACCACGCCCCTTTGTCCAATTGGACCGAATAGTAAATCTAAACCACCCAGGGCGCCACCCAAACGCATACAAAAAATGTATTCAAATCGGTCCAGAAGTTTAGGAGGAGTTCAGTCACAAACACACGTGCAGTAGAATTATATATATAAAGAAGATATACAAAATCTGAAGAAAAAGCTGTCTGTTTGTACCTTTTGAAGGAAATTGAAGTCAAATATGGCCCTTAGAAATCTCACTTGTGTAACATTTAATGTTCGCTCTCTAATAGAGAGAAGTAGGAGATTGGAATTATCAGAAATTCTGAGAATGAATAATGTAGACTTTGCATTTATACAGGAGACTCATTTAAAGGACATCCATCGGGTAAATATAAATGATTATACATTGGTTAGAAATGGCAATGCTCAGGGTTTTGGAATTTTAATTAAAGATTCGTTAAAATTCTCGAAAGTCGAAATCCCTAACATGAATTTTCCAAATGTTTTTTTGGTCGTACATTTGAACATTAATGGATCTGCGGAAAAATTACTTATCGGATCTGTATACTTACCTTGCAATTCTATTCAGGCGCATATTTATAATGGACTTTCATCTTTGAATCAATTTATTAACAATTTTTATGATTTTAACGCGAAAAATACATCATAGGGTGATTCTTCTAATAATGCAAATGGTAATGCGTTTCACAATTGGATTCAACAAGCTTCGAAAGATCTGCTTAGAATTTCATTCACTGTTCCAACATACCCCAACGAATCTTCTTTCCTCGATCATTTTTTAATTAGTTAAAATTTAATCAATAATATAAATACAAATTATGTTATGTATATCTTGTTTGCCAACCTTTTCCGACCATTTTCCGCTAAAAGTGAGAGTTCAACTTAGCCTTCTTGCATAAAAAAGAAAAATAAGAAAGGGTTATTGATTTAAATAGCCAACAGTTCAAATACTTTTTAGTGTTCTCAAACTAGTTATTTTGGTTATTGTTACTGATCCCCTGCCAGTCCTGAACATGGCTGGTCAAGATCTCGACCACTGGGATAATTAGCGCACTAAATTTAGTTGCAATACATGTTTATTATTAACATTTTGTTATAAGTTTGTTGATTGTTAATTGAAAAAATGTGTATATTTCTCAATAAATGTTATTTATATATATTTTGGAGTCAATTATAATTATTGTGTTGTTAATATCAAATACAATATTTTTGTTTTAATTCGAATGTTAGTATTTTTCTGGATATCATCTCCTGAATACCCGATTTATGCAGTTTGGTATTTTAGAACCTAATATATCGATTGGTGAGCAACTGGTACCATAATTTGGTCGTCATAGCTGCAAGATGTTTATCAGGGGGGACCTAATTCGCTTCGGATACAAAGAAAATGGAAGTGACGACGACTTCATAGACCGCCAAACATCATTGCCAAAATAAAAGGTATGCACATGGCTGTGTTTGTAAAGCACTGCTATGGTCGACGCAAAATATGCAAGAAACATACTGCCTATACCTGCGCTAAGTGCAATGTAAATTTACATGTGGGTAATTCCTTCAAGACCTACCGCAAAAATTTTAAATAATTTGTTTCACCTACCATTTTCAATAAATGAAAATAATAAATAAGTTCCAGGATCTTTTTATTTACCTGTAGCTTTAGTTCTCATATTTACTTTTCTTAAATAACCCGTTTTAAGAACGAAGTTTATTTACCATTTAATTTATCATAATTCATATCATAACAAATCATATCACAAAGAAAATTGATTGCTCTAATTATCCTAGCGGTCGAGATACATAATTAAAATCTATGTAGTCTGGTACAAAATGGGTTAAATACGGCGGGCAAAATAATCGAGATATTAAAATCAATTCATGGGCTTCTGTTTGGGTTTTCCAGCAATCATGCAATGCAATTTCCAAGCATTGACACTTGCGCTGTCCAACCAGGTAACCCAAGCAGGTGCCTCTGATTCCAATCCGATAATTAGGGACAGCATTAGCATGTAGGTCAACTCACCCCATGTACTTATTGTAATTAGCAATAAGGTTGGCTTGGGATAAAGCGATCCGTGTTTTTTTGTTTCCTATCGAATACGTAGCATTACATTTCTTATCGGATCCGTCTGATCATAGTTCGTAGCCAAACTGACATCTGCATTGTTCCTCCATCGAACCAAGGCAATCTTATGTTCTTGGTCGAATTCGTAATCCATATCATGCCGAGGTAATTTTGTTTGTTTTAGAATACAAAGCAAGTGGTATCCGGTAAAAAAGTTATCGAAGTGAACAGTATGTTGTCTAGGTCACTCGCATTAACCACACTACCACCTCGGCCACGCTGTTTATCATATATATCCGATGGTCCAGCATATGTTAGGAATTGAAACAGATACCATTCCGATGAACACAAACACCAATATTTGTATCCGCAGCTATGACGACCAAAATATGGTACCAGTTGCTCACCAATCGATAGATTAGCTTCAAAAACACCAAACTGCATAAATCGGGTATTCAGGAGATGATACCCAGAAAAATACTAACATTCGAATTTAAAAAATATCGTATTTGATATTGACAACACAATAATTGACTCTAAAATATATATAAATTACATTTATTGTGAAATTTGTCACTACATCGTTTTGGAACTTTAGCAGAGTATCAGTTGTGGAGTGTGACTTTTTAAAGCCAAATTGCAGATCTGGTATATAACTTTCCATTCCAATATCCATTTTCACACGAATGAGTCTTTCAAAAAGTTTTCCTAGATTTGAAAGTAAGGAAATAGGACGAAGATTATCTATATTATTGTTTCAAGGCGTTTTCCTAATTGGGATAATTTTTGAAACCTTAAAATTTAATAGGAAAGTATGAATTATTTAAGCACTTGTTATAGAAAATACAAAGGTATTGAAAAACTGTATAGGGAAGTTTTTTGATTATATAATTTTATATGTCGTCCAAACCATACAATTTTTTATTATTCATTACGCCGCATTGATATAAGATTTTCGTTATTTTGCAAATCTAATGCTGATAAATCAGAACTAAACTGATATAAATTATCTGGAATTTGCGATATTGTGTTGTGAATAACTGAATCTATATTCGACATATCGTCAGCTGAGTACTATAAAACTCCATACGCCACCAACTTAGTTTCGAGAAAAAAAGCATTTAAGTTTAGAGGTGAAAAAAAACTACCTGATAGAAAGTTCTAAAATTTTAAATCGGAATAATTGTTTGTCTAAAGAGTTTAAATATATAATACATAATAATGAATTAAATATATAATAAATATAATTATGTATAATATATATGGGTAATTCCAAAATTTTTCGACACAGACCTTGATCCGACCCCCTTCGATTTCGATGAAATTTCAAACATATATTCTACTCGTTTCTGTCGTTACAATGACGTTTGGTTCAGGTCGAAACTCCACAGGGTTCATGTTTTATAGCTACCTAAAGTTGGTTATCTGCAGTGTTTTTGTGAAGAGATGGCCGTGTTCATGTGGGAATAACTGTCGAATGCGACATCAGATTGTAACGATATTGGTATCAGGTGGTAGATTTCGACCTCCTTTTTAGGAATAAAAATAAAAAATAGAAATGTGGGCCAAGGACATCAAAATTTAGAAAATGCCCTTTGTCCTTGAATATCCTGGAAACGTATCTTTTAATCTTCTTAATTTTTTATTAACAAAAAGCGTATACTCTTTTTTAAAAGATATACAAATTTCAGGATGGGTTCATTAGGGGTTTAGAAAATATTTGCGTTTTTGTATTGCAATTATCATACTAGACTGACAAAAAAGAATAATTTTTATGGGTTTTCATATATTTTACATGTATTTATGTATTTTGTAAACAACGTATATGTATTATATTACATATTATAGATTACAAATTATTTAATCAATATGGTATGGGTTTCAGCTTTGGCCCGTTTATTGCGCCACAACATGTAATAATTGACAAATGCGAAGAGTTTATTCCTAAAGAAGAAGCGTTAAGGTCATTAAATGAATGTTTGCGTTTACACAGTGAACCTACCATCCCATTCAAACAAAGGTGTAATGAAGTATATATTCGAGGAATGATGGACGGAGTTAAAAAGTGTGTTTTAAAGAAGATTTTCGGATACGATGATGATATTGTAGAACCCCATTCTGTCGACTCTGATATTTTAAAAAAAGTAAGGAAGGTCCACAGTGCCAATAGTGAAAAAGCCGTCCAATCTATATGCTTACAAATATTACCAACAGATTGGCCAATGCGAAAAGTGAAGGATGAAATACCGTCGACTTTGATGTATTCCATACGGAAAGCAAGAAGCTCTTCAACTTCTAATTCTTTGCAGGGGATTTCCGAAGAGAAAGAACCCCATTCCGGAAAAACTAATGCTAGCGTCGCTAGTTTCTACTGCAAGGATGAATATAGCCGACTAATGTCTGGGAAAAAACATTGTAAATCTGTTAAGGTTAACCTGATTTTTTTCTAAATATTAAGGTTATTTTAATTAATATTCAAAAAAGACTGATGCTATTAAATTTGAAAGAGCTCTACAATTAGTTAAAAAAATCAATCCAGATTTGAAAGTTGGATTTTCTTGCTTGGTTATTGCCAAAGCAGTGTGTACTTGCTGGAAGCACTGGAACACATTCCGTATGTGTCTGTGTTATTCACCAAAATGAGAAGCTAATGTGTGAAGGTGTGTTTAAAAAGGACTACGATAAATTAAAATATTATAACTACCATACCTGGCTTAATTTTGGAATATGTGGCAATCCAACAGCATCGTGCTATTTCTCTGAGTGTGAGCAATGCCCAGCATTTGAGAGGCTCAGGCCTATTATACAAAGGTAATTCGATAGACACGAAATAGAGACTGTCCAGTACAATTTGTGGACTCATACTCACAGATCAAATTTAGAAAGAAAAATGGAAAACATTGATGACTTTATTGACCATTTTTTGGAGCGCCTGCCTCAGTTGCTTAAACACTATTATATTGTAAAACAACAAAATGAGTATTTCAATAACATAAAAGACAACTTGAAACATGGGGAAATGTTGGTTGTTCTCGATTTTTTTCAAAATTACACGTTTCTAATTCAAGACGAGGTACAATCCTACCGCTGGACAAACGAACAAGCCACTGTACGTACATCCATTCGCATTTTACAAAACGAAATACAGTTTTCGAACTGTATAATAATTACTGAAATTATGAAACATAATGTGGTATTGGTTGTTGACCTGTTCATAAATAAATTCATAAAATTTATAAAAGGGCATATAGGAACACTCACCAAAATGTATTACTTCTCGGATGGAGCTGCTAGCCAGTATAAAAATAAAACCAATATTTGGAACCTCACAAAACATGAACAGAAATATGGAATCAGCGCTGAATGGAATTTTTTTGTACATCGCATGGGAGAAATGTTTCCGATGGACTTGGTGGTACTTTCAATCGACTAGTTTCACGAGCTAGTATCCAAAGCACAGAGAATGTAATAAATTCACCAAATGGCATGTATAACTGGGCAGTAGAAAATACCCCTGTCAAATATTTATATGTGCAATGTATCATGTTGAGTTGGAGCTTTGAAAACTAAATTGTTTTGAATTTTATTTTATATATTAGTTTATATTTATGTGTTCTTTAAAATTATAAGAAAACATATTTTTTCATTTCTTTTTTAGAACAAAAAAAGTGTTTGATATATTCTTCATAGAAAATATTTATATATGCAAAAATGAAACTTAAATTTAATTCTTATTCTTATCCAATTAAAATATGTAATTAATATGATATTGAGTTACCCTTGTGCATAAGAACTTTTTGTAGCCTGCGTGGCATAGAACTCACTAAGTTGCTTAAAGTGGACATGTCAATTTTCTCCCATTCCGCCAATATTGCTAGTTTTAGTTCTTTAAGCGTCGTATACTACTTCGACGTTGAAAACACCTTAGCGGAAAGTATCCCCATAGGTCTTCAATTGGGTTGAGGTCGGGACTTATGGCTGGCCACTCCAGTAATGGAATATTTCGGGACTAGAAAATCCCTTGTGAGCCGAGCAATGTGGATCGGGGCGTTGTCTTGTTGAAAACTCCAGTTATCTCTATATAATTCGCCAGCAAAGTCAATTAAATTGCTGTCCAACAGATCAACGTATGCTTCCGCATTCATTTTAGTTGGGACAAAGCATATTTCTGACTTCCCTCGTGCTCCAAATGCAGCCCATATCACCATGGTTTCGCTTGTAGCACGTTTGCCGAGGATGTCGTAAATCTCTCCAATATTTATGGTGACCATCAGGTCCGTCCAAATTAAACTTTTTCTCTTCACTAAATATAACAGTTTCAAATATTCATAACGATCACTTTACTCACGTACAGAAAGATATTTTATACTAAACACCCGAGAAAAATAGAGTTGTTCACTTTAAAGTGTCAGGAACGCGACTGTACATATAATTATTTTCTATTGAATGTAAACTTACAGCGATAATCATAGATAAATAAAGTCCAAAAGAGAAAAAAGTATATGATAAAGAGAGAGGGATAGTATCGAAAAAATTGTACATGGTCGACATTAAATTATAGTTAGTTTTCAGAAGGAAAGAAAAAAAATATTTTCCAGATATAAATATTTGACAGAGGTATAAAAAATATGAACTTTGTGTACGCAACAAACGAAGAATATAGAGAAGCTGAAGAAGTATTCTTCAAATTATGTCAAAAATTTAAACCGATTCCAAAAATACAGTCCGACCACCATGTGCAGCCATTAAGTGACGGAAAATTAAAAACTACGTTTTTTCACTATCATCAGAGTTCAAAATTTACTCAGTAATGAAATAAGTGTTATACAAGTGATTCATTAAATAAATAATTAATAAAACTTAAATTTAAAGCAGTCCACAGTGCCTATGAGGAATAATGAATAATTGGATTATTTATCTGGATACATTCTAATTATAAAGTAATACAGTTTTATTCTAGGAGAATATATCAAAGCTGAAACCCATACCATATTTTTCACAATCCGATACTTTTAATACATATGAATTGATTAAATAATTTGTAATCTATAATATATAATATTATACATATACGTTGTTTACAAAATACACAAATACTTGTAAAATATATGAAAACCCATAAAAATTATTCTTTTTTGTCAGTCTAGTATGATAATTGCAATACAAAAACGCAAATATTTTCTAAACCCCTAATGAACCCATCCTGAAATTTGTATATCTTTTAGAAGAGTATGCGCTATTTTTTAACAAAAAATTAAGAACATTAAAAGATACGTTTCCCGGATATTCAAGGACAAAGGACATTTTCTAAATGTTGATGTCCTTGGCCCACAAGGACCTGCCATTTCTATTTTGTATTCCTAAAAAGGAGGTCGAAATCTACCAGCTGATACCAATATCGTTACAATCTGATGTCGCATTCGAAAGTTATTCTCACATGAACACGGCCATCCATCTCTTCACAAAAACACTGCAGATAACCAACTTTAGGTAGCTATAAAACATGAACCCTGTGGAGTTTCAACCTGAACCAAACGTCATTGTAACGACAGGAACGATTGGAATATATGTTTGAAATTTCATCGAAATCAAAGGGGGTCAGGTTTCAAAAGTACTGTATTTGTGTCGATTTTTTTTGGAATTACACATATATATAATAATCTTAGTTTAAAAAAAGTGAAAATGGCGTATGAAGTACCAGTACAGTACCATTGTATATATTAGAAAAGTACCCTTGAAGGTTTTCCAGCCCTATAACATCATCAGTAATAGTCTCTCCATCTACTGAGATTTCGTTAATGGGAGACCTCTTCTTGTACCCTACTATCTGATAGACTTGCCTGTGCGCAGTCGGGCCGGGTTTAATCTTTTTAACATTTTCACTAAAAATGTTACACTGTTCGAGTTCAACTTGTCTTTTAATAATAATATTAAGCAATTCTGTTTCGTCAAGAGTAAATATTCCCAATTAGGTTTGTACTGTTGCCATCTCTTTAGATATTGAGAAAGCTTTTTTCGACCACGCGTGTCATAAAGAAATAATTTATAAAATGATAAAAATTGGGTTTAACCCGAATTTAATCAAACTTTTCAATAACTTCTTGTCCTATCGTAAATTTTGTATTTAATTTAAAGGTATAATTCAACATGAATGAGAATATCATATATAATATCAATACTCCCCCCAGCCTACGGGCTCTTCCTCGAGCACTAGTGCTCGAAAGTCTTCTGCGGTCACTGCAACTGCGGTGGTCAACCCTCCCCAACTACGGGGAAAACTAAAAATCTCTGCCCCTCCCGGAAGCTGATCTTCGACTGGCCACTAGATTGGTTAGTCAACTCTGCACGGCCAGTCGCCGCGGATAGATCCAGGGAAGTATTAAACTTATCGGTTGCTCTGATAAACGAGCAGCGCCATTGTATAGGTCCGCCATGAGTCAAAACCGTGGATAGGAAGGATATACCTTCTAGCCCAAGGGCTAGTGTTTAGGTCCCGTCAAACTCAACTACTGACCCACTGGAGATCCTAAAGATCATCAGCCATTGCAATCCCTCCATTCCTGCAAAGGATTGGAAGGTGGTCAAGGTTGAGGATCCTGTAGGAACCTCCCGGTAGGTAGTTTTGGTCCTGAACCAGCATTCCTTAAAACCCCTAGAGGAGTCCAAAGGCCAAATTCGGTTTGGGTTCATGAGTGTACCCCTCAGGGTATACAAAGTTGATACGCTGAGTGGCAAACTGGCCGAGTCGAAGGCAGAAGTCACAGCTGTAAATGCTGGAAACATCCTGAAACGGCGGTAGATGCTGAAGAAGCACTACTGAATGACGACAGTGGCAGCATCATCGACCTGTGGGGCCGCTCTGCCTGGCTCCGAGATGAGTCCATCACTAGCGAGGGTGATGACGAGACAACCGTTATCGAGGTAGCCGGAGTTGAAGATCCTGTAGACAATGAAAGTCCTGCAGACAAATCTTCATCGCAGTAAGGCAGCATCTGCCAACCTCATTCTCCATCTTGCGAAGGGTGGCGCCGATGTGGCCCTGATACAAGAACCATGGACGGTCAATGATTGTATATGTGGTATCAGGTGCAATGGATACAGGACCTTCGTCCTATCAACCCCAGGTAGGCCAAGATCTTGCATAATCATTAAAAACAAATAAAATGCTCTTTTATTGCAGAATTTTAGTGATAGCGATACAACCGCCATCAGCCTCTCGATGGAAAACGGCCAGCGGGACATCTGGCTAGTAGATGCTGCCAGATGATCGTACATGGCGCACGACCCTCCGAAGTGCGTCAGGGATATTGTATCGGATGCAAAAAGACGGAATTGTAGCGCCATTATAGGTGCCGTTGCCATCGCGCACCACACAATATGGGCGAGTACCGGCACCAATGAAGCTCTTTTTAATTTCATTATAAGCGAAATCTTGACTATATGTAATAGAGGCGAGGATCTAACCTTCATAACTTCGGTTAGGAGGGAAGTACTAGACCTAACTTTACTACTTGGCTACGACTATGTAACTGTATCCGATTGGAGCGTACTTTCTGATCACTCATTTTCTTATCATAGATATCTACAGTTCCACATAAATATCGAACCTCTCAAAAAGGAAGTTTTTAAAAATTATAGGAAAACGGACTGGAACGCCTATCGTGGGCGCCTAAGGAAACTCTTAGGTAACCATCTGAATATTCCGACACATGTGCCAGAGCTGGAAGAACTAGTTGGCAAATTTACTGATGCGTGCAGGAACACGCTCAATGAATCCTGTAAGACCAGTGGTTATACTGCTGATAAGGGTAACAAAAAACCTCATTGGTGGAACACTGAGCTTCAGGATCTAATATCGTCCATTAGGCGGCTTTCAACAAGGCCAAAAAGAGCGGCGACCAAAGGGATTGGAACGTTTACAAGATTAGTCTTAATCTATATAAAGTTGAAATCAGGAAGGCCAAACGGAAATCCTGGCGAAACTTCTGTGAATCCATTGAGAGAACCAACCAGACTGCACGCTTAAGATGCGTGCTCGCTAAAAACCCACCGTATGCGGGGTTCTTAATGAAAGACGATGGAACGTGGACGTATTCGTCTGAAGTCTCTTGGGATTCTCCTGGATACCCACTTTGCCAACGATGACAGGAGTGTTGGTCATCAGCCAGAAGAGTTAGGCGGAAACTCACCTAGCTTAGAAAAAGTTCGCTCAATAGTGAGCAGAAAGAATCTGACATGGGCCATTAGATGCTTTAAGCCGTATAAATCAGCCGGACCTGACGAGATAATTCCCACGCAACTATTATACCTATCTTGTAGTTGGTTGGAGGCAATCTTCACGGGCTGCCTTATGCTGGTAGTCATTCCTAGCATTTGGAAGCAGACCAAAGTGGTTTTCGTTCCGAAAGCAGGCAAACGCTCTTATGTCAAACCAAAGGACTTTAGACCAATCAGTCTATCATGCTTTGTCCTTAAGACATTTGAAAGGTTACTGGACATTCATGATCGAAGTAATCTTCCACAGAATCTACTATCGAGTTCTCAGCATGCCTATATCAAAGGCAGGTCGACTGAGACGGCTCTCCACTATATAGTCAGCATAATAGAAAACTCTCTTGAGAATAAGGTCTTCGCTCTGGGGACCTTCCTGGACATCGAGGGAGCCTTCAATAACATTAAACCTTCGGATATTCTCAGGTCGTTACAGAATCTAGGAGTCGACAGCTTAGTGACACGCCTAATTGGGAAGCTTCTGGTGGATAGATCCGTCAAAGCTGAATGGGATGGTGCTACAATTGCTAGGAACGTTAACAGGGGGACACCCCAGGGGGGAGTTTTGTCTCCACTATTATGGTTAACTTCTGTCAATGAACTGCTTCTTGAATTGGGCAGAGCCGAATACCTGGTCTTTGCCTATGCTGATGACATTGCTATCATCTGTACGGGTAGTCACCTCAATTTACTTAACATTCGTACAACCAGCCTACTTAGTCTGATTTCGAACTGGACCGCTAACAACGGACTATCACTTAACCCACTTAAAACCGAGCTTATCTTGTTCTCTCGGAAATATAAAATACCCGCATTTGAACTGCCGTCAGTTAATGGGGTGCAATTACAGTTGACGGAAAAGGTCAAGTATCTGGGAATAATTCTCGACAGAAAACTGTCTTGGAAACCGAATGTGGAGGAGAGGGTGAAAAAGGCGTCTGTTGCTCTTTACTGCTGTAAAGGGGCGATAGGAAAGGCTGGGGACTGTATCCTAAGATCACCATGTGGATTTATACGGCAATGGTCAGACCAGTACTTATCTATGGCACCGTAGTTTGGTGGAGGTCCCTCCAAAACAAATATATTCTGAATTCCTTGATGAAAATTCGAAGATCAGCACTGATTAGCGTTAGTGGGGCAATGGGGCAATGGGCACGACGTCAGGCACTGCACTTAGTGCTATCCTGAACATCTGTACTCCTGATATCATGGCCGAATCGGCAGCCGCTACATCCCTGGTGAGAACCAGAGATTGTTGCGTTTTGATATCGGGGCATTCCGGACGCGCTAAATTACTACACCGGATCAACTCTATTCCCGTAAAAACGGACTACTGTATCCCCTACCTTCTACCAGCGACAAATTTAACGACTTCTATTCCGAAAAGGGATAACTGGGAAAAGTCACTGGAAGGGGACACTAGTAGTATCAGATTTTTCACGGATGGATCAAAGTTGGACGAGCAAGTAGGCTATAGGGTCCATTCACCGGACCTAAATGCAAATATCTCCTTCAAGCTGCCTGATCACTGTGGTGTATTTCTTTGCAACTTAGCAAGCGGTAATCGCTTGCTTGTAACCAAAACACGACTATTGTTTCATTTCATCATGATGTTTAGTATGATAATTTACATGTATTTCATTTGACTATGATCATTAGTATATTTGCCCTTTTTGTAATGATCATTTGTGTGAGTTTTGAAGTCCCTTTTTGTCGTCATTTGTTTACGACTTACCGCAGTTCCCCCTTTGTCGCTACATTGTACTTATTGTGTTGGAAAAGAACTGTTACGTTTTGTAAACACGTACTATGTAGGGCTCCAGCAAAGCAGTTGCTCTGCTGTTAAATCAGTTTGTTGGGGATAAAGACTGCGGTAAGTAGTGAGGTTTTTTTTTATATACATATGTTTGATTTTTATTATTATAATTAAATTATTTTTTAGAAATAAACCCCCTACCCTACAATGTATAAATACATACTGCCGTGTTTTTTATTGGGAGTTAAATTCGCTAAATAGCTCGAGTCGCAGCCAGAGACAGCATACGTAATTTGTCGCAAGTTTTTATTTGTTTTATTGTATTTATTTTATCCATTCGTAACATATAAAGCCAGTAAGGTATATTTATCTATATTGCATATATAGCAAGCATGTGTTTTATAAATCCTACAATCCTTTAAAACACATTGGACACATATCTACGGTGTAAAACGTAAACCTGCACACAATATTCGACACGGAATATGGAAAACTAATTTGTTTACGTTTCACGCCACCCATACACAAATTTTTTTTCGATATAACCACGAGGAATTTTTTTGTGTATATTTGCCGCATTTATAATGTCACATTACCCAGCAAACCCAACAAATAGTTTCGTTCCAATTTTAAAAATTTTTACAAAAATTGAATTGAAAAATATGAATCCTCTTCCAAATTTAAGAAGATAAAACATATTAATCGCTCTGTTTAGTGAATATTTATTTCCATTATTGTTTCTTGTGAATGCTAATCTGATTTTTAATGATGGGACTTGGTCAATTCATAGAATTGACTATAAATTTAAATATTACACATATTAAAACACCAAAATTGCGTACAATCTGTTTTGTATGGTATTCAAAATTCTCCTTTTCCGTATCCTTTTCTATGCACAAAAAAATATTTTTTATTTACGGTCATTATCACCATCTCTAGTTACTAACAGTTAGAGCTAACCAAGTTTAATGGGATTTGAAATACAAGTCTACAACCAATTCACGCACTTGTATCATTTGCGGAAAAAGTTTCAAAGTATAACCAAGTTTAATGGGATTTGAAATACAAGTCTACAACCAATTCACGCACTTGTATCATTTGCGGAAAAAGTTTCAAAGTATATAATTCTCTTTCTCGTCCTCATAGTCAATGTTAAAATTGACATCTACATAAAGAACTTTGTATAAAGCTCGTACACTCAAACTACTCTGTAACGAAAATAAGTTCGAATTTTGGTTGAGGCCTATAATTCTCGGTTTGCTCGAACCAGACATGGTGACAATGGCCCTTATAGTTTTTCAAATAGATGTACTTACAGATCATTAGCTAGGAACATTGCCGCATTCTCCTTAACATATCTCATGCTTTTCTGAGGCCAATTGTTCATATGTTTGCGGCCTAAAACTAATATATGTTGATTCTTATTCTTGAAATACTTTACAACATTAGCCAACTGAAAATGAAGAAAAATCAATTATTTAGAAAAAAATATAAATGCTTTTTTTTAAATAAATTTTTTTTATTTGCGTGGAAGTTATTTAGGAAATTTCTTGCTTATACATATATACAAAACAAAACAATATCATGTTTTTTTTTTTTTGGGAAGACAGAAGTAAGTATGTATATCTTCATTTACGAAAAATAAATACAATTATGCTTCGGTGGGCGGACTCTATCTCCCGCAGACCAAAAGAATTTGTAACGCAAAACACGCTTGCAAAATTTGGGTAAATTGGAGATTTTCTTTTATTTTTATTTATTTATCCATTCGTGACATAAAAAGCCAGTAAGGCCTATTTATTATACAAAAAAACACTCAAGAACACTATATACAACATGAAAAATATCTACTACTTAATCTATACTTAAATCACAATTACTGCATTAAATGACTTAGTGGTAACTAGGGATGTCAAACGGGACTATGGGATGTCAAAACGGGATTAAATCCCGGGAGCCCGGGATTTTCGGGACGCTTATTTTTCAGGTTTAGTGTAAATATAAAAAAAAATTAATTGATAAATTAAATCCCGGGAGCCCGGTATTTTTCGGGACGCTTATTTTTCAGGTTTAGTGTAGGAATATAAGAAAAAATCAAATAAGTATTGCACAAAACAAAAAGGTATTTCAAATTTATTTTAGGCATACACATAAAGAAAAAGTCAATTTATTTTTAATATATGTACATATGTATGTTGTTATGACTGTTAGAGCACTTTGTTCATCTTGTTTTTCTATACTCTTTACAAGTGTCATCAGCTGACATAAACAGAAACAGTCAGTGTAAATAATGACTGCTTTTGTTATTATTCATTCCTACAACATAGTTAACAGCGACCGGTCACCATTTTATTAATATACCTTCTTTTGTAAATTATTAGAATAAAGTATTTCAAATCTAAAGTCGTGCGTTTCAATATCTTACAAGGAGTATCATCATTCAACGATACAACATATGTGTAATATATGCGTATATTAAATTTAAGATTAAAGGAATTATTTTGTTAGGAAATGCCGCAACAGAATTAGAGCATCTAAAAAAGTTACACCTGCTAATCTCGATCTGAATTTTTTTTGTGTATAAAAGCTGCTGACGAAAAACATATGACACAATCGATGCTTTTTGGTAAAATCGTCAACAAAAAAAACTGTATACAGTTGAAAATTATCGCTTCTTATTGCACCTGAAACAAAAACATTGATTATTGAATGTTTACAGTACTTTTACATTCGTCAACACCGTCGTTACATTTATTGCCTATAGAAACATTTTCATTTTAATCTTCCGTAATATTTTCGTTGAAATCGATTGCATTTTCATAGGCAACTGTCGTTATGTTGTTTGTCTATGTTTTTCTTAAGGCGTATTAATTTTTCTCTTTCAGATTATAAATGATATGTATAGTATATGTATTTATGTTCATACATGTTTGAATTTTTTTAAATGATTTAAGTAGATTGTTCTTTCATAAATTAACATGAGCTCTTTTCTTTTGGACTTTTTCGGAAAGGTTAACATATTTCTCGGACCTTTTCCATAAGTGGTCTGATGTGGGATTTTTCTGTAATGCCAGTTATTGTGTCTCCTAAACAAATATCGAAAGATTATAATTCTTCGTCATCTTCTAAAGAAGATAATTCCACAATGGCCCATGCTGAAAAACGGCCATGCAGCATATTTCAGGAACCATGTACGTTAGGGTAGGTCATTTTTTTTGGCGACCAAGAGTATAACAGAAACGTAATCTACGGTAAATTTTATGAAAATGTTCCCAAGAAAGCATGGTTCTAAAATCAAAATCGAGCCCGCGATTTTTCACTTTGAAATTTCTACACATATTATCGTAAAAAATCGAACCAAAAGCCATTCTTTTGAAACTTGATACTGCTCGATTTCGATGAAATTTAACACATATATTATTTTGCAAGGATGTTTATTTTAGGTCAAAACTCCTCACGGTTCATGTTTTATAGCTGTGTAATGTTGGTCATTTGCATCATTTCGCAAATCCCGAAAAAACCCGGACATCTCTAGTGGTAACTAACAAAGAATAAATAAATTTTCAGTATATTATTGAACTAGTGTAAAATAATTCAAAAACGACCCTGTTGCTATAAATCATCATTAATCAAGGATCTGTACAGAAGGTTCTATAAAATATGGTCATACTTTCTCAATCCATAAATATATCGAATAATGAAATTAAACACTTTTCTCAATCTTTCGAAATAAGTCGATGTTGTATCAGACACTGCTTCAAGCTCATAATGAATATGTGGCATTAAAAGAGCCGAGGCAATTCTTTGTCGTATATAACGTGGCAGATGTTCTGGTAAACTATATAATTTACGCAACTGAATTAAAACTTTAAAGCAAACCAAATCTACGTGTGTGCCAAAATCAAACTCGTTCACTAAATAAATTGAAGACCCATTAACAGATATATTAAATCGTCGACTATCATTTGAAGAATCGAAGAACAAAGCTTTCGTTTTATTCAGGGTCAACTGAAGATTATTTTCACTCATTACATCTTTTATTATTCAATTTATTATTCAATTTCAGTTATTATTCAATTTAAGTCAGTTGCAATTAACGGGTTTTTCAATAAGATCGCTACAAAAGTTTTTTTAAATAAAACATTTAGATACCAATGTAATTCTTTATTCCTGTGAAAGTACGTTCGATGCCATTATGTATGGAACTCGATTTCTTTTGCATGGCCACCACGGGCACGCTTGCAGAAGTCCAGACGCTGAACCTAATTTTCAACGGTTTTCAAGCATAAATCGGCCGATACTGCTGCAATTTCACGTTCGATATTCGTACGAAGTTCATCAATCGTCGCTGGCTTGTTGGCATAGACCATAGACTTGACGTAGTCCCACAGGAAATAATCTAACGGCGTCAAATCGCAAGACCGAGGCGGCCAATCGACTGGGCCATTTCGTGAGATAACACGTTCACCAAACTTGGTTTCCAATAAATTGATTGTGGCATTCGCTGTGTGGCTTGTGGCGCCGTCCTGTTGTAACCACATGTCCTCCAAGTCCATATTATCCAATTGGGTCCAAAAATATTCGGTTATCATTGAACGGTAGCGATTCGCATTCACAGTAATGTGCCGGTCTTGATCATCACGGAAGAAGTACGGCCCAATGACGCCGCCGGTCCATAAACCGCACCAAACCGTAATTTTTTCGGGATGCAATGATGACTCATGGATTACGTGTGGATTGCTGTCTGACCAATAACGCATAATTTGCTTATTGACGAAGCCATTCAGCCAGAAATGAGCCTCATCGCTGAAGATGATTTTCCGATGAAAATCCGAACGTAGCGCTCTTAAAGTTGAGGCCACTGACTCCAAATTTCGGTAGTAAATTTTAATAATTTCGACGCGTTGTTGGCTCCTATATCTTTCCATGATGAAATGGCAAACCTTACTGAAGAGAAATGTCAAAAGAGCGGGAAAAAATATAGCGTCGTTTGCTGTCCCTATCGATTTACTTTTGTAGCGTCTCTGTTGAAAAACCCTTGACATACATATGTATGTATAAGCTGTTGTCTACAGCTTTGTTTCCGCACGTACTATTTTGCTGTTTTTGCTATTTTTCTATTTTGAATGAAATTTGTTTGACGCAAATATAATTTAAAATTGTTATAATGGTGAAAACGGTAGAAGTGTTACGTGTTGAAACAAATATTATATTAATCTAGCTGGAACTATATTGAAGTTTTAAATTCGAGAGCATAATTCCTTTAATTTTACATGTTATCGTTAATAGTTTGTGAATTTTTAAATTCTTTAATCAGTATGCCATTTGAAATTAAATATAAGCTATTGTATAAAACTAGTATAGGCTTTAATGTTAAGATTTAATTTTAGGTATTATATTTTTTGATAGTTTTTTATATGCTTGAAGATATGTTTAGTAGAAATTTGTAACCACATATGGCCTTATGGGTTCGGTTATTGAAATAATTAAATAAATAAATAAGTTGCCAGAGTAGAGTTCCTCAGCGGCTCCAAAGCAATGGAGGATGGGCTTTTAAACAATATATGGATATCATCCGCATATGAAAATAGGTCGCATTCGTTAATACGAACTGCAGTCGAAACATCATTAAAGAGTAGTGGACTTAACACAATTCCCTGAGGAACCCCACATGTAATACTAAGCAAACCAGATTGGTTGCCATTAAAGCTAGCAAATTGCGACCGGTCCGTAAGATAAGATGCCATTAGTTTACAGGCAGTGCTTGAAAACATAAATGTATTCCTTAATTTCGCCTAAAGCATACGATGGTCTTAGTCAAATGCCTTTGACAAATCCAGGCCTAAAAGCATATCACAGCTACTAGCTTCGCGTATCTCTCTGATAGAGTCAGTTAGGTGAATCAAATGGGTCGTAGTGCTAAAATTATGCCTTAAGCCTTAAGCCATATTGAAATTGATTAAGCAAATTCCGATCATTTAGAAAATCCAATATATAATCTTTAATAATCATCAACACCATTCATAAATCGTATTCTAAATCTAGGATTAATAGTTTTTATTTATTTTTTTATTATAAGTGGCTTCAGACTTTAAATTCAACTTTAGGTAATGCTGATAGGTCGTAAATTTTCAAGTTCAGAAGATCTTCTAGATTTAGGTATAGGTGTTACTCTAGCAACTTTCCACATTGTGGGAAAATCAGATGTTTTAAAGTTGTTATTATCAAATGACTAGAAATATATGGAAATATAATTGGCAAAAACTTAATAGGAATGACATCAACACCAACTTCATTCATTTTACACGACACAAAGCCCTTAAAACCTCAGCTTCGAAAACACAGTTGGAGGGAAAGTCACTACCCAAATTAGCAGAGATACATACATACATCATCATGAATTGGCTGACTTGATGAGGAGTGAACAAAATAGTCGTTGGCACTATCAACGTCAACCTCAGGTATGTCACTGTTATCATTTAAGCAGCTACATGAACGTAGAGACCTCCACAATTACGTATTATCCATGTTCTTGAACATATTGATGGAATGCAAGCGTCTCTCCTTCCGTAATATGGATTTCGCTTAAGACAATACAATTCAAACTACCTGTGCAAAAACCATACAAAATGAGATGTTATGAAAATCGCAAATGCTGGAACAATTACACAAAAGAAAACCTAATAAATAACTTAAGAACATACAACTTTGCAGAGATAAATCAGTGTGATGCAGGAACAAAAGTAAAACTAATAAATAATATTCTTAACGATATAATGGAAACGCTAACCTACGATAATATTATTCAAATTAAATTGATGAACAAGTGGTACGATCGGGAACTGTCACAACTCAATAAATTAAAATACGAACTGAAAATAAGTGCTGAGAGAGATAACGAATGGGACTATTATAACACCATAAAGCGGAAAAACAAACAAAAATCAAAAAGAAAAAGGTACAATATATGGAAAATAAAATAACAATCAACTATAAAGACAAAAAACTAATGTGGAAATGCCTAAAGGACGCTGTGAATATGAGTAATACAATACCAAAAATAAAAGGAATTAACATAAATGGCACATACATTGAAGATGAATATGAAATTGCTAGTGAGCTAAACCTGTACTTTGCTGATAGCATAATATCGATCCGAAATAGTATTGAGAATAGTATACCAGAAGAAAACGAAGAAATAAATAGAGACAATGTTGAATTTAAACACATAAACCCAGATGACATTAAAAAAATTACAACAAATATGAAGAACAAATACGGTGGAAGAAAACTGATTACAGAAGGCGTTATAAAAGACAGTGCCGAGTATCTAGGATACATATATACATGCATAGTCAATGAGAGTTTAACGCTTGGTGTTTTTCCTGAAAGCTGGAAGCTGACGACAATAGTGCCGGTGGAAAAAGTAAAAGGAACGATGAAACCAGAAGAGATTCGACCAATAAATACCCTGCTAAGTGACGAGAAAATAAGCGAGACAGTAGTATAAGACCAACTCCAAGAGTACCTAAATAGACATGAAATAATAATAATAACTATAGACAGGGATATTCTCTTGAAGAAACTAGACCAAATTGGTGTAAGGAATTCGGCGCTGGAATGGTTCAGGAGTTATCTAACTGGTAGAAAACAAAGGACGATAATTGGAAATGCCATGTCAAATGAAATAGATGTCAACGTAGGACTCCCTCAGGGATCTGTACTTGCTGCAATCCTATTTACTATATATATAAATGATATAAAAAAATGTATGAAATTCAGTAGGATACGATTATTTGCGGATGATGCACTATTGACAGTTAGCTGCTATACTTTAGATGAGGCAATATCCAAAATTCAGACAGACCTAAACTTAATATGCCAGTGGTTGTGCCAAAACAAATTGAAAACAAATGCAGAAAAGACAAAATGGATGTTAATAACGAACAAATCAATTAGTATAAATAATATTACGTTGAAAATAAGTAATACAGACATACACAGGGTTAACCAGATTAAATATCTAGGAATTATAATCGATGCCAAATTAAAATTTGATGAACACCTTAAATATATAGATGCAAAATTATCAAAAAAGGATCATGAAGAGGAATCAATAGAAAGTATAAAATAATGGTATATAGATCCACGATTGAACCACATTTTATGTATTGTCCAACCATATTGTACACACTACCAAATTCGCAAATATCAAAATTACAAAAAAAAACAAAACAAAGCAATGCGATTTGTTTTGAAAAGAAAATATGATACACCGATTCAGGAATTACTAGATAGTCTGAATTGGCTCAGCGTAAAGCAATTATCTATTTTCCATACAATGAAATTTATTCATAACGTAAAATTAGGGAATATGCCGAACTACCTAAATGATCGCATGCGATATAATAGAGAATTCACAAGAAATATGAATAGCTACCATTTGCCTATAGTAAGAACGGAGTCTGATAAGAGGAATATATTTTATGAGGGTATCAAAGAATATAATGAACTGCCAAATATTTTAAAGAATTGCAATAATATCGATAATTTTAAAAAACTATTATTTACACATTGTAGAGCCTTACCTATATTATAGTTAGAAAGTTATCTTTTTATTAAATAATGATAAATGTATTATATGAATAAGTTTGTAAAACTTCAGAACTAGGTCTGCAAGACCGTAATAAATAAATAAATAAATAATTCCTGTAAATGCAGAAAATTCTCCTATACTCGTCTATCGGGGTTTTGAGATATTCACTACAAGCAATATCCCGCAGTGATCTGGATAACAAAACAATTCTAGTTCTCAGCCAACTGTCAATCCTAGGAACAGAACGCCGCAATATAGGCAAACATGAAAATTAAGAAGCTACAAGGGAAACAATACAAGAAAGTTGAGTATCTACTTCAGCAGAAGTATAAAGAGAAAAAAAATTTCCCAAATAGTTAAAAATGCCACCCCAATCAATGTTTTCATAATCATGATATTCAATATGTTTCTTCTCGTAAGTTACTACAATATCTAAGATACCGTAAATTATCGCATGATGTGACAACATTGATGGACATTATACCTGAGATAAGAACCGTAAATAGGCGGGAGAGCTTAAAAAACGTAGTCAATCAAAGATGAAGAGTTATGAGCAACATCATAGTGAGTAATCAAGGAATTATGAGCAATTGTAATACCTAACCTATTACACATACATAGATCGCGCTGTTGATGATTTCGATGTCGTATTACAAATAAGTTGCAATTGTAGTCACCGACTATAATAATAGACGATAAATAATTTGCAAAAAAATCAATAGGAGCTCTCTCGAAAGCATCAACATCGCCATGTGGAAGATAAACTACACCCATACGCATAAGCCTATATTCAATTCAATGAAAATTCATACTCGAAATTCTACTGATCGGAATACTACTTCCCCATTTAATTTAATTTTAATTTAATTTCATTATTCATTCAATAACCAAGCAGTATTTGTACCTGGGTCTATATTTGTACCTGGGTCTTTGCATTAATTTCTTCTTTATAGAAGATAATTTATGTTCCTATGTTAAAGTTTTTTTTTTTTTTTTGTCAAATATGTTATCTGAACAATTCAAAATCCTGTGCTTTAATTATAAGATTTAATCTTGTTGTGCAGGATATACACAAATAAATATGAAATATGAAAAAAAATGTAATGCCGCCATTTACGGTTAAATGCGTTCAACAATTGAGCTACCACATAATAACATATTTATAACAATAACAATTTAGAATTTATACTTAGAAAATATAAATTAAAAATTCCCATTTGTGTACTACTCCAAGGACAGAAAGAGAGATTTACAGACAATTCTATATACCCATTGGACGACCGTGTCGTAACCCTATAAATTCTAATTCATTAGAATCTGTTTACTCCTGTGAATACGTGTCAATGAGATTCTAACGAGTTGCGCGTTGCCATATCTGTGGACTTTTGACAAAACAACCTCTTTCTAAAACAGCCAGTTTAAAGGGGAGCGAAAAAGCTTTTTAAATACCTCAAAACTATTTTTAAAAAATAATTGCTAAAAATTTAATATTAAAATGGAAATCTGCACTATTTTTAATTTTAGCCAGTTATTTTTTAAAAATAGTTGTGAGGTATTTATAAAGCTTTTTCGCTCCACTTTAAAATTGCTGTTTTAGAAAGAGGTTGTTTTGTCAAAAGTCCACAGATATATATCACCATTCTCCATACCGGCTTATTCGCTATTGTACCGATTTGAATTTATTCGTAAATACAGACCTCTGACGGTAAGACGGTATATTCGTGATCACCAATAAAACCCTTTCGCGTATTCCACAAAAACCTAACCAAATTGTGTTTTATTTTCTGGTTTTTGTTATTGCCTGTGCAAACAATGCGTGTGTTTGTAAAGATTTTTTAATACAACTTCATTTGGTAATAAACATTTGAAGCAACTCAAAAACATTATTAATGTGCTAGGGATAGAAATGCTTCCAATGCATCAAATAGCAAAGAGGTACAACCATAGGGTATAACGTTTCAATATTTAGTTGATTCGTCAAAAGTTTACATATTTGAATTTTTGGAAGATTTATTATCGGAGAGAAGCCATCTGCAGATATTGTAAAAAATAAAGAAGTAATCCAAGCCAAATGATAATATGGGGTTAATATTCGTCACAATAGAGAGTTGTATTCCACAAAGAGTTCCCACGTTGACCAGAACAAGAACATTCCTCTTACTGGGTTTATAGAAAAGGCAAAGGGATGAAAATGTGCTGGTGGTAAACTGTTAAAGGAAAGGGTCACTGTCGTGCTCCACGTGAACATGGTAGGAGAATAGAAAATATTTTCATTGGCAAAGCGGTTCTTCCTCGAGCATTCAAACATGTATCTATAACAGATTTACCAGTGGATTTGAAATCCAACAGGAAGGCGTGGATGACGACAGAGATTATAACTGAGTAGGCGCGAAAGTCAGATCTCGCAATAGAAATTGAGCACCGACAAATCAGCATCAGAGCTACCAAAATGTATAATGGGATAAAGATAAAGTTGAAGCAGCAACTGTAAAATTGTTTTCGTAAATCAGGCTTCATACTTCAATAGCAGCGTTGCCAACCCCAAGCGTGTTAAAATCCCAATTAAAAAGAAATTACTTCCAACAGTAGCTAAATAAATGAAATACTATACAGAGAACTACTACCCAGTATTTGGGTTAGAAAGCGTACAAAAGTATGTTAACAATTTAGGCATAATAAACGTATTAGGCGTATGCATATAAAAGGCATAGTATTCCAGAAAAAAAGTATAAAAAGTAAACAATTATTTTAGAACCTGTGTAATTAATTTCAAGTCACAAAGATGTCTGAATTATATCATTTAACAAAATTTATTTTACGATACAGCATGAATATGTTGAAATAGATGTTTCGGATAGTTAAAATAAACAAGTTGAAGTTTTTAAAACAACAAGGTAATGCATTATAATACCGAGCAAACCTAACATGAAATGATTTATTCATGTCAATGGTTAATTAAAGTATTACATTTTCTAACTCTCGAGGAGTGTGTAAATGTGAATGTAGCACATAAAAATAGCGGAAACTTTTTCTTATAAGTTTTGTAGAAATATATAAGAGACCTAAACACTATGAACTCACTGAAAGTGCAGCCTAGAAAGTCAACTACATAGGGGTCACATGGTTATAACGATTATGCGAATACACGTAACGAAGAATTGAAATAAACGCCAGCTGCACCTTCTTTATATTGCGCCTACAAGTTCCAGAGTATACCTCAAGACAATAAATGGGCATAATTATAGCATGTGCCAAGAGCTTTTTAACTTCTCTTGGCAAAGCAAGATCCGTATTATATAAACTTCGAAGCCCATAGTAAATACATTTATCGACATTGTTCACATGATGATCAAAATTTAATTTGCTATCAATAATAAATCCCAAACATTTAAAATATTCAACAAATTCTATCACTACATGGTTACAAACCAACTTCAATTTATTTTCGCTATGTCGAGAGAGCTTTCACTGTAGTCGAATACGGAGGGCGTTAATTCCTTAATTGGAAGTATAAAACCAACAGGACAAAGTATGCCGGCCCAGTGAATATTCATTATAATGATTTTTAACACACAATTAATAGATTTGTATTACTTACCAAATTTCCAAAAACCTGCGGCGGTTTTTTACCACCCATAGAGTAGGCTACATTAAGACCATCTACAACACAGTCATATGGCCCAGTCTGGTTTACATAATCTTGAAAAAGTTTCACCTCTTCGGGTGTTGATCGTTGAAATACATCATTGCGTAACAAAACCTTATCCAAAAATGAAGAACGTAGTTTCTCAAAATCCTCATCAGATAATGAGACATTTTCCAAATAGTGATCACAGGAGCAGCATTTGCCAAAACGTTTTAGTTTTGTAAATGTCACCGATAACAAGGAAGGATGTTTTATTGCGATTTCACTCAAAGCTCTTGCAACCTTTTCTGTTATAACTACATCGTAGTTTTGTAAGAAGTCCATCAGCTTTTCAAACTCAGCTGGGAGTGTTTGCGGATCATCCCTAATAATGTCGAGATATCCTAAAAATATTTCACATTTGGGCTGCTTTTGCTGTTCTAACATTTCTTGTAGTAGCTTCCAGGCCAATGTCATTTCCTGCATTTTAAAAGCCTTAATAGTCAATTCCGTGACTGCTTGCGCAGAGGGTGATGCCGTAACCTTCATCATTTCCATGAGGTGCAGCCCATCTTTCCATTTCCTTGTACCCACCAAGCCACAAATAAGATTTTCACAAGACATCGAGTCCAATATATCGTGCTTACTGCGAAGTTGTTCGTAAATGTCCAATACTTCGTTCTGTTCTTGTTCAGTCAGTGAATCCTCGCGTCCACCCCTATCGTGGTAAACTCGGTTATAGATCCTCAATAACTTTCCCAGTGTCGCGTCATTGGGAATCTTGCCACTTACTTTAAGGTAACGAATAAAACTCTTGGCCAGAGTTAACTGCTGGGAATCACCGCATACACCAACTATGACCGCTTCTACATTCTGTTCTTTGATGTGTTTGTAGTTTCTCAATAACACATCCGTTACGTTTTGCCATTCTGTGGGAGTCAGTTCGGTGTGATTATGGAAATATGTTTCTTTAATTTCAGCTAATTGATCACTCTTTGTACTCCATTGTGATCTTCGGAATTGACTTGAACTTCTCAATGTGATAAAGATATTCAGTCGAATTTTGCAGCATAATTTAGTCAAATGCATTTTAAATACAGAAGTGTAAACTTAATAAAACCATCGACATGAGCAAGGAAGGCTGATCTAGAAGAGGTTAATGCATTAGAACAGCTGATTTTACTTTCATATGACTCTATCCAAGATTTATTAATTCAGGTTATAGCAGTAGCACAGCTGATTTCATTGTTTTCATTTTGTTCGTGCCTAATACGTCAAACTTTGTTTATATTTCTGTTATTGTTAAGGTAATTAGTGTGTTCACAAAGTTTCAAAGAATTTGTAACAAAGTAGATGGATTTGTTTGCGAAAACAATTGGTTATATATTAAAGGGCTTTACAAAAATCGACTTGTATCTTTATTATAAACACTAAATTTAACACATTTGCAATTAAATTGCAATTTTCACATTGTGTTTACATCAGGTGACTTTAACATATTAGCCACTTTAATTTCATCAATAGCTGCTGCTATAACCTGAATTAATAAATCTTGATCCTATCTGTCAAATTCAGTGTATTTTGTTATTGTACTTTTTTGTATACTTTGGTCGTATGCATGGTAAAATAAGTAAGGTAAACTCGTTAGAACAGCTGTTTTAAATTTTTTCAGTGTGGTTGATCGTTTCAGCTGTCAAACTCATATGTATGTTGTTTTTGTCCTTTTTTGTATTCCTGTGTTGTTGATATAGTACTTAGTGCATAGACTGACACCTTATGCGATTGAAACAAAATCTCTGTTGTTGGTGCCTACAATTACAACAAAGAAGCCAAGAATTATTCATTCAGGTTATATCAGTAGCACAGCTGATTTCATTGTTTTCATTTTGTTCGTGCCTAATATGTCAAAGTTTGTTTACATTTCTGCTTTTGTTTACATTATTAGTTTGTTCACAAAGTTTCAAACAATTTGTAATAAAGAGGATGGGTTCATAAGCAAAAACAATTTGTTAAATATTAAAAAGATTTACAAAAACAGATTTGTATCCTCATTATTAGCACTCAATTTAACACATCTGCATTTAAATTTCCATTTCCACATAGTGATTACATCAGCTGACTTTGACATTTTAACACCATAATTTCATCAGCAGCTGCTGCTATAACCTGAATAAATAAATCTAGGTAGAAGCAATACTTTGGCAATACTAGAAAAATTACAACAAGGCAACAAAAATCGGCATTTTGTTTTTGTTTGGTGCATGGTAACGTTAACTATTACCCTGGGCTTACCTTACACTTTCATCTAGTTTCTTTCAACTCAGAATTTTTCACTAATACACTCACACATGTTAAAGTTGAAAGCATAGAGTCCCAATAAGCACAAAAATTTCGAAAATTCAAATGTTTGAATATTGTTTGAATTTACACTTAAAATCAAATACAATAAACACCAAAATTCCGAAAATTCAAGTGTTTGAGTACTGCTTGAGTTGAAACTTTTCAAAACAGTTTGAAGTTTTTTGAAAATATTTGTCAGCTATGGGGATATTTAATAGTAATTTAATATTCGAATATATCTGAAAATGGACTAAATCAAGAACGGTGACTCTAAGGTCAATTCAAGGAATAAGTGTTGATATTGATTTCAATTAACAAATTTTGCAGCGCTTAAGTGGAAGAGCTACAAACGAAACTCGTCTTTATATATGTACCACTTACACATGGACTGCAATAACCCATTCAGCGGCCCAGAATCCAATCTAGACGAGCCATAAAATAGGTAAGTAGATATCTAGATATCGAGGACCTGATTGTGTTAATACTAATTCTATCATTGCATATAATCAAGGGCCAAATTTGTAGCTCCATCAGATGCAGAGCTTCATAACTTATAAAATTTGATATCTTAAATTAATTTTTATTTACAAATAAATTATCCACTCCCTCTTCCTAATTTATAGCGTTATGTATGAATCATGACAATTTATATTTGTTGCGAAACCCCTTTCCAATACTGCAACCGGCTATAGGAATGTTTGGGCGTGGTTTCTCGACCCGCAGTACACTTCAGGGTACAACAAGTAAACTATTGCAAAAATACAGGACTGAATTCACTTGACAGTTCACACTCACAAACATCATTTAGGGAATATAAGATGGAAATCCCCTTTCTGTACCCACCCAACCTGGCCATAGTACGAGTGATTGAGATTCTATAGGCCCAAATTTGTTAGGCACCAAACTTAAATAATTTTTTTACTTTTCACGCCATCTTAAGTTCATATTATCCCCCCTTTTTCCCCTTTAACAAATTTAGTCACACATATTTTATTTTCTATTTCACATTATAATATTCATTTATTAAAATTAATACTTATAACTACAATGTTTACGAACACTATATCATTAAGACTACTTTCTAATATGCATGTAAATGAAGCCACTAACTTTAAAATTTCAATCTCTTAATTTTAGCAACGAAGATATTTCCACGGAGTGGCAGAAGCTTTCAAAGGAATCAACCCTCGTATGCTGTCAATAAATATTAAATTTACACACAAATTTACAACAATAAAACTTTAAAAAAAATGTAATTGTCTGAACTAAATTTGTTGGTTAAACTTATTCCCTAACACTAAAACAAAAATATATAAAACATAAATCTCAAAACAATTAGAATCTGGCCAAAAATCTTATTAATGAATGCAGTTTTTCATCAACACATATGTAATCAAACCCCTTAAAATTTTCCCTATAGAGCTCTATAGATGTTTAAAAAAAAGTTTATGGGCAATGCGACCTGTTCATCAGTCGTTATATTAGCATTAATTATTTTGGACAAATCCCTTACAAAATGGTGTAAAAACTTCTAACTCTTAACCTAATAAGTCTTACAATCCTAACCTCTAACACAAATTTTATTATAAACGACACAATACACTAATCTGACATACAAATCAACATCATAAAATTTAACATAAAATATAAAGTCACCTATGTGATGTGTAATAGGCTTAGTATGGGCTTATTTGATATACCGGAAGTTAAAATGACTACTGCCGAAGGTAGGCAACGATTCTCACAAAAAATTGTATTCTTTGTGGGTCTAACGGAGAGCTTTTGCATCGAACCAATTGGGTTGTGTATGAAATCCCAAAGTGGATGCCAATAGTTGTGGGACACAATAGGTTTTTGTCCAGGATTACACAGTTCCTATCACCTCAACAGGTGGCTCTGCCGTATTCCGTTTAACTTTTCCGATATTCTACTCAAATTTCAGCGATATTTAAATTAAAACTTTTACCTTTTAAAGACCTGCAGTCACTTTCATCATCTCTTTCAGAAGCAGGGGGTTTCTTCTGTAACCAACTGCACTATAGGATGACATTATAAAAACTAAATTAGTACACAATTAACTAATCCTTTTCACTAAACAAACTTACGGTCTCAGTAAAAGATTTGCCGTATTCTCCTCTTCTGCAGGAAAAAAAAACGGTTCTTAGGTTCTTATCCTCGTCACTTCTATTAGGCGGTGTACAAAATTGTTCCGGTTAACTATAAAGGTTGCGTTAGTAAGCTTTACTTTTTCCGTTTGGATTTAAATTAGTTTTGACTAATTTCACTCACGTACCTTTAATTTTATAACCTGAAACTTTTTTTATAACCGCTTAATAAAACACTTCTTAATTATTTAACACTTTTCACAAAACCCGACCGTCTTCCACAATGGCAACTTTACAATGCCCGCCACCAAAGCGACGCTAATTTTCCACCATTGCTTCATGTATTGTGTAGTTGTTTTCCATTAATTTTAAATATATCTAGAAAACTCTCTGTAACAGAATTTCCTACCAACAATTTTCCGCAAGTACTCTAATATTCCATTAACCAGTTAACTAGTCTTCGGCAATTCTAATCTACATCTCTTAAGTAGGGGAAGTTTGAGTAGTTATTACTACTAAAATATGCAACTCTATATATAAGTAGCTTACATTCCACATATTTGATCTACTACAAACGTCATGCTTGTGTTTACATCTGCAGAATTTTTCCACCTTCAACACAGCACGTAATTTTTGGCCACAACACACATTTAGGTTGGTGACAATAATTGCCCTTCCAACAATTAAATAAATGCAACAAATAAGGAAGAAACTTAAGGCAAGGACACCAAATAGAAATTGGACAAAATGAAAATTAATGGAAGGTACATAGATGGGACCTCAAAATTGTTCGACCTGAGCATGTGGCATCGAAGATTTTGGTTCTTTGGCTTGCAGTACTACCAGTTCGTACCTGCATATTTGCTTGCATTACCATCGTGCTGGCGAAATTAATTAATTCGTCGAATGACCACATGCTCAAGAAGAACAATTTTGAGGTTTGTTAGCCGAAAACCAAACATACTACACAGGCACATCTGTAGCCTTGGTCCCTACTACGATGTAGCCAGTATGTTTGTACAGTGGGACCTCAGTAACATTACCCAGACTTGGGCAATGCCATAATTTTGTACTGATCGTGTACGTTTACTCCAAAACTGCAGTATATGAGAGTCAGAGAGAGAGCATTTTGGAAGTTTGATGAAGAGATCTTGCAAAATTTTGGTTGGTGAAATTTTAGCCAACAAAATTTTGCAAGATAGAAAGAACAGCTGTTTTGAAATAAGCTGTTTTATGTAAACAAATAAAAATTTTAATTAAATCAAAATGTTTTGATATTTTAGGCAATATATTACCCAAAATTTAGAAAGAAAATGAAATGCAAGAAAATGAAAGGCGAATGAAATGCAAAGCTAATGTAAAGCGGGTCACACACTTGTGAACTACTTTCATGCAATAGGGGTGCCAATTTAGCCTTCCTACCTTAAATTTGTAGAATGTTTTATTTTCTAATGCTGGTGAAAATAAAGCAAAGGCACTTTTCATCTATTAAAATAGGTACTTGATATAATATAATAAGTATTGTAAAGTACCATTATTTCTTTAGCATGAAGCGATTCTAACCTTTCATTCGTCATTCCATTGAAAGTTGAAAGTGTTGGTTTCCGTGATAATTGATATAAAACATTTGCCAGCGATTATACAAAATAAAAATACGGGAAGTCGATGGAAAAAGAACTTCGAGAGTGGTATTTCACATTCACTATTGTAAAATAAAAGTGATGTGAAATGAAATGATAGTGGAAGCTGGCAGATGGGTTTATATGTAGAAAGACAGGAATAAATTAAGGTTGTATTTTGAAACATTGTCTTCGTTGGATATATAAAAATACCATACATAATACTGACGTTTACTTTCATTACTAGAGTTAGTATTTTAATAACATACTGGGAAATTTAAGCTTCTTTTCGTTGTTAGAAAAGCTGCTCAATTCACCTTAGTGTACGTTACGAGTAACAAACTACACTCTCAGTATTCTATCTCAGGCATCCTCAACAAAACTCTGGGGTTGCACAATAGTATGCGGCAACACCAGTGTGAGGGATGTCCTTCATTTCTAGAGGATCGACTTTCAGAAAATCGGTTCATCTTAATGACGTATTCGCCACACTACGAATATTCGGCGTTTGCCGATAGCTCAATTTATAGGATCGCTGTCGTATTACAGCTAATCGATAGCCCGGTAAGGCGTTTTATCATAATGTTCATATACACATGTATATTTTGAAAAATAATCATATTTTCTTCTAATGTGATCACCAAGTAAGACTGGTCCGACATTTACTTCCTGACTTCCTAGAAGTCAATTTACTTCCTAAGGAGTAATCGTTATCACATTTCTTGTGTAACGAAGGTATGAATATCATACTACTATTACAGTTTTCACTCTTTATCTATTTGTAAATAACAATCGCTAATGTCGTTTTTTTTCCACCAATTATAGCTTTAAAAAAAAACATTAACATGAAACTAATTATCATAATCTAATCCACTAAATCTCACTGTTACAACCGATTTTCTGAACCATCGTTCCTTAAATCACTCAGTATTAAATATAATATATTAATATTAACAGGCTTCATATTCTATTCTCATCTTTTCAGCGCCCAACGTAGGTTACACCCACGATTTTATCTTATACCATCCAGAGTTAGCCGGGCAACAAATATCCACAATTTCCACACCACCCTCCTTATACACAGGGGTTTCCCGCAACTCCCGTGTGCAAAACCTCCGCGAAGCATCTCACGTAAGTATTTAATGTAAAAAAATTGTTTACTCAAACAGTAAAATTTTGTAAATATCACAGCTGGACACTTAACATTGGACATTGGACAAAAGGTGTATAAATTAGGTAAATAATACAAAAAACGACTGAAACACAATTAAAGCTAATATTGCACTTTGGCGAGTACTTAAATTGTATTTCAGTGCCCTTCCATTAGATTCTTATGACCTCTTGGTAAATAATTCGCAAAAAAAAACTATATCGTAAAGCCTATTAGTTTGTAAATATCACAGTTCGGCATTTAACATTGGACACGACACTTCAGGGTGTATAAATGAGGTAAATAATTAAAACAAAGAACGACTGAAACATAATTTAGGCTAATAGTGCACTCTAATTGTAATTCAGTGTCATTCCATCATATTCACCCAGAATTTCGGGTCAGCAAAATTAACTGTTCGTATCTGTGTTATTCACCAAATATATAGCTTTGAGGTAGATAAACCTCGCATTGATCGTTTGTACGATACTGATGTTTTTATTTCAAGCATTTACGCAACTTCAACTGCTACCGAACTCGTTATTTATCCCTTCAAAATCTTTGGGTGATCTTACTTGTTCCAAGTGTTCATTGTTTAATATCTTTGGAATGATATACACCCAAAGGTTCTCCTTTTAGGGTTTCCAAATGATACATGTTATTGCCAAGCACTTGTGCTATTCTGCACTTTGAAAATTTACGGCAAAATTTAGCGTTACGGTTATCGCGGAAGCTACTCAAAATAAAATTTCTTTTGAAAACCTCCTGCCCAGGTACAAAACGGGTTGTTCTTGCTCTTTCATTATATCTGATGGCGCTTCGCTCATAGGCTTTGTGTAAGTTTTCCTTAACCTTTTCTCTTATTATCGCTATCCTATCTTCTCGTTCTAATATATAAAGTTCGCCATCACTCATTGCCTTCAGTTTTTTTGCAAGTTTGTAGTCTCTACCACAAGTAAACATATTGTGTCCAAATAGTGCAAAAAATGGGGGCACTCCTGTGGCAGAATGTACCGAAGTCCTCAAAGCAATTTCGATGTTCGCTAGGTTTACATCCCAGTTGCTATGATCATCATTTAAGTATGCTCGAATCGCATTCAGTACACTCTGATTTACTCGCTCCGCGGCATTTGATTGTGGGGAGTAAAACGCGGTCTTCATATGATGAATGTTGTAGTTTTGCATCAGATTTTGAAAATCTTTAGAAATAAATTGTTTTCCGTTATCGGAGTGTATGATTTCCGGTACCCCAAATTGTTGGAAAACTTGTTCTGTCAAGAATTTAACTACGTTTGCTGAAGTTGCCTTCTTCATGGCCTTCAAGAACACAAATTTGGTCAGATGGTCGACCACTATAAATACATATGCATTGCCTGTTTTTGACCTAGGGTATTTACCCAGGAAGTCTATATAAATCTTCTGGAATGGTCGGTCCGTTTGTACCTCATTTCCTATTCCAGGCATTAGGTGTTGATTCGAGCTTTTGGATTCCTTGCACACTAGGCAGTTGCCAATAAAATTTCGCACATGTGCAACCATGTTCGGCCAGTAAAACTTATTCCTTAGATGATGCAATGTTTTCCTGATTCCACCATGGGCCTTGTCTTCTGATTCGTGTGCATCTTTTATTAGAGTCGCGGTAAGATTTTCGGGAATCCATAATTTCCACTCAAACTCCTCTAGTTCCATGTCCGAAATTGGATTGTTTCTTTTGAAAATCAGACCGTTTTCTACTTTTGTATCTGGCAGCCGCTCATTGTTTTCGGCTATGGTCTTTATCAAATCCATATATTCTGGCGATTCGAATTCAACGGTATCAAAACCTAGTATGTCCTCTGGACCTATAATCTCCTCTATAGAACGAGACAAAGCATCTGCCACCACATTTTCGGAACCTTTTTTATGCTCTATTTTAAAATCAAAAGCCTGTAACTGTAGGGCCCAACGCGCAAGTCTACCGTTTAGATCCCGCAGTGACATCAACCATTTTAGACTTGCATGATCGGTGATGATGGTGAAGGGCATTAATTCTACATACGGTCGAAATCGTTTTACTGCTAATACAGCGGCTAAGCACTCCTTTTCTGTGACGCTGTAGTTGGCTTGTGCACTATTTAGCTTCTGTGAGAAGAAAGCTATTGGTCTCTCATTTCCACCGTTGTCTAGTTGGAATAAGACGGCCCCAACTCCAACGTTAGATGCATCGCATTGTATGAAGAAGTGCCTTTTAAAATCAGGATGCACAAGGACTGGTGCATGTGTGAGGGCATATTTCACTTCTTCGAAACTTCGCAGAGCACTGTCGGTGATCTCAAATTTCTTACCCTTTTTAATCAAATCTGTCAAAGGTACGGTAATTCCTGAAAAATTACGGATAAACCGGCGGTACCATCCAGCTACACCTAAGAAGCTTCTCACCGCTCTTATGTTTTTTGGCACAGCTATAGTCCGTATGGCGTTTACCTTTTCAGGATCCGGTTTCATAACTCCTCCTCCTACAATGAATCCCAAGTATTGAAGCTCCTTGAAGCAAAATTTGGATTTTTTAAGACCTATAGTCAGGTTTGCTTTCTTCAAACATTCAGCAACTTTTTCCAACAGGGTTATATGGGTATCAAAATCAGACGAAATCACCAGTAGGTCGTCTAGATATATAAAGACGTTCGTTTTTAATTCCTCCGGTATAACTTTGTCCATAAGTCTACACAGCCTTTGTGCCGCATTGCAAAGTCCGAACGGCATTACTACATATTGATATAGTGGCCGTCCCGGAATTGTGAAGGCTGTGTAGGCCCTCGACTCTTTTTCTAGCTCGATTTGCCAGAAGGCAAATTTCAAATCGACGCTACTGATAAAATGTGTGTCCTCAAGTCGGCTCAATATACCCTCAATATTTTGGATGGGATACGCATCCTTGATCGTGCGTTCATTCAATTTACGTGCGTCTAAACACAACCTATTCTTTCCGGGTTTTCTGACAAGCGTTGATCTATTACTCCAGGGGCTGCTACATTCTTCGATTACTCCGAGGCGCAGCATCTCGTCTACTTCGGTATATATTAGTTGTTGCACAGCTGGAGATATAGGGTAATTCCGCTCCTTGACGGATTGTGCGCCTTCGACAAGTTCGATTTTATGTTGTTCCAAATTTGTTCTACCTAAGCCATTCTCCTCATATGTTCTGAACTTTTTCTTGGCTCTGAATAATTTGTCTCTCATTTGTGGTGTTAACTCATGCTCTGTAACATTTTCGGTATTTAAGGGATATTCGTTTAATATTTCTGCACTAAGTTCTTCTGCGTGAAATATTTCGGGGGCAATTTCAAAAATTTTCCAAAAATCCACCCCTAAGTACGCTTTTTGCATTAATTCTGGGCACAAATAAAATGTCACATTATGTACCATTTCCTTAAATGTTACTGGAACGACTATTTTACCAACAATCGAGAAATTATTTCCACCAGCCGTTCGTATATTACTGCCGAAAGTTTGAATTTTGGCACCTATGGCTGCCACGAGTTGATCGCAGTCCTTTCCCAGGAGACTTATTGAGGCACCTGAATCTAATAGACCTTTTATAATTTCATTCCCGATTGTTATTTCGGCGTAGGCTCTAGGGTCTTTTGATTTACATTCCCTTATGGCTGACACATAGTGCATCGCCTCTTTTACTTTGTGTCTTTCTTGTTTCCTTTGTTTAAATTTTTGTCTAATTTTTCGTATTTGATCGATTTTGTTATTTCCGATTTCTGTACCAAATATTCTATTTCTTACTATTTCATAATTTTTTCTTCTCTCTTCATATGATTTAATTGGTTTTAGTGTATACTCCTTGTTTATTCTATTATAATTGTTCCCATCTTGTTTCAGAATGTTATTACCGTGGTCGCCTAAATTTTGTGATTGGGAACCTCTGAATTCCGTTTGGGTAGCAATTTCTCTGGTGTGATTTATAAGTCGGGATTCAGTGCAGAGTGTGTCTCTCCCAACGTTGACACACTCCTCTTTGGGTTTTCCTTACATTTTGGACATGTTTTGCAGTAAACCCCAGGATATCCACACCTATAACAAAATAGTTTCATCCTCGGTGTCGGACAGTCCATAAATGTATGTCCTGGATTTTGGCAGTCCCAGCATGTAAGTACTTTTGACTTCCGGTATATCAAATAAGCCCATACTAAGCCTATTACACATCACATAGGTGACTTTATATTTTATGTTAAATTTTATGATGTTGATTTGTATGTCAGATTAGTGTATTGTGTCGTTTATAATAAAATTTGTGTTAGAGGTTAGGATTGTAAGACTTATTAGGTTAAGAGTTAGAAGTTTTTACACCATTTTGTAAGGGATTTGTCCAAAATAATTAATGCTAATATAACGACTGATGAACAGGTCGCATTGCCCATAAACTTTTTTTTAAACATCTATAGAGCTCTATAGGGAAAATTTTAAGGGGTTTGATTACATATGTGTTGATGAAAAACTGCATTCATTAATAAGATTTTTGGCCAGATTCTAAATGTTTTGAGATTTATGTTTTATATATTTTTGTTTTAGTGTTAGGGAATAAGTTTAACCAACAAATTTAGTTCAGACAATTACATTTTTTTTTAAAGTT